>CM073456.1:25692606-27003437 GCA_037074485.1 Delonix regia
TAACTAGCTTCACCATTTCTTTATAAGGTCTATTACACTTATAGGCTTTATGGTCAAGCTTAGTTGAGGGATTATCCTTGCCATGTATAGGCTGCCCTTAATTAGGACATTACTTCATATTTTGATTGTCATGCATTCATTAAACTTTTTTCTATTTCCTAAAACACCTCGAAGGTCACCTTTTGATCTTGTATTCTCATAGTAAATTCTCCTTTCTACACATTAATGAAGGCTCTTCTTGTTTCCAAGAATAGTCTCCTAAATATAATATAGATCTCTGTCTTCTTCCATGTCCAACATAATAAAGTCAGTAGAGAAAGTAAATTTTTCGACTTTAACCAACACGTTTTCAAGAATTCCTCTTGGGAAGGCTAAGGAACAATCAACTAGCTGCAAAGTTATATATGTAGGGCTAATTTCCCCTAAACCAAGCTTTTGATAAATAGAAAAAGGCATTAGATTCACACTTGCTTCTAGATCACAGAGAACCCTACCTGAAAATTTCTTTCCAATTGAATAGGGTATAGTAAAACTACCTATATCTTTTAGTTTTAGAGGTAGTTTTTCTACATAATTGCACTGCACTCTTTTGTCATTGCTATTGTTTCATACTCACCCAGTTTCCTTTCCTTGGTTAGGATGTCCTTTATATATTTTATGTAAGTTAGCATATGCTTAAGTGTTTCAACAAAATGTATGTTTATCTGCAGCTTTTTAAACACTTGAAGAAATTTATCAAATTTTTTATTCATATTTTTCTATTATAACCTTTGAGGGTAAGGGATGTTTTGTTTACTGCATGATAATTTCTCATTATTACTTTCCATTAGTTTTACATCTTGATTTTATATAACCTGCTGTTCATTCTTCTATGGGTTTGTGCAGTGTTTAGACTCTATTTCATTTAAGTTTTTTCCACTCAATAGGGTATATTAATGGCTAGAGGCTATTGAAAGAAAGGTCTAACCATTGTTAAAGTTGGTCATGTAGGAATTGGGAGCAAGGCAAGTAAATTTTGCGATAATAGAGGCCTTTGGTTTTGAGAAGGCTAAATTTTAGATAATTCATGATGGATTTAGTGCGTGTTAGTGGCCTTTGGAAGGGTATAAATTCTCTTGAATTTGATGGGAATGATGGTGGGTGAGGAATAATATGCTTAAATATGAGGTGGCATGAAAAGCCAAAGATTGGTTACTCAAGCATTTCTCGAACCCTTTAGTAGTTAATCCAAGCATGAGCCCAAACTTCCTTTGCAGATGACCAAAGGAGACCCTATTGTTCCAAACTCCAATGTTTCCATGAAAACCATCATCAGTATACATGAATGCAATTTTATTATGTTTGATTAAAAGAATGATTAAGTAGACTGGTTGAGCATTAGATGTTAGATGGATAATATACTCTTCCCCACTAAAAGCTTATTTCATCCACTAAAGAAATAAATCATAATATTAAGATAGAACCCAATTGGAATGTTAATAATTATAAATTTGTAACTTGCATGAAACTTAATTATTGAATTTCTAGTATTGACACAATGGTCTCTTCCATTCACAAAGGACCCCGTTGACCCATCAACGAAGAAAGATTGACAATCAACCAAAAGAGGGGAGGGTCCCTACTCTGGTGATGCTTAAAATATTTAGTCATTCATGTCAAACAGATATTCACTAATGTACTTCTTGAAAATTACCACTTCAGCACATCATTGGGCTTACATAACAATTCCTTTTTTCGAGAAATATTCTTTGGGAGGTGATTTAAACAAATTTAAGTAGCCTAACGACATCAATGAAATAAAAAGTTTGAATGAAAAACTTGATTTTAAAACTTTTTTTTGTTTTTTTGCTTTTGAAATGAATGTTTATGCCATAAAGAGTGCAATGATGCATTATGTGAAAAATAAAATATACTCTCCATTGGCCTATTATTTGGGTAGATCCTAAGCAAAAGTAAGACTCTTAAGGGATAAAGCTCTATTAGGGTTAGTTACTAAAGTTTTTTAACAATGTGCAAGGTATTCAAGGTTGTTTTATCCTCTTAATAAAACAAATGCCTTTAGATTGTTTCCACAAAAAAAGTAAAGATCTCAATATATGTACTTGATTATAAGACGGATTAGCCCTACCAAATCAAGCACAAATAGCGAGGTACAACCTAAGTGAGGTCTTTATGGTAACCTCAGAAGTCGTTAGCTTCACTAGGAGACCAATATAAACCTCTACCAACCAAGGGTAAATGAGGGCTTGGGTACAAAGCCAAATAGGTGTGAGACTAAATGTGTTAGTGATCTTGTGTAAAGAGAGCACACAAACCTAAAACCTAAAGTCAATCAACCCTCATCTGCTAAGTAGATTAACTGAAACAAAAACAAACAACAAATATTCAATAAATAAAAGTCATTTACCTAGGGTTTATTCCACATGTTATCTATCCTACTACAGATATCAAAAGTAGATGACAAATAAATAAGAACATAAATAAATACTAAACAAGAAGCAAAAGTATATTATACATAAGAAAATAGAGAAATTAAATGAACAAAAATATAATATACAATTTACAACTAAGAAATTAAATAAATGGACGTGCAAAATAGAAAGAAATGTATTAACAAAGAAAAAGAAGTTAGCAATACAAAAATAAAAGAAAAGCCATATCACTTTGCTTAACTAATCAAACAAGCTTGACTCTCAAATGATTCCCTAGTGGAGTCATCAAACTGTTATAACTGACATTTAAGAGGATGGGAGAAAAGAAATGAAAGAAAGAGATGTAAATTAATTCTCAAAATAAATCTTGAAAATCAATTCATTAGAGTTGCCACCAAAATTTTTAAATAGAAAATTTTGGAAAATCAATAAAAAGGAAAGAGTGGTCCACGTAACCAGAGATAGTTTTGGGAGTCTATTTGATTGTGGTGAAGGTGTTAAACACCCCATAACACCTATTAATGAGAACGGTTACCCTAAATTAGTCAAGAAAAGTAAAAGATACGACCTTTAATTTCTTTGAAATTGCCTAGGTTAAACGTGAATGAAAATAACAAAGAAAAATAACATGAAATTGACGTAAATTGAAAAAAAATGGATATTTACAATGGACAAACTTGACCTAGGTTGAGAACCTAGGGCCTACGTACCCTATGATAAGGATCAAAGTCCATTTAGCTCATCTAAAAAGGTGTGTCAGTGGGTTGATATTTTATTTTGTGAAGAGAACAAAGTAGTTGAAATCGGGCTAATTTTCATAAACAAAACGATGTAGAGATTGGTTGATATGTTTTAATTTACAATATTGACTTAACCTCACCTCTTAACTCTCCTCATCTGAATTTTTTGAATTTGGAAAAAAAATGATTTATGAGTATTTACATTGAAATGTCTATGGATAAATATGAAAACTTGTTTTTCAATTCTTTGTTATTAACGAAATGGATTTTAGAAAAACAAAGAGAAGTTGAACTCAATATTTTATCAGAAAATATTTCAACAAAGACTTTGGTGCTTATTTGATTATTTAAATTTTATTTACTTATTTTTGTAAAAGCATTCATTGAACATGAGCCTTTGAAACCCAACTTTATTGATTAAAAATGTGCCTAATAGGATATGGGTTATTAGAACCCCAAGTTTGTTTTAAACGCATGTGACTAGTATTGGGATATGCCTATAGAGTTGTTGGATCTCACATAGCCCTACTAATGAAACATTAGGTGCTCATAAAAACGTTAGTCTCACATGGTAACACTAATATCTCATTAAGTGCTCATGAAGAGGTTGATCTTACACAACAACATTAATGTTAAGAAAAACATAAATGTTTGAAGGATGTGCCTATGGAGGCGTTGGACCTCACGTGGCACATTTTAAAAATATTAGTGTTTGTATGTGTAAATGTAGGTGTGTGTTGGTGTCTAATAAAACATTCATTGGTGTTTGTGTATGAGAATGCCTAATTAGAGATTCATCATTATGTAGTAATTACAAGAGACTAAGAATACATCAACTACAATCAAGCTCAAAGTAATTAAACAACTTGATCTTACAAATCTTGCCACCAATTTGCCATCCTTGTTAGAGTGTCTCTTGCACCTTGATTTGAATATCTCTAAGCCATAATTCCCAAGTTTAAACTCACCATAATTCCACATCATTTAGATAGCCAATAGCTCACACATTCATAGCCAACATTAAGTAACCCAAATCATGCCGTAATAATATAGAACAACATTAATGTAATGAGCACACAATTTATGGCACCACTTGGAAATTGCACTCCAAATTAAACCACATGTGTCACAATCATGTTAATTAAAATGGACAGTCATGTACATCATCATAGGAAACCACATTCAACTAAAAATTGCACACCAAAATGAAGCAAGAGTGAACTCCACTACTCTATTTTCTCTAGCTGCTAAGTTGTGTATGATAATCAGTGGCAAAGTGCTATATCCCAAAAGAAAAACCCCAACACAAATTTATCTTATAAACTAGACAAATATAGGGTTCACATATTTAAAAATCAGCTCAAAATACCTTCTAGATCAATACCAAAAAATCCACAATATTGACTATACCTGAGCTATCTAGTCACAGAGTTATGTGAGCAACAATGTAGAAATGGCATATCAATTGGTCACTGTTAATTCCAAAAATATTTGACAACAACAATGACACACCCGGTGATATGAATGTCAAATTTCAAGATAAGCTCTAAAGTTCACCACTTTCCACTACCATTCTAGCTCAAAAATCAATGGAAAATTCACTAAGAATATACACATATGAAAGTTTGATACTAAATTACAAGGTAAAATGTCATCATATGAAGTACCAAAAATTCATAAAAATTCGCATGAACCACATTAAGCCTAAAATTGGATATCTAAGTGGGCAAATATGTGAAGCAATTCATCAAACACCTTAAGATCATATATCATCACAGCAATAACACATCCATCATGATTAATTAGCATTTAATTCATGAGAATTTCAGCATGCAAATGAAGAAGAGGAAGAATTTCACATTAAGAGAATAAGTTGGAGATATGATAAGAAATATACCTATTGTGCTTCCTCCTTCCTTGCTTCTTCCTTTCCAACACCTAAGTCTTCACCCAAGAGCCAAGAAGACCTTATTCCAAGAAGAGCTCTCCTAAAAGTGACGTGAAACTTTAAGTAAAAAATGAACCAACTTGAAAGTTTAACTCCTTCAATGCAAATGTAATCCTTCTTCAAATGAAATGCACAAGCACAAAATGAATATAGCCTAAATTATGTACCAGGTGTGAAATGCATCCTAAAATAATTTAAATGTAAATAAAGAACGAAATTTAATAATAGTGATTGAGGCGATGTGAAATAAGAATCTAAAATGTAAAATAAAATGCAAATAAAATTGTAATGAAATGCAAAATGAAGCCTTCATGAAGTGACATGTATAAAATGCAATAAAAGAGAAATAAATAAAATCTAAAAGTGAAACAAATGCAAGAGAGATGTAAATAAAAAGAAAATGAAACCTCTTATGCCATGACACGTGTAAATAAGGAAAATAGAAAATAAAAGTTAAAGGAGAAAAGAGGTAAAGATGTATCATGGATCTTGGATAATAAGTTAAGAGTGTCTTGGGTTCAAGTAAGCTCTTTTGGATTCTCAAGCTCCAACTTAAATAGGCTAGGCCTTACATTCTATATATGGGTTTATCTTTATTTTATTTTTGGACCCAATTTTCAAATGTGCCCAATTCATTTGTATCTTCTTTTCTTTTTCTTTTCGCCATTTTCATCTTCTTTTCCTTCATTTTCATTTTTTATTTCAAGCTTTGTTTTTTTTGGTTTTATCATATGTCACTTTATTTTCTATTTTATTATTTATATTTTAATTTTTGAATTTTTCTTATTTTTATATTTTAGCATTATTTCATTTTTTTTTTCATTTTTGTGCTTTTTGCTAATTTTTGATATTTTTTGTTTATTTTCAAATTTAGATATTTTTATTAATTAATTGTTTTGAATTCTCTTTAATTATTGTGATTTGAGACTGTCTAGACAAATTACAGTGTTGACAAACATTTAGTGAAGAAAATGTCAATATTCCATAATATTTGACCATGGATGACAACAAAATGATGATTTGTGATCATTTCTTCCATAAATGAAATAATGTGAAATGTTAATGAGATTTTTCATAAGTATGAAAAGCTATCAAGATATGTGGCTATAGCATGAAAGACATAAATGTTATATGTCAAACTTATTGATATTTTTGTAACATCAGGAAAGGATAGAAAAAAAATTATGATAGAAAATTAAAAATGTGATGTGGTATTAAAGCAAAATGTTTAAACCAAAAATTCCATTTCGTCTGATGATGATGGATTTTGTGTTTCCATGATGGGATTGATTTGTCCAAACATTGATCTATTACTGAAGCCCACACATGAAGGGAGAACTTTCATTATACTTAAAATGGATTTTAATAATCCAATAATTTTATCCAACAAGTGCGATAAAAAACACAATATTGTGAAGTAAATAAAACTCTTGAAGAGTGATTATGTTACCCTGTATCATATAATCTTACACAAATATTATATTAATCCATATTCAAAAGAAATATGTTAACAACTTTATTTTATAATAATTTATAGTATAAACATGGATGAGGATATTAAAAAGGATGTTGATTTTCTTGAAGGATGATATTGTGCAAATTTGATAAAATCATATGAGAAAGTGAACTAGAAGTTTATGAATGTTTGGTATGACAAGTTAAGTAATCCTAAGTCAATGATGTAAAAGAAATTAAGAATTCACATAAATTACTATTATAGAACTTGAAGATTCTTTATTACTTGTTCTTAGGACAAATTGGTCATTAGACAAAACCCAGTCAAAGTTATGATTATATCCCTTGTATTTCTAAAATATATTCAATTGATAAATGGTCCATTCATTCAATGTTGCGATTAAAATATTATGAATAGATACATCTTTAGAGTAGTTATAGATTTGTCATCAACATGCAACTAAATTCTACAAAATTGCATGTATACAATTTCTAGATTATACAATGAGGTAATTTTTCATTGACACTATTGGTGAAGCAATATCTCAAATATGATGAATTAAATTTTATTGGGATATCTATTGAAAAGTTTGAATTGCCCATGTTTCCACACTTACATGGTTTAATATAATATTTATTAAATGTCTCCAATTATTTTTTTTAACCCATGGTTTGTGAGAACACATCTCTTTGTTTCTTTTAAGAATATGAATCAAACCAACAAGTTGTATTTAAAGTCTTACCACTAAAATTGAGATTATGGTTATGAGTCAAATATTTCCCATTTAAAAATTTGTTGAGTGTGCAATTAATAATTTTGTTATTCCAACACAATGCACAAAAATGAGATCTTATTTGAGGTTAAAAAAAATGTTAGAATGAATCTCCAAATGAGATATATTTGTAACAATGTTTGTCATTTGATCATATAATATTCTCATTATTAAGGGGAGAAAATAAATAACTGGAGAAAAATATTATGCAACATGTACCAATATTTTGTGATCCTTATATACCATTAGTAAATATTAAAAAAGTTCATGAAGTAACTTGATTGAAAGTGTAACAAATAATATGTCAGATATATTTGCTAACCCAAATTGGGTAATGTAATTACATACTACGTGCAAATGCTCCAATTACATTGATTATCGATCCTAGAAAAAAATCTTTAAAATGAAAAAGAGCAAATAATCATGATGGTCAAATCATAAAGGAGTACCTTGAAGAGATCTTAACATAATCAAATCTCTTGAAGAGATTCAAATACTTGAAAGTAGTAATGTGGAGAGATATCATCAAGTTAGTCATTACAATATCATATGTAACTTGAAAAAAAAAATAGTTGTTGACAACATTATAATATAATTGCACTATATTATAGAATTGAGTAAGGGTTTTGAATTATTGAAAAGTATTGATATGAAAATACTTGTCTTTAATAAAAATATGCAATAATATTGATATGTGAAAATAAAAAAATTGGATCTATAATTCAAACCCTTTAAAGGTGTAAAATTACTGGGGTATAAATGATGTTATGCGGAAATATATATCATGAATTATTATGCAAGGATTTTCATAAAACCTAGTATTTAACTATGGAAATATATTATTCTGTGGTGGATACAATTACTTAGTTTAATAATACATGAAATATATATTATACATCTAATAAATGAGATCACAAGTTATTTATAAAAATTATTTTATAATATTATGTAGATGAAAATCTATGAAGGATTTGAAATGTTTAAAGTATGAAATTCAAATTTTTGATACACTTATTGAACGCACTTGGAAATACAAGTAGTTAAAATTTTAAAAGAAAATCATAAATGATTCTATTTGTCCATATGTTTGTTATTAAAAAAAAACTTGAAAATAAGTTATTTATTATTACTTATTAATTAATGGAATTTTGGAAGAATTTCTAAAGTCAATAAATTATTTGAAATAAAAATTTTAGAAATTAACATTTAATCTAACTTATAAATTGAACACTTAACAAATAAAATTTGTTTTTGTCAAACAAAAAATAATTTTATATAAATAATACACATTCATTGTATACTCCAATATAAATAAAGATCTATTCCAACCTTTAAAAGATTATGAAAAACTTCTTGATCCTAAAAACTCTTATCTTTGTGCCGTACGTTCTCGAAGTTATCGAATCAAATCAAATTTGTCTCTATCTCATTTGATTGAAGGATTTGTTTACACATCTATTTGGTAATATTCATCAGCAAAATAGAGATAATTTTGACTTACCAAAATGATGATAACATAAATGAATTTCTTGATATAACACGTTATATTATATATATATATATATAAAATACTGTGTAATATGAATAATTAAAAAAAATATTAATGAAAAAGCGTCGTAAAGTATGCTACTTTATGTAAGAATTTAATACTATTTTCCAATATAAAGTAAGAATATATATTTTGGGATAATATAATATATGAGTAGGTTAACAATAACAACTTCCAATTTCAAATAAGATTATACTTAAAGCAAACGAATTTATTCAGTCCAAAAAACAAAAAAGAAGAAGCAAACAAATGTATAATATTAAAATTAATTTTCTTCGTTAGCAAATTAATTTTCAAGTTCATGTCGACCAAACCCTAATAATAATTTGATTTCAATGAGAATATTTTTGCTTCAAAATAGCCAATGATATAGTAATTTTTTGGTTCAAATCACCGAAAGCTAGCGACATCTACGAATAGAAAAGCCCAAGTTTGTTACTATGGGGGCCTAATTTCTTGTGGCCCACTAACTATGCGTCTAATTCGATTGGCCCATTTAACACTATCTTACCAAAACCCTAATCACTCCTCGATATAAAGCAACAAAACCTAACATTGCTATTTTCTCATCGTCTCCGTGCTAGTTGAAGCGCCTTCGCCAGCGCCACCTTGTAATTCTTCAACTTCAGGTTTCCCTCTTCTCTCTGTAAGTCTGAATGAATCGTAACATATACTTCAAGCTTTGAGCATTGCTTGAGAAATAATTTGCTTTGGACGATTACAACATGTAGAGCCAAAATTTGGTATCTGGGTTTCGTTGGGTCTGTGCTTGAGGATTAAAATTACAAGCACTTTCTGATTCAGTTATAGGTGGTAAATTTTGTGCCTTGTGTATTTGAATAGATTATATCACTTTTGCGTACAGGAGACTATATAAAGAAGAGGTGTCACGATGGCGTACGCTGCGATGAAGCCCACTAAGCCGGGGTTGGAGGAGCCCCAGGAGCAGATTCACAAGATCAGGATTACGCTTTCCTCGAAGCACGTGAAAAATCTTGAGAAAGGCATGTTTTTGGTTTTTTGGTCTTGAATTTCTCATTTATGTTGCAATTGAATTGCTCTGTACTTTGGATTATTATATTGGTAGAAAAGTTGTCTCTTCCGTTAAATCTTCAAATGGTGCTGTTTTGAGTTCAAGGTTAGCTTTGGATTGAAGAGTTAGAAATCCGAACCTGATTAGACTGATGATGGAGTTATTTTTTCCCTATTGACAGTTTGTGCGGACTTGGTTCGTGGTGCCAAGGACAAGAGGCTCAGGGTCAAGGGACCTGTGAGAATGCCCACTAAAGTTCTTCACATCACAACTAGGAAATCTCCTTGTGGTGAAGGTAATCAATCAGTCCTTAGATGCCTGTGTAGCCCATGGAGTTTATTGTAGTCTGATAACTCTATTGTTGTAGTTCTTAACTGGATTTTTGGCATGTTTGTTCTGTTCCTGATGATAAATGTGGCCCTCTATTATCTGATTTTGCAACTGCAAAAATACCGTTTATCTGGGATTGTTCAAATTTTACATTGGCTTTTAAAATATGTTTTGGTCCACAATCTGCTTCAATCTAGCCCTGTTATATGTAGAGGATTTATTCTTCAATCATTTGAGGTTGAGGTGGAATATGTAGCTGGTCCTTGTGGATTTAGAGGTGTTAGGATTAATGTAGTCAATGGCATTTTATCCCAAGAGGCGTTGGGTTTAATTGATTTCAAATGAAGGAGCCACACAGAAAAACAAGCAAAGGGTATATTCTGAGAATCTGATTTAGAACTTACATAGTCGGGGTACAAATTATTTCTCAAAATAACCAAAGGAAGATATTGAAATCGATGATTTCTTGTGGTGATCCTAGATGTAGACTGCTCTTTGGATGTTTATCTCTGTTCCTGACTTCTGTGTTTCAAAAGCTTGTTCCTTTATGACATTATCCAATCTTATTTATATTGTTGAGTCTTGGTCCAGCAATTTTTGCATGTGTAATATCTTGAATCCCTTGTTAGCATAAATGTGAGCCCAAAATGTTGGGTTGCTTAACTCTTTCATTTCAAGTCAGATCAAGTTTCTTGGTTTTACTGACTTCATGATAAGTAATGACAGAATTATTTGGCTGTCAGCTATGTACCACCATGTGACCTTCATATGAATGATTTACATACCGGTTGGATCAAATGAGTCTTTTTATAGTTTCTTGCAGTTATGTTTGTTTATTCTCTTCAAGTCCAGTTTGATCATTTAATTTCTTTGCTTATTGTTTGTAATTCAGTGATCTGAAAGTAGGTTTTTGTCAAATTAATTGATAGTCTGGTTGGGGTCTCAGCATTGAGTCAATTTAAGTAATATTTCCTTTCTGTCTGCTGCATTACATGCTGGTAATACTAGACTGTCATATCATAGTAGTAACAGTTTGCTAACATAGGAATAGCAAGTATTATATACCACGTCTAGATATCAGTCGGATTGTTATTACGTGCTGATTGAATAAAAAGCTCTGCCTCATGTTTATGTAGACTACGTCTAGATATATCAGTCAGATTATTATTACGTGCTGATTGAATAAAAAGGTCTGCCTCATGTTTATGGATCTTTGCTTCTTGTTTCAGGTACCAACACATGGGACCGATTTGAACTCCGTGTGCACAAGAGAGTTATTGACCTCTACAGCTCCCCTGACGTGGTTAAGCAGATCACCTCCATTACAATTGAACCCGGTGTGGAGGTTGAGGTTACCATTGCAGATGCTTGATTTGGCCCAAAGTTTTAATTTTTGTTCTCTATTTTAGTTTCCTTTTGTAACATTAGCCTCGTGGCTAGGAATATGTGGAGTTCAACGCGTATTAAGTAGTTGGAATGCATTCCTTCTGCGGTTTAAATTTTTGGAAGTTGATATCTATGCTAGAGGAATTGACTTGCTGGTCTTTTTCTAGTTTTATGTTTGACATTAATTAATACAACGAAAAATGCCAAGTTTTATGTTTTAAATGTCGTGAAATTTCATTTTTGAAGTTGAACTTATTCACATTTCAAATTACGTACATCTTTATACGTCATCTTGTTTTCTTTTGCTTTGACTTTTAAATGCTCTTGTTAATTGTGATCTGGAGTGGTACAAAATATTCCTCCTCGTTACTGTATTATGATATATTAATGAAGTAAAAGATTCAAAAAAACCAATTTCAATGGGATTTATTCTTCCATTTTTTATCTGAATAATTTTCAAACTTGCTTCTTGTTGCTGCACATTGAGAAATGTTACTGAGAGTAATGTTGGCATGTATTATCCTAGTGTATGAGGCAATTGTGCCCTCAATTATATCAGAGTGATCCGTCGTTGCCTTAGCAATCAAGTAAACATTATCACTTTAGTGAACAATAAGCGATAGTAGTTTGAGCAGTGGAATAATGTGCGTCATTGATCGTTGTAAATTATTTTATTCATCTAAAAATGTTTATTTACTGGTTATGTCTCAATATTCTTGACATTATAAACAAAATCCAGCCAATATAATATACATAGAATTTAAAGAAAATATGGATAAATAGGTGGGAGTATATGATATACCGTATTCAACTTGCTTTTGTGGTGAAATTTCATTATATATTTAAGAAAATACATTTTCCGCAATTAGAGACAGAAAATACAAGAAAATTGAAAAGAATAATCATTTATTCACCTCAATATGTTAAAGGATGACCACAGGCTTTGGTGTATTGAGTTTTGGCCAAAGGTTAGTTTGGATGATTATTCATTCACAAGGTGTTCCTCAATCCTTTCCAGTATTGCCATTCCAAGTTTCTCTATAGAGCTCTGAAAACATGTCTGGATTGATGGGTCAAGTCTGACGGACCCACCAAAAAATGTAAAAAATTTGTAAAAAAATCCACAAAAAAATCAATAAGCCAAATATCTAATTCAAATATTGTAAATCTATTTAATTTGTATTTGTTTAATAAAAGCTACTTGAAACTATACAATATTAAACCTTTTATAAAAAAAATTTTTACAAAACTTTTTCATATAAACTAATTCACTAATTTGTCAAGTGAACTCATTTAACCTGTAAGTTACATGTATTGAATAAATTTAATTTACTAAGTTAAGAACTTTTACTTAACCCACCAAAATAATGAGTTAAACAAGATAAGCTGGTGTATTCGACTAGTTTTGAACCTTAAATACAAAATCATGTTCAACTGCCAATTGCTTTTGAAATAGGAGCATCACATTATCTAGCAATCTCTTACACCTTAAAGCAAATTACGCACTTTTTCACAATGAAATCAAAGTAATACATGGAGACTTCAAAATTTGTAATATCTTGTTTGACTTGGTATGGAAATCACCTTAGATCTTACAAGTTTAGAGGTTGTTAAGTTAGACCAGCTATCCTAGCATTCTTTGTGGTTGACGTCAAAACATTTTGGTAATTTAGTTGGAAAAAGAAGGATAAAAAGTGACGAGAGCCATGTCTCTAAGGGGAGGGGCACCAATGGCTACACTGCACCTGTTGCAAAATATTTCTTACTTCTTGGCTTATTTTTATTCTCAGATTAGTCTAGCTGTTATTAATTTATTATTATTTTAGTTCCTTGATAATCTTAAAGTTAACATATTTAATTCCTTAATTTTAGTTAAATGAAAAAGACCAAATTGAAAATAAAATGATAAATATAGGACCAAATTGAGAATTGATTAATAAATGAAAAACCAAATTAAAAATTAATTGATAAATGAGGGACTAAAATAAATTAAAAATTATTAAAAAAATTAAATTAAGAATAAATTAATAAGTGAAGAACTAAATTGTGTTTTGTTATAAAATGTTTATTCTCATTAAAAAAAAGCCTTTATAAGCTCTTTTTTTGACTATATCTTTTTCAAGTTAGAATTATCTATTTCTAAATCCAAGAAATGAATTTAGTTAGTGAAAGATTAAAAAAAAAAAAAAAAGAACTTCTACAAAATTACTCACCCATCTCTCCGCTCTATTGGTTCTCACTTTCTCTCTCAGGCGTGTTGGCATTTTGGGCGGATGGGGTCAAAATGACACAGAAGTTTGTGAATTTGCAGTTCCAATCCTTCAAACTTGGGGAATAACTCGCGTGCAGGCTACAAAACGAGTTGGGAAACACCAATGTCATCTAAAGCAACATTCAGCAGTATGTTTCGTTGGGGTGATCATAAGCCAGCGCAGGTCGATTTATGCAAGACTCAACGGGGCTTGATTGGCTTAGTTAATAATTGAATTAGACTGGGTTTAAAGAGTCATTTTTCATATTTTTAAAATTTTAAATTTACAAACAAATTTATTGATTAAAAACAGTTTTTTAAGAAATGAAAAGTTCAAAATTTGAAATGAATAGAAAATAAAATGAAAAAAAATTAAAGTTTAGGATGAAAAATTATTAAGATTTGAAAAGAATTAATGTTTTAAAATTTTCTCATAAATAAGACCAAAAATAAATTATTAAAAATAATAAGAATAAATAATAATGTGTCTTGGCCTGATGCAACATAAATTACATTTTTTTTTTAATTTTAACTTGATTAATCCAACTTAATCTGACTGAGCCCACCAGGTTTATAAATATCCCCAAGATATTTGAATTTGAATCATCTCTATTTCTCTTTATTAATTTCAGAAAGAGATAAACACAGAGTGAATGAGATCTGTTTAAGTGGGACCTATTTGAATTGCAGATTCTACTTACTCTGCATCTATTTTCCTCCTTAAATTGACAGAAAAATTAATGGAATGAAACAAAGAGGTTCCAAATCCAAGATGTTTATTGCTGCTCTGGTGTCAATCAAGGTTCTTTACACCAGCTGCCAGTTGATTATGGTAGTGATTATTATAGGGTCATCTTTGTGAACAATAACTGCATGAAAGTCATCTTCATAGAATGCGATTGCTTTCCTCTGGACTGTTTGGTATGGTTGTTGTCTCTTGATGGTTGTCATTATCTTGCCAAGGTATGTTTTTGCACATCAATGACACCCTTTGTATACCCTAGTCCACATTTTTGTTTGTTAAAACACTCTCACCTTATTTGTGCCATATTTAAAAGTCTTAATTTTATCTATTTATTCCATAACAAGAAGTCAAAATAGCCTCTTACTTGACGGAGTATGAATCCTCTACGGTTATAATATTGACTGTAAAAGAAAGTTATTCATAAAAGTAACATTACTATCATAAGTTAAATAAAAAAATATTTTAAATATGTAAAGGATATATGATGCTATCTTTTGCGATCAGTATTTTAACTGCATAGAATTTATACCCTTACTTGGCGTGCTATAGGTTAGTGTTTAGGCCAAGACTAAAGATAAAAGGAAAAGACTTAGTCCAATATACTATTGCTTAAGAGTAATGGCTTGGATTACAAAGAGAAGGCGAGATATTATGGCCTATATACAATATGGCTCTAATTTCTAGGTATTGTTCACTTGCTCTTAGGTTGCTTGCGAGTTGCGATTGCTGGGGAATTACATGTCTTTTATATCTGAGGATCTCTGTTAGTTATTGCTAGGCTCTTTAAGATTTTACCAAAGGATTATGGGCCTGGACCCAATTTGGGCCTATGAGCATATAAACGTTGCACTTGATGGAGAAATTTCTAGAATTAACCCAAGTATTCTTGAATGTTAAGGCAATTTGGCCAAACAAAATGTAAATGCAATGAATGTATCTTTTGTGTCATACATACTGGTGGTACTGTTTATGATGGTCTAAACCAAGGAGGCGTTCGTTAAAAGGTGGTGGCTTGATTACAACACTAAATGAGCCCTTGAAATTTTTGTTTTTTAACTTTGTAACAATTTGAAAAACGAATATTTTAGGTAAAAGTAAGAACTTTTATGGTTATTTTAAAATAATAACTCTAAATCATGACTGTAGCTTGCTTTACATCTAAAATTGTGAAATGGGTAACTTGATTTCATTTCTCTCCATTACTAATTTGTAGGTAGAAATTAATCTCATGAAACATCATCCTAAACTGGCTAAAGTATGAGGCTGAGGCTTAACTCAGATGGTTAAGATTAATGATTCCTTGAGTAACAAAAATCATAAACATTACAAAACATAGATCATAAGATCAATGTGGCAGTAAATTCCAATCTACATATGCTAGTTTACTCTCATGGCTAAGTGCATAGCAATGCCAGTATGGCATGGCAATAGGTCCTATAAGTAAAGGTTTCAGATTTGGTCTCCAAAAACAATTTCCAAATGAATAAAATATTATTTTAATCTTTCATTTATCAGTTAAATTTCAATTTAGTCCCTTTCAAGAGTCCAATATCAATTCCATCTCTCATTTAGGAGTCTTATTTAAATTTGTTCTCTCAAAACTAATACAAAGTTTATCAATCTCAACTAAATTTGAAATGAATATACTAAAATTCATTGCAATGAGGAACCAAATTGAGATTAAAAATTAGTGAGTGTTAAGCGCAAATTTGAGAGGAACCAAATTAAGATTGGAGTCATAAATATGGGACCGAATTAAAAGCAAGATTAGTAAAGGACCATATTAAGATTGAACTAATAAGTGAAGGACGAAAATAGTATTTTACTCATTTTCCAATGTACCAAAAAGTTAGCATTAAGCTTTTAAATTATATACCATATTATAAACAAAGGTTTAAATAGTATAATTTGACAATAATCACTTATATTTTTTGGCTACCCATCTTTTCTTTTTCCACTACAAATTTGAACATCAATCTTCTTGAATTCGCAAGAGTGATCTCATAAACTTCCGGGCTTTGGTTGCACCATTGTGCAACATTCACTTGCTAATCTCAAACTAAACTAATGGAACCATTTTGGTTTTGTTCCAACCCAGAAAACTAATGCATACTGCAACCAGTACCATATACCTCAAACATAATATACAGATTTGGAAAATCGCCTTCCTATTTCTTAAACCTAATCTCATTTTGTGGAGATCATAGATCTGTCACGAGCCACGTTAGCTCAGAGAAGCTATGCAGGTGCATACAGACAGCTATCCACCCGTCACCGTGCTTTCTCCTGTATTTGGATATGATCAAAGAATAGAACTTTACTCAGAAAACAAATGGGGGCATTGTGAAGGCTATATTCAGCAAAGTAATGTTAAGTTTAAAGGTATAGAAACATTCCTAGCTTTTAACTAACTTGGTATGCCATAAAGGCCGGAAAATACACTGAAATGAAAGAGAGAAAAAAAAAAAAAAACAACAACAATGCCTCCCCTCGCAATTAAGACACAGTTATGCAATATATGTTCTGTCTGGAAAAACGATAAAACAGTAGTAGAACCCAACATAGAAAGCAGGCCATAGAGGAGACACACACTATGATCTAGATGGAAAACCAATAAGAAAGTAATGAAACCCAAGATAGAAAACAGGGACTGACATGATAGAGGACGAATTCCAACATTTGAATAAGTGAAATAGGATTCATTGAACAAACACAGAGGACTACTAAATGAATAGATAGCAACTCACATGCTTCATCCATCTTTTTTTGAAAGATTTCCCATCTCAGCATCAAGATTCCTAAGATTTTCGTAAACTGAATGGATTTTTTTGGAGATATGTTCACTGTGGCCTTCAACATCCTTCAAGAAAGTTCGTAGCTGCTCTCGGTATGCTGCACTCAATCGCTTCTTAACCCGCAATTCTGCTGTCAATTCTTGAATTTTCCTATCCTTCTCATCCTACAGAATTAAGTACACAGAAACATATACAAGACAACCAGCACAATCATAAACATTAATTTTACAGCAGGCTGTCAATTCTAGAGTAGCATGCATAAGCATGACCACAAGAGCAGAGAACATTAGCATCCTAGTAAAATTTCCAAAAGCTAGACAATTTTATAGGACAATCTTACAAGTGTTCGATGAGTCTTTTGAAAGTCAACCACCATGGGATGATTATGGTCCCTAACAAATTTCCGGATGACCCATTCCCCAACCTTTTCTCTCTTCAACAGAATCATGGCTGTGCAAACATTTTGTCGATCTTGTTTCACAAATGTAACTTTTGTCCGACTATTAGATACACCTCTACATCCAAATCCACGAGAAATAATTGAACCATCCCGTTCAGACTTCCGTGATGACAGAACACGAGTCATGAATCCTGCTCGTGAGGCATAGTTATCGTAGAAATCTCTTGCAGCTTTTTCTGATTCAAATGACATTCCTTCATATGGTTCTTGATTTATGTGAACCTCAAATGAACTCGTGCCAGCATCCCCAGAAGTTTCCACGTCCCTATTTCCACCATCCAGTTGGTCTTCCATGTTGATTAAAAAAGAAAACCTCAATAAGCCACTCTCTAATGTAAGTCACCTTGCCATGAAGAACCTGTCCAGAAATAGCCTACTAATTAAAAAGATGAAGCTAATAATTTTTATACCTGTGAATCTTAATTGATTGTGTGAAAATCAATCAGACCACAATATGTCGATAAAATAGTATCATTATTATTATTATGCAAACCAGGTGCAATTACTCAGGTATATTTACCCCTACCAAGATATATTACGAAATCCAGTCAATAAATACAGAAAAGGAATGAAGATACATAGAATCTTAAAAAATTTCTCCTATACTAAAACTCAACTTGTTATTAAGTAGTATAACACTTTCGATTTGATATCTACGCTTCTTTGTGCACCGAACAGAAACATTGAAGCTGATATGATCCTCCATTTCATTGTCTTCCGTTTGGTTTTCGAGAACAAAAGATTCAACATGCTATTATGCTCTAAAGAGAAAGAGAACAAAGAGAATGGGACAATCATTTTCAACAAAATCTCATTCATAGGTCACTACGTCAGTTCTCCTCACAAATTATCATAACTTCTTTCCCATCATTAATAAACGAATTCTAATTGAAGCCATTTCTACTATCAAAACCAACCTTGAACTTGATTTGGACCTAACTGTAGGAGATATTCAACTGGGTGTAAACAGAACTCGTATATACCTTGGGATGTAAAAGTTACTGCAACATAAAACCAACCCTCAAAATCTACAAAAATGGAGTTTGCTAAATGAATTTGAATTTTCAATTGAGGGAGCATACATACACAATCACTTGGGATCAAACCGAGGAAAGTTACTACCATTCTAGAGATTCCAACAATTTCGTTGTTGATATTCATTACAAGAAAGAGAAAACAAGAGAGAAACACAGGTGATAGAGGAATTATACTTACAGAAATTGGGTGTTTCAGTTCCAAAACATGGCTCTGAAATCGTGGTTTGGAAGTGGCATCTACACGATGGAATTGGCTGCTCGTGGCCGAAGACGTAGGTACTGGGAAAGCATTAACGGAGTCTTCTTAAACTACATTTCGGAAAACCGACGGCCTGAAGAACGGGACACATAAAATTTGGGGGATTTACTCCACTAGTAAATTTTTATATATTTGAAATATACCCGTGAAATACCAGGACAAGTGTTACGGAGTAAAATATCCATTTGGTCTTACATATTAGTTAATTTTTAATGTAATTTTTTTTTGTTGATTTTTATTTTTAATTTAATCTTTTTCTTATGATTCTCAATTTGGTATATTATTGATAAATTCATTCTCAAATTGATCTTTTATTTATTAATACATTTTCAATTCGATTATCTCATTTATTAAGATTAAGAAACTAAATATACTAATTTTAAAATTAGTGAATAATTAAATTGAGAATTAAGTAATTAGAAAGGAATTAAATAGATAATGAAATAAGTGAAGGATCAAATTTACAATAAACTAATGAGTCAAAAAAACAAATTTAAAATGAATTGATAAATAGGAGGCTAAAATAATATTTTATTCTTAGAGAAGGTTAAAATAGTACTATAGTCCTTCAAATTTATTTATTATTTTAAATTAGTGCCTTAAGTTTGAAGTGTTTCAACATAGCCTTTGAAGTTTCAAATTTGTCACAAGTTTACCCCTTAAACATTATGTAGAAAAGGAATTTGAGATAACTTTAAAACTTAAGGTATCACTTTGAATCATTTCAAACTTAAGGGACATGTAAAATACTTCAATCACGAGGGATTAATTTAAAACAATAAATAAAGTTAAAGGACTAAAATATTATTTTAAGTTTTTCTTCTTTTTCTCCTCCAATTTTTTTTTCTCTCCCTCTCTCTATTCTTTATCTCTCTTACATTTTCTCAACACAATGGAAATGTTTTTTTATTATTTTAAATTTTCAAACATGAAGAATATTAGTTGAAGTATAACATTGTGAGAAATGTCCAGAAAAAAAAAAAAAGTTAAAGAAATGTCTTCCTATGTTTCACTTGTTCATGCTTGTTGTATTTTATATTCATTTATGTTTTATGTTACATAATTTAGTCAAGATAATAAAAGTGAAAGAAATCAGATGAATCTTTTGTAAGATTATTTATCTAATAGATGATGGCAGAGATACAGAATTACATGAATAGAAAAAATAAATGGTAGGAAAATTGAAAATAAGGAAGAAGAAAAAGAACATAAAGAAAGAAAGGAAAAATTAATCAAATATCACATAATAACAAAAGACAAAAACCAAAATATATTAAGGTTATTTAACTATATTTATTGCTTAAAATTAGTCCCTTAAATTTAAAGTGTTTTAAAAGAGTTTCTTAAATTTTAAATTTATCTTAAATTTTTTGTATACAATATGCTTAAAAGACAGATGTGAGATGAATTTGAAACTCAAGCTTGAGACGCTTCAAACTTTGAAATAATAAATAAATTTAAGAGATCAAAACATTATTTTAACTTTTTTATTTTTATCCTAATGTGAATTTATTTTTTTTAAGAAAGCAGTCTTTTACAATTAAATTTGATTAAAAGTTGTTATTATTGTTGAAATTTTGAAAAAATATTTGTTACATTTTAACATTTATGTATCTAATTATAAATTATGAATAATCCTATAAATATGAAATGAAATACTTAATTTTTAACTAAAAAACTGTTGAAGTATTTTTCATAGTATATTTATCATAATCGCTAGTACCGTAAATAATATATGACACTTTGCGCTTGTATTACATAAAAAGTGCATAAATTTAGTGTGTCAATTTTTGACAAACTAAACTATAAAATGGCATTATGTGCTAAAGAGTTTTAGATTAAATGACATTTTTTTTCAAACACAAGTATCATGAAATATATATATATATAGGTCTGACTCAGTTTTATACTTTTCTTCACTCCCTACTATCAAAATTATGCGTCTTATTGGTATTGTCAAAAGAAAAAAAATTACTAAAAAAGTTACAAGTCTATTTAAAAATTTAGAGAAAAATATTATTTTTGTCTCTAATTTTTAACTAAATGTTTATCTTAATCTCCCATTTATTTTATTTTTTAAAATAATTTAACACTTTTTAAAAATTGTCCCTTTTTGTCCCTTATATAAGTTAATAAAATTTAACTCGAATGAGATTAAATATAATAATTTTTTATAAGTAAGAGATTATTTTAAAAAATAAAATGAATGAGAGATTAAAATAATAATTATGTGATAAGTCAAAACCCAAATAACTATTTTTTCAAAAAAAAGTTACAAGTGATTCAATATTCATGAGCACCTAGTAGGATAATAAATTTACAAGTACTTTGAAGAAGGGTTCTTACAAACAATTGCTTTTTATAGTTTATTCTACTTTTTATGAATTAGATTTATCTAAAAAATTTCATATACTCCTTCCAATTAAGTATTTGAAAATTAAAAAAAAGAAAAACACTCCAAAATTTTTATAAAATTGTGATTCCAATGGCAGCAGTGAGAGGTTACAGCGACAGTTACGGAAGAATGATTTTGGATATAGAATGAGTATGACACACTAATCCCATTCAAAAGAATAAAAAAAGTATTTTTTTTGTTTTACTTTTGAATTGTAGGTAATAAATTCAAGTTCAATTTATAAATAAATTCTTACAATATTTAATTTGAACTTATTTATTTGAAGAAATTTTAGAGTAAAAAAGTTTTTCTCTTAAAATTAAACTTGTTTGCATAAAATATATTCATAAAATATTATGACAAAAAATAATATGATTTATATATTTTTCCTAACTTGATTTTAATAAAATCAATACCTTCATTGTTATTTATCTATTTTTCCAATCAATTTTTTTATTTATACACTATAATTTTATGCTTTCATATATTTTAATATTTTATTAGTTCACTGAAATAGCTAATTTTACATCATTGGGTCATATTATTTTTTTATTCTTTGATATTTTAATTAGAACCTATTAAATTTTCATATGTATTATATATATAATTATATATTTAATTTATGTATAAACATTTGATAATTTTTTAAATAGTAAGTTTATAATATTTGAGCAAAACATAATCAAGCTCAAATGTTAATACATTATTTTAGCTAGAGCTTGAACAATTATCCCTAAAAATGTTGTAATAATTTTTGAAACATTGATGGATAAAATAATATTTATAAGGCTCTATAAACATACTGTTTTTGCATGTTGCCTAGCAAGTATAAATTTTAATGATTTATCATATAAACATTTTTATTTCCTTCAAAATACTCTTTTAAACTATTTATTGAATTATTATGATATTGTCAAGTGATGCCAGATTTTTTTAATATATTTTTGTTATGTATTACATGAGTATTGAGTGTATACAAATGTTCTCATGGATATTTAGGTAGTGAAATTAATATTAAAATAGAGAATAATATATGGTACAATATTCATTTAAATTTACACTTATTTTTAAATTTAAAAAGAGAAAAATTAGTATATTGTTAGTAAATTAATCTCATTTAATTTAGGTAAAAATACACTTTTGATCATTTAATTTTACCTCAAGTTTTACTTTCACTCCTTAACTTCATTTAGTGCCAATTTAGTCGAATTCATCTCAAAATTCTCTTTCATCCTTTAACATAATTTGATTTTTATTTGTCTCATTAACTTTACCTTATATATCACTTTCATCACATAATTTCATTTTATTCCAATTTGGTCCCATACCTTTACCTCAAATCTCATCATTATACTTTTATTTCATTTTCTTCTAAATTAGCTTTTATAAAATTTTCACATATTTTTGTTTCCATTCATTATGGATTTTTTTCATTTATCTATTGATATAAGTAAGCTTTAGTAATTTCTTTCTTTTATTTTTTGGGAAGAGAAGCCCTAGTAATTTCTATTTAGATGTTCAATTCTACGTTCTATTATTCCACAAACTAAATTTATTGATGCCCAGTAGCTAAATTTAATTTTATCTTTATTTTCCATTATTTTGGGGTTATTAGCCCAATTTGTTTTTCCGTAGTTTTGACTTTTAATTCATTTAAAGCTTTTAATTTGAAAGTATCTAAAAAAAAAAAAAAATTTGAGTAGATTTTGAAAGGGGCCAAATTAGAATACAATAATATCAATGGATGAAAGTGAGACCTGAGGAAAAGTTAATGGATCAAATTTAAACCAAATGAATTTAAGGGACAAAAGTGAAATTTAATGTAAAGTTAAATGACCAAATTAGAATAAAGTAAAGTTAAGAAAAAAAAAATGAAACCTAAGAAGTTAAATGACCAAATTAGAACAAAAGTAAATTATTAGACGAAAGTGAGATTTTAAATAAGATTAAGAGACCAAAAATATATTTATGCCTTTATTTAAATTCAAAAATAAAAAAATAATTAGAAAACTATAATATTAAAATATATTTTTCAAAATAAAATATAAATAAATTTTTTCATGCTCCCACCAACCCAAAGTCCCAGTTACGTCACTAATTGTAGAGACTTTTTTTTTTTGGCAAGATTTGTGTTCACCTTAACTGTCGTCGTATATTTAGATTAGAAATTGTTCCAAATAGATGCAAAGATAACATTTCTTAATATATTAATAAATGAGGCAATATGTGTATGTGTTGACAATCATCACTATAATGGTATAGTCAATTCCATCAAGCTATTGTCTCAATAGGCTTTATAATGATTGATCATAACTATTGTGTGTATATTAAGAGACTCGAGAATATATTTGTCATTCTCTCATTATAAGTGGAAGATATCCTCTTGACTAGAATGACTTGGGCCAAGTAGATTATGTGCTCAAGTTTTACGGTCCAAATCCTTTCCTTTTTTGTTTACTCAATTTTGCTTTCAATTTCCCTATGATCCAACGGTTTATCCCATCAATAGCCACACTTGTGCCACATCACCACAATTTATGCAAAACATTGCATTTACATGTTTTCGCACTTCAGTTGCTTTTCCATAATTTCATTAATTAGAATTGTTTTGCTAGGGCTCTAATTTTCTTCTAACTATTTGAATTTGGTTCAATCAATCATCTCAGAACTCTTAGATTTCCATGTCTTTCTCTTCCCCCTTGCAACCAAACCCACACTGTCACTAGGTTATCTTCAATTTTGTCCCAATTCTAACATTGCATCCTACTTCTTCATATTGTCATTGCCATTTAAGATCTTAATACTACCTCAAACTTCATTCTTCATCTTGCTCTCTCACATCGACTGAGCAACAACCACAGAACTGGCTCTAGCCCCAACTTTTTATGTACCCATATCCTCCTTTTATGCACTTTTTATTAGATAGTATGAAAGATTCTTTGCTAATTTCTCTTTTGTGATTTTTATAGGAAAATGATGGATCATGGTTATATTGAGGTTTTGGTTAACTTGAGGCCCCAATTCCATAAGAGCAAGATGTGGAAGACAAATAATAAGTTTAATAGAAAATGGAATAATTCTACCAAAGTGGACATTGAATAAGTGTGTGTGGTGGTACTAATGCTAATGAGTAGTTGCTATCAATTAATTCTTCATGTTTTGCTGGGTGGAATATTAATGATTTGCTTTTCATCAAGTTGGTTACTAATGTGGATAAGTCCAATTTTGAGACTTTTTCATGCATTTGCAATTTTAATAGGTTGTGTTACTCTAGTTATAATACTAGGTTGTGACCATTATGCTAATAATAACAAGTGCAAGTCTTAAGCTATGGTTGTTGCCAACTTGACTAATCAACAACCGTGTAAGCTCTTTCTTGTGTTATAATCACAGAAAAAACTATAATACAACATAAACTTATGCTATAATTAGTAAATACGATAACTGATATAACCATTTTTACCCTCTTAATAATATAAAAGACACTTAATTTCCCATGTTCTTTTTGTGCTATAATCATAGTATAATTTCTTTGCAATTTGGTACACCTAAAACTATATTGTTACATTGTTCATAGTTTTAATTTGGTGATGCATGTGTAATAGCTTCTTAACAAGTATGTATTTAAAATATTTTAGAGACAAATTTCTATGATATATAGATTGATAGATCATGAGTTCTATGAGTATTAAAAGACTATTAATTATCCCTTGTAGGTTAACATAAAAGGTCTTGATGGCATTAAAGGACTAGTTTATGTGGGATCAGGATATGTTAAGAATGTATTAGGAATCCCTGATACTTTACAGAAACAATTTTTGTATCCATATGTTTTCAAGGGTCACTTGGCTATTACTATTCATAAGTGATGAGATAAACATCCACATAGGCAATTTCTGAGTTCTTACTTGGTTATTTAGAGCCATCAACCTTGTTAAAGTTGAAGAAAACTCACAGTTAACAAGTAGAAAGCTAAAGACAACATACAAGGCATCAACGTACAACTTGTTTATGTGATCTAGATAATCACATTATCTTCTTTTAATGAATTGGTTACTTGTAATAGAGTTGAGAAACTGTGGTCATGTTGTACACTCATTGACAAAGAAGTAATAAAGTTCTATGTTTGTTTTGTAATAGTCATACATTTATGCTATAATGAAGCTTTAACTTTAGACCCAAAGTGCAAAGTATTACATTTCTATTATAATAAACTTGTACATTTACATCCAAAAGTGCAAAGTACTGAACTTTGACATTGTATTGATCAAACTAGTACAATACAAAAAATACAAAAGGTGTTACAGACATTGCCAATTGTTAAGATTTATAATGTCACCACAGAAAGTTGGTACTTCAAGTGACTGTACAAGATTATCAAATGGCTCCTATATTGTGGAAGCAAAATAGTAAGACCTTCAAAATAAATAATCAAGAAGAAAAATAACCTTGCCACAAAGTCATGCACTTTACATTTTCCATTCATGTATGTGACTTCCATCTTTGCTTTGCAATTAGTTCTAGTCTCATGTCATGGATTGATAGTTAGATTATCACTTCTATCTTCCTTTTGAATACTTTCTTTGCAACAAATAAATCTACATGAAGTTATGGAACCATCTTTTTTGCTTTTTTTGGCATATTGTTTCCTTACTCTAAATCCTACTCTCCCACTATAGTCAACCCAAAACCTCCAAGCTTCTTTTGAGTTGTCAAATTCCATTCCTAATTAAGGCTTTAAATCATCCTCCAAAATAGCATTTTCAGCTAACAGAATGCTAGATGCACCAAACTCCCTGAAGATCATATATTTAATTTATCTAAAAAAAAAATAACATAGCAGAAACATGCTTATAAAAATAATGGCAAATACTTACATTGTTCATGAATTTTTTTAAATTCATTGTTGACCTTTAAGTCTCTTGGCAAGTCCCTTAAGTCATATTGAAGTAAATTTTGTGTGAAGACGTCATACATCATGTAGATATATTAACTAATTTCTAATATGTAATATTTGCTCTATAAATGTATACTAAGTCTTTCAACAATCTACTATTGATGCATTACAACAAAACATTTGTTCATATGAGAGAAATGATTTAAACTATATTGGGAAGAAAATAATTTGAACTAAAATTTTAATTAACAAAGATGATTTATTCAATATCAAGAAAAAAAATTGAAAAATCATTTATTTGAAGTGCATTTGACTGTGTGAAATAAATGAGGTTTATCATTTTTAGTTTAGAGCTATTTTTCTTTTACAAAAAAAATCATATAAACAAATGATTTACATAAAGAATCCAATCAAGAGAGAAAGGGAGATTTACAATCTGTTAGCATTGGAGAGCAGCGCTATGCAAGTTTTGAATTGATTTGCCACTCGAGGTCCCAACAAAGAATGAGCCAAAAAGTGGTGCCAAACATAAAAACAAAAAAATAGGAAGGAAAGATATTGATAGATCACAAATTAGGGAAAAGCAACTGATGTGGGAAAAGATGTAAACACAACGTTTTACTTAAATTGCGAAGATGGCTCAAGTGTGGCTATTGATGGGATGAACGGTTGGATCATAGGGAAATTGAAAGCAAAATTGAGCAAGCAAAAAGAGAAAGGATCTAGACCTTAAGTTTTGAGCTCATCTCAAGAAATGTACATCAAAGGAAACTTATAATATTACCATGTGCATGACTTCAATCCCATTATTACTCTTATGGAAATGCCACTATCTTGGCATGGACCTATGTCCTAAATTAAAGGAATATGCTAGTGATGTTGACAGTCTAATATTTGTACTTGACCTAACATTTGTTCTACAATAAGAATGGTCAATAAATATCTAATTTTGAACCATAATGCATAGGGTTATAAATAAAAGTGTACTTAGATTTTTGAATTTAACCACCAACATAGCTTTATGTTTCTTCATCCTCTAAACCCTAGGCCTCTATTCTTTCATGTTAATTTTTGCTATCATAACCTCCCTTTAATCTACATATAATCATGTCATTTATGAGTTCTCTAACATCAGGGAGAAGCCTCCACTTTCGTCTATCTTACATCATCTCCTCTTTCACCTCATTTCTTGTTGCGCTTTTGCCACGACAGCTAGCAGAAAATGCAAATAGAGAATTTTAGACCAATATAGATTGTTTATGTTTATCTATATATTATGAGTACATATGTATATGTAATTGTTGGTTAATCTCTTCTTTGGGAAGTAGGATTTTGTTAGAATATGTGCTTGCCTATTTCATATGAATGTAGCCCATGAGCATGGTCCTACTTAGTGTGATTGGGTTTAAATTATTCAGAAAAGTAAGGGTGTGTTTGGAATGTAGGAAAGGGATTGATGCAAAGGGAATGAGGGAGAGGATTTTCTTGGAAGAGATGTTTGGTATGCAGAATGGAATGCTTAAACATTTCCCTTGAGAAACCAGACTCCTTTAGATATAGTAATCAGCATTCATTCATTGGACCTAAGGAATGAGGTATGGAATGGATGTTTTATGGACAAAAAATCCTTTATGGATAAGGGTTTTATTTTTTCTAGCTTATTAATTGTGCTACTGGTGATATTTCAAACATTAATCTCACTTTGTTTTCCAATCTCCTTCATACTAAATATCATTCATGCATAATAAATGTGGCATAAATGGTGCGATGCTAACAACTTGGTATTGACAGTTATTTAAATGTTAAGAAAGCATGGACTTGTCGGTAAGTTTGTCAAGTTCCATATTGTGACTCTGAGCATCTAATGATTGTAGGCCCTATGATTGGGTCCTTTGAAGGAAATAAAGGCAGATTAGCCTGCCTATCTTAACAATAAAGTTGCATTCAAGGTGTGAGCTTTCTAAAATATAAATAACTTTTTTATTTGTTGGTAGTATTTCAAATTATATAAGTATTGTTTTGTAAAATTGTATGAACTATTATCTAATAATTATTGCTAAGAATAACGAAGATGGTGTATGATTAAAATTAATGACAAACTGTGCAATATATTACTAAAGAAAATATGTACTTATCCATAATTATTGAAGAGATAGGTGTTGTGTCTGAAAGTGTGTGCAAATAGAAATTAATGAACTTGATTGTAAAAGAATATTAAAATGATGTAAACATAATAGTTATTTATCTTTGTTATGGAGTAGTTAGGGAAATATTCATAATCTATATTGGGCACTTAATAGAAAAATTTTATCTTGAAAATGGTGAATGATGGTTATGTACTTAATAAAAATGTAAATTAATTTGTAAATTGAGGGTAATTTTATATTATATCTTTCTAAAAAGAATATTCACATTTAGCAGCAATCAAAATTGTTGCCCTATATAATTTTTTTTAAATGAAAAAACAAATTTAGAACAAATTAAAGATGAAAACTTTTATATCTCATTAGAGACAAAAAAAATTTCCATTTCAAATTTGTCACTTATTAAATATGAACCTAAGGCAAGTGGTTATATTATCTCCAAACAAAAATATTACTCTCTTACAAGTTAAAGATGAATTTTCCTTTCTGAGACGAAAAATCTCATCTACAAATTTTAAAATGGAAATTTATTCGTCCCCAATTTTTTGGACATCCAAATTTGAGACGGAATAAATAAATTAGGTCTCATAATATGTTTCTTATTTCTCTTATTCAAGGATAGAGAAATATGTCATTGATTCTTAAATTACTTGTTGTGATTTATGACATCACTTAAGTTTTTCACAAATTACTTAGAAACTCCTTCCACCAGGTTTTTCTCAAGTTATATAGTAACTCGAAAGGCAACTCACTCACAAGGTTCATTAATGACAATTTATGGAGCCATCATTAAGTTTAGGTTTAACAATGGTTATGCCAATGGTCATAGAAAAATTATAGGTAATCCTATTGCAACAATGATTTCAAAGATGGAAGCTATGATAGTTTCTAAAAATGTTTAGCAACAGTTTGAGTAATTAGGACCTTTTTTTAGTGACAATCCTACTATTTAACCATTTTTTCATAATGAGATACTTATTATTATATTGTCATATTTAGGTCAAGAGCAAAAGTTTCACAATCATTGATCAGAAGATTGTCATTAAACTTATTTTCACTATTGGAATCTTCTATGTTTTATTCAACTCAGAATTTTGACAAATATTGTTGTCTCATTACAACAAGTTGCAATGTAAACTTATCCTCTATATATAAATACGTGTGTTTTAAATTAATTTGGATCAAAGAATCACACTCTTTATGTAACATCTCTACTTTAGTGATTTTTAATATACGCTAAATTATTTAGAAGAAAATCGAAAAGAATTAAACAAGAATAAATATGCCTAGTTGAATCATTTAAAGAAAACAACCTATAGCTTAGTTCTAAGGCATAAAGGCAAATTGGTCATTTTTTAAAAAATGCCAAGAGTAAAATGGTAAATTCACAATGAGGGACCTATGGCATTACCTTAACCTACAAAGTCAACACCATAATCAAATATTTGATATCCGTGGAGCCCACACCATAATAAAATATTATATATCCATGGAGTCCACACCATCAATATATCTTAGATATTTATGATTTGAGATAGAATCACAAACGTTGTATTAAAAATATGTGGTTAAATCCTAGCTATAGAATTCTCTTTAAATAACCTACATCTTACCCCCTTCACTTCATACCTTACATTCTTCCCTATACTCATTCCACTCACACTCACCTCTCCACTTTGGCACCACACTTAGATCAATTTTAGGAGAATTACAAGAAAGGAGAGTGTATCTAGGTAACATGATTTAGCATATTCTAGGTTCTCTTCTTATCTTTTCCTTTTCCTTATTTTTATTGAATGGTCTTCATGGTAATGTAAAGGTAAAAAGGATTGGCTATGGTGTGGAAATGTAGTTGAATTTAGAACACACCATAATACTACATAACCAATCCCTTTTGATTTATGGTCATTTATCTTAAATTTTTGTCACCATGACCTTTCATAAGCCCATTTAAGGTATAAGAAGGGTAGAATTAGAGAAGATTAAGGCTAGATAAATATTTTGAAATATCTAGGGAAATATAAGCCATAACAACTTTAGGATAAGAATTTTGATATGTGAATTTCCTTGTACATTATGTATCCTTACATGAATATTTTAATATGCAAGCACTCCTATGTTATTGTGCATTTCAACTTTGTATGATAGGGTGACAATATAGTTTTTTGAGAAGAGAATTATTCTCTATAAGAGTAAACTATTCTTATATACTATGTACTTATTGATAGTTTAGAATCCTATTTGATAATGGCTAGCTATACCACCTTAATATATATTGTGAACCATTGGTAATGGCTGGTTATATTGCCTTAATATATATTGTGAACCCTAGGAGTTCCTTAGCAAGACATTATATGTCATTAATCTTGTAATTTATGGCAGGTCATACTGCCTAAATGATTATAGGAAAAATGGTGTTATTACACTTCTTAGGACCTAACTTGAATTCTAAGATCAACGACAGGCTATACCACCTAAATGTTCTCAAGAAATTAGGAGAGGATAAGAATGTATCCTTGCTAGGAATATCTCGAATTAAATTGACACCAAAGGGATTCCAAATAGTCATAAGAACATCAGTGTTCAAAGGACTACAAAAGAAATCTTGATTGTTATCTTTCAAACTAATCTAATCTTGACCACATGGTAGCTGGAATGACATATTAAGATAAAGATTATATTGTTTGACTTTGTCTTGGGCACCCGATGGGGGACATCTCAGCTAAAGTTGGGGTTGCGTCTATCAGTCAGATGTCATACGCTGGGGTTCATAAGACTCGAATAACCCAGATATGACTTCCTAATGCCTAATGGTTGAGGACATTGTCTACCTCTGTCTGTCATATGTTTGCTAATGCATATTTGTATGTTATGATATCTAACATCCATACATATTTCATAAAAAAACATAATTTAAAGTCAGATTATATTCCATGGATATTTTAAATATCATATAGCTTTTTCATGTTACTGAGAAACTATTCTCACCATTATGTTAATGATATTTTTAGATGGTGAATTACCAAATTTCTCTTGAAGTCCATGTGAAATGGGTATTTGTTCCACCAATTGAGAAGTGCATGTTATTAAGATCATACGATGTGATATGGCCTTAAGCGCCATACCACTTTTGTTCGCGTCACAAGAGGACATGAATTTTACTAGTTTTTCAAGTCCTGAATAAGCCTTTAATATTATGCCTAATTTCGATAGATATGGACATAGATATAGATATAGGCCTAATGTCGCTTCTTTTAATTTTGTTAAATTATCTATATAGATGTATGAACAAATGGATGTACGAATTTTTGTTATCTATAATTATACTATTATCTTTTAGATATTCTAATGCATTTTTTTTAATTCTCACTTCATAATAAATTTAACTAAAATTCATAATAAATTATATACTTTGTAAGAAGAGTGTTACACTTTATTTAAGAGATAAATACAAACCATATATTCTAAGACTTTTCCTTTACTTTAAGTGTCCAACATAAAACACCTGCTTTAAAAAAGCAACTTCAGTGTGCCAATTGCATAATCAATATTTATTTCCATTTTTTCCTCCTTTATCACATATCTATCTACAAAATAATTGTAAATAAAGCAAACTTAAGTTAAAAGTTTTTTTAATCCCTTATCTAAGACCTTTTTTGCAGACTTCAAATTAATCAAAGACTATATCAAAATTATGTGAACCACTTGAGAGAGTAAAAGTGATATAGAGGGGGGGAATATGAACCTCCAAAATTTAGAGGAAAAACTATGGGTTTTTTTGAAAGAGATAGAGAATTTTCATGAGACAAATAAAATTAATAATTGTTGTGCAAGGCTAGAACCCAAGTGAGGGGTAAATTGGGTTTTATAAAAATTTACTAGAAAACTCCTTTGTAAATCAGAAGCAAAACTATTAAATCAATCTTGAAATAATGAACACAAAATGTAATAGGAGTAGGGGAAAAGTATAGAAACAAATATTTATCCTGGTTCACTTCTGCTCAAGCCTACGTCCAGTCCCCAAACAACCTCTTGGGATTTTACACTATCTCAATAAATAATTACAATAACCCAAGAGAACTTATCCCAAACTCTCACAGCTTGACTCCTTTAAAAAACCTCTTTGAACACTCTCAGGGATAAACTTTCCCTAAACCCAAGCTCTATCTTAGCTTGACTCCCTCAAATAACCTTCTTAAGCTTTTTTCTCACAAAAAATAAAGAATTACAAATAATGAACTATCTGAAACATAGTAGATGATGCAATGAAGCACTAATATGATAAACAACTAATAAGATGACAAAAACTAATGATATAATTACTCTTGAATGTTTTTCTTATTAATTCAGAGTCCGTAAGTCAAGTTTATTTAGATTCAAGTTTAATAGATCCATTAAAAGTGAGTGGTAAGTCAAAGACCTCAAAATATATCCATTATAAATCTATTATGGTTTGTCTGCCATCAACTAGTCGACTGTTCTTTACTGAGTAGTTGCCTATTCCATTTTTCCCTCTCAAAATTTCAAATTTTGGACCCCGACAGTTGACTACTCACCCTTGGCTAGTCGATTGGTCACTCATAGAGAGTTCCTAGTTGATGGTCTTAAGGCTAGTAATAGACTAGTGCTTGGTCTAGGTGTAGCCAGTTGATTGGTAACTCATAGAGAGCTCCCAGTAGATTAAGGCACTAGCTAGTAACTAATTGGTGCCTCTCAGATGGTGACTAGTCTAATGCTGGCTAGTGACCAGTTGACTGCTCACTCACAGAGAGTGCCCAATTGATCAAGGCTCAAGCTAGCAGCAAACTAAAGACTTCTCAAAAGGTAATAGTTGACTACTCACTTACAAAAATCTCTCATTTGACTGGACAAGGCCTGGCAGCTGGCTAGCAAAGTGGCTAGTGAAGTGGGGACTTCTAGAGTTCCCAAATAAGTTTTTTCTCAATCCTACATTCATTTTACATGATTCCTATATGCCCAATATCATTTACAAAAGTTCCTAAGATATTAATGTACATTGAAAACATCTAAAACCTAAGTAATACATAGAAAAACTTTTCTTCTTGAGTTTGTTATTATCAAAATCTTGTTCTTTAGCAAATGAGCTAAATAGTCTCCTCTTTTTTATGATAACAAACCTATAATTGTTAGTCTTTCACATGGAAAAGTTTTTTTTTAAGGTAGTATACCTTCAAAATCCATTGTTTTTTTTTTTTTTTGGTTTGTGAAAGTTGGATATGATCACATTGTTTTTAACTTCACTTTTTTTTATTTCTTTTGGTTTCCTTGTTTATCTAGGCATATGCAGATGATAAAAACAAATATCAAGCAATCACATTAACTAAAATATCTACCTTTATTAAAATCAATTGGTTTAAACACAACTAAAGCAAATAATCACAAGGTTCAACAAGGAAACAAACAAAGTTCAATATTCATAAAATAAAACACCTCTTATATTCCCTAAACTCCTAATTTTTCTTCCCCTTTGCCATATCAAAAAGGGAGAAAAGAATGAAGCCTATGGCCTAATCTACAAGTCTCCTTAGAAGAAGTGTTGCTCATGATATGCCTTGATGTGCTTTAATATGACATTCATGTCCTCTAAAGTCTCTTGAAAGTTTTGCATAAAAAGGTTATAGGAGTCCATCTTCTTATGCTTGGCGTGAATCTCAACAAGAAGGATCAGCTCAGGAATTACCACGATCTTAAGAAGAGCCAAGGCATAACTAGTCGAAGTAAGAGTTAAAGAAGATGGAGGCATAGGAGTAGAAGGCCTTTCTTCCTCTAGAGCTTCATAGGTAGGTGGAAGAGGCTGGGAAGAGCTGAAAGGAGGTATATCAGCTGCATCTAGTTAAGGCCTGGGGGCACTTTGTGCTTTCCTAACCTATTGACCCTGAGGAGTCTTAGTAAACCCCATACCTTGCAAATTGTTCCAACCAATCTGTAGTGGAGACTCCACATCATCTTCTAGAAAGGTTATGTTATGGTGATGAATGATGGTTGTAATTATAGTCCCGTATAACAGAGGAGAGGATTTCTTCTTTTTACATGTGGCTATCCTCTGAGTGATCAACTATGTAAGCCTGAAGGTTTCTCCCTCTAAGATGTATTTCATCATGAATAGCTTAGGCTCACTCAAGTAGGCAAAGTTACTTGACTTGTTGATCAAGCAATGAGCAATTAGATAATGGAACAACCTATTCTCTAGGGACAGGTCATTAACATTGATCCAATTGTTAGGATTATTAATGCCAACTTCACTAATCTAATTCATTACCTCCAACTTGTTGTATCATGACACAATTTTGAGGGAGTTGGGATGATTAGTGAAATAATAGCTAGCAAGAGAAGAAAGGTTGAGGATCTCAGTCAAGGTTTTATCACTAAAATAATTCATGTTTCTCTGACTTCTGTAGTGATGAAATAGGTAGTGGGGTTGTAGGTAAGGTTAGAATAAAATGCCCTTATGACCTTAGGATAATAATCTAACGTAAGGCTCAACAAATGGTCTAACTAAGCATTGGAAAATAAATTAAAGAGGCTAAAGCCCTCTTCATGAAGCAGTTAGAGATGAACATACCTACTGGGAAGAACACCTCTATATTGAAAACTCTCTATGAAGGCAATCTTTTAAGCCTTAGAGTAGAAGAGAGGAGGAGGACCAAAGAAGGAGCCAATGAAGGGATTTTTAGTCCTAAAACATTTAAGTGTGGGTCTTTAAGCTATGGATGATGAAAGAGGTCTAAGAAACTTAGTAAAGATTCAAGATTTTCAAGTATGAGAGCTGGAAAGTAGAAAACCCCTTTTTAAACCGATAAAACATTAGATAAAGGAGATCAATAGGTGATTTTGAGTGATTTGGAAACAAAATCACCAATGATTTGGAAACAAAATCACCAAGATTCAGTAAGGATTTGTTCGAAAAATTAGAGAGCAAGAAAGGGGATGAGCAATCGGCTAGTGAAAATAGTTTGACATAAGTTATTAGGGTTTTAACTACTCTTAATAACGAGCTCTATCATAGAGAAGTTGATTGGTCACTCGTGAGCAGTTGATTGTTGGCCTCATTTTTACACAGCATTACTCTTTGGAATTACCTGTCAACCTCTATCTTTTGCCGGACTGCTTTTTAGAATTTCTTGGTTAACTAGCCATTGGGCATCAATCAATTGTCGGGCTATAAAGGGTGTCAAGTCGACTAGCCACTCCTTGGTAGTTGATTGTTCTCTTACGAAAATCCATCAGTCAGCTTTTCCTGGCTTCCCTGAGCTACTAATTACTCTCATACCCTCACTAGTTGACTGGCCGCTCCTTGGTAGTTAACTGGTCACTGTAAAATATGACCAATTGGTGGATTTTGGGCTAACTTTCTTAATTTTTAGAAAGTATTCTACTTAAATACTTATATATTTATCCAAACATCATGTCAAGCAAGTAGAAATTACAAGAGATCATCACAAACATTCTACAAAATAGATTGAACCCACTCTGATGCTTAAGTTAGTGAATGTTCAATTCAAGCAAATGACTAAACAATTTAAATCTTCATTTTTATAGCTCATTAGGATTAACCATTCCAAGTTCACCTCTTATAAAACAAAATCTTTCAGCAGTGAAAGGTTTAGTAAAGATATCAACAAGTTGAAATTCAGTTTTGATAAATTCAAGGCTAATATCTTTCTTTTAGACATGGTCTTTAATGAAGTGATGCCTAATTTCTATATGTTTAGACCTTGAATGCATAATGGGATTCTTGGTGAGGTTAATTGCACTGGTATTGTATTGGTATCTCTTTAAGATATATACCAAGATTCTCTAGTTGTTACTTCATCCAAAAGATTTGAGCACAACATATTCAGCTTCAATAGTGGACAATGCTACATTATTTTGTTTCTTACTAAACCAAGAAACAAGAGAATTTTCAAAGAATTAGTATACTCCACTAGTGCTTTTTCTATCAGTCTTACAACCTGTAAAATCAACATCTGAATATCTTATCAAAGTATTAGTGGATGCTTTTGGATACCACGAACCCATTTGTATTATGCCAGCAATATATTTAAAAATTTTCTTTACTACTAAGTAATGAGATTCTTTAAGACAAGTTTCAAAGCAGGCACAAATACATACACTAAACAAAATGTTTGGCCTACTTGCATCAAATACAGAAGGGATCTAATCATACCTTTATAATTTAAGATGTCATAAGGTTGTCCATTTTCATCAGCATCCATCTTTATAGTTGATCCATTGACGTATCTTTTACTTTGACACTTTCAAATCCAAATTTCTTAAGTAATTCTTTGACATATTTGGATTGATTTATGAAAGTTCCATTTGCTTGTTCCTTGATCTAAAGACTCAAGAAGAATTTAAGCTCCCCCATCATAGACATTTCAAATTTTCCTTTCATCATTTCAACAAACTCTTTGTATAGAGTTTCATTAGTAGCACCAAATATAATATCATCCACATAAATTTGAACAACTAAAATATCATGCTTTTTCTTTTTAAAAAATAAAGTTGTACCAACCATGCCTCTATAGAAATTATTGTTAATGAGAAATGCACTTAGTATTTCATACCATACTTTAGGTGCTTGCTTAAGGCCATACAATGCTTTTTTTAATTTACATACATGATTTGGAAGATTTTGATCCTCAAAACATGGATGTTGTTCAACATATACTTCTTCCATTATGTATCCATTAAGAAAGACACTCTTGACATCCTTTGATACAACATAAAATCATTTATACATGCAAAGGCTAATAGCATATGAATTGCTTCCAACCTAGCTACTGGTGTAAAGGTTCCATCATAATCAATTCCTTTTTTATGATTGTAGCCTTTTGCAACCAACCTAACCTTACTTCTAGTTACAACTCCTGATTCATCAAGCTTATTTTTAAAGACCCATTTAGTACTAATTACTGGATGATTATTAGGTCTAGGGACAAGTTACTATATTTAACTTCTTTCAAATTGATTTAACTCTTCTTACATAGCTAGAACCCAATATTCATCTTTCAAGGCTTCATCAATTTCATTTGGTTATATTTGAGATAGGAATGCTTAATGATTGCAGATCTTTTTAAGTGAATTTTGAGTTGTTACCCCTTTAGAAATATCACCAATTATTTGTTCAAGTGAATGATCATTTTTGTAATTCTATGCCATTGAGAGATTATGGGTGACTTCTTCCTCCATTTCTTGATCAAATTCTTCATACAAGGAGGATTGTTCATCTGTCTTGATGGATTCACTTTTATTCTTGATTTCTTGACCAACTTGTTTGCCTTTTATTGTAAAATCATCAAACTTAATTGCAATTTCTTCACAAGATACCTTTCTTGGCTCAAAAGGGTCAGATTCATCGAAATTTACATGTATAGACTTTTTTACAGTCATAGTTCTTTTATTGCATACTCTAAAGGCTTTGCTACTATTAGAATATCCCAATAAAATAGTTTCATCAAATTTTACATCAAACTTACCCAAATTATCTTTTCCATTGTTAAGCACAAAACATTTACAGCCAAATACATGTAGATGGGAAATATTAGGCTTTCTTCCTTTGTATAATTCATATGGAATCTCTTTCAAGATAGGCCTTATCATTGCTCTATTCATTACATAACATGTAGTATTTATTGCATTAGCCTAAAAATATTTAGGAAGATTTCTTTCATTTAACATAGTTTTAGTCATTTCCTCTAGAGTTCTATTCTTCCTTTCTATAACTCCATTTTGTTGAGGAGTTCTTGGTGCAGAGAAATTATGTTCAATTCTATTATTATCACATAACTCAATAAATAGGTTATTTTCAAATTCTCCATAATGATCACTTTTTATTCTCATAATAGTCATGCCTTGTTCATTTTGAATGAACTTTGCCAATTTCAGAAAAGATTTAAATGCTTGATCTTTATGAGACAAGAAAAGCGTCCAAGTAGATCTAGAGAAATTATCTAAAATTACTAGTACATAATAATTTTCTCCAAGACTCATAGTCATAGATGGGCCAAAATGGTCCATGTGAAGTAATTGTAGTGGTCTAGTTATGGAGATAATTTCTTTTGCTTTAAAAGAGCTCTTAATTTGTTTTTCCTTTTGACATGCATCACAAAGTCTATTTTTATCAAATTTTAATTTGGACAATCCAAAAACAAGGTCTTTCTTGGCAAGCTTTTCTAAGAGACTCATACTAACATGAGCAAATCTTCTATGTTATAATCAGCTATCATTATTGACACTTATCAAACATTTTGAATTGTTAAAAGAAACATCATCTAAATCATTAACATATACATTATTTATTCTATGTCCTATCAATATGGTTTTCTTTTCATCTATATTTTCAACTAGACAATGTTTTGAATTTAATATTACTCTATTGTTTTTATCACGTAATTGGCTAATGCTAAGAAGATTAAGATTTAATCCTTTAACAAGAAACACATTATCAATGGAGGTGGAAAAGTTTTTACTAACTTTTCCAATACTAGTGATTTTTCCTTATCTACTACCTCCAAGTGTGGCATTTCCTCCATTCTTTGGTTAAAGAAAAATGAACTTAGATTTGTCTCTAGTCATATGTTTGGAGCATCCACTGTCGAAGTACCACTTTGTTCTAATAGCCTTCATACACACTTACAGAAACATTAAGTTTTATTTTTAGGTACCCAATTCTTGTTGGGTTCTTGAATATTAGTTGTTCCCTTGGGAACCCATGCTTTCCTTCCTTCTAAAATTTTATTCTTTCTATAAGGGCAAGTATATGATCCATATCCGTTTTTACCCTAGTATAAACATGGAATGAATGGAGTGCTAGTCATAACTGCTGGAATAAAGAAATTCTCATAATATTTTTGTCTTTTATTAGGATTATACCCAAGACCTGCCTTATCAAAAACACATCTTTGTTTTCCTATCAAAATGTTTATATTACCTTTCCTTTTAGTGAACTTTACAAGAAAGTTCATCAAATCTTTCTTTTCTTTTTGCAGAAGTTCACAATTACAAGCAACTTTACTTTTGAGAGAAAGGTGTTCTTCTTTAAGACTTATGTAGTCATGTTTTAATATTTCAATTTGTTTTTCTAAAGATGCCATTATCGAGAGTAGTGAGCTATTCTCTTTTTTCTCCTTTTCTAGATTGTTTTCTAAAGATAGAATTTTCCTTTTCAAAACTTTTAAGGTTTTAGCTATCTTAAGAAATTCATCATGTAAGTCATTAAATGCATGTTGTAGCTATTCATAAGAAGGGAGAGAACTTACTTCATCTTTTTTAGCCATTAAGCAGAGGTTGGCTTCTTCATTATCTTCGTCATCTGAATCTTCATCACTTTCACCCCAAGTTGCTAATAGATATGACTTCTTTTTTGTTTTTTTCCTTTCTTTTTGTCCATGCTATCTTGCTTTCTCAAAAATTGAGAATATTCCCATTTGATATGTCATGGCTTTCTGCATTCATAACAAATGGAAAGTTTTTGGCTTCTTGACTCTTTCTAATTGGTCTCATTACACTGATTCTTCTGCTGTTGAAGAATCTTTCAAACTTCTTAACAAAGAGACCAAGAGTTTCTTCACCAATTTCATCCACAGAGTCATCGTTGCATTCTTCCTCATCTAGATACATTGATGATAATGCTTTAAGAGCAAGACCCTTCTTCTTTTTGTCTTGTTCTTCAAGGAGTTGCTTCAGTCTTGGTTTATGCTCTTAAAGGTTCCCAAAGAGAGTAGCAACTGATTTTGTTAATGGCCCTTTAGTTTCCTTAATAGTTGTTACCTTTGGTTGTCATTCCATGGGAAATACCTTCATGATTTTATAAGTTTAATCTGTTTGTGAGTATGTCTTCCCTAAAGTTGCCAAATGATTCACAATGTGAGTAAAACAAATTTGCATTTCTTTAATTATTTCTCTAGGATTTATTTTGAATAACTCATACTACTGTGTGAGATTATGAATCTTGGATTCCTTTACACCTAAGGTTCCCTCATGAGCTATTTCTGAAGCCTTGCACATTTTTTTGGCACCTTTCACAATATGAGACTCTAAAATATTCTTCCTAACTCAGTGCACTCGTGAGAATGAGCTTAGCTTTATTATTCAGTAAAACTTTTCTTCTTTTTGTTTAATTACATTCACATTTGGTCTTGATGGAGGTCTTGCCTTCTTCATTCATAGGCACATATGGACCTTCCTCAATCACATCCCAAAGGTCAATGTAAACAGCCTCAAAGAAAATTTTCATCCTTAGTTTCCAATATGTGAAATTTTCACCATTGAAACCAGGAGATTTTGTAATAGATAGCCCTTTAGACAAAACATTATCACTAAGTCCAGTCATTTATACTCTTGAGATGGTTAAGTCTTTAATAAAGAGCCCAAGCTCTAATACTACTTGTTGAACATAGTTGAAACCCAAAAAGGGGTGAATTAGGTATTATAAAAGTTTACTAGAAAACTCCTTTGTAAATCAGAAGTAAAACTATTAAATCAAACTTGAAATATTGAATACAAAATGTAAAAGGAGTAGGGAAGAAGTATAGACACAGAGATTTATTTTGATTTGACTTTTACCCAAACCTACGTCCAGTCCCCAAGTAACCTATTAGGATTTTTTACTATCTCAATAAATAATTACAAAAACTCAAAGAGGACCTCTCCTAAATCTCAAGCTCTCACAACTTGACTCCTTTATGGAACCTCCTTGAACATTCTCAGGGATTTACTTTCCCTAACCCTAAGCTCTATCTTAGTTTGACTCCCTCAAGGAACCTTCGTGAGCTTTTCTTTCACAATAAAGAAAGAATTATAGATAATGAACTCTCTGAAATAGAGTAAATGATATAATTAAGCACTAATATAATAAAGAGCTGTAATGATGATAGAAAATAATGATATAATCACTCTTGAATGTTTTTATTATTAATTCAGAGTCCATAGGTTGAGTTTATATAGATTGAGGTCTAATAGATCCGTTAAGAGTGAGTAGAAAATTAGAGATTTCAAAATATATCTGTTATAAATCCATTATGGCTTGTCTACCATCGATCAATCGATTGTTATCCACTAAGCAGTCGACTGCTCCTTCTTTCCCTTTCAAAATTTCAAATTCTGAACCTTGACAGTCAACTTCTCACCCATGGCTAGTCAACTGTTAGCAAGTGACCAGTCAACTGGTGACTCACAGAAAGCTCCCAGTTGATTAAAGCTCGAGTTGCAACTGACTTATGCCTATGAAAAGGTAACCAGTCGACTACTCACTCACAGAGAGTGCCTAGTTGATTAAGGCTTAAGCTAACAACAAACTGTGGGCTTTTCAAAAGGTGACCAGTCGACTGTTGGGAAGTAGTCAGTTAACTGCTCACTTATAGAAAGTTCTCATTCGACTAGACAAGGCTTAGCAGCTAGCTGGTAAGGTGGCTAGTCGACTGGGGACTTACATAATTCCCCAAATTAGCTTTTTCTCAACCTTTAAGACCAAGAATCAATTCTACATTCATTTTACATGATTCCTATCAACTCAATATCATGTACAAAGGTTCTTAAGATATGAATATCCATTGAAAACATCTAGAACCTAAGTAATACATAGAAAAAAATTTTCTTCTTGAGTTTATTGTCATCAAAACCTTGATCTTCAACAAATAGGCTCAACAATAATTAGTCAAACAATATAATAGCAAAAACTATGAACAAACTAAATAAACACCTAAAACAAACACAAAATCGAACATCCAAAATCTAGAGACCTAAGAGTGGAAAAAAAATACTAAGTTTGGAAAAATTAAACCATCTTCTTCAAGATGGCTATAAAAATACATATGGTTTTATTCTCACATTTTTACTTTAAGTTTGCCTTGACATATGTTGAATTTGCAAAATATATTATGCAAATGCACATATCACAACAAGTAATACAATGATGGGTGAATATCATTCCCCCGAGAATTAAATATTAAAAACCAAAGTAAAAGTCACTTAATTAAAATAAGTCAATGAAAAGGAAAAGTTTGAGTTTTCTTTTAATGATTGCAATTACATAACTAAATTAAACTAAATCATAATGAGATAATGAAAGTAGAATGAGACTCACAATAGCAACAAAAGATCAACTAATCCCAATAAGTATTAGCATTAGAATTATCATTTTCCCCTTAAATTGCACTCAGTTTAGAATTGTCACTGCCGTGCCATGACAATGTTGCAAACTAGTATGATAACCCCAATAACAAAACTATATAATTTTTTTCCAAAATTGCTATGCTAACCTTTTAAAATTGAAATTCAACATAAACCTATGAGAATATAATTCATGGAAGCCAAATTGAAGCCCAATATTAGTTGGATTATATGAGACAACCTATATATATCCCTATATAATTGTAAATCCCCAATGAATTTGAAGAATTCACGCTAATCAAGCTAAGTCTCACTTTAATTTGATCTTTCTAGAACTAATCAAAGATAAACTACTATTTATTGATAGCCAAACAACAAATAGCATAACCATCAATAATAAACTTGATTAAACACTAATACATTTCACTTTACATTGTATCTACAACTCTAAACATAGTGCAATTTTAAGTTCAAATTAGATTTGATCATCAGGCTAGGCTTTTCAAAATCAGGCTTGAATTCAAGCTTAAAAAAAATCTCAAGCCCTTATTTTAATTGGACTTTTTTATTCGGGCTTTTATCCATATTTTTTAGATTGAGTCAATCAGGCCAATCAAACTTTTTAAAGAAATGTCAAATTAATTTATTACTTAAGACTTGAGATAAATAATATAAATAATTGTTACTATTACATGTAAAATTATATATAGAAAAGTTGTAAATACAAATGAGTTGTTGTATTAACATAAATCTTTTTAATTAAATGTATTATTTTTATTTCTTTATCAAAATGTCACCTTACACTAAATTTTTTTATATAATAAATTTTTACTAATTTAAATAGTATTCATTCATACTTTTCGAGCTCAGGCCGAACTTAAAAAAATGTCTGAGCCTCGCCTGTTTTATAAATCAAGCTTTTTTATTCAAGCTTTATTTTTTTCAAGTTGAGCTCATCTGGCCAAGCGGATTTTTAAGTTATGATTAGTTTTAGTTCAAATAACAATCTTAACTAAATGATAATTAGCTCATGATAATCGAAATTAGCATTATTTTAAGAATATCCATAAGCAAATATAACTGAAAAGGAACATCGATAAACAATGAACAAAATATAATTCCAAAGTTAGTATTTTCTTGTCTCTTCTGTGCACTATCTTCTTATCTAAGAAAATCCTCTACTTTGCTGCTACCAAAAAAAAAAAAAAGAACTCTGAAATCTCTATTATCCGTGCTTCTCCTTCCCTTTTTTTTTTTTTTTTTTTCTTTTTGTCTTCTTTAGCTCCAACTCTTGTCCTTTGTCCGCCTCCCCACTTTTCTCCCTTTTTTTTTTATGTCTAAGGTTGAAATCTCCAACAAAGGAAGTCATGTGGCTCTCAAATACTCAAAACCTGTGTTTCATTTAAAAAAATTCTGCACAAATTTTGCCACAAAAATTGTCACGACAATTGAAAAAACTTTTGCTCCAACAATATTTAACCCTTCATTCTCCTACACATGAGAACAAATATTGCTTTGGCTAAAAACATACCCTTGCATAAAAGAAAAAATTAAAAACCAAACTAAGTCAAATTAGTAAAAAAAACACTTGAAACAAGCATTTTTCCTCAAAGAAATCATACACAATAACATTAATTAACTTTAACTTAGATATGATAAAATAAATATTTCGTTTCATATATCCAAATAGTTGCATTTGACTACAAATGGTAGAAGAGTAAATTCAGTCATCCAAATTTAAAAATGTCTACTATTTCAAACACCTAAATAATATGACACTAAATAATGGACATTGAATATAAATATTAGATAGAAGAAAGGTACGAGCTTTCATATTTTTTTTCTCAAAGGATTAAATTACATATTGTAAAACAAAACATAATTACTTAACCTCAAACAAAACTGCTTTCATCAAAACAAATACAATAACACTAGCTTTAGGGAAATCATAAGCTCAAAAATTATAACTTTAGCTATTAATATTGAGAAAGAAAATAAACCCATGAAAAGAAAAATGCCCCATTTTGATTGATGAAAGAAACAAAAAAAGAAAAGAAAAAAGATTTTAAGTTTGAAGGTCAAACAATAGATAAATCAAAGGTAGGCAGTTTCTATTTTGATTGCTGCAAGAATAAAAAGTCTAACAAATAGTTTATGTAAAAATTAGAAAATTTGTAAAGTGATATCTAACATACTTGTAAAGGATTAGAATTTAAGATCTACGGTTAGAATTTGCGAAGTTTGTTCGTCCTTCACGTCACTTTGAGCCTTCGCCATAGCCTTAGACTTGTAGATTGCCACTGAATTTTATTAAAAATGGAAAAAACAAAATCAATATCCAACATCCAATTTGAAAAATTATCCAATTAAAAAAAAAATAAACAAGACACTAAACAAGTGATACTATGCTTGGCCAAAAAAAATACAAGGGATGCTGGGCATAAATATTGAATAGGAAACAAGTATGGGCTCTCATTTTTATGTTCATGGTATTATATTACATGCTTTTGACCCAGGAATAGTGACAGGGACTTTATATGAAGATTAAATATTAATAACTATGTAATTTGGTAAATGGGCCATGAATATTAAAAAAAATCTTTTTTCCCTATGTTATCTATATTTATTATAATTTTACATATGTGCCTCTTTTAAAGCCATTTCTATTTTTTTGTTTTTTCCTGGGAAGGGATATTGCCTTATATTTCTTTCAATAATAAGTAAGTGAATATATATATATATATATATATAAAATATGTTTTGTTTGTTACTTAATTATTGTTTTACACTTAATATATCTTAGTATGACTTGTATTTGTCATCAAATTATACTTGATTTATGTCAACATAAAAGTATAACCTTGAGTTTTGTTAATGTTGTAAATCATTTTTTAATAATGATTTTTTAAAATAATGTAAATATGGTTTTATGAAAACACATCTAATGCTAAAATTTATTGACTATAATGCAATAATTAACTATCAAATAAATAGTAATATATTTTAAATCACTTATTTGTATTATCGAGATTAAGACAATAGAGCGCAATTGCAATATTTGAATAAGAAAATTAATCAATGATAGACATGACATTTAAGAATTATAAATTATTTGGTCACTGTAGGAGGAGTTTTCAGAAATTATCTCTTTTGCTTTGCTTTTAGTTTTTCAAAAATCTTGTTTTGCTAAAATTGTTGAAGATCTTAAAATGCAATTCAAACGTTTTAGGCCTTGTTTGAGTGTTGTTTCTAAAATAGTTTTTCGTTTTTAAAAATAAAGAATAAAAAAACCTTGTTTGGTAATGTGTTTTGTTATTAATTGTTCTAAAAAAAATTTAACAAAAAAAAAAAGTGATTTTTATAATAAAAAAACAAGAACAAGTTTTAAATATTTTCCTTTGTTTCTCAAAATTATTTTCATTAATGACAAAATTATAATTCTGTAAAAAAATGATTTAAGTAGGGTTGTAAGTTAAATTTGAATAAACTTTGAGACCTAATTCAACCGATTAGTATCTAGTCAGGTCGAGTCACTTTTTATTTTTATTAAAAAATATTTTCCAGAAAAAAATTATTTTTTAAAGAAAAATTAAAAAATTAAGATTAAAATATAAAAAGCACGATTTAAAATGGAAAATATTTAAAATTTAAAAAGAATTAACATTTTAAGATTTGTCATAAATAAAATTTACTATAAATAAAATAAATTAATATTAAAAAATAATATATAGTTGAGTTTTAAATAAACCCAATACTTGGTTTGACCTGATTAAAATGCATATGTGTACTCACACACACACTTCTATATACTGAACATGTATCACACAAGCATGCACTTGCATATGCACTTGTATGGACAAATGCAAATATATATATATAATGAAGTTGTTATATACACAAACATACACATGCATACGTATACAAGTACCCGCACATATATATATATATATATATCAAACATGTTTAATATATACAAATACATATAACAAATATGTAGCACCAATACACACTTTTATGCTCACAAGTACATATACATGCCTATGCATATGCACACGAACAAATACACGTCCACGTACACTCACATATAGAAATACATATATAATGAATTTGTTACATACACGCATATACACATACATGCGCATACACACACACACATACTTACACATATATATTAAACATGTAACTGTTAGAACAAGGCAACTAACACCTAAGAGGGAATGAATTGGGTGTTTATAATAATTTCATTTCTTTTCGAAATTGCTTTCCAAAAGACTTGTTATGAAAGGCACTTGGAAGTGTATGAAGCAAAACTACAATTATATCAATCAAGGGAGATCTAATGTAGATGCTTAAAGTATGAAAATAATAAATTTGTTTTCCAACAACAGAGTATTCAACAATATGTTATTTACTTATTTCAAAATCTTGTTCCCATGTAAGTTACAACAATCATACAATCACTTTAACAATTGGATTACTTGAAGTAAATATTAAAAAAAAAATGTCTAATAAGAGATTACAATACTTCAAGTGAAATATCAACAATAAAAGTAAAGTATAAATACGACAATTCAAAATATAAAGATTATAAAGGTAGAGAGAGCAAACTCCAAGATTTATCCTGATTCAGCTTCAATCTAAGTCTACATCAAGTCCCCAAGCAAATACTTAAGATTTTCCACTAACTTACAATCTATTACAAATCTTTAAGAATACTCCCCCTAAAACCAAACTCTCTTCAAGGAAAACCTTTCCTTGAATTTAATCTCTTCTTAAAGAATATGTTTCCTTAAAGTAACAAATCTTTTTATAAAGAAAGTACTCACAACATTAAAAACTCTCAAAAGAGCAAATAATACAATTAAAGCTCACTAGCAAGAACAGAGACCTTTGAAAGTATGAATCACTCAAGATGTTTTTCACTTTGTTTTTTGTGATTTCTAAGCTCTTAAAACATGTATTTATAGGCCAAAAAATTAAGAAAACCATTTAGAGCCAAGGAGAAATTCAAACTTGTACAATTTGATTGTTGAAAGTAAGTAGCTCCATTTGTTGACTTTGTGGTCATCCTCTATTCCGTAGCTACAACTTTAAATGTTCATAGCTCATTTATTTCAACTTCATTTTAGACAAATTATATCACTGAAAATCTATGTAAGTCTATTTTCTATCCTAAAAGTTTCATTTCAAAATTCAATTTGGTTGTCAAGATACTATTGAAAGAGTGACAAAACGTTAGATAACAAATTGATATACGTAGTTGCAAATTGAGACCTTTATAACTCTTTCATTTTAAATTTATTTTATGCATGTGATAGTACTAGAAAGTTGTATGAGTCTATTTTCATATAAAAGAAACCTCATGTCAAAATTCTTACTGGTTGGTGAAATATTGTTGAAATTGTGACAAAAGGTATGAAAAAAGTGTGATATTCATACCTAAAATTTTGACAATTATAATTTCTTAATTTCAACTCTATTTTAAGTATGTGATATATGATTAGAAAGATGTTTAAGTCTATTGTTTCATTTCAAAATTCCCTCTTATTTGTGAGATATGGTAAAAATAGTTGTCCCAGGTCCAAAAATAACTTTATTAAAATCTATATTTTTCTTATCTTTTTGACTCAAACTTATATTGTGATGACTAAAATATATTGGGCGAATAAATATAAGTCCAATTGAATTTAACAAAATTAATAATGAGTCTATTGGATATAATATGAGTATTTTACTTATATCTCACATAAGGGATGATTCAAGTATAAAGTATTATATGTTAATGATTAATCAATTAAGCACATGTTAATACCATATGTCTAACTCATTTGTTACTTTTTTGTCACATATATCTCATCATCAAAACTTATAACATTGAACCTTAGGATTAATAATAACAGACTCAAATACATTAAACAGATATTTATCTCTTGTCTAAATTGTAAAATTAGAATTAAATTTGGAATTTCATTTTTTATATTCTAATTTTATACATGACCCAAACATAAAATTTAAAATTCTAAATCAATTTCAATTTTAATTGAATTAGAATCAGAATTATAATTCTACATTATAAATTTAATTCTCGGTACTAAACAAGGTCTTAGTGTTTTCAAAACTTGTTTTCAAATTATTTTTTAAAATAGTGTTTTTCTTTTTAATTTTGAGTGTATTTCTAAGAACAAATGATTCAAACAAATTTTTTTAAGTTTATATTTTAAAAACTGTTCTAAAAAACAATTTCACACAACTATTCTAAGAACATAAGAACAAAGGATAGAATCAAACAGGCCCTTAGTTTTTCTGAAATTGTGCTCTTAGATTGATTTCCTCAAAATCATATTTGTTTTTAATTTTCTTAATACTTAGTCCCAATTTGGTGGGACTCAGATCGTCTACAGTACTATAGATTCTGCAGTGAAATCTGAGTCATTAAATTTTGATCCAATGGTTCATATTTTTTTAATATAAAAAAATGTGAGCCATTGGATCAAAATCCAATGGCTCAGATTTTACTACAGAATCTACAGTAAGATATCCTTACTGCAGATGATCTTCAGGCAGTTTGGTGGGTTTGGTGACTGATTTTGATGTACTTACCACTGGAAATTTTGGGTCTGAATTTTTGTTCCTTTTAGCTTAGTTAGTGTTCTCTTTGTAAAGCTGTGATTTGAGTATAATGATTAAAATTGAAATCTTTTGATTGGTTCACATCTCATTGGATTCAGGATAGAGAAGTTGTAAGGAATTGTTGAAAAATCATATCAGATTTGATTTTAAAAAATTATTTTAATTTTTCACTTTTTCTTTGAATTTAGTTCTCCTTAAATTTGTGGTAATAAAATGATTTTTAAGAAGTTCAAATATAATATAAAGCACTCCCTCAAAATAGTTATGAATGACTTTTCTTTGATTTAATAAGAGACTTTTTTATTTTTGTAAAATTTCTAAAAGAAACTATCTTGGCACTAAAATTTGTGAACAACCAAATTAATATGAAGATGAAAAATAAATGACTAAAATAATACTTTTTATCAACTCACTACTCATTTTTTATATAACTTATAATTGTATCCTTACACTTTATTTATTTTATCATGAAGCCCAATATTTGAAAAAAAAAATCATATTCATAATTTTGCCTGAATAATTTATAAACATCTATTGATAACTTACTACCCACTATTTATATAATTTGTAATTTAATCTTACATTTTATTTATTTTATTACGAAGCTTAAGTTTGTCACCCCACTCTCTCCTCTTCTATGGCCTTTCTCTTTTAGATGAAAGTGTGAGATGAAAATGCAAAATGTTTAAAATCTTTAACAATGGAAGTTAAAGAATTTTATTAAATGAAAGAAAATGCAAATGTATCAAAGAAACATAAGGAAGGGAAAATTTGAAGAAAGGAAAAAGAAAACAATATAAATTAAAAATAAACAAAAAATTTAACCCAAAAATTCACAAAAATTGAAGAAGATAAAAATATGGAGAAAAACCAAGAAAATAAACTCTACATCCACATGCCGTATTTTTTTTATCTTTAATATAAAATTGGTTCAAAGTAATTCGTTTTTCCAAAAATATTAACTTGTAATGAAATGATTACCGAGTAATGAATGTAATGATAGTCGCAGCTTTGGCATTTCTTATTCTCAGCTTAATATTCATGTCTTGCTGCTCAAACTTAACATCATATTTTTTTTAAAAATTTAGACGAGGCTAAATATTTATTTAAAATAATTTTAAATGATTATATAAGTAAATTTTATTATACTTTCGTAAAATTTTTTAACTATATATAATATTTTTATTATTTTAAAAAGATTATTCCATTCGTATATATATTACTAAAAACTTACTATCTTATTTTTTATTAATTTAAATTCTAAACCACATTAAACTATAATTTTATATTTATTATGACAATAAAACAAATAAGTTTATCTGAAGCTCCAATGCTCTATGATTTGTTCATAATGTAATAGTAAAAGTAATAAAATGATTTAATATTAAATACATTTTAGTCAAAATTGCGACCAATATTTGGTTTGGAAAATCGCTTGAAACTCCTATAAATTCTTCTTTTGTTCTTTTTCTTTTCTTTGCTGTTCTTTGTTTTTACCTTCAATGTTAACTTTCGGTTGTTTTTTTGAGTTCTTTCTTTACATCAAAATTTTTTTAATTATTAACTTGGATTGGGTAGAATCACAATCGAAATAAATTTGGATAAAATTGTGTAAACTCCTCAAATTTGACCTGAGTCTTACAAATTTAAAAAAAAAAATAGTTCTTGGCCCAAATCTAAATGCACAACATTTCAATATACTCTTTTACAAAAAATAAGTAACCTTGGATCCAATCCAATTATTTAAAGTATTAGACGCTCTCTCTCTCTCTCTCTAAATATATATATATATATATATATATATATATAATGTTATAAATACAATTACATTGCCATGAAGTATGTGCATCAAGTAGCTCCAGTTACAATGGCGATAAGGTTTCGTCAATAATCAAAAATTTCAAAATATTCAAAGCATGTAGAGTGATTATGTCAATTAGAAAGTTCGATAAAAATGCTCAATAAAATCTCATAAACCCAGATGTAACATGTGACTGCTTATACTGTCACACTAATTATTCACATCTTAATTACATAATTAATCATACATTACATTAATACTGCGAAATATAGGATGCTAAAATTTTGAAGAAAATAAATTCATTTAAGTAAATAGTTTAATTAACATAGCTCATACCAACTAAATTTTAATAAATTATTGTAAGTTTAAGAAAGACTTCCCAATTAAACTTTCATATTATTAGAATTGGTCTCTAATCTTCCCTTATTTTGGAAAAACTCCAAACTATTCATAAACTCATCCAAAAATTCTCTAATTCTCCATAATTAAAATTTTATATGTCTAATTCTTACTATAAAATTCTGGGCCCAAAAATCTTAATAATTGAGCTTTTTCCAAACCTAAACTCAAAACCGTCTAGTTTGGTCCCTATCTCTGGGACTATTCTGTTTTGAATTTTTTTGACAATACAATTTAATTCAGATTACTCTATGAACGTACCATAAAAATTTCAAGATAAAAATAATTCATTTGCCTCTTCAATCTTGAAAGCTCCCAACACTGTTTAGTGGTGTTATGAAATCTCAGTACTTTTCACTTTTGTGTCTTTTACTCAACTTTCTTCTCTCATAATTTTCTCAAGACTTTCAAAATCAAAGAAGAATCTATCCAAAGGCTTCATATAGAATTTCATAGCAAAATAAGGTCATTTCATATTTTATTCAAACCAAAAACGTATAATAGACATATTTGTGGAAAAACATACCATGTGTCAAAGGAAGGCACCATTTAGGTGCATATTAGGTATGTTAGGCAACCTAACTAAAGAGAAATGGAAAAATTTTTATTATAATTATAGTTTAATCCTTGAAAATTTGCATTAAAGTCTTCATCCTTATCTATAAACAGATAATTTCAAAACCTCATTTATCACAACTAAGAAAGGAGTAATCCTATGTAGAGAGCTTATTTGGGTGTTATTATCTACTTATCGTATGCTCAATGACTGCCAATGATATAGTGGATCCTCTGTATCAAAAAATAAGCAAGAATATTTTCACCCATTATATGGTGTTGGGTACTAATAACATGTACAGTAAATTATTCATACATACGGTTACTGTTTATAAGTATAGTTACTATTCACAAAAAATAGTGGGAGCTATTTTGCTCATAAATAGACTGTAATTGAAGCAATGACAACGAAATTTGAGATTGAAAAGTCCAACGGCAGTAATTTCTCATTGTGGAAGCTGAAGATAAATGCTATCTTGAGAAAAGATAATTGTCTTGCGGCTATCAGTGAAAGGCTGGTAAAATTCACAAATGAAAATAAGTGGAACAAGATGGACGGGAATGCAGTTGCAAATCTTCATCTAGCACTTGCATAAGAAATATTGTCCAGCATAGAGAAGAGGAAGATGACAAAAGAAATTTAGGATCATTTGACCAAATTGTACAACGCCAAGTCACTTTACAACAAAATTTTCCTTAAAAGGAAATAATACTCTCTGCATATGTTTGAAATTATAGACTTGGAATACTCTATTTTTTCAACTCACATCGTTGGGTCACAACTGCATTTCTTCATGGTGATCTTAAAGAAGAAATTTATATGTTCCAGCTAGAAGGGTTTGAAAAAGAAGGAAAAGAGAACTTGGTTTGTTGGTTTAACAAATCTCTATATGGTTTCAAACTGGGATCAAGATGTCAGTATAAAAGATTTGATTCCTTCGTCATAAGCTTTAGATACAATAGACTGAATACAAACTCTTGTGTATTTATTAAGAGGTTTGGTGGAAATGATTTCATTGTTTTGCTACTGTATGTAGATGACATGTTAGTTGCTGGCCCCAACAAAGATCCTATCAATGAATTGAGGGCACAATTGGCTTGGAGATTTGATATGAAAGACTTAGGACCAGCAAATAAGATTCTAGGGATGAAAATTCCCCAAGACAGAAATAACATGATGATTTGGCTTTCTCAAAAGAATTATTTAAAGAGGATCTTGCGACGTTTCAATATTCAAGATTGTAAGCCAATTTCTACCCCACTTCTTGTTAATTTGAAGTTATCCTCAAGCATGAGTCCTAGTAGTGAAGAGGATAGGAAGGAAATGTCTCATATACCGTACAGGCTTGAGCTAGTAGCTGACTGGACTCATCCATAAAAGTGACTAGTCGACTGTTGGCTTATGACTAGTCGACAGTTAACTCATAGAGAATGCTCAGTTAATTAGATTTCAAGCTAGCAGCAGACTGAGGGCTTCTCAGAAGGTAACCAGTTGACTGTTCGTAGACAGAAAGCTCCCAAATCAGCTTTTCTCTACCTTTATGACCTAAGATTAATTTTTCATTCATTTTAATTGATTCCTATAAGCTCAATACCATTTACAAAAGTTCCTAAGACATGATTAAACATTGGAAACACCTAAAACCTAAGTAATACATATAAAACCTTTCTTCTTGTGTTGTTATCATCAAAACATGCAAAGAAAGGAAACTTTATTACCTTAAGTCTGAAATTAGTCTCCCTTAAGTAAATTTAATTACTTGACAAAACCTACTCAGCATTCATGTCTTATCACTTTACTTCCTCTTGAAGGTCATTGTTCATTTGTTTAGAGGATCATAATTTACCCAATTTACTTGTTAACGCGTAAGCTAATAATGTCACAGTTCCTTAGTGACGCATAAGTTGAAAATTTCACTACCATCTTGTCGAGAGCCAATTAATTTACTACAATTTCTAGTCCCTTTTAAAATCCTTAAATTTAGTAAGTTTACAAGAGGCATATTAAATCATAATTCAAAATAGCAATTTGGTCCCTTTTCTTTATTTACTATTTCAAAATAGTCCTTCAAGTGTGAAATGTTTCAAAATAATCCATCAAGCGTCAAATGTTTCAAAATAGTCATTCAAGTGTCAAATGTTTCAAAAAAATTCATTGAGTTTTTAATCCGCTTCCTAAAAAGCCTTTTAAAGTAAAATAACATAAATACATTAACACCATTTTTAATGCTGATATGGCAATCATGTGCATTTTTCTCACAATTTAAATCTTGTGTAGGTACCTAATTAATATGTAACTCAAGAGTTAATAATCTTAATATTTTTTATGTGAAAGGAATTAAGTGGCACATTATATTATTCACTTGTTCAATTATGTATACTTTCTAGCAACCATGCCATTAGTTGTCAATAATTGAATTTCATTGAGGACGTCACTTTACCGAAGTCTTGCCCCTTGGAGTTTAAATGTCAAACAAAAGTGATGTGGAAACTAGCTTTATTGAGAAAAGTTGGTATACTAATTTCATCATTATTATAGAACGTAGATATTCTTTATTTATTTTCCGGATAGAATGGAGACCGTTGAACATAGAAAGTGTGAAAAGTTAGTCAAGATGGGTGTGCTAACTTATTGTCAGACTTGGATTCTATACAGTTGAATATTAAATTGTTTGTATTTGAAGTGATTTGACTATTAATTCATTTTCTACTGATTTAGATTTTAATCAATACTTCAAAGTTCAAACAACTTTTTAAAATCTAAAATTTTTCATACTTACGCGTATTTGGATTACCAAATATAAGAGATCCATTTCCGGTATTGTCATATAGAATGTCACATCTAAAGTTAACAATAGTAGTTTTACGTGTTTAAGATTTGTTTGAGATGTTAATTTGCTCTAAGATACATACAAAGACCCTTTAGGAGTTGAGGAATTTAATTAATATGTAATTAAGAAATAAAAGCAAAAAATTGAACAAACTTAGGGAAAATTAACAGTAACTATAACCAATGATATCTATGCTAAGTCATTATAGATTCACTTGTAGACCAAAAAGATAACTTCTTTTGGGGCGAAGTTTTACTTTGGGCAACAAATGGAATTCAACATGCCCAATTAATTACTACTTGTATTAATGGTATTCAGTATGCCCAATTAATTACTTTAACTTGGCATGGGCATATATTCAAACCTAAATCTGCAAAAGAACTCACACTCCAGCGTCCCTTCCCGCTGAGTTTTACGTCAACGTTAGATCACATACGTTTCCAACCCTGAAGCCTCAGCAAGTGGGATTCGGATCCTCTCCCGTCACTTTCTCAAGTTCTTTTCTCCAGTAAAATATGAGTCGTCCATTTCGTTGACAGAAACAGTACATCATCTTAGTCACAAGAGAGATGGACGACTACGATTTAACTGGAGAAAAAAATTAGAGAAAGTGACGGGAGGGAATCGCGAGCCTAACAAGTGTGTAGCAAGATGACATCCTCTTTTAATGGTTGTCAACATTGTACTTTGTTCAGACATTTTTGAATATAATGTATTTTTAATTTAATTTGAGGTCAATTTCACCTTAATTTCTTAGTAGTTTTATTATTTGAGTAAGAGTTATTTTTAGTCACAATTAATTTTAATTTTATTTGAGTTACTGTTATTTTTAGGTCATATTAATTTAATTTTGACTCAAAATAGTCATTTTTTAGTTTTGTTCAATTCTAATTTTTTTAGTCAGTAATTAAAAATAAAAAAAAGGAGAAGAAAATACTAAATATCTCTTACATTCAATCTTGAAAAGGGGAATGAATTAATGGGTGATTTGAAAGTTCTCTATTAATAAACCCTAGTTCATAACTATAAAAGGAGAATAAAGAGTGATTAAGGGGAGGCCATTTTTTTAAAAAAGAAAAAAAAAAGGGAGGGAGATTTATAGAAAAACAAGAGGGAGAAGAAATTGGAGAAAAAGAAGATTGAAATATTAAGATGCCAACATGTTGCTTCATAGTACAAATAAAGGACATGATGCACATTATACAATGGTGTAGGATTTGCCACAAGCCACATCTTGAGATGTACATTGCTGCACACTTCTTATGATTTTGTTATGCTGGAAAATTACTCTTAGTCATGGTAAGCTAGATTGGAAGGTGTTAAATGCATTGATCCAAATTCATGATTTTTACATTGTGCACTTTGATTATAATTTGCGTTTTTTTTTATGATTGATTTTTGTACGTTCACGCACAATGCACCAGTTGATTATCTTTTTTTCTGTCTTATTTTTCACGTTGTATGCTTTTTAACAAAGAAAAATAAATTTTCAAAATTATCACTTCCAAAAATCAAATAAAAATAAAGAATAGAAAAAGTAACAGAGCAAGGAGGAAGGATTAACTTGATTTACAAATTAAAACACTTCAACATTTTTAAATTATTTACAAAATTATGCTATTTTCTATTTTAAGTCACTTCACAAAAAATAAAAGCACCAATCCAATGACATCAATTTTTTAGCCAATGAGTTTTGATCTCTACTTTAACTACGTAAGTAATAAGTCACCATCTTAAGTTAAGTCTTGTCCTACAAATATATATATATATATATATATATATATTTTTTTTTTTTTTCCTTTTAGCCCAGAATATTTTATTTTATTTATTTTTATGTTTAATATGTCTTTACTTATTTGCTAACATAAACACATTAAGAAAAATATCTGTAATATATATATATATTAGAAATATCAAATATCATAACCAAACTTGAGGAGAAAGTGTTAATCATTTATTTTTTCCTTCAAGTTTCCATACCTTGCCGTATTCTGTACGTTGGACTGATTTGTGAAACCTATGGCTTACTAGCCCTGGTCATTCACTATCACATCTCGACTGCACGAATGTTCAACAGGTAAAGGCTGTAAGGATTATTGGTTCATTTTTTTAAGTATTATAAATTGTTTTTTTTATTTTTTATTTGGAACGAATAATGGATTAGAAATTGTTTTCTATATAGGCTTTTCTTCTAATTCCTATGGAGATGATCAGCACAATAATGGTTGATGTTGAAGCATAGAGTTGTTCCTCTGGTTGATCGGTGGCTGTGAGATGCAGCTAAAGAGAGAAACATAGCGTGGAATAAGACCTTGGTTTGTACTGGATTGTAAAAAAGGAATAATTTAATAAATTTACAGTTTAGTGCTTTATAATAGTTTGTGTAGAATAAATGACATCAATCTCAGTTGTTGAGTAGTAATTGAAAATGAATTCCCAAATTCATGTCTTGGCAATCATCCCTTGCAATTCATTATCGTGCCAAACTATTGATTTTATAGGATACTATATATGATTTTCGTAGGCCGCTATAGGAGGAGAAAGGTGATACAAATTTCCTTACTGGAAGGAGACTGCTTAACCAAACTTTGTAGGTTGATTTATAATGTGTTTGATTTGATATTTGAAAAATTTAAGAACTTGTTTAAACACAAAACAATTTTGCCTTACAAGCTATCTCGTTCGATTTGGTAATTAATTTTTTTTAGATCACTTTTGCCCTCCAAACCAATTGTTTGCACATAAGCTGTGAGAAACTAAAGACAAAGAAAAGCTCGTGGACAACAAGGTACAGTTGAATTGGTACAAACGGCTTCTAGATGAGTCCAAGAAGCACAAGTGTCTAATATATATAATGCCATTAAATTTTCGTCATAGGTTCACATTAGCCATCAAACTGTGGTGCTCCCTATAGTTTCGAACACAACGCTTGACAATTGCTTATTTATTTAAGCAAATGAAGCTGGATTATTTTTTGATAGTCTAATCTTAGTAGATTAGCATATAATAACTGAATCACGTAAGATAGTTTAATTAGTTTATGATATAAAATTAGCCAATCATGCCTAAAAATATTAGCCATGTCATTCATTTTGGCTGTATTAGGTCAGTGTATGATAAGTTGGATGGGCTTAAACCTATTTGAAAATGGGTCTCACTTGCAGGCAAGTTAGATATCAATTCTAACATGAAAATTTTAAATTCTAAAAATATAGAATCAATTTTTTTATAATATCATCATTTTTCATAAATAAAGATATGGATTATGGAAGATCCAATAGAACCATAAAAAATATAGGCACTCGTTCCAGGCTATTAAAATCATAAAAAATAAAGATACACTAACTCAAGCTAAAAAAATCATATCACTCATGAGCAATATGACTCAAATAATTAGAATAAGGAATTACATCTCATATCATATCGTAATACACTGCGACTAACATCTATTGTTATTAGCTATAAACTTTTATTTGGAATGAATTTCCAAAAATCAACTTTCATGATTATAAAATCAAAATGTTTATTACATTAAAAAAAATATCAATTTCAAAATGTAATCAAACAACAAATAATATATTATGTTATGACTAAATTATTAACTCTAACTTCAAATTTTTTAATAATTTTTTTCATCAATTACATAGCTTAATACATTATATATATATATATATATATATTATTGTTGAAATTAAAAATAACCATAATTTCAACAATAATGATAATGTAAACATGTTAAAGTAAATTACATATATATATATATATATATATGTAATTTACTTTAACATGTTTACATTATCATTATTGTTGAAATTATGGTTATTTTTAATTCTAATTATTTTAAATTTTTAAAATTAATCTCTAAATAATTAATTATAATTAAAAATTCTATGTTTCAATTTTTTTATCATTCCCAAGTTATATAATATAGGTAATTAATTACAATAATGTTCATATGAATTTTTATCGATATCTTTTATATTTAATTATATTAAAAAAAACTATTTATTATTAGAGTTAAACTCTCATCATTTTATCGACTCTACGCCTTGCACTCAGTGCAGTCATTTCGTGCTTCTTATGCTTCTGGATGTATAAGAAGTATCCCTCAAAATCCAATTAGGAAAACGTTCCAAACTCGGGTACTTTTTACCTCCCTTCAATTTCTGTATTGCTTTACAATTCTAAGATTTTTCGTACTTGTTCTGTTTTGTTTTGTTTTCAATTCCAAGATGCTAAGAAGGGGCTAACACTAACTCCAATTTTGAGTGAATTCACTTATATCAAGATGGTCAGGAAAAAAGGGTCTCTTCCAATAATTGATTATAAGGAAATAGAAAATCTGATGAACAATTTTCAGGAAGTAACATCTTGGGGTACGGCGGATTTGGATGTTGCCTTCAAGAAATTATAGTATAAAAGGATAGAAGTTTTAAATTAATTTTCTATTTTTATATTTTAAGACAATTTGATTAGTCCTTCAAAAATAATTGTTTATATTAAATTAGTTATTTTTTAATATAAATAAAAAAATTAATTTTATACAAATTTAAATTTATAAAAAATTAATTTTATACTAATTTAAATGTGTAAGGGACTAAATTATTATAACAGTTTAAATTATTATATAATATAAAAATAAGAGATTAAATGTGTACTTTACTCTTCAAAATGCTGAAAGAGAATTCGAGGTAATCTCGGTTAACAATCACTTTCCTTCTTAATATCTCGTCCCTCTTGTATTATAGTGAGTTGAAATTGCAGAACGAGGTGAAGTCCCTTCCCTTGGAACTTGCGGAACAGAATGCATGAAGTATTTTCCCGTTTTTGATGCATTGTGCGAAGAAAGCCGGGAGATAAAAACGACGTCGTTTTGAATGGGTCAGAGGGAAAAATAAGTGCAGTGATGACGTGGCGTGATCTGAGCCATTTACAGAATCGAACGGATTATGAGTGAGCTACTGCCCTCTACAATAGGAACGCCCAACTGTAGAAGATCTGAGCCATATTACTCTGGAACCCAACTGGACATTCTTTGGCCCAAAAATGAGCCCAACTAGACTATTATTGTTTTACCATTTTTAGATGGGCTTATTGGGTCCTACGATTGGAGTGGATTGTGGTGAACAGATTCTTTTTGGTGGAATGGCTCAAAGCATCAAATTTGGGCCTCAACCCAAAGGATGTGGTGTAGGCCTCTCCCAATAGGTAGTCTACAACGTAATATTGTATTCGATTTAATATTTAAAAATAAAAAATAATCATTTTTATACTAAGACAAATCATAACAATTTCATTTGGGTACTAAATTTATTTTACCAAAATCACTTTTGTTCTCTATATCTTCATTTGACAAAGTGAAAAATAATAATAATAATAGTGAATGGACTATGATAGTAAAATTTGCTTCACAGTCATACAAATTTATTTCGAACTAAAATTAAAATTACAAAATTAAATTGATTTAAATTTTCTTGTATTAGATCAACTGCATTAGCAGCAAAACATGTTTTTTTATGGAACAGTTAGGTTCTAGTTTACAGGATCCCTTCCATTTCTCTTCTAACGGTCAACATGAATTCAATTCTTTTTTAATTTAATTAGTTATTGCACTGACAATAACTAGAAAATGTATCGATATGGTTTAATAATTGTGCTGATAATTAATAATTAATGTTAATAGTATACAATTATCATGGCTTTGAAAATATAATTATTGAGGGCTTTTTTAACTGATTATTGAAAATATTAATTATCAATATATCAACTAAATATTATCAGCGGAAAGTATTTCCAAACATATTTGTATTAAATGCACCTAATTCTTGAATTGAAAAGGAATACTAAGCGGACAAATCACACCCAAATGGAGGAAAATACTATTTTGGTATTTTGAATTTAATTTTATTTTAGTTATTCATAAATTAGAAATCTTAAATGATTTTTAACTTTTGAATTTAGCCTTGTTTTAATTCTTCACAAATTGAAAGTCTTATCTTTTATTTTACAAAATTTGACTCAAAATAATTTTTTTTTATTCCAATTAAAAAAGAAACTACTTTGCATTAGATTTTTTAAAAATGGAAGACTATTTTTATATTTTCAATTTATAGATGATTAAAATGAAATAAAATTTAAATATGAAAGGCTATTTTAAAGCTTTTAATTTACTAAGGATTAAATAAAACTAATCTTAAAAGTTGAGAACCAAAATAATATTTTTTTCCTACACAAATAAAAGCGACTCGTGGGGTTTTATGGTGATTGAGAGATCGAAGTCAGTGCGTGGTGACGTGGTGTCCTTTAAATTCACCAACAAAGTTTCAAATTTTCATATAATTCTAAATCTTATTTTCTAAATTGACGTTAATATGAAATAAGACTTTTATTTAAAATCCTACCATTCAATAATGATTAAAATTACTGTTTGATCATCCGGTTGATACGTCTAATCCCTGGAAAAGTAGTTATGGACTCGAAAAATAAAATTCAAATAAAAATATTTGATTAAAAAAACTCATATTATAAAACAAGTCAAATTTAGATCATTTTTAAAACTCAACGAATGTTTGTGTTAATAATTTTTTAAAAATACTCACTTTGATTATTTAAAAAGAAAAGAGTATAACTTAGTAATTAAGATATCAAATATAAAATTATCATAATTTAAAAATATATAATACAATATAAATTTATTAATGAAATTAACTTAATTTTAATATAAGGCCATTATATATAAAATTATAGGCTATTATGACATGATATCATGATAAAAAAATAGTAATTGTCATCTTTTATCTAAAATATTTATATCAATATAATAATTAATTTATATTTATAAGTTTTTTATATATTATTATACAAATAATATAAATCATTGATCGCGTTATTTATTTTAAGTCTTAATTAATTAAATAATTTTGATTATAATTTTAAAAAAATTACTTAGCCTAATAGGCCTAGTCCAAAATAAATATATATGAACCTAAATAAAAAAGTTCCATTGCAAAATGAGCAAAAATATTTTTAAAACCAAAATTGAACCCACTTGCTATAAGCTAGCCGGTATTATTATGGCTATTATTTTCGGATTAAAACATATTTTTTTACTTTTGAATAATAAAACTTAATATTTATCTCCTTTTTATTTAATTTTAATATTCTCAAACAAAGCTCATTTTTAATCCACACATTTCAACACGTGCGAATAACTTTTACTGTTTGATCATCTTGTCTTTAGGATGATGTGCTGATCGAACCCTGAAGGATGTCGTAGACTCAGTCTAATATTGAAAAAAAGAGGGAAAAGAAGCGAACAAGAGAAAGTAAAACGAGGTACACAGAGACACGCTTACGTGGCCAGTATGGTCAATTTTTACATTCACTTTTTAATTTGATTATGTTTGTATGAATGGTCAAATGAAATGATATAGGGTAAAATGGTTAATTTAATATATAATTAATTTTAGAATTATTTTAATAATAAAATATAATGACAAATGAGAAACTTTTTGATCCTTTATTGTCATTCAAAGAATTTTTTTTTTTTTTAAATTGGGGTCAATGATGAAAGGGGATTGTTTAGTGGAGTAATTACTGTGATACATTTTTTCAGTTAAAAGTTTACTGCAATAACACTCTAATTATAAGAATAATTTCATAAAATTGATAGTAAGTTATTCTATTCTATTAATAATCATTCTCTTTCATTTAATTAAACTTATAAACAATAAAGTGACCCAAAAAATTAGAAACACTTTTACATTTATATTGAGAAATTACAATTTTTGTTTTAATTATAAACTAAAATTTTGTGGTTTATCTATTAGTTTATTTATAATTTGGTCTTTATTAATTTTTATTAGGGATGTTCAAATTTTAGATCAAGCTAGGTTTTTATCAATTTGTAACTTAACCCAGAGTTCTTCTTATCGAACAAAAAATATAGTTTCAATTTGGCCTAGTTAGATTCTAAATATAATTGGGCTAAGTTTGACCAAAGTCATTTTATATTAACATAAATGGTTTAAATTCAACATAAGCAGAAAAAAAAACTATTTTTGAAGGATGACCCACTTAAAAAGATAAATAAAGGGAAAATTTTTTTTTTAAAAAAAAAACAAATATTATACTAGCCTATACTATGGCTTGGAACATAATCTTACTCAATCTGGCTATAATTTTTAAAAATGCTAAAAAAAAAATTAAAAGATTCAGAACTATAGGGATATGCACTTTATGATGAATCATGAAGTCTCATAAATAATTATTTTTCAACATCACCCAGTTCAAATAATTGTACAAAATGAAGAAGAGAAAAACCTCAAACATAAGAGAAAAAGTGTCCTTAATTATGTAGCCCAAAACTCCAAAACTACTGCAAGAATTAATAGATTTGGATTTTACATAATTTGATTTGAACCATTAACTTTTTATTTAATAAATATTAAACAATTTTTATTAACTTCATAAAATCTAAATTATTAAATTTTCATTACCTAAATTTAATTAACTTCACACAAAACAACAAAACCTGAACTTCCCAATCGTCACCACAAATTCACCAACCCCCATCCATATATTACCCCAACACTACAAAGCAAAAGCAAACTCTCTTTATAAGTAATGTTTGTAAGTTTTTAAACTAAGTGTTGTTGGTTTGAGCAATAAAAAGTTTGATGTTTCTTAAACAAAGTTTTAGATTGATTTTAGTTTTATATATAGAGAGTACAATGTTAAGAAAATTATCTCTAATATCAAATCTAATAATACTTAATTTTAAATTAATTAGTTTCGTAATTTAGAGGATATAAAAAAAAAGATGTTTGAAAGTTTCCGCACTTTTGGCCACACGACATTCCTTGTCTTCCTCTCTTGATTTTAACTTTCGCACATACCACAGTGATCCCTGACCCCACCAGCCCCTGCACCATCTATTCAGACACGGATACCCTTCATTTAATGGAGAAATAAATTTTAATAACTATCATTTTTAAACAAATTTTTATCAGACATAAAAATAGTATTAATATTTTAGATTTTATATATATATATATATATATATAATCATTCTATTAAAAAAAGTATATCACTTCAAATCTATTAAATTTTATATCTTGCCTTTTATTCTTATAAAACATTAGGTTACATTAAAGGTCAACATACTAATAGTTTTTAATCTTAAAAATTGTTCAATTTTTTAATAAAATTATATTATATCAAAAATAAAATAATATTATTTTTCTGTATTATAATAATTTTATAAAAAGTTTAATATTTACTAAAATTTCATTAAAAAAAAAAAAAGAATGCAATTCCCGCCAAAATAAGTCTCCCAACATCAAATAGTATTAGCTGTTACTTATTGATTTGATTTCTTGCATATGAAAAATGTAATATTAAAAAGAATACTTTTAATATTAGATTTGACAATAATTAATTTTAAATTAGTCGCTTCGTAGCTTAAGGATCAAACTAAATACCGAAAAGTAATATAAAAAAAAAAAGATATTGATGTAAATCTTTTAACTGAATAACTTTGTGATCAGATTTATTGACCAAAGAGAAAAACGAACGAAAATCTGAAGCGATACTCTCACTTCAATCGATAGTAATTTTCATTTCGAACTTTATTACACTTGCCCGGTTAAAAATATTTTCGGTCCCAAATTGTCTTCAAAATATTTTTTTGTAACTTCAATTTCTTCTGTTTTTTATTTAAAAATTAATCAATAAAACGTTCAAATATCTTTTTGTTTAGTTTTGACAAAAAATTTTATAAATAAAATATTTAATTTTTTTATTTTCACATGTTTTTGCTCTCTCAGATGATAATGAATAATGAATTATAATATTTATAAATTGGTTTCTTTATGTAAAATATTAGTGGAATTCGGAATTTGAAGGAAATTAAAAACCACCTTATGGACATTTGCATCACACAGCAGGTCCACAGAATAACACTGTTTCCTCCATAATTCATGTATCGCATGACCAAACATGTGGACATAAAAACTCTCTCTTTTGGACAACGCATGGTAGCCTTCTGATTCCTAATAGCAAAATTTTCCCAGTTTAATCAAAAGTCCAAAGAAGATGATCAGCAATCTGGTAGTAATATTTAAAAACTTCCATATGACTCAGAATACAAAAGATTTCCTGCTTCAAGTAAGTGAAAGCAGCAAACATGCAAGCTACACAAGAGGGACCCTTGGAAAAAAAAAGAAAAAAAAGACAGTGAAAACATACACATCTGCCAAGTATTACATTTGTGAATCCATCAGCAAAAATGTTTATAAGAGAAATGAGGAATCAATGGAGCTTCACTTGTACTCCAGAATCATGTTATTCTCAGGAGCCAACCCAACACAAGCCCTCAGGATGTTTTCCAGCATAGCTCGCTGCTTTGACAATGCATTCACCACTGGTGTGCCTGGGGGGACCTGTTATTCATACCCACAACACAAGCCATTCATTTTTCCCTTCAGCTTTCAGATAAAATTTGCATATCATAGAGAAACTAAGCATGTGCATATACAAGCCAAATTAAATGAAGCTAAATTAGACTCACCAGAGGAGCCTTGGTGAGGTAACTGAGGATAGCTGCAACCGGGTGGAACGAGTGAAACTTGCCCTGTAAGAACCATAGTGACCCCTGTATTAGAAGGTTGTACATGATAAAAATGCTTGGACACCAACAAATGATAAAGTTAATAAAGGCACACAAACCTCTCCTTCAGCTTTGAACTGGATTCGAGTGCTAAGTTCAGCAAGAAGGACCAAGTCCAAGATAATAGGAGCAGCCAATAGGGAATCCTCACATGTGTTATGCATCGCGATTGTGTTCTTTCCACCCATAAATATCTCTGAAGTGTACTCATCCATGGCTCTCTTGCTGTCTCCAACATATGGCACATACTGCAAAAGTGACACAAAACAGAGAATTAAGTGTTAGAGCAGACAAATATGGAGAGATGGAGCAAGAATGATGTAACAAGTGCAAAAATTACCTTAATAACAACAACATGGTCAGGATGCTCGCCGGGTTCATAGAGGATGGCGTTGCTGTTGACCATATCATCAACAACGTTGCTCTTGGAGATTTCCTTGGAGCGGAAGGTTTGTGGAGCTGAGAGATTCATCCCATCATTGTTTCCCAGATGGTTGTAACTCACTATTGAGGTTGGCTGTCACTCATCACCAACACATTTGAAATCAATACAGTTCTCCTTTGCCAGGAAAAGTTAGCATATTTTGATTTGAACATACAAACAATGAATATGGCATTACTAGTATATAGAAGTAGATAAGTAAGGAATCAACTTGAAGGGTACTGATTTACCTTGATACCAGCCCCCACAAGGAAGTCGACCAACACAGATTTCATTTTGGTCTGACCACTCTTAAAGTCATCCCCACCAATCAAACTGTTTCTCCTGATGGCCAAGTCGATCAGACCTGATAAGAACATTAGGGAAGTCAACAAACTTGATTCAAATTTGGAGAAAGCTAATTAACTGCAAATATAAGCCAGGAAAGCACAAATAAGTAATTAATGTACCTGGGACAAAAGTGTTCTGAGGGCTTCCATTGATAAAAGGAACATTTTCTAGAACACAAGCCAAGGCATACAAGGTGGAAGGAGAAATCTCAGACTCATTCCTGTCCAAGGCAGATAAGAGGTTTTCCATGGTGTCGTTCAGCCCCACAACCACATTACTGTACCTCTCTGTGTTGGCAGTCCAGAGCACAACCACCTTGTCCACCTTGTTGGCTTCCTTAAACTCCCTTCATATCATAAAAGAGAAGCCATTCAGTAAGCCATCAAATTTTTTTTAGAAAAAAATAAGTGGAGTAATTAGAACAGTATTGGAGTTACTTTATGTCTTTGATGATTTGTTCGACTCGCTGTTTCTTAGTGCCCTTAATAACGTTGTTAGCACGGTCACCTTGGTTGGCAGCTATGAAATCCGGATCATAGATTCCAGGAAGTGGAACCATTGATTCCATGTAGGGCCTTAGCTGCTTTTGCAGATCAATGTCAAATACCTTAGCTCTTGCCATGGCATCTGCCAGGTTCATGTCACTGATATCCCATCCTCCAAACACTATGTCTTCTGGGTTCACCTGCTTATCGATTAGCATGAAAGCTCATTCATCACACAATGGTTTTAAATAACAGTTTCACTATATTATTCAAAAATTCCCTCTAAGTTTCATCTCAAACATGAGGTTTCTTATAAATAAGATAGCATACCATAGGAAGGAGGCTTTTGAACGGGGCATAAATTTCCTCGCCATTGAAGGACCCCACTCTGATTGCGGACGCCTGGGTTAAGGAGCCGAAGTAATTGGCTTGTTGAATTTTGTCCTTTGTTGCCCAAGAAATACCCCTATTTACACAATGGCCACAGAAAAATATTAATAATAACTTTTTTCTGGGGAAAATTTAGTACCAAAAGGCCAAGTAAGATGAAGCTTACTCTCGGTTCGCAATAACACCACCAGTGAGGGTACTACCGTTGTTTCCACCCCAACCCACGAGCATTACCCTAAAAACCAACAAATTAACGAAAGGAACATGAAAAATAACCGATCAAATCATAGAAAATCACTGTTTGGATCTTTGAATCAGAGCAAAAATACGAATTGAGAACGAGGATTTGGTAGCGAACCCTAATTTAGGGACGTGTGTGTTGGTTATAAATTCGTATTCGACAGTCTTGGGCTTCACAATCCACTGATAAGTGCCATTTCTGTTCTCATGGACAAGCTCAGTGGTCTCGTAGTTGTACACAGAGCGAATCTCACCCTCTGCGTACTTCACATTAGGACTCTCTACCTTAAAACTCTCGATGAACATTCTGCAGACGAAGAAGAAAGGTAATGCTGTTTCTCTCCTCGCTTCTCTTGCTTGCTTGAGGGATCAGTGGCGTCTCTCCGATCCGAGGAGGCCGATCAAAAGAAATAAAGTTCAAACGAAAAAAACTCAATAAAAAGGTCTGAGTCCCAATATTTTTTAAAGTCAGATTCAAGTATAAAAGAATTTAAATAAATAATTTTTTTAATTCATAAAAATTTATTATATAAAAAAAATTAATATAATATAATATTTTGATAAAAGAATAAAAATTAATATTATTTATTTAAAAATTTTATGTCAATATAATAATTTATCTGTATTTATAATTTTTTATATATATAATTTAACATATAATAATTATTATTTATGTTATATATTTTAAAATTTAAATTTTAAATAAAAAATTAATTTAATTTTTTAAAAAAATTCAATTGATTCAAGAGATTTAATTTTAAAACATAAATGAAAATTTAAATAAAAAATCTAATTAAAATATGCATCCCAATTTTTTTGAAACCTGTTAAAAGGCCGGCCGATGATCAGTGCGAAGTTCTCGCAGGCTCTATATTTGTAGAGAAATGGCGAGGTGTTGCTATACACGTGGCAGAACTTGAGTGAATTTCAGGCCATTCACTTACGTACCGTACCAAACTAGAGCCTGTGTCCAAAAATTAGAAAATAATAAATAAATATACACGCGCAACGAGCCCATTCATAAGATTAGATTATTTAAAATTATACAATATTAATAATTTTTATTACATGTTTATAAATTTATACATATAAGTTATTTTTATTTGATTTTTCAAAAAATTATCTTTTTTAATTTAATCCCTTATATATATATTTTTTAACTTACCCACTTGCAAAAAAATTATTATCTATAGTATCATTAGAAAATAAGTTAATTAAATAAAATTTATAAAATTATTTTCTCAATTTAATTCCTTATATTTAAAAAATTCTTCAAATTGATTACTTGTACAGTTGTTTTCTCACACTTTAGTCACTTATACAATTGCCTTTCATAATTTAATTACTCACATTTGAATATTTTTTCTTTTTTTCATTTATTAATTAAAACTGCTATCAATAATATCTTACAAAAATAAATTAATTTTTTATAAAATAATAAAAATTCATATAAATTTTTCTCAATTTGATCTTTCATATATAAGATATTTTTCTCTTTGATCTATTATAGAATTATCTACTCAATTTAATTTTTCACATGTATACATTTATTCATTTTATCTGTCACAAATAAATTATTATCATTAATATCATAAAAAAATTAGTTAACTTAGAAAGTACAAACTCATATAAATATTTTTTTAATTTGATCCTTTACATATAAAAAAATTTTCAATTGATGACCCAGAGTTGTTTTTTTTTTTTATTTCATTTTAGTCATTAACAAAATTGTCTTTATAATTTAATTCCTCACATATAAACTTTTTTGGTTTGATCATTCAAAAATAAAATTACTATTATTAATAATATTTTAAAAAAATAAGTTAATGTTAAAAAAACACAAACTCATATAATTGTTTCTTGATTTGGTCCCTTGCATGTAAGTTATTTTTTTATTTGATCTCTTATAGGATTGTTTTTACAATTTAGCACCTCACATATTTATATTATTTCATTTTATCCCTCACAAATAAAATCATTATCAATAATATTATTGAAGAATAAGTTAATTTAAAAAATACAAACTCATAAAAAAATTTTAATTTAGTTTTTCACATAAAAGATATTTTTCAATTTGATTATTCAAAGTTGTCTTTTCAACTTTAGTCACTCACAAAATGTCTTCATAATTTAATCCCTAATATATAAATATTTTTCTATTTGACCTATCACAAATAAAATTGTTTTCAATAACATCATAAAAAATATGAAAATTATTATTAATAATAATTTTATACGTGAAAGACTAACTTGAGAGATATCTATATATAATGGATTAAATTAAGAAATACTACATATGTAATGGACCAATATGATTATAATTTTTTAACCAATAATATCTTTCATATTTTGTAATGTGTCCCTGAATAATAATTTGTTATGCCATAAAATATTATGTCATACCAAACATTACATAATATTAAATTCTTTATCTTATCGTACTAAACTTTATAATATGCTTTTTACATGTGCCAGGTCTACTATTACTCATCATTCTCTCTCCAATCTTAACTTTTCTCACCGCAATCATTTGTGTATCTCTCTTGCGTAATGATTTAGAATAATTTAGACGGTTAGACTTTCATCCATTTAGATTCATTATTGAAGAATATTAAATTCTTTTAATAAAAAAATTTTAGACTATTAGATCAAAAAGCCAACGGTCTATAAGGCTACTATAGGGATCCTTTACAGGGGATCCCTGCCCCTCTCTTGTATGACTCTGGGCTCGCTTACTTTGCTTGCCTTTACACCTATCTCTTGATTGATTTCGTCACCTCATTGTAATTCAACATTTTTATTTTTATTTTAAAACCAACAAATGATTATGTTACTTTTATTAAATTTAACTTTAAAAGTAATTAAGTAATGCAATTATTATATGGTACATTAAAAAAAAAAGATATTTAGTAATAACATATAATGAAAGTATGCCAACTTAAACTAATGTTTTGTATTTATATTTTAACTTTAATATTATTTTATATCATTTATAAATCTAAACTTCTTTTTCAAATATTTCAATTTACCATATTTGCTTTGTATTTTCCAATAATCTCCATAAAAACATTAATTTGTAAACTATTAACTTACTTCTGTATTTTATTTTTTCAATAACTCCTCAAATCTCTAATTATATCCATATTTGCAATTTATAAATTGATTATTAGGAGGTTATTGAGAAATAAGAAAGTTGATGGGGTAGTTAAAAAATCTAAAAAGAACTTTGGGTCATAAATAAAATTTATAAAATATTGAGGGTTAAATTATAAATACAACAATTTATTTTAAGATATATATTCAATATATTTTGACACATTATTATTATATGTTTTTATCTTAATCTGTCATATAGTAATTATTCCAGTGTAATTATTTTTTAAATTACACAAAAAAATTCACCTTTTCTTATTTTTGTCTCCTTCTTCGTTTTAGCCACCAATTATCTCAATCAAATAAGCAATACATCACGTGAGTTTTTCACCGAGTGATTGGTTCATCCTTGCAAGAGGGTGAGGATTATGTAATTTGTTTGATTTAATATTTGGGATGTTAAAAAACATGTTCACATCGTAAAATGAGAATTCGTCTTATAAATAATATTATTTAATTTAGTGTTAATTTTTTATAATTATTTTCATCCTCTAAATTCTATTTACACCAAAAAAAAATTTTATTTTTACATTTAAAAATTATATTAATAATAAATTAACTCTTCATATAAAAGTTTTCATGTATAAATATAAGTAATGCATACTATTTTAACATTTTTAATCCAAACACACACTTACTATGATAAAAATTAAATATCTCTTTTTTATTCTCCCAATGATATTTTGAATTGTTTATGTTCTATTGTAATTTTTGAAAAAATAAAAATTATAGTGAGTATAGTCAATGGAATAAATGAAAAAATAATATAGGGATACAGAGGCGTTATGTAAAATACATACTTATTTTAGCCATCATTTTGGGAAAAAAAATAGAGAAACCACTGCTGTTAACTATATCCTTGTGGTCACAAATGTTGATCTGGAAAAATAAAAATTAAGATACAGAGGCGTTTTCCACATTATAGTATTTTAGATGTTAGGTTTAAATAACAGTATTTGGTAGCTTTAAGTGATAATAAGACTATCTAAAATAATAAGACTAACGTTGATTGTCAAAAATGCTTTATTATTTCACATATGTTATAAATTTTCTCATCAGAATAAAATGTATGTATAAAGAGTTATAAACTTACAAAATATAATAAATTAATTTTAGTTTAGTCAGTCATCTTTTATTTTTTAAATAATTGAAAAGGGAGTACATTACACAATAATTGTTAACTTTTAAATTTTGAATTATTTCTATATTTATAAATAATAAATAAGATTGATAAGCATGTACAACTAATTATTCATATTTTTATTATTGAAAAGTAAAATACCATTAATTATTGCATCAAATATAAATATCATGAGTAACATAACATCTCATATTATATAATATATATTATAGTATGAATGGTACCGTAATATGAAAATCATGATATGCCATAAACTTCCTAATAGCTGTCAATGTTTCTTCCCATCACAGAGTGCACTTATGTATAATCTAATAAATTAAAAATCACTGTAATAATTACATATTGGGTAATTTAAGAAAAAAGATAAAGAGAAAGAGAAAAAAAACTCATTTTAATCCCTCAAGTTCAACATGGATAACAAATTGATTCCTTAGGTTTGGAAATTACTAAATTGGTCATTTAAGTTTGTAGCTATCATATAATCTCGTCACTCTGTTTGCAAAATGTTAAAAAGGGTGACGTGGAACGTTTTCTTCATACTAATCCCGTTATTTGATAATATGGATGTTTATATGTCATGAGAAAAATTCATTTTGGTCTCTCAGGTTTTACTTAGAGATCAATTTGGTACCTCAAATTTCACGTGGATATCATATGATCCCTTAGGTTTCATGTAGATATCAATAGAGTCCCTCAGGTTTTATCTACACAGCTAACATAATTCTTATTTCGTTTAGAACATTAGAGGAAAGTTAGATTTCATCCAAATAATACTTATCCCAAACAAAAAAAACATATTTCACTTAAACTAAAAAAAATTTTAAAAATTAGATTTCTTGTAAAACAAAGAAAAATTATTTTTCTCAAATCAAATTTCCTCCATTTTTCATACTTGAGGAATCAAATTGATCCCTAAGTAAAACTTGAGGGACAAATTTATTTATATGTAAAACTTGAATGACCAAATTGATCTCATTTGTAAAACCTAAGGCACCGTATTGATATTCGCTTGAAACCTGAGAGATCATATTGATATTAATATTCATGTGAAACCTAAAGGATTAAATTGATTTATAGGTAAAACCTCAAAGACCAAAATAGATTTTTTTAATGACACATAAACATCCAAATCATTATATAACCAAATTAATATGTGAAAAACATTCTATGTCACTCATTTTTAATGTTTTACAAACAAAGGGACGTTATTATATTATAGTTGTGAATCTAAAGGATCAATTTAACAATGTCTAAACTTGAGGGACCAATTTGATCTCTGCATTAAACTTGAGGGACTAAAATGGATTTTTTCTCTAAAAAAAATAAGGCCATAAAATTGAGACTTATAGCTTTTTTTTTTTTTTTTCTTCTTTGGATTTTTTCATACTTCTGTAGGTATGGAATAAGAATATAGCTTTCCTTTTGGTGGTGGTGGCAAAATATTAAAGCTTATGCATTTGAACCATTGAAATTTGAAAAAGTGAAATCTGTCATCTGAATTATGAGTTTATGATTGGGAAAGATGTCACACATAGTACTGATGCTTTGAGGAAATAATTGAGTCGGGATTCTCACTGCCTACATGGAAATAAAGGAGGATTCTGCTTTTTTTTTTTTTTTTTTTTTTTATATATATATTATAATTTTAAAAGCTATTATTATATATAAAAAAAGTTTTATAATTTTTTAAACAAAATTTAATAATAATTTATTTTAAAAGACTAATTTTTTTAACAAAAAAGCAAAACATATAGGATCATTTTTGCGCACAAGAAAATTCACATGAAATAATTGGAGGCAGAAAAATAAATTTTTTTTATTATATACGTATAAGTTATAAGAAAGCTTATTATCTATTATGTTTATGATCGTTTTCTTCTAAAATGTTTTTTTATTTCTCTTAAATCTCATGTGTCATATGAGACTTATTTTAAACTAAGAATAACATTTAAATATACGAGCTTTAATAAAAAATTTATATGTAATTAATTATATTTTTGTTATGCTATTCTTTGATAACACTATGAAAAAAATATTTTTCAATAATATCATAATATATGTATAGTTATTGCAAATAATTATATAATTTAAAGTTAAATTATATATTTTTATATTATTATTAGTTAATAATACACTTATTATATATTAATTAAAAATTTTATTCCAAAAATACAAAGAGATGAGTATAATCTTTTAAATAAACTAGTTTATTTGCACAAGAAAATTAATTTATTTTACTATATGTTAATACATATTAAATCAATGGTATTTGTAAATGTTATTAGAAAATTAAATTTACTAATATGTTGTGATATAATAAAAACATAATAAATTAGAAAAAAGTTTAAAAAATTGGTTATGTGAAATTTGTAAAAAAGAACTGACGACAATGAACTCATTAAAAAGGTACAATCATAAACTATTCAACCATATATTGTTTTTTTTAATTAATTTTGGACCATATCAAATTATATTTATAGTTCTTTATTAGAAAATTTAAAATACAATTGATTAATTAATTCATTTTTTTTCTTTGACTTTATAAAATCTTTGAGATTCAAAGGATTCTTGATTTAATAGGTGGTTAATTAACTCATTAATTTTCACTTTAAAGAATTCTAAGACTTCAAATAATAATGCATTAACTTTTTTGTTTACTAAAAAATTCTCACAATTCAAAAAATTCTCAATTTAATAAGCAATTAATTAATTATTTCATTATTTTTCTCATTAACTATGAAAAATTTATGCAAATTAATTACTTTATTATTTTTTCATTGATTATAAAGAATTTATATACTTCAAAAACTTCTTAATACATATATAAGAAAAATGAAAAATTATTACTGAGGGTCTGCTTAATGGAGCTTTTTCATTGGTCAACGTAGTTCTCTCATTAAAAGGAGTCTATTTTACTTATATAATATATATATATATATATATATGTATATATTTACATTGAATGTATATAAAAAGAACTATTGTTGTCTCTTTTGTTCTCAATTTGGCCATTTACTAATTTTTATTTTTAATTTAATTCTTCAATTGTTTTTCATTTTGAAGTTCTCACTTATTAATTTATTTTCAATTTAATCTCCCACTAATCTTAAAATTTGTACATTTGTTCCTTTAATTTTAGTTAAATTAGAGGAACTAAATTAAAAATTCAAATCAGTGAAAAATTAAATTAAAAATGGGATGATAAAAGAAGAACCACATTTAAAAAAAAAAAAAACTAGAAACCAAATTGATAATCAATAAATAGGAGAAGGACCACATTAAAAATTAATTACCAAGTGAGGACCAAAATTATGTTTTCCTCTATAATATTCTAGACAATTAGTTTAAAATTATATTATTGGAATATCTTGCTGTCACAGTAGTTGTTATACGTATTTGAATTATCGATTGTCGCATACAATTATTCTTATCAAATAGTTCAAAATACAAACAGCATGTTCTTTTACCATAGGAGATCGATTTTTAATTTTACCACCACCCAACCAACAAAATAAGAAGAGGTGAATAGAAGACCCAGGGAATGACTCAAATGGATAAATATAAGACCCATGATTTGTTGAACAAAAAGATAATTAGCTTCTTTATGCAGAATTTCGAATATTTATGCCAATTAAAACCCAAGATATGGGATTAAGAATCGGCAAGGAGGTGTTAAAAGCAACAAAACATGGTTGAGCTTGATATGAAAGGAATTGATAGTCCATTTGTTGCATACATAGGATTGAATATATTTGCTTCTATTGAATTCCTTTGCCTGTACATATATGGTATTACACATAAGAATGTCTCTCTCTCTCTTCTTTTTTTTTTTTTTTCCTCTAAGAAGCTTGAAAATCAGGTTTTTTTAAAAAAGTTCAATGATTACTTAATATAGCACTTTTTAATTTTTATTTTTGAAGTACCACATAAATATAAAGGATACCAAGTTGGGAAAACAAGCGTCACGTAGATACAAATAAATGCTACATAAAACGCCACGTAAGAGATAACTAAGTTACTAGGATGTTTCAAAAGCTTGTGGACTATTCAAAACATACATACATACATACATATATATATATATATATATATATATAAAAGATCAACAAGTTTAAAGGACAAAAATAAGATTCCAATCTATAATTTTAAACTTTATTCTAATGTGAACAAAATTGTCTCAAGAAACAACTTTGTACAAAATTTTGCTTCATCGATGAAGGTTTAATTCTTCATTTCCTTAAAACAGCGAAAAGTAAACAAACTTGACATATAAAATGAACATATATAGTAAATTTCTGAACTAAAAAGAACTTATCTTCCCATCATGAGGCGGCAGGTTGGTGCCATCTATAGAAATGGAAATGGTTTCTATTAATAGAACTGTATGGTAACAAATTTTAAAAAGAATTCCATCATTATCACTTGATTGCAACTTCCCTTCAGCGCATACCATCATGCCTCATTTTAATCATTTATACCACCATACCCAAAAATCTTCAGGACATAGCTTGTGAAGGTCCTGAACAACAAATTGAACTTCGCAAGTTGCGTAAAGAAAGAAACAAGGACAAGCCAGAATCATGGCAATGAAATTTATCAGAAAACTGCATTTCTGGACATAGCATTACACCTTGGCTCTTTAGGTATCATTGGACCAAGTTTACTTGAAGAGAAAATGGAGGATACAAAAACAAAGTAGTAAAAGACGTGGTAAACTTACCAAAAAAAAAATTGTTACAAGCTGTTTCAATCAAAGCTAATATTATCTCTGTTGTACACTTCTTTTTTTCTTTTCACATAAACGGGAAAAAAATTGGCACAAGATTAAATCATTCTCTTGTGGAACCAAGTATGTATAGAGCTAATTTAAGCATTTGTAACTTACAGACCACGGAGAGGTCATCATTCAGCTTTTTAAGCAATATGGTGACATGTCATCAGTCTTATTTATAGTTCATGAGTAAACTGTATTTGTCCCCGGAAGATAATCAACTTCACAATTTGCTCTTCTAGAATGTAACTGGCTAATTGAGTCCCACCATAATTTTTTCCCAATCATTTGCGTACCATAAGCCACATGCAAATTTTTCAATTTGGTCCTTCAAAGGTACGAAAATGATTGAGGGAAATTACTGAAGAAATAAGATTGAGAGGGTTACACTTTGGAGGATCAATTAAGAAATTAGTTATCTTTCAGGGATGAAAACAGTAATTTACTTAATCAGTTCACAGAAATGGACAACAGTTCTAATTCACAATGCTGAATCAATGTCTGCATATATAAGAGGATACAAGGGCCGTCCTTCCAATCAGTGTTCCTATTGTGCATTGACAAGATTTTACATGTTAGATTCAAATCAATAGTCACATTGGCATGCATAGCGCATAACACATAGTATAGAATATTGATTAGGAAACGATATTCAGATTCACTTCAATCTCAATCACAAAAAGGTTAAACAATGTCTCTGTCCCTCTTCAAGTTACTAGAAATACAGAAGCATCAAAATCTTAAACCTGCCCACTCATGGAATCATCAGAGAAATCTGACCTCATTTTGAAAGTCAAATTGACAGGGTGCAAGACAACAAGCTGCAAAGTTATTTAACAAAAATTTCCTACATCAACGAGACTTCTTATTCTGATCATATTATGTTAAATATAAATGAATCAAGTTCACACAAATGCAATCAGACACTTGAAATGCAATATAACTAATAACCTGAAAAGATAGGGCCTGATAGAAGTGGCCTAGGTTAAACGGGTATCAAATCAATACAATATGGCTTCATGAAAAGAGTATTCTTACTAGCCCAAATGGCATTTGCAAGTAGAAGGGACCAAAGATGGATAATAATAGGCTAAATTATAATTACCTCCCAAAGTTTTAGGATTTATCACTCAATATGCCTCTAATTTTGAAATAGGCTTTGACTTTCCTGATTGTTTCTCACAACATTTGTAAAATCTCCTTAAGTTAGTTAGCAGTTGAACAACTTCATAGAAGTTTACTACAAAGTGGACTCCATGGATAAGTTTGATCTCCTTTCAAAAAAAAAATTGCCTTCTTTATGCTCATCTACGTAATAAGTTGCCTCTCATCTTGCTAATTGGGCATGTACACTGGAACAAGCTGATTCTCGTCTCTATCAGAAATAGAAAACCAGATTAGCAAGCCGGGGAAGCCATAATTGGCCAACAAGATGGTGGGTATTGCGGAGTTTGGATTGGTTCATGTAAAGTTTGGTAAACTGAGTTCAGACTCAAATCAATCTTGCCTTGATAAATTGTACCAAGAGAGAGGATATAGAGATGAGATGAAGATATGGCGAGTTGTAGAGGAGAAAAAGCTAAAGAGAGATAAAGAAATGTGTGATTCAGAAGGAACAGGAAGGATAGGTGGGTGACTGGTAGATATGTATGACACTCTAGAGTAAAACCTTGTTAGAAAATGTTACTGAAATCGGAGAGCAATGACATCCTTCAGATTCACCAACGGATAAAGCCTCAAAATCTTGGGAAGGTAATGGTGAATCACCCATAGCAATAGCATTAATAGATACAGTCATACACTGATTAGAGATGAAAAAGAAGCCTCATTCAAATTCCCATTTGACCTTCAGATGGAGAAATTATTGTCATTAGGCAATTGCAAAATGTAGAGAAGCCTCCATACAAAAATAAATCTTCTCTAAAAACTTCTTATTAAAGGGCAGAACATAAGTGATAATTTAAAGCCCAGAGTCACAGATATATCAAGAGACCAGAATATTTAACTTCTTTTAAACAGAGTTCAAAATTCAAGCACTCACCCTTAATGCCAAGGCTACCTCTTGTGCGAGAGCTCCTGCTCTATCGACTCAAATTCTTTTAAATTATTAACCACATGATGAATTTTCTGAGACAGCTTGTCATTGTGCTCTTCAACAATTTTCATAAAAGTAGTTAGCTGTTCTTGATATGTAGCACACAGCCGCTTTTTATTCCGGAGCTCTGCTGTTAATTCCTGAATTTTCTTATCCTTCTCATCCTAAAACAGATGAACAAAAATACTTCATTTAAGACATAATTGCACATTCATCATCTTCTTTCCTAGCAGGTGGCGACAAGTAAAGCTACCTACTTGAAACATATTAAATGATAGTCTATAACAAAATACAAATGCAATAGGATCTGTTTCATATGTCAATTATAAAGTGATACTACTCGGACATATGGCTTAAAAGACAGCAAATAGAATCACCAGTCACCACAGCTAGGCAGAAAAGTTTACCAGCATAGAATCTTTTTATTAATCCAATTATTTGATTGATTTAATATCAGATTTCCCTCAAGGCATATTTATGCTTCACCAACCTATACTTGTGTTAAAACACAAAATGTTAATCATGATGTGCACTGCTTTGTCTTCATGAATACCACATTCAGTCAATTATATCGTATACCTTAATCAATTTAATACTTTTCTTACTCCATAAAATTAGATATACTTTTTAGTTACAGCCATGTCGGCCATAAGAATGAACCCTTAATTTTCAACCTGTCTCCAATGCTAATCTTGCATCCAAATGGATCAGTTGATTTCATGGCCCAGGAAGATAGGTGACTTTTGTCCTGCATTTAACTTCCTCAGTGTTATTTCCAGATTTTAGGCCAACTTTTGATTACAAGTTGCTGGTAATTGGAGTCGAAAACCTAGATACCTGTAAGTTCAAAGTTTGTTTCTCAAAGATCATGGACATAGAGTCTCAACACAACCATGTTACATCCAATGCGCCCTACTACAGGGGAGAGAGCATAGTTTAACTAATTGGAGTCGAAAACCTAGATATCTGTAATTTCATTACTCCCCTCATCATGTAATGTTCTAATATCTTCAAAATCATATGTACTTCTATAACCAACTTTCACTTGATTCCAAGTCCAAGATCTTTAGACTGCTAATTGACATAAATTAGCAACAAATTATCACAATGATAATCCTCCCCTTGTTCCCTCTTATTCTAAAGCATCAAAATAATAATTTAATTCATTTATCCATAAGCAAGCATATTTTTGAGAGGGGTTTGTCCTATAATGCAATTTTGCATTTTTAAGTCCCATTAAATTCAATCAAGAATTTTTGTCCCCAGCTTACTTCTCCCTGTTGGATAACATGCAAGAGACTAACATATAGTTTTTGTTAAACCAGATTATATAACAAAAAACAACCGGCGAACAGTATCATAAGCTATTTAATACCAGTCTGAATAACCAAGAAGGAGGGAAAATTCTAAAGTGTATCTGTGGTATAAATGAGCTTACATATAAATAGGAGAAGAAAAGGAGGCAAATCTCCTAATCAAATCCAGAAAACTTAGAGACCGCAGAAGAAGACCATTGAAAACAGAGTCTAAAAGCAAAATGCAGATGAGACTAAAGGGGAAAGAAATAAGGGAGAAACAAAAGGGAATCAAAACATTTAAAAAACATGTGAAAAATGCTGAGAAATCTAACACTCCTCCTCCAGCTGGAGAGTAATGCCCAACATGCCTAGCTTGCTAATTAATTCTTCAAACTTTACTCAGGGCAATGCCTGATTAGCAGCTTGATTTTGTAATGAGATATAGATTAAATCAAGAATTCCAGAATCTAATTTTTCCTCAATTAAGTATCTATCAATCTGAACGTTTAGTTCTACCTTGATGCACAGGATTCTTTGCGATGCTGATTGTTGCCATATTCTCACTGAAGGTCTTCATAGCACTAGTTATGGGTATTCTCATGTCATTCATCAATCTCTTAAGCCATATATCTTCACATATCTCATGAGCTAATGCTCTGAATTCAGCTTCAGCATTACTTCTAGCAACCACTGCTTGTTTTATGCTTCTCCAAGTAATGAGATTGCCCCACACAAAGGTGCAGTAGTTAGAGGTTGATTGAAGGTCAATGAGGGAACCTGCCCAATCTGTGTTAGTGTAAACTTTAATGTCCCTATTCTCCCTTTTTTCTTAGAGAATATACCTTTTTCAGGGGTCAATTTCAAGTATCTTAAGAATTTGTACACAACCTCCATATGTTTTTTGGTGGGCTTATTCATGTACTAGCTGACAACACTTACCGGAAAGCTAATTTCTCATCTGGTATGAGAGAGGTAAAAGAGCTTCCCAACAAGTCTTTGGTATCTTCTAGTATCAACTAGTTTATCTTCCTGATTAAGACTTTTGTAGGTAGTTTCCATGGGGATGTCTGTTGGTTTGCAACCAAGCATCCCAATTGCTTAAATAAGGTCAGAGTATACATCTGCTGGGAAATTTTGATTTCCTTCTTTGACCTTGCTACCTCCATCCCAAGGAAATATCTCATCTCACCAAAATTTTTTATTTCAAATTCTGGAGCAAGTGAATTATATAGCCTCTTGATTTCTTCTTCAAAGTCCTCTGTAACATTAATATTATCAACTTAGACTTAAAACAAAAACAGCAATTTTAACTTCCAGAGAAAATTTCAATAGTGTGATTAGCTTGCCTATACTCATGGCCATAGGTCATCAAAGCTCTAGTGAATTTTTTAAACTAGGAGCTTTGTGATGGTTTAAGACCATATAAGGATCTTTTCAACTTGCTACTTTATTTTGCAATTGGAAAAGTGAATGTTAGAGGGTATCTCCATGTAAACTTTCTCTTCTAGATCCCCATTCAAGAATGCATTCATTACTTTGAATTGATGAAATTGCCAATCCAAGTTAGCTGCCAAGGACAATAACAATTTGATGATGTTCAATTTGGCAACTGGAGTGAATGTCACCAAATAATTTATCCCAAGAGTTTGAGAAAAACCTTTATCAACTAATCTTGCTTTGTAGCAACCTATGCTTCCATCTAGGTTACGCTTTATGGTAAACACCCATGTGCAACCAAATAGCTTCTTTCTCAGTGACTTCCCAAACGCCATTTTTCTCCAGCGTCCAGAGTTGTCATTTCTTCTTTAATGGCTTCATTCCATTTTGGTATACCTAGGGCTTCCTGCAAGCTATGAAGTTTTTTTCTTCTTATGGAAAGAGATGCTAGTCACAAAAGACGAATATTTTGGTAAGAGATTGTCATAGCTAACAACATTGCAGACGTCTCGTGCAGTTTCTGACCCTTTTTCTCAATGCAATGGGTAAACCCACACGATCATCAGAATCAGACAAACCTGGTCCCAAGTTGGACTCCTCAATACTTGTCTGTTTCCTTCTGAAGAAGACTTGAATTCTTTCTGTCAAGTATTTTCCTCAGTTTCATTTGCACTTGGGTTATCAAGACTATTCTGGGTAATAAAGTCATGTTTCATGGGAAGGTTCAACTTAGGGTTACTAGGTATGGGCTGTGATATGGCACCTCCATTAAGGACTTATTTTCGAAGAAAATACAGGAGCCTAAGAGGAAAAGCTAAAGGGAAATAGCCACTGTAATTCTATCAATTATCGTTGCGTCAATTTTTTTCTGTCAGTGTCAGTTTTTTATTTCTGTCAATTATGATATTATGGCAGTAGTGGTAGTAGTGGTGTCATCAGTAGTGGTGTCAGTTAATATGTTAATGGCAATAGTAGTGGGGCAGTTATATTGTCAGTTTCTAAGGTTAGTTTTTGTCTAAAGAGTATATATACATATATCTATGCTTCCAGTTGGACAGAGAGAAATTTCAGTAAATTCTTCTGGAAATTTGTCCCCTCCATATAGGACTTGAGAGTTTTCAGATTCTGGCTCTCGTTCTTTTTTTTATTTTTCAATCTAATCCTTATCTAAAAAAGCAATTCAGTGGTTCATACCATTTTTGGTGTCAAAGCCATTTTGATCAAGCCATGGTCACTACCCGCTCCTCTTCCTCCACTGATCCCTCTCAACCCACGCAGCCTTCCCCTCAAACCAGTCATCCACCCATCATTGCGCCTACCACCAACCCCGCCTCTACTGAGAATGCCATCCTCCAACAACTGTCATATCTAACCTCACGAATGGAAGCCATGGACACTGTCCTAAAAAACCAAACAACAACACCAGCAGTTGCTATTGACCAGAAGCGCAAGACTCTTGAATTTCTAGTTGGATTGCAGGCTACGGCCCAGCCTTCCTGGGCAGAGGACATTAATGATGATGCTAAATTACCTTGGTGGCTCAAGAATCCTTCTCGGAGACCCTGCACTAAAATGGAATTTCCTTGTTTTGAAGGAAGAGATCCTCGAGGTTGGATTCTTAAGGCCAAAAAATATTTTCGGTATTATCAGACTCCGGAGGAACTCAAAGTTGATATTGCTGCCATGTATCTGGAGGGTGACGCCTTGGATCTATTTGCATGGATGAATAGTGAGTGCACTCTTCTAGATTGGGAGGAGCTGGTTAAGGCATTACAGGAGAATTATGGCCCAGCAAAATTTTCAAATCCTAATGGGTACCTCTGTGCAGTTAAACAAACCGAAACTGTCCTTGAATATCGTCAGAATTTTGCTAAACGTGCAGCCAGGGTTAAGAATTGGCCAGAGCATTGTCTATTGGGGATCTTTTTGAATGGGCTCCGAGAGGATTTAAAAGCTGATGTACGAATCCATAAGCTCAGGACTGTGTACAAGGCTATGAGCCTAGCATTAGAGTATGAACAAAAAGTTTCTTTAAATCGTGGCCCCATATCTACTACCTGGTCCAATACCTCTAAACCTACTACATTTTCAGTCAATGCCTCACGTGAAAACACCCAACCCAATAACCAGTTCACCCAACGTCTATCTCAACCTAATTCTTCTAACCAAAATTTAACCTTTAAACCTTGGGACCAGGAGAGACAACAACGTATTGATAAAGGACTTCGTTTCAGGTGCAATGAAAAATTTTCCCCAAGTCATCGATGTAAATCTGCTACCTTAACACTGATGGAAATGGCAGAAGATGAATCACAAAATGATGCTGTTGGCGAAATTGTTGAAGATGAGCCAAGTGATGAGATGACTGAAATCTTCTTTCATGCCATCTTAGGCAATCCGAACAGCACCACTATGAAGTTACAAGGTGTCCTAGGTGGGAGACAGGTCTTAATATTAGTAGACAGTGGCTCAACACATAATTTTGTGTCTACTCAACTTGTGGAACAATTAAAGTTGCCTGTTTAGAAGACTCCAGCCTTTGGAGTCCAAATAAGGAATGGCGAAATTATTTGTTGTAATGACATTTGCCTTAACTTATCAGTCCAGCTCCCAAATCTCACAATTATCCAAGATTATTACCCCTTTTCATTAGTAGCAGCAGATTTAGTTCTGGGAATTAAATGGCTGGCCTCGTTAAACACAGTGCAAGCAAATTGGAGTGAGATGTTCTTAATATTCCAGTTGAATGGTAGAAAATATAAGCTCCAAGGCATCCCTCCTAAATCTGAGGCAGCGGCTAGCTTCCATTTTATGTCTAGAGAAATCATATCTCCAGGTAACTTTGTTCCTCTTGATATACAATCATTGCTTCACCAATTTGAAGTCATATTTGAGGAACCCACCGCCCTACCTTCATATCGCCATCATTACCACTCCATTCCTCTCCTTCCCAATTCCAAAACTCCAAATATTCGACCATATAGATACCCTTACTCTCAAAAAACGGAAATTGAAAACCAAGTGACAGAACTACTCAAATTTGGTTTTATACAGGCCAGTACTAGTCCCTATGCCAGCCCCGTCCTCTTGCTGAAAAAGAAAAACAATACTTGGAGGATGTGTGTTGACTATCGTAAACTTAACCAAATCACTATCCCAAACAAATACCCGATCCCCAACATTGATGAGTTACTGGATGAATTACATGATGCAGTAATTATTTCTAAAATTGATTTACGTTCTATTTACCATCAAATCAAAGTAAATTCGTCAGACATTCATAAGACTGCATTTAGAACACACTCTGGACATTATGAGTATGTTGTTATGCCTTTTGGGCTTACTAATGCTCCCTCTACTTTTCAAGCAGCCATGAATGACTTATTTCGTCCTCATTTGAGAAAATTTGTTTAGGTGTTTTTTTATGATATATTGGTTTATAGCTCCCCTTTGGAAAATCACCTAACTCATTTACAAACTGTTCTCACTCTTCTTAAGGAGGATCAATATTATGCCAAATTCTCTAAGTGCTCTTTTGGTCATACCAAAATCTCTTTTTAGGTCATTTCGTATCAGCCAAAGGTGTGGAGGTAGATTCTGAAAAAATCTAGACAGTAATTAAGTGGCCAGTCCCTTCCAATGTTAAGGAATTAAGGGGATTTCTTGGCTTGACCGGTTACTATCGCAGATTTGTGAAGGATTATGGATTGTTGGCAAGACCCCTCACTACACTCACTAAAAAGAATACATTTCACTGGTCTTCCGCTGCAGAATAAGCTTTTGTTCAACTTAAAAGGGCACTCACATCAGTCCCTGTCCTTAGGCTCCCAGATTTCTCAAAGCCTTTCACAGTGGAGTGTGATGCTTCCTCTAAGGGAGTTGGAGGGATTCTTCTTCAGGATGAACATCCTATTGCATATTTTAGTAAGGGGTTCTCTTTTTCAAGCAGATTTAAGTCTACCTATGAACAGGAATTGCTTCCATTGGTTCTTTCATTACAGAAATGGCGTCATTACCTCATTGGCCACCATTTCTTTGTTCGAACAGATCACCATAGCCTCAAATACCTATTAGAACAACGCCTTACTACCAATGAGTAGCAGCAACTCCTCTTGAAGTTGCTACCTTACGATTTTACTATCATTTATAAGGGGGCAAAGAAAATATAAGAGCTGATGCCTTATCAAGGAACCCACGGCATGCTGACTTTGTGGCTCTAGCCATTCCAGTGTCTTTGGATTTTTCTAATTGGTATGAGGCATTACTCAAAGATCCTTACACATATGATCTAATGGCACAAATACAGAAAAATCCTTCAAGTGCTTCTAACTTTCAATTAGTGGATCAAAAGCTATATTACAAGGATAGATTGGTGGTGCCTAATAATCATACCCTTCGCCAAACTCTTCTTTCAAAATTGCACGATTCTATGACAGCTGGACATGGTGGGTATTTAAAGACTCCGAAGCGTTTATCATCTTTCTTTTATTGGCCTAAAATGAAGCATGATGTTAAATACTATGTTTAGAATTGTCTTATTTGTCAAAAAGCCAAATACGAAGCATTGGCTCCTACTGGACTCTTGCAGCCATTACCAATTCCTGAAAGAATATGGGAAGATATCACAATGGATTTTATTACAGGGCTGTCTAAATTCGAAAAACATGACATTGTTCTTGTGGTGGTGGATCGATTGAGTAAGTATGTCTATTTTCTCCCCCTTTATCATCCATATACTGCCAAAACTGTTGCTAAAGTGTTTTGCAGAGACATAGTACGCCTACATGGCATTCTTAGATCCATAATTTCATATAGGGATGTGGTTTTCCTAAGTGCTTTTTGGCAAGAACTTTTTCGCCTCAGTAACACTAAATTAAGGATGAGCACAGCATATTATCCTCAAACGGATGGCCAAACTGAAGTGGTCAATCGTTGCCTTGAAACTTACTTGTGTTGTTTTGCCCAAGAGCAACCTAAGAAGTGGAGTCATTATTTATCTTAGGCTGAATACTCCTTTAATACTGGGTTTCATTCTTCTACGGGTACTACTCCTTTTAAGGCGGTTTATGGTAGAGATCCACCTGCCATCACCCCTTTTGTCCATGGTGAAACCAGATTGACAGATCTTGAAGATCAATTGGTTGCTAGAGATGAAATGTTGAAGCTCCTTCAAGGACATTTATTAAAAGCCCAAACTAGAATGAAACAGCAAGCTGATGGACATCGCCGTGATATCACTTTTCAAGTTGGTGATTTTGTTCTCCTTCGAGTCCAATCTTATCAGCAGCAATCTCTTGCCCGAAGGAAATTTGAGAAACTCTCCCCACGTTTCTTTGGACCTTATAAAGTACTCCGGTGAGTAGGAACAGTGGCTTATGAACTACAACTTCCACCTACAGCTTGGATTCATCCAATATTTCATGTTTCTATGCTACGCCCAGCCCTTGGCCAGGAAGTTCCTACTCCACCCGCACCACTGCCAATCAATGAAGATTGGGAACTTCTTTTGCAACCAAAGAAAGTGCTTACTTATTGCTGGCTTGATTCCTACAATAAAAAACAACTAGAGCTCTTGATACAGTGGAAGGACTGTCCTTTGAAAGAAGCCAGTTGGGAGCAATATGATCTCATTACTGCCCAATTTCCCTCTTTCCGCCTTGAGGACAAGTTGGCTTTCTAGGGGGGGAGTAATGATACAGCACCTCCATTAAGGACTTATTTTCGAAGAAAATACAAAAGCCTAAGAGGAAAAGCTGAAGGGGAATAGCTACTGTAATTCTGTCAGTTATCGTTGTGTCAATTTTTTTCTGTTAGTGTAAGTTTTTTATTTCTGTCACTTATGATATTATGGCAGTAGTGGTGTCAGCAGTAGTGGTGTTAGTTAATATATTAATGGCAGTAGTAGTGGGGCAGTTATATTGTCAGTTTCTAAGGTTAGTTTCTGTCTAAGGAGTATATATACATGTATCTATGCTTCCATTTGGACAGAGAGAAATTTCAGTAAATTCTTCTGGAGATTTGTCCCCTCCATATAGGACTTGAGAGTTTTCAGATTCTGGCTCTCACTTTTTTTTTAATTTTTCAATCTAATCCTTATCTAAAAAAGCAATTAAGTGGTTCATACCAGGCAGAGTATCAAAGAAATGGTGATCATGATTCTCAGTATTCTCAGATTCAGGACAGACACAGTTTTCACCCAAAATTTCCATTTATCTTGTTGTATCTCCCACTTAATGGTGCTCTTGAGTAGTGATGTTAGTGCTCAAAGAAGGTGAAATCAATAGTTACAGAAAATTGGTGATGAAGGAGAAAACATTTGAAAATTTTCTGGTTTGCGGAATACCCAAGAAAGATGCATTTATGGGCTTTTGGAAAGACTGGGACTGAACAATGGGCGTGTGCCCATAATGTGTCCCCATATATCTTTGAAAAGTAGGATTAAGTCCCAGTAAAAATTTGTAAACACATTCCACTTCAATTATTTTCCTGAAATTTAAGGTATGTATTACAGGTCCATGTATGTATTTCATGAAACATTTTTATTTCGATCAAAACAGCAGTATTTTCTTCGGAGGTATAGGTATCTCTCACATTCTCCCATATTTCAACTACTGTCTTACACAAGAGAAAATTCTCACCCACTTCAAGAGCCAGAGTTAATTAACCAAGACATAATCATATTGTTTTCTGCTTCCCAAAGTATAAATTTTTGTTCACTAGTATTAGGAGCAAAATTGTCACCATGAGATAACCAGATCTTCCCTCGCCTTTGATGTACATTATCACAGAAGAGGACCATTGAAGATAGTTACCACCATTAAGCTTATGACCTGTAATTTGAAAAGGGGAAGCTTCATTGGCTATATAAAAGTTGGTGAAGGAAGACCCAGGGACGAACTAAGTGCTAGAGCCGGACAACATGGACAAAGAGGTCTACCAAGGTGGAAGGGATGATGAAATTGGGTGGCAGAGTTCAGACCCACGTTTGGCTTGTTGGTGAAGGCAGAGAATCAGCCAAAACAAAGTGAAGGAGGATCAGGCCTAGTGCTCTGATAAGTGAAAAAACAAGGAGGCAAAATTCTAATGTATATCGTTGGTAGGAATAAGCATACATATAAATAGGAGAAGGAAAGGATACAAATCTCCTAATCAAATCCAGCTCACTTTCTCTCGGTTAGAACATCATGTAAGAGACTAACATATAGTTTTTCTTGAATCATATTATATAAAGATCAATTGGCAAACAATATCAATAATATTGAAAGCATTTACTAAAGAATAACCAGGGCAAAAACAATGGTCACCAACTAGTAGAAATTACAGAAACAATCATAAACACACATTTATCCTCATAGTGGGCAGCACAAAGAACAAAAAGTAAACACTGCAAAGTAAGAACACGACTTAAAATAGCAGTAGAAGTGACATATTAGAAAATTTGTAGTATAAAATCAAATAAGAAATATAAACCTACCATTGTTTGGCGAGCTTCACGTGGAGAAACTACCAATGGGTGATTATGATCCTTCACAAACTTTGTTATCACCCATTTCCCAGACTTGTTATATTTGACATGAATCATCGCCTTACAACCTTCTCTTGTGCTGGGCCTAGGCTTTCGAACTGGTCCAAATTTCCCTCGAATGCTGATACAATGACCTTCCTTATTGCATCCAAGCCTCCTGGCAAGAATCCTTCCATCCCTTTCAGAGCGTCTACAAGACATAACACGCATGACAAACCCTAGATGTCGAGCATATTCATCATAGAATATCTTAGCAGCATCTTCAGATTCAAATTCCATACCCTCGTATGGTTCTTGAATAGCATGGTCTTCACAAATCCCCAATCTTCCCCGAGAAGAACTCTCTAACACTCGACATCTCTCATCTGGATGCCAAAGAACATGATCTCTATCTCTCAAAATCATGCACTTCACCATGTAAAATGTAATAGAAAACAAAGGAGGTAATATTTATGAGTTTGTGTAATTTTCTATTGACAAAACAGGGAGATAGACCTTCAAACTCAGTGTTCAGTTGGTTAACTATTGAATTGCAGTGAATTAACCATTATACATATTACCAGAAGGTCTAAAGGTTGTTTTTTTACTAGAAAGAGCAAAACCAGTTATAGATGCATGCATACACACAATCAAAAATCTCATATTCAGTTCTTTCTTTGCCTCAAGTGTAAAGACCTCCCCCAAATTACAATGTTAGAAACATAATGACAATATTAAAACAAATCAAAAGTTGCAAATAGAAATGGAACCACACAGCTTATATAAAACTATAGAAATATTGAGATATGAGCAAAAGCATTAACATTACATGCTGGCATCCAAGCGAAACAGGCATTGAAAATGTGTTCTAGATCAACCACATAAGAAAAATCAATAGAGCAAAATCCATGCTCTCCTATCTGAGACTGCAGGACTACGCTGTGATATTGAGTAACTAATTCAAATGCAATAATGTCATAAAGATACAAAATGTACACAAGGGTTAAAGCAACAAAAGAAAAATTATGAATATGCTATGAACTCTAAAATAGATGCATAATATTTTCAATTAAAGAGATGAGACAGATTGAACCAGAGTGCTCAGGGTTGTCAATTCAGGATGTACAGGTGGGCTGGCTTCTAGAGCAGCAATACTACACAGTGGACTTCAGTGAATGTACACAAGGGTTGCAGCAAGACACAGAAAATTATGACATGCGCTACGAACTATGAAATAGATGCATAACTTTTCCAATTTAAGATATGCGAAAGACTGAAGCGGAGTGACTGAGAGTTGTCAATTGAGGATGTAGAGGGGGTGGCTTCCAGAGCAGCAATACTGTAAAGTGCACTCCAGTGTAGATTCCTTCAGGAAAGACTACTGCCGAATGCCCTCTTTAATTCCCACATGTCAACACATTTCCTTCATTTTCACATATGTGACCCCTATTTCTAGTGTTGCTTTTTGAGGTTAAATTTACATTAAGTAACAATTTTCAAAGGTTGAAAAGTGGGAAGTAATGTTTAGCATGTGCCACTATCAAATACTATAATTTGAGTACAAAATGGATATTATGGCACACTAGTGAAATCATTCTTTCTTACTTTTGGGGGGAAACAGGGGGACATTAGGTTTATATTTGCCAAAACTTAAACAATTTAAATAAATTGGTACATTATGCATATAATAAAATGAAGTAACAAAAAAGATGCAGAGCTTTACAATTATACATGCGTCACAATATAATCTCAGAAAACAATCTTTATTTGATTCAGGTAACATACCATTGTATGGTTCTTCACTTGTCTGAACTTCAAACATACTAAACCCTGCATTCTCAGAGGTTTCCATTCCCCTACTTTCATCATCTATTTGGTCTTCCATATTGCATAATATAGTAAGATATCAGCAAACCACAACAATGCACTCTCCAATATAAATCAACTGATAATTAGGAACCTGTCAAGAACTAGCAGATTCAATACAGGTGAAGCTGATACATTTTACTTAGTAGAAGAAGAAATTTTATGAGAGGATTAGACTGGCCTTGAATTTACTCATAAATATGAAGTTATATTATGGTTATTAAAGGAAATTTTCATTTTTGATGAAATGAATAAATTAGGCCATGCTATATTGTTACAATTAACAATATGTTTCCCATGTCCCCAAATCATAAAGGACTAAAGAACCTAAAATTTTCTCTCCCTTGTGTTTCCAAGAGTTTTAAACTGAACTTGCTGGAAGCGGAAACTAGTATAACATTATTGCTATCCACCCCCAAATTCTTACCTTCCCGCAAATTAGACTAGAATTTTCAGATGAGGGGCCACGATCAAATACAACCCACCTACAATTCTGGGCATTCAAAGAATTCTTTTAATATTTTTTTATTTACCATAGTAGAACACAGTTCAGAAGAGAAGAATAAAATCAGAGCGGTCAAATGGGCAGGCATCCCCACTTCCCCCACACGACAGGTCACTAATCAGCATTTAGGCAAAGCATGGCAGGTCCTGCCAACTTGGCACTTCTGCAAATAGCCACCCCAAGCCACCGACTATTGTTGGAGATAAAAATTTTAAAAGAGAAATATGGAATCCTAATTATTACTTACAATATCTAAACATTAACATGTTTGGCCCAAAGTGTAAGACACAATTAAGCAAAGAAGTCATAACTCAAAACTCTGGTTACACAATCCGAGATAAAAGGCAACTCTTAAGAATGATTTAGTTCACCATCTAAACATCAGATAAAGAACATGAAAATCTTTGAAAAATCTAAAAATCATTAATGTCATCGAACATCAACAACAAGCAACCATTTATTCATCTTTCTCGTTAATAACAGTATAAACGTATTTTTGTCAAAGACTTGAACATGATTAAAACTACATAATAATTTCAACTCACAAACAACCTTATTATTTCATAGCCATTGAAGAAAAGAAGTCCACAGCCATAATCAAGTCCAGAATCCTACTAAATTCAGCTCAAGAACACCAAAATCAAGTCATCAACTCACGTAAGTTCAATGAGAACGACCGATTACCTGTGATGTGGACCAGAAGAGAAGAGGTTCCAATGGAGGCTGCTTTGCCTTTGAAAATGAAAATTGGAGGTCTCCGCTGAGCTTGGAGAGGGAAATAAAGCCAAATATCAGTTTTGGGTTTGAGTGGAAAAAAGATAGGTACCAAACTGTCCTTCGACAACGCTTTCGACACCGGCGTCGAAAGACTCCACGACGGCGGTGGCGGTGGTGGTGGTGGCGGTGGCGGGGATTCGACGCCGTCTTAGCCTCACTGGCTCAGTGACTAACGGTGGGTATTTCGAAATCGACGGTCCCTAAAACGTTGAAGAGTGTCTTTGGGACCGGGAATATTTTGTTTTCCGTCCGAAGGATTAGGACTAAGGTGGAAAAGGAAATAAAGCAAATTCGGCTGACTCACCCCGAGCCAAGACTTTTTGTTTTTGCAGAAAAATATATTTTTAATTTTTTCTTGTTACAAAATTACTATTTTTTTATTAATTGAAATATAAAAATAATTTTTTATTTATTAAAAAAAATCATATTTAGTTTTTATTTTTAAAAAATATTAACAAATTTAGATTTTTTTACTTAACTTTAAACATTAAATTTAAGGAGATTATATCAAATATATTTTTTCAAATGAGAGACCAAATATGATTTTTTAATTAATAAAAGATTATTTTAGATATTTTAATAAATAAAAAAATAAAAATAATAATTTTATAATAAGCGGCAAATTAAAATAATATTTTACTCTTTCTTATTAATAATAGTAATGGCTAGCTACAAAGCTATATAACTTAAGAGGTTAAATTTTTATCAAAATAAGAATGAAAATAAAATTGGAAGAAAAGATATTTTTAAATTCATAGGGTTTATTTGGTTGTTGAAAAAACTATGAATGAGAATAGACTTAAGAATGATAATGAGTTTTGATGAAATAGAATCATTTGCCTATAGATTGTGTCTGGTATGAAGGAGAATGAAAGTTAATTAAATTACCAAAATATTTATATTTAAAAATTAAAATATTAATGATTTATTTTTTAAATTTTTTGAGAAATATTTTTTTCTCCATCTTTTCTTCTCTTTCTTTTGGATGAAATCCATCTCTTCCTCCTTATCGATGAAAAACAGCATAGTCTCTTCCTCCAGCTAGGGATTTTGGCAGCCTCATAGTTGCTAATCATGAAAAAGTTTTCAGAGATGGCAATGTAGTTGAAGGAGGATTCTAACGTCATCTTGCTAAAAACTTGACCAAATCTTGTCGGAATCTCTCTCTCCAAAATGGTGGTTTTTCTCATCCCTTACTTCTCCTTCACCGAATCTCACTGGATTTATTGCTATTTCTCTCAATGACATTGGTAGAGCATAGAATGACAATGTTGACAGAGCATGGAACGATGGTGAGTGAGCATTGAATCGATGGGAGGAGAGATTGAACAGGGATTGGATGAGAGCTGAGAGGAGCACTGAAACAACGTTGTCTGAGATTAGACGGAAGAGGAAAAGGCAAAAGACAAAAGGGACTAGGGTGGGAGTATGAAATAAGCAAAGGCTATTTCAGTCCTTTTACTACCTATTCCTGGAAATCCCATTGTTTCCATCAAGATCTGGAGGGAATGAACATTTCGTTATTTGTGAGTCCTCATTCCTAAGGAATGGAATCCATTGCCATTCTTGCAACCAAACTTGGAAATGAGCTTGTCAGACCTGACAACAAGTCAAAAGGTTGAGCGTAATGCAGATAACGTGAAAAGAAAAGAAAAACAATTCAATTCTCAGAGCAATTTAAAAACTAATTTATTTAGGAGTCATTACCAAAATTTTTAATGAAAAATTTTGAAAAATTAATTTAAAATAAAAGAAAATGGAAAGGTGGTCTGCGAAAAATAAATATGAGTTTGAAAGTCTGTTTGAGTGTAGAAAAAGTATTAGACACCTTACAACACCTATTTATAAGAATGGTTACCCTAAACTAATTAAGTGAACTCAATGTAATATAATCTTAATCTCATTTTAATTACCCTCATTAAAACACATGCACAATAAATAGAGAAAACATAATTTGAAATGATGAAACTGAATAAATGAATATTTACAAGGGGCAGACTTACTAAGATGAGAACCTAAGGTCTACGTACCTAGTGATTGGGATTGAAGTCCACATAGTGTAACTAAAAATGTAGGTTTGTTGGTTAATGATTTTTATTTTTGTAGCAAAAGAAGATATTTGAAATTAAACATATATTCGTAAACAAAATGAAACTGGAATTTGATTGGAGTGTTTTAATTTTGAAATCAACTCGATTTCACTCTCTTGTTCTCTTCATTTTCTTTCTTTCTAATTTTCTAGATGTTTTGGTATTTGAATCTATTTCAACTCTAGAAGTGGAACACAATTATTAACGAGAAAGTACTTTTAGGATTTTATTTAATCTCATGTTTTTAGAGATTTTTGAAATTGAAGTTTTATTATTTTAAATTTAAAAAAGATAAGGAATTATTGATGAAATAGATTTTTAGGATGTTGGAATTTATTTTAAATTAAAAAAGGGAGTGAAATTATTTAGGGAAAGGTATTTTAGGATTTTTGGAATTTAGGCTTTTTGGATTTTTGAAATTAGAATTCTTTATTTGAGAGGGAAACAAAAATACGGATGAAAATGACTTTTGGAATCTATTTATTTTTTATTTTTTGAATTGGAATTTTTGGTTTTGATTTTCCAAAAGGAATAGAATTATTAAAAAAAAAAAAGTATTTTGGGACTTTTTTTTTGGTTCACAAAGAATAAGCTTATTTTGTGACTTAGAATTTATGTTTACTTTTCTATTTTATGGAAATTATATGTCAATTTTCGAAGTCTAAAAAAATTAAAGATTTCACGTGGCCTCTACTAATTAATTACTAAGTGCCAGAAAAGACTTATAATCTCAGACAACAACTTTAGAAGGTAAGAAAAATCATTTTTGTAAATTAAAATTTCTTTTTATTTATTTACTTGTTTATTTATTTATTTTTAAAAAATTATGTATTAACTTTCAAAGCGTAAAGAAATTAAAAATCTCACATAGCCTCTACCAATTAACTTTATGTGTTTAAGGAGATCAATGAACTTATATAGCAATTTTTAAGACCAAAATAAATTCTTTTTTATAATTTAGAAATTATTTTAAGTTTGCATTTTTGAAAGTTTTATATTAAATTTTAAAGTCTAAGAAAATTAATGATCTCACATGACTTTTACTGGTTAATTTTAGAATGCTTAAGAGGATAAGAGGTCTCACCTGGCAACTCGTTAACAAAAGATTAAAAGTAAATTAACATTATATTTTTCGTTTTTATTGCCTAATTTGAAAACTAGACTTTAAAAAGAGAATTACAATGGAAATGAAATCACATCTTTGATTTTACTTGAAAAAAATTATATGAAACTTGATTGATGTAAGGTAACATCTAAGAAGATTGAAGATCCAACATGGACTTTACCAATTGACACCTAATTACGAGGACACAAAAGGATCTCATGTAGATATTACTAGAAAAAGAAAATAAAAGAAAAGAGAAAAAAAAATAAAAATAATGATAGAATAAAAAAAAAGACTAGATGTAGTCAAAAAATAAAAAAATAATAAAGTATAAGAATATGACACCAATAACCATTGATTTCTTTTTTATTTATTTATATTTTTTTTAATGCAATCTAGTTAAGATTCTATACATCAACTTGTGCACTCATGACCAACGCCATCTGAACAACAAACTATATTATAGCTTGTAAATATTTATGATGTGCATATCACCTTTAAGCAAGAAAATGACAAATTTGCTTTTAAAAAGAGACAAAACATACCCCATACAACAGTAATGTATTACCAAGATTAATAAAAGCCTAACTTGAATCACAACCACTTCACATCCAAAGTCTCATTTAGTCTCAAACTCTTGCATTCGTTGAACCCCAAAGACTATAACTGAATTCTAAACCCTCTTTACATTTTCACTAATGCAACACACAACAATATTTTATATCCTAATTAAACACCACAGAATTATTTCAATTTTTACTAAGCCTTATTAGCGAACATAGCTAGGAAATCATGACTTAAGGCATGAAGACAGAAGAATGATATTTCAAATAGAAATCATACCTTACTTTAATATCGTATGCTTTTCTAATTTTGAACCTCCCTTTCTATTTCATTAGATTTTATTACAAGAGTTATTTTGTTTCCTCACTGCATTTTGTCTTCTTCTTTCTCTTCTGCATTTTCTATTCTCTTACCCTTTGCTTTCATGTGTTTAGCACCCTTTTCTCTAACCTTCCTTATCTTCCTTTACATTTTCTTCTGTCAACTCTTTTCTTTCTCTCTTCCACTAACTCCATTATTCTTTCTTGTCTAGCACCTTCACGCTGCCTCTCCTTCCTTCTTTTCTGAAATTCTCTTCACTTGCCCCCAAGACAAGTGAACCCAGCATAAGACTAGCATATTTACAAAAAACTTATTTGAAAACACAAAACGAAACAGGAGGCAACAAACAATGGTGACAACATTAACTATAGACAAGCACAAACTACCACCGAGGGAAAATATACAAAAAGAGGGGGGAAAAAAACTCATACCACCAACCTTAGACGCTGAGAGAAATATTAAAAAGCAACATGATGTATTCAATGGAGATACTCAGTGCTAGCTATACTATCAGACAAATATTGTATGATTAAACTACTAAGCGAGAGTTCATGACTGAAACAGAAAACGAAATGAAGCACAGACCACACATACATCCTCTGTTCATCCTATTTTGGCTAAGCAAGTTCAGAGTTGAGATTTGATTACCTCTACCATGGCTTCTAATTCACTCCTTGCTCGTTTTTTATGCCCATTTTGCTTTGTTTTTCACGCGGACACCTGCTTCTTCTTCATCCTTGCTGCTTGTTCATTTTTCTTTGCTCAGCTGCTTTTCCTCACACATTTCACTCTCGTTCTCTTAAAACTCTCCTATGATCTTCGAACCTTTTTCTCCTTTTGCACCTCTCGAATTTGTTTGCCTTTCTTTCTTTCCTTTTTTTTGTTTTACATTTTGGATTTTCCTATTTTGTTTTTCTTTTGTTTTTGATTATTTCTATTCTATTTTATTTTTAGATTTTCTCATTTTTTATTTTTTTATTTTCTATTTTTGTTTCTTTTTTCTTTTCTTATTTTATGATTTTTTAATTTTGATTATTTTGTTTTTATTATTTTATTCAATTTTCCTATTTTATGATTTAATTTTCAATTTTATTTTATTATTTATTTTGGTTTTTTCTATTTCTATTTTTTATTTTTGATTTTGATTTTGCTAATATTTATTTATTCATCTTAAAGTTCCCCATTAGCTATTTTCAATTTCAAATTGCCTCATTTGAAGATGTAATTTAAATCTCTGTCATTTTTAATTTTTCATTTTTTGCTTAATTATTAATCAAGTGATATATCAATTGTTTAAATAATTAGTTAATTAGGGATGAGGTGTTTATGAGACTTAAAGCCTTCCTATTCCCTCTCCCTCTTCTTGATTCTATCTACCAAACTGGCCCATAGTTATGTTTGGTTGGGTATGAAAGAATAAAAATAACTTTTAATTATAATGTTTATTAAGTAAAAAAGAATGCAAGAATAGAATGGAAAGCAAAACAAATTACTAAAACACATATAATAATACAAACTTAATATAATAAAAGTTACAGACATATTAGGGAAAACAATATGAAAGAAGTACTAAATTGGTCTCTCACTTTTATATTTTGTGATAATTTAGTTCTTCACAAATAATCGTAACAAATTAGTCCATCAGAAATCATATTTTACGCAAAATTAGTTCTTCATTAATAGAAATGGAGGGACTAATTTTATATAAATTTGAATTTATGAGAGATTAATTTTGTTTAAATTTAAATTTGTGAAGGACTAATTTGTCACAATAAATTTGTGAGAGAACAAATTATCACAAAGTGCAGAAGTAAGGGACTAATTGTGTACTTCTCTAAAAAAAAATACTATAAAACACATAAACAATAATATACAAATAATTTCCATCATAATTAAAAACTAATTAATTAGAAGTAAAATCTTTTGTGTACATTCAGTTATAATGTAAGGATATATTGTAATAATATTATTTTTTGGGTTAATAATATTACAATTATGTCTTTATATTATAATTGGGTACAATGGTATACTCAAACTTGTGAGCACACCAAATATGACACTTTAATTAGAAGAAGTGAGTTCAACTAGAGCCATGTAGAGTTGTCAACTCAAAAGGATTAGACTTGCACCACAGCTTTCTCTTTTAGCCTATTGGTTTTAGTAACCTTCAATTAACTTGATCTTAACAAATAATTAGTTTCTTGGAAATTTTTATTTGAAAACATTAAGTTGCTAACAAGTTGACAATGATGTATATTTAAACTATGGAAAATTCAGATTTTCATGATATAACTAGTTAAGAAGTTTATGTTTTTAGTAAAATCATGAACCTAGTTGGAAGGTTTAAACCCATAAACCAAAAATTTTGAATAAAGAAGAGAAAGATACTAGAAATATGCACTTTTTATGAAGAAGTGTTTTCCTTATATGTGCCTCTATCCTGGACACTCTTATAGCATCTCAACATATTAATGATGTAATAAAAGTTAATGACATATTACGAAAAACAATATATTACAAAACACATACTCATAACTTGATTCTATTCATCTATGCTCAAAAGTGACATCTTCTTCTTCTTCTTTTACTTCAAGTGACATCTTCTTTTTCAAATGACATCATCATCATCTTCTTCTTCAAGTGACATCTTCTTCTTTTTCAAGTGACTTCTTCTTCTTCTTTTTTTTCTTATTGTAACTATAACATCCCTAATTTAATTATTTTTAATATAAGCTAAATTATTTAGGGGAAATAAAAAAGAATTAAACAAGAATAAATATGCAAACAACCTATAGCTTAATTTTAAGGAATAGGGTCAAAACGGCCATTTTGAAAAATGATAAGGGCAAAATGGTAAATTTATAAGGCAAAGGGCAAAACAGTCATTTTGAAAAAATACCAAGGGTTAAATGGTAAATTCATAAGGAAGGATATGTGGCATTACCTTAACATGTAAAACCATACTATAATAAAATATCAAATATTTATGAGGCCCACACCATAATTATATCTTAGATAATTATAATTTGAGATTGAATCACAACCATTGGATTAAAAATAAGTGGTTAAATCCTAGCCATCGATTTCTCTTTAAATACCCTACACATTACCCTTCTTCACACTATTCTCTACATTCTTCCCATACCTATTTCACTCACTCTCACCTATTCACTCTACACTTAGATCAAGAAGGAAGGAAGAAGGAATAGAGTAATTTTAGGAGAATTACAACCAAAAAAATAAAAAAAAGAGCATATCCAGATAACATGATTTAGCAAATTTTAGTTTCTCTCCTTCTCTTTTCCTTCTTCTTTTTGAAATGTCTAGGGAAATAATATGTAAGCCATAATAACTTTAGGATAAGAATTTTTATGTGTGAATTTTGTTGTGCATTATATATCCTTATATGAATATTTTGTTATTCATGCATTAAAATTACCTATGTTGTTGTGCATTTCAACTTTGTATGATAGGGGTGACAATATGATTGTTTGAGAAGAGAACTACTCTTTATGAGAGTAAATTATTCCTGTACACTATATACTTATTAATAGTTTGGAATCTCATTTAATAATGGCTGGCTATGTCACCTTAATATATATATTATGAACCATTTGATAATGGCTAGTCATGCTGCCTTAATATATATATATATATATATTATGAATTATTTGATAATGGCTGGCTATGCCACCTTAATATATATTGTGAACCCTATGAGTTCCTTAAAAAGACATTATTCCCCATTAATCCTCTATGGCAAGTTATACTGCCTAAATGATTACAAGAAAATGATGTTATTACCCTTCTTGGGCCATAACTTGAATTCTAAGATCAATGGCAGGTTGTGTCGCCTAAATGGTCTTAACAATTTAGGAAATGACAAGAATGTATCATTGCTAGGAAAGTCTTGAATTTAATTGACACTAAAGGGATTCCTAATTGTCATAAGAACATTAGTGCTCAAAGGATTACAAAAGAAATCTTAATAGTTCTATTTCAAACTAATCCAATCTTGACTATATGATAGCTTGGGTGACATATTAAGATAAATGTTATATTGCTTGACTTTGTCTTGAGTACCCACTAGGGGATGCCTCACCTAAAGGTAGGGTCGTGCCTGCCATTCAGGTGTCATATGCTAGGGTTCATCAGGGCAAGCCGCATTCCAAAGGGCCAATTGTTTGTTATAAATGTGGTTGGACAGGAGATTTTGCCAGAGAATACCCACAGTGGAAGTTGAATAATCTTGAGGCCAATCCAAACCCCAGGCCATAACACCAAGAGCGAGTTTATGCCTTAAATAAAAGGGAAACTGATCAGTCTTCTAAATTGATACAAGGTACATACATTATAAAAAATATTGAATTATCGGTATTATTTAATTCTGGAGCTACACATTCATTTATATCACTTGACTGTGTTAAAACTTTACAAGTACCTATATCAAATTTACCTTATAATCTTTCTCCCATTGAGAAAGTTGAAACAATTTATGCTTGTGTAAATTGTCCCATTCAAATAAGAGAACACACTTCTGTTGTGAACCTTATTTGTTTACCCATGATTGACCTTTATGTTATTCTTGGAATTGATTGGATGTTAGCAAGTAACATTGTCTTATTGTCAAACTAAGTCTATATCTTTTCTAAATTTACCTTCTTTCTCAAAAGCCAATCCAGTAGTTGAGGAGGAAAATTTTAAGGAAACTGAATCTATCTTGCTAAACTCTACTGCTATTAAGCTAGAAGTAGCTAAAATCCCTATAGTAAATGAATTTCTATAGGTTTTTCTTGCAGAAATTCTAGGCTGACCCCCAGAAAGGGAAATAGAATTCTTCATAGATCTAGTACCAAGAACTGGACCTATTTCTATAGCTCCATATAGGATGTCACCTTTAGAATTACAAGAATTGAAAAGCAAATAAATGAGTTATTAGAAAAAAAATTCATTAGACCTAGTGCATCACCTTAGGGCGCACCTATACTGTTTGTTCCTAATAAGGATGGTAGTCTTAGATTGTGTATAGATTATAGGCAATTGAATAAGGTAACAATTAAGAATAAATATTCTCTCCCTAGGATTGATGATCTTATAGACCAAATTAGGGAGCTACTATATTTTCAAATATTGATTTAAGGTCAGGATACCACCAAATTAAAGTCAAGGAATTTGATATTCCTAAAACTACTTTTAAGACTAGATATGGCCATTATGAGTTGTAGTTATGCCATTCGTACTTACCAATGCTCTAGCAATTTCTATGGATTATATGAATAGGATTTTTAGACTTTATTTAGATTAATTTGTTGTAGTTTTCATTGATGATATTTTAATTTATTCTAAGAATAAGAATCAACATGCTGAACATTTGAGGATAGTCTTACAAACTCTTAAGGATAAAGAATTATATGTCAAATTGGAAAAATGTGAATTTTTGTTACCAAAGGTCAAATTCCTAGGCCATGTGATTTCTAAAGAAGGAATATCTATGGATCTTAGCAAGGTTGAGACAGTCCTTAAGTTGGAATGACAAAAAACAGTCATAGAAATTAAGATTTCCTTGGACTAACTGAATATTATCATAGATTCATTCAAGGATTTTCTCAAATTGCCTCACTTATAACTAAGTTAACTATAAAAGGGATATTAGTTATATGGACCCAAGAGTGTGAAAGGAGCTTTTAAACCTTAAAAGAAAAATTAACTACTACCCTTGTATTAACCGTACCAGATCCTTTAGGACATTTTGAAATTTATAGTAATGCTTCTAAGAAAGGATTAGGATATCTATTGATGCAGGATAGAAAGGTGGTAGCTTATGCATCAAGACAATTGAGACATTATGAAGAAAACTATCCTACTCATGACTTAGAACTAGCAGCTATAGTTTTTGCCTTAAAGATTTAGAGACATTAACTATATGGTGCTACTTTTGATATTTATAGTGACCATAAAAGTCTAAAGTACATATTTGATAAGGAGCTTAACGTGAGACAAATAATATGGATGGAATTATTAAACTTAAATACCATCCAGGAGAGGCAAACATTGTGGCTAATGCTTTGAGTAGGAAATCCTTACACGTTTCAACTTTAATGGTATATGAAATGAAATTACTAGACAAAATTAGCAATTTAGGAATTTCTTTCACTAAAACCATTAGAGGATTTGGATTAAATAGGCTTGAAATCTCAAGTGAATTCATAAACCAACTTAAAGAAGCTTAAGAATCAAATCAAACATTACAAAATAAAATAGGAAAAATATGATTTTCCAAAACACCAGATAAAATCATAAAATTTCAAGAACGATGGTGTGTTCTTGCAAATGAAGAGCTTAAAAGGACAATTCTAGAATAAGCCCACAATAGTAAATACACCATTCATCTAGGATCTAAAAAGATGTATCATGATCTAAAGAAATTATATTGGTGGCCAAGAATGAAAAAGATATAGCTAAATTTGCATCTAAGTGTTTAGTGTGCCAAAAAGTTAAAATAAAACACCAAAGACCATTTGGGTTATTACAACTTTTAGAACTGTTTAAATCAAAATAGGAAAGCATATCAATGAATTTTATGACTAGATTACCTAAAACTGCAATGGGATATGATGCTCTTTAGGTAATTGTAGATAAACTAACTAAATCAGCACATTTCTTGCCTATAAAAATCTTCTATTCTTTGGATAAGTTAACTCAATTGTATAAACAAGAAATAGTTAAGTTACAAAGAGTACCAACCAATATTATTTCTGATAAAGATCATAAGTTTACTTCTAGATTTTGGGGATCCTTTCAAAAAACTTTTAGAACAAGATTACTCCTAAGTACTACCTATCATCCTCAAACAAATGGCCAAACTGAAAGGACCATTCAAAACTTAGAAGATATGGTTAGAGCCTGTATATTATAACAAAAAGGAAATTCGGATAAATAATTACCTTTAGCATAGTTTGCATATAATAATAGTTATCATGCTAGTATAGGAATGGCACCTTATAAAGCATTGTATGGAAGAAAATGTAGGTTACCATTATGCTAGTATGAGGTTGGAGGAAAAACTTTATTTGAAGAAGAAATAGTACAACTCCAGGAAATCTAACATATCCGGTAATACCTGTATCAATATTAGGGACTTATAAAAAAAAAATTAAGGAATAAGACAATCCCCTTAGTGAATTTGGCATGGGAAGGATTGACTTTTGAAGAAGCCACATAAGAGAAAAAGAAGGATATGAGACAAATATATTTAGAATTATTTAATTAAGGTAAGAATTTACAAATTTTCAGGTAGATATTTCAAAATATCTATCTATTCTCATTCTTTTCTAATTCACCTTGAATGAGCTCATGGTGACAAAATTTTAAGATAAATGACCCTAGGCCAAAAAGGGCTTACCATGAAGGCCATTCAAGAAGAAGGATAAAAAAAGAAGAGAAACTAAAATATGTTAAATCATGTTACTGAGAAACTATTCTCACTACTCTATTAATGGTGTTTTTAGATAGAGAATTAGTAAATTTCTCTTGAAGTCCGTGCGAAATGAGTAGTTGTCCCCACCAATTGGGAAGCATTTATTATTAAAATCGTCTTTCTAAGATGTGATATGACCTTACATGTCATACCACTTATGTTCGTGCCAAGATGACATGAATCTTACTAGTTTTTAAGTCCTGAATAAGCCTTTAATATTAGGCCTAATTTTGACAGATATAGATATAGATATAGGTCTAATACCTCTTTTTCCAATTTTATTAAATTATCTATATGGATATATAAATAAATGGATGTACAGACTTTTATTATCTATAATTATACTATTATGTTTTAGATATTATAATGTATTTTCATAATTCTTGCTTCATAGTAATATTGACTGAAATTTATAATAAATTTTATACTTTGTAATAAGGGTGTTATAGTAACTAATATAATATGATTTAATCATCGTTTTGAGTAGTGACAGTGCCTTATATGCTTCAAGTGGCAGTACTTCCCCTTACTCAATTTTTTTTTAATATTTATATAGTATTAAGATATAATTTTATGCCCACTTTATGTTTTAATATTTTAATTTGAACCCATTAGACCACATATGTATTATATGTATATGATTATGCATGTAATTTATATATAAACATTTAATACATTTTTGTAAATAGTAGTTTTATAATAATTGAGTATGACTCATTAACTTTACCTCATATTTCACTTTTATCTCTTAATTTCTTTTGATTCCAATTTGGTCCATTAACTTTACCTAAAGTCTTATTTTTATTTGTAGTTTTATTTTCTTTTAATTTAGCTTTCATAAACTATTAATGTATTTTTGTCTCCTTTCTTTCTATATTTTTTTTCATTTATCTATTAATATGAGCAAGTCCTAGTAATTTCTATTTAGAGGTTCAATTCTACATCTTATTATTCCAGAAACTAAATTTATTGGTGCCTTATAGCTAAATTTAATTTTATCTTTGTTTTTCCTCATTTTGTGGTTACTAGCCATTTTGTTTTTCAATAGTCTTAATTCTTATTTCATTCAAAACTTGAAATTTAAAGTTTTTAATTTTGTGGTGTTTGAAAAAATAAAAAATTTGAGTAGATTATAAAAAGGGCCAAACTGAAATAAAATAATATTAAGGGATGAAAGTGATACATGAGAAAAAGTGAAAGAATTAAATTAAAACCTGGTCATCTAACTGCAGGTAATCAACTACGATTAATGATCTCTTCTTTTTTTTTTCTTAGTGTTGCCTTTAAGAGTTAGCCATTTTGGATAGAAATTACTTACCAATACCATTCTAGTGATTGAAATATTGAAGAAGTAGAATTTAAAGATTCCATTTGTCTTTTATGTTTAAACCAGAAAGATAACCTTAATCACTGCACCTTCGTAAGAGTCCATTTTCTCTTAGCGTACGTTTAATCATTGGACAATATAACCTTGGCTACAAATTTAGTTATTTCAACTAAAAAATATCCTATGCCAAGAAATACAAAATAGACTTTTTAATTAGAACTTTGTTTGTCTATTTACAAAATTGTTTAGATAATCCAAGGAATATTAGCTCAATCTCAATTTTTGTAGAACATTGAGCAAACAAAATTTTCAATAGGAGCACCGGCTAAAAGTGGATGGGACTTCATAATATGAATAGAGGAATTCAAACAAAGTTAGAGCCATCTTACATGTTTATTTTAATAACCATACATTGCAAAAATGGTATTGCTACTATATAAGGATTTGAACTAGACATCAATAGGGCTTTCTTGAAACCACTAGTCGATCTGTGTTGTTTATTTTCAAGTAGTAAGTTATTTTGCACCTTACATTCACAAGGCTTTGTGGTTGAATGCTGATCCAAACAAGACGGGATCACCTGTAATATTATTGTTATTGCAGATTTTGCTTTACCTATTTTGAACTGTTAAATAAAAATTTAATTGTTTCAATTTTTATGAATAAATGCATTCAATCATATTAATTAGTATAATCATATGTAGTTATATTTGTTGTCTTTAAATATGAGTTATTGAATTTTTTATCAAAATTTTAAAATAATGGTAAAAAATTTGTAGTTATAAAAGATGTGAATTACCATCCAAACATAATAAATGGCATAACAAAACCTGCAAATATAATTCCTCTTTGAAAACTATTAATTCAAATATGTGGAGAATGTTTCAACACTTACAAAGGCAAATGTCCTCTTTTGGCTCAACCCAAAGACGGGATTATAGCAAGTTGTCCAAAGGAGCTAAGGTTTTGTGTCCCAACTCAAATAATATATCTCTTTTGCTTTATTGTTCATTTTAGTTATATAGACATCAAACAATGTAATAAAAAAATTCAAAATGCTAAATTAAGATTACATTTAATCATAACTTAAAAAACGTGTCTGATTTTACAAAAAAATGAATGTGTCTAGAAAATAAAAATTAAAAAAGTTCGTTTTGTAAAATAAATTGTGTTTGACCATTTTTAAAGTCAGACTCGAATTCAAAAAATTTAAATAAATATGTTTTTATCATAAACTTATTATATAAAGAATAACTTATTTAAAGAACAAAAAAAAAGTTATCCCATAAAGTGCAAACGAGACTCCGCATCTAGATCAAGTTACCTGTCAAACAGCTTATTCTTTAACTTCTATCAAACAAACAGCGTATTCTCGACATCAATGCACCAACCCCTGCCAAGATCCGATCAGAAATAACCCAAGAGGAATTATAAAAAGTAGCTTAAAAGCCCCCGAGATTCATATTTCTTTTTTTGGATTCCACTAATAGACAGATTGGATAAGAGTTTTTACTAATACTCCCGCACAGATTATTGAAAAAAGAATGTGACTTAAGAATTAAGATATCAATAATAAAATTATCTTAATTTTAAATATATAATATATAAGTTTATTAGTTAAGTTAGCTCAATTTAGTTCAAGGTGATAAATTACACCATAGGTAAATGTAACATGACATCTAGATAAAAAAAAGTAATTAGTATTTATCTAAAAAATTTATCTTAGCACGACAACTAATTTATATTTATTTTTTATTTTACAAATAATAATAACTATTAACTATATAATCTATCTCCAGTTCTAAGTGGTACATAGAATTGATCATAACTTGAAAATGCTTCAGGTAGTGTCGTTTATTGTAAATTGTATAATATGATAGAATATATATTTTGAAATTGAATAAATTAAATTAGTTATTTTAAATCTTCATGGTATAATATTATATAAATTTTAAAATACATTTTTTTCCTTCCCCAATTGGATTGGAGAATGTATGAAATTTGCATTTCGGAAAAAGTTGAAAATTAATTTTAAAATAGTATCCCACTAAATGATGGTGAGAAAGTTATGTCATTAGTTAATATATATTATAACATGTTTTTTAAAACTCACAATATGTTAAAATATATATTTAAAAATATGATGAATTTATATAAAATAAATTAAATTGAGGAAGTTAGTTATAATAAATATTTTTGGTAAACATTGTAGAAATCTTAAAATGTATTCTATTTTTGAAATATGCTTTAATAAAGAAAATCTTTGAAATTATATATTTTAAAATATAAAAACTAGTTCGCATGTATTGAGCAGAACTCAACAAATTTAATTGAAATAAATTGAATAAATTAAATTAGTTATTTTAAATCATTGTGATATAATTTGTTGTTTTTTCTCTAAATCGGATTTGAAAACGTCCAAAATTTGCATTTAGGAAAACTTGCGAATTAATTTTTAAAACACTATCCGATTAGTTGATAGTCTATGATATAGATTTTTTTGAACTAATAGTATAATACATTAATATATATATTTTAAAACATGAAAAATTTATATAAAATAAAGTATATTGTGTAAGTTAGCTATTATAAATTCATTTGGTAAAATATTATAGAAAGCTTAAAATGTATTCTATTTTTTATATATGCTTTAATAAAGAAAATATTTGAAATTATGTATTTTAAAATATGAAAACTAGTTAGCAAATTTTGTACAAGACCCAACAAATTTATATCAAATAAATAAAATTAGTTATTTTAAATCTTCATGGTATAATATTATAGAAATTTTAAAATACATTTTTTTCCCCAATCGGATTGAAAAATGTTCGAAATTTGCATTTAGGAAAAACTTGAAAATTAATTTTAAAATAGTATCCTACTAGATGACGATTTGAAATTTTTGAGCTTCATTAATAAATATATAATATAATATATTTTTTGAACTAATAGTATGATATGATTAAATATATATTTTAAAATATGAAAAATTTATATAAAATAAATTAAATTGAGTAGCTTAATTATTATAAATTTCTTTGGTAAAATATTATAGAAGTCTTAAAATGTATTCTATTTTTTAAAATATGCTTCAAGAAAGAAAATATTTGAAATTATATATTTTAAATTTGGAAATTCTTATAGAAACTGTCTCTCTATTCAAAGCCTCATCAATAGAATCCAATTAAGGATGTAGGTAATCAAAATTTGGGGATTCAACATTTTTCATTAAAAAACTCTGTTGATCCAATATCGTAAATTAAAATAGATGATCGCATGCAATCACAAAAATTTATCCAATGATTGAATTGTGTGATTGGATAGCTGACTACCTAATTCGCTTTGAATGTTTTGGTTGGTTTCATACACCCTTGGACTTACAATGATACTGAACAAAATCACTTAGTTTACTGAAATATTCAATCTTTTTAAAATGAATCAACCAAACCAAACCTTTGACAATCATTTACATAAATTTTGTTTGTTGGTAAAAATATATATAATAGTTGTTTGGTTCGATTAAGTACATTGCCCGACACAAAACCGAACCATAACCCAAAAATTTTACTTAAAGAAAACCAAAACAAACTGATTTTGATCAATTATGATCCCTTTTCTTAAAATTCTGTTTTGGTGTGATCAGTTTAGATCATTTTAAAACACCAAGAATCTAAATATTAATACTGAAGTAGTTATACGAAATCAAAACTAACCAAGAGCAAGTGTAATGTTGATTTTGAACTACAGCAATCTGATGCTTTGGCATCTTCTTAAAGATAAAGAAGACAAGTTGAGGACCGAATTTCTCTACATATTTCTGTTTCTTTGTATAACGAACGAATCAAATTAGTCGTCATTGCAAGTAAATAGATTAAAGGCATGCTAATACATACAAGCATTTATCACAATCCCAAACACAACAATTGTAGCTCGTTAATACAATATAAATCAACATTCAAAATATAGTACAAGTCAAATGAGTATAAAAATACAAGGAGAAGCAACAAAAGAAGAAAAAACTGATTTAATCTGTAAATCTTTTCCAAATCCAAACTTACCTCTTACCTTTGAAGCTCCTTGAGACCCTCCATTGCTCCCTTATCATCCTCCAAAATGACCTGGAATGGTGGACCCCCTCTCAACCCCTAACAAATCTCTTATAAACTAACAAAATCTGATTACAAAATGCATTAATTTTGCTAAGTACTGATGTGGTGCTTTGAGCAAGTTACAACTAGTCATGGTGTTAGTCCATTCAGGCACATAACTTTTTAATATTTCACCAAACAACACTGAAATAGACTTAAGTTATATATTTGGCCATAATTTTTTAATCAATTCCTATAATTTGTCCAAATTCTTAGTTTGGTCCCCAAAATAAAATGACTTGTTATTTTATTGTCCTTTGACTAATTTGAGATCAACTATGCTTGCTTCTAAACCTGCTTTAATTTGATTTTAAATTTTAAAAAAGTTAAAATTACTTTATTACATAAAAGTGACGAGAAAAACAATATTTTTGTCCCCCACTTTTGTGTTTAGTATCATCTTAATTCTCTAAAAATTAAAAGTCTCAAAATAGTTCGCCACTTTTAAACCTAGTTTCATTTGATTTTCCATAAATTGAAAACCATAGAATGATCCTCTATTTTTCAAGGTATAACCCAAAATAGTTTCTTGTAAATAATAGTAAGAATGGCTATTTTGAGCCAAATCTTAAGAAGTAAAAGTCCATTTTAAGACATTTGATTTGTAGAAGATTAATATGAGACTAAGTTTCAAACTGAATAACTAGTTTGAGACTTTTATTTTATGAAAAATTAAAATGAGACTAAATTTAAAAGTAGAGAATCAAAGTAGTGTTTTTCTCTAAAAGTAATCGTAAAGGATAAATAGGGACCCACATTGGATTTGTGCTAGAAAAACATCAAGCACCACTCATGACCATTATTAATTAAAAGTTCAGATTTGCTCATGTTCCCATAAAAAACATAAGGGTCAATTTTTACACTCACCTATTAAATGAAGATCTAATAGTCTAGATCTAGATATAATAAATATGATTGCGCATAGTCATTTTTTATTAATAAAAATTTGAACCATTGAATTTTCATCAAACGACATAAATTACTCAAACATTATCCTCATTCTTTGAGTACAACTTGAGGAAATCCAAACTTATTACTTAGTTCCTAACATAGTTAACTGCTTCAAACTTCTAGAAAGGGTTCAATAAGTAAAGATAATATTTGTTTCCTACTATGTCCATCTTGGATCCCAAACCCATCGCCCTTATGGTAAAGGAAATGTGCCACGCGAGCAGCATTTGTGGCTGCATTCACAAATGTTCGTACTGAAGCAACCTCATTGATGTGGTGCTCATTTATCTTCTTCCAAGCTCTCTTTATCATATCTTCTATGTGCTTTCTTGCTGCTTCCTCTGTCACATCCATTTGCTTCATATAACATAAGATTGAGGATGCTACATCACCTCTTTCTCTCTCAGCCTGTTATAATCAGTATCTTTGTGAATCGTAAATGGAGTGACAAAAATACTAATTTAGGTAACTCAATGAATTAAAATTTTCAACAATTTTCAATTTTTGAACTTAGTCTAAATTTAGTCCTCTGTGAATTAAAAATTTTAAAATGATATGAGGCTTTTCAATATTAAGTCAAAGTAGTCCCCCTCCTACTCTGCTTAGTTGTTATTAGGAAATAATTACTTCGGGTCAGATCTTGCAAAAGTAAATGATCATTTTAATATTTTTCTCTTAAAGGAGTTAATAGGGGAGATAGTTGTAAAGGTTTGAATATTCAATAGTGATAGTTTAAGGGGCTATTTTTTGGTTTTCAAAATTAAGGAGGTTATTTGGAAGTCGGTCAAAATTGAAATGGTGATTTGAACTAAAACAAAAAAAGGATAAAATCATTGAAGAAGAAAAACTTACCACTGTAGTGCCTAGATCATTGCATAGTCGAATTATGAGAGATATGTTGTAGATAAGATCTTGATTTTTCAGTAGAAAAATTTCTCTCTGATCTGTTGGATGATGCATGGTAGCAAAATAAACATGCAAGAGAATCAGTGGGCCTGAAGATGAAATCCAAGCATTGTTGAGATATTCTGGCAAAGATGGTGTATATCCTTCTTTGTACCACTTGGCTTCCACATATAAAGCTTTGCAAAAGTCTGTCCACTGCAGAAGAGAGAACTATCAACCACATAATTATAAGAAGTTGGTTTATTCTTCTTTGGTTTTATGGGCAAAATTCAATATTTTTTTTCTTATCTTTTGCCTTTTATCAATTTGGTTCTTTAAAGAAGGGAAGTATCAAAGTGATCAAAACATCAAAAAGGTCATTCAGAGGAATTTTATTAGCTCACTTTTTCATCTTTGAAGGATTGTTTCAATACTTCTCATTTTTAAAATACTGAAGTGATCTTGAAACTAAAAGTGACGGACCAAAATTATGAATAAAATATTATTTTGGTCTCTCATATATAACAAATTTTTTATTTTAGTCTCTCATTTATCACAAAATTATTATTTTAATCCCTTACATATTGAAAAATGTCATACTTAGTCCCTAATTTTTCAACAACAAAAAAATCAAATTTAGTCCCTTAAATTTATGATTTAAAATTTAATAGAGAGACTAAAGTTGATAATTTTTTAAAAAGTAAGAGATCAAGTGTGATATTTTTTAATGAGTAAGTGATTATTTTAAGTATTTTTATGAGTGAGAAATCAAAATAACAATTTTGTGATAAGTGAGGGAATACAAGTGTATTTTTCTCTCAAAATTATATTTGACTATTTTTTTTCCTATATATGCATTTAAAATTACTATGGGAAAAACAAAAGAGGTGGTCTTGGTAGGTACTGCTCTCTTTAAGGATGGTAACACAGTGTCAATGTTCTTTCCAGCTATTTCATGTGCTGTTTCAATGGTGACATCATTAAGTGCTTCGAAGCAAATCTTCATGGACTCTGGAAGTTGTAGAAGTTCTTTCACATCCCACCTGAAAATAAGTATTAAAATAATAACAATAATAATAATAATAATAATAATAAGCATGTAAAAAGTAACTTTTGATGAGCTCTCATTCCCATGTGTATCAAAGTGGATTTCATGCATTAATAGCTTTTTAATAAAATTTAACATTTAATATTAATTACTCTAAAACCTTTAACTACATATATATTAAGTTTAATTACTAAAATCAATAATTCTTATTTAGCAAAATTGATAAAAAAATAAAATTTTTAATCTAATGGTTAGAATTTATTATCAATTAAATTGCAAATCCACTCTCCATGTGATCCACACTCTCTCTCGTGTGTGTGTGTGTTAAATTTTTATAAACTAATAACACGGAGTTATATAAAATCTCTACAACAAAAACTTGATGCCGCACCTGTAATTATATATACTTTTCTCTTTTTTATTTAAAAAACTTGTGGCTTTCTTGCATTAATAATAATAATAATAATAGTCAAACCTATGAACTGCAACTGTGAAGTGGTTCAACTCTTGGAAGGAGGCGTATACATCATAAACATCATCAATCACCAATACAAGATTTATGACTTTAGTGAGCCATTTCCTCAAACATTTGAACTTTGGCTCAGAAGATACTCCTGCTGCACACATGAAGCTTTCAGCCAATCTATTCCTTGCGAATTTCAAGTCCTTTTCCAAACCAACCTTCTTCCACCACCTATATAATATGCCCCAAAACTTGCTTAGCAAATTAGTGAACCATAATTAATTTAACTAATACATCTTCTAAGCACCATCATAGATGAACCAAAAAGGTTTTCAACGACAATCATTATTTAGATTGAGTCTCTGATAGATGCAGATCCCCTGCAATAGGAGAATTTTTTTAATTTTTTGCAGTTGAGATTTTGGACTACTAGATCTAGATTTTAGAACATTTGTTGCTGTTGGATTGAGTTTTTAAAAAATTATTGATTTAGGTACCACAACTTTAAATGCAAGCTATTAGATAATTTGTAATAATTAATATTGACTATTGAATCCTACGAGGGAAAGAAACATTTTTGGATATTCAAATTCGTCTCTGACTAGGGTTAATTCAATAAAAATGTAGTTAGTTGTTAGATCAAGCTTTTAAAAATTACCAATTTAGGTAGCTCAACTTTAAATGCAAACCGGTAAACTTTCTATAGAAATCAATAATGACTATTAGATCCTATGGGAGAAAGCAATACTGTAGAGGATCGGAGTTTATCTCTTACTAGAGTTAATTCAAGTAAATGAGTCTTTATATAATCAAAATGATTTTTTCTAACATAGTATGAACAAAGATTACCTGGATAGCTCTTTGATTTCCTTTTGAAGGTTGGACTGAATGATGTTGAAGTTGAGTTTGGCCAGTTCAAGCAAACAAGGTTCCACTTCAGTTTCTTCATATGCCTTGATGTGCCATTTCACATGAAACCACTGTACTCTCCAATGAGATGGAAGCTCCAAGGCATGTACCACTCTGTCTGTAAGGTATGAATAATAATGCGACTCTGTGGAAGATACATCCTTTAGAGAATTGATAGCCAAGGTTCCAGCCTCATCCAAAATATTTTCGTTTTCCAAAGCCAAGTGGGAGGCCTCAAGAAGCTCAATCATGTCTTTAATATCACCAGATAATGACAATGGCGTCGGCGTAGTACTTCCCTTTCCAGCTAATAAAATTTTACTTAATTTTCCTGTGTTTTCACATTCATCAAAAGTTATTATACTTGAGGTTAATTAATTAATTCCAAATAAAAAGAAAAAAAATAATATTTTAGTATCTAATTTATAACTAAATTGTTATTTTGGTCTCTTACTTATCTTATTTTTTAAAATGATTCCCATTGATTAGAAATTATCACTTTTGGCCTTCTACTTTTGAGATCATTATCATATGTAGTCCCTTAAGTTAAACTTTGTGCTAGCTCATGTGGAAGGATAAAAAGTGTCAATTTCCAATTAGTAAGAGATTATTATAATAAATAAAATGAATAAGATATCAAAATGACAATTCAGTAATAAGTTAAAGGTTAAAATAATATTGTCCTCCAAAAAAAAACTTTGAAAGAGAATAAATTTGTTTTTTTTTTTGGGTAAAATCAATTAATAAGTAATTTTAGTAATATTATTGTGGTTAATAAATCTTTTAATAAAAAGGTGCATAATTGAAAAATTAATAGAAAAACTTAGATAATGATGACAATTAGTGGATGTATAGGTATCTTCCAAAATTTCCTTCTTCTTCAAAGGACAAACTATTAAAATAACTAATAACGAGAAAAATACACTTTTGGTCATTCACTTATAATAAAATTGTTATTTTAGTCTCTCACTTATCACAAAATTGTTATTATAGTCACCCACTTATTGAAATACCCAAAATAATCTCACATTCATTGAAAAATATTACACTTGATCCCTTACTTTTTAAAAAATTACCAAATAAGTCACTGTCAAATCCCAAACCCTAAATCTAAATGACTGAATCTGGATTTTTTTTTTAAATGAATAAACAAATGTGATATTTTCAATGAGTAGAGGACCATTTTGGACATGTTAATAAGTGAGGAACCAAAATAATAATTTTGTGATAAATAAGAAACTAAAAAGACATTTTACTCAATTTCATGATATATTGAATAGTACAAATTCAATATATCTCGTACTTGATGAAAAGGAGAGATTTACCAGGTGAAACTTCATATCCATTCTGCCTCAAAAGTCTGAAGCAAAGTGCAGTGAAGTACATGTTCTCATTCACACTTAAATTGTTGTTCTTCAATGAGATTGTGGCTTCTAGAACTTTCTTGATTTCTTCTTGAAAATGATTAGCAAGGCCAAGATTTTGGATGGTAGCAACCAACTCTAGCTTGGGCAAAACACCTTTCTCTTCAACGAAGAGAAATCTTGCCTCTTTAATCAACTTCTCCAACCTCATGCCATATTCTTCTTTCTGTGTACATTCACAACGTTAAATTTGATATAATTATAAAGTCAAGTTAGGAACTTTATTTTGTTTGATTTCATTGTTCAAGATGGAGAAGGATTTTTTGTAAAAGAAAGAACATTTTTGATAAAGGAATCAAAGAAGACAAGATTTAAATCGACAAACACTGTTGATGAGAAAGACACTATTTTGGTTCCCCACACATGCTCAACTCTTAATTTGGTCCTCTGCTTTTATTTGATCTCAAAATATAGTCCTACAATAATTAAAAGATAGTTATATCCGGTTCCACTATTTCAAACCATTATTGCATAAGACCCCTCCATCAATGTCCATCCATTTTTAAGCCCTAGTGGGAGCATTACGTACTAACATGCTATTATTTTGGAATTTAGATTTTTTCATATTCTTCCCCTTTCGTATTCCTGTCATGTTGGAAAGAGATAAAAGACAGAGTAAATGAGATCCACCAATCAAATAAGTTTCACATTTTTAAATGGGTTTCACTCATTCAATGTCTATGTTTTTTTTTAACATGATAGAAATATAATGGAGGAAGAATGCGAGGGAATCCAAACTTATGATATATAGCAAAGGCACCGGCAAAGAAGTTAATGGTCCAAAAATGCCAAACTTATGATATATAGCAAAGGCACCGATAAGGAAGTTAATAGTCAAAAAACGCGCTTGGTCCAAAGAACTTTCCCATAGTAGCAATCAAGGCAATGAAGTGCTCAAACCTTTTTATAAATTCATTTATGTATAAAGCATAGAATGGACTCTCAACTTTATAAATAACAAATAAAAATAAAATTATTATCATGAGATGTTTCAAGCAAAAAATTGCGATGACTTTTCTTTAAAAATTTGTTTGTATAAAGCAAAACAGTTAAAATTTCGTACTCTTATGCGTACTCTTTAATAATAAATGAGAGTAAAGTAGAACTATGACTGGCACCATGTATTGCTTTATATATATATATATATATATATATATATATAGTATCATTAGGAAATAAATAAGCAAGTACAAAAATAAAATAAAAAAAATAGTTATGAGAGCAATAAGTCTTACATCATATTTGCTGGTAAGTGACTGAAGGAAGTCAAATTTCCAAATGTTGGGTTTATAATTTGCAGATCTTCTATTAACCTCCAACACATTGTGAAGCACTTCGAAGCCGATCTCCCATGGTGCATTCTCATGCTTTGCTTCTGATTGCTTCTTGGGATAATCCATGTCTCCACTTTTGAACTTTGAATGTTTTGAATTTTAGGCAAAGCCTTATTGCACCTTTATATAGGAAATAAAACCAAATACTGTTGGTTTATTTACATGTGGTTGACATAGTTGCCAAGAAGTCTCCCTTACCTTCTAATCACAAAAATAAATGGTCTTGTCTATGGGACCACCGAAGCTTACATACTCTTAGTTTGTCGTTTAAGAAGTACCATAAACTTTTCTCTTAAATTTATTTAGTTATTTTGGTCAGAAAAAGTACTATAAATTTAAACGTGTTAAATGTTTCACACACGCTTATAGATCCTAGCCACAAAACAATATTACTTTTAAGAGCCACGTGATACGAACTATTTAAAAAAAAAACTTTAACTTGTTGATTGTATATGTATTTTAAAATAATTAAGTTTCAAGTTTTTTTAAAAAAATTTTGGTTACAAATATATATATATATATATATATATATGTGTGTGTGTGTGTGTGTTCGTATAAAGTCGTAATATTAAGCTTGCAAATAAATAAGAATTATTTTGAACATTATAATACATTAGGTATTACAAAGATAGTTTTGCAATAAATAAAGGATTTACAAAAAATATTTTTCTCATTTTTAAAGTTTATACTTGTTCTAAATATAACAACTATGTGTATATTTAATAAAGAATGGGTTAGGAGATATTTTTTTTATGTATTTCTAATTTAGTTATAATGAATAAATTTAGAATTAGAATTCTTATGAATTCAAATATCCTTTTATTAAGCTATAATAATTATCTTTTTGATAGGGTTATGTTATCATTTGGTTAGGTTTGTTTTCAATTTTTTTGAGTAAGAATGCAATATTTTTTTATATATTTTGAGTAGGCATATGATTTAGTTCCTAATTGTATTTTCAGCACTAATAGAATTTAATTTTTTATTATATTATTAATATTAATGAGATTTCCTAACTCTATTTAGAAGAGTTACCTACACACAATGTATGATCAAAGAGAGTTTTATACGAACGAACTGCGTGGCAAAACTCTATCCTATTTCCACTCTTTGCTTTCATCACTTTTGAGTGGTGGCAATAATTTGATCCTTATTGTCTTTTATCAATAGATTATATAGTGGTCCCATGAGTCTATATCCAAGCTAATTGACTTTAAAGTGACTATTTATGAAAAAATTATTATTATTATTATTATTATTATTATTATGATTCCTAACATTTGAACTTATTGAGAATTTGATTTTTTTATCAATTTAAAGTAACAAAATAGTGCGTGAAAAATTTATTAATAAATCAAACAATTTTCTCACATTTTTTTTTTATTGAAACAACACTGAGAGAAATTATTTTTTGTTGACGTAAAAACTAGATACATATATGTGATAATTTTTTTTCCTTTATCACCAATACTTCACTAGGTGATAATCATTTTAGGGTTTTTTTTATCCAAGTCTAAAGATAAAGCCAAAAAACATGGTGCAACTTTGATTAAATAAACCTTAAAAAGACTTCACACTTGGTGAGGTGTTGATGATGGTAAAAAAAAAAAAAACTTATTTTACTTGTTTTTCTCGCTTGTGAGGAACACTTTATTTTAATTTTTTTTAATAATAGATGACAAAAAGACTTATTTGATTTACTTATAAATTCTGAAGAAACCATTTTGCCATTCCAAATTCATGGAGGACTAAATTGTCACTAAATTAAAACCTAAGTCAACTAAAATGAGGATTTCCTTGATTATTTATTCTTTTATTTTGTAATTCTCTTTCAAATCCCAAGAAGAAACAAAAGAATACATTCTATTGTTTTTGTTCATTACTTAACTCTTTATGATTCTTCTAACTTTGCATGTGGCATTACAACAATACTTAATTAATCTACAAAAATATTTTCTCAAATTTAAAATAAATTAAATTTGTAATTTTATTGTGAAATAAATAACATTAAAATGATAATTTAACAACATATTTTTAATTAATTAAATTTATAATAAAAAATAATATTATTTTAAAGATTATTTTAATTATTTCATTTGAAGAAAAATTTATACTTAGTCTTACAATAAACAAAATTATTTATATAATCTAAATATTTTTAAAGCAAATGAGTTTATTTAGGAGTGATTGAGATAGTTGCCAAAGCAGTCTCCCTTACCTTCTAATCACAACAATAAATGGTCTTATTTGTGGGACCACCGAGGCTTACCGACCGTTAGTTTGCCGTTTAAGGAGGACCATAAAATTTTCTCTTAAATTTATTTATTTTGACTAAAGTACTATAAATTTAAATGCGTTAAATGTTGTTAAATGTTGAAACACGTCTATGTTGTTTACCAAGGGTCCCATAGAGATCCTAACCTTAAAACAATATAATTGATGTTTTACGAAATTATATATATGTAATAAATATAAATTTTAATGGTCCCCTGAAGGATATTTTCACCCTCAGCCCCTGCACAAAAGTTGACTGATGAGTTTAGATGTTGTTAGCCTATCAATAAATTAGAATTTCATTAAATTATTTTTCAGCTTTCAAAAAAGAGTCAAAATTAGTTTTCTAATTTTGGGTTAGGGGGAATTACCGTCTTAAAAACGTAAATTTATTTATTATAAAAATTTAATCAAAATATTTATCTGTCATTACGTGCCTAACTTATCATATTTACTAAAATTGTTCAAAATTTTGCATATCAGCTGGTTGCAAGTTTCCAAAGTTGATTTATCAATTAGTTTTCAAAACTCTACAAATACAATACTCGCTCCTTCTTTGGGTTATTACAAATTTTTGTGTTTGACATATTCCTACTAGTGCTGTTCCTAAGTCTCTTCCTCAGACAAACTTATTTAATCTTGAATAAACTTTGCCTTTTTTCTTTACTCGATGCAGCAAAATATTCCTTAAAAATATTTTATTGGCATTAATATTTATAGAGCATATTATATGAAATTTCATGAAATTTGGTTAAAATTATACAAATTTTGTTCTATTTTTAATACACACACACACACATCTCTTGAAATAAAAAAGTTTACACCATACATTAAGTTAATTTTAAAAGTATTTATTAAAATATTCTTTATTCATCTATAAATTGAATCAGTTAATATGCATTTAGGTTTATGAAATATATTTTTGTCAAAAAGTTTAAAACTAAACTAAGAATGTATTTTTCGAAAAAAATGAAAAATTGCATAATTTCAAGAAAATTCAGAAAATATCTGTTTGTTTCACACGAACTTTTTTAATCCATTTATACATGTTATCAATCAGTTATTGAAAGAAAAAACAAAGAAGAAGACATTTTCACGTGGGTAGTTCATCATTTTTCTGAAGAGGAATCTCTGATGTGAAGTCAAATTTGTCTTGTTTTTTGGAAAAAACGATGAAAGGGGCACTATGACCGCCACAAATTATACACTCAGAAAGGGCGTGTGGAACAACTGTAATATTAATGTGGGAAATGTGTCATGCCACAAATTGACAAGCTTTCTCTATTAAGGCTGTAAGCCAAAAAGATAGTAGGTAGATTTTGTAGTATTAATTTGAGTTATTAAATGAATATTTTATAATTATTGACAGAGTTAAATAACTTTTAGACTGAGCATATGTCCCATTCAAATTTTCAAGAATAGCATATCTTTAAAACTTTTGAATCCATTGAACTCTGTTTATATATCTTTCAAATAATTAAGTTATTTGATTTATCAAAATTTTATATGACATTTTAATTTGAACCCAACCTACAAATATGTATATACATATACTATTACTACTACTACTACTACTACTACTACTACTATTATTATTATTATTATTATCTCTTTTTTATTTTCTTCTCTATTTTTTTCTTATTCTCTCCTTACCTTTCACGTTTTTTTCTTTTTTTGTTTTTCATTTCTTCCTCTTCTTTTCACGTTAGCCTTTAACTTCAATAAGATGTCACAAAATAGAAAGTTGATTAACAAGAAGAAAGCACTTCAATGTATAGCGTTTAAATAGACTTATTTTTTAAACATAAGTAGAATACTTCAAAATAATATTTCATGCTAGGTTAATAACTGATAGAGTATTACTAGCTTTAATATTATTATTTATCACTCAAATAAAAGTAAATAATTAAATTATTTATTTTAATTTTGAAATTTTATTTAAACAATATACTATAAAAATATAAATTTTTTTAATAGGAATACACAATTTTTTTTAAAATATTGATATTAGGGCAATAATTTTCCTCTAAACTTCTTGAATCTAATATCTGAATAGAGATTAATTGAAGAGATTTACTATTAAAACCAGATAAAAAAAAAATCAAAATTCCAGCTTATATATCTTTATAACGATCAAAATAAAAAACATATTTCCAAGACCAGTATATAATTAATCAATATATTATATTTGCTTTGCTAATTTTCTTAGAGACATCAATTCTTAGTTTCAAGTTGACATTTATTTAAATGACATTCCTTTTATTTAAACATTTCAGGTCATAAGCTATGGTCACCAATTCATTGCAAAAAGCTTTTGTGATCAAACATAAAAGTTGATTAAATAATCATATTTATTGTATTACATTGTGACTCTATTTCATGACACTAGTTAGTTGGTCCAAATTATATGAACCAAAATTTTCTTAAAGCTAAACAGAAAAAGAAAAAGCATGAAACTAATTTCAAGTCAAAATTCATTGAGAGTTGTTCCCAATAATTCCGTCAATTAAGGACCAAGACAACGTCCATCAACACAAGCTCTTATCAAGAGCATGAATAAATGACATAGCAAATGGATCCAATTTTGTTTAAAATTTTAATATGAAAATTAAATATCCTGAGCAAGACACTCAGTTAAAATCATAATAAAACTCCTCATTATATTCTCTCGAGAAAATTCCTACATCGAAGCATTTTCTAAGCACATTAACTATAGTATTATCTAACCAGATGACTAAATCACCTATCAAACTGGCTCAATTGTCATGAAAGTTTTATGATATGATAAGGACATACCAAGAATGTTGCACGAAAAAATTAAAAGCAAAATTCATAACCAATGATTACCGATGAATTTTTTAAGCTTAATTATTAGCATACAATTCCAATCATAGCCAATTCAAGAAGGAGAATTAAAGGAAGAACATTCTCATGGGAAAAAAATAATTCTTAACAGATGAATATCTCAATCGTATATATTGAAATGACTGCTTCCATCAACGCTTCGTTACTCTTTCATCCTAATCATGATTAGCCAAAATAGGCCTATGCCACCATTCAAATTTTCAACTATATGGCTAGAAGCACTATGCCTGCTACAAATTAAACACTGAGAAAGGCGCATGTGGTACAGGAAGAGTGTTTGCCATAAATTTACATGCTTTCTCATTTAAGGTTAGAAGCCAAAATATAGGTGAGATCATAGAATATTGTAAATTTTGTAGTATTAATTTGAATCATTGAATGAAAATTTAATGCTTATTGACAAAGTTGAATAGCTTTTAAGATGGACATATACCACCATTCAAGTTTTCATAAATAATATATATATATATATATATATATATATTGTAATGAGTTTTGATCTTATATCTCTGTATCTTTAAAATTTTTAAATTCCATATATATGTTCTCAAATAATTAGGTTATGTACTTTTTTAAAACTTTATATGACATTTTAATTTGAACCCAACCCACACATATGTATATGGCTCTCATTAAAAAGCACTTTATTATTATTATTATTATTATTGTTGTTGTTGTAATTATTATTTCCTCTTATCATTTTTTCTCCATTTTTATTTTCTATTCTCTCTATCTCTCTCGTTCTTTCTCCATTTCTTCCTCATTTTTCCCTCTTCATTTCACATTACCCTTAACTTTAATAAGATGTCACAAAATAAAAAGTTGATTAACAATAAGTAAAGCACTTAAATGTATGGCATTTAAATAGACTTATTTTTTAAACATAAGTAGGTGAGATAACGCATTATGGTAGATTTTGTAGTATTGATTTGAATCAGTGAATTACTATCAGAGCTAGGTAGTTTTTAGAATGGGCGTATGTCCCTACTCAAATTTCCAAACATAATATGAGTTTTAATATTTTGCTCTAGTTTGATTGTGGTTTTCAAAAACAGTTTTTTGTTTTTATAACTAAAAGAACAAAAAAACTTGTTTGGTGATGTGTTTTTATCAATTGTTCTAAAAAAAAATTAAAAACAGAAAAGTTTTTATAAAAATAAGAAACAAAATCCATTTTTAGATGTTTTCTCTTGTTTTCATTAATGGCAATATAATTCTATAAAAGAGGGATTTATGTACGGTTTTAGGTTAAGTTTAAACAATGTTTGAGACCCAATCCAACTGATTAGTAACCGATTGAGTTTGATCACCTCTCATTACATATAAAATAAATTAATATTAAAGATTTGAAATAGAAAATAATTAAAATATAAAAAGAATTAACATTTTAAAGATTTATCATAATTAAAATTTATTATAAATGAAATAATTAATATTTAAAAATAATACAAAGTTGAGCTTTGAGTGAACCTGATATCCAACCTAGCCTAATCAAAATGCACACATGCACTCACACACATACTTATATATTTAACATGTAACACACACATGCAATTTCACATGTAATACACATGCAAGCACAAGTACATGTACTTACATACACAAATATAAATACATATATAAAGAATATATTACTGACACACACATATACATGCATGCGCATGCAAGCATGTTCACGCATACACATACCAAACATGTTTAACACACGTAAATACATATAACAGATATATAACATAAGTGCACACACATGCACAAGCACAAACACCTACATGTACATATATGTATGTGTAAGTACGCGTACACATATGCACATATATATTAAACATGTAAAGGATTATAACAACTATTTGAAGTTTTTCCATTTTTAAAACATGTTCTAGAAAAAAATTTCACAAAAATTGTTCTAAGAACATAAAATCAAAGAATAGAATTAAACAATTTCTAAACAAAGCTTGCTTGATTGTTGTTTCCTTATATAACAAGGAGTTTTATGCAATTGTTAGAGCCCGTGAGCATAGGAAGTTTTACCTTCTCTCCCAGGAATTTGTCTTGTACTCTGACCATCATGCCCTTAAGTTTCTCTTGTCCTAAAAACACCTAAACGCTAGACATGCAGCTTGGGCAGAGTTTCATCAAGGGTTTATCTTTGTTATGAAACATTGCTATGGGGAAGAGAATAAAGCTGCTATCCTAAACTCTATGAGTGTTAGCATTATAGGATTTGATAGATTAAAAGATGAGTATACTTCTTATCCAGACTTTGGCACCATATTTTAGGAAGTAAGTATGGGTAACCATCATGGTCATATTGACTTTATCATTATTCATGGTTATCTTTTTCATTGGTCTAAGTTATGCATTCCTCATACATCCATTAGGGATTTTTCTTGTGTGAAAATTACACGTTGGAGGTTTAGCTAGTCATTTCAGGAGGGATAAGACCATAGCCTTAGTTGAAGATAGGTTTTATTGGCCTCTTTGAAACAAAATGTCACTAGAATTATGTCTTAGTGTCATACTTGCAAAACTTTCAAGGCCAAGAATTAAAACACGAGGTTGTATACTCCTTTACCTATTCCTGACTCGCCTTAAAACAAATCTTAGAATGGACTTTGTCTTAGGATTACCTAGCACGACACGAGGACATGATTCTATCTTAGTTGTTGTGGATAGGTTCTAAAAAATAGCCCACTTTATTCCATGTAGTAAGACAACCGATGCCTTTCTTTTGGCTAAGTTGTTCTTTTGAGAGATTGTTTGCTTGCATGGGTTACCCACTATTATTGTGTCTAATCAAGTTTGTTAGTTATTTTTGGAAAATGCAATAGAAACTTTTTGGCACTTAGTTGAAATTCTCTTCAACCTTTCATCCAGAAACTGATGGGTAAACTGAGGTTACAAAATGTAGCTTAGCATATTTGCTTAAGAGTCTACTTGGTGATAAACTTGGGAATTGGGATCTAGTTTTACCCACAATTGAATTTGCATATAACAACTCGGTCAACAGGTCCATAAGCAAGAGTTCGTTTCAGATTGTCCATAATTTTAACTCATACCAACCAATTGACCTTATACATCATTGACATCTCGAATCTCTAAGTTTGCAAAATCATTTGCCTAACACCTTCATGAATTACATACTGAGATTAAGTGAAAGCTTGCATTAAGCAATGAATGATATAAGTTGTCTGCTAATGTATATCGACGCTTTCAAAACTTTAATGAGGGTGACTATGTCATGGGCCGAATTTGTCTTGAGCATTATCCTAAAAATTCCTTTAAAAAGTTGCATGCTTGAGGTTCTGGTCCTTTCCATATTTCCAAGAAACTTGGATCTAATGTATACTTATTAGAATTACCTCTGTATATGACCATTAGTCCAATTTTCAATATTAAGGATTTATTCCCTTACCAAAGCACTTTCGAGCCTTCTTGTTCGCTTTTTGATGGTTTTGCAAGTACCCAAGTTCACCCTTCTCTTATACCTTCTCTTTTTGTAGTCCTACCACTTGTTGAGACCGTTGAAGTAATTTTGGATGACCAAACTATACTTTTGTTAGAGGGTCTTCTTCATCGCTATCTTGTTCATTAGAAAGGTCGTTTCGATTCAAATGCTGCATGGATTATTGAAGAGGAGTTTTTGTGATTGAATCCAACCTTCTTAGAGTCATGCCAAAAGTTTTCCTCTTTAGAGGAGAGTCATCCCAAGACAGCAGGGCAGGAAATGATGAGAAACCAAAGGCATATGTTAGACGCAAGAAACCTTGGATTTTATTAAGGATGAGCTTAGATATTTTAAGATTTAGGAATTTGAATTTAGATATTTTGTTGGGATTTTATATTATCTTATTTTGTTACAGGGCTCTCTAGAAATAGCCATAAACACTTTGTTATTGACTGACTATCGATTTGAATATTATTGAGTTAACCTATTTAGCTTCTTCTCCACTATTCTTCTCTCAATGTCTTCCCTTTCTCCTTAATCTTCCCACTCTTCCCCACACTTTCTCTGGTGTCCTGCATCACCTTGTTTGCTGGCTATTCAATACCATGGGAACAATCTTTCTCTAAGTATATCTATGTTCCTTCTTCCTTATTCTTTCTATTAGATCCCCGATTTCCCCATTTCCCCTGCTCTCTTGTTTTAACTGCATCAATACAGATAGGAATTCCTTTTACATGCTTTTCCTATATTACATTATGAATTGCAAGGTGGTAGAAGAAAAACGAAATATCATTAAAGATGAGACTAGACTCAAACCGGATTAAGCTAGGATAATATCTGTAGCTCTATGATGCTCTTTTTATGATAGGTTCATTAATAATAAAAATGTTAAAATAGTGTGGACCGGAAACACATATAATATTCTCCTTGGCCCTGTCAAAGATCACTTTCTAGGCTTTGGACAATAAAATCCGTGCCTTCATTCACTTTCTCCAACCTCATTTCTTCGCTAACTTAATTACTGAAATACCATATCTATGTAAGAAAATGTCATATTACTGCAGGAATTTTAGATCATCTAATACTTCCTTGTCACTCTTCATTCATCATGGTAGCCAGAAGAGACAGGACATGGGGATAGAATATTTCAACTATCAAAACCAAGCAAATTGCCACTTGTTGCAAGCAAGGTACTCTAAAACTATACTTCATGAGAACCCTGTTCTAGATTGATGTCCGAGACCCAAAACATCAACATCCCCTTGCACTAATCTCATTTATTCAATAGACCAATACTAATATCCCATTGCGAAGGACTTTTAAATCCATCAACATCCTGTAAAGTATCTTGAAATAATCAAAATTAGTTGATCTAATTAATCGATCACTGAATTTTCTATTAAAAAAAAAAAAGACACATCATAAAGCTCCATATTCCCATTAGTAAAACTTGCCAGCATTCATTTTATCTACCATTGCTACTGTTATTACAAACCAATAACGGACACATCTAGCAGATCTTGCAGATCAGAATGTCATATAACATAACCTCTATCCCAAGAAAGCACATAGTACAAAGAAGTCTAAACAAAACATATAAATCTTTAAAGAAAATGTGGCAACTGGCCTGTTTCCTAAAATTAATGAGACAAATTTGCTTCAAAAATGCAATAGAGCATCCTGACTAAAATTAGGACTGTAACACATGAAAATTCCATTAAGTGTTCTGCGTACTCATTTAACTGCTAACTGCAGAGATTTCAGATATAAAGAGAGACAAAATGGAGACAACAATGCCAGGGTTTAAACTCTAAACAACCTTCAATAAGAAACTCATTTTAAAGCATCATGCATTCAGGATATCTTTTATTCTTTATTTCTTCACAAATTATATTCAAAAAATTAAAACTTAAATAGGAACTCCGAAAATTGCTTTTTCCATTTTGGTTTATATTATTCATAATTGAACAGTTTTCTGGGCAATTTGTACATTCTGTAATCACTATTGGCCAATGGATTGCAAGGTTGACGCCCCAGGTTTTATCAAGAATTAATTGAGATTAGAAGAATATAGACTGGGTTTTTGCCTTTGACATTCTTTTAAAAGATCGTTGGTAAAAACAAACATCTACAATTTTTTCTTCTTGGGTTGCTGGGACAACCAGATATCAATAAAAAAACATATTTACTTAGAATCAACTATCTTCTTGTTACCTGACTATTGATTAACAAACAATGGAGTTATGACTATCAGCATGACAATAAATATACTAAAGAACAAATTCTATAATAAAGTCTCACTTAACTCTTCCAATTCCAGTTTGCTTCACAATAAGGATGTACATTATCATGCATCGTGAAATAGTAGCTATTGTCTCCACCACCAACCACAATTTGAGGAAGACCAAGTTCTGTGAAAGAATATCTAAAGGCTCAGCCAAAAGCTCCAAACTACATGCACAACCTGGCAAAATAAGTGAACGATAAATAAAATTTCATCATCTAATAGTTTCTGATAATTTGATGAGGCATTCCAGATTGTGTGGTTTGATGTACATGAAGAGAAATTAGATACTAGTCAGAATAATATATGAAATTCTTTATCCTTTTTTGAATAATAAGTATATTTGTCCAGTGTAGATAGGTTTAAGTCTAACCTCTTCGAGCCACTTTAACAATGATTTTCGATATAAACTTTCCCCACCCAAAGAAAGCCTAAAAACAGAAGCAAAAGGACGAAAAGAATTATACATAAAATTCCAGTAATTACCATTGATCAATATAGCTTGCACATGTGGACCAGAAAAATTTATTTCCTGCCACCAAAAGACAAACAACCATGCTACCATTGTAATAAGTATTCTAACTGGAAGACTCATCCAGGCTACTTTCATTAGCTTCACAACATCTATTTCCATCAAAGAGCCATCACTACAACATAAATTATAAATTATTCAATTTAAAAGACCATCACTCGAGAAAATAAAAACATTGGTGAAAATTCAAAACTTGCAGGAAAAAAAAAACCCTAGTTCATATCCAACCACACATAATATTGTTGGACTTTATTCTAAACAATGAAAGAATTATAGACATAAACAACAAAAATAGATAGCAACAATTAGCAAGTTTTTATGTGGCAATTCAACAATCTTCTATTTCTTTCATCCACAATAAAAGAGATTGTAGTATAATCTCAGTGCACTGTTCATTTTGTTTCTCTAACTAGTAGGAAACTTAATTCAAATGAACGCACTCATCTATGATGTTGTAGATAAAAACCTAACACTGAATCTGCAGTTATCTTTTGTTTTAATTTATGTTAACAAACATACTTCACAGACGCATATCAATGGATTTATAAGAACTAAACAATGACTCATCATCAACCATGAAGATAGCACATTCACTAACAACAAATCAGGCAAGGCAACTAATAGGGAAAAATAGTAAAGAGTTTGATTTTATTCTCAAACATAGTTATTCCTCTGTAACAGAATTTACAGAAGCATAAGGGATCATCATTTCATGTCCATTAGCAAGCATGCTCGCCAGAAGCCCTCTCGACTATGAAACAGAACACAAGAAACAAAGAGATAAAACTGCTTAACATATAGCTGCATGAGAAAAATGTAATATAAGAGTAAATGAGCTCATACTATAAAAGTTTATGATGCAACTTTGAGTGCCAGTGAAAAACAAGCATATGCATATAACAAATAAGACAATCACTAAAGAATCGGGAAACAAAGCAATTGATCATCCGATTACTTTTTTCAAACAAGTAATTAACCCTAAACTTCGTAGAACATAAGATAAGAAGGGTACAGGTAGCAACAGTTATGGAAGCTATCTAACAATGTAAACAAACTGTGAGAGAGAACAACTCAACCGCAAATTTGTTAATTTCAACATAACTGGAAAACATGATGTTTTATATGTAAATCAACAGACATGTAAGCACACAAAAGATGGAAATAGGAAATCAGAGACTCCATTAGATATTAATAGAAAATTTCAGAAGCTTTTACCCCATAATCCACTTCTTTGAGATGCCTAACGATCCACGTATTGAATATAAAGGGTAGTCCAGACAAAAACAGTGTACCTCGTATCATGATATCACAAACGAAAGGAGAAAGAAAAATCAAATCAGCAAACTCACGCTATAGCCATAGGATATAATGTTTTGTAAATTAACAAAGAAAACTTGCAAAGAAAGAAAACCATAAATAGGGGACGGAAACCTATTTAAGAAACCTACACTTTTAATGAACTGGAAACTTTATGAAATTGGCAATTTAGGACAATCAACCAGAAGAGTCGATGACAAGGTTCAAAGACAAGTTAATGCATTAACCATATATTAAGATAATTAAAAACACTATTATTCCAAACTTAAATTTTATTGGCCAAGAGTTACTAACTTCATATATGAGCCAGGCAAAAAAGATATGTCAACCAACTTGATTTTTATTCGCATTCTCTAATATTAATGTAATTTATTGGGACTATAATATACTCTTGTTGTTTCTTTAACATCTGGAGAGAAAGAAAAAGAAAGATAAAAGTAGAGAAATTAAATTTACAATAAGAAACCTTCACCATCAGTGAGCAAAATCAGCAGGGAATAATAACTTTAAAGTCAAACATGATCCACATTTCACAATTCAATAGCTTAAATTAACAAATACAAAAATGATAAGTTTTCGTTTTCAGCTGAATGAACCAACCCAAGAGGCATCTGAAGGTTTTAGACAGATTAGTAGGGGCTTTATCCGTGACATCCCGACAATTCAATAGCTTAAATTAACAAATACAAAAATGAAAAGTTTTCGTTTTCAGCCGAATGAACCAACCCAAGAGGCATCTGAAGGTTTTAGACAGATTAGTAGGGGCTTTATCCGTGACATCCCGAAAGAGAATAATAGTTCGGCCTTGGATTTAATAGGGCCCGACGGAAATCGTTTAGTCTAGAAATGTCAAATTACACCAGCATGTTGATCAGGGCAACGACTCTATCTATGATTGCTAAATAAAATGCCACCATTTTTTCAAGAATCTGACTTCGAATGTGGGGGGAAAACACTGCTTTATTTGCCTGGGGAGGAAGAAAATATTACATCGCATATGGGTGTTGGATTGGGTGAGAAAAAGAATGAATTTAAAAGAAATAGCCATGTTTGATATGAGTGAATGAGAATAGAAATGATGATAAATTAAATTATTAAGAAATCTTTATAAAAATTAATTATTTTATTATTAAACATTATTAATTTACATAAATAATATGTTTTTATTATTATTAAAAATTCAATATTATAATAAAAACTAGAAAAGTTTTCAAAAATTAATTATTATTTTTAAATTTTTTTCCTTTTTTTTTCTTTTGCTACGCACCATTATTATTGTCATCTACCCTCTCGCCAAAATTCATAAAAACTCATCAAAATAAATGTGTCATAGGAAAGTTAAACATATATTTTTGTGAGTTATAGTTAGCTCTCTAAACAATGAATGTACCAAAGAATTTTCCACCAAACCGTTCATTCAGATGAAAGTGACAGTTGTTATTCTCTAACTATTATTAGTGAGTCTCTTTAAAATAAAAAATATATATATTTGTCTGTCTTCAATACTGTCTTTGAAAGATATAAACTAGCAAATCATTTGATTGTAGTGGAAAATTAGCATAAATAATCTAGCAACACAACAAAACAAAAAGAGAATAATAATAGACTGGTTATCATTTTTATTAACCTGCAATACAAAGAATTTCTCGTATAAAATAAGAGCTCAATTTGACATATAAGTGCAAAAATTTTGCAGCGTCCAACAATGGAAATTTCTTTTTTTTTTCAATTTTTATTTTTTAATTTAATAACATTATGGTCAAGATTTCGACAGTAGGCTAGAAAGCCATTAAATCCTGGTCAAGATTTCTACAATGGGCTAGAAAGCCAATTAACTCTTGGTAGATGGTCACAAAGAATTAATACCAACTCTTTTATTTTGCTTATTCATATTTAATCTAACACATTTGGTGGAGGGAAGCATATTTGATTTACTTGTTATAAACAACCTTGCTATGACAATACTATGCAGGGAAAAAAAACCCAATATCTCAGCCTCCAAAGCCCTTATTTTCCACGCCTCCAAGATTTGAGGATTTTATTGTGAGCTACATTCATCAATGGACTGGACTATTATGTAGTTGTTTATATCATTATTATGTTGTTATCTAATTAAAATATAACAAGTTTTTAATCATCTAATAATAAGATATAATTTAATTTGAAAATAAAATAATTATTGCAACAATCATACAAGTGTTATGATAATATTAGACAACCAAACACTTGCTATAATGTAATTAAAAAGCAGATATAATGAAAGTTTTTTTCTTCCTTTCTTTAAAAAAATAATTTGGCTTATTTCTCTTACTATTCAAATGTGAAGCCTCTTCAAAATTTTCACTATCGAAAGCCAATTAATTCAGGTAAATGGTACATAGAGAATTAATAGTAACTCTTTTATTTCGCTTATTTACATCCAGTCTAATATGTTATCTCTATAACTCCGAAAGTTTTTAAATATACACAAGCTTATTTTGACACACCTAGAGCTCCTCTAAAATTATCGTTCCATGTCTTTGCAGTTAAAATGACAAGGAACCATGAGACTTGTGGTATTTATTCGTATTGTTTCATATGCCCATTTTGATATTTTGGTATATATTAACTGCTCAAATATCCAAAATTACAAAATCCATTGTCACTATGCTGTGGATAGCTTTTGCTTCCTGTGATGTCCTGAGAGTTGAGCAAGAGACACCATATAGGGAGATACTCATATCTAGAGAGCCAAAAATGTGATGAAAAGGTTGCATGACCTCCTCACTCATATTTGTTTCATCTAACTTGCCTCCCTATCTTCCTTAGAAGTCTTAAATATATGGAAAGAAAGTTCCATGTCTTATTATCATTACTGTGGCTAGCAATGGTAGCAAAAGTATGATGATGCAGTGTAGCTATTTAGTTTTTGTAATAACAAGAAGAACGAAGGAGGTGGAAATCACCCATCTTAAATGTTAGCTCTATTTTATTCTCATGAAAAATTATTACATTCATATAATATAGTGATTGCTATGCAAGGAGCTAATGAAAATACACTAAGATGAATGTTTTATATGGTGTGATCTACTAACACATTCATTGGAGTGAATATTTATTGACTTACAAGAGCATCCATTTTTATAGAGTTTTCGTACATTAATCATAGTTTTCTCATCCAAATCTCATCAAATATTTATATTTTTCTCTATTTTGGTGGTAGGAATATGTTTATAATACATAAAAGAAAATAGAATAGACAGAATAAGTGGAAGATGGGGATTGAATTAGAACAGAGACAAGCAGAGAAGAGCTAACAACGATCACACCCTCCTCGAGCTTCGGTGCTCGTTATAACAACTTCAGAATTGAAAGTAAAAGACAACTTTCTCCTTACTGACTTACCTAACTTCAGTTGAGTGAGAAATACAAAAATACCCCCTTCATTTTAATAAAACGACACGAAAGCCCTTGAAAAGACTACGATAACTTATTATTATATATCAGATACCCCCTCAATCACCATATCCTTGTCCTCAAGGATGATCAGCTTGAGTAAACGACGGGAACCGCTATTGCAGTTTAAACCAAGTTTCCCAGGTTGCCTCTTCTGCCATTTCTCCTTTCCACTATACAAGCACTTCAGTAACAGCGCGATTGTGTTTCTTGATGAGACGTCAGTCCAAGATCTTTGCTAGGTCCCTTGGAGTTTCAAACGTACCCCATTCCTCATGTAACTGCTGATAAGGCAGAGTAGTCGCAGTCCATTTCTTCAACTGAGAAACATGAAAAGTTGGATGTATTTTAGATTGAGCAGGCAATTCTGAAGTGTAAGCAACGGTCCCTATGCAAGCAAGTATCTTGTAAGGTCCAAAGTAATGCAGAGAAAGCTTGTCAGAAAGTCTCCGTTGTAGTGACAATTGCCTGTAAGGTTGAAGTTTTAACAGAACCCAGTCACTGACCTCAAATTTTTGTTCAGTACGTATTCTGTGAGCTATTTCCTTCATTCAAGCTGCTGCTTTGGTGAGGTTAGCTTTAAGAGTTTGCAACATCAACTCCCGGGGTTGAAAACTACCATCAATAAAGTCCATTGCAGAGTCATGAGGCAAATAAGGAATATGGATAGTGGTGGCTGTCCGTAGAGGACTTTATAAGGACTAGTTCCCAATGCAGTATGAAACGAAGTATTATACCACCATTCGACCAAAGATAGCCAATGATTCCATTCCTGAGGAGATTGCCAAGCTAAACTTCTCAAATACATCTTAAGGTCAACACCTCACTTTGTCCATCAAATTGAGGATGGTAAGTTGTTGATAAGTTTTGAGTGACACCTAGTTGTTGCAAAAGCTCATGCCAGAAGTTACTTGTAAAAAAGGGATCACGATCTCTTATAATAGTTGTAGGTGCTCCATGGAGGAGATATATATTGTCAAGAAAAAGTTGAGCAAACTGTGCATCAGTAAAAGGGTAGGGGAGAGCAATAAAGTGGGCATATTTATTGAGCCTGTCAACAATAAACCAGATACAATCCTTTCCATTAGACAAAGGTAACTTGTCGATAAAGTCCATGGCAATGCTTTGCCAAACATCTTCAGGGTTTGGTAATGGTTGCAGAAGTTCAGGTGAAGCCACCGTTTCATGTTTACATCTTAAACAAGTGTCACACTGTTGAATGAATTGTTTAATATCAGTAAACATGCCTTTCCAGTAAAATAATGGCTTCACTAGCTGCCAAGTAGCTTGTATACCCGAGTGACCACCTTGAGGTGATGAATGTAGCCATTGTAAAATTAACAACACGAGTGCCCAAAGTGTTGCCTACCACAATCTTGTTTTCACTTGTAAGAATCGTACCATTCCAGCTATATTTAGGATGAGACTGAGGGCCTTGTTGCAACTGTGCAAATAGAGTAAGCAAGGAAGGGTCGTTATGGAATTCTTTTGTAATTGATTCCCACAAGTCTGTCGAGACTGAGGAAACAGTCAGTTGAAACAAATCACCATGTAAAGCTCGAGAAAGTGCATCTGCTGCTATATTTTTGCGACCCTGCTTATAACTAATTGTGAATTGTAAGCCCATTACTTTAGCAACCCAATTGAACTGTGCAGTGGAGGACAAACGTTACTCCGGGAGAAATTTCAAACTATTTTTGATCCATCAGAATTGTTAAAAGCTGTAGAGATAGGTATTGATGCCACTTTGTAACAGCATGTACCAATGCTAAGAGCTCCCAGTCGTAAATCGATAGTAATCAGTGTCTAGGGGATAGTACTTTGCTAATGAAAGCAATAGGGTGAGAGTCTTGCATCTGAACGATCCCATGCCGGTATTGGAAGCATGTGTTTCCATAACAAATGGTTTAGTCAGATCAGGTAAGACTAAAATGGAAGCATTAACTAGGGGAATTTGAGAGCAGTGAAAGCAGTTGTGGCTTCATCATGCCAAGAGAATGCATCCTTCTTAAGAAGGTCTGTCAGGGGATATGCAATGACGCAATAATTCTTGATAAAGCATCAATAATACCCTGTGAGCCTTAAAAAACTACGTCGTTGTTTAATTGCAGTTGGAAGAGGCCAATCTTGTACTGCGCGAATTTTTTTGGATCAGTCTCGACACCCTTTGCTGATATGAAGTGGCCTAGATATTCAATCCTGGAAACAGTAAATGCACATTTCGACCTCTTCAAGTAAAATTTATCAGCACGTAAGATGTCAAACACCGTATTTAAGTGAAGCAAATGCTCCTGAGCACCGCGACTGTAACTAAGAATCTCGTTGAATAAAACCAAGACAAATTTACGCAGCTGCTGTTCGAAGATGGCATTCATGGTTCCCTGAAATGTAGAAGGGGCTTTAGTAAGCCCAAATGACATTACAACGAACTTATAGTGGCCAGAGTGCTTGTGGAATGTCATTTTATAAATGTCGTCCAGGTTCATTCGTATATGGTGGTACCCCAAACGAAGATCCAATTTGGAATAGATAGTAGCACCTCCTAATTCATCAAGTAAATCTTCTACCAGTCGAATCGAACAACGGCTTTTGAAAGTGATCTTGTTAAGGCCTCGGTAATCTACACACATGCGCCAACTGTTATCTTTCTTCTTAACCAAAACAATGGGGGATGCGAAAGGAGATGCACTTGGTTGTATCACACCAGACTGCAACATTTCCTTAATCATTCCATCAATGATATCCTTCTAGGCAACAGGGTACCGTTATGGTCGAATATTAACAGGGTTGGACCCATTCTCCAAAACAATACTATGATCATCTGGGGGTCGATTTGGACGCAAGCCTTGTGGTTCTTCAAACAAATCAGCATGCATATCCAGTAAAGTTTGAAAATCAAAGGACAAAACAGTGTAGTTGTTAACAGATAAGGAACAACAAATGGAAGTAGCAGAACAAGGGATTATTTGAAAACCCCAAATGGATGGATTAACCTGCAACAGTTTAGAAAATCGTTGCTCAAGAATAACCAAACTTTGACATCTGGTCGCAAAGATAATCGTGTACCATGATGGGAAAAAAACCATTGTAACGTTTAAACAATCCCATTCAATAACTCCCAGTGTACGTAGCCATTGCATGCCTAAAATCCTATCACACCCTGCTAAGGGAAGAAGAATAAAGTCAGCATTATTAGCACCCTGCATTTCCCAACAAAGATCCCTATACATAGTAGTACTCAGAACTTGTCGACCATCAGCCAATGTAACAGTAACAGGTGAAATGGAAGTCCCTTCGTGTTATATAGAAGAAAAAAGTTGAACATTGACAACATTGTGAGTACTACTAGTATCAATTAATATATAAATGCAACGCTTACCCAACCATTCACAAATCCTCATAATAGGATAGATAGCAAATCCCTATATAGCATTCAATGAAATGAGCGGAGCATCCACAGAAGGAGTAGCTTAGTCAGTATTCGGAGGCATATCCAGAGGTAATGAAACCTCATCAGGAACACCTTCCATCAAGAAAAGTCACATTTTCTTTCGCTAGGCTCAAGCATGTCCTGGAAAGAATTTGTCATGGCAGAAGTAGCAAAGTCCCTTTGCTCAGTGTTCATCAACTTCTGCAGGGGTCAATTTCTGCTGAAAATGCAGTGCAGGTTTGCCTAAAAGACCCTTCTATGAACTGGATGAAGGAACTGAGGAAGATGTCTTGTTCAAAGCTCTGGGTGCTGCATACGTTGTAGGCAGTGGTCGAGGAGAAGGAGCCGACCGTTTAGCAGTATTAGGTGATAAAAAAGGTTCCTGATGCAAAAGGCTGACTTTCAGATCTTGGAGTTTAGCCAAACGTGTAGCATCTAGTAAGGTACATGGATGGAAGAGTTTGACCCCAACTATGAGCTTTGGTTTTAATGCAACAATATAGCAACTCAAGTTCTTGGCATCAGTGAGATCCACATGACAAATTAGATTATCAAATGATTCTTGAAACTCTGCTAATGAACCTTCCTGACGTAGTTGCAGGAACTCTTTAAGAGGATTATCAAACAGTGACTTGAAATGAATTTTAATGGCATCAGAGAAAGCAAGCCATGTTAGACGATTACGGCGTCGAAAATCACTGCAATAACGCAGCCCTCCCTCGCCGACCTCGGGACCGCTCACCACAACATTGCCGGTGTCCATGAGTGGGCGGCCGGCAAAGCAACCAGCGAGCTGTAGTGGCGACAGTAGGGAAGAGGAAAGAAGAAGGAGGAAGGAGACTGTGTTGATGCATTTTTTCGAAAATAAAATAAAAAAAAATTCTGAATATCAAAAAAAAAATTCAGAAATCTAATTTTTTTATATCAGAAACCCTAAATTTTTTTTTAGGCTTATAGGGTTTGATCTAGGCTCATTGCTAAAATTTTTTGTTTTGATTCTTTAAAAATTTTTGAAAAAGATATGAGCATTTAAAAAGAGTTTTTCATAGGCCATTCATTTTTTTAAAGAGTTGAACTTTATTCTTTTAATTGGGCATGTGGTCCATCAAGAAATAATTATTATAGGTCTAATTGTTAAATCCCTAATAAATGAACATTTAGATATATTTAAAAAATATAAACTATATATTTATATTTTAGTTCCAAATAAATGCAATTAATTTTTTGTGAAAAATTACCTTTTGATATCCCAATAAATTTCAGTTAAGTAATATGTGATTACTTATCATTCTGTTAATTAATTTAACATTTTGTCAATTTTCTTCCTATAGAAAATTTAGACATATAATGTTAATTAGCTTAACATTATGCATTTAATAGTATTGATTTGTTTAACATGCATAAACCCTTACTCTTTGTATTTGTATATCGACTGGAAACTCAGAATTACGGGCTACTAGTCCTAAAAGATCTATTTTAGATCTATATTTTTGGTCTAACAATGCCACGTACAAGATCTACTATTTGTTAAAGCATTAAATGCATAAATTAAATATGTTGATTTGTTTAACATGTTTATTCATGAATGTTAATTAATTTAACATTACATAATTGATCTATTGTTGATTAGTTTAACATGTTAGTTAACAAATGTTAATTTGTTTAGTATTTTAAAAATTATGATTTACAATTTATTTGTAGCATGATTATGACACTTATTTGTGTTTGGATTTTATTGATTTACACCTTACATACAACTTTAAGATAATGATTGGCACTTCGTGCTCTTTTGACTACGGGTTATGCATTGGTTAATTAACTTAATCATATGATACTTAGTACCATAATTTGTAACCATGGTGAACATTAAATCTTGCGTGGTTTTTAATTATTTGATCCTGATTCAAGTTTGTCTTTCTTTTTATGTAAAAAATGACTACAGTTTTTAAAAGTATTGTTGTTGAGCTCAACAAGGGATTGAAGCTAAATGGCGACAATTATGAGATATGAAGTAAGAAAGTCTAGTATTTTCTAGAAGAGTCATGGAAGATCCAGAAGCTGGAAACACAACCTAGCATAGGCGGGACCGTAAAACTTATGATGCTTAGAAGAAAAAGAACTCCACTACTCGCATTACATTGCTGAGCACTCTGGAAGATGACATCCTAAAGGAGTTCAAGGACCATATGAGCATTATGGGGTTTTGGAATGCTCTGAGAACAAGTTTTAGAACTACATCTTTATCTAAATTGAGTTCTCTGACAATCAAATTTGACTCATATAAGAAACGCCTAGAACATTCAAGGACGAAACATCTGAGACTGATGTCAAATATGATTACTGAGTTAAAATATGCTGGAAATGTCTTAACAAATGAGCAATAGATCCAAGTTGTCATTCACTCTTTTCCTAGTTCGTGGAAGCATATGAAAATGTATCTCATTAACAATGATAGAATCACGACTTTGGAAGATGTCCGGAGGCACTTCAAACTTGAGGAAGAAAGGCTTGAATCAGCTAAACTGATACCTGAGTTGCATATGGCAACTTCAGGTGAAAGACGTGGTTCAAAGAGAAAGAGTTGGGGAAAGAACAAAGAACTAGCTCAACCTAAGAAAAAGCCAAAAACTAATTAGCAAGGCAAAAAGAAGCAGCGAAAGGTGAATACGGTAAAAGTTAAGTGCTTTAATTGCCAAAAGAAGGGACATTATGCGAGTGATTGTCCTGAGCCTTTCAAAATGGTAACCTACACTACTTATGTTAGTGAACTTTATGTTTCTAGCTCTATTATACTTACTGAATCTTGTCCTGTATGGATTGTAGACTCAGAAGCCACGGACCACGTAGTGAGGGATCATAAAGCCTTTGTTAACTTCTGGTAAGTTCCCTATGGAGCATTCTAGATATATTTAAGCAACAACACTAAAGTTACTATCAAAGGGATCGAAACATACATGTTAGTCCTACGTGGTAGTCAAGACCTGATATTACATGATGTCCTTTATATGTCTCAAATTCGTCGAAATGTTATTTTAGTTTTAGTTTTACTTAAGCTATGATTTGTATTTCCATAAAAATTGTGTTAAATTAAGTTATGACTCAGTTTTTTATGGTTTTGGTTTTGTAACCGGAGGTTTTATTTTTATGGATTTAGATGATGAATCTTATATTAATAATAATGTTAGTTTTTCCATGCTTGCCTCTACGCATGATTATGATCACAATGTAAATATATGGCATGCTAGACTTAGTCATATTGGCTAACAGAGAATGCAACGGTTAGCAAAAGAGGGTTTGCTTCCCGGTATTGAATGAGTGAATTTGTGTACTTGTGAATATTGTCTAGTAAAAAAAATCTACAAGAAAACCCTTTGGTAAAGCAACAAGAGTTGATTTTCCACTGTAGTTAGTTCATTCAGACATCTATGGGCCTATAAATGTCAGGATTAGGCACGAAGCGAATTATTTCATCACATTCATTGATGATTACACTCATTTTAGTTATGTCTATTTGATTTATCATAAGTCATAAGCATTGAGCTGTTTTAAAAACTATATGAACTTAGTTAAGAATCAATTAGATAAGAAGATTAAGGCTCTTCAAACTGATCGAGGCCGAGAATATTTGTCGGTTCAATTCAATGAATTATGTAATAAGAAAGAGATAGTTCATCAGTTAACTATTCCAAGTACTTCACAACAAAATGGTGTTGCGGAAAGAAAGAATAGAATGCTCCTTGAGATAGTTAGGTCCATGATGGCACAGACTAAGTTTCCAATGACCTATTGAGGTGATGCATTGATGTCTGTAGCCTACGTACTTAACCATGTGCATATGAAATTAGTTGCAACCACTCCATATGAGTTATGGACTAGGCGAAAGTCTGACCTAAGTGTTATGAAACCTTGGGGATGTGCTGCCTATACACATGATTCCTCTCACAAGTATGGCAAATTGGGTCTGAGAGGAAAGAAAAGTATCTTTATTAGATACTCAGAAACCTCAAAAGATTATGTGTTTATAAGTCAGTAAGACAGTGGGAGCGTGACTAAATTTGAATCTAAAGATGTCATATTCTTAGAGAATGAATATCCTAAGAAGGGTAAGGTAGGTCCAAACCTATCCTTATTTGAGATAGAGGATCCAAATGAACTAGGACCACTTTATTCGAGTGGGAAGATTATAGTAGATGATGAATTAGTTTCTTATTAGCAACCTTCTTCATCATTTGATGTGAATGAGAGTGTTCCTGAGCCAGTTGCTCCAAGTGGGAGTGACCAAATGAATCTTATTCCAAGTGGGAGTGAGACCAACATTCTTGATCCAAGTGAAAGCAATATTGATCCAAATGGGAACAATGAAGCAAGATTCAATGAATCACAACTAAGACGTGGTTCACATAAAAAGACTCCTTACCGATGATATGCGATTGAAGAAGGTAAACCTTTTACAATGCTCCTGCAAAATAAAGATAAGCTAAGAAATTTGAAAGAGGCTCTCTTATCTCATTCTAAAAATAAATGGATTAAAGCTATGGAAGAGGAAATGGAGTCTATAAGAGTCAACAATGTTTGAAAACTTATTGATCGTCTAGGGGGACGCAAAGCTATTGGAAACAAATAGATTCTCAAAATCAAGAAAAGAGCCAATGACACAATCGAAAAATTTAAGGCTTGATTAGTAACAAAGAGGTATACACAGCAGGAAGGAATTAACTTTAAGGAAACTTTTTCTCCTGCTGTATGATTTACCTATATTTGCTTACTTCTAGCTATAGTAGCTTGTTTAGATCATGAATTACATCAGATTGATGTAAAGATTGTCTTTCTCAATGGAGAATTAAATGAAAAAATTTATATAGAACAACCTGAGGGTTTAATTAAAGAGGGCCAAGAAGAAAAAGTTTGTAGATTTTTGAAGTCTATCTATGGCCTTAGACAGTCTTCAAGGCACTGGTATATTTGTTTTCACAATGCAGTCATCTCTAGTAGTTTCACTATGATGAGTGAAGACAACTATGTATATACCAAAAGATCTAAGGATAAGTATGTGATTATGACATTATATGTTGATAATATGCTCATAGTTGGAAATGATATGGAGCTAATCAATATGGTAAAGACCTGGTTGTCATCTCGCTTTAAGATGAAAGATATGGGTGAAGCTGCATACATTCTTGGAGTTAAGATTTCAAGAAATCGTTCTAAGAAACTCTTGCATCTCTCGCAAGAAAATTACATCAACAAGGTTTTGGAACATTTTAATATGGAAAGTTGTAACCTTGCTGACACTCTTATCAACATAAGCGAACTTTGAGTGTCGAAATGTGTCATAAGACTGCCATGGAAAGAGAGCGTATGAGCCGAACTCCGTACAGGAATGCAATCGTTTGTCTAATGTATGTTATGTGTACTAGATCTAATATCTGTCAAGCAGTTAGCATGGTAAGTAGATATCAAATTGACCCAGGTCCTAAACATTGGGAAACTATAAAAAGAATCTTAAGATATCTGAAACGAATTGCTGATTATATGCTCTGCTATCAAGGTGGCAGGGATCTACGATTGGTAGGATATATTGATGCTGATCATGGAGGAGACTTAGAAAAGCGAAAGTCTACCTCAGAATATGTTTTCTTACTCAGTGATGGCGCCATATCATGGAGTAATAAGAAACAATTAAGTGTATCTTTGTCCACAATGAAGACAAAGTTCGTGGCCCTATCTTCAATAGCCCATGAGGTTGTTTAGTTGAAGAAGTTCTTGGATAAATTGTTATGCAACGCAAAAAACATTAAACCAGTGTTAGTATACTGCGATAGTGAAGCTGTGATTGTATACACCAAGGATCCAAAGTATAATTGTAAAACTAAAGACATAAATATTAAGTATCACTATGTGAAGGATATGGTTGAACACAAGACTATAAACGTGAAGTATATATCTACGCATGAGATGCTGGCAGATCTGCTAACCAAGCCTATTTAATGTATTTGTAAGACACATTAGGTCTTTAGGATTGCGTAGAATTTAGTATACTTTATTTGTATTTTTAATTTTTTTCCCATTGCTCACAGATAAGAATGTTTTCGTGTTCTTTGATAATCAATAAAGTTTGATTTCCATGCTTACATATCTTTATTTGAATGTAGTGTACATTATTATTTATTGTTAAGTATGTTAGGTAGACAAAAGGATTAGCCTTCTCACACAAGTAACCGCCTCAGTGTCTTTGTGACATTGGAGATGAGACAAGATTTTAAGAGAAATTATCAGGGGGATAATTTGATAGCAACGATACTTAAAATCATTTAAGTAGCCTGATTGATGACATAGGGTCATTAAAATTGATTTGATGAAATAAGTTCATCATTTCTAGTCTACCTTAGTCGTCAGATGTGAATTCAAGACATTATGTAGATGTAAGAACTCAATTTTATACTTGTATTGTTTAAAATATCATTTGTACAACATTATTGATGAAATAGACATACATTCCACAGGAAAAAGAGGAATGTTGTAGCACATATTTCATACCATGTGTGCAAATGCTGACCATATGGGTTAAAATGAGTACAATCTCAACTTATAATTGTGTGAGACCCTTGAGCCTTTATATTGGCTCTATATTTGTACCCTTGAACTCTGATCAAGTACTTGAGATGCAACTTAGTGTTTGTTATCTTAGCATGTTACCTTAGGACTATGTGTAATGATTCAGTTTGGTGGGACATGTCTAGAAAAGTAAGCTAAGTCAGTATTGATAGGATCATGAGAAGAGGAAGATCATAAAGAGAATCTCATTATTCTGTATTTACTGGTATACTAGTTATGACTTGTGTGTCATGATTGTGAATATAAGATATTATGATAGATGAGATCACTGAGAGATATCTAAATATGATTCTTATGATCTAGGGTGCATGCATACTTTATGAACTACATGCAGGTGTGTTTTCGACGAGATGCTATATATTCGTAACTGATGTATATAGCATTGATACTCTCATAGTATGTTAGTCGCACAGCCTACTTTCCCTATATAAACGACTATAGATTATAAAGAAAAAGTGTTCACTTGATTTACCAAGAATATGTTTCTTGGGTTTAGAGCGTATGAACTCTCCCATTATGTGTGAGTGGGAGATGTTAGAATATTATATAATATCTAGGGTTTAAATATGATAAGATATTATACATAGTCAACCCATAAGGGGTACTTATTAAATGAAGGTAAAATAATAATTATAGGAATTACTACTAAACTTTAACTCTAGCTAGCCTTTTATAAATAAAGTTAGACTATTATACGATTGATAACTTTTATAAAGAGAGACTTGAGACGCTCTGAGAGAAATACCTGTGAGTATTTTGCAGTCGTATTAAAAAGGAGATTTAGGCTGTGAAAACCTAAGATATACCCAATACACTGTGGGTATCTCATTCGATCAGTGATCCTAGTCAGAGTTCGATCAGCTTCCGCAATCTAGAGAAGTATGTAAGTCTCCTACTCTAAATCTATGAATGTGTTCATTTATTTTTTATTCGTTTCACCTTGAATCTGATGGTCGATTGCACCAATGAGCTTATCAATGGTAACACGAATGCGATCTTCAATGTCTCTGATAGCAACTTGCGAGCAAGTCCCATTGGCCATTGAAAAGGGCTATGATACCAGTTAATATGAAAAAGAAGATAAGAAATGAAAGATGGGATTGAATCATAACGGATACAAGCAAAGAAGAGCCAACAACGATCATACCCTCCTCAAGCTTTGGTGCTCATTATAACAACTTCAAAATTGAAAGTAAAAGACAACTTTCTCCTTACTGACTTAAGTAACTTTCTGTTAAGTGAGAAATACAAAAATACCCCCTTCATTTTAATAAAAACAACATAAAAGCCCTAAAAAGACTACGACAACTTATTGTTATATATCAGTCGCCATCTTAAATCTATTTAGGATTTGAGAAGGATTTTACATCGATAAATTCCTTAGCATACAGAGATATTAATATCCCAATTGATAGAATTAGATGTTTCTTTTTTAAAGACAGAAAATATTATATCTAAATTTTAAGATTGATTTTTTAATTTTCATCTCAATTTTTCAACGTCAAAATTTGAGATGGATTAATATCATCTTTAATTTATTTAAAACAAAATTTTGTTAATTTTAAAATAGAAAAGTCTATCTCTTATTTTATTTTGTTGTAGTGCAAGAGAAATACTTGGCTTATTCTTAATAGTGTGCTTTACCATAACTATATGGTATAAAAAATTGAGCTATTTATGGATTTAGGTAGGATTGAGTTTGAACAAGATTAAGACTTGAATAAAGATTGAGGCAAAATTTTTTTTTCTAATATGGGGTCAGGCCCAATAAGTAATTGGACCATATCGAATTTGATTGAGCAATGCCAGGTCAATCCATATTTTTCTTTTAAATTTTATTTGCAAAAAAAATAATTAAAAAGAAAAATAAATTAAGATATGACAGGTTATCCCTATATTTCTATTACTTAATAATCTATCATTCTTACTTTTTTATTTTTTAAAAAAAGAAATTGAATTCTATCAAGGTACACTTATAGAACCTTAACCATTTTTTTTTCAGGTTTCAGATTGTTCGTGCTCATAATTTATCCACTAAATTTTCATGCTTTTACCAAAAACAATAAGAAATACACATAAATAGCTAAGTTATTATTGACCGAAGCAGCAAAGTTGCAACTTGCAAGGACTTAAATAGTTATTGATAGTATCCAAATACAAGATTCAGGGCTTTTTGACCTTCCACCTGTGATTGAGGCATATAATGTCCAAACTCCTCTGTCGCCAATCTTTATGCCGAAGATGCTGTTTTAGTTTTTCTTTTATTTTTTGGAAAAATTATTCTTTTGACTCCTATAGTTTATCACAATTTTTAATTAGTTCCTATAATTTTTTTTTTTCAAATCCATCACGACAGTTTCCAAAGTGTAAGAATTGGTCCTTACCAGTCGCACTTGTCTTAACACCGTTTGGTTCCTGTCAGATGTGGCTAATGCAAGCTGAATTGGTGCTGATATGGGAGCTGAGCTGACAGAGATACACACCACATGTCATACCTCCAATCTGCATCTTGGACAGAAAACTTGAATATTATTTTGGTCCCTATTCTCAAAAGCTTTGTGGCTTAAACTGAGCTTCAGCGAACCTGACAGGGTGGTGTCCATTTTGCTCAAAAAGACGGCAATAGTGAAGGACAGAAGAAAAAAAGGATGCTGACATGAGGTAAAACGACGACGCCGACGACCCCAAACGACCCAGAACTAGTGTTGTATTGGATGAACATTGGCGGCGGGTGAAGCAGATCCAATTTCTGCTCAAAGTAGCATGGTCCAGATCATAGCATCAAGAAAGGCATGTTTTTTAAGCGACCCAGCTCTGAGGGGATGACAATGGGTCTGGATATGAAGTGCATGTTTTCGGGTTCGAGTGGATTATCAGAATTCATTATTACAATAGAAGTTATTTTTCACTGGAATGCATTAACCAAATAATGATTCACTTGAAATACTCCTACTCTGCAAAATTTTCTAAAATCTGACTCCACTCAAAATTAAATTTGGCTGTGACTAATTCATGTTTAGGATCACAGACATGGCATCAGCAGGTAATACTAGTCGTAGTTCACTAATTTGTATGCCAAAATGATCAGTAACAACAACCTCTGCATATTTAACAACATCAGTAATCGAATGGAAAATAACATAGTAACAAACAAACATAGACGCAAACAATGAAGGAGAAAAATGGAACCTTGAGCAGCTGCAGAAACGACATCTCCATGGGAGTCCCTGATGTTGAAGAGGAGCCTGATGGTGTAATGAGAATGAGAGAGATAAAAGTCAGAGAGAGCACTGTTGATGCAGCTCAATCCAATCTTCCCACTTGCTTTTCAAAAATCGAGCACAACTTCCACTTTCATTGGGACTCGGGTTCTTTGGTGCTATGCTCAGGTTGAAACTTAGAATTAGAGAACAGTAGATTATTGGGGCATAATCAAGTTTAGCACGATTCTTCTCCATTGCATCATCATCGCGGGTTTGAAAAGTTCTAGTTTGTACACTTGAACTACTAAGTTTTCTATCCAAGATGCAGGGGATTAGACATATGATACGTGTCATCCATCTCTCCATGCTTAGCTTCCATATCAGCACCATTTTAGCTTCCATTAGCCATATCAGACAGGAACCAAACGGAGTTACGACAGGTACATACTGTAGGGACCAATTCTTTCACTTCGGAAAGTATAGGGATGTATTTTAAAAAAACAAACTATAGGGACGAATTTAAAAATTGTGATATATTATAGGGACCAAAAGATTAATTTTTTATTTATTTTTTTATAAAATTGCAGGCTAAAAATATTTTTCTACAGATAAGTATCCATTGCACTTATTTTTATTTTTGCATTGTACGAATTTCAAAATAAATATTTTTTTCAACATTTTTCATGATACACCTAGGTGGGGAGCTTCATGCATCCTTTCACTATTGCTGTCTACGTTTTCTGTGAGACCCATGTTAAAATATATTATTCTAACATATATATACATTGTTTTTATGGGTGACAAAGGATTGTTAAAAATACATTGTTGGTAGATATATTAACTCCCTTTTTAGGATGAAAATGAAAGATCTAAATTGAGTGCATTTGAGGAAAAATATATTGTTTTAATGATTGTTATTGAACGAAATGTGAAGATCTAACCCAAATTAAAATTTGGTGATTAAATGTGATAAAAAAATATCAATAATAACTGCATGCAATCTTACAATTAATCTAACGGTTGAACTGGAATTATATGAAAATGTAGTTTGCGACTCTAAATGCAGCAAATCTGAACTCAAAAAGAGTGAAATTTTAGACCATTTCTAAGAATCCCTGGTAGTGATTAGTTTCTAATACACACAAAGCACCATCACTTCTTTCTACTTCAAGTCATGGCCAAAAGGGAGAGAGAGAAGAAAACTTGGAATTTTTTGAGAAAGAGAACGAAGAAGCTTGCAAAGTAATTTTTTGGCTTGGAAGACATAAAAGAAAGATCTTGATGGGGGAGATTGGAAATTTCCATGAAAGAGAAATAAAGCTTTTGGAAATGAAACAAATTCATGACAAGTCATTGAGAATTTGGAGGAAGATTGAGGAGGAGTTGAAGTCCTCCTGAGCTAACTGATTGCAATAACATGAATTGAAAGCAAGAAATTGATAGAGTATTATGGCTGTTTAAGAGAGGAAAGAGGACTCTGTTTGGAGCTTTGAGATTGCTAATCATAGTTTAAAGTATGAGTTGTGTGAATTGTTTTATGTTTCATGCAAGTTTGAATTTGATTGTGAAGTACATTTGTCATATGCTATATAATTCAACAATAATTCTTAAAAAAATTGCATTAAATATTTACTCCTTTTCTGCATTTCTTAAAAAAAATTATAATTTCCACAAAAAGAAGACATGGGTTAGTTTATCTTAAATTTCTAATGTGAACAGAAATTTTGGGTCTCAATAAGTATGTTATATATAATATTAAATGTTTTTTTTTTAAAAAGAAATTGATATGTGAAGCCAAGTATCTAAAACTGCTATGCAAAAAATTAGTATATATTTATTCTTTCCAAAAGTAAAAATAAGTGGTAAAACAAATTATGTAATTGCATCAATTCAATACCACTGTCCTATTCAGGTGGTTTGAAATTAACGTCGGGTCATATTTTGTGATTGAGTAAAATATTTTTTTAATCTATCACTTATCACAAAATTATTATTTTGGTCCTTTATCATTGTAATATTCAAAATAATCTCTTATTCATTAAAAAATAACACACTTCATCATTCAATTTTAAACAAATTATTAGATTTAGTTTGGACATTATAATAATGTGGGGTCACATTTTGTGACTACGTAAAATATTTTTTTAATAATCATTTATTCCATGATTGTTATTTTGATTCCTTATTTATTGTAATGTTTAAAATAATCTCTTATCATGAAAAAAGTCACACATAATCCTTCAATTTTAAAGAGAATACCAAATTTAGTTTAAACATCATAATGATTAAAAGATCAAAATGATAATTTTATGATAAATGAATTATTACAATAATATTTTCTTTTTTTTATGATTTAACCTCCCGTTATTAGGTTAAGTATAGATGATTGGCACACTAGGTATTTCTGAGAATTCTCCTTGGGAAGCTTGCTTCTTGACATGTCTAACACGAACCGAAGACAATGACAACACAACCTCACCTAGATGACAGTCTTGAAGAAATTTTAATAGTACGAGATGGCCCAGAAAGTGTTTTTCCTCCAATAAATTATAATTCAATTCCAAAATTAACACATAAATTTTATAATTTTAAAAATGTTTCATAAACTTAAACACCAAGCACTTATTTAGATGTTTAATTAAATTGTAAATTTTGAATTATTTTATTACGTTATAAAATTTATATATCAATTTATAATTAAACTATAGTTTTTTTTATAAAGGGATAAAGAAAAGCGAGCTAATAAAAGAAATTATTACAGAAAAAAGAACAAGAATTCCTGGGCAAAACAGTGAAGATGGAAGAGCAGAAGTTGTTGATAAAAAATCTGATGTCTTGTTGGAACATTCTGTCAGCAACATAGTAAGCATACTGCTGGTAAGGGAAGTTTGCTAGTTAGCCTCAGAAAATGCAATTTCAATTGATGTTGTCCTGGCTTCTATTCCCATATCAGAATTAATTATCTAAATGAGTAAATCCCAATTGGAGATTAAAGACTTTTCTATTAATATTTTTCTTGCTTGTATCATACCATTTCCAAATAAAATTATGATTAAACCAGATATAATGATTAATTTGAAATTTTCTAGATTTATGCTTGCTCTTTGTGGCACAACTTACAACAAGCCAACCATCATCGCTAATATCTAACATACGATAGACCCTTGACATTGAAGCAAATTCATGACACTGATGAGCCTTAGTCATGTCAGTCACATTAGCATTGTAATTCTCATTCAGAATGATGTTGATCATATTTATTACTCTTAGAGGACATGGTTTCTCGTCTTTATGAAAATATGATTATGAATATACCAAATGACATGCATTGCGATCAGAATGTAGTTTGTGAGATCCTGACTCAGCAAATGTGCTTTTCCTCTTAGCAAACCAAATTTCAAGCCACATATTAACATTAGAATTAAACTACAGTTGATAGGAATTAAAAAAATATTTTCCCTCAATTAATGATATAACTCATTCGAATACTATTTCACTCACTCACACTTCAATGCACGTCACAGTTCCCATATATAATTCTATTAGACAAGATTTAGTAGTCATTTATTATTTAATATTTTTTGTAAACTAGAAAAGTAAATAATGTAAAGAATGATTATGTAAGAATAATATCTCTCTGTATTGATTTGGATGATCAAGGAAATGTTGGGTAAGTCAAGCCTCCTTGAGCAAGGCAAAACCAATTGGTTTGCATAAATCATACAACTTCCTTGGTAGGGTTATAACCAAGGTTGTCAAAATCGCGATTCTAGGCAGACTCGTTTTGGGGGGGTGAACTCGTAACGTAGAATTGTAAAAGTTTACATATACCTGTTATCAAAATTCTCATTAAACATAACCATATAAAAAAATAATAATAATAACATTCATACATAATCCACAATCCATACTTTCATACTTGCCATTCAAGTCTACAAATATATTTCAATAAATTCCATACATTAATTCTCATTTAACATCATTAGGCTTCAAAATCAACAATAAAAATTCACCGTACATTAATTCTCATTCAACATCACTAAGTCTCAAAATCAACAATAAAAATTCACCATAATTCTTCAAATCATACTGTATTATCATCATTTCTAGAGTCTTCACCTTCATCATTTCTATTACCTACCTCACAACCATCATTTTCTTCTTCCTCATCCTCAAAGTCATCAACCAATGCTAAATTTTCAGAAGGTTCACCACTAATATTCAGATTCAAGTCAACCACAAAATCATCACACATTCCTGCCATGGACACAAGAGGTTGAAGAACCTCATCATCATTATCTTCCTCATCCTCAACATTAACATCACTTCTCCTCCTTTCAGTTATCCATTCATCATCAGAATGAATGTCATCAAAGTCATATTCATGAGTTTTCCTTGATTGCTTGCCTTTTAACTTCAAATTGCACATTACAAATGCCAAATCGTTCATCTTCTTTTAGAGCAAGCGATTTCTTCTCTTAGTATGAATCTAAACAATATAAAAATGCTCAAGTGACATATTCAAATCGTTAACAAAATGAAAAAGCAAAGTAAATTACAATTTTATATCAAATCAAATATATTTACTTATCATCTCAAAAGCACTCCAATTACGTTCACACCCAGAAGAGCTACAACATAAGCTGAGAATCCAAATTGCAAATTTTTGAAGTTCTGGGCATCCATCTCCATAGGCATCCCACCATTCTGCTGGTAGCAGTTTTGTTCTTAATGACTTTGCCCTTTCACAGCCAAACATGTTTCTTGCATAATGGAAGTCAGTGAATTGGAACTCAATTTTGTTTCTCTCCTCAGCATCATCAACAAATCTTGCTAAGCAATCATACAATCCTTACTTAATCCCATAATCAGCTTTGAAGTCACGGTTGTAGTGAAAAAGGGGATTGAGGTAGTATGCAGCTGCATGTAGAGGCCTATGCAATTGAGCTTCCCACCTTTCATCGATGATATTCAATATGAGCTAGTATCTGCAATGATTAATTATAAAGTGAAACATATATATACAAAATTAATGAGTACAAATATAAGGTATTCTATTTACCTTTTTAAAACATTATTGAAGTTCATTTTAATCTTCGCCTTTGCACTTTCCATTGCTTCAAATGTGAATCCCATCGCTGGCTTCTCATCAGAATCCACCAAGCGAAGAACTTTAATGAGAGGAGCAGCAACTCTGAGGCAAGTCACAATGTTCTTCCAGAACATATTATCCATGATACTTTTTGCCACTTCTTTTCCATCTTTGGTAAAAGAAAATCTACTATCTTTCCATTCATTAGAATTAAACATATTGATCAACGTTGCTTTATGCTCATGAATACAACTTATTGTCAAATAAGCTGTGGCAAATCGAGTCACACCTGGCTTAATCAAGTCCCTCCCTTTTGTGAAATTTTTCAACATGCTAATGAGCATTGTTCTTGTGTAAATGTAAGTTGTGATTTTTCTTCCCCTGCTTATGGTTTCTTTATGCAACTCCATTTTTTTTTCAAAATCCTCCAACATCAAGTCAATGCAATGAGCTGCACATGGAGTCCAATATAAGTGTTTCCTCTTCTCCATTAACTTTTCTCCAGCTGCTTTGTAATTTGCAGCATTGTCTGTTATTATTTGCACAACATTCTTCTCTCCCACCTTCTCAACAACTTCATCAAGCATGGCAAACACTTTATCAGTAGTTTTAGATATATGAGATGTATCTAGTGAATATGAAAAAACCGTCCCTTTAGGACTATTGACCAAGAAATTATAAATGGATCGTCTTTTCTTATCAGTCCACCCATCAGACATAATGGAGCAACCCACTTTATCTCACTCTTCCTTAAACTCATCAAGCATAGCTTGTGTGTTTTTCACCTCCATATTTAAGTACTTTTCTCTAATCTCATGATAGGAAGGAGGCTTAAATCATTGGCCATATTTTCCTATAATCTCACACATCTTGATAAACTCAGAATTTTTTATACAATTAAAAGGAATGACACTTGTGTAAAAAAACCTTGCCACCTGTTGGCAAGCTTCCTCCCTCAGATCTTTCTTAAACATATTATTAATGGTCGATTGTGAGCTACCAACTCCGCTGCTATTTTTTCTTGAACCTCTCAATAAATTCATTAACTCTTGAGAGTTAGCATGTGTTTGGGTACTTTGAGCTTCCTCATCACCAACATCTAACCACTATTTCTTTCTTTTAAATGATAAAGTTTTAGCCTCAATCACATGTTGTAACATTGTTGCCCTTACATCATCTCCAACATTTACACAAGCTTTAACATCAATTTTAGTACCAACTAAGTGATGTTTAAACCTATAAATCCCTCCACTCACAACTTTGCCACAATAATTACATTGAACCTTCTTACCATCCCTACCAATATCAATTCCATGTTTCCACCCAATGTCAGTCCTGTTACCAGGAAAATTCTTCCTTCCAGCAACTACATTTTTTTGAACTTGAGTAAGGCCACTCCCACTTGCATTTGAAGACATATTTCCTTGCACCAATTAAAAGATATTCTGGAATTCAAAATTTCAGATTATGTAAATGGCGGAAATACTAGTACACCATAGAATCCCATTGCATTGTAGACAAAATCACACACTGATTAAATAAAACAAAATAAAATAATATTCCAACCTAATGAATCTTTATTCAAGTCATAGGTTGATTAGGTTCTTGCATGTTTCTAGAATAAAAGATAAGTTTTATTGCAAGCTGAGCATATAACAGACACAAAATCATCTGGCATATAACACAAAAGCAAGCTGAGCTCCTTAGCATAATTGCAATTTGCAATTTGAGAGAACAACCGAGTTCCTCAAGTTATAAATTCTAGTTAGTTACTTCAGGCATGTTCCATCTCCCAACAGACTAGAGTATGATACTACATCAGTAATACTAATAGTAGCTGCCTAGCTGGAACAAAGTCTGCAAGCTGAGTCTTTTGAATTGCAACATCATCAATTTTTCTAATATAGACATTGGCACATTGCAACTAACACATTGGAAACCTCTGGAGTTTTGAATTCCAGGTCACATAATCTCATCAGTCATCAATCAAACATAAATAATCAAACTCAAACAGATACAGAAGGCGAAGCCAGTAACACACAATGGTATATAAACATGTCACAATAATTGCAGAGGAACTAATCTTATTCTCTGATATGTTGAAACTCAATAACATTAACAAGACTAAATCACACAATGATAAAAATGGTGATTTGGTCTCAGTCTCACGCTTTCAACTCTCTGTTTTCACTCAACTCTCAGCACTGTGCCTCTAATGAAAATGGAAGGGATTACTAGATTAGGGACTTACAAGTTACAATGCAATCTTCAGTGACAGAAGATAGGACGATCTCCGACGAGGCAGTGCAAAACTCCAAATCGTGAATGACTATGAGTCTGTGATTGTTCGAACCTGGAACCATTGCTGCACTGTGATTGTTCGAGCTTGACCTCTGTTGCTGTGAGTCAGTGACTGTGACCACCGTTTGGCTCGATTGTCCAACCACCGTTGCTCTTTGACTGTGCGATTATCCGACCACTGCTGCAGTGTTGCTCTCCAATCCAATGTTGCTGCTCAGTTAGGGCACGAGTTCGCCAAAGTTGAAGGGGAAGAAGGTGAAGTCGTGTCGTGAGTCCCGTGATTCTGTGAAGGTAGATGTAGATTGCAAAACAGCAGAAGTAGACACTTTGCCATACGGTGCGTTTTGTTTTGGATGGTTTAATGGGTAATCCATTTGGCAGCTTCGGTTTTGGGCTTAAAAAATGGGCTGACCTGGTTTCTTTTTTTTTAAAAAAAAAACAAGCTCAGGTTAAATTGGGCTTGATCCAACTCGGTGGAAACTCGCTAAATCAGCGAGTCAAGCGATTCTGTACGAGTCATGGGCAAGTCTAAGCGAGTCGATGGCAAGTCCGAGTCTACGTCCGAGTCATATCATTTTGGTCATCTGAAAACGTAAACTCGACAAGTCAACCGAGTTGACTCGCGAGTTTGACAGCCATGGTTATAACAGACGATACAAGGAAGAAAGAATAGCTATCAACAGACTTTCAACAGAATTTCGTATGCCCAATGGTTAAATGCGTATCAGAAAAATCTCACCATAGAATGACAGCATTTTACATACCAAAAGAGTAAAATATTATTTTTGTGAGTCTAATTTCAATTTAATCTCTTACTGATTTCTAATTTTAATTTGATCCCTCAATAATATAAATATTAATATATTTAATTCAAATTTGGTTAAGAATGAGCAACTGAATATATTAACTTTCACTAAATTAAAACTAGACTAATAAGTAAATGATTAAATTAAGACTAAAAATTAATAAGAGATCAAATTGAAACTAAATTCATAAATAAAAGGCTAAATTGAGAGTAACAAACAGTAAAAGACCAAATTGAGAATCAACTTATTAAAAAGGTGACAAAATAATGCATTACTTTATCGCAAAGTACAATCAGCCAGGAAAAAAGAGAAATCTTACCATATGCAGAGATTCTAGAGATAGAGAAATTTTGGAGGGGAATGATACTTGCAACAAGGAAGGGCAATGGCTAAGTACTTTATCAAATACAAAGGAGTGAAACTTCTCTGCCAGATGCACTTCAGTGAGTACTATTACCAATCCAAGAATATTATTAGGCAAAATAATCACATCGTAGGACTCATCTGAGAACGAACGCCAAATGCCAAACAGAATATAGTGGAAAAATAGATTAATTCCAACAGTCCACAATACATTCAAAAGTTCGTGCCTGAAGTAAATTTCGGCAGGTCGTATAATTAACTGCCTCTATTATTTCCAAACCTAGTCACGTTAACCAGGACTTTTGCGAAGAATACAAGATTGATAATATTTATCAAGGTAAACATTAAAAAATAATAATCCAAATTGTTGCAAGATCACTAAAGATTATAAGCAGAAAAAAAAAAAAAAAAACACCAAAACTTTACAGAACGAGGCCATCACTTCTGTCGCCTTGCATGAGTTTCTGGAACGCCTCCCTTTACAATTTAACATGTATCCACGCATCCAGAATCGAAAGGCTGTCACATGAAAAAGTACAATCTCACCCGTGATTTATTGACCTGATACTACTACGGCAGTCGAAAAAACAAGCTACCCCAACAAATCCATAAGGGGTGGTTGCTCAGAACGTGACTTGGTTTGAGTGGACTTGGTGGTTGAAACAGCCCCCCTCCCTCTTCCTCTACCTCTACCCACTGCCGTTGCAGGTGGTGGGGCAAGTTTAGGTGCAATCAGATCATTCCTCTCAGAAGCAAAGATGGATCCAAGATCTGTTGACTTATTGTCCGTGTGTGAAATATTAATAGCTGGATATCCCTGATTCGCTTTTTGGGACGCAATAGAATTCTGAGAATATAGACCACCACGCAGACTACTACTGGTGGTTGAACTAGGGTTTCCAAGGTTCAAACCAACTGAATCTACAGAACTCAGGGAATTAAAAGACCAAGTGTTGTTGGCTTGATGATTCATAACATTTGAAGTGTTCGCCATTAAACTAGACCCATTTTTGTTCAGTGACGTTCCTAAAGTACCATTGTTGGAGATTCTAGATCCACCTAGGGAGCTACTAGGACGAGGAGGCCAATTAGCAAAGGGATCAATATCTTCAAAACTAGACATAGACGAGGTTCCTGGTGTCTTCTGATGACTTTCAGTATCACCTAATTGTGGGGTACCAGCGGGAGATGCACGAGGAGGCCACTCTAAATCCACTGAGGGGCATGATATGGTTGTCTGCTGATTATGTAAAGCAGAAGCGGATGGATGTTGTTGCGAAGATGCCATTTGGATTACTGGGTTTCCTGGCACAGGTTGACTAGATTTATCAATAGAACTCTGGGAAGAAGTCATAGTTCCCTTTGAAGTGCTACCCCAATCTTCATCCCAAGAGGAGCTACTTTTTGTTGAAGCGACAGTGCCGCTAGTTTTATTGGAGGCTTCAGTTTGAAGACCATTCATTGAAGGAGATGGTTTGGTGGCCTCTGGAATTCCAGAATCTGCCACAACCACTCCTCGTTTCTCCTCTATCATCCTGTACCAAAAATAAAATATTAGAAAAGAAATTGAAAGAACATCTTACTTATAATTGAACCCAAACAAAGGGTAACCAGAGAGGAACAGAAAACAGACAGACAGGGTGTTTGAAAAAGACCTGAGCATATCCTTGACAAAGAGCATATATTTGGCAAACTGCTGAACATTCAGTTGTTGAGCAGTCAGGAGGGGCATAATCAATGGAAGAACATGCTCGGCAACAAATTCAACTCCATACTGAGCAAGAGAATTCAAACAAAACTAAGCTATAACTCCATATATCTTTGAAAGCAGCTGTCAATGAAAAAAACTCTGAATTATCAGTCCATTACTGGAACTATTACCCGCTTAAAAATAGAGTTTGCAACCCCAAGTGTACACATAAGGGTAGGAGGAGAACGGTCCACGGCAGTACAACGCTGAATAGTTTGCAAGATGTCCAGGACAGCAGGTTTATCCAGGCGGCTAACCATGTCTCCTAAGCACAGCAAAGCATTGACTCTAACCTGTCAATCCAAGGGCGGAAAAAAAAAGATTACAATTTTGAATACAAGGTGAAGCATCCAGCAAACATACATATAATGTCAGGCTGGGGAGAAAGGGGGAGAGTCTGCAGAGTCTCGTTGGCTGGAGTGTGGGAGCATATCTTGAGGTATAGCAGAAATCATCTATAAAAATATAGTGAAACTTAAAAGGAAAATGAGGATTCAGCTGTGATTCTTATATAGGAACGTATTGCATATCAGGGATATGTAACAACTTAAATAAATAAATTACATTCTGAGATATTTAAGTTAAGGAACATGAAGGTGACAAAAAGTACATACCCAAAGATCACCATATTATGCAAAACAGTCAGCATAAGACAACAGATACTTGAACAAAACCCAAAACCATAAAGTCCAGTAAACCACACAATGAAGCCAAAGAGGATAGATGCAACATCTACATTGTGTACTGAAGCAGAACCAACCGCCAAGATCCAGCATTGTACTTCTCATTTTCCACAAGTTACGGGATACAAAATCTGAGGCTAAACAAATAGGAAACGGAATGTCCATTTACGTGGGTCATTTTAACAATATAAACTGCTTACTATGTAGTAACTATCAAGTAGCCTGAATGACTAAGATAGTGATAAGTATTTGGGTAAGTATATATATGGCATAGATTCAATTCCACAGAGTGTAAATTCCATGAGAGAACAAGGATTTTTTTGTTTTTTTGAGCCAACTCATGAGAGAACAAGATTAATGCCAGTTTTTCTTATATTTCTTTGGGGCCAAATTCAATTTCAAGGAGAAAGTACAAGGTAAATTGCACATCCCCAATTCTAAACTAAGTGCAATAGTTGGCATTAGAAATAGCGTTAGGTTCTGTCTCAAGTCTCAACAATTGAAATGTCAAATTATATAATCAAGTCAAGCTTGGTCAGACCACTCAACAAGGTGCAAGAGTCAAAATAGGTTGAAAAATTACATAAAAGAAAACACATCGGAATAAGCCATATAATAATAGAGATTATTAATATGTAGATAATCTTAAATTCAACCTAAGCAGAAAACTACAATCAGTGACAACAACTAGAAACCATGCGCCACCCCTTTTTTTCTACCCCAAGGGGAGAAGCAAGCCAGCTAAGGAGGGAAAAGAAAATATAAAGCTAAAGGTGGAAAATCATGCATATTCAAACATTGGTGTTATTTATATAAATCCATAAGTTCTCCCATCTTCATACACAGATATATATTATATGGTTACATGGTTATAACACATTCTTAAAGATAATTAAAAAAAATGAAATAACTTAATGATAATGCTATGAACTGATGTGAAATGATTGAGGTAAATCAAGGAAAAATATACAAAACAGAAAGAAGCGAAGACTTATAGAAACTGCAAATAACTGCTACTTAATAAAAGTTCTAAGCCATATCTCAGTGTCAAGGACACCAAAAACACAAATTCAGCCTCGGGAATATAGATTAGCATCATAAAATTCATTACTAAATGGATAAAAGTCGAAACAAAACAATAAAAACATACCGCAGCAATTGTTGTTTTAAGTGCTAAGCCATGAACACGGGGCAAAACCACTTGTTTGACGAGCTGAATAGATGAAAATACAATAAAAGTTACTGCTTTGATCCTGAATCATTTGAATCAAAATAACCAAAAAATGCATTGACTATCTTCAGAAATTGATAGTGATCTGCATATATAAGGTCAATGGCACAAAAGTAGCACAGATAATTACAGTTTTATAACTCCACATGTAGTGGGGACATCAGATGCTAATGACCAAATTTTGCAACTAAAAAAGATTAACAGTAGACTTTTTACAGTGGAATAGACATTTTGATGTGTGTGTATGGCCAAGTTTGGGTTTCCTCTCAGAGCTTGGAACAACTTTAGATATTGGCAGGACTATGAAATGCGATGTGTCATGGTGGTGTGCCATGTAATACATATATTATTCTTTGGTGTACTTGACTAAAAGACAACAGCTGGGACTAAACATCTATCCCTAGACCTATTATGTGATATGATTTTGTTTATGGCCTCTCTTTAGAATTCAGCAGATTGGAGAGCTCATTTTTTTTATCAAGTTTTTGCTTTTGTTTGCTTCCTCTGTGTAAGAAAAATATCTAATCCTTTTGTTCTTTAGTATCTGATGTAACCCTGCTCCTTGTATTATTCAATAAATGAAAAGATAGCCTCTCTTAGTCCAGAAAGAAGAATCTGGAGCTAAGATAGGAAATTACAGGGATGAACGATAAAAGAAAACAACATTGCTCTAGCATGGAAAGGCTAGAGACTCTCCCTCAACTTACTGAATTCTTCGTTACCTTCCCTTGCCTCACTGCTCCACTAATAACCTCCTAACTAAATTCCCCTCTCTCCTCCAGCTCACTCCTAGAATAACTATCAGGTGCCCGATACATTTCCGTAGGCCCCTCCCTGGACCTGATCCCCAGTCAGGTCAGTATTCCTTGTTTTAATTCATTTCTTATAAGTTAAAACCCAAAAATCACAGGGAAGTGTTCATAAATAAAAAATTGGGGAGGAAAAAATGAGTGAGGAAGAGCAGGAGAATAGGTCCTGGGCCAAGTGTTAATTACTTCTATTCAACACCCCTTTTAATATAAAAAGTCAAGAGCAAAGATCAGAATATTCCATCCTTGATTCCAGCACTCATTTTTGAAGCATTGCCTCCAATCATGTTTGAAGCATTGATTTGCAAGATGGGAATGTTAGACATCTTCTCTCCAGCTTGAGGGGAAGACTTGGAGATCTTGGGATTTTCTCCCATTTGTCACATGCTTTTATTCCCTCTATTAGCTTTATTTTTCTTTATTCTCTTTCCATTTATGTTGTTGAATTTTACTGCTCATCTATTAGCAAGATTTGTGTTTTATTCTCTATTGATTGTATGGGGAGTTTGTTCCCTTTGGCTTCTAATTATTTGTCCCTTCCGTATGAATAAAGTAAGCAACACAGATCATATTTCTCTTCATACTCCCTCATTTTCTTCAAAAAAACTAACTATAATATTCCAAGAACACCTTATACCTTCTTCAATCATATGAAAAGGGAGAACAAGTTATTGAAATATTGATATCCAAAATCTGAATAGTAACCCAAAAAATTTAATTTAAATAACAAGTGTACTTCGGTTCATTATCATAATAAACGCATGGGTTGAAATAAAATTCTGCCCCATGGTTTAGTCCATCTATCAGTTGAATTAGTGAAGGTCATAATGAGCCAAACAACAGGGCCAAAGTAATTTAATAATAAATCAACCAGAGGAGGTTGTTTGTTTATACTTTTTCTGGTTGTTAAAAATTTAGCTCTCAAAGGGGTAAGGCACTGAAGATTTCTGGAGGAATCTAAGAATTTTATTTTCTGATTGATTGAAGGCCTAATTACAAACTACTGGCTTATATAGCCGTGGAAATACAATTCAAGCGATATTCAGTAGAAACAGAAATCCAAATTTAAAATTTAAAATCTAAAATAATATCTTAGTATCCCTAAAAATTAGGAAGATCAATCTGAATCCCTAGAAATTAGGGGTTATCACCAATAGGCATAAATAATGAAATAATAAAATCTAAGAGTAAATCTAATAAGATTTGATAGGATTTAATCAGATTTGATCTAATTTTCTGATAAGTCTTCCAACACTTCCCCACAAATTGGTGAATGGATGTCTACCATTCCCAGTTTGGTACTAAGTTCTTCAAACTTTATCCTAGGAAGGGCCTTTGTTAGAATATCTACAAGTTGTTGTTGTGAAGAGGTATAAGTTAGGTTGAATAGTTTTGAGTCCAATTTCTCTTTGATGAAATTTCTATCAAGTTCCACATGTTTGGTCTAGTCATGGTGTACTGGATTATTTACTATACTGATGGTGGCCATATTATCACAGTAGAGGTTAATGGGATAGGTAACCGGTACCTTGATTTCCTCAATAAGGTGTTTCAGCCATATGCCTTCACAAATGCCAAGTGAGAGTGCCCGGTATTCTACTTCAACACTACTCCTAGCTATTACTAGTTGCTTTTTACTCCTCTAAGTTACTAGATTACCCCACAAATAAGTACAGTACCTAATGGTGGATCTTCTATCTGTAACTGAGCCTGCCCAATCAACATCAGTATAGACATTCACACTTCTCTCACTTCCCTTCATAAATGAAATTCCTTTCCCTGGTGTCTTCTTTAGATACCTAAATATCCTGTAAACAAGGTTCATGTGTTTATTAGTAGGATTATGCATATATTGGCTTACCACACTGACAAGGAAGGATATGTCTGGTCTTGTATGTGGGTAAATAAGTTTCTCAACTAGTCGTTGGTACCTCACAAAATCTACCAGTGGGCTATCTTTTTTAAATCTTAGTTTGAAGTTTGTCTCCATAGGAGTTTCAGCTAGTTTGCACCCAAGCATCCATGTTTCCTTTAGGAGATCCTTGGAGAGACAACTATACCCTTTCTGGACCAGGCGACCTCCATTCCCAAGAAGTACTTCAATTCACCAACTATCTTGATCTCAAATTCTTTGGCTAAAGCCGTTTTTAAATTCTCAATTTCTTTCTCAAAATCTCCTATAACAATAATGACATCAACATAGACAATAAGTAAGGATATTTTTCCATCCGGTAAATGTTTTATATAGAGGATGTGATCATTTTGTCCTTAATTATACCCATAACCTTTGATAACGGTGGAAAACTTGTCAAACCAAGCTCTAGGTGACTGTTTGAGGCCATACAACGACTTGAAGAGTCTACATACCTTATTTTCCTTCTCATTAATTCCTGGAGGAACTTCCATATACACCTCTTCCTCCAACTTGCCATTCAAAAAGGCATTTTTAACATCAAATTGATGGAGCTTCCAATCTAAGTTAGTGGCCATTGATAGGAGAACATTAATGGTATAAAGTTTAGCAACAGGAGCAAATGTTTCTTAGTAATCAATCCCAGGAGTTTCGATAAAGCCCTTGGCTACTAACCTGGCTTTGTGTTTGTGTATGCTTCCATCTAGATTATACTTTATGGTTGAGATCCACTTGCATCCTACTGCCTTTTTGCCCACTGGTAAGTCAGTGATTTCCCATGTTTCATTTCTTTCCAGGGCAGTGAGTTCCTCTTGTATAGCAACATTCCATTCTACACTACTCAAGGCTTCATGTATGTTTTGGGTTATTTTCTCACAAGATAAGTTAGCAATAAACATGGAATATTATGGGGAAAGTTTATCATAGGAAACAAAATTCCCAATTCGGTGTTTAGTACAAGCTCTTACCCTTTTTCTCAATGCAATTGACCAACCTAACTGTTCAGTATCAGTTTCAGGAGGTCTGGAACTCAGACTTGAGTCTTGGCAGTGCTTAGGAGTGTTGTCTTCTATACCAGCACTTTGGTTTCTTACACTTTCTATTATTGGTGAGTTCACAGGTTTTGTTATAGGAGTTTCAATTTCAGTTTCTGGTATGGGTGGTTCTTGGTTGGTTGATATGGAATGAGGATCTGTGCTGGATAGTGTGAAATTCGGATCTGATATAGAAATGGGAGGAGTTTGTGTTTGGAAGTAAGCCCATTCTTCAAAATTCTCCCCCTGAATGGGTTTGCTTGTAAAGTATGGGGTAGTTTCAAAGGTGACATCCATAGAGATGTAAAATTTTTATGCGATAGGGGGAAAACACTTGTAACGCTTTTTGGAGGAAGAATAGCCAACAAAGACACATTTAAGGGATTGGGGGTCAAGTTTGCCACAATTATGTATATGAGCAAAACAAGTACAGCCAAAAATTTTGGGAGGTAGGCTGTGAATGTAATTGACTAAGTCGGGAAAAGAGTTAAGCAGTTTGTCTAAAGGGGTTATAGAATCCAGAGGCTTAGAAGGCATGCAATTAATCAAGTAAGTAGCTGTAAATAATGCTTCCCCCCAATAGGATTTAGGTGCATTAGAGGCAATCATTAGGGCTCTGGTGACATCTAGGAGGTGTCTATTTTTACATTTAGAGATCCAATTTTGTTGAGGGGTGTAGATACATGTGCTTTGGTGAAGGGTTCCCTTTTTATAGAGAAATTCCTTTAGGGCAGAATTAAAGTATTCAGTCCCATTATCAGTCCCTAAGATTTTGATGGATTTTTGGAACTGAGTTGTGATAAGGGAGTGAAAGGTTTTGAAGATGTGAGGGACATCAGATTTTTCTTTCATTAAATATGTCCAGCTGACCCTAGCGTGGTCATCTATGAAAGTAACAAACCAATGTTCTCCAGTCAAAGTTTTTGTGCAGGATGGTCCGCATCCATCACTGTGTACTAATGCAAAGGGATGTGAGGGTATGTAGCTTTGTTGAGTGTAAGAACTGCGAATATGTTTTGAAAATTAGCATCAAGTGCAGAATTATCAGTAATTGTCATAGTAGATATTTTCCCTAATGTAAGCCTTTTTCTGCTCTCTTCTCATTTCACCTCAGAGTAAACTTCCCTTAGAGAAGGAAGGGGATCAAGTGATAAAATACTGCTTCTGACTTCCTCAAAACTGGTGTTTAAGCCCAGTAGGAATTTGTAGACTCTTTTTTCTTGTAATTTTCAGAAATTTGCTGCATCAACAGCACAAGTCCACTGGTGATTCTCAAACTGGTCTAGCTGATGCCAATGGTGCAGTAGTATATTAAAGTATTGAGAAACATCAGTGTCAACCTGTCGAAAATCATGGAGAAAGCTTTCTGTTTCAAAGATGACAACCTTATTTTTGTTAGAGGAGTACATCTCTTTTGCTGCTTCCCGTACTTCATGGGCTGTTTGATAAAGGAGAAAATTTTCTCCAATATTAGGCGCCCTAAAGTTGATTAACTAGGACTGAATGAGGCTGTTTCCAGTATCTCAATTTTTGTATGAGGCGTAAGTGGGTTCAGGAGGTTTGGTCGATCCTGTGAGACAATCTGCTTTGCCTCTTTGGCAGATCCTGTGAGATAATCTGCTTTGCCTCTTCCTTTCACAAACAACATCACAGTCACTGACCATTGAAGATAATTATGGCCAGTCAAGCGATGAGTTGTGATAAGGAGAGGTGGGGGCTCAGGGTTGATTGGTCCTTGTGGTGTAGCAGATCTGATCAGGCAGTTGGGATGATCACGTAAAGGTGATTTAGTGCTACCCTGATCAACGCTGCCAACTGCATTTAGGCCAAAGCCAAATCGGATCATGGTGTCCAAATGAGAGGCTCGGATACCATGAAGATTTCTAGAAAAAGGAATCTAAGAATTTTATTTTCTGATTGACTGAAGCCCTATTACAAACTACTGGCTTATATAGCCGTGGAAATACAATTCAAACGGTATTAAGAAGAAACAGAAATCCAAATTTAAAATTTAAAATCTAAAATAATATCTTAGTATCCCTAATAATTAGGAAGATCAATCTGAATCCCTAGAAATTAGGGGTTATCACCGATAGGCATAAAATAAAGAAATAATAAAATCTGAGAGTAAATCTAATAAGATTTGATAGGATTTAATCAGATTTGATCTGATTTTCTGATAAGTCTTTCAACAGGCACATTCAGCATGCAATTGATTCATTAACCTCAATGGAATGATTTACTGACAAATAAACCAAAGAATGGTCAAAGCAACACTTTTCAAATCGCAGGGCAGCAAAGTGATAATGGGCCAAAAGATAAGGCCTTCTCTGATTTGCTTTCACTTTATGGTTATAATCAAGCTACAAAATTTGCATAAACAGAAACCTCAAAATATTTTGAACCCATCTAATGGATGCGCAAAACAAAGTTTAAAGATGTTTTTGTTATCATAGTATGAAACTTATACACTAAAGCAAAAAATAGTTTGTTGTTGAGCATGCCCAAGAACAATTTCTCATAATACATTTAAAGGTTTTGGCAGGAGCAATGTATAATTTATGAGTTCCATGGTGAGTTTGGTTGGAGAAAATGCCAACATTTTCAAAGGTGTTCTAACAACAAAGAATTATGTTTATGATTCTACAGCTTTCCTTTGATGCTCTGTTCGTGGTCGTCTCAAGAAAATTTGTATTAATGATATGCAAAGAGATTAGGCAATTCCAACCCCCCCCCCCCCCTCCTTAAAAAAAAAACAACAAAATTTTGAACCACCCTAGTTTACTATTTCCTTTCATTCTTAGGAGCATTTCTTATCCTCCACCAGATGTACTTTCTCCCCTTTCTTTCTAATAATATATTTTTTCATCCAAAATAAATAAACATTTTCATTGTACATCTTCATAAGAATTTCTGAAAAATTCTGAAACAGTAAGAAATTACAAGGGCAATCCATTTTTTATATAACTTCACTGTCCCTCAACATATGTGTAATGTGCAGATCCAAAACAGAAAATTTGCCCCATTTATTTCTTCACTGCCCAGCAGTGAGTTATTCTTGGAATAAGCTCATTGGTATTCTCAAAGAAAGTTGCGTGAGTCTCAGTACTTTGGATTAGTCTTTCCAAATTCACTTTAAAGAATATGATAATAAAGATAGCAAAATTTAATGGCAGTGTGCAGTTTATGGAACTCTGGTTTGTCTAGTTAGAGAAGAATGCCTGTATTTTCAAGGATATATCATTGTCTACAAATATGCTATGGGATAAAATTGTTTATATGGCTACCTTTAGTGCTGAGCTCTTGGGTGTTGGAAGGGAATTTGCATTTCTCATATGCAAGGAAATTAAACAGCTCTTCTACTCTAATTATGCTCTTGGATTTTGCTATATTATTAAGTATTTGTGTTCAGTTATTCTTATCAACAAGACTTTGTACTTTCTCCCCTTTCTTAATACAATTTCTTTTTCAATGAAAGAAAGTTTGTATGTACGTTCATATAAGTACTAAACTAAACATAATCCTTGTCAAAACAACTCAGCCCTACTTATTGTGTAGAAGTTCCAAAAGAGTATAGCAATTACCTCGGTATCAAGTTGCTTAGAAAGGGATATAGATTTCTTCAGAACCTCTTCTTGTAAACGAGCATCACTATCATCAAAGGCCCGGACAATCATAGGAAGAACATGTGATTCAATATGCTCTTGACTAGTCTAAATGAACAAAGAATGACCCTGTTACTATTAGTTTAAAAATATGATTGATAGTAATTTCAGCGATGATCAAGAACAATAGAAGAGAAGTTTATAATCTTCTCGATGCAAGTGATCATTAATCATCAAAATTAATGAGCTGAATAGTAATATAGAATTACCTTGTTGATTATATGCTCTGCATGCTTCACAAGTAGCAGTAGAGTCTCACCTGCTGCAGTACTAAAGACAGGAACAAGGGCTGGAAGCGTTGATAGCTCAAAATCTCTTTTATCCTGGAAAACACCATAGCAAATCAGATTATCATTGTTCCTGTTGAATTTTTTCTTTTAATAATATCCTAATTATCAAACAAACCAAAAAAAGTAAAAGATTCATCATTCCAGCTATAGCATTAACTCAAGATCACAATCAGTTCTATAGAGACCACAAATTTTCATTTCTTAAAAGTAAATTACATGAAAAAAGTAAAACAAAGTATATCAGATCAAAATGTACTCCTTGCATGTTTGAAACCCAAAGAACAAAAAAAACAAAAACAAAAGGAAGCATTAATCATGTTGTCAAATTCCTTCAAAGAGAAAAACAAAAAATATAGAAATGTGGTACAAAGAAATATTAAACTACAGGGAAAAAAAAATTACAAAAGCAAAAGGATATATACTATACCAACATGGAAAAGCAGTGCTGGAAAAGGAAAAGAAAAAACAAATAAAGCTCTCCAAGTAATAAAGAATATTCAATTAAATTGCACCTCTAGAAGAAAAGCCTTTCTGAAACATGGAAGCAGAGTATTAAATGGATGCCAAATAAATAATGTCAACCACGTAAAGAATCATAAAATGATCTTAAGACTCTATCATTAAGTCCAACCATATAAACCAGGCCACCCATTCCGTTGAATCTCTGAAGGCCATATAAAGCTATTGCCCTTTAATTCAAGCGAAATTAATTAAACAAACCCAAATATAGAATTAGATCTTGTCAATTTTAATGAAATAACTCTGTGTTCAGTTTCATCCGGGCTACCTCAACTTCAACTTTGTCAATAGTTATAAAGTTTTATATATAGATGTTCTTTTCTGTTACAAAGAAATACTATCTACTTGGTAGTTTTCTTTAATAATTAATTGTGTATTCAAACGAAAGAGATACATGGAATTCATTCATCAACACACAGTTAACATAATGACTATCCCATGCATCCCCCAACCAATTAAAAACACTCACCCCATTGTAAGTCACTTACCAGTCAACATGTTGGTTAGTATCTCTTGGGTAATGCGATAAACCAAACAAACATTTCAACTCAAAAATGGAGTGATACTTCTTATCAAACATAGCTACCCTTCTTCTGACTCTATCATTCCATGATCCCTTGTAAAACAAAATTTTCAAACATTAAGCAATTCTTTTAATCTTATCATGCAGCCATCTTACCCATTCCAGACTAAGGAAACTTTTGTCAAATTTTTATCACAGTCCAAAGGAAATGCCTTATCATTTGATCACCAAGGTAAAGATAGGGTCTCGATCTCATTGACAATCAAGACCCACAAGCCTTAATAGAAGCTAGGAAGGTGGACTTTGTTGGGGATAATGGTATTAAGTTAAAGATGCTAAATTATCCCATAACTTAGCAAAGGAAGAAGTGGTTGGAAAAAGGAGTTGCACAACCAATTTTGTTTCATCTATAAATTATGTAAGTATTAAGGGTAGGCAGGTGTGCAAGGTGAATCCATGAAGCATTTTAGCTGGACTGTTAGGGGCTTAGGTTGTCAAGGAAAGGGAGAAAACAAAGCAGGTTATCTCAAAAGTAATGCCAGACATTTTAATGCTCTATGAGATTAGATTAAGCTACATGAAATGTAATGGTGTGTTGCTGAGGAGTTCGTGGGCATCTAGACATGAGGATTGAGGATTGGGAATGCTTCCCTTTGCTTGATGCCTCGACAGGTATGGAGGTTATGCAGGTCACAAGGATAGCAAGAATTAATTGTGTTTCATCTATAAATTATGGAAATATTAAGGGTATGCAGGTGTGCAAGTTAAATCCATGAAGCATTTTAGCTGGATTGTTAAGGCCTTAGGTTGTCAGGGGAAAAGGAAGAACATAAAGGAAGTCATCTCAAAAGTAATGCCAGAAATTTTAATGCTTCATGAGATTAAGCTTCACAAACTGTGATGATATGTTGGTGAGGAGTTTATGGGCATCTAGTCACGAAGATTGGGAATGCTTCCCTTTACTTGATTCCTTGCCCGGCATGGGGTTATATGGGCCACAAAATTAGCAACAAAGATAGACTCCCTTCATGGCTACTTATCAGATTCAGTTTTACTGGTTTTTAAATTGAGCGGTAACTCAAAGGTGGATTACCTCAATTGATGGTCCTTTAAGGCCTCAGATTGGACCTTTTTTGGGAAGAGCTTAGCTAAAATTCATGGGTTCTGTGCTCTTCACTGGTGTGTCATGGTGATTTCAATGCAGTGAGGTTTCCTAATGAAAAATTAGAAGCAAGTCTTACCACTGTGGCGATGAGGGGTTTTGAAGAATTTCATTTGGGATTGCAGCCTTAGAGACTTAACTTCATGAAATGCCCTGTTATCCTAGTCAGTGGTTATGGGGGAATACTACTACTTCTTGGTTGAATAGATTCTTGAGCACTAGTTGTTCGGAGGCTTTTCCAGATTTAGAGCAAGAAACATTGTCACAAGTTGTTTCAGATCTCCCAATTGTTATGGAGTCCTGCAAGGTTAAATGGGGCCCTGCCCCCTTTGCTTTGGAAATATGTAATTGAGCCACTCTTCTTTTACTAGCCTAGTGAAATAGGCATGGGAAAGAAACAAGGGTGGACAGATGGAAGGTATAAACTTGGGAGGAAATTGAAAGTTTTAAAGGAGAAGGCTAAAAGTTGGAACTCAGAGATTTTTGAAGATTATAGGATTAGAAAAGAGGAAGTTCTGTTAGAATTGGACTCATTAGATAAGTTGGAGGCACAGGGAGAGCTGCCTTTGGAACTGAATCAATTATCTCATGGACAAGACCATTTTTTCCTAAGAAAATAAAAGTACCACACACCTTGTATCCAATATTGCTGTCAATTCATCATAAAAGTTGAAATGACAATAAAAATTACATAGATATTCCAATAAGAAGAGAACACGAGGAGAAATAATCAGGGTAAATAACCTTTCTCCTAACAACCATCAAAACAATCTAACAGTATGCAGAAGTTTCCATGTAGATAAAAATTTTAGGCACTCCATCACAGTGTAAATGTGTGTGTGTGTGTGTACACGAAAGTTGAAGAGAAAGAGAGAGATATCAGCACCTGAGATTCTGCAATGGTGAGAACCATAGGCAGAATCATTGGCTGCATTACCACATTCCTAAGTTCGGCACAAAGTGGAGGAAGCACCTGAAAGGAATTATATATGTTTATTAATTATGTTAAAGACAGTATTAGAAAAAAAAAAAAAGAATAACTCCATATTCATTAGATTTCAGAGTATAGAATCATCATCAGCAAAACATGTAACTAAGAACAAGAGAACAATCTCAGAGGAAAAATAAGAGTATTAACATATGGAACATTATTTTGACATGCATGAAAGGTAGCAGGACCGTATTGTCCCACTCAACTGAAGTCAAATCAATAATCATGTAAGTAATAAGAGATGCAGTATTTGACTTCACATCCAAGAAGACTAAGTAGCTGACAGAGCAAGAAGCATACTCAATATGCAACGGGAGAGGAAACTGAAATAAATATATTAGTATAAGCAAATAAAACAACATAGCCATAAAGCAAACCTTGTACCGCAATACGCGGGTGTCAAAATCTTTCCACATATCTGATAAAGCTTTTAAGAATTCAGACTTCTGCATGTTATCTCTTTCCTACAAGAACAGAAGACATGCCATCAAGAACTTCAAATATTGTGACACTTTTTATTTGTCTATGGCAAATTGTGTTGCAAATTGAATTGTCACAAGGTGAAACTACAAATTCTTACAAGCATATGGTCGAGGAAGCGCAGAGCACGCAACCTAGTGTCATTCCGAAAAAATGGGGAGCCTGAGAAAAGGAAGGCATAGACATTGTCATAAAAAAAGTTTTGTTACTATTTTCACATTCAGTTACTCAAATATTTGTAAATTAGCAATTTGTATTGTCACTATTTCACATTCAGCTAAGAAATTCAACAATTGAAGCAGAGGATGATTATAACTTATTTTACTCTTTCACATTCAGTTACACAAATGTTTGTCAATTAGCATTCCCATTGTGTGGAGCTCCTGATAGCAAGCTCAATGGACCATTTGCTGCGCCCAGAAAGCAGCAGACACACACTACATTGTTCAATTGTACATGATAAATAAATAACTAACTTGAGCCTCCCATGCGTAGTAATGGGTTTATGATAGAAGCCCTCTGTAGTCTGCACTCAAGTAAATAATTCACAACCCAAAAGACAAAGAATAGCAGAAGGAACTCATGTTTTGTATTACTAAATGGAGTACAAAGGAATTTTATCAGTCCTACAAGAACACATGTACTGATGCAAGCCAAAACCCAGTCCCATTACACCCTTACCCAGTGATTCACATCTCAAAAAGATAGGATGAAGAGAAGAACAATCTGGCCTTCAAGAGGCTAGAACTCTCCAAAAGACTCCTCTCAAAAGGGCTCCTTTTTCTTTCCATCGCCCTTTCCTTGTGATTAATACTTTCTTTTACCTACTCCCTAACCACCCCTTCTTACTTTTCCATCATTGTTTCCCTTTCCTACCCCTGGTCTTCTGTGTGTCATTTGGCTATATACCACTTTATCCATTGTTTGACCTTCAGTCCTTTTCTCTTCTCCAGCAGCTCCACCTTCTTTCACTCTATTTTGCCTTCTGCTGTACGTATGGACTGCTTGGGTGGGCTGGGTCTTATCACTTTCCCACTAGGTAGTAGGCTAAACTACACTCAAAAACCCTGTGAAATCTTGTGGTATACTTACACCATATAATCAGGTAATGATTAACATGTAACAACCTGTGTTTTAGAAAATCAAACTAAAGCTACAACACCATTTTTATTAGACTAAGTCATTCTAGATTCTAAAAAATTCTTCAGCTATTAACAAGCATCAACTTAATTTGGAATTCAAAGAGTTTTATTTGATTTGAATTGCCATGATATTTTCAAATTGTTCGATGACAATGTTGCAGCTGCAGTTGTTTGGTGGGTCTGTAGTTCCTCTGAAGATCGTTTATTGTTAACTAAGAAAGCTAGCCAGTGTATTCTTTCAACGAAGCATATGTTTTAACCAGCTTCTTGATGCACAAAAGGAGTAAGTTAAACTCCCATAAATCACAACATGTTTTAGTTCAAATTAGGACCCACATGCCTGCTTCCTGCAGGAGTCTTCAATTGAAAAGTGTATATTGATTGCTCACATTACAGTTGAAACAACTAAGAGTCTAAGGTATTTTTATTCAAACTTGATTTAATAAATGGGCAACCGACAAAATCTCATTTACAAAGAACTCCAGAAGCAATCCATTTCGCTGTTTTGATTTCATACCTTTATCATTTATCAATCAGGGAAACAGATATATAATGACATTACAACATTCAAAAAGCCATCTTCACCTGTAAAATCCATAGCTGTTGGCCTAGAAGACTCATTTGGAGATAGCATCCTCTGCAAGTCAGGAACCAACTCCGACGGAATAGACGAGAATGTGTCACTGGATAAGTAAGTCAAGGTATTCATGTACTGCAGAAGTAAAATTCCAGAACTTCTTATTACTTACTAATGGCTGAAATAGAAGAATCAGCATTATTTTCGTGAAGAAGCAAAATCCTAATTTAATTCTGGCCTTTTTGATTGTAATACATAAAGGGTAATTTTATTCAACAAATGAAAGCACGAATAAATTCCTTTTAAATGGTATCCTCCAATTGCATGTTTTGTGTGTAGTAGCCAAACCTTTTTTGTTTTTGATAAAACAAGAATAGTACATGAAGGAGGATAAGGTATCTGCCTAAAAGAACATAAAAAACACAGTGAACCTAAGAGGCCTAAATAAGCAACAAAAGTTGTCCAGCCACTGCATATTGGAGAAGAAGAGCCCCCTCAAATTACCGTGGGCAGAAGACAGAGAGGCCATGGACACAGTCCCATCTTATAACACGTTCAAGGGCAAAGAAATTCCCTTGAAAATATGAGCACTGTGCTCCAACCATATATACCAGAGATCAGCATAACTAGCACACTGCCACAAAGTTTTGGCCCGCTTATTCATTTTGAAATCTCTAAAACATATCATGAGAAACTGCTATATTCCATAGGTAGTGACCTGACAATGCAAAAACAAGAAGGAAACTGATTCTATGCTACCATTACACATATAACACATATCAGGGGACAATGTTGTGTGTGGTCCAAAATACAATATGTCATTGGTAATAGTCCTATTTAACAGTACCATCGAAACTGTTGGAGATCTCATTTTTTCCCTCTCATTTTCCACAAATTCCACATGTTTTTATTAGCACCATTCTGTCATTATATGCTTTACTTCTTTGTACAGATGACTGATACCGGTCATTGATTAGGAGATAAGACATTTACCTTTGCTGATTGTTTGGGATGTTTGTTCCTTTCAAGTGCCGAGATATGTACATTTTTATTATACTGTAATAATGCAAGTTGTTCAAATCTTTTTCCTCTTCACTATCTGATGTGGAACCCCAGACTAAAGAGATTAAAACACCAACAAACAATTCGATTTAAGCAACAAGCAAATCAAAATTCTTGCACTACTGAACCCCTAAGAAACCTGTTATTAGAAACGTGTATGATAAGGCTTGAAAAATAAGAATTGAAATCATCAAAAAGTAAAAAAAACCACCTAGATAAGATATTAAATTTTTAGTGCAACTAGGAGAATTAAACCAACCCTCACAAAAGCAATAAGAAGAACGTGCTCATCTCAAGAGAAGAAAAGAAGCGCAAAGTAATGTCTACACGAGGTATTTGTAGCTTCTCCTAGGAATAAGATTTTGACTTAACCTAAAAATAAACCCAAGTCCAAGTCGAATTAGGAATAGGATTTTGACATTACCTTTATAAGAACTTCAAAAACATTCCCTTTTAACCTTTCATCAAAAACATTCATTTCAGGCCTATTTTAAGCCTTAGACACATAGCATAAAGTCTTGGGATGTCCATCTTTAACCTTGGTCCATTTGACTTAGTCTTCTATTCCTTAGATAATTTTTCATGCATCTCTTCAACAAAGACTTAGCCAACCAAATCCAGATTTCAGCCTCTTTACCCTCAATATTTTGATTGATCCTATTGGCATAGTGAATTCTTCATTTTTCCCTCCATTGCCTCCAATACTAGCAATGCCGCCATCTATGTCCACGTCACTATCTCTCATTTTTCTCCATGGTATCAGAGCTTCCACTAGCCTAATCCATGCCCATATGCCATAGGACAATAGCACACTTAGTTTCACATGTTGGGATTACTATTTCATTGCCACAGCAACGCGAACACGCGCCCTATCACTATGTTTAAGGGGGTCAAACAGCAAAACCCTAAAGTTTGCTACTATTTGACATCTCATGCACCGCCACGTGCAGGTGCAGGCACATCCAACTGCTCTCTATTCACATGCCGACAAGTGAGAGCACATCATGCACAACCATTCATCTACAACTACTTGACTCTTTCCTCTTCCAACAACAACCAAATCACAACTTTTTGGACACTTCATGGAAAGACCAATTGTTAGTTGGAATTTGGGGATTAATAGTCAGTTAACCAATGGTAGTTAGAAGAAGTTAGTAGAGAAATTGTTAGTTAGGATCTATTATGATGTAGGTCAAGTAGTTAAGAATCAACTACCTATTGTAATCACCCTTAATACCACTACGGCCACAAAAAAGGGTAAGACAAGGGATGAGACTTGGGAAATGACTGAATAGAGTTGTGTTTCTTCTCTCTATACCAAATTGTTATCAAACATTAGTCCAGGAGCCATGATAGGAGTACATGATGGGTTTAGAAAGCTAGAGCAAGAGATGAGTCTGATTTAGACAAACATCATTTATCTGAATCATATGTTGAGAATGGAGAGAGTTGGTAGCAAAGATTTCAGCAAGAATTCCTCAAGGAGAGGCAAGTTACAATAAAGAAATTGGGGGGCTGTCCAAGAAAGACAATGAAGAAATTGGGGTGCCACCCAAGAAAGCCAATAATTACAAGAAAACTAGTCATCTCACTTTTACATCAGGTTCCTTCCAAAACTCCCTTTCATTTTTTGAAACTTTTCTAACAGCTACACAAGATGGTAATGAGACCATCAAGCTCTGTTAGTTTGGGCCATCATTCTCATTGGAAACAATTGAGCAGAGCGATACTACATTAGAAGTTGAAAGCTCATAATCTAGACTGCAGCAAGGCAAAGACTGAAGACAAAGAAGGCAAAAAGTTTTTGGACCAGCAGCATCTAAATTTCAACAGACAAGGAAGTTGTATGGTGGCTCAAGAATCAAGAGTTGCCAAGAAAAGAAAATAATTCCATAATATTATTGAAGAGAAACTTGCAGAGAGAGAGAGTTCTTGAACCATATCTTACCTTTGAAGATGACTTTCCGTACACTTTATATCTTAAGAGTAATAGAAATCAAAGGCTAATAAAAAATGACATCTGTTTTAGGAGGTTCTTTGAGAATGCAAGATGCAGGGGACCCAATTAAGTGCTCTATTGCTGAAATTGCCATAGGTATGCACATTATCCAACAAGAACTAGAGCAGGTTCGTGTTTCTACATCAGAAGAAGATAAAAAACCAGTTACTTCTTCAAATGAGAAGATTGTTGCATGTCTAAAGGAAATCGGTCTGCCTTGGTAAGATAGAAAAATGGGAGATTTTCTGAGAGGTCAGAATATTGTGCAAGAAATCATTTAGGCCGAAGTTGTTCCATGGCTGAAAAATACTCTCACAACTTCTAATTCCCCAATTACCTAACGAAAACATTAAAAGAATTGATCCAAACGACCATGGATGAACAAGGGAAGTTATACAAGAACCAGCAACTGGGTAAATCCTACCAGCCACTAGAAGACAGTACCTGTTTTTCTAAAACCCAAATCTGTACAAATCCTTGAGGACAATGATTGATTTTCAGCGGGGGAGAGTGTTTTTACATGGTATTAGTAGATTAGTAGTTAATTAATCAAAAGGGTAGTTAGGAGAAGTAAGCTGAGAAATTGTTAGTTAGGATCTGTTACGAAGTAGGTCCAATAATTAAGCATTAACAACCTATTGTAATCACCTCAATACCCTTATGGTTATAAACATGGGAAAGGAAAGGGGAGAGACTTGTGAAATGATTGAATAGAGTTGTGTTTCTTCCCTCTGTACCACCAACAAAGTCATGTCGAAGGTCAAGTATGAGACTAGAGGATATATGGCCTATAGTGCTAAGAAAGCGCTTGAAACCGTTGTTTAGCAAGGACTATGCATAAGTTATTTGGAAGAAATCCACCCCTTACTAGTGACAACACTGTGAGTATTGGTCATGTAGCTCAATCAGGTATTAATGCTTCTAATGCATCAACTTATCAAATTCTAATGCTCTTGCAATGCACTTGCAAACCTTTGATTTGGTAGCTTTCCCCATGTTCAACATTTGGATTTATGGCCAAATCAAGTGTAAGGCCAAAAGCAACTGTGATTCCTGCTTCGAGAAAATCAGTGAAGAAAATAATGTTTGAGTATGGTCGATTGTGTTGCATGTTTGTTTTGCTCTCAAGTAAACCCTATGCGCAAAGAATGGCCAAGCACAAACAACAAACGCATATGCTCCTACCCACAATAGTTGAATTTGAAGAAATGCATCCACACTTGGTTACATAACGAACAGGTTTTGTAATTGGGATTTCATTTTCTATTGTCTCTAGTCTCATAATATATATATCACGTTTCACATACTGCTATCTATGATTCAATCTTCTAGACTTAGTTTCCATATGCATTGTTTTGGGCTTTACATGTTCTGATTTGAATGAAGAGGGCCAATATATTCCAATTACCCTGATTCTGTTATAATTTAAACTTTGCTTGCAAAACAATTGTCTTTTCTTTACTTAAAAAATCAAGGGAAATGCCATTAATTTTGAAGACCCAGTATACAATGTTTATACCAAGTAGTTCAACCTCTTACTCTGATCAAATAATCAAAAGCAGATTGTTCACTATGCAATTTTTTCCCTAACTGCACTATCTAATGCATCCAATTCTAAGCATCTCATAAGTCAAGTTCAGCTTAAGCTTACAGACAATTTAGTGTACAAGTATAGATCATATTTGTAAGTATAAAAGCCTGAATGCAAGATGCAATTCTTGCCTTTGTATTCAAGGTCCACATCACATCCTTACTAGATGCTTCACAGGTAAGTGGAAAGCTCTCCAGTCAACTATTTGATATGTGATCTCTTATGAAAATATGTATATGTTACATGAGTGACCTTGTCAATTTTACATAGGTTATCTATCTTAGTTCTGCTTGAAGCGGAGGCATTCCCTGCCACTCTTACTGATGCAACCAACAAGTGACCTAATCCAGTTCAGAGAACTTTATAACTCTTCAAGAAACCCTTTGACAATGTACCTTATGCAAACTCCAGATGAAGTTTTTTTAGACGAAAAAAGAACAAACTCCAGATGAAATTAACTTAATCAGTTGATGACAAATCCAAATATATCTGCACTTTAACCCAATGCTTGTCCACAATTCATCATTTTACATAACACCCGTATCAAAATCTATATATAACATAATAATGTTTCCAACCTATTAATTGACTGAGAAAAATAAGCGCACAGAATATGAAAAAGCTATGTCCTCTTGACAAGAGACAATAATAATAATGTCAAAGAGTAATTATATCACCACCATATTTACAGAAAAGACTCTCCAAAAAGAAAGTAGAAGGTTAGATAGACAACATGATGTGGAACAACAGAGAGAGGAGGGGAAGAGATGATAAAGCAAGGGGAGAAGTTGAGAGAGAAAATGAGGGAGGAGGAGAAAACCCTTGGTTAATACAAAATCCTATTCAATCAATCAAAATAGTCTTAACTCAAAATATAATGCCTAGGGCTATTTATAGATAACCCAGACATAAAAAAATAAATTAGGACTCTATTAGGAGGCCCATTACAAAGAAATTAAATAACAAAAATAAATAAGTAAAATACCTAAACTAATCCTAACAGAAGGATAATTAAAGCCACACAAAAATGGTTAAATTACAATAGTTCTAATTCCTAGGTTTATCCTAAATAACTAAATTATAAATAATATTTTTAGGTTTATCTCTAATAGCTAAATTACAAATAAATAATAAAATGTCTCTTATTTCATTCTGAATTACACCAATTCTGCAATAATTAAATAATCAGCCAAGAGTTAAAGAGTGTTCCTTTATCAAGTATACATTGCAAAATTTAGTTTTAGACAAGTTACAGGAAGGCCAAAGCTAAAGATAAGCTGAAGTCTATGAAAAGGGTAGACCAAGGGATTAATATACATACCATCTTCACATTGTTGTGGCAGTCAAACAAGGGCTTGCGAGCAATCAAATGGTAAGCAACACAACCAAAACTGAAAATATCAGAACACCACCCAGCTGAAGACACAGTGCTCTTCACCAGCTCAGGAGCTGTGTAATTCAGTGATGGCTGAAGTGGCAGAACAGAGTCCTCAACATCATATTCCTATACGGCCATACATGAAATAAGATACATGTCAATTTACAGAATGTACTCTGTTCAAAATGATGAGAATAAGATAAAAATATATAATCAATCACAAACCCTTTAAAAATTTCAGTTGAGATGTGCATAGAATTATCAAGAAAAGCATACATGTAATAACACAGCCAGCTCAACAATTTTGGTCAAGGAGAATGACCATGCATGCCAGGTTACAAAATGTAGAGACTAACGACAAAACAAGTATAAAGTTCCTTGAGCTTTACTGTAATATAGTGTTTTGGGGCTCATCAGTGGATCAAAAGAAGAAGAAAACAAGTCAAAGATGGAGATATGAACAACATATGCAAAGACTTGCTCCACAAAAGGTATAGGATCACAAATCTCATTGGTTAATAACACTTTAAATACCAAGTTCCAATCAAAGTTCAATAGAGATGACCTTAGTATCAACATCAGGCAACCCATGGAATTGCAAGTTATTTTGATGCGAGTTGATTTATCCCATAATCAATTATTATATTACAGAGGTATCTTAATGCAATAAAGAAGGGAACCAAAAAGCAGCATAATAAATTATAATCCTATTAAATGTTTCACCCACAGCATAATGGAAAGCTTGCAGATTAGCCGAGTCACCATAGGCCTGAGCTGCTGAAATTGCAAAACCAAATCCACCAAGTTTCCAAGCTCCACTTGAGGTGATGAGAATATTCTGAAAAAAGTACAAACATTGCATTCAATAAACTCATCCAATATTTCATGATAGAGCACAAAAGATCAAGTAACAAAGCTAGCATACATATCACTTACATAATAAAAGAAATCTACTACAGCAGCAAAAAATTTTAAAGAAAATATTTTCTCATGATTTTAATGAATATTATTCACAAATTCTAGAAATGAAGATTAAATGAGCAATCAGATGCAGGTACAAAGAGATTTAGAAAGTATTGATCTCTTTAAGTTATTGATCCTCATCTTACCGATGTACTCCTAAGTAAAAGGGGAAAAATCACAGAACTTTCTTGCATAACAATAAGCCATTGAATTTGCAAGAACTCTTAAAATATACATCAAAAGCATCAACTCATCAAATGTAAAAGGAAAACTCCATAGTGTTCAACTGCAATGTATCATTTCTAGTTTGATGCCACTATCTGGTATATTTCTTCAGAACAAAACAAAAAATGAAGGGCTAAAAAATCTAAGCCAAAGTAATGAGAATTATTACTATATGTGTGTGTGTGTGTGTGTGTGTGTGTAATGTCGTCACCTCAGGTGATATAGCTCGATGAACAAGATGTGCATGGTTATGGAGAAAGTCCAGAGATTCTGCTATCTGAAGTAAACCATGCTTCACCTCCAACAGTCCCATATCCTGCAAAATAAAATCTCTTTTGTACTACAGAGATCTCTATATAAATATTAAATATAAAAACAATGCATTAATGCATTAAATACTTCATGTATTAGAAATTATTTTAAAAATATGCACATGTCCACATTAAAATAGAACTTAAAGACATCAATAAAACCACACATGGGCCTTCACTTAATAACTTAAACTTTAGGGTGAAGTGGTACTTGATATGGTATCAAAGAATTTAGGAACAAGCAGTAAGGAGTTTAATCTTTGTTACCTCCATTTCAGGCTTTCAGCATTAGTTACACAGTCACAAGAAAAGAATGTTGGGACTTAGAACCATCAACTTTAAGATAATTTACTCTTTCAATTAATTTAACATTGCGTCTCCTTGCTTTAAGTTTACATATAACTAACCCAATTTGACTAATAAAGAAAAGTGTAAAAGAAGACGCAAATCCATGCGTTCATATTTCATAATCTTTCCTCTATCGTGCTATAATCCTATAATAAGGCTATCAGACTCTCATTCTTATATGGATTGAATATGCAGGCTAAGGAAATCTCCATATTTTGGACAATCCCAAGCTAAGTTTTAGTCAACAGGCAGACAACTTCACCTTGCCATTCTTTTCTACCAAATACAAGTAGTGCTGGCAATGCTAAATAACAATGAAATTAATCCATATAGCATATACTAGGCCAGGCACGTGATAATGAGAAAGAATCTCCACTTGACAAGCCCATGTGGAAATCTAAAACTGCCTCGAAGGTCAAGAATTCATTTTGGATAGTGGAACTCAACAAGTATAAATTTAATCACATGCTGTAGGTGTGTTCATTGTTTGGAGCCATTTTTAATGGTCAGATTCAATTATTAAAAAAACAAAAAGACTAAGGAGGCGAAAGCTGTAAAGTTACATTTTATGCCATTCTTTGGTATATCTAATTGGAGCCAAATGCCAGTATTTCCAACAGCACTTCTTTACCCTTACCACGTGGTGGGATAAGAATGTATAAATGGCTTCTCTACTATGTTATACACATAATTTAAGGAAATACACCGGTCTAACATACAGAGATATTGGAGAGCTTTATTGTATCTGAAATTTTACAGCAGCATTAAAGGTTAGAACGATCATTCATCACTTAGGAATGAAGATGCATCTGAAATTTCTCGAAGTGATATATGGTATGCATACTACAGAAATCAGCCTATTTAACCAAAGGTCAGATGGCAGTAACTTGCATTGACAATGACTATAGCTAAATTTTGAGAATCATTTGAAGAATATAGATGATTTCTCAAATAGTGGTGATCTTGAGATTTAATATCATCAATGTCCAACCGATCTGCCAGACAAACTTCTGGCAGCCATGGACAAGGCAATGGCTGTCTTTTTATCAATTTCAGGAAGAGACAGAGCAGTAAGTTTAGCAAAGAGAGGGCTGCAGCACTGCCAAGAGGCAACTGAAAAGATTACTGTCACCAATGGATAATACAGTGGCAGTACAGCCAAAGATCCACTACCTTTCTGCCTAAAGGAAAAGGCATGGAAATCAAGTACTGCATCAAGGATTCATAATCCTTCCATAAATTTAAAACTTGGGCATGAATCAAGTTTGAGGGGGTATCCCTGTAGATTTCAGCAGGTTTAGAGAAGGACAAAAGGAATAAGTTGAAGAGCAAGGACTCACAATTGACCTGCTATTGACATCCCACGATAAACCATACACTGATTGAAACATTAAAACAACATGCAATCTGAGCCAAAAATTCAAAAACAAAACCTGTTAAGCTTGGCATAAAATTATTCGCAAAACCAATATGTTTTGTGACACTAGAGAGTAAAGACACTATGGAATACTTAGGTAAAGGCTAATAGACAATAGGGACCAGGATGGTGGAACAATGTCAGCCTACCATAATTAAACCAAGGATTCAATCTGGCAAGCATCGAATTGGTATCGCATTCCGCAAACAGAAAAGGTCAAACACCACATCATTGACCAACATAATATACTCCCAGCCACCAAAGCATTCATTCACTAGATCACATAAAACAACCCAAAGTGCTAAAGTTCATCTACTAAAATAGAAATTGAAATTGAAATGCTGCTACCTACCATTCCCCTGAGCTCCTTGGGAACATTAGCAACATTCTCCAAATTCCCGAGAGTATTAGCCACCGACGCAAACAAGGGTTCAGTCACCATTGCCATCGCATTCTTGCTCTCATCCAACGCCTGCACCACATGCACCACCCCGGGGTGCCTCAGCCGCACCAATTTACCCGCATCGGCCCGAATCAAATCCAAAAACGAATCCTCAGCTGCCTTGGTCAACCCAGCACGCATTCGCGCCTCGGACAGTGCCCGCTTGTCCAGTACCCAAACACAAACAAGCGGATACTGGTGCTGGCGAGAGGGCTCCCTGGGCCTGGCGGAATAGAGCCTCCATGCCAGACCGGGTCCGGCTGAGGCGATCTGGTCAAGGAGGTCGTAGTCTTGGAGAGCCTTCGGTCCGGTCACCTCCTGCACGGTGGTCTGGACCTTCTTCTCAATGACCGCAGCGGTCTTAGCCAAGGCTTGCGTTAGGGTTTTCATGTTCAGAGACATGATTGGGAAATGAACGAAGAATTGAAGATTTTGAAGAAGAAACAGAAGAAGGAGGAGGAGAGGGCAGAGGATGTGGAATTGAGAGAGATCAGACAGAGTATAACATGTCTCTCTTTCTCTGTTTGTCCTCTCTCTTTTCTTCCCCGTGTTTCAGGTTTACAAGTCTATAGTTCATTCAGCTTCGGCCGTTAGTTGTATTGTCTCTATGGCAGCATTCTTAATTACTTTGTCCAAACTTCAAAATCAGAGGAAAAATATATTATTCATAAAATTAAAAATTATTTCAATCATATGATTTTTTTAAAAATAAATATTAACTGATCCTGATATAATTTTGTGATAATTAATTTGATATATTATTTTTAATAAAATTATTATTTAAATAACTCTAACTCTTTTTTTTAAATAATTTTATTATGATTAATACATCGATTATCAATGTGTCCAATTAATATTTTTTCAAATTTTTGTTTAATAATTGTATCTATAAAAATTAATTAAAATAGCTTCAAAATATAATTATAAATAATGATTAAAGACTTAGTTAAGATCATATTGTATGTTGGCTGGTAAAGATTTAATTTAATTACTATGAACTATACTATAAATATTTTTATATAAAAATAGTCAACCTATGAATGTAATATATTTTAGTTATTGTATAAACTTGCTTAATATTTATTACTTTATATATAAGGTAAGATAATTTAATATTATTAACAAAGTAATTTTTCTTAAAGTAAATCCTAGTTGAAAATTTAAAAAAACTAAGGATTGGTGAACAAGTTTATAGTCGACTTTTCACTTGTATAATTGTTATAGGTGTGAATGATGCTTATATTATGCTATATTTGAGGGTTTAGGAAAGAAAATATAGAATAGCCAATGATTGGATAGAATGAAATAAAATATAATGGATTGAAACATGATGAATTATTTTATTATTTAAAAGTTTTAATGACAAAAGGAAATTCTTTCACAATTATTTAAAGTAACGGTAAATAAATTGAATAGAATGGTTTATAAAAAAAAATTTCTAATATTATATCATAAAACAAATTCATCATAATTAACAAAGATATGAAATGGCTTATAATTAATGAGAATATATTTGTAAATATATAAGGCATAAAATCCAAACCAATAACCAAATTATAATATAGAAGGCAAAGAACCCACGTACGGTCACCTATGTTGACTTCAATACTCAAATGTTTTGTTTTTTGGCACAAGTCACCCACTCTATGGATTACTTTAGTAAAAATACCTCATTTAATTCTAACAAACACTTATCAAATACATAGTACTAATGCATAGCTCCACATTATAATTCTTGTTTATTTTAAACCATGCTTAAAAGAACTTTCTCCTTTTGAAAACAACAAAAAACTCAATGGAACATGTTTGAACTGTAGTAAATAACATATGCTTAAAACATAATGTGGCCGCCATTTTTTTTCTATATATATGTATATATATTCACCCACCAAATATAAAGAGGCAAATTAAGATATCACATATCAGAAGTTTGCACTACAAATAACAACCTATATGGGAGGTGAAATAACAAGTTATATGCTTCATTTCTCAAGTTGCCTAAATTCATTCATGCAAATTTTCACACTACAAATAACAAGTTATTCCCATTTCAATAAGTGCAAAACTACTTATTCTCATACTGGAGGTGAAATTATTGTTTGAAATAAACAAACTACCACCACAATAAACTAACTTAGATGTAAACTGAGTTTTATTTTTCTTTAAAAAAAATTTATTTCCTTTGTTTTAGTAAAATGAAACTAACTCATATGTAGTCAATCTAGCACTAAAGAAATAAAGCACACAAGATCAATTATATATAGGGCAATCAAATCAGGATATGGTTAAAGCCCTCTAAAATCACATCTGCTTTCACTTAAAGGAACTATGACCATCAATATATTGCAGAACATGAAAGAAATAGAGAGATAGGAACTTTTTTTTTTTAAGAAGAAAAAAGGGTCGGCAATGTCAACTTCATCAATATATGGTCCCAAAAAAATAAATGAGCAAGATAAGGAATGGACACAAGAACCTCAAAATGCTTCCTTTAGGTCATGTGAGTCATCATAACTTTAATATTTTAACCACCTTTTAAATCAAACAATAGTGAAAAGTATAAAAGCATACTACATTAAGCAAGAATATGCCCACTAATTTAGCAGCTACTGAGAAAAGGTTCCAAATTAATCAGTTGAAATTTAAACAGGAATCAAGAAATCAATCTTTTACCTGTGTGAACCATATGAGTCATTTGACACTTCCCCTTTTTGCCTCGATTCCCTTTAACATAGACTACATTTGTCTTTCATTAGCCTCCTTCTACAATAGATATGACAAACAACAATGCTTTTCACCACTAAAAGAGACAACGATGATAATAGAGTCAATGGTGGGACAAGGCTGCTGTGTGCAATGAAAACTTAGGGGAAAGGCTAGTATGTGAGATGGGAAATGCTAAAGCCTTCAATTTTAGGTCAGGTTATGATTTTAGGGTAACAGATATTTGAATTGGCATGGAGAGCATTCTGATGTGGCAAAGAGAGTGATAATTTTGATCCAACTCATGTGACACATCAATAATAAATGTGTCATTTTAGCAATTTTTAATGAAAGTTTCACAAAGAAATAAAATTTATAAATGGTTGGCTAAGTAAGGGACCAGTTTGGAGTTTCAAAAGAGCAAGGTATCAAAATGGAAGAAGGTTAATAAGTGGGGAACTAAATAGGATTTTTGTCCAAAGTAAAGCTATTTGCAAAGGTATAATTATAACTTAATTAAGAAAGTCATTCTATTCCATTATTGACCCCTAATTTTAAAGGTAAAAAAAAAATGAGATTTTGGATAGCAAAAAAAAGTCCTATACACCTTTTGCAAGTTCATTTCATATAAAAATAAACTACTTAGCTCACTTTAGTCATTCTACTCCTTACCATCCATCCAAACATACTTATCTCATATCAATGTTATAGCCCTCAAACTTACATTCTCAAAGCCTCAAATCCCATCAAGTATATATAATGAACTTAAATAACAAGTTACTTTAAATAATGCAACTTAACTCGCAATCTAAGTAGTGCAGTTTAGCCACAAATGACATTTCATCTTAATCGAAATCATAATTAACTTACCTTTCCCGGACTATAATTAGGCCTTATAAAATCACATCATAAGGACAAAGGCTTCCATGTTTTGTATTATGTTTCTTTCATCGTTGAGCCATACAACTCCTAGCCTCTTTCTAACATGTAGGTTAAGAGCTTGATTTCTATTTCTTTTTTATTATCAATTCTGAATCATCACACCCATAAGAAAAAACTATTTCAATAACCAAGACAGCATAAAAAGTGCTAGAGTAAGAAATGTAGCTCCCTCTTAAAGCCTAAATGACCCAGGTGAAATAGGAAAAAATCTTGAAGACCTTAATTACCATAACAATGTCAATGTTGGGACCTAAGTTGGAAATGTATGGGTAAGTAACATTTCCCGCCTAGCAAAGGCTGTTAACCTTATTAAGCAACCTTACATCAATAAACCTAGTGTTGGTATTGTTGGACTCGAAACAACAAACTATCATAGACCTATACAAATAGCAAACTCACTATAATGATAAATTGGCAAATATTTGGACATGATAATGATCATTATGATGATGAATATGATGAGGTAACTACAAGTATGGCATTATGGTTACAAGAGAAACCGAATATACACTTATGCATTAAGTGTTATAGCAGTTTAATCTTTATAGTTCTTGCAGTATGTATGTATGTATGTATGATGATGATGATGATGATGATACTTATATATTTTAAATAAGGTACATGACTACTGAGAATTGTAATCTCACCCAATTTGATTAACATTTTTTAGGTGAAAGTTTCGATGGAGATAAAGGAAAACAAGTCATATGATAGGCTTTAGAATTATGTTGTCTTTTTATTGTTTGTACTTTTATAGAATAATGATGTATATAAACTTTGTTATAAAATAACTTTGATGGATGACTGTTTCATGATAATTCTTTTATTGTGAGATAAGTATATAAGATAAATACTAGCTTATGTTATGGAATTATAATGTAAGTAGAAGCTAGAATGGAGGTTTCCTTTCCATGTAAAATGTTCGGCATGTATTTATAATTACATAAAATATTTAATGATCGTGGATTACTCTAAGATTTGGTATGGAGTGTTTAGATATGTCAAATTTAGGAATGGTTAAAATTAATTTCTCTTAACGAATTAAATCAAAGTAGTAAAAGCCTAGGGAAGAAGGATTAAATTGAACTATTTTAACTAGTTAAAACCTAGGAAAAATGACTAAATTGAATTGTTTGGTTAATATATATAGAATTTTTAAGAGTTTTAAGTCAAAAATTTTGTTAGGACGAGACATATAAAGATATAATTATAAAGAAGTCTTTTTCAAGGTTGTTGGTATCTGAGCAATGGTTAAGGAATAAATGGAAATTATATTATTAATTCTAGTTCAAGCATAATCACTGCAATTTTTTATGATTATTGTCTATACATATTTGGATGAAATTATGATATGTTACGTGACTTTGTTATTTTGAATAAAGATCAAGAAGTTCTTAGTAATGAAATATATGTTATGTATTGATGTTCTCATGAACTAATTACATTGGGTGGATATTATATGTATATGTCCATCAAGGTAACATGACAGATAGATGAACCCAAGCCTAAATCCTTTGGGAAGTCTATAATAATATGGCAGCTTTAGCTGAACGAATTGAGGGGTAGATTACAGTTCAAGCCACTACGCCCAAATTCTACAGCACGTGCGAGAATTTCTTAGATGGACTAACTTGGGAGAAGATATTAAAGTAAGTAGAAATGAAAATAATGATGATCAAATTAATAAATTATTAGCCCAATTTCGAAAAGTGAATCCTCCATCTTTCCATGAAGAATATGATCTAGTAATCGCAGAGAAATAAATGATACAGATAGATAAATTTTTGAAGGTCATGACTTGTACTGCAGAGTAGAAAGTTAGCTTAGCTACTTATATGTTGAAGGGAAAGTTTAGCATTAGAGGAAGGATACTAAAAATGTTTTGCAAGCTGAAGAAACTCACATTACTTATGATGTATTTCAAACTACTTTTTATGACAAATATTCCCCAGATAATGTGAAAAATCATAAAGAAGTTGAGTTTATTCAACTCAAGCAAGAAAAAAGTCTGTGAGTGAGTATGTGGAACTTTCAAAATTTTAAAATTTTTTACATATATAAAGCTCACTCATGATGAAGTATGGAAAGCAACAAATTTTGAAAGGGGATTAAATCAAGAAATTAAAGAGAAAGTGACAACTTTAGAAATTAAAAAATTTACTAAACGAATTAATAAGTGTTAAATTACAGGGGCTAGTATGATGTGTGCTAAGTTCGATAAAAGGGAGACATTGATAAAGAAAAGAGAATAAGGAGGTAAAAATAGTAAAAAAAAAAAAAAAAAAAAAGCAATATGAATGAGAAAAATAAAGGAAGCAATGGGTAATATAAAGGACGACAATTTGACTAAAGCATTACTCAAAGGTAGTGCCCAAAATGTGGTCGAAATCATAGTCTAAATATTTGCTTAGCAGGTTGAAAATTATGCTATCAATGTGGTGAGCTAGGACACATTGCGAGAAATTGTTATAGTCAAATAGAGACAGTCTTTCCAACAAAACCATAACACTAATGGTGTGTGTTTGCTCATACTCAACAGAAGGCTAATTAGTCTTCTAATTTGATCAAAGTTATGTTAATGATCCATAATTGTATTTTAAATGCATTATTTGATTCACAAGCAACTCATTCCTTTATCTCATATGACTGTGTTAGGCATATGGGTTTGAAAGTTTGTACTTTACCTTTCGATATGTCTGTATCCACTCCAACAGGAAGCCATGTTGTGACCTCTAATGCTTGTTTAAATTGTAGTGTACAATATGATAATCGATACACTACTCTTGATTTAATTTATCTACTTATGCAACATGTAGGTGTGATTATTGGCATGGATTAGTTAGTTGCCAATAATGTGATCATTGATTGTCATTGTAAAATAGTTTTTTTTTTAGCTATTATTCCTGATTCCAATCCTTTTATTGGGTTTTAGTATTCTTCTCTTTGCAAGCTCAAGCTGAAAAAAGGGTTATAAGTATTCCAATTATTAAGGATTCCCAAAAGTTTTCCCTACAAAGATTTGTGGTCTTTTCCTAACAAAGAAATAGAATTTTCAATTGACTTAGTGCTTGGCTCATGTCCTATCTCTAAGGCCCTATATAGGGTAGCCGGTGCTGAACTAGTGGAATTGAAAAAGCAACTATAGGAACTTTTAAAAAAGGGTTTATTAGGCCCAATGTATCCCTGTGGGGTGCACTAGTCTTATTTGTGAAAAAGAAATATGGAAGTTTGAGCTATGTATAGACTATAGGCAGCTAAATAAAGTCACCATTAAGAATAAATACCCATTACCTAAGATAGATGATATACTAGATCAATTAACTAAAGCCTTAATCTTTTCAAAAATTGATTTAAGGTATGGGTATTATCAATTAAGAGTCAAGGATAAAGATATACCTAAGACAACCTTTAGGATTAGGTATAGGCATTATGAATTTTTTATTATGCCCATTGGGTTAACAAATGCCTTAGCAATTTTCATGGATTACATGAATAGGGTTTTAAGGCCTTATTTAGATCAATTTGTAACAATCTTTATAGAAGACATCCTTATCTATTCTAAGAGTCATGAAAAGCATAAGAGTCACCTTAGGATAAACTTGTAGATCCTAAAAGAAAAACACTTGTATGCCAAACTCAATAAGTGTGAGTTTTGGTTAAAAGAAGTCAGATTTTTAGGACATGTCATCCCTCAGAAAGAGGTGAAAGTTGATCCTAATAAAATTGAAGCAGTGTTAAACTGGGAATGACCTAAGACCGTTACACATATTAGAAGTTTCCTAGGTCTAGCTAAATAATATAAGAGGTTCATTCAAAAATTTTCCTTGTTAGCTATGCATTTAACAAGATTGACTAGAATAAATCAACCTTTTATATGGGATGACAAATATAAGGCTAATTTTCTAGAGCTAAAGAATAGGTTAAGCTCTGCTTCGATATCAGTATTACACGACCCCAAAGAAACTTATATACTTTTTAGTAATGCTTCCCAGAAAAGTTTAGGATGTGCCTAGATGCAACAGGGTAAAGTAGTAACATATGCTTTTAGACAAGTTAAATTGCATGAGGAGAAGTATCTCACACATGATTTATAGTTGGCAACAATTAGTTTTGCCTTTAAGATTTGTAGATACTATCAATATAGTGTTAAGTTTGAGGTTTTTAATGATCATAAGAATTTGAAATACCTTTTTGATTAAAAAAAAAAGTTGAGTATAAGGCAAAGGAGGTGGATCGACTTCTTAAAAGATTATAACTTTACTCTTAAATGCCATTCAAGAGAAACAAATGTGGTCACTGATGCTTTTATTAGAAAGTCTGTATATATGGCAAAAATGATGAGTAAGGCATATCAATTAATAAAGGACTTTTAGAATTTGAATCTTTCTATGTCTTTATCCTCTAGTAGTCTTCATGTAAGCGAATTTAAGATTAAAGTGATCTTAAAGAGCAGGTTCAAAAAGCTTAAGTCTCGGATAAGTTTTTTAACAAGGTTAGAGATTAAATATCTCTAAAGAAGAGTAAAGATTTTAACATATCTAAAGAGGGTTTGATCAGATTCCAAGATAGGTTGTGTGTACTTGATATTGAAAATTTGAGAGAAATAATTTTAACTAAAGCTCATGGAAGTAAATACACCATTCATCTAGGTACTACTAAAAAGTATATATCAAAACCTCAAGAAAATATTTTAGTGACCTAGTATGAAATAAGATATTGCTAAGTTTGTGTTTACAAGTTTGGTATGCCAAAAGGTAATGACAGAACATCAGAAACCTACAGGACCACTTCAACCCTTAATTATCCCAAAATGGAAATGGGATAGTATCTTGATGGACTTTGTTATAGGTTGACCAAGGACATCCTTAGGTTATGATTCTATTTGGGTCATAGTAGATAGATTGATTAAGTCTGCCCACTTTTTGCCAATTAAATCTACATATACCTTAGATAAGTTATCAAGAACTTACATTAATAAGATAGTAAGACTTCATTGTGGTGCCAAATAGTATTGTCACAAATAAAGATCTAAGATTCAATTCTAAATTTTAAAAATCTTTACAGAAAGTTTTTGGCACTAGGCTAAATTTTATCACCGCATATCATCCTCAATCTGACAACCAGATTAAAGAACTGTTCAAACTCTTGGGATGTGTATTTATCATTAGCAAAATTTGCTTACAATAATAGTTACCATTCTAGCATTAAGATGTCTCCTTTTGAACCATTTTATAAAAGAAAGTATTAGTCTCCTTTATGTTGGGTAGAACTTAGAGAGAATAGCATGTTAGAACCCAAAATTATGAATAAACCACAAGACATATATAACTCATTAGGAAAAGACTATTAACTGACCAAAGTAGGCAAAAGAGTTATATGAATAGAAAAAGAAGACCCATAGAGTTTAAAAAAGATGACCATGTATTCCTTAAATTCACTCTAGTCACAAGTGTTGGTAGATCATTAAAGTCTAAAAGCTTAGTTCTAAACATCTAAGTCCTTTTCAAATTCTTGACTGAATTAGACCAATAGCCTACAGACTTACTTTACACCAAATCTTTCACAAACTCATGATATTTTCCATATGTCTTAACTCAAAAAATATTAACCTTACCTATCACATATCATGGAATATGAGTCAGCACATTTACAAGATAATTTATTATTTGTTTTAGAACCAGAATGGATCATTGATGTAAAGATTAAACAATTATACAATAAAAGCATCTCACTGGTTAAGGTATTTTAGAAGGGACTATCTCTTGACAACACGACATTAGAAACTAAAGATGAAATGAGGAAGACATATCCTGCATTATTCAAATTTTAAAAGAGGGAAAGGAATTTAACATCCCAAAATATCTTTAGTTAAAAATATATAATCTTAGCATAGGTATAAATTAATATAAAGCTTTTAATCATACCCAAGATGATATTAAGAATAACATTAATAAAATGAAATAAAATTCATAATGCATATTTTGTATGAAAGGAATAAAACATAGAATTTAAGGGACTAAAATGAAAAAAAGAAAAAAGAAAAACATTGTTTCATATAGAAACTATAAATTTAACATTTTTACATTGGTAAAAGTGAAATGTTGGCAAACGTAAAATGAGGCGATTAAGTGATAACGACCCATATACTAAATATGAATTTAATTAAAGTAGTTATAATTTAATATATGGAACCCACATGCCAAAAAAGAATATAACAAGTATTTAATAAAACTTATTTCACATGAGGGCCACAACAATACTTCATGTGGTTGAAAGTTGTGTCTTGACTCTTTATAAACCGTATGCACTTTTTTTTTTTCCTTCACTTGTCGGAGTTTGAAAAAATGAGGGAATGTAAGTAAAGTTTAGACTATAGTAAAGAAGTAATTTGTGGAAAATTCATACTTGTGGTTGTTTAAAATGTAGTCTGTACTCTTATTCTCTAGATAATGTATATATTTATTTAGTTAATTTGGTTCATCTGTAAATTGTCATATGGTAATTTTCAAAGACATATTGAACTCTTGAGTTTTTAAACTTACCACAATGATGAATTGGAAAATATTTAGACATGATGACAATCGTGATGATGATGATTATAATAAGGTAGCCACAAGTATATTATTATGGTTACAAGAGAAACTAAATATGTATTTATGCATCCAGTTACATAGTCAGTTTAATGTTCTTAGTTCTTGCAGTGTATATGATGATAATAATGATTATGCCTATATATTTTTAATAAGATACATGACTATTGAAATTTGTAATCTCACCCAAGTTGATTAGCATTTTTAAGGTGAAAGTTTTAATGGAGATACAAGAAAACAAGTCATATGATAGGCTTTATAATTATCTTGTCATTTATTGGTTGTACTTTTATAAGATAATGATGTATATAAACTTTGTTATAAAATAACTCTGATGGATGACTGTTTCATGATGATCTTTTTATTGTGAGATATGTGTATAAGATAAATACTAGCTTATATTAAGGAATTACAATGTAAGTATAAGCTAGAATAGATATTTCTTTTCCATGTAAAATGTCTAGTATGTGTTTATAATTAGATAAAATATTTAATGACCATAAATTGCTCTAAGATTTGGTATAAAGTGTTTAGAAATGTCAAATTTAGGAATGATTGGAATGAATTCCTTTTAGCCAATCAAATCAAAGTAGTAAAAGCCTAGGGAAGAAGGAACTTAGTTGTTTGAGTTTAATATATATAGACTTTTTTTAAGAGTTCTAGGACAAGATTTTTTTTTAAGACAAAACATATAAAAATATAATTATAGAGAAGTATTTTTCAAGGTGTTACATGTCATCAGTCGATTCACAGGTTTTTGAAGAAGTCAAACTGTAATATTAGAAGTTACCAACAGGTAAAACGGTATAGTTGGCTAGTAGCTTGTTAGAAGTCACTAATTGATTGAAAGCAAAGTACCACTTGACTATTGCCCTTAAATCACCATAAACTAATTGATCTGAGGACTATAAGGCTGCATTTAGTATGTAGGAATAACGGCTGATGGAAAAGGAATGGGAGTTAGATTCCTTTGGCTAGCATATTTGGTACGCTGGAAAGGAAAGCTCAACCCATTCTATTAACTTATCTGATTCCCTCATATATGGCAATCCTCATTCCAATAAGGTACCTATGGAATGAGGATCCTTTCTATGGGATGACCAAGAAAACTAACAAAATATCCTTCTTTTATTTTCCATATCCTCTGATCTTATCAGAGCAACCCTTCCATGACAATCCTATAACCAACCAAAGTCCATCTCTAGTACTTGTAAAGCCTGTTTACATCATTGGCAACCCTTTCTGACGTCGATCCCAGTGTCGATTCTATCCACCTTCTAGCAACTTCCTTTACTTCTTACCGCTGCTTCTTCTTGCGTGTTCAAAGATCTAATCGAGCTATGATTCCTTAATTTCATTTTTACATTAGATCCACTACCAAATATCCATAGATAATTGTCTAGCTATTCCAAACTACTCCCGAGTCACTAATTTGAATATGAAAGTCTATTAACTTCTTGATAATTGACTAGTTATTCCATAATTCTTCATCAACTTCCTCTACTTTTTACCTTGCTTCTTCTCACATACAATCATAAGGCATCAAAAAGCTCTTGTATTTCATAATTCATAATAGCATGATTGAATTTAGGTTCTGCAAAAGACCTCCCTTTACAACTTACCTGTTAGTGTTACATATCAAATACTAATTTGGGGGCATACTGAGGAGGATTTTGTTCTTTCTCTGCTAAAGTTCACCTAAAGAGGGATTTTGTTATGAAAATTAAAATGGGTATTTTGGACATTTTACCCACCTCTCTATTCTAAACCCTTGCAAACCAAACATAACACATTCTATTCTTTTATGTACCAAATATACTTTTAACTTTTATCACTTCATTCCATTCATCATTCCCATTCCTGCAAAACTCACTCTTGCCTACCAAACATGGCCTAAGTTAATTGTTAAAAGGAAGTAATCAAATAGTAAATTTAGAAGATAATTGAATTTGAATTCAAATGAGGGTTTTTTAAAAAAGAGGCATGTTGGTTGATTGAGAAAAAAAAAACTCTATAAATAGGGCTTGAGCACCAAAAAGAAATGATTGATGGAAATATTTATTTGTTAAACTAACTAAATTACATAAAGGGACCCAAACAACTATATGAAATACATGTTAACACCACATCAAAAAGCTTATTCAAAAGGATTGAGACAATCATTTTCTACATGAAAAATGTGAAATATATCATCCTAATTCTTTAATTAAAGAGACAAGATGTGTGAAAAATAAAATCTATGTTATGAGTCAAATTTAGACTTGTACAGTTTAATATTAGATATTTCCTTTAAATGCAAGTAAAAATCCTAAGTATTACTCAATACCCAACCCCACAACACAACACAAAATCAAAATACTGTAGCATCCCCATCAATTGCAATAACCACTAAACTAAAAAAAACAATGTTCAGTTAAGGGGAAAAACAAAATCAAATTACTAACATGTTAAACTTCTAAGTACACATGAAGTTATAACCAAAAGATTTATGGGCAACAAAAGGAGAATGAGACCATATTTCGAAGAAAAAGGATTAAGATTTTCAAGGTTTTCATACCATTGAAGCAAGTTACTATCAACCCTGAATCACCCACAAAATCTGGAAATAAGTTTAGTTTATATCAAAAAAGTTATGTGATTGGTTCCCATAATTATTTTGCACTTGATTCATACTATTTTCATTCTTCTATTTTGATTCAAGGCTATATACGTTGGAATAATTTTATATTATTTTGTGAATTATCATTAAGCTTATTATTAGTAAAGTTCTTTTATGGTTAAACCTAAACAATCAATCTTAGTCTAAATTATAAAATGAATTGGATTCATGTTAACCGTGAGTATACAATAGTAGGTTAAACTACCCACAAGCCTTTTGGATAGAAGATTTTACTTATAGCTAAAGATTTTACTTATAGCTTAAGACTTGTTAGTAATTATCTTATCAAATTATTAATTGAGGGTTAAAAAATTTTTAAGCCCTTTAATAATTATTTAATTAATTATTAATTTTGAAAAATTGAAAAATAAAAGCTATTTTTGAAAAATAAATAAATAAATTATTTTATATATTTCATTAGTTACCTTACTATTTTCATTCTTTTATTTTGATTCAGGGCTATATGTGTAGGAATAATTTTACATTATTTTGTGGATTAGTATTAATGTTATTATTAGTACAATTCTCTTATGGTCATAATTAAGCAATCAATCTTAATCTAGACTATAGAATAGATTTTGTTTACGTGTCTTAAATTGAGAATTTTTCAAAGTTTGAGAATTTTTTAGAATTGACAAGAAAATTAATAAATTCTTATGAAGTTATAACCAAAAGATTTATGGGCAACAAAAGGAGAATGAGACCATATTTCGAAGAAAAAGGATTAAGATTTTCAAGGTTTTCATACCATTGAAGCAAGTTACTATCAACCCTGAATCACCCACAAAATCTGGAAATAAGTTTAGTTTATATCAAAAAAGTTATGTGATTGGTTCCCATAATTATTTTGCACTTGATTCATACTATTTTCATTCTTCTATTTTGATTCAAGGCTATATACGTTGGAATAATTTTATATTATTTTGTGAATTATCATTAAGCTTATTATTAGTAAAGTTCTTTTATGGTTAAACCTAAACAATCAATCTTAGTCTAAATTATAAAATGAATTGGATTCATGTTAACCGTGAGTATACAATAGTAGGTTAAACTACCCACAAGCCTTTTGGATAGAAGATTTTACTTATAGCTAAAGATTTTACTTATAGCTTAAGACTTGTTAGTAATTATCTTATCAAATTATTAATTGAGGGTTAAAAAATTTTTAAGCCCTTTAATAATTATTTAATTAATTATTAATTTTGAAAAATTGAAAAATAAAAGCTATTTTTGAAAAATAAATAAATAAATTATTTTATATATTTCATTAGTTACCTTACTATTTTCATTCTTTTATTTTGATTCAGGGCTATATGTGTAGGAATAATTTTACATTATTTTGTGGATTAGTATTAATGTTATTATTAGTACAATTCTCTTATGGTCATAATTAAGCAATCAATCTTAATCTAGACTATAGAATAGATTTTGTTTACGTGTCTTAAATTGAGAATTTTTCAAAGTTTGAGAATTTTTTAGAATTGACAAGAAAATTAATAAATTCTTCATAGTTAGCGAGAAAACTTATGAAGTAATTAATTAATGAATAATTAACTGCTTCTTAAGTTGAGAATTATTCGAAGTCAGAGCTATTTTTAGAATTAATGAGAAAATTGATGAATTTTTTTTTCTATAGTTAACGAGAAAAATTATGAAGCAATTATTAGTAAATTAATTAACTGCCTCTTAAATCAGTAATTCTTTTAAGTCAGAGAAATTTTTAGATTAAACTAAAAAACTTAATGAACAAATTAATTGTTTCTTAAATCGAGAATTCTTTGAAATTCAAACATTTTTTAAAGTCAATTGAAAAAATAATAAATTAATTATTTAACTATCTCTTAAATTTTATAAAAAGCGACTATAAATATAATTTGACATGATCCAAAATTAAAGCAAAAGAAAATGATATATTATTGAATGATTTGGATTGTTCATCATTAAACATTATTCAAAATTAAAAGCAGAGTCAAATATCATTACATCAATTTCTAATATTTTAGAATTCTTCCAAAAGAGTAATAATGAAAATTGCTTCGTATATTAAAAGAAATATTTTATGATAGTGTCCTTTTAGTAAACTAATGAATTTAAAATACATTAGCATATAATAATATAAAATAAATTTTTCTAAGTGTTTGAACATAATTGAATTTGAAATAGTTAAAGATGAAAATACAATGTTCAGTTAAAGAGGAAAAAAGAAAACAAATTAGTAACATGTTCAACTTCTAAGTACACATGAAGCTATAACCAAAAGATTTATGTGCATGTGAGACCATATTTCGAAGAAAGGAGAAAGGGATTTTAAAGGTTTTCAAACCATTGAAGCAAGCTACTCTAAACCCCGACCTTCAAAATTTGAAAATAAGTTTAGTTCATATTATAAAAGTTAATGATAATTATTTTACACATGATTCATACTATTTTCATTCTTTTATTTTGATTCAAGGCTATATGTGTTGGAATTATTTTATAGATTAGTATTGACTTTATTATTAGTATGATTATCTTATGATTATAACTAAGTAATTAATTTTATTATAAACTGTAAAATGGATTGAGTTCATATAAACTATGAATAATTATTGATAGGTTAAGTTATTCATTTGTCATTTTGGTAAAGATTTTAATTTGTAATTTAAAACTTGTTAGTAATTATCCTATCAAATTATAGTTAAAAAGATATTTTAAGTCCTTTGATAATTTTTAATTAATTATTGAGACTCATCCATTCATAGCTAAGCAACTGTCTGGCCATCTTCTACTTGTGTGACTATTCCACTATTTTTAATATAGTGTTGAATCGTAGTTTAATTTGGGTGCCAAAATTTAATATATAACATGGTAGCATGTGTCACTAAAATGAAAATGCAAGCACTTAATATTTTTGTGTGATTGACGCTTATAGAACACTAATACTATAGCTGTCAAAGTGGGTCAACCCGGCCCACCCGAGATGATCCACTCGAGTTGGTGGGTTAAACAAGTCGGCCCGTTTAACCCACCATAAGGTGGTGGGTTGAAAATCTCAACCCATCTCACTTGGTGGGTTAAGCAAGCTGACTCGTTTAACCCACCAAAAAATTAAAAAAAATAAAAATAAAATAAAAAATTATAAAAATTTAAATGTGACTTTTTTAAGCATATGTCTTGTTTAATCAATTAATTTCTATATCAATATAAATAAACAAAAAAAATAACTAGATAAAAAATAAGTTTAAACGAATTAAAACAAGTAGAATAATTCAATAATTTAATAATTTATTAATAATAAAAATATGATTATGAGCAAAATATTCAAATTTAACAAATTACAAAATAACAGAGATAACACAACACATACATTATGGTTAATTTTTTTAATAGAAAAGTGCAGTGGGATGGAACGCTAGACTGAGTGAGTGAGTAAAAAATAAAAAAAAAACGGGCAACCCATTTAACCCGTGAACTGGTTCGTTTAACTCGCGGGTTAAACGAGTCGAGTTGATAGAATTATACTAAACGAGTTCTAAAAAAAACTTCTTAACCCAACCCACCTCTTAGGTGGGTTAAACGGGCTCAACCCAGTGGGTCGAACCTGTTTTGATGACTCTAACTAACACATATGGATTATAAAGTATTGCGTGCCTTTAATATCTTTATCATTAATTTAGATTTATTTTATTTAGAGCAGCTATATAGAACCTTGTATTTCCCAAAGGCCATAGATTACAAACGTGTATGAGTTGTGTGGAGCCTTTGTCTTACCAAGTTTTTACCTAACGTCGGCTTAGTCACGTTTATAATTTTAAATAAATCTTGGGCTCATGCAGCCTCTATCAAATTGATTTTTCTTATAAATGAAAATTGAGAAATCCTATATAAATTTTTTTACTTTTGCTTCGTTGAATTTTTTTTAAAAATATTATAAAAAGACAAAATAATTAAAATTAACTTTTTATTTTTATCATTAAATTTGAAGGATCATCATATATATATATATATATAACTTAACTTTTCAAAGATTGGTTACTAATGTTACTTGTTGCTATTCTATATAGTTTTTTTTTTTAGCCATAAGTTACAATACGAGAAATGTCAAAATAAAAAGAAGAAAATTTATAACAGTTTTTTAAAAACCAAAGAGGAAATAACCATAAAGTAGTGAGGAATTAGTAAAAGATTTCGTATATTAAACAAATTTTACTATCCAACAATATAATATAAGTCAGGTGAAGAACAATTCCCTTGTTAAATCCTCGCCAATTATTATTTGCTAATTTTTTTAAGGATTTTGTATGGTTTTTTCTCAAGCATTGGAGGGATAATAAACAGTGACATTTTTTTTTGGTTGATACTGGTTATTGTATTTTCTATAATCATTGCTTAAAACAAAAATTAAATTGAATCACTTCTGAAAATTACAAATACTAGCGTAGAGACTGACTTCCTGCTCTAGTAGGTTTTGGTCTTAGCGCAACTCTAGGGTTCCAATTTTCAACATTACTACTAAATTCCTGTCTCTTTTATCTCGAAGGTACTTGCAAAAGCCATAGAATCAGCTCTGGACTCCACAATCTACGCCTGATTGTCTTCCTGCATGTCGTGCGTATGCTATGGTGAAAAGGGTTTGAACAGAGGTAGGATTCATATTACAAGTTTTCTTTTAGGGTCTGCACTATTAGTCCGATTTGCGAATCGTTTTTCTTTGAAATGGTCTGTAGCAGTATTAAAATCGGAGTTCAAGCTGGAAATGAAGCATAAAATTGCTGAATTATTCTCAGTCAATTTCTACTCGGTAGCTTTTTCCTTGATACTATTTACTATTTGTGGTTAATCTATGAAATTCTGGTTAAAGATAAAATTTGTAAAGTTAACTTTGCTGGTGGTTATCTGTTAATTGTTTTTTGCGTGAAAGTACGATCCTGAGAAGGACAGCTTTTTGTGCATCAGTAGTTTAAATAATCTTTAAGTTGATTATTTCTTATAATGAAGATGAAGCATTCTATTTACAGATGCATGATTGATTCATGTTTCTCCATCTTTTATTTTTTATTTATTTTTTCTTTTACAATGCTCTACTACTTTCTTTTAACCAAGGAGCAAATCAAGAAACTCTAATAAAAAGAGAGAAAGACACATAAGACTGAGTGGTATGTGTTGGTGGACTGAAGCAAACTCTCATGATAATGAGTTGTATTGTTTCATATGCGTGAAATATTGGTATGCTGGCGTATAAGTGACAAAGAACAGAAGCATGATATAGGTACTAGGTATAAATCTAGAAGACAATCTCTTTGGTGTCTCTATTACTGATGTGCAAAGAGACTGGACAAGTTTGTTGTATATTTGAGCATTTGTGAATTGTTTAATTAGACAAAACGTAGTCTTATATTTGTTGGTGGACTGGTAAGGTATTGCAAGTTCAACTTAGTTTTTAATTCAAGTGTCACTGTAAGGTTTCCATTTGTCTTGTTAGATAGCTGTTTATTGTTCATCTCTTTGGCTTACAAAATGCTTTTGTTGTTCAGATTTCAGAAGTTGTAGACCATTTTGCTAATGGCTGATCATCGAGGCAGAATTGGTCAGCCTCCTAATGGGAAATCCAATGCCGGAGGAACTGCTTATTCTATTGATCTGGCCACATTTCAATCACGTTTGAAGGCTCTTTATTCACATTGGAATGAACACAAATCTGATTTGTGGGGTTCATCTGATGTGATTGCAGTAGCAACGCCTCCGGCTTCTGAGGATCTGCGATACCTGAAGTCTTCAGCCCTAAATATTTGGCTTCTTGGTTATGAGTTTCCAGAGACCATTATGGTTTTCATGAAAAAACAGATCCATTTCCTATGTAGCCAAAAGAAGGCTTCTCTTCTTGAAGCTGTAAAAAGACCTGCAAAGGAGGCGGTCGGTGTGGATATTGTTATGCATGTGAAGGCAAAGAATGATGATGGGACTGCTCTAATGGATGCTATATATCGTGCCATTCACACGCTGTCAAAGGTAGATGGCCATGATGCTGCAACAATTGGATGCGTGTCAAGGGAGGCTCCTGAAGGGAAACTTCTTGAAACCTGGTCTGAAAAACTCAAGAATGCAAAATTTCATCTTGCTGATGTGACAAGTGGATTCTCTGACTTGTTTGCTGTAAAGAAAAATGATGAACTTACGTCAATTAAGCGAGCTGGATACTTGACTACCAGTGCAATGAAGAATTTTGTGGTTCCAAAGCTTGAGAATGTCATTGATGAGGAAAAGAAAGTTGCCCATTCCACATTAATGGATGAGACTGAGAAAGCTATTCTAGAACCTTCAAGAATCAATTGTAAATTAAAGGCCGAGAATGTTGATATATGTTACCCTCCAATTTTTCAGAGTGGTGGGGAGTTCGATCTCAAACCTAGTGCTGTTAGCAACAATGAACTACTTCATTATGACTCCACCAGTGTGATTATATGTGCAGTTGGAGCCCGATATAAGAGTTACTGTTCGAATATAGCTAGGACCTTCTTGATTGATGCAGACCCTATTCAGAGCAAGGCTTATGAGATTCTTCTGAAGGCACATGAAGCTGTCATTGGTTCTCTGAAGCCTGGTAACAAGTTGAGTGCTGCATATCAAGAAGCTGTTTCTGTTGTTGAAAAGGATGCTCCTGAATTGGTTTCTAATTTAACAAAATCTGCTGGGACTGGCATTGGTATTGAGTTTCGTGAGTCAGGGTTTAATCTTAATGCTAAAAATGATAGGCTGGTAAAAGAAGGTATGGTCTTCAATGTGTCACTAGGGTTTCAGAACTTGCAGAGCCAGAGCAATAGCTCAAAGAGCCAGACCTTTTCTCTTTTACTTGCAGATACAGTCATCGTTAACAAAGATAAGACAGAAGTTGTGACATGTTTGAGCTCTAAGGCTGTTAAGGATGTTGCATACTCATTCAATGAAGATGAGGAAGAAGAAAAACCCAGTGTGAATGTGGTAGCCAATAGGTCTGAATCATTAATTTCTAAAACAACCCTAAGATCAGACAACCATGAAATCTCAAAAGAGGAGCTCCGGAGGCAGCATCAAGCAGAACTTGCTCGTCAGAAAAATGAAGAAATTGCAAGGCGACTTGCTGGTGGTGGAAATGAGAATGGAGATAACCGTTCTGCTTCAAGGACTTCAACAGAACTGATTGCATACAAGAATGTGAATGACCTTCCCCCTCCGAGAGATTTGATGATTCAGATTGACCAGAAGAACGAAGCAGTTCTTTTCCCTATCAATGGAACTATGGCACCCTTTCATGTTGCCACTATTCGAACAGTTTCCAGCCAGCAGGATACAAATCGAACTTGCTATATTAGAATAATTTTTAATGTACCTGGGACCCCTTTCAGTGCTCATGATGCAAATTCATCAAAGTTTCCAGGATCTATATATTTGAAGGAGGTTTCATTCCGCTCCAAGGACCCAAGACACATTAGTGAGGTGGTGCAACAAATTAAAACTCTCCGACGGCAAGTTTTGGCTAGGGAGTCTGAGAGAGCTGAGAGGGCAACCTTGGTTACTCAGGAGAAACTGCAGCTTGCAGGTAACAGATTTAAGCCAATTAGATTGTCAGACCTCTGGATCCGTCCTGTTTTTGGTGGCCGCGGAAGAAAGTTACCTGGTACACTTGAGGCTCATGTGAATGGATTTCGGTATTCTACCACAAGGCAGGATGAACGCGTAGACATAATGTATGGAAATATAAAGCATGCCTTTTTTCAGCCAGCAGAGAATGAGATGATAACACTTCTACACTTTCATCTGCATAACCACATAATGGTAGGAAACAAGAAAACCAAGGATGTCCAGTTCTTCATTGAAGTAATGGAGGTTGTCCAGAATGTGGGAGCTGGAAAGAGATCTGCTTATGACCCTGACGAGCTTGAAGAAGAGCAACGGGAGAGACAAAGAAAGAACAAAATAAATGTTGAATTTCAGAGTTTTGTGAATCGGGTCAATGATCTCTGGGGACAGCGCCAATATAATGGTCTTGACCTTGAGTTTGATCAGCCATTGAGAGAGCTTGGTTTCTATGGGGTACCTCACAAATCATCAGTTTTTATTGTTCCAGCTTCAAGCTGCCTGGTCGAGTTGATTGAGACTCCTTTCCTTGTTGTCACTCTAAGCGAGATTGAGATTGTAAATTTGGAGAGAGTTGGTCTTGGACAGAAGAACTTTGATATGACAGTTGTATTTAAGGACTTCAAGAGGGATGTGATTCGGATTGATTCCATCCCTTCGACCGCACTTGATGGCATCAAGGAATGGCTTGACACAACAGACATTAAGTATTATGAAAGCAGGCTGAATCTGAACTGGCGGCAGATATTGAAGACAATCACTGATGATCCCCAAAGCTTTATTGAAGGTGGAGGTTGGGAGTTTCTGAATTTGGAAGCTAGTGATTCAGAGTCTGAAAACTCACAGGATTCGGACAAGGGTTATGAACCATCAGATGTGGAGCCTGAGTCAGAGTCAGAAGATGATGTTTCTGACAGTGAATCACTTGTAGAATCCGAGGAGGAAGAGGAGGAGGATTCAGAAGAGGACTCAGAGGAGGAGAAGGGAAAGACATGGGAAGAGTTGGAGAGGGAAGCAAGCAATGCGGACAGGGAGAAAGGGGTCGAGTCAGACAGTGAGGAGGAGAGGAAGAGAAGAAAGATGAAAGCTTATGGTAAGTCACGGGCCAGTTTAGGAAGCAACATCCCAAAGAGAAAGAAGTTGAGATAGATGCTTAACTATGTGTCTTTTGAGTAGGCTTGTGTAAAATATCTAGCTACTACTGCATATTGCTACTATAATATGCAGTTCTATGCTTGGGTGTGTTTTTCATATGTTGAACATTTGGTGTTCCTTCTGGTATCAACTTGAGGGTTGTGGAAGCAGATAGGAATCCTTAATGTAAATGATCTGTCGGTATAATATGTATAGAGTACATACTTCCTGCTGCAAGATCTAGGTAATTATGTAGTTTATCCTTGTTTAATAGTCATATAGTATTTTGCTGACAGACCAATGGTTACCTGCAGACGTGCTAGTCTGTTCTCTGATTGTCCTATCTATCTTTGTTGAAGAAAGAGTATCTAGTTACGTATATTTAAATTGGATGTGTTAGTAGATTCCATTACACCACTTACGAAACCTGTATTGATTGGTGTTTATTGGTTATCTTTCCTAATTATGCATACTAGAGTATTTTCAGCATGCTGAATGTATGTACAGCCAGCATATCCAGAACTATTTTAATTCGCTAGAAAGATTCCTTTTTAACTCAGAATGGACTTTAACCTAAGAAGCATGGATACAAATATATGATATAATATGGTGAGCTTTAAAATTTTAAGATATAGATACATGTATCTATGTGAGTGTATATATATATATATATATATTAGAAAATAGAGATTATATTTTTTCACCTCTTGCCAAACATTGTATATGATGAAGGAGGATTATAACAAAAAAGACAATAAATAAGAAGTCTTCAAAATTATTGAAATATGACAGAAGAATATAATGATAAAATAATGTTACAACTAATTAAACATGAATAAAAATAGTTCAGCATCAAATTGATGTTGTTTGCCACATTTTAAAATGTAATTTACAAAAAAAAAAAAATTTCCATACGCATTCGATATGTATACAATGTATTGCATTGCATATTGTATCATATACATATTTAATATGGGCACACCTCCTATTTTAAAGTATTTGTGCTTCTTTTATTAATAAAACGGAAGAAAGCAAACTGGAGTTTTGATGCGAGTTCTGTATTTTACCATGCTCCAAGTATTTGAAGTGAATAAAATTTGTTAAAAGAAATTGGATACTTGATTTTGGCCTTTGTGTAAACATCAATCTTTTTGCTGAAGAGAACTGTCGGTTTCGTTTGTTATTTCAAAGGAATACAAAATGCAGAATGCTGAGATTGTTCAAGGAGATACTTGTTTGAACAAAATGTAAAATATTGACTGTAATAATAATAATAAAGAAATGATGTCCAAAAAATAATAATCAAGAAATATGGGTCCTTGATCATCATAAATTGTTGAGGTCATTTATTTATGGTGTTATATTTAGTATATTCACAATTTTAAATTAATAATATTACAATTATATTTTTACATTATAACTAGTTGTATTGATGTACTTAAAATTTACAATTATGAGTGAGTGTAAAAATATTTTTACTTTTATTTATTTGAAAAATTGTGATTGGCCTACTAGACGTTGCCAGTGGTTTGATAGTAAAAGTGTTCTTACTGTATGACTATGAATGTAAGATTTAATGATCAACATAATGTCAATTGAATAAGATATTGATGCATGATAATTTCTATAATTTTATTATAATTAATTAATTTCAGTTCTTCACTTTGTAACGTTAAAACTACATGCACGAGTTTTGTATGATGAAGAATATTTATATAAAGTTTTTTTAAAAAGTAAATAAACATATAAGTACATTGAATTTAATTTCAATAACAATATACCTAAAATGGATTTTCTACAGTCGGCACTATTTACAGTTGCAGTTGTTTTGATAATAGCCGTTAAATTATGTTTCTAAACCATTAACAGCTGTTAGATAAATATTTAAAAGCTGTTTATTTTAATTTTCATCAAATCATATAATTATTTTATTATGAATCCGTTGGATGACAGCGTTGGCATAATATCGTAAACAATCTTATTTACAATACGCTTTATATGCCCAAGTCTTTCTTGCCAACTCATCCCTCATATTTTGATAATAATTGTTAAATCACGTTTCTAAATCACATTAATTATATAATTTTTTTAAAAATTATCAATTTTAATTTTTAAACTTTACGTACTAATAGTCCATTATGCAATTATTTGATTATGGATCGTTAGATCATATTGTAGACATAATAATGTAGACAATTAATTTTTTGCTAAATCATCCCTTATATTTTCCAAAATTTCAGCCTTATGACAAAGTGTCAGAACATAAATCTCTACAATTTCTACTTGTCCCCAGCAATCAATCTCCCTTTTCAATTTCTCCTATTGCATTTCTTGGCAATCCTCCATATCCCCTTGGTGACACGTCGGTATCAACAAATAAAAAAAAAAGAGGCCATACACATACATCATTAGAAGATGATAAATTTGTTATTACAAATGAAAATTGTTCTTGTTCTAGAAAAGGAAAAAGAAACCATTGGATCATTACAGTTTATAAATATTTATTTTAGTTCTTATTGTTATAATTTTGTTGAACTTGTCATATTTTACTGATATTACTTGTTATATATTATCTTAACACTTTAAATATGTATAATTGATGCCGATAAAAGACATATAAATAGATAATAAAATAAAATTAATTTACATATATGAAAAAATATTGGTAAAATATAAAGATGATTAAAATAAAAATTATTTAAATTCTAAGGATTTAATTAAAATTTTTAAAATACAAGGACCAACTTAAAAATTAAGTAAAATTATAAGGACCAAAACAAATTTTCCCCATAAAAACTATGCCTTTCAAAGGCCCACGTATTATGGCCAACTACTCCTTGTTTGAATTTATGCTGTGCTATTTGAATTAATTGGATTTATAAAGACCCTGTGCAATCATTATAATTTATTCACATTTAACACTCTTATAGTTTCTTTGCTATATATATATATGTCAAAGTGAGTCAACCCGACCCATCTGATTTGGTAGGTTAAATGAGTAAGCTCATTTAACTCATTATAAGGTGGTGGGTTGAAAATCTCAATCCACTCCACCTGGTGGGTTAAGCGAGTTGACCTGTTTAACCCACAAAAAAATTAAAAATAAAATAATAAATTATAAAAATTTAAATGTGACTTTTTTTAAACACATGTCTTGTTTAACCAATCAATTTCTATATCAATATAAATAAACAAAAAAATAACTAAATAAAAAGCAAGTTTAAATGAATTAAAACAAGTAGAGTAATCTAATAATTCAATGATTCATTAATAATAAGAATATGATTATGAGTAGAATATTCAAATCTGGCAAATTATAAAATAATAGAGACAACACAACACATACATTAGGGTTAATTTTTTTAAATAGAAAAGTGCAATGGGGTGGAGTGCTAGACTGAGTGAGTAAAAAAAAAAAAAAAACAGGCAACTCATTTAACCTGCGATCTGGCTCGTTTAACTTACGGGTTAAACAGACTATGTTGATAGAAGTATAGTAATCGGGTTCTCAATGGAACCCTTCAACCCAACCTACCTCTTAGGTGGGTTATATGGGCTTAACCTGGTGGGTCGAACTCGTTTTGACAGCTCTAGCTATAAACATTAGATTTCATCTTCTCCTGGTTTAGAGCTAGAACCGTGCAAAATCCGATCCCCTATTTCATCCAAACCTGGAAACATGACAAGGACCTTTTTCAAATAAAATAAATAAATAAAATTTTTTGGTCCTTAGTTAATTATGAATTATTATTTTAATCCCTTATTTATTTTATATTTTAAAATAGTCTACCACTATTGAAAAATTATCATTTTTCATCCTATCATATGATCAAATAAAACAAAAAAAAATTAAAATAAGTAATAAGTCAATCATTAAAATTATATTTTTCTTTAGACATTTATAAGCAATGCTTCCAGATAACTCTAATGGAATCTCACTCAAGCCATAAATATTGCGAGCTCTAGTAAAAAAGAACACTTTTATCTTCACCAATGAGCATTCATTCTTGCCATTTTTGTTTTCTCCATCACCAATCTTAGTACTTCCTTCCAACATACCTTCCAACAGTGACCAGTAGAGCTAAATCAAGAATCCAGATCTTCTGTCGTACAGCAAATTTGCTGTACGGCGATTTTACACACAAATTTATTTTTTTTTAAATTTTACTTGTTTAATTTTTTTTTACTTTGATCCATCGCTGTATAGCAAATCTGTTGTATAGCGGTGGATCTGCTTTTCTAAATCAATGGATGCAAGACATGTTTCCAACAAACTGCTACAAATTCAATATGAAGACATAAATCATTAATTATCCAAATAAAATGAGAAAAAAAATCATTTTGGTCCCTTGTTTATTTTATTTTTTAAAATAATATTTCATTTATTGACAATTGTCACTTTTAGTTTTTCACTTTTGATATCGTTACTATATATAATCCCTTAAGTTAAACTCTGTTAACTTGTATAAATGGACCAAAAGTGACAATTTCTAATCATTTAAGGACTATTCTACAAAGTAAAATGAGTAAGGGACCAAAATAATAATGTATTAATAAATTAAACATCAAAATAGTATTTTTCTCAAAATAAAATCATAAATTGTAACTAATCCAAGTAAATCATATTCAGAATGGATCCTTTGTATTTTTATATGATAAATTTTTTGTAAATTTTGAACAAATATAAACACAGAAATAAGAGAGGGTGTACGAGAATTATTTTTTCTCCCTACCTACTCTCTCTTTTCTCTTTATTTCTTTCAAATTTCACAAAAAAATTTATCGTAACTATAAAGGACCTAGATTCAATCATCTTTTGCCACTATAAGAAGAGAAAAGGAATTTATCTAGTAGACGGTGGCAATGGATCCACAGTGGAGATAGTTAAGAATGAATGTCATCACCAAGCTCACAGCACTCCATAAGATAAGTTTTGACCTTTAAGAAATCAGATGATTTTATTAGAATTTAAAGTTCACTATCACGTGTATAAACACTCAAATCACTTGCTCATGACAATAAGGCATTTCACATACTAATTAAAGCCTGAGAACATGATGGATCAATTGACTCCAAGATTTCAAATCACTTCCCTGATATATTTTAAACATATAATCTGGTTGGCTAGTAACTCGACCTGACTCGATAATATCAGATTGAGTTAGATTAAATTTAAATAAAAAATTTTACAAATTTACAAAATGGAGTTAGGTCTCGTAATTAGATCAGGTTGGGTTTTAAATTTGTTCCTTACTCCTATGATTATATTTTTATTTATAAATAATTATTTTTATAATTAAATTAAATTTATATTTTATTTATAAAAAATTTTAATATATTAATTCTTTTCAAATCTTAAGTATTTTTCATCTCAAATATAATTTTTTACCATGAAATCTTATTTTTTTTCTATTTTTTTAAAATACTACTTTTATTATTTAAAAATTTATTTTTGTAAATAAAAAATTTGTGATGAACTCCACCTAACCCAATTAAACTTGACGCCACCTTATCATTTATCAAGTTAGACCAAATTTTAAGACCAATTTTTTTACCCCAAATCTTTATTTGGACTAGGTCCTATGTTTTATCCCAAACCGCCCCGCCCATGATTACTTGTGCTCCTAGGAATTTCTTCTGGACAATAAAAGTTTTTCAGCAGAGTAATTATTTTTATGAAAAATGCTTGACATGTGACATGCAAGTAAATGGTAAATGGAAGTGGTTGATCGGGTTTAGGGTTTAAACATGGAATTGGACTGAATTGAATTCCAATGACATAAGTGGGGTTGCCACGTATCCTAGTGAGTGAAATATTGACGTCACTCTTTGTCTCATTCTATATCCATTAGTTATTCTAAGATGGAAATTGGAAAATTGCATAATAAAATATTGGCCTTGGCTGTGTATTGTCATAATAGTGAAATTGATGGCTAACTTCATATTAGGGAAATCAAAAGTCAAGGTTATTGTCTCATTCATGTGGAATTTTCACTTTGTTTAGTTTCTTAATTAATTGACAAATCAAACAAACCTCTTTTCTTTATCTTGTATAATCACCCTTAACTTATTGGAAAGTTAGTTAATTAGGAAGTAGCAAGAGGTTAATTTGTCTAATTAAATTGATAATCATCTAAGTATCTAATTACTCTTACGAACTAAAGTAATTAGGGGAATAATTTATCTTGTCCAAATGGGTACTTGATTGTCGGTGATTAACTAGAAAAATAATAAGGATGCGACATTAAGCATCAGATCAATACACATTTTACATAATTAAGTATCACTAAGATGATTTTCACAACTTTTATGAAAAAAATTCACAAATTTTCATAATTACTCAACATTTTACAGTTCACACAATCAATAAGAATTTTACTTTGTTAATTAATAAATTTCACACTAAGTAAATTTTGAAAATTTCACAATTAATAAATAATAGTTAAGTAATCTCAAATAATTAGAAAGAAAAAAAGAAAACAGAAAAAGCAATTTAGTTACATGAGCCATACCAATTACCTTTCTCAAAATTTTAAACATATATTCATGGAGAGGTTCGGTAAAAGTATTAGCAAATTGATTATTGGTTTTCACATGGTAGACTTCTACTTCTCTTTGGATATGATTTTTTATAAAATAATATTCAATTTCTATATACTTTATTACGCATAGTTTTTGACTAAAAAGATTACACCTTTATATATATATATATATATATATATACAGTATTCGATTGGCTTTTAAGTTACGAAATTAATTAATTTGAAATTGAGTATTGTCAGACTTAATATTAAAAATAATTCTCTTAACGTGCACTCTCCATATATAAGGTAGAAATGAATTCAGAACTTTGTTTAAAGGATGCTGAGTTCCTTGCTGCTCGAATTAACAATTGTTGTTAAAAAAATTACACTTATATTACCGCAAGATATTGGTAAATGGTCAAGTTTCAAACAGTAATTTTTAAGTTATTGTTTCATCCACAAAAATTAAGTATTAACAACTTCTTACTACCACATATTTTGCTTTCATAGTTAACAATTACAAAACTTTGCTTCTATTCCAAGACACCAAAGCAGCTCCAAAAGATTTGTAAGTACCACTAGGGCTTTTCTATTGATCTTGTTATGTGCAAAGTCTGGCATATGCATATCCTACTAGTTAAAAAATGTTAATCCTATGATACTGCAATCAAAGTTTTGCATGCATAATAAATATGTAAAATGCTGTGAAATATGTGACATTCCCTTTCCCTTTTCTCCACCCAAATTCTCCGAAGCAACATACCATAAGCTTAGAACTAAGTTCGTCTAATTTTTAAAATTAATATTGAGATATTAATAGATCAGTCAGCAATGAACCCAAGGCCATCTTACTTCAAAAATTCATGTCTAGAGCTCAGTCCCGAAATGTAGCTGATAATGACCTTTGATAACAACATTGACCTATTGTGAGTTAGAGCAATTAGTGATCGCTTTAAGCTAATAACTACGGAATGAAAAACATGAAAAGATTGTTCTTGCACGTGAAAAAAGATTTTCATTGAGAATGAAAAAATTTCTTTTAAATCATTTAAAATTTCTTTAAAAAATTTATTTACTTACAAAACAAACTTCAAAAAAATTGTTGGAAAAAATTTTCCCTAATGATATGTGGAAAGTACCCCTTCAAAAGAATTAAAAACAATATGCTGCTAAGTTTAAGGAAAATGTATAATAATTTTAGTAAAAAAAACAACTAACCTTTAAATTGCATTTAAATCTTGTCTTTAAACTAAAATTAAAGTAACACTATCTGGTTAGCAAGGTCAGTACATTATGTACAAAAATAGTAATAAATTAAAACACTAGAAACCCTTGACTCGATGTTGTTCTTCCACTAAGTACACAACCGAAGCTCGACATTCATTTCTACAAGAGAAATATATAAGCAAGACATAAAAATTAACAGAACGTACAATGTCATATACAAGAAGCCCCTGGAAAGCTTTCGAAATTCAGAGCGAATACGAGTAATGGGTACGTGCTTTGAAACAAAGACAAGGGTATATATATATATATATATTACAACCATTATTGCATTTCACACTACTTCCTGCCGAGTAAATTGCCAACAGCTTTCATCTCAGACTCATCACAACCCATGGAGTCATCCCAGGAGCTGGCAGAGATGGTCGTATCACAGGTACACGTCTCACAACTGAAAATGCTTCATTAAGACGGGCAGCACGACTCATGAACTGAGAAACCTTCTGCAAAATTATTCATCGAGACCCAGAAGATTAACAACACTCGAGATTCTTAAAAGAATGCAACAGAAACATCAAAACAGGAAAGACGCAGCTACAACGAGTTCCCACAAGTACCAGGAAAACTACCCCCATTCACTACTAAGTTATTAGAGAAACACCCATTCTATTGAACCTTAATGTTGTGAGTGAAGAATGAAAGTGATCCTCTAACAACTAAATCAATAAATCAATTATTATTTCTTGCAGACTATGGGAGAATGTATATCAGTTACTCTATCTAGCGTCCCAACTAAGTGTAGAATAATAAACTAGATTCTATACCAAGATGCACTCAAATTTTACAAGACCATCAGCCAGGAATGCTAGTTGGAATAATATATCAATTCAACTTGTATACACTGTTGGGCTAAGTTCACCCTATAAACTGCCCTTTATTTCTTTTAACATCTTCTAAAATTTTCATAAACATGCGAAACGTGAAAAACCATCATATGAAGCCTTGCATTCTTGCATCCTACAAGGTTTTAAATTAACTGATGCAAAACAAAAAATGGGCATGACTGTCCGTACAATTCGCATATACATCAGCAAAGAGTTGCAGAAAAAGCAAACTTGAGAGCCTTAACAACCCAGGAAAGAAAAGCAAAATTTAAATGGGAAAAGAAATAGCAATAGAAGTTAGAGGTTTGGATCCTCTCGTGTATATTATGGTCACATGAGGGGAGAGACAGATCTTTATTTCACAAAAGGACAAAAAAACTTCTTGTGCCTCGCTCTCTCATTGCATAGCTACTATGTCACATGATAGGATCTACTTTGAAGAAGTTAGTTTAGTCATCAACCACATATTGGCTGCAACTCAAACTAAAATGATTTAAAGTTATATCAGTTGCCTTTAGAAGGCACTTTACTAATATTGTTCCATATACATTGATTCCCTCTACGTCTAAAGGTAAACAAGTTTCCGACTGATGACAAGAATATATGCATTGTACCCTAAATACATCATGAATATAACATTAATCCCTCTTATGCTTTGGATAAATTCACTTCTCCATGGTAACAGTATAGATTTATGGTTTAGCCATTACATCTATCAATAATCAAGCACTGGTTCATTGTCAATAAAAAGCACAGCATCTGAAAAGACAAGGAAAGAGGATTGGAAACCTGAACTGAAATTTTATGATAGAATTCAAACAACTTCATGATTAACTCCCTTGAATACTATAATGTAAGTTTAATAAAAACAAATAAATCTCAATCTCGTATAACTTGCACTGGCAATTTAGTATTTGTAACAATAAATGCAAGATGTCATAAAGATTTGCTTCAGCTGCTCCACTCATCTAGGCTTTTCCATAGCATCATGTATCGCCAGTTCTATTGGGAATAAAAAAAATCTAGAAAATGCACTCCTATCTCCTTTTTAATTTTTGGCCAACAATGCACTCTCATCTTTCATATATTCTGCTGAAAAGTAAGCTTTAGCCCCTTGCCTTTAACAGGTCCAGAATTTTAACTCTTTAGAAATGAAAACAAGAGCAACAAAAAGCATTAACCACTCACTGCTTTCAAAAATACGTCAATAAGTTCCAATCCGTGTTCCTCTAAGCATAATTATAATAAAAAAGATTCTGTTTTACTTATTAATCTAATATAAAAGAAGCCCACCACCTCGTTGCTACTAAAAAAGATCTTACAAAACGAGATTGACTGTACCAGTTTTCTAAAAATGAAGCACAAGGACTGTCATGCAACAATGGCATGATTACTGGCGATTATAGGAATAGATATACTTCTACACAAGAGTAATATGAATAATGGGATAAAACTATTCCAAAGAGGATAAATTGGTGACCAACTAGGTAAAAATTACAAACCCACAAGCAAGGAACCCACAGTTCGTGAATAAAGAATGAGCTGGGAAGGAGGCCCAGAAGGAAAATCCTAAAGATACACCCCCTCGGTAAGATAATTTTCTATTATTCAGTCATGACTTGAAAAATGTTGCCATAATTTATCAGGGCTAGCAGTTAAAAAGTTATCCATTAACTTATCAACTTACTGACCATTTAGGCAAGATGTAATTGTAAACTAGGTGCAGCAAAGAAAATAAAAAAAGAACATGCTAATAACCAAATGTAATATACCGTACTAACAACCTCTGCATCACTAAATTACTCCAAGATGTTATGTTTTATGGACAAAAAGTAACACAAGAGATCAAACAAATCCCAAATATTTAAATTTGATCCACAGACAATCCAAGTTTATAAGCTCAAGTCATCAAAGAATAACCAAGTCTTGCAACTTCTTAGAGTCCAAACAAGGATTTGCAAATATATTTTTCATCTCATCCAAGTCATACAAATTTTTATGGATGCTAATAGTTGCTCTGTCCACCTGCATTGTCACAATTTCCATATTTTCTTTGATTGAATTGATGGCCTACAACTTTATAATTGCATTACTATTTATTTTTTGCTTTTTCAACTATCTTGCACAAGTTTTCCTTCACTTTCAGCAGTCAAGAACGCCCACTTGATGCACGAATATATTTTCAGTGAGCAAATCACTAAGATAAACCACAAACCATGTCGAAGTAGGGACTAGGAGCCAATGCTATAATGTTCAGTCATATTCCTTGTAAATCAGGTGCTGATTTTGAATTCTAAACAACAATTTGGAACAAGAAATCCCAAAATTCAAAGTATTTATCTTTAAATATTTCTTTCATCAACAACTCAACCAGAAACATATGATTTATTAAAAAAAAAAAAAAAAAAAACCTTAAGCTTTATACAACATACGCTTGAACTAAATTCATATCTGTTCTCAGACCAAAAAAATAGAACAACCTAAGAAAAGAAAGGTATCTAAAGCCACGAACAACAACATAAAGGCATTAAATATTAAAACACGTTCAGTTCGAATATAAATAAAACAGAACTACAGATGATACGGAGATTAACCAACAAGTAATATTTCATAAATCAGATAAAAATAAAATACACAGTATACACTTATGAAGCACATGCACTTAAGACAAAGAAGCCCTATTTCTAACACATGTCATGTCAGAATTGTGACATTTTAAATTACATATACTATATAGACACAGTGTTGCGGAGTCTGAAATTGTCCGAGCACATAATAAACAATAACAAAGCGGTATAAAGTGACGGGCAGCATCCTTGCAAAGCTTATAAGGCTTTTCAATTTCAGGGCCCCTAAAATATTACCATAAGAATTATGGAGAGGAACAGATTATTTAGAGAGATACTAACCTTATCATCGACTGTAACCTTAAGCTTCAAGCTTTGAGTCTTCCGCTTCATTTTATACAATCTCCTTCCCAATATAATAAAGCCCACGAAGGCCGCAGCCACAGAGAAAGACCACACAGGGTTCACCCTAAAAACACAGTATTTTAAGACCTCAAGGGGAACCTTCCACCACACGATTCTTCTCTTCTCTCCATCACCACCTGGATTCAAATCAGATTTCATTTCTGTTACTTTAATACTTTTGGTCCCAACTGAACCTTCCTCCTCTCGTATCAATTTCTTCGAAGTCATATCACCATCCAATCCACCAGAAGAGTCTAACGTGTCAGGAATCTTCACATTATCATGATGTCCCGAATCATCACCACCGGAATCAGAAAAGCACTTTTCCGAGCTCTTATCCCCCGAATGAGTTCCTCGGGAATCAAAGCTTCTCGAATCATCCAAAGAATTCAATTCCTTTGTGACCTTCAAATCACGAGACCCTAATTCACCAAAATTCTTGTTCTCTGCTTCCGTTTCCCCAATCCCTTCGGAACCCGCCTGGCTCTTCGTAATTTCCGCCAAAGCCAGTTCTCCTGTCGCATCGAATTCACGGAACTTCCGCTCCTCAGAACGATCACTGCTCGAATCGGACCAGAACTCACTGGAATTTTTCCTCTCATACCTTGTAGTCTCAAGGGCAGGATCAACCCAACTAGGGTTATCAGACTCCACCGAACCCCCTTCACTCAAATCACCCTCCCCCGCAGCATTCTTTCCGTATCTGTTTTGGCCATCGAGAGAGAAGTAATCGTGCCTAAAAACGCCATCGGTGTCAGCCCCGATGGTCGCAAAATTCCCAGAATCCGTGGCCGGAGCTTCGTCCTCGGACTTGTGGAGCACCTCCCAGTCCTGGAAATCAACGGCTTCTCCCTCCATGATGATGGCTTAGGGGTTCAGATTATGGAAGAATCAAAGTGTATGGTATGAAGAGGGCACAAGAAGCAGAGAGAGAATGACCGGTTTCATGGGTAAACCCTCGAAAGGGAACGTAGATTCTCTACAAACATGCCCTGTGGGTCTACTCTCCTCTATCGCTACGTGGCAACAGTCCTTGGCTGCTAGCAAGAGTCATCCTTTTCTTTCTGCACATAGTTTGAGTCGTTAAGCCATTAAAATTTATAATAACTGCATTTACGTTTTTTATCATAAAATAATTATTTTAATTTTTCAATACTCAAATTAATCTTTTTATTTATTAAAAAATATTATATTTAATCATTAATTTTTTAAAAATACCAATGTTTTAAATTCAAGGTTTAGAGTTTTATAGATATACTAAATTTAGTAATTTTTTAAAAAATAAAAAATTAAATGTAATATTAATGAATTAAAGACTATTTTAAACATTTTAATAAATTATAGATTGAAATTGTCATTTTGTGATAAGTAGAAAATCAAAAATATATATTTTTTAAATTTTAATAATTTAAAATTGATATTATTTTTTGTACAATTATAAAATTAGCTAGTAGAATTATTATATGACACACTTAAAGGAAGATACATGTCAATAACATGTCATATTATATTAAATATATTTATTTTTTTATATTTTGGCCCAATTATTTTTAATATTATTTATAAATCTAAAATTTTTTTTTATATTTTTCAATTTACTCCCTCTATTCTTATTTTTTAAGAATTCAAGTAAAAATATTAATATATAACTTTGTTAACTCCTGAATTTTTTTTTTTCAATAATTCTACAAGTCCTAATTTTTTTATTTTAAATTTATGAACTAGTTTTTTGTGGGATTACTAACACAAATAAAAAGTAGAGAGAGTAAATTAATTTTTTTTTTAAATGAATTCATAAATAAAATTTTAAAAATATTGAGATTAAAATATAAATATAAAAAGTTATTTTAAAAAATATATAATTAGTATATTTTAATATGTCATTATTATATATCTTATTTTTAATATATCACATAGTAATTATATCAGTACAACTAATTTTATAATTACATAAAAATAACATCCAATTTAAAATATGCATAGCCGAACATCAAATCCAATAAGCGTATTTCACACGCTTATTCACACAATAATATTATTATGATTGATTCTTAAATGAAAATTAAATAGTTGAAATTTATAAAATATTAAATATATTTGTATCTGATCATATTAATTAGTATAAACTTGTTACTAAAAATTTAAATCACTAAATTTTTATTTAATAATATTGTAACATTTGCAATAACAATATTATTGCAAGTCATTCCATTCGTTCTAATTCTTTGGTTGTTTTTTATTTTGATTATTTATGCTTGAATTTTTTAGATTAATTTTTGTAAATTTATTTTTTAAAAAATAAACATGAGATATAAGCCTTCAAGATAAGTCAAAAGAAGTTTCTATTAATAAACAAACTAATCTGTTCTACAAACATTCCTGTAATATTATTAACCATGGATTTTGATTGAAAAACTTAAAAAAGTAAATAATAACAATTATTATTATTATTATAGATACAAAACTAATGACTCTCACAGATTTCTTGACTCCTAAAAATGTATAGCTCATAGTTTTGTTGGTTCCACCTAAACATTTTTAATGGGGTTAGTTACGAATAAATGCAGTTATATGTCAATTATAAATGAACAATCCCAAAGTTAGCACGTGGAATTTGACTAAAAGAAATATATTGTTAATAATGTAATCCTTCAAAACTTTTGAAGATGTTAATTTAACCTCATAAAATTATGACTGAAACAAAATATTTTAAAATGAAAATTATTATTAGGAATGAAAAAATAAATTAATTATCCTTAGCTCCTTTATATTTTTAATTCATTGTGACAGATTAAAAAGTGAAAATATGACTTACACGGACAAAAATACGTATTTTGTTTTTTAGAGAGCTTTGTCAAACTTGACAATTCGTAGGAAGTCGAGTGTAATGCTGACGAAAGAAAAAGATTGATCTTCCAAATTTATTTCAAAAATTTTATTTATTTTGGAGCTGGCGAACAGAAAGTCTATATTTTAAGAGTCTCATGAAAAATATCTTAGACATTTTATAATTCTAGTTTGTAGGAACAATTACATTAAAATAATTAGGTAAAATTAGCAAAGATATGACCTCAATATTATTCTAACTACGGATATCAAAACACATGAAAAAGAGTCGAGAATATGGAAAATAAATTAATTAATAATGACAAAAAAATAAATATTTAGAAAGTACGGTTTGATCTAAGACAAGAGAGTTTGATGATAATCAAATTCTATGTAATTTGAGTAATTTGAATAGATCATTTTTAGAAAAGAGAATATTGTTGAACTTAATTCAATTTTCACAAACAAAACATGTTTGCGAGTTTGTTGATATGTTTTAGCTTATGAAATCAACAAAATCTCATTGTATATGTTGGCTTACTAGTAATATTAATATTAATGGCTTTTTGAAATAAAGTTTTTTGTTATTTAATTTTTGATTGATGGACGAAGTTATCAAATTAAAGATTAAAAAGATTAATAATTTATTTTTATATTGAATTTTAATATTATTATTAAAATATTTTTAATTAAACATGAAAATATTAATCAAAATAAATAAGTTTCTATTAATACACAAGCTAATCAATCAAAGTAACAAATCGCAGCTATTTAACTGCGGTCATGGGTGTAGGCGTGGCTAATAAACTGCAGCTACGTTGGATTTTTTATGGTGATATATAATGATGTTGTTTAGTATTTGGCACTTTCAAATGTTTATTTACACATTTAAATATGATTGATCTTTGCAAAAAATTTTATTTAATTTGGTATTTTTTTTTTTCAAAATCAATTCTCTTATTTACACAACAATAAAAACTATTTATTTTTTGTTAAATAAACTGTGTAAATAATAAAAAAATAATTTTTAAATAAAATATTTTAAATATAAATTATCATCATACAAAATAAATAAATAATATAGAACCAGCTATTATTAAAAGATCGATTTTGATTAAAAGACTTTAAAAAAATAATAATAATAATAAATAAGTGGATGACACACCTATAAATAAAGATAGCTGTGTCTATGTAGGATTACAAAATAACTAATGAAAGAAAAAATCTCAGAACCTTCGAAATCATTACAGAGAGAGAGAGGTTTGAAATCATTACATAAAGCTATATTTATGGTAGTTAAAGAATTAATGACTCTCACGAGTATTACTTCCACTTAAAGTTTTTCAATGGGTTTAGTTGCACAGAAATGAAGCTATACGTCAATTTTAAAAGGACAATCATAAAGTTAGTACATGGAATTTGACCAAAAAACATATTATTAATATTTTAATCTTTAGAAATTTTAAAGATGTTAATTTAACCATAAAAAATTATGACTAAAACAAAATATTCTAAACAAGAAAAATTTTCAATAAGAATGAAAAAACTAAATTAATTATTCTTAGACACTTTATATTTTTAATCCGTTGTAAAGGATGACAAATGTAACATCATTTTTCACTATGTAAGTTTTCTGTAAATTCTTAGGAAAACGTAAATAATTGCAAAAACAATATAAAATATTGACTTCTTTTAATTTACTTTTTCATCCAAATTTTAATTTTTACTAAACTTATTAATTTGGATTAGTTCTAGAAAAATAAAACATAATTATTTAAATTCATAGATGTCGATATATCCTTGTTTGTTAGTTATTGAGTCAGTACTATAAAATACATAATTGATCAAAATCCTTAGACATTATACATATTTGAATTCCAAAATATAATCCCAGTTCATTATTAAAATTAGGGACTTTTTCACCTACTCTCTCTTGGTCCCACTTTGGGACTAGATTCTTAGTTATTTGGTAATATATGTATATAAAAAAGTGAGATATTTCAATTTCAATAGGAAGCGATTCAATGAAAATTTTTTTATTTTTAGTCTTTAATATCAAATATTTTTTAAAAAATATAAATATGAATTATTGTGCATACAACCATACAAGTATAACTTAGAATCCTTTGGCCACAACCTTAGAGGCCAAATGTTATAGTGCTATATTCATTTTCCGTCCCAAATGAACTTATACTACGTCATAAATTGTAAGTCAAACACCAAAAATAGGAACACACAAACTTTAAGCATTCATGTTTTCAATGCATAAAGAAGTTTGGGTAACCAAACTCATAACATAATCACATACACAACATCTTTTAACATTAGTTAAATCCATCTAGTTAAATCCATCCATATATGTGAGATAAGTAAGGAAAAGAAGTGCTAACTATTTGTCCGAAACACTTTACTCTTTTTACCTTCAAATGTATATATACTTTCAAGTCACTAGGGGATTTTTTTTTATTTGATTCATGCATTGTTCAAAACTAAATTTTGTGTTTTGTTTTTTAGGTAAAAATAAGTCTAATTTTTCTTGCTAAATTACTTCTTCTCCATGGAATTCTCTCTCTTTTTTCTTTTTTGACATTTTAGTAGAAGTGCTCTATTTTTAACGTCTGAAACATAGTTTTAGATTTCACTTCTATTTGTTCTTGGTTACATATTTTTTCTTTGAGACAAGATCCTCCTTTTATAAGGGGCTTTATTCTCTTGAAATTGTTCTGAAATGAATCAAAATCATTGTCCAAACACCACATTAATAGCTTTGAAGATCATTTTTACCTAGGTTATTTTCGCAACTTTGGTATCTTTTTTTCTTTTCTAGGTGAAAACAAAGTTCGCAATTGTAGTTTGTTCCTCTAGCTTTTCTCCTACTTATTCAAACTTCTCTAGTCCGTTCTTAGTCACCTTGCCTTCATTGACCGTAGAGCATTTTTTATGGTAGGTCCTAAATCTTTTTCTTTAATTAAAAACATCACGATAATTGCCTATGATGTATTGTGTTTTTCTACATTTTATTGTTTTTTTTTATTGTTTATCTCTGTTTTGATCGAGCCTTAAGACACAAAGACACCCACTTGTGCTGCGTTGTAGTATTTTCGAGGTCCTCAAGTTATAGAAATTAAGTTTCGTCATAATTTCTATTCATTCCTCATGCTTTTGGTTGCTTCATGCTGGTTTCTTGTTTTAGTTTGGATTTTGCCTTATCATTACATCCAGGATCCAAATCCTAACGTGGCCACCTCATGCTCCAATCCTACTTTTTGATCTCCTTCAATTTCCCACCTACTCTAAAGTTAGGCAAGGTCTCACTTTCTATGCATTGCATTCACTACTTCTTTCCTTCGCAACTAACGTGAGGTGTTTTAAAGCATAGTTATTCGATTACGGATTATTATACTTTTAATTAATTAAATTATATAACACATGTATCTTTATTTATTTGACAAAGCCAAATATAATTTTACAAATATTCACCTTAATTCTTAAGAGTGTTCAAAAATAAAACTTTCATAAATGACCAAATTATCAAATCATAGACTAAGGCCATGAAAGGTTCCTAATAAATTTACTTAATTAGTAAATATAAATATTTAAGCTAATAGTATTCTTGTTATTATATTTTTTTTCTGCTTAATTTACTTTACTCGTATCTAACCCTTTTTATTTAATTTAATTACAGGTCTTAAATTTCTCTAAATATACCATATATATAACTAATGAATTTATCAATTAAATAATTTTATATGAGAAAATTTCCTATATTTAGCTCAAAATAAATAAACAAGCAAATATTGACTGTCACTATAAATTAACATAAAATTTATATCTTAAAAACAAAAAAGTATTTTTAATTTCTCCAAATATGTCCACATTATCTGCTATTTTTCTTGGTTAGCCTATTAAGGGTGTTACAAAAAAAAGAGAGAGAGAGAGAGAGAGAGAGAGAAATATGACTTGTGTTGACAAAAATACTTTTTATAAAAGACCTTTGCCAAACCTAACAAACCGTACAAGAGTTGAATGCAATATAGGTAGCCCAATAAGAAAGAAAAAAAAAAATAGTTTTCAAAAATAATTTCAAATATTGACTTATTTTGGAGTCATAACCAAAATTTTAAAAAGGAGATTTTATAAAACCATTTTTAAACAATAAAAAACGAAAGACGTTTGCAAATTGGGAGTCTATTTAATTATAAAAAATTTGTTAAGAATCTTATAATAATCATTCATGAAGATGATTACTTCAAACTAGTCATGTAAAATTAACAAAAATATAGTCTCAATTTTAAATTGATTACACACATCAAATACATGCATGCAAAAGAATGGTGAATATGGAATAGAAGTTAATTAAAAATAAAAAATAAAAATGAATATTTACTATATGTAGATTTAGGATAATACCTTAAGGCTTTTGTAGCCATCCATGATAAAACTATCAAAATGGTCCACCTTGGCCCCACATGGATGACCTATATGGGTTGTTGGGTATAACATGTTGGCTTGTTTTAATCTACTCAATTTGGTGGGTTATGATATTAAACTTGCTTACCATGTGATTAATACAATCCAATCTATTTAACCTATCAAAACAAATTGAAAAAAAAAAAAAGACAAAACAAAAAAAAATTCAATCATCAAGCCAAATCTAATTCTAATACCAAATATCCATTTATTTTGTCCATTGTTAATCAAATATTAAATATTTAAAGATAAAAACAAAGATAAATGCTATTTGAGACTTTGAAATATGAAACATTTTAAAAACAATTATACAAAACCTCTTAAGTAGGTTGATCCATTTATTCAATAAGCTAAGTTGGCCAGGTTAATATAATCCTCTTATATTAATGAGCTTTAACTTTCAATCTAATCCACCAAAATAATGAGTTAAATTGGTTAACTTGGTGGGTCCAATCTATTTTGATAACTCTAATTAATAGGGATAAAAATTCAGATAGTGAAATGCATGACAGTGGATTAAAGATCTTTAATTCTTGTGAAAAGAAAATATTGTCAAACTTAATTCCATTTTCGTAAACAAAATGTGTATTAAGAGTTGGTTGTTATGTTTTAGCATAAGAACTTAGCAAAATATCACTATCTTATTTCTTTGTTTTTTATTTAATTATTATCATTATTGGTTTTTGAAATAAAATTTGTTTGTATTTTTTAATTTTTGATTGATGGACAAATTTAACAAAAAGATTTTTAAGGATTTAAATGATTAATATTTTGATTATTTTTGTTTAAATTTTGAGATTAATATTTAAATTTTTTTTAAGTGAACATGAGAAATAAACATTTAAGATCAATTAAAAAAAATAAGTTTCTATTACCATACGAACTGACCTTATCTAAAAACATTCTTATGGTTCACCAAAAAGCCCTTGCCCTTTGACAATATTATTAAAAATGGATTTTGATTGAAAAACTTGAATAATAATAATAATAAATAAATGGGTGAACCTATTAAGATAGTTTTGCCTATCAACGACTACAAAATTACCATTAAAAAAAAAAAATCTCACCACCTTTGAAACTAATGACTCTCACAAACTTTTTGACCATTAGAGATGTGTCAATTATAGTTTTATTGGTTTCACATAAGCTTTTTCAATGGGGTTAGTTACACAGTAAGAATTCTAGAGGTCTTTTAGCAAGGAATATGCAATTATTAAAAAACCGCAGCTATATGTGAACTTTAATAAGGACTATCCTAAAGGTAGCACATTGAAATTGACTTTTATATATATATATATATATATATATATATAATTAATTAATTAATTAATTAATTAATTGTACCAATACAAACATTGTGTGACATATTAAATAATAATATGTCAAAATATATTGATAGTATATCAACTTAAAATAACTTGTTATATCTATATTTTGACTTTAATATTTTTATATTTTTTATGAACCTAAAATTGTTACAAAATTTTTCAATTTAGTCCCTCTATTTTTTATTTTTTTAGTAATTTCACAAAATATTAGTTCATAAATTGAAAATAAGAATAAAATTAGGAAGTTGTGGATTTATTAGAAAAATAAAAAAATATAGGAGTGAGTTAAAAAAATTATAAACTAATATTTTCATATGGGTTACTAAAAAGTAATAAAATAAAGAGAGTTAATTGAAGATTTAAAAAGAATTTTGGATTTATAAATAAAATCTAAAAATAATATGATCAAAATAGAAATAAAACAAGTTATTTTATGTTGTTATATGTCAACATAGTATGACATATCATTGTTGCGTGTCATCCTTTTGAAATACTATGGCCCCGTTTGGTTGCTAGAATCAGGGCAAGGGAATGGGAATGGGAATGGGAAACACTCTCATTCCCATGTTTGGTTGACAGATTGAGTCCCTATTCCCATTCCCTAGGGAGTCTGCTCTCCCTTATATAAGGGAGAGTTTTCTCCCTAACTGAAGCTATGGAATGGGAAGGTCTCTTGAGAATAAAAATATACTTGATAAAAATGTTCTTACTTATAATAATTTTCGAACAAAAATACCTTTGTGATATATCAAAACCCGAATTTATTATTAAATTATTTATTTTTAATTTATTATTATTATATTATTATTTATTTAATTTATTAATTATTTATTATTAAATTATGAATTTTAATTTATTATTTATTCATTTTATTATTATTTATTATTAAATGATATTTTTAATTTATTAATATTATATAATTATTTATTTAATTTATTATTTAGTAATTATTAAATTATCATTATTTATTTATTATTATTATTTATTTAATTTATTATTATTTATTATTAAATTATCATTTTTAATTTATTATTAATTAATTAATTAATTATTAATTATTAAATTATGATTTTAAATTTATTATTAATATTATTAATTAAAATTATATTAATATATAATTAAATAAATATTAATATATAATTATATTATTAATTAATAATTCGAAAAGATGTTTGCCTTTTTTATTTTAGTTTTATGATAAGGGATAATATGGTAAAATATGCACACTACCTAATTGATTCCTATGTGTAATCTACTAACTAAACGAAGTAAAGGGAGACATGTCCATTCCCATTCCTTTCCAACCAAATAGCATTTTAATATTCTCATTCCCACTCCCACTCTCATTCTCATTTTCATTCTCATTCCCATTATATCAATTTTAACAATCAAACGGGCCCTATGTAGTGATTACACTTGCAACAAATTTTATAAGTACATCAAAGAACTTACCATATTATTAATGTAATCCTTAAAAATTTTAGTGATGTTAATTTAATCTCAAAATTTTTATAAAACAAAATATGTTGAAAATGAAAAAGAATTAATAGGAATGAGAAAATAACTAAATTATAATTTTTCAAGTTTATATTTTTAATTATTTGTGAAGGATTAAACAATGAAAATATGACTTATGTTGACCAAGATACCTTCATAAAATATTACAAATTTGTTGCTACAAAGTCAAAATCATTAAAATGCGATATTAACATATATAAACTCCAAATTAAATCATCTCTAGTTATTAGAGATTTTTTAACAATGGGAGATGATTAAAATATATATTTTAAAATTTAATATTAATAAAAAATTAATTTTTATCAAATTTAGTTACTAAAGATTACTGGAGATAATCCAAATTGATATAAACTCAAGTACCAAGAAGATAGGATAGAGAATTTCTTATTACAATAAATTAAAATTATTATAACTATTAGATAATGAAATCATGACTTTCGAAAACAAATTTTAATTCTACGGAACTTCATAATAATATATGTAAAAAAAAATTGGTAACTTTGCAAAGTTAATTTGATAACATTATATATATATATATATATATATTTGATTTGACATTAATAAGTTAGTTTCATAAAAAAAATTATAACTTTTTATTTACATAGTTTCAGTTAATTTTAAATTTAGTTTCTATAGTCTAAATTTATGATTAAGTCCTTATAATTTATGAATATTTTAAATTTAATTCCTACAATTAAAATTTTGATAGTATGCTATTAAATTTTATTAATGTAGCTAATTATATATTATCATAAAATTTTAAATATATATGATTTATGTTAACACAAATAATAATAAATAATAAAATCAAATTAACTCACATATATTGTAAAATATAGATAAAAATATAGTGATTGGGAGTGACTTAAAAATCATTTGAACTATGAAGACTTAATTTAATTTTTAAAGTTTAAGGACCATATTAAAATTGAAGGAGATTATAAGGACCAAAAATATACTTTCCCTAGTTTTTCCAAATTGTTTTTATTAATTTAGTTTTAATACACTGAAATATTAAAGAAGAAAAAAGCAACGAGGAATTGCCACATGCAGCTTGCCGTTGAGTTTTAGGTGCATTGTGCATTAGAGCCCACTTTGTCAAAAAGTTTGGTAAATGCAGTATCTAACTTCTGTAACTCCACAAAAAATATTAAAATGATATTATATAAATGATGACTCTTGCCTAATATCACTATTCCAAAAGTGCTAAAATGATATTATATGATTGTTTGAAGATCAAATATTTTATATAGGGTGTCACGCTCAAACCGTGATAGCTTGGCACGAAAAAAAGAACAATAATCTTAAGTTTTGTTTAAAAAACGAAAATTAAAATTTTTTAAAGGATAAATTTTGAAAAATTAATTTATGAAATAGGATAGTCTGTGAACCAAAAATTACGTTTGGGGTCAGTTGTGTGTAGGGAAGGTATTAGATACCCCACAAGACTCGTTTTCAAAAACGATTACCTATAGTTGATTATGCAAAAATTACATGGTTTTCATTTTAACAAGAATTACTTTTGACAATCACATGCAAATTAAAGAATTATGAAAGTGACAAACGAAATAAAGCAAGATAAACAGAAGAAAAATAGATTATTTATAAAGGGCATACTTAACTTAAGATCAGAACTTAGGGCCTACGTATCTTGCGGTAGGGATCAAAGTTCACGTAGTTTGTCCAGAAAAATGCATCAGTTAGTTGGTGATTTTTATTTTTGTAAACAAAACAAGACAGTATAAATTAATCATATTTTCGTAAACAAAATGATCTTATAATTAGGTTAGTGTGTTTTAATTTATAAAATCAGTCTAATTTCACTTTCTTATTCTCTTCATTTTCCTTTTTCTTTCCATTATTTTTTTTGAGTTATAGAATTTCTTGAAGGTGTAATTTATTTGAATTTTAATTTGATGCTAAAACACGGATTTAAAAAAAAAAAAACAGAGAGAAATATTTTTTTTTGGGTTTTTTGTTATTCAAAAGAAAATAATTTTGAAAAGTGGAAAAGAAATTTTTAAAAGAAGGTATTCATTTGTATTTTGGATGAATTAAAAAAAAATTTCAAGAAAAAATATTTTCTTTGTTATTTTTTGATTTATTTTTATTTAAAATACAAATTGAGTATCAGTTGTTGGAACCCAAGTTTATAAAAAAACATAATTTCCTGGTATTGCGTAAGACCTAAGAAGATGTAAAGTTTCACGTGGCCCCACTGGTTGACTCCCTTGGATGCCTAAGGAGATACACAGTCTCTCGCGGCAACCTTTAAAATAAATAAATAACTAAAAATAAATAAAAAATTGTACGAAGTCATTTTTTTAAGTTAAAATTATTTATTTATTTGTTATACAAGAATTATGTATTAACTTTCAAAGTTTAAGGAGACTGAGATTTCACATGGTTTCTATCAGTTAACTTTTAAGTGTCTAAAAAAATTGGTGATCTCACATGGCAATTATTAAGTTGAAAAATTGAAAGACCAATTATTTTCATGACATTAGCAGTTATTTTATTTAGATTTTTTTAAAAATTAGATATTGAATTTCAAAGCCTAATAGATTAAGGTCTTATATGACTTTTTGATTAAATTTTTAATGCTTGAGGAGATTAATGATCTCATACAGAAATTTTTTTTTTAATAAAGGCTGAAATTATTTTTGTTAGTTGAAAAATTATTTCATTTGCATCCTTAAAATTATATATTAATTTTCAAAAGTCTAAGGTGATTAAAAAAAATCTCCCATGACATTTCCTAATTAATTCTTAAACAAATGAAGAGATAAAGGATCTCATACAATTATCTAAGTGACATAAGACACTGTGATACAAATTGAAACCCAAATAAGGGTGAAATGAAAGTGCAAAAATGACACATTATATGGATTGGGAAAAAAAAAAGGGTGAATGTAAACAAATGGAGTGTAAGTTTATAGTTTAAGATAATAAATAAAAAAATGATCATGAATTGAAATCTCACATGATCCAATGAAACACATAAAATGACAAGAAGATTAAACACACATGATGGAAAGTATGAATCATGTGAAACACATATAAATGAAAAAAAAAAAAAAAAGGTACCATAAGGTATTAGTACAAATAACATGAAGATAATATAATATCATAAAGATAAGATGAATGTGGAATAACATGGCAAGTAAGAACCCAATGCCACATAGTGGCCCACATTCACATAACCAAATGTTATCATGTTATTCCAACACGTTCATAGTAGCCACACTTAAGAAGGTTGCCACCTCATTGGAAAGCCACAAAATAATGGCAATAATCTTGACTAGGGAGATGTAAATCTTAACCCTATGATAGACAAAATTAAGATGATAGGATCAACTAAAACAATAAAAGACTTGTTCCATCACCCTTAGGCCGAATATTAGCCAGTAAAAATAATAATAATAAGTAAATCTTACCTACAAATGGAGGTGTACTTTTGTCACTAGTTAATCTAATCCCCTTGAGTAGCTTTTGACAATCAAGGACTCCAAAGGATGAATAAAAAATTTAGATGAAATCACATATTCCTCTCTTTATTACTTTTTGCATTCATGAACTGAGGATGAACTCCAAGCACGTTTTGTAGGACTTATCTCCTCCTCTACTTTATCTTCTTTGCATGTGAAACTTCATCCTTTTAAACACCTTCTTCATTGTTGTCGGCATCTTTATTCTCCTTTTGCTATTCGTCCTGGTTTTGTGAGTATAGAACAGAGATTTTATGGCCTTCCAAATATTCCTTTGAATCTTTTCTTTATGCTCCAACTCGCTTAAGCCCTCTCTCTCCCCATGCTCTCTCTCTTTTTCAACTCACCTTCTTCTCTCTATCTCTTCGTTGCACTACCCTTTGGGTACACTATTTAGTCCTTTGGTGTCCTTACGCTTTCGGCATGTGTTTCAACTCTAGTTCCTTAACCTTTTTTTTGAATTTCCCTCCAGGTTGCACTCTCCTGTGTCTTTACTTCCTCTCGTGCACTGCTATCCTTCCAAACGTGAAATAAAGGCGTGTTATCTTTCTTAGTGCTATGTTTTGTTAACTAAAAAATAGGGCTTTTCTCTTCAGTTCATTTCCATTGTTCACCCTTTCCCCATTTGCTTCTCTTCCAATTCTTCTTCTTTTTCCAGCCTCTTTTCTGCTCTTTATCTATGTTCTCACAAGACCTCCATTCATATGAACCTCTAACAAGGGTATTTCACTAGCTTTTGTTGTGCTTCAACTTTCTTCCCCTCTTTTTTTTACTGCCTGAGCTCTCCCCTTCTTATTCTCTATTAGTTTCTTCTTATCTTCCTTCTTCACCCTCCATGTCCTTGAAAAAATTGGATCATATTTTGATATAATGGGTTAAAGGCTACCTCTGATTCTCATAACGGGTCCCCATCACCCATTAACATTACTTTCCTCTCTTATTTAAGATCAGAATGAAGCAAAAAGTGGATGTTATTATTTTCTGGTTCTCGTTCATAGTCCCTGCCATCCTGTTCTACCTTAGAACGTAGCTTCTTCATTTTATGCAACCAAGGAGCCGGGGGAACAGGAACCACCAGCATCATAGCCTTCCATTTTAAATTAAAATTTATTGCATTTTGCTATCATTTTTTCTTTTTCATATATGAATATTTTTTATCATCATTATTCTTTTAATTTTTATTTTTAGTTTTTTCATTTTAGAATGGGTGTTCACATTGGGTGAAAACAAAATTATATTTTTAAGTTAGAATTTTTTTTTTGGGTCCTTTACTTATATTTTCATATCATTTATTGAAAAATATCACACGTGGTCCCTCATTTTTTTAGAAAATTATCAAATTTAGTTTCTTAATCAAACCCTAAATCTTAAATTTAAAAGATTAAATCTAGTATTTTTTTGAAAAGTAAAGGACTAAATGTGAATTTTCTAATGACTAAGGGACTATTTTAGATATTTCAATTAGTGATGAATCAATATAACAATTTTGTAATAAATGAAATACTTAAAAAGTATTTTACTCATATTTAAGAACTAAAATAACAAAAAGATTTATAAGATTGAGTTTATAACATTATCATCAAAAATCAAGAACTTAGAATGATTTTTATATCGAGCAAGCAAAGAAGAGATCTTCACCTCTATATATGTAACATAGCCATGGAAGCCATGGAGCAATTAGTTTTCATGGATTACATCCAAATAAAATTCTCTCATTTATTATTATTATTTTATTATATTAGAGAGAGATAAACACAAAACAAGTAGAATTCATCGCTTTAGTACATCACACATCTTTAAATGAGACTCACTATTTAAGTACATTTTATTTACTGTTTTTTTTTTCTAACAACAGTCAAGATAGAAAACAAAAGAATCTATTGTCAATTAACATACCATACTTAAATAATTTAGGATTTTCTAATAAAAACCATCCACATTAATTTGATGTTTGTGGTAAGACAACGAAACAACAAGCAAGTAATGTTGTGTAAATTTGGTTGCCTCTCCATTATTCATAAAGAAAAGGCTTGAGTCTAATCATTATGAGTTGTTAGATACCAAAAAAAAATAAAGAAATAATAATTCACCTCTTGATTATGAAAAAAACCCTAGCTTTTCAATTACAACAAATAATTAATCTAGCATGTGACCACAGTTATGTTGACCTTCTTCTGTCATGTATGATAAAAGAAGAAGTTTAAGGATGTCTCAAGAAATAGTCCATTTGCTTAAACAAAGTAATGAGAAGTTGGAAAATTCATGAGAAAAGAGGGAAAAGATGAATAAATGCTTTGTTAGATAATCCCATGTAAGAATATATATTAAAAAAAAAACATGAGAAAGATATTAGAATGCCCCCTAGTATAGGAAAGGCAAAAAAAAAAAAAAAATGGCTTTACCATCTCTAAAATGTTTGCTGGGATATAGACTAAGCTTATAAAATCCTTCCAACTTACCCTTACCTAAGCCTGACATTACAAACTCATAAAGACCTAATGATTCCTGACTATGTGTCTTTTTAAGGTAGTGCAAAGAATGGAGTGAAGATTAAGCCCATGGAGTAAAATTTCAAAAGAGGATAAAATATTAATGTGTTTTTTCAAAAGGAATGAAAAATCTAGAAGTGAGAAGAATCTATAAATTGTATTCTATTTAAGAATTCAATTAGTATCGTGACTAAATGATAAGAGTAATTAAGTTTAAAAAGGCTTATAGATAGTCAAATCAATTCTTGAATGTTGTACAAAAATGGTGACGTAAAAACATTATTTGATGTTGTTTACTCGAGGACTAGCAAACTCTCAAGTATGTGGGTGTGATAACTTTCTAAGGTTAGTTATCTAAGGAAACATTAATTGAACAAGTATCACAATTTTGGATTAAAAATTGCACAAATTTTAGAAAAAATGAAATTTTTTTCTGTAAACATCAATTGAGAAAAGAATGACATGTTTTCTTTCAGGAAAAAGGGTGGAAATGGAGCAGAACTATCAAAATTCAAGAACCAGCATCCAGGAGCTAGAAGAAGGGTGCCTAGGCGCCAAAAACAGTTGAACCAACGATCAGGCGCCGCAATTCCAATGCTAGGGCGCTAATTCTAGAAAGATGGCACCCAAGTGCTAGAATACCAATGCCCGGGCGCCAATTGCTGCAGGAGGACTGGGGAGGCTAGATAAATTAGCACCAATTGATCACCATAGAATTGAACTGGCATTTAGGCTAACTCGACAAGAAAACCCTAAATGAAGAATTGGATGAAGACAATCTCTATTTGCATGGTGAAAGAATAGTAAGTATAACAATTAGCAATCAAGACGACAGTACTTGATTGTCTTAGATAACTAAGATAGTGGAACACTTTATATCAACTATCTTCTTAGCTGGCTTTCATAAAAATACAGGGAGTTAGGGGAAGCAGTTAGGTTGTTAATGATTCTCCAGAACTTATAAATAGTTGAATCCCTAGGTTAACTGTCAATACAAAGTAACTACACATTGAGGTGAAGTCAAAGTCCTAGATCATTTAATTGATTATTTACTCAATTCTATATTATTGTTTAGTTCTTCAATTGTTCATTCCATCCATTCACCTGATTTAAAAGTCTGATAATAGTATCAGTCCAGAATTATAGCCAAGTCCTCATGGGAACGATATCTTACTCACTCATTAGTACTTTTCGTGATCACGTGCACTTGCGTGTATAGAAATCAACGAACATGCCTGGCTGTATATTTTTTTTTCTAAAAAAAGTTATTTTCAATTAATTTAGGAAAAATTTTAGTTATCATAGATTTTTAAAATATTAATTCTTTTCCAATTCCATGTCTTTTTTAGTAACATCTTTTTTCGTCCCTCACATATAGTATGTTCCTCAATATAGTCCCATATAGAATTTTTTCCAATTTGCTTCCTCATAGATAAAATATTTTTTAATTTAATCCCTCATTGGCTTATCAATTTAGTCATTTACATATGTACGTTTCTCCATTTAATATTTCACAAATAGAATTTTTATTAATAATATTTTCAAAATATAAGTTTAATTTAAAAGATGCAAACTCACAAAAAAGTTTCTCAATTTGGTACCTCACATGTAAGATATTTTTCAATTTAATCCCCCATAAAATTGTCTTCTTCATTTAGTCCCTCACATATGTACATTTCTCCATTTGATCCTTCAGAAATACAATAATTATTATGAATATCCTTAAAAAATTAGTTAATTTTAAAAATATGAACTCATAGAAATTTTTCTCAATGTGGTCTCTCACAGATAAGATACTTTTCAATTTGATCCTTTATAAAATTGTCATATCAATTTAGTCTCTCATATATGGATATTTCTTTATTCAATCCCTCACAAATATGATTCTTGTCAATAATATCATAAAAAATAATTTAATTTGAAAATTGTGGAAAAACATTATTGATAATGATTTTATTGTGAGAGACCAAATTAAGAAATATCCACATGGGAAGGACAAAATTGAGAAATATCTTATTTGTGAAGGACCAAATTGAAAGAAAAATTTTATGAGGGACTAAATTAAGAAATACTCCATATGTGAGGGACAAAAATGAGATTTTATTCATTTATTTTTTATTTCAAATTTTATTTTTCCCTTTCTGCCTCAAATATATATTGATATATTTCTCTTCGTATGAATGTATGTATAGGTACTAAAAGAAATGTCAAATTCTTTTTATTTCAACGTTTTGATGAATTTAGTGTCTTTAAATAAAAGATTTTTTTATGAAAATAATTAATTTTTATTTTATTTAGTACTATATAATGTGTCACAAAAAAAATATAATAGTATTATCTTATTCAATACAGTATCTTATATAGTATCACACTTAACACCATATAATATTAAATTCGTGTCAAGCATAGAATACATTGGATTGGGGTTTTTTGGCTGACAAGGTATAGAACGAACATTAAATGCTTCATCTTGCACAACTATTGTTTCTCACCAAAATGCTTAAATTACTTTTCTAAGAAATAAATTGTCAAAATTTCATGATTGATTGAGAATCCCATAATTGATTGTCTTATTATATTGAGCATCTTGTGACCCAATCAGCTTTAAATTTTATTTTTGAAAATCAAAGAAAATTTTTAATTAATTATTAATATAAATGTTTTGGTTAAAATACATTTAAAATATTATTATGTACAAAAAAATATGTTAAAATATTTAGTTAATAATATGATCATTAAAATTTTTAAAATAATATTAATAATAAAGATTACTTAATTTCTAATTAATAAATGTTTAATAAAAATATTTATCTTCCAAATAAGATTAACTTTATAAAAGAATTTGGAATTAATTTAATAAAAAAAATTTATTAAAACTAACAATTTAGAATTTTAAAGTATCTTGAATTTTTAAAAAAATTCAATATTTTGAATGTAATATAGTTGTTAATTACTAGGTAGTAATAGCATAACAAGAAATCTCATTCGCTGGTGACATCTGTTTTGAAAGCACAAGTTATAAAAACCCTTTCATGTCTAAATATGATTACAAACCACATAACGATATTTTAATTTTTATTTTAAGACAAATATTTATTTAAAAAGAATTATCACAAATTTTTTTAAAAAAATAAACTTTAGAAAGCTAAATTAATAATATTTTGGAAAAAGTTTGTGAATTAGATATTAGATTTAGGATGTGATTACGAAGCCTAGGCCTTAAAAGTGCTTCATTTCATACATATTCTAAAGACTTAGAGCCAAGGCCTTAACTCATGAAGCCTAAGCGTCGTACTAGGACATATTCCAAAGATTTGAAGCCTAGGTGCTATTAATTACCTAGTTTCCCCGCCCCCCCCCCCCCTCAAATTTTTTTAAAGCCTAAGCATCAGCCTGTGAAGTGTAGACACTATATGTGAATTTACTACGTGAAATTTTTGTAATTGGATTTTTTGGGAGCCTTTTAAATAGAAAAAAGATGGGTTTCTCAAGGAGGTGGCCGAAGATTCAAAGAAGCATAAAGGAGACATTATTAAAGGTAAGATAGAGTTTGAATGAAGACATTCTAAGTGGAGAATCCAAGAAGGGAATCGATTAAAACAACAAAAATGAAGTTTTCTTCTCTTCCTTTTATTTTATTTTTTATCTTCGCCATGTTTTAAGAATTGGTTTTGATTGTATCCATCAAGATGCTAGGCTAATTGTTCTTCTCTATGATTATGGTCATTTGTATGTAATTTGATGATTACTATCACTTTTCTTCTTGAATTTCATTGTGAATGAATTTAGTTTAATTCTTCATTGTTCCCTCGTTGAGAATTTGGGATTTTTGGAAAAGGAGCTCAATTAGAGTTTTGGAAACATATAACTCGTGGTTATTGTAAATTGTTTGATGGTGAGGGTTTGAATTGTGTTCTTAAAAGACATTTTGATGTATTTTGGAATTTATAACATTTGTTTCCCTATTAGATTCAATATTCTTAGTTGAACCAATTTTTTTTATATAATTCAGAATTAAAACTTTGCCGGCATTTAGAATATCGTTTTCTATATTAGATTTGATGTTATTGATTTTTGGTTTCATTTATGAATTTTCTTATTTCAGACCCATGTAGTTTACATCTATGGTAAACATGCGCTTGTAGATTTGTTAACTAAAGGCCTACCTATAAGAGTATTTTAAAATCTTGTAGCTTATATGTGCCTTATTGATCTTTGATGTAGCCTTGGTCTAATGGAAGTCTAAGTTGTGTCTTTAAGGGGCTTTTGTGATATAATAAGACATCTAGAGTGTTATTGTGTATTCTATTATGTTTAGATATTGGAATTGAGTTTGTAATTATATTAACATCATTTTGTATCCCTATCATATTCAATGATCTTGTACAATTTCATTTTTGAACTTTATAAGGTTAAGTATATAACATATTTTTATTGGTTTGCTTGATTTTGTTTGTTTTATTAGTTGTCCTAGTCATCAATGAATGCTATTTAAGTAGGAGATTATTGAAATATTTTAAATTAAATTATGGATTAGCATTAAGCTTTTATATGTACAATTTTTCTATGTTTATTAATTAGGCAGTCAATGTTAGTTATGGGTAACTCAGTGGTATATTAGATTTTCTACAAGATTATTGGATAGAGATTGTAACATCCTAGCCTTAATATCAAGTTTATAATTCATTCTTAAATTGTGTACAAATTTTCAAGTATGCATATGGTCATAAATATAAATATGTAAACTTTAAGGGAGGAATAAAAATATTTACCAAAAAGGAAGAACAAGGACCAATGGAAAAAGAGACAATTATTGTGTGAGAGAAGGAAAAGCATTAAAGACAAATATTCCTTTTATATGCACAACCACTTATGCATGGGATATATATGGTAATTTTCACTATAAAAGTGTGAGAGTTTAGGGGTCAAAGCACAATTTAAACCATAAGAAAGTTTGAAATGCTAGCTTCTAATTGGTGGGAAACAAAGAGAACGCATGGAGGCAATCTTGCATGTAGAGTTATCTCTACTTAGCAAGAGAAGGTTTTAAATGATAAGAAAGAGAGTGAAGCCATGTTTATAAATAGTATAAGAAAGTGTGGGTGTTACATGCAACTAAGAAAGAGAGAAAGCTTTGAGAAAGATGGAAGAAGAGCTATAGGCCAAGAAGAATAAGGTGATATTAGAAAAATAAGGTAATGTTTTTCCTCTTGAATATCCATAAAAATTTCTTTTACTCCTCGATCTTTCATCATTCTAAAAGAGATTAAGATCAAATGCTTCTTCTTCTTTGAAGTTAAAACCCCATGATATAATGTCATATAGGAAGGAGGACCAAAGGTTTGCTTGGTTGAAATCTTACTCCTTGAATCAAAACTTGTTCATTTTGGGGAATAACCTCTTATTAAAAGATCATTTTAGGAAAAAATTCAAATTTTGCTTCATAAACTTGTTGTGGTTGAGGTTAATACAAGGTAGTTAGTGGGTTTGTTTTTTGCTATCTCATCGATGTTATATGTATGGATGGTTGCATGTGTTGTGGCACCTTTGGGGTGTGTGTGTGTAATTAACAAGTGTGTGGGATGTGGTTTTTGACAAATTTGCATCCTAGCTTATAATTCTTGCTCTTGATTTTGTTATGTTTTGCCAACGCTATCTTGTATTGGATGAATATATATGGGAAATGGCCTAACTAATTATTGAGATTTGAACAAATCTCACCCATTCTTTCATCTATTTTTGTATCAAAGGATGTTAGTGTTTATTGATGTATTTAGTTTGTCCAAATCTATGAAGGCTTCTCACTTGTTTTCACCATTTTCGTGTATATGAATGATGGAGATATTTACAATAAGTTTAAGGTGCAAAGAGTTAGACTTAAAGAGCATCTTTTTGTGTTAAACCCTATAGCAAGATCCATTTATTGTTTAGTTTATAAGAATACTTGAGTATTTGCGCTACTTTTCCTTTTTGTGAAGCTTTTGGCCATAAGTGGAGATTTTGTACTAGTTTCTTTATTGGTTTTACTACTACTTTTGTATGGAGATAAACTATGTAGTGATCTCTTTATGGCTCATGCATTTGTTGAAGGATACGAGAACCTCATACTAGACTTTTTGGGTAGTTTTACGAAACTTTCTTTTTATGGCTGACATATTATGGGTGTTGTTCTTGTGTTTTAAATGATTATCTTAATTTATGGACTTGTTGAATGTAAGAGAAAGTTGAAGTGATGACTTATGAATGTTGATTTCTAATTTTAAAGAGAATGTGCATATTCATAGGGGAAGGAACCAAACTTATTTTTAATATTTGTTAATCTTCATTTAATAACATGAATATCTAGATTAGACAATAAAGTATTTAAGTATGGAAATTACATCTTACTTTCTTCCATATTAACTTTTAGTTGTGTTGAGTTAACAAGACTAACCAAGAACTAATATTAGTTGCTTCCTCTTGGTTTTGGCCATGGAACCATGGAGAGATGTGTGCTTGGGAAAGCATCACTTGCATTTATGGAATAATTATGCTTCACCCAAAAATGGAGTAGACAAGTAGGGTAAAATTTAACCTTGATTAAATGGAGTGGGATGGAAGTAGAATTCATAGGATTTTGTCAGTGTTTGGAAACTTAAATTAGATTTGATAATTAATAATTAGACTTTCAAATTCCTTATGAAAAGGGATGTAAGAAGGAATTATTAGGAAAAGAGAGAACACTTTTACATTAGTCTTTTTGTAAGTAAGGACTAATTTGCAAATATAATGTATAGGGAGGGTTTAGGGTTTAGGGTTTAGATAAGATAAGATAATAAAAGAGTGAAACACATTTTAGAGGGTAAAGAAGTTGTATTAAATAAAGAAGTAACTTTGCAATAAGACAATTGAGCTATCATAATGAGTTAACATTAATAAGGAGAAAGAAAATAGATTACCTAAATTATCTAGGCCATAATAGGACACCTTTTACGAGACCAAAAGTAAATGTTTAGCACATTAGTCTCTCTTTTAGATAATTAGCTTACAAGAGGTAATTATGAAGAATAAGGAGACATATAATTCAAGTTTTGAAACACAACTCATCTTGGTAATAAGAAGAAAGCATATGGCCTCTAAGAAGGAGGCTACCTAGGAATGAACAAGTGTTGGTCCTTTTGGGTTGGGCCTTAGTTAATAAGTAATGGATTAGACTTTTATATGGACCCACAAAATAAATTGACACATAAAAGGCTAACATACAAATAAAAGAACTATTATGGGTATTAATCGTAATATTACATCATTTCTTACATGTGTTTTGGTTACTTAATAATAGGCCTTTACTTGTGGACCTTGGTAATTTAATAGGAGTAAAATATCTTTTTGATCCCTCAATTAACATAAAAGTATCATTTTGGTTCCTCACTTATTGAAATGTCCAAAATAGTTCCACGTTCATTGAAAAATATCACATTTGGTCCTTACTTTAAAAAAAAAAAAAACCAAATTTAATACCTTAAATTTAGGATTTAAGGGTTTGGTAAGAGGACTAAATTTGGTAATTTTTTTAAAAAGTGGAGGACCAAGTATAATATTTTCTAATGAGTGAGATACCATTTGGGGCATTTTAATGAACGAGGGACTAAAAAGGTAATTTTGTAATAAGTGAGGACCAAAAGTATATTTTTGTCAATTTAGTAGGATATATGAATCGTATTAGGCCTAATTATTGTAATGCTAACCTAAGAAATGGCATGGCATAAGAGGTGTGCTTAAGGAAAAGAAGACTACAAACTAGTAAGTGTAATAATATAGTTTGGGAACACAAATGATTGTAAGATAAATTCTAGCCCATTAGGTCAAGACTTTTAAGGTATTAAGGTGAGCCTAACTTGTCTCTAGAGTTTAATTGACACTTTAACATAGCAGCCTTAGATTTATTTGGGTAGAGTTGGAATCAAATGGATGGTTCTTTTCTTTTGTACTTAACATTGGTTTAAATATTATGAAATAAGCTATATAATGACATTTTATTACTTGTTTGGGCACATAGATAGCATTTGAAAATATTATTTGTTTTTAGAGTAACAAATCAGTTAAATGATCAAAATGATTTGATTAAGAGCTTGTTGGGCTAGGAATTTAATGGTTGAATCTTCAACGATTGAATCTTTACGATTTTTAATTTATTGTTCCAGGAACAACATCTAACTGAAGACTTACTTTGTGAATTCATAGAATTAAATCTTCTTCAAAGTCCTCTTTTTCTTCAATTCTATGTTTTATAATATTCTATAAGAGACATCACAGAGACCCCAACCTACATCCCAATATGTATTAGTAACTATGTTATTAAACAATTGATTAAGGGTTAAAAAAGAAATCAATCCAATTTAATTGTTATTTAAATGATTTGGAGTAGTAGAGGTTAAATTTAATGGAATAAATAGATTTATTTTATTATTATTAAAGGCATCATATTATAGATGGCTTGGAGTGATTTTGAAACCCTTGACTTTTCAATTGTCATAAACAAGCCCTAACTTGCACTCTCTCAAGACCACTCTCTTCTTTTACATGTGGACATTGTAGGTTGTTCCTCTTTATTTTTGATAGCTCATGATTGGAATTTCTTCATCTCCATGTAAGTTTTATTATTTATATTATCTCCCATTTGAACATATTGAGTTATGTTTTTTAGCAATTACTTTAACCCTTCATAAGTTATTCCTTTCTATTCTATTTTTTGGTTAAAGAATAAAGGAAAAACTTTTTGGTTTCTTTTATTGCAATGTATTCTGTTTTAGAAGTTAATCCTTGTTTTACGTACCAAAACATGGTACTTCAACTCATAAATTCTTTTAATGTTCTTGAATTTCTCTTATCTAAACCTTAACCAAATTTAACTCTATGTTATGACTTATAACTGAAGAGAATCTTGGTGGCTTACCTCTCCTGTCTTTAGTTACTACATGCTTTTTCCCTTCAAGAGCTCGGTGTCCCCCATTTATGAAGTTACCTTAATTCACTGCCAACTTAGCTATAATTTCACTATCTTATTACCACCTCATGGTATTTCATTTTGCTTTTATCTTCCATTTCCTATATGTTGGTGTATCTATAAGCTTCTTTTCTTCTATGTCTCTTTACACTATTACCACCAAAACTTTTTCAAAGTAAATTATGTCTAATTTGTCATCATATGCATTCATAATTCAGTCTAAAATATGCAACCTATTCCACTGTTTAATGCTTCACAATTTTGGATTAGGATCCTTTTTATTTTTTTCGGCAAATTTTCCTGTCAATTTAGAGAGAGATAGATACAGAGTGAGTTCTATCTCTCTCTAAATTGATGGAAAAATTGATAAAGAGAATCCAAACTCCACAATTTCTTACTATGCTGCCACTGTATTATCTTCATACCACCTTATGCTACATGATAACTTCATAACCTGACAAATTTGACTTTCTTTTAAGTTACCCTTATTTGTGCCAATGTGCATATTAAATATCATTTTCCATGCTATGCCTTTCTTCAACTATATGTTTTTGCCCAATAAATATACCAAAAAACTTTATTCTTGTATAATTACCTATTCTCCTAACTTAGCAAACTTACTAAGTCCAAGTTAATTATTTATAATCTAAATTTTTTAGTTTAGTAGTGTCATGAATATAATTTGTATATTGTCATTCCATGATTCAATAATATATAATTCTATACCCTTATTATTTGTCCTTATAACTTGATAATTTCTCTCTTAAATTTTCTCACTTAAGATATAACATTTTTCTTACATTTCTCGATGGTATTTTCCCCAATTTTGCAACTTAACCTCATTTTATTTTTTTAAATATTTTTTATTAGAAAATTTTTTGAGATATTACATATCACGCTCTTTGTGGATATATAGATTTTGAAATTATTGGAGCTATAAATAATAGAAAGTTTACTTGTGGCTATTTAATTTCTCTGGTAAAGGTATAGTGGCATGGTAATCCAGGTGCGAAAGTGTCTTGCATTATCTACTACAAAGGCTGAGTTCAAGTTCATTGTTGGAATCAAAGCATGCAAGGAGTTGCTTTGGTGAAAAAGCTTATGCATGAATTTAGGTTTACACAAATGAGTTATATTAGACATAGTAGTTTTGATTTGAAGTGTCACGGGATAAAAGTCATTCGAGACTCTAAGGTCCATGAATTTGAGAAGATTCACATAGATATTAATTGTTCAGACATGTTGACAATGTCTTGATTGTATGAGAAGTTTGAAGCTTGTTGTTTCAATGCTAGTTTGACATATATCTCCACATGAAGGAAACATTCTAACCTTTCTTTCTATTTTGGATGTTCCTTTTGTTTCCTTTTGGTTCTTCTTTCATTTTTTTAACTAATCCATTTTCTCAATTGTCTCTTGCTACTAGTTCAACTTAAACAATAGTTAGAATGTTTTTGTGTAAGTAAATATGTTATTGGATAATTTTAGAGATGATTTGGTTGGATAATTCTATACTATTAGGTTAACATATCATATTTGAAAGGTTTAAAGGGAAGTAAATAGTGTAGTTGTGAATTTAGAATTTGATGACAAAGTTAGGTTCTTTGACATGTTATTTAAACTTTAAATGAAGGGGTTACATAAGCTTAATCGTAAATTGGGCTTTGAGTTTTGAATATTGTTCTTAGTGGACCATGATTACTATAGTCTTCAAGCCTCCAACTAATCAAGTTTAAAATTGTGGAATGTAAACTATATTTCTTACTACCTTTCAGTTGATTCCATCCCCTACATACTTAGTTTGGCAAAATCATTGAAATATCAAATTTTGTTTTCAAGTGTGATTATCTTACCTATTTATTCTTTCATTTATTAAGAAATCCAATTCTATTGAAATTTGATTTACACATTACATCTCAAAACTAGAATGTGACTAATGCGCAATACTAGAAAGCTTTTGCATTTGTGTGCACTGAAGTAATTAAGTGGAGAAATAGAAACTATTAGAAGAGATATGTGTTAGCAATAAATGATGGGTGAATAACTATTGTTATGAGTACTCATCTCATGTATACAACGCTCCATCTAATTCACGCTCGATGGCCATTATATAGTTGGGTGCTAACCATTTTATACCATAGGCTAAGAAAATTATTGTTAATTTTTTTTCTTTTTTTTTTTTGTGATGCATCTTTATCATGTATGGAATATCGATACAAACTTACATTGGCAGAGGAAGGGGAGCCTTTATACGCCATGACCCCACCTAAGTGTTACTATTATATATATTATGATAATTTTGTTAAATAAAACAAAATTTTACTTCACTTCCCATTTTTTATTTTTTTTAAAATATGCTTTTATGCTTTATTTTTTGTTTTACGTTTTTTTTTTTACAATTTTTTAAGCTAGTTCATTTATCTTACAATTTTTTTTTTTAAATATGCTTTCTACTCTCTCTTTATTTTTTATTTACTTTATGCCTCTAATTTTTATTTTTCAATCTTTGGTAGTCACTCTATCACTTATATAGACACTTTTAGGGAAAATGCTTTAACAATCAGCACCACTCTTTACACTTTACATTCACTTCATTTTCTTCAATTCAGATGTTTTTTATTTTTTGAATTTTATTCTTTCTCAAAGACTATAGTTGTTTGGAAGGTTCATGGTTCATACATTCATTTCATTTTTGGGTATAATAACTTATTATTATTATTTTGATTGTTTTATAGTTTATTTTTTGTCATGCCTACTGCTCATTTTCTCTGCTATCTTGCATCTTTTGCCTATCCTCTTTGAGTATTATATATATATATATATATATATATATATATAATGGTTTTCTTCTATATTATGTTTCTTATCTTATAATTAATTAATGTTTTATCTATATTGTAATAATTAACTTTAGAAAAATCAGTGCATTTGGTTTATTTATTTATATTTTAATTTTATTGAAGTTCATTGTTAAATATTGTAGTTTGAAATATAAATACATCTATTTCTTATATTACTTGGTGTTCAATAATATTGACTTTAGATATATTTAAGCAATGCATATTACTTGAATGATTATTAGATTTTTTTTCATGTAATATATTTTAGTAATACATTTTTTTAATATATCAAATATTTTAATTAATTTTTGGCCCCCTCATTCTATTATTCTAGCTCTGCCGCTGCAAACATATGTATGATGTCATACAAGAACTCATCATAGTGAATTTAAAGTAAATTCTTTTGAAATGTTTATGTGATTCCATAAAAGTGTCAATTTTGTGAATTTAATATTTGTAATAAATTCAAATATGCTCATGATGAACAATGCTGCATTTAAAATTTAAAGAATTTGATGAACCAAATTGTATAAGGTACGATATAATTTTAAAATGAACCTTGGTTCCAAACTTGTCCAACTTTTAGCCCAAAATTCATTTGGAGTTGAAAAATTTAAGTGCACATACAGGCTTCATCAATATGATACAGGACTCGATTATCGGCAATAAAATAATAGCAATGATTTGAAGTTCTAGTTCCCTCTTTTACTCTTATTAGCCAAAAAGGTGCATCTGAATCACAATTGAAGACGATGGTACAACTTGGACAAGGTGAAACAATACTATGGAGAATTTTTAGTAAAATAAAAATTTAACCGTTTAAATTTTTTATACGTGATAATTAATAACGGCACATGAATAGTTACTCTTTTATTTTGAATCTAAACTAATAAACTTTTATCTAATGACGTATATTTATTATTGAAAAATGATCAATACCTTCTATTATAGTTGATCCAATTTCCTCATGTTTTTTAACTTTAAAATAGTAATTTGGTTTGTTAATTTTTATTTTTTGTTTTAAAACAATTTCTAAACTTTAAAGTGTTTTAAATTAATTTTTTAACTTTTTAAATTGTTTTATAAGGTTTTTTAATTTAATAACATTTATTTTAATATTGAAGTAATAACTATATGTATTTTTTTCATAATTTATATGATGAATTGACGCTTAATTAATCTTTAATTTCAAATAAAAAATAAAAAAATAAAAAAAATGCATTTAAAATTTTGATACATGACCCTTTGAAATGTCAAAAATACCCCACCTTAGATATTTCATTTCCATTGTCCGTTACCTTGCATCATCCATACTGCCTTCTTGCTCCGTCCTTCGTTCGACATATTTTGCAGACGCCATTTTTGCAGCTTCAGCGCCTTCCTTCTTGCCGTTTCGGCCGCCTATCTCCGTTTTCGCACCTTTCTCTGGAGGGGAGGCAAGTGGGTGATACGGGTTGCATCGCTTTCCATGTGCAGTACCATTACATTTCTTTTTTCAGGTGAGTTATGCGTTGGGTATTGCTAAAATCAAATGTTTTCTTCTTCTTCTAGCCATGGCAGCGCTTTTGTTCTTTTGTGGGGTCTTTTTCTAATTTTTTTGTGCTCTCTTTTCCACCATTAAGTGGCAGTGAGTAGAATCTTGTAATATGTGATATTGCTGTTTTCTAGCTGCTGCAGGTGTTATATAGTAACAGAAGAAAAAGAAGGTGCTGCTTAGTGCCATGGGTGTGCACTGTGTTTTCTGCTCTAACTCAATTTCGTTATCATCCAATCATGGTCGGTCTCTTTTCTATTTGTCTAATCCAAGTAGTGTTGAATGCAGTAAAAAATTGAACAATTTTAATTCCTCAAGACACTTGTTTATGAGCAAGGGTATTAAAGAACTGGGTCCAGAATTTAATTGCAAAAGCATGTTGACTAGGAGCTCTGATGGTCCTAGACTTGGAGAGGAGATTTCCTGTGAGTTATGCAACCAATTTATTATTGAATGCTGTGAGGCAAGCGACCTTGATGGAGCCATGCCCCTTCTTGCTCAGATGGAAGCCAAGGGGTTCAAACTCAATACACTTTCTTATAGTTATCTAATTGAAGCTCTTGGAAGTGTCGGAAGGACTTTAGAGGCTGAAAGTTTATTCCAGGAAATGATTTATTCCGGCCTTAAACCGAGACTGAATTTGTACAATGTTTTGCTTAGAGGGTTCTTGAAGAAAGGTCTGTTAGGACTTGCACTAGGGCTTTTACGGGTGATGAGTGATTTGGGCAGTTGGCCTAATCAAGAAACATACGAAACTTTCTTAGATTACTATGTTAATGCTGGACGGTTGGAAGATACTTGGACAACAATCAATGAGATGAAGCGAAATGGATTTCAACTAAGCTCATTTGTGTATAGCAAGGTTGTTGGGCTTTATAGAGATAACGGAATGTGGAAGAAAGCGATAGGGGTTTTGGAAGAAATCAGAGACAGGGGCTTTTCTTTGGACAGGCATCTTTATAACAGTATTATTGATACATTTGGGAAATATGGTGAATTAGGTGAAGCTTTAGAATTGTTTGAGAAAATGCAGAATGAAGGTGTAAGGCCTGATATAGTGACATGGAATTCACTGATTAAGTGGCACTGCAAAGCAGGTGATCTCACAAAAGCCCTTCATTTGTTCACTGATATGCAAGAGCAAGGATTATATCCTGATCCAAAAATCTTCATTACCATTATTAGCTGCTTGGGGGAGCAGGGAAAATGGGATACAATAAAGCAAAATTTTGAAAGCATGAGATGCAGAGGAAATAAATATGAGGCTGTTTATGCTGTTTTGGTTGACATTTATGGGCAGTATGGGAAATTTCAGAATGCTGAGGAGTGTATACAGGCACTCAAGTTTGAAGGACTGCTAGTTTCACCAAGCATTTTTTGTGTGTTAGCAAATGCTTATGCTCAGCAGGTATGCTACTTCCTTCCTTTCTCTTGTTCCTTGCACTCCCACCTTCATTTTCGATTATAACTAATCATCAGATAGTTTTATATCTGGATATGATAATTGTAGCTCTTTTTATTCATCTAAATTTATTTTGGTAATGGTGCTTGATTTGGATAAACTTATTCACTTATATACAAATATGAAGCTATGGGGCACTGTGTTTCTTACCCATTGCTTGATTATGATACAATTCCTTATACTCTCATTTGTAACTGTTTTTTCCTCTCAAGTAGAATGGGTCAACTCTCAAGTATGACAGTAACAAAGGTTTCATGAATACATTGATTTACCCACTTATTATCATTTTAAGTTTTGACAGAAATTTGAACTAAACTAAAAGGGTTTTAATTTGCCTGTTGGTTTGCTTAACCTCTTCAATCTAGTATTCATCTTTCCAGGTGCCCTACCTTTTGAAGCATATTTAAGGAGGTCACAGATCTGTTCAAAAGAAAATAACAAAATTCCTTTTTAATAAAAATCTGACATAGGTTTGTTTGATAGATAATTTTTTGGATGTAACTTGTTAGATGGTATTCAGTTCATCACCTTTTACTCTTTTATTTCTTTGTTCTTAATTATCCTTCCTTCTTTATCTCTTTGATTATCTATGCAAATACTAGAACTCCTCAACTTGAGTTCTCATGAAATTTGTGATAAAAATTTATATGGAGGGGAATTTCTAAAATTGACAAGAATTCAGTATTTCCCTTCTTAGTTATACCAGATGAAAGCTTCCTTGGGTGCTTGCAATGGGGCTTGCCCTTGATTTTAAAAATGCTGAACTCCTGTTTTCCATTCTAAATAGGTAAATCTTACTCAAGTGGAAGTGGTAATCGGTCATTGATGGGGAATGGATGTGTGGAAGGAGAAAGAAAATATTGTACAGAAAATCTCTTCAATTATGATATTCAAATATACAATTTCCACTTTTTGGTGGAAACTGTAAAGCAAAGGTTTTAGCATAGAAGAAGGTGAAATGGCAATCTTAATAATATTTATCTACAGGAATATAACCTATTTAATTGAGGAGTCGGTCCAATGAATACTCTAACTATTACATCGATTGTATGGCATTGTTATGTGGGATAAATCTGATATCAGAAGCTATGGTGGTATCAACACCAATCATAATTTGCTATCGTTATATAACAGATGAGAGTAATCAATATGATAAATCATTGACATGTCTTTTGTTTCTAACTCCTCCATTCAGTCCTTAACGTTAAGATATAATCCTTTGTTCTATTAAATTCTCTAATTTGCTAGAATCAGCATTCCTTTATTAATTTTCATGCTGATAGCAAAGACTATAGAAATGTGTAAATATTTCTTCTAAAGTCTGATTGTATGAGATTTGAGGTCTTTACCTGATTAGTTAGTCTAAACTTGCTCAGCGGATGAAACCAATATTGAGTGAAACACTTGGAAATCTATCAAACTTTGAGAATGGTTTGCCCGCTCAATAATAGCTTGACATGGTAGTTTAGAACAGTAGAAGGCTTGTTTTTAAAAGGTGCTAACAATGCTTTATAGAACTTGAACATTTTTCTTCACTCATTTTCCCTGTTGGGTCTGCATGGTACAGGACATTTATACCTCATGTATACGCAGCTGCCATTTTAGTGCTGAGAATAGTACCTATGAACAGTAAGTCTTAGGTTTAGTAGGAAATAGGACTGTTTGAAAGTGAGATACATCAATTTAATAGGTCAGTCAAAATTAGGGGGCCAATTAGTTGAAAACTTAAGGCCTTGGTTAAATAATTAGCCTAGGAGACAAATATAGAAGTCCAAATAATTGAAATAGTAAATTAATGATTTAGTCCCTGAAAGATCACTCTCCTCTTAATTTGGTTCTCTGAAGATAAAGCCTATCAATTTAGTAACCCAAAAATTTTCCTCCTGTCAAAATAGTCCCATTGAAAAGCATTTATGGCTTTTTTGATGCATTGAAATCTAGCTCTGATACAAAATTAATGTTGCCAGGGGGGTTAAAGACACTTAAGCAAGTCCATACCATTAGTTAAATGCCAAGTAGGATCTTGTTTTTACCTAACAAAGGGACCATATTGATTGGGTTAAAGTGTTTGGAGGACTGAACTGAGAGGCTATATCTTTGGAGATGCAAATTGGAAGGAGAGTGTTTTTCCGAAGACCAAATTGAGAGGCTTGATCTTTGAAGGACCAAATTGAGAGAAGAGTGATTTTTTAGGAACTAATCATTAGTTTACTCTAACTAAAATAAATTAAGCCAAAGCCCACAAAACTTAGACCCATACATAGACTTAACCAAATATCAAGATCCAATATTAGGACTTTAAATATAAGGTTAGCTCAAATAATAACTTATCAACTTAATAACACTGAACAATTTAGATAGGGTCTATATATGTAATATCTCATATCTGCCCTAACATATAAGAGTAAAATAATCTTCTTTCTATCAGAGATGTCTTAATCACTTGGTTCTTCCCTCTATTATGAAAATTTACACAAACCTCCCTGGAATAAAAAGATGCAGTACAACTATACCTATTTTAGACCTCCCCGTAGTGCTACTTGCCATTAGTCATGTATAATTGGACTAATGCTATTAGCACTATGCTTTTAATCGAATAATATCTACAAAAATCAACAACTTCTTTCCAAATTCTAAGCCATCCTAACTTAATCTGAGAAATCTACGACCATTCCTTACAATCCTTCATCACAGAACCATAAATTTTGAAACTAAAGACATCTTTGAAAGTAACAGCTGACAGAAGCAACAGATAAATTACAATGTGCTTGAAACATTTATTCTGTTGTGATACTGAATGAATTTGATTTGTTTGTAAGCTTTGGGTTTTTCACAGTGAAGAAGCTAACCGCTGATGGCAAAGTTCTTGCATTCCCTTTTTTTTTCCTCTTTTCTTCTGGGCTTCTGCTGATCCCTCTTATCATAACCAGAACTGCAGCAGCTGTTGCTACTTATTATACATACACACACAAACATGTGTATATTAATCAAATGATGAGACTCCAAGAACCCAATAATTTATGACTCAATAAATAATTATGTTAATATTGATAATGAAATAGTTTATGAGTATTTAAACCTTGTTTTGGTCACTTATGAAGAGTTATAGTTTACCTATGTTGGAATCATTAAATTTCTACCATCTTAAATCAAGAAAATATTACTTTTTTTTTTTTTTTTCTGTATGATTGCTAAATTTGAAGCCTTAAATGAATGTTTGTTTTGCCTCTTTATGATTAGTAGCAATGTGGATGTGGTTGCACGAGACTTAATTTTTCAATTTCTTGCAGGGCTTATGTGAACAGGCAGTTAAGGTGCTGCAGATCATGGAAGCAGAGGGAATTGAACCAAATATTGTCATGCTCAATATGTTAATCAATGCATTTGGTAATGCTAGGAGATATAAGGAAGCATTGTCCATTTATCATCATATAAAAGAAAGTGTAAGCTTTACTAATCTGTAGTGAAAACATTTGGTTTGGTACAATTTATTATTGCAATTTACTTGGTTTTCAAATACTCATGATGATGCTACTAATTTTTATGAAGGGTATTAGTCCTGATGTGGTTACCTACACTACGCTTATGAAAGCATTTATAAGGGCAAAGAAATTTGATGAGGTGCTCTTAGCTTATCAGTTATTTTCATTTGCATCTTTTTCTTCCATCAAACAAAATTGTTTGTGACTCGATTGCTTTCTAGTATAATTTAAATGGCCTGTTCTCTTACAGAAAAGAAAGAGAAATTCAAACTACAAGAAGGATATTAGATCCTATTTACAGGTTTAGTTGACTAAATCGTGCTAGTAATCTTGTTATCAGGTTCCAAAAATTTATGAGGAAATGGAGTATGATGGGTGCACTCCGGATAGAAAAGCTAGACAGATGTTACAAACTGCATTAATGGTGCTTGAACGGAGACCCTCTGGTAGCAAATAGAATCTCTTCAGCGTCCGAGATTGAATGTGAACTGATAAATGGGTGGGTAAAAAGTCCAGATGGAAGTATGGAATCCGTTGACTGTTTTATGTTCATTCTGGAGATTGAGCCAGTATAGCTCAAGCAAAGGTGAGCTTTCTACTGTTTGATTGTTGAACTTGATTTGTATTGGATTAGCTGGAAACAGGTTTGTAGAAAGAAAAATAAAAGGGGTATGGTTTTCTGCAATGTCCAGGCCTTCAGTCTTTCCTTGCTGATGAAATAGGGATGGATGTTATTGATGTAGGATGAGATCCATGGTGTCTAGAATGTTGAAAGTGCAGTACTTTCCATTCAGCTTAAATTCACTTTTGATCCTTTTAGTTTCATAAAAGTTTCAATGGTTACACTAGTTCAGAAGTATGCAGTGTTGCGCTCCTGTTTTTCTAAACGGTCCAATTTTCCTCGTCTATCATATTATCCATCCAAATTTTAACGCTAAACTCAATGTTCTGTTGACTTAGGTGTTATCTGTTTAGCATGTGTTGTTAATTCACTCAGATAGAAGCCTTCCATTTTAATCTTTTCTAGAAGCTTGACCAGGGTTGTGTTTTTGTGGTCATGGCAGAGTCTACTTGAACGTAGAAAGGTGATGGAGCAAGGGTTGAAAATGGTTGGCATTTTCGGCCACCAATGGGTTCTTGTCATGGCTAAGTATCTTCGCTGATTGATCATGATCCTAAGAATTGGGTTGAGCAGGTACTATATTAATTGCCAAAAATTCGATGAAGTGCTTTCATTTCCTATTTCTCTGATGGAATCCTCAGATAAATTGATATGGCAATTTACGCAGCAGGGGAAATCTACCGTTAGCTCAGGATGCAAAGGTGGTTTTGATTTGGAAGTGAAGAAGTTTTAAATGATTTTCAGTTTGAGGAGAATGGAGGAGAAGGGAACACAAAATTTAATGTATATATTTTTTTGACATAAATTTAAATGTACTTATTTTTGTAGAATATATTTGTTTTGAGGAGATCGGATGGGGAAAGAAAAGATATGTTAGATTTAAATATAAATAAAAGAATGCTTGAATCAAACATTCATTTGTTTTTACTTTCCTCTATTTTTCTCAGTACAATCATAATATAAAGTTTGAATCTAAGTAGAATGCTTCACGATAGTTACTTTTGGAGTCAGTTTTGCATAAAAGAGTCATTTACATAAATAAAGGATATTTTACAAAATATACTAGGATAAATCCTTAAAATATGGTATAATTTATGCATAAAATGAGACTTATCATTCTTCTCCCCTTCTGTCATTTCAAGGTTGGCTCGCTTGGGATCATTCATTTGCAGATCAGACCGTGTCGTCATTGACATCTATTCTTTTCCTGTAACTTCTCACAATCTCATCTTGATGAGGTCTTTCACGTAGAGTTGCCCATTATTATATGTCATTCATGGTTTGTTATTTCTAATATATAGTATCTGAAACATTCCAGTATTGTTGATTTGTGAATTGGTGAATATTTCCACCATAGCTAGATCAACAATGCTACCCATCAGCATTGGAGTGGAGGCATTGCTTCGATGCAGTGGATGTTAGAATTTTTTAATTATTATTTTGTAAAATTAGCATTAATCTTATTATTAGATCAATCTCTTGTGGTTGTTAAATTAGGCAATTAATATTCTAGTCTAATCCAAGATTGTATTGGTTCATGTTGAGTGTAAGTAATTAGTAATTAACTGAATTATTTTAACAAGCTCATTGGATAAACAACCCAACTTACAATGATTAGTAATTATTCCATCATGCTACCAATTGAGATTGAGAGAGAGATTGAGCTCATATAAAAGAGTTTTGTTAATGGTCTTAATTTTATTAAATATTAAAAACCTATTTCCTTTGAAAATATATGACTAAAGGATTGAGTTTATTAAAACTTTTCGATTATCTGAGAAGCCTTAGTTTTTATTTTTTTTATTCTGCGTTAACTCTCTGAAAATTTAGGTATTATGGACTGTTGCTCTCTACTGCTCTTCACTTGAAGATCGTCATTATAGCTACTATCTATCATATCACTTTTCATCTTTTATATCTCACATTCTGAACATATTTGAATATGTTAATGGTAGCAGTGGAGTGACATTATCAATCTATCTCATGTTGGCAGCATTTTCTTCTAGCTTTGGCTGGGTTTGGCGAGTTCATCTGACTTCATGTGGTGATTATAGGCATTGTGTTGTTCACTATGTAGTAAGGAAGTGGCTTGGTGAAACCCCATCCTCTGGTGCTTTGGTCCATGTTTAATTTGGTTACGGAAACGATTTCTTGTTTATGCCATGGTCCTTCCATTACCAATGGACAATTCTTCTCTTCTTGTGCCAAATGTTTCAGGATCAGGAGGATTGGCAATAAACAAGAGGAAAACACTCAAATAATGAGTGGCCTTTTTCAAAAACTAATGATAAGTTCACAGAAAGTATAATTTAACTGTCAGAGGCAGGACTTGGAATTAGTGGGGATGAAATTTTTTTAATTTTATATTTTATTTAAAAAAATATTTTAATTATATATATATATATATATAAACTAAAGTAGTTTCCTTTGAATTTTTAGATTCTGACTAAATGAGATCAACTTATTAACAATATTATCATTTTATCATTCTTAAATCTAAAAGCAAGATTGAATGTACCAAATATTACTCTACCTAATATTTATGTAATGCGTAACAAATATATATTACAAAATATATCATCATTTAATAACATCATGTTAATTTATAAACAACTCGAAAGAGCATTTTATAGCAACATTGCAAGAATTTTATTGTATCCTTAAAACATTACTTAATTATATAAGATGTGTATAGTTCTAGATTTTTTGTGGGTTCAAAAATATTAAATAAATGAGGGCATAAAATATAAATACATTAAATTACAAATTTTAGGGGAGGAGCTGTTTGTTTAGAGCAATTTGCTGTGTTCAATAATTCATGGTTGCATTATAGAGAGCAACTTATTGTATCAATTTATTACATATGGCTTGTTGGATTGTTCCCATTGAGTTTTCTGTACTTTGATGATGTGAATTGGGTGGTTTGGGGCCTGCGAAGTTCTTAGACTTACAAGGCATCTATGACATCATTTAAAAAGATTTAATATTTATTAAATTTGATTATAACGCTTATGTAATTTTAAAAGTTTATTATTAAAAAAACAAAACTTGAATTAAAAAAGACCTGATTAAAAAAGAATTATTTTATAAAACATATCGAGATCAAGTTTTTTTTTAAATATTGACCTAAGCCCGTAAACTTTGAATCAATATGTTTTTAATAGAAAAGAATTTTATTATTTAAAAAAATAGTTAGTGTAAAGTAATATTTTGATAAAAAATAAAAATTAATTCTCTTTATCTAAAAAATTTATACTAATATAACAACTTATTTATATTTGTAATTTCCTTATATATAATTTTACAAATAATACTAACTATTAGTTATGTTTTTTATTTCAAATTTTAAGTAATAAATAAATTTATTTATAATTTGTAAAAACCTATTTGGTGCAGTTCAAAATATATAAATAAAAACTTAATTAAAAAATAAATTCATGCTTTTTTGGCCCAAATTCTAACCTAATTTTTATAAGCCAACCTCGATAAGTCCAATATTAATTAGGAGTTGTTTGAAGCTTGTAAGTTTATATGGTTTACTTATATATAGTAGTGAAGATCAGTTTGAATGGTTGCCTCTTAGATGGGATGGTCAAAATTAAATGATAATGCTGAACTATGCTATTTTAGGATGGAAGAATCACAAGTTCAAATTTCAGTCGGAGGCAAAATTATAGATATATATATTTGGCACATGAATTGTATTAGGACATGATTCCTTCATATCCAGATTTTATGTTGTAGTAAGAACACAAAGTTATGTTCAATCATTGTGGACCATTAAATAGATATTCAATATTTCAAATTTATATATAAAAAATATAACTACAAACGATTATATTAATTTAATATAAGTTTAGATTATCAAATTTTTATCCAATAATCTATTATAGTCAAACATAACCTCATGTTTCCATTAAAATATGAGAAGATCCAAATTAGATTCCTTCGGCCTAACAATGCAAACAAGTTTTAATCTTTCACAATTCAATTCAACAATGTATGTTACACCTTTTGAAACTAGTGATTTAAAAATAAATAAGTAAATTACTCTCCTTTATTTTTTGAGATGTTTAAATAACATAGCCTTTCTTTAATGAAAATATAAATAAATTTTTCTCAAATTAAATACGACTAAACTATTGTAAATATATATTATAATTTGTTAAAAGAAAATTTTTAAATAGTATTTTAATACATTAATTGTGTTAAAAACTCTTATTTTGAATTTTAATAAATGATAATTTGTTATTCAAATAGATATTTAATGCTTGTTATACTGCACATATATTGACATAAAGATATTTTGTTAAAAAAATTGTAACTTCAACTCTCTGCTGTAGAAAAAATTAATGCACTATATCTTTTAATTTTACAAAAAGGAGTACAAAATTTTAAATTAAAATAAAAATTGTGTAATTTAAACATATCTGGAAAATAGAAAGTAAACTTTACTCCTCAACTGTTTCGGTTTAACTCTTAAAACCATTCAAGCGATCAAAACTTGAGGAACCAATATTTTATAACAATTTTTCGCTTTAATTTCCTTCTTTTTTGACTTTTTGCCAAATATTTGTTCTAATTACAATGAATATTTTATACGTGCTTCATTTTATGTTATTGAAAAATTGGCATAACAACTATTATTGACTACTGAATATGTATTATGTAACGAAGCTATTAAAAATTTCAACTTCACGAATAAATTATTTTTCATGACAAATTTTGTTTATGTATGTAATCGCTCAACAAATTTAACGGCCAACTGTGATTCAATCACAATAGAACCAATGCATTGTGAGTCAGTCTCAAACAAATCTAATTTTCTAAATACTAAAACCCTTTTTTACACCCTTTTCTCATTCTCTCTTTCAATGTAGCATATTAGGAAATGTGATCACCTGCTGTCCAGCAGGAGCTATAATACATATTCAACAATTCAAGTTTAAAAAAATTTTTTTTTTTAAAAAAGTAATTTAATTTTAGAAATTATCATAAGACATTAATATTTAAATTATTTCTTATACATAATAATATTTTGTTGAAAAAAATATTTTTTTTTATCAGGATACCATCATGTATAAAAAATTATCTAAAATATTACCATATCCTGTAATAATGAATTTTTAAAAAAAATTCATTAAAATTAATTTTTAAAAAATTATTATTATTATATCTAAAATTAATATTCATCCAAGAGCTATAGCACAATGGACAAAAGGTGATCCAAATCCATACCTTAGCACAGAAAGGTACAAAAAGCATAATAAACTTGAAATGTATGTGAATAATATTCTACTACTATGTTGAAATCATACAGTCAAGCATACAATTATCAAAGGGATAGAATTGGGTCAAATTCCATGTTTTTGTTATCAAGTTTCTTTAATAAACATAACATATGCAAAAGAAGTCATGAAACTCACAATCATTTGTTAAGCAGTTAAAAAGAATAAAAAATCCCAATCATGTTTTTTCTTGGAGAATCTAATATAGCTAAATATATACTTTAATTTTGTATATTCCATAGTCATGAGAAAGAAGAAAATGTTCAAACGCTTGACATAATCTTATATCTAGGTATTTGCCCCACTAAATTGTTTTGCACAACTAGGTATAAAGTTCCAAAAATTAAATTAAAACAAAGAAAAAGTTAAAACTAAGATACAGTCAACATTATAGTATAACAATTAATTTGTAATGCTTACTTATTCTTGAACCACAGACGTCAGTTAAGTCGGTATATCTCAAATTATATTACGTATCACAGATTGTACATTGTAGAGGGGATAAAGGACAGGCGTAAGGAGTAACATTACTACTTTGAATCTGACTGCATTGTCTGGATTGGTGGGGCTGTGACCACAGCCAACTTCATGCCTTCAGAATCCCCAGATTTGTCACGAATCTCCCGGTGCTCTTGACAAACGGCACACATATGGCAGAAACAATGGGTAACAAAATCTCCACAGGGTGCTTCCTTTGTAAGAACAAGAAATATTAGTATTGCATTGCACCGCAACCAAAATTTACGAGAGGTCAGTTAACTGAAAAGTCCAAAATTTGTCTATTAAAAGCAAATTGACCATGTGCAAAGTGCAGACTATGACAAAATGGCCAGTTATGCATGATACTAGGACAAATACTTCCGTCAGGTAAAGGCCTGCTTGGCAGTGCTTCAAAATTTCTACTTCCGCCAAAACCTTTAGTTCTGGGGATTTGAACTTTGGTGGTACAGGATCCAGTCACTGTGATGCCTATAGTAAGGGAAAAAAGTGAAGCAGTCTAGTAAGCCCTTTAAGCAAGACAACAGGGCTTAAGTCTGTCGTAACTTTCTTTGTGAAAGTGCCTCGCATACTTAGACACTAAAAGACAAGTTTAGTGAATATAATATGTTCTTTCTGAGCATAAGGATTTTGGAAATTAAAAAAAATATTATAAGGTAGCAGAGAAAAGTTCAGAATCTCAAAGCTCAAGAAAGTCTGAATGTCCGACTGTCTGCCCCCTTTTCTAGAGGCCATGCAATCCTATCTATAACAGAGGGTATGAACAGTTAACACTGCTGAGAACGTGGGTGTCTTTTGCACGTTCAGCACCCAGGATAGTCGGTTAAAATTGCAGGAAGTGTGAGATCACAGGTATGACAAGGGCACGCTTGGGTGACATGGGCATGAGAATGTGGGTGAGGTAGTTAATGGTTATTTGTTAGAGTAGTGGCTGGGAAGGGGGGAGTGAGCTTAGAAGGAACAAATAAATTTATTTACTAAGTATTACTTAGAACAATGGAGGCTTATACAATGATGCCATCAGTTCAATCATATCAAGCCAGTCTCAAGTACTGTTCCTGGGGGAAAGGAAGGTGAGAATTACTCCTTCATAGTACTCCCCAACCTTGTCCAAGTTAACTGTCAGGTGGCACTTGTCTTGTGCCAAATCTAGTTTGAAAGCGTTACTTTGTCAGAGTCAAGGTGGCCTTGGCACAGGTCTTTTCAAGCTAGCTACATTCTTTCACCTTAAGCTTGTAGGAGGCTAAGTGACATAACTTAGTTTACTGTCCAAGAGATGTGCTACTGGACACTCTAATGAACTAGGCTCAGTAGAGGATATATCACTAGACGTTGGCTTTTACTTGGATGCCATTATCAGTACCCAGGTGCTTGGCCCCAGGACTCTTGGGCGTTAGGCCAAGGTCCAAGAAGCCTGGTGCTTGGCGCAAAGGGGAACTACTGCATGCTGGGCATTTGATTTTTAAAAGATATCTTAGTTGACATTTACTACCCAAGGGACAGATTCACTGGGTATTATTTAAAAGGTAAGCCATAAGACCCAAAAAGAGCTTTGTGGGTGCAACTCTCTTAACCAAACTAACAGGAAGCTCCCAAACTTAACCTTGCAGGAAACTCCCCTAGGTAAATAGCTGGCTCTTCTGAACTAGCAAGTAGGCTCCCCGACCAACTAGCTGGCTCCTCTTAACAAGCTAGCAGGTTGCTTGCCTTTCTAACTAGCTGATTCCTCTTAACTAGTTGACAGGAGGCTTCCTAACTAACAAACTGGCTTATCTTAATAAATTAACGTGACTCTTAGCCCAAATTAGTTGCAACAACTCTAACAAATTAACATGACATAATGGGCATACAGGTACACCTTATGAAAAGAAAATTGCTTTTGTACTTTCACTCAGCCAGGAAACTGACTTTTCACTCTCAGGAATTGCTTTTAAATATGACCAAAAAGCAATTTGTAACCACCCCAAATCAATAAAAAAAACCCTATTGACAAGTTAGGGGACATCGTAAAGTAAAAGCATTGTAAAATACCAAGTTACTTTCACATCTCTTAATAAATGAAAACCATTTGTACACCCCCTCTTTCATTGATCCTCTCATGCAAAAAATTTATCATCGGTCATTTGTTTATATCAAATCAATGGTAACAAAAAGATGAGCAAAATAAGTGCTGAGCAAGTAAGCATTTCTCTTCACTGATCAGGACGAATAACTTCAGCCCGGAAGCACATTAATACCAAGACTGTCAGAAAAATACACAATTAAACAAAAATAGTTACAAAACTCTTCCACCACATATTGAGAGACTATACACTTACACAATATTAAGATAATATAGTAAACTATGTTTTATCATCCTTAGATACAAGTATTCTCAAATTTTCCTAACAGATAAAACTTTGCAATCAAGTAGATATTCATGTACACTGACGGCCTGTACTCTGTACACCATCACACTGATCAATTATTCTGATTCATGACTTGCGTTTTTAAAATGTGTGCCTTTTGACATTCAGCAACAACACTTGGATGACAAATGTGTTGTAATTGAAGGCTAAAGGCTTTCAGTTAGTATGTAACAATGGCATGCTAGTGAAAATAATATAAATCAACAAAACCTTTAGTACAGATAGAGACAGACACACAAAGCATACGTTAAAGATAAAGATAAAATTAGGCTCAGGCACCTCATTGCAAAATTTGAACAGGGACCAAACTTAAATTGCCATACAAGAGGAGGATCTAAGTAGCAGTTTTCACAATTTAAAATCTACATAGGTCAACAGATATCGCATAAGCATGAGAAAATCAAGTGTTCACAGGAGAACCAAAGTCCTTAACCTTTTCTATTCTCTATACTCCCTCCTTCTCAACACACACACAGAAAGTGAAGAGTGCTAGTGATTTCTTACTTTTTCCCTTTTAGCATCTCTAAACAGTTATCTATTAGATCTCAAATGGCTTGGAGTTTTATCACAAATTCACACTTAGTGATTAACCTGCAGTAAGAACTAGTAAATTTTCATTCTTTAAATCTCAGCAATTGGTCTCTCAAAAAGAAGAACTAAATTGCTAAAACCAAAGTAATTTACATTAGAAATCTAAAGGCTGATAAAAAGTTAGCACTCATAACAACCAAGAATGAGGAAAAGAGCAGAAAATCATGTAATCAGACTACATATGGGAGTATCATATTGAAGGCTATACCTGCAAATTATACTTTGATCTCAAGGTCCTGCGGTAGCCACAAGCATATGATGCAACAAGGCATCCAGGTAGTCCCCAAACCAACCCATCAGTTAATAAGCAACAGGTTGTATTAACAAGAGTCCACAAAATAAAATGAGTAACACATGATCCCAGAAAAGTTCCAGACCCCAGAAATTCGGCATTCTTTCCAAAAAGAATGCAAGGACAAAATAGACCTATACAACCTGCAAGATGACAAAAGCTGGCAGTCAATTTTTGCAGTTAATAAATTAAATATTGTCATTAAAAAAATTTCCTAGGTTTGGAGCAGCTCCTAATGGGGAACCAATTTAGGAAGAAGGGAATAAGCAGGGGATTGGATTCCCAACCAGCAGTACACCATATGATTCGAAGACCAGGTGAAGTGCCGCTCTGACACATGGGTGCCATCAAAATATGAGCTTTTGTAACATAGAGAAAGGTATAATATATATTATATATATATGACATTGCATGATAATTTACATAGTATTTATTTAAGATCAAAGAAGAAATTCTACTAAGAGAGAACAAAGCAACAAGTGAGGAGGATTAGGTATCCTCCACGAAAGCAAAATTAAATAACAACAAAGCAGAAAATAAAGGGAAATGAAATTAAACAGGCAGCAATGCTGCCCAGTCCCTCCATCCACATAGCCCAAAGAGACACTCCCTTAAAAAGTCCTTGAGCCAAACACCACAGGGACACTGTAAACAGAATTTTTGTTCATATGTCAACTAGAGACTATGAAAGAGCCTAAAAATACAGCCATTCCACTCTACCTATACATTCCAAATTACTGCATAAACCACATATCGTCAGAAAGTTCCACCATCCTTCGTATGGTCAAAACACTTGAACAACATAAGAATAAACTGCTCTAAATCCAGCAGACACACATGATACTCCAAAGAACCCAAACAACTTATTACACAAGAAGACAGCAGCTTGACATTGTCAATACACAATTTACACAGCATTGGTATTAAAATTCTTTAACCAACAAGCTTCCTGCTCAGAGTAACTTACTTTACAAATTATAATGCTTCAAATCAAAGACTTCAACCTTTTCCTTACTACCTGCCCCTATCTTGTCAAACTCAAATATTTAAATTATGACTCTACAAATTATCTCAAGATGCATCAAGTAAATCAAACAAAACCAAACAATGACATCATCCACCAGCAGAAGTACCGGCATTGTTAGATGCAGCAGCCACAATTAAACACTTGGGCTCATATAGTATTGTTGCATTCAGTCATCAATTGTAAAGTAAACAATCAACATTGTCATTCAGAATAGCGTTGGAATCATAGCAGGACCCGTATATAAATGGCTGGAATGAAAAATCCAAGTCAAAAAATTTATAGTATAAGGTTTTCCTAATTGGTGTTATCTTATTTAATGAAAGAAAAAATAAATCAAAGCCAAAACTTTAATATCTTTTCCTTGACAATTAAATTAAGAATACCACATAAAAGATGAAATCATAAGAAGAATAGAAGCTCAAATTTTCTATCTCCTTTATCAACAAATTTAAAGATAGGGATGAAAACAGAAATGGGGATATATTAGACTAATCCTCAAGACATCTAAATTCAAATGAAAGTGATAGGATTTTGTAACAACTAATCACACAATGCAAAGAATTGCAAATGAGTCAAGATACTTCTACTGAAATGAAATGTGCTCCCCAGTCAGAAGCTTACAACACACCCACTACTAGCAAAAACATTTACTCAACTACCTCACTACAACAAGCTTTTCCATGAGATTAGACATAACTGCACCAGGGAAACTATATAAAGCAAACTGTAAATTTGAAAAGCAACAAGCAGTATAAAGATATACATAGATTTTCTAACTCCAAAATAAACATTGAGGATTAATAAGCAACCTCAGCTATATGAGGCTACCTCAGGTGGTTGGGGGTGGGGATTTGGGTAAAGGGTTCTTAGTTTGATTATCCTCCTGTACCAAATGAAAAAAAAAAAATGATAACTAATCTTGAAGATCTATAATAAATTAAGAAATCATCTGAACAATCTTGCAATTTCTAGTCACCAACCACAGATAGGTGCAATTCAGTTGATGTTCAACTAGTTAATAATGCCTTTCATATCCATAGAGGCCAGATCCTAAACAAAAAATAATGCTAAAATGGATCAAGAACAAAAGCCGAAAAAACAAATCACAGTGATCCATGTTGTTTTCCTTTTTGTTATCCACAATTTTATCAAGATCATTATTATGATTTTAGCGATTTAATTCCTCGAAATCAATAGCATCATTAATCAGAAGTAAAAATAATCTTATCATCCTATCTTCCAAGATTACAGGAAAAAACATTACCAAAACTAAATCATCTTCACATCATTAAAATTAAACTTTACTCCAATTTCTAAGAACTTTTTGCGCCTTTTTTTTTCCATCTTTGACATAATTTAAGAGGACTTTAATAGGCTTTTTAAGAGATCAACCAACAGAGAGATTACACAGAAAAGACCCAATTTTTATAGAAAGTGAAAGCACAAAAGTTCAGTATTATGCTTTTAGGGCTTCAAAGCAAGATGCCACATGAATTTACTACATAAGCTTTTTATACAACCAAAACCAGTTTCAATATCTAGAGGACTGAACTTATATGCAGTTGCTTATATCTTTACTTTGCTGTTATCCAATTAGAATGGACGAGAGTTGAATTAACTAATGTAGTGTATAATTTAATTTAAAAATAAAACAATTATCAACAACAACCATATACGTGTCGTGATATAATTGAACAACCAAACACTTGTCATGTTGTAATTAGAAAACAGCATAGCAAAGATATAAAGAACTTTATATAAGTTTTTTTCCATATCTAGAAGCCTAATATTGTAGGCTTTCAAATACAATTGACCTCCACCCCAGCAAGTGAACAACAATCCATCAATCCATTGAGAATATGTTAAAAGATTTCAAAAGAATACAGCTCATCAATGACACATTTTACTGGTAGATAACCTATCCATCCATTGACCCATTAGACCATTTATTTGAATGGTCATCCAATCCACCATTATTCAAAAATTATTTCTAAATTTATAATTTATTATTAAAATAAAAAAATAACAATAATTTATTACTAAAATATACATTAAACTTAAATAGTTAACTATTATCTAGATTAGAACAAATATAGTGTATTATAGGTAGGGTGAGCAACAGATTGAATTGGTTCAATTAAGTCACCCCAACCAACTGAACCAACCCGATCGGATGGTTGGAAATCCCATCCAATCAATCCAGGGAATTTAGTCATAATCAAACCAGTCCAACTCAGCTTTGGTTGGTTTAAATTGGATTGGATAGTCAGTTCTTGTTAAATAAATTTTTAGAAAAAATCAACATAAATATTTCTTCAACAAAATCACAACTCATTAGGTATTTGATACAGAGCTTTTGAGGTTAGTGGGTAGTAGTCTATTAGATATTTAGATATTAGACATATTTTTTTCTAAGAAGATTATTGTATCAAAATATCATCCCATTGATTGGTTGGTTGTAGTTTGGTTTGGTTGGCATTGGATCTAATTGAATTTGCACAGCCCTAATTATAGGCATAAGAAATAATTAATTATCCAGACAAAGCTCATAGAAAGATGTGAGTCAATTCCAGTAACCTTAACGAAAGGATGAGGGTATATGCATGTCATGCCTTGTCAAAACATGTTTGTATGCATGTGGGACAATATTGGGAAAAGGACCAGTATTTGCCGACAAGATTGTGGTTTATAATACTGTTGTCTTGTTTAAATGAGCATTTGTTGCATTTGGAACCAGTTGTGCTACTAAATCAACGTGTGTGTCTCTTTCATCAATGGTTTTGATGGCTTTTTTTTTTTATAATTTGAATTGATTCAATGCATATTATTTATAATTTATGAGCCATCCATTAATATAACTAGATCAGTAGGATTGGGTAATTTTATGGATGGACTAGATGGGTTCATGGATCATGGATTGGTTTTTCCACCCCAAGATATAATGCCAAAACTTTAGAACAGCAATTTGACTGAAAATTTCATAAGATAAACAGACCTAATTTCATTTAATTAATGACAGGTTCCTCCCAAAGAACCTGTTAAAATTTGAAAACAGAAGAATTAATGCACATAAGGAAACAAAGAACAAGGTCATGGACAAACTTCTTTAAACATACTTTAGAGGCACCTTTTTAATAATCCCTTCTACTAAATGAGGGTCACAGAGTAAGGAAGTAGCATACAGCTCTGCATATCATCGCAACAAGCACAGATCCCAGAAGACCACTGAGTCTGCAGCTGTTTCGTTCCATTTCTACCATGATTTTCTTCATTAAGCTGATGCAGAGAAGCTATTGGATCCACTGAGTCTGACTGTCCCAAAGGAATGTAAGCTGGCGGCACATAACTGTGCTGGTTTGTCATATTGCTTCTGCAATAAAAACTTACTTAAATTCCTTCCTCTAAAATGCATTCCATTTTCATTAATAAAAAGAGCAGAAAGGAAAATATCATCAGATAAGTGCATTAACATCAGATGTGAAAAAAATAATTGTAGATAACACACCACAGAATTAGTAAAGATAAAAGAAAAATTGATAACAATCCACTGAAATATAGATGCTTTTATTTTTTTTTTCTCCTTCCAACTCTCATTTCCATTACTTTTTGTTCAGGACTAAAGTCATTAAGAATACATCTATTTATAAATTCTTATATTTGGAAAATAGATTTAATTTTGTTGAATTCAGATGGCTTGTCCCCATTCAGTAGACAGTGTTGAAACATATATTAAAATTAAACATAAATTGGACAAATCCAAAACGCGCCACCCCATGAAACCAATCAAGCCATCTTGCACCCCTGTTCATCTTTGAGTTATAGTCCATATTTGACTAAAAATGAATTTTACCATCAACCAAGACGAACTTCAACAAGTAAAACCCATCAGGTTCCACTTATCAATCCCTCTGACCCTTGGAGTAATTTGTATAATTGAACACCCATATGAGACTTCAAAACTTAATTATATTTATATACAGTCAAACATAACCCACCCCACTAATTGACATCACAGACAGCATCTCAATAAAGAGCAAACATTCCAGGCAGAAATTTCTTTATAAATTAAAATCTTGTGAGAAACAAAAGTTTTGTTTACAGAACTAGAAATCACAAAATATTTCTCATAATAAGAAACAATCCCAAATCTGAAATATTAAGACAGAGATCCTACTCACACCGAAAAAAGAAGTTTCATGCAGATGAGCTTCATTCACACAAGAGCAAAAAATAAAGCATACTATATTCCAAGGTTAAATGCTGAACCCATACAGAACCAACCTCATCAATAATCACAATTCTAAGCTAGATTTAGTCTATAGAGTGGTAATCCCTAATCAGAGAACGTATAAATCACAAACAAAGAACAAATCAGATTTTTGCACGACTCTGAGGAAAGGGTAGGAGATTTACCTTTGACAACTTCAATCCTCAACTGATTTGTGAGTTTCCAACCAAAGAGCAGCCTCGAACCACTAAACGATAACCATGAAGCATCTGCTGCCACTGGATACAATCCAATTCAAGAAGAAAGGCAACAGAACAACTTTGAGACTCAGAATATGAATCAGTGCGAGAAATCAAAGACCCAGAGACAATACTGCTCAAAACAGAAGTGTAAAACACCGCGTGCCTAGTCTGTTGCCTGGAAGACTCTAGGAAGGAAAGAAAAAAGGCAAAAGAGATAGAATAAAAAGAGGACAAAGCCTATAGCAATGGATCACGGGATATAGCAGAGGATGAGAGTCACTTCGTACTCCGCGCGAGAAGGAGAACGAAGGAGGAGGTAGTCTGTTCTGTTACTCAAAAACGCAGCGTGGCAGGCCTATAATGTATATTAATGTGAAAAGTGAATTATGTTAATAATATAATTTATTCAATGTAAAAGAAAATATTTTTCTTTAAATATAATAAAATTAATTTTAAATAAAAATATAACAGTAAATTAAATGAAATTGTTTTAAAGACCAACCTCTATTTTGGTAAACAAATCATATAGCCCTTCAAATGCCATACTAAACACAGTGAGATTTTTATATTCTCCTAATTTGAAAGGTGGTATTCTTGTCTTGGTGGAAAGGGTGTAAGTGAAAATGTTAAATAGGTCTAAAATATGTTTGGTAAAAAAAAAAATAAAGAATATTGAGGGGAAAGCCCATTCCCTCGTGTGTGATTGATAATGGGGAATGAAATGTTTATGGGAAAGTTTATTTCCACATATGTGAGGGTGGGAATTCCAACCTCTCTGTAATGAATAACACAAACCCGAATTCTCTGCCGTATAACAAATTTGTTGTACGATTAAAACACACACAAACTTTTTTTTTGCTTGTTATTATTTTTTTTTTCCTGATCCACCACTGTACAACATATCTGCTGTACAGCAATGGATTTGCATACTAAATAACACCCTATTTCAAGAAATAAAAAATTAGCCTTTTTTTCTATATCCAATTTCCCACTCTCCTTTTCTCACTCTTCTTTGTCACCATATTTGAGTTTACTTCACTACTGTACGATCTCTTGATTGATAAAGGGAAGTACCCCCATCGCGAGAAGAATAATGACTTCATCCATCTATTGTATTGGAGCAAGAACAATAAAGGCTTCCCCAATTATTTAAATGGCGATGGTCATTCTTTTCTAAAAACTGTTGCTACTTCCCTTCTGGTGAACCACGACTTCATCTCATCTCACTTTCTATGGTGGAGTATGTGTTTACTTATTAACTTACAAGATCTTCCACCACACTATTGGGTTGCCTGATGTCAGCTAAGAGTCATGATGCTTTGCCATTAACGCTCGCTACAAAGCAAGAACCACAAATTGCTATTTTCACTTACTCATACTTTTACTTTTAGTGAATGTTTGATTATGTTGAGAAAACTGTCATAATTTAATTTGTCAAAATAAAAAAATGATACTTTAATTATAAGAAAATAATAGTTTAACTATTTCCAAAATAGGTAGATGAAGCTAAGTTAAAATAGGTTGTAATTTTGACCCAACTTGGATTTTAGGCTGAAGAAGAAGTAGAAGTTTTAGGCTAAGATGTTACTAGACCTAAAATGAAGAAAAGGAAAATTGGGAAATAATGGGTTGGACCAACTTAAAACTAATTAAGCTTGGTTGCACATATAGAAGGCCCAAATTAAAGGAAAAGCTACACAGTCACAGAAGAAAACAAAATATGTCAGAAGCAAAACATCCATTTATTTCTTTTCACTTAATATCATGTGAAGGCTTCTTGAGAAAAGAATTCCAACATTGTTCCTTATCTTCTCCTTTAGCTGCAGACTATATAAAGCCGAATGCCATACATTAAATGCTATCACCTAACATTCTATCATCTAAAAGGAAGCTGTGGCGAAAAAGGATAAATTATATCCATTGGCTTCTAGTAACAGAGATGAAATTAAGAAGAAACTGAGGAAAATATCATTACATTGAACTCTCCAACTACATTTCATATATACATATATACACTACAGATAATTAGCTCCTCTGTTATAATTCTAACTACCTAACAACCTATTAGTTATTTACAACTACACAACACTAATAAATGTCTATATCACTAAACTTAGATAATAGATAATTATGTTATTGTCTTCCCAGAGCCTTCATTAAAATATCTACTATTGCTCATTTTTTTCTTACATGCTCCAACTTTATCATCCCTTTTGCAACCTTTCTCTTACAAATTAATGATCTAACTCAATATGTTTTGTCCTTTCATGCAGGTTGTCAAACTCGCAAATCAACTCAGTTGACTTGGCAAGGTTGGGATATGAGGGAAGGAAATTTAATTAACTTGGTTGCTAACTTGAACTCAATCCTAACTCGCTTATACTCATGGTTAACCAGCTGAGTATGAAATAGTTGAGTTCACTCATGTGGCCTTCTTCTCTTTACTCTCAACAAATGTCACTACCAAGGTTCAAACTTAAGCTCCACCTTTAGCTACAGCTCGGATTACTTCCAAGCCAATGCTATCTCTTGAACTATATATTTGAATCCATGTGATTGGTGGCTATTATATCTAGGATCCATCCATTGTTGTGCTTATATCTTGTGTAACATGAAATAATACTTGTTGTATTTACTACAGGTTCATTGGAATTTTTATCTAATAGTTGCATGATCTAAGCATAGTGTTCAACAACTAACATTGGTGCTGAGTTTGGAATTGAAGATTGTGACTTCGTATGATCAGTGTTGTCAACATTGACTTGATAAACATGATTCTCTTGTTGTCATTTTGGCTTAGTGAATTTGAAATTAGCTAGGAACGTAATTAATTGATAATTGTTTTCTTCCTTATGCCTTATTACATGACAATGGTTGCATTCCCCATTGAACTTTGATTTCTTAAATGTTGCATTTTTGGACAGTAGCACTGCACTTTTTGAATTGAATGACCCACTTGTTGATATTGTTTTCTATGATTCATCTTGGAAAATCATCAAGTAAGTTTGATTAACATTAGTTTCATGAGCAAAATTTGACTTTTGCATGTTAATAGGAATCATTGAATCCCATTACGAATTGAAACAATTTTTGTTGTTAAACTTACTCCACATAAACCTTAGATGCAGGACATTCACATAATGGCAAAATTACAAGAGCTAAGTATTCATCCAAGAGCTCTTTAAGTGAGGTGAAGTATACTGATACAAATAAACTTCCTTGAATAAAGGAGCTAATCTCTCTATGTAGAGAGAACATTTGAAACTTGTTAATTTTGTTGAATCTTTCTTTGAGATCTTCCCAAATTAATTGAGCATTGGATAAATATATAATTCCAACAAACAACCCTGCTGATACTAAATTCATTATCCAAGAAAAGAATAATAGCATTGCATCTTTCCCATTCAACATGATAAGTAGAATCTTGATTTTCTTTCAAATAAGTACCATCAACAAAACCAATCTTGTTCATTGCTAAGAGGTTATCATTATAGCTTTGCTCTGAATTTGACAATTCTTTACCCCTGTGAGTAACTAGGACACTAGAATTGTTCCTATTGTGTTAAAGGGATGAAGATATTGACTGATTAAAGTCATTAATGATGCTCTAAGTACTTCGAGTTGAAAAGTCATTAACGCTTGTTGATGATTCCATGATTAAGATTCAAATGAATGATGATGACAGATGTTCCAATAAGTGATGAACAAAGAAGACGAACACATGAACAAAGATGATGAGTGAGGATGATTAAAAAATTGTAAGGCTTTCAAAGACTAAGTTTTGATACCATGTTAACTAAGATGAAATTTAAAAGAAATTAAGGAAGATATCATTGCATTGAACTATTCAACTACATCATTCCATATATATATATATATATATATACATACACAACACACAGTAGATATTTAACTCCTCTGGTTGATATAGTTCTAACTAGCTAACAACCTGTTAGTTATTTACAACTACTTAACAACTTTCACATCAAATCTCAGTTGGATAAAAATGATACTCTTATATTTCCAAAATAAAGCAAGTGAACATTGATTATTGTATTCCAAAAATATGCAATTAATTGTTTATGAATTGAATAGCATTGGATTTTGTTTTCTCAAAAGTAAACAAACCTTAGTTAAAAGGTATTCAATATTGCCTGTATTGAGTGTAAGGTTATCAATACTTGAATATGAAAGCAAATTTTTAAATTTCATGTTCCACGTAATATGGAATGAAGTTACTATAGAAACTTCAATCTCTTTCAATATCAAACACATCAAAGCCCTCAAAATGTCATATTATTTTTAGAGAAAAAATCTATATTGTGTATTTTATGTTCTCTTGTTTTCTATAAAAATAGTACTCTCTTTTTTTTCTCTCTTTTGGTCTTTACCTTCTTTCATTTTTCTTTTTTAATGTATTAAAAAAATTGACAATTACTTTTAAATTCCAAAAATTTGAAATGAATTATTATTAATTAATTAATAACAATAATTATGAATTAAATAATAATAATTAGATATTAGGTTGTATCATATTTCCAACATTTGCCATTCACTCATGATAGGATGAATAACATAACATTTTCACTTCTTTTGGACTTTCATACTAGGTCCTGTGTTATTGACTGCATAAACACTATGGGTACATTTAGTATCCATAAGGAAAGTAGATGGGAAAAAAAATAGGAAAGAAAGTGATAATAGAATATAATAGAATGAAAAGTTGGTGTTAAAAATTTTGTTTGGTATGTTTAGGAATAATGATAAAATAAGAATGATAATAAAGTGAAAAGACCAATATGCCCTTATAAAATTTTTTTCTTACTCACTGCATTCTTTTTTGTTGCTCAGCAAAACTAGAAAAGAATGCCATTTTTTTGTTGTTAGAATAATGAAGATGAAGCTTTTACATGGCAAAATGCGGCATTTTAGCATATTGAGAAGTGTTTTTTTTTTTTTGTAATTATAAAGGTAAAGCTATTGCATACCAACAAACAACATTCTACTCATAAATATGGTCTCCTCACCATCGTTACAACACTGTCCCTCTCTTTCTTTCTTGTAATGCTATGATTGGGCTACTCGAGTAAGATGATAAGAGAGAGCCAAGATCATTTTTGCTATTTACCAAGCATTTCCATGAAGAATTGTACCTTTCCATCGCATATTTAATGGAAATCTCTCTCCTAGTACAAAAGAAAGACTGGACTTCAGTGGCATTATATAACTGGTAAATCAAACGAACAAGTGAGCCTTTCCCATGCCTTCTCCATTGCCTCTAATCTACTCTCTCTTGACCAAACACACTCTATATTTAAAAGATCTTATACTAAGAATTCCATTATTGGACTAGCATGAGAAATTACTACCTATATATATATATATATATATATGATACATTTATATATGCCTTAAATATACTAGATTTATACATACATTTTTACTCATAGCAAACCTAATCCCTCTTGACTTGATTGCCTTCCTATATGCATAACTATAAAATTTATGCTAAAGTAGTAAAAATGAGACGAGAGTAAAAGGAAATTGCAATGTTTTATAAAGCATCACTAGCGCTCCCCACTACCATAACACAAATGTGTGTGTGTGTGTGTATGTATAATTGTGGATTTAAGTGTTGAATCACAAGAATCACCCTACAATGTCTTTCCCACTTGATACAACACTGACATAACACACACATAGCCACAAAAGAATTTGGAAATGGCTGGTTCAAGCAACATGGGAGGTTATGAACAAAGTGAGAACACAAATGAAAATATGAAGTTGGGTAATGCAAGCTTCCATAGAAAATTATACAAAATGTAGGCATTAGAGACAATTTACTTTGGCTATTTACCTTACATAAATGACGGGTAGAACTAAGAGAGAAACGAATGAAAGAAGTTATAAACGATATGATAGCCTTAACCAAGAAGATTATGGTATTCATTTGACATTTTACTGAGCTTACTTAGAACTGATATATGCTCAAACATGAAAAGGGGCCTTCAAAATTAAAACACTAAGACAAAGCTCCCATACACACAAACTTGTTGCAAAAATTTTGCAATGAGCTCAAGTATACTCATTCCTCACCAGAATTAAAGTGAAGTGCAGAAACTCAGGCATGCCCATTATGATGTATATTGTGTACTGACTAGTTGGAGTATTTCGCTATATTGTGTATTTGAGGAGAGCATGGAAGCTTATGCATTTTGTTACAGCAACAAGCTTTGCAAAAATCAAAGGCACTTTAATAACGTACATTCCATGTTTATGATAATTTTAACCTAAAGGAGTATTACTAGGAAAGTAGTTATTCAAATCTAAATGGTATGTGAGTGAAAGGAATATTACATAAAATACACACAAATATGCTAGCATATAAGGCATGCCCATTATGATGTATAAAATTAGATTATATAAACTTATACAATATGGTTCAACTTTATCATTCTTTTGGTACACACTAGATATAATGGGTTGTATATTGATATAACACCACTAAAGCACACCCACTTATATGTGTTTCTTTCTTTTTGGTCCAAAAATTTAAAATTCTCAATGTTCAAAAATCTCTAAAACATCACCAAATCAAGAGGAGAACAATCTAGTGTATTATACCACTCCAAATTATTGACCTTAACACATTACGTCATCCTCTAATATTTCCCTTGAAGCCAATTACATGACGTGGTCTTCTATACTTATTATTTTATTCATTTTCTTATTCTTTCGAAGCCCTAGGCACCTACTCCTTATTATTCACCGAACTTTCACGAAAGCCATAATGAAGCAATGGAGCACCGCATAAGGACAACTATAAAGGGCCACATAGTTGGCTATCATTGATGCATGATAGCACAACTTGTTGGAACAATATCATATTTTCAGTGTCATCGACAACAAATGTGGTCATACTCCTTTTGGTGGTCGTGGTGGTAGGCCCAATAGGAGACACCTTGTGCTTTAGTTTCTTACTTGAAGCTTGATTAATTTTGTTTCAATTTGCCCCTATAAAATTAAAAGAAAAAAAAGGAATAAAAAGAGCAAAGTTACCAAATTTTAAGAAGTGCATGATCTCCAAGATGGTTGTTCCACCTCAGTCAATATGTGCCACATCACAACACTTTTAAAGGTGTTAAAAGTGCATGTAATGTTAAAGACCAATGGTACAAGCTTTAAAAAATATAAGGAGTGTTTTGAAAAAAATAAAGTACAAGGACCAATTTAAAAATTAATGTAAACTATAGGGATTAATCGATTAATTGTCCCATAAAGTTAATATCAACAATATCGTCAAGAAATAAGTTAATTTAAAAAAATATAAACTCAAAAAAAAAATTTCGATTTTGTTCCTCACATATAATATATTTTTTAATTTAATATGTCATTAAGTTGTCTTCTCACTTTAATCACTCATAAAATATAATTAAGTCCCTCACATATGAACATTTTTTCGTTTGATCATTCACAAAGAAATTGTTATCAATAATATCCTAAAAAAATAAGTCATTTTTTTAAATATGAAAATATATAAATATTTCTCAATTTGGTTCCTCAAATACAAAGTATGTTTCAATTTAGTTCATCATCGAATTGTCTTCTAAATTTAGTCCCTCATATATGTATATTTCTCTATTTAATCCCACTCAAATAAAAATCGTTATAAATAATATCTGAAAAGATAAGTTAATTCAAAAAATGCGAATCATGGGATTTTTTTTCTCTCAATTTAGTTCCTCACAGATAATATATTTTTGAATTTGATCCTTCTTAAAGTTGTCTTCTCTTAATTTAGTCCCTCACATAGATATCTTCTTAATTTAGCTTTCGCATATGAATATTTTTCTATTTGATCCTTCACAAATAAAGTTGTTATCAATATTATCATAAAAAAATAAGTTAATGTAAAAAATATAATAGACATTATTGAAAATGATTTTATTTGTGAGAGACCAACTTGAGAAAAATCCATATGTAAGGGACCAAATTAAGAAATATTTTATTTGTGAGGGATTGAATTAAAAAAAAATTCTATGGGGAACCAAATTGTAAAATACTCCATACATGATGGACTAAAATGAGGTTTTATTTATTTATTCTTTATTTCAAATTTTAATTTTTCCAATTCCATCTTAGATATATATTGATATCCTTCCATGGGTATGGATGTATATAAGTGCTAATAAAACATCAAATTCTTTTTCTTTGAACATTGTCATAACCGATTTTTAGCGGAGAAATAAAAAGTGTTTAAATTGATTCCCAAAACAAATGTTGAAAATCAATTTACTGGAATTGCTACCAAAATTTTTAATGGAAAATCAATTTAAAACAAAAAGAAAAGGCAAAGTGGTCTGCTAAAATTGAGATGAGTTCGAGAGTCTTTTTAAGTGTGGGAAAAGTGTTAAGTACCTCACAACACCCTTCCATAAATACTATTACCTTAAACTAGTCAACTGAAATAGAATATGACTTTAAATTTATCTCAATTATCCTTTAATTGACATGCATACTCATTAAATAGAGAAGACAAAAACAACAATAATGAAAACAAACAAGCAGATATTTACAAAGGGCGAACTTGACCTAGAATGAAAGCTTAGGACCTACGTACCCTATGATAGGGATCGAAGTATATGTAGTTCGACCAAAATGACGTATCTGTTAGGTGTTTTTATATTTTTATGAAAAGACCATGGTAGTTGAAATTGGATAAATTTTTGCAAACCAAATAAGACTGGAATTTGATTTGTAAGTTTTAATTTGCCAAATTGATCTAATATCACCTCCTGGGTCCTTTCATTTTCTTTCATTTTTATTTATTTATTTATTTTGAATTTTAACTTTTATTTTGAAATTTAGATGAGATGATAACAGAAAAGACTCTTGGGATTTCTTTTGAAATCTATATATATATTTGGTTTTGTTTTAATTTTTGAAAGTGAGGTTGAAATTAAAAGGATTTTTAGGATTTTTTTTATATTAACTTTTTTGATGATTTATATATATATATATATATATATTTGTGTGAAATTAGAATTTATTTTAAACTTAAAGTAAAACTATAATGGAAAAATATTTTAAGGATTTTTTGAGTTTATGATTTTCTTATTTTTGGGGTGAGAATTTATTTTAATACTTAAAGTAAAACTATCATGACAAAATATGTTAGGATTTTTTTATTATACATAATATGTGAGATAAACTTCCTTTTTAGAATTATTTCATCTAGGTATTTTAAATGTTAATTTTCAAAACTTAAAGAGACTTAAGGCCTCACATGACTTTTACTAATTAAGTTTTGCATTTAGGTTTCTTGTAATTTAGTTTTTACCAAAATCAACTTTCAAAGTCTACGGAGACTCAGGTCTCACGTAACATTTTCTGATTAATTAATTTTATAAAAGACGAAATCGATCATTTTGTAATAAAAGAGATTATTTAATTAAGATTTTTTTTTTTGGCATCTACCTGAAATTTATATTCTAACCTTCAAAGCCTAAAGAAATTAAGGGTCTCACATAGCCTCCATCCATTAGTTCCAAAATGCTTGAGGAGATGGATGATTACACGTGGCAATATGAAATATGGAAGCAATTTTTTGGGATTTTTATTTATTATTAGGAGTTCATTTTATAAAATAAATTCAAAAGGTAATTAAATAATTTAAGTTAAAATTACCGTGCTAAAATTATCATTTTGAGGTTTTTAAGTTCTTTTTCTTTTTGCTTTATTATTATTATTATTATTATTATTATTATTATTATTATTATTATTATTATTATTATTATTATTATTTACCTGAACTAAATAATAACGAGGATAATAATCCTATAATCAAATTTAATGTGGTACAAAATAAAATCTAGAAAAGAAGACTTTTACAATTTATTCTAAGATATAAGCCAAGCACATAAGACTCTTTTCTACCTACCCGATGCATAACATGACATAAACCCAAACAAAGGCCTCGAATCTTCACTGAACCGAAGGAAAGGAGATCAACCATCTAATTAACAGTAGGAGAACAAGGTAGGCCTCAAGACCAACCATTTAAGTTGACGAGGATCACGAATAAGCTACAAAAATATGAATGAATAGTACTAAGTATAAAATGGCAAGAAAGCATATATATGCCATGCAACCCTATGTAGCCATACCTCACGTGTTCTTCTCGTTGCTTTACTTTTACTCAAATAAAAGAATGCTTCTTCCTCCTCTTCAGTTTCTCTTCCTCCTCGGTTTCCTTTCCTAGCCTCGGTCCTCACTTTCCCATCGGCTCTTTCATGTTGACATTGCTAACTCCCTCTCTCTCTCTCTTCCCTTCTTGGATTGCCTTGCCCCAACCTTTCTCCACCGTGGTCTGAGACATCTGTTTTTTGGCTGGGAAAATAGGGCCCAAGTCCCTTTCTTCCTCTTCCCTTCTTTCTCCATTCTCACCTTCTCTACTCAGCCTAGTCAGCTCTCTTTTTTTTTCTTTGGCTGCTCCCCCTTCTCAATTTGCCTCTCTCTCTTCCTCCTCGGTACTCGAAGGCTTTCTTCCTTTCTTCTTCTTTTTCTTTTCTTCCTCCCTTCTTCTTCCTTTCTCCTTCCTCTTCCCTTCTTCCTCTCCTTCTCCCTCCTGCCCTCTTGGAGCTTACAACAATGCTCTCTCCCTCATTTCTTCTTCCTCGGCTCTTTTCCTTTCCTTCTTCTTCCTCTTTCCTTCTTCCTTTGTTCAGCTTTATTTTTGGAGCTCAAAGCAAAAGACGGTTCTCCTCTTCCCTTCTCTTCTTCTTCTCCTTCTCGGCACCACCCATGGCCTCTCTTCTCCATTTCTCCTTCTCCTCTCTTTCTCTCTTCTGCTTTCTCAGAGCTAGCGGCAACACCCTCGCCTTCTTCTCTTTCTTCTTTTCTCCTTCTCCTCCTTGGCACTAACCCATGGCCTTTATTCTTCTCTCAGTGAGCACGTGGCTTCCCTCCTTTCTCAAACCTTTTATTCTCCTTCTCCTTATCTCATCTTTCTTCTTTTTCTTTCCTCCTCCTCTTTTCTTCCCTCATTGCCCAACCTTTTCTCTTCTCTCTTTTCTTCTTCTTCTTCTCTTTCTCCTTCTCTCTTTTCTCTTCTTTTTCTTTCCTCTTCCTCTTTTCTTCCCTCGTTACCCCTATCAGCTCACATCCCTTTCCCCCTGTGCCTCGGGCCTTCTAGTAGCATTAACCCATGGTCAATGTTTCGTCAACCCTACTACTTCCTTATCCCCTTTTGCTTCCAATTAAGCAACAGGGCCTATTTTAATGTAAGCCCTTCGAAGGGATTTGCAGCAGCACAGTGATGACATTGAGCTCTATATCCTCTTATAGCTTTTGTTTCCACCGTCATTATGGCCTTTGTTACTTTGTTGTATTTATTTATTTATTTGTTTTTTTATCATTATTATTATTATATATGTTTGGGTTTTTGCTTTGTTGCTCTACTTAATTGATTTATCTAATGAATTTAAAAGATGTTCTAATTTTCTCTCTTTTTATTTTTGTTAAATTCTTCATATTTGATGATGAATTTATATTTGTTGTTTTTAATTTTTTTTCGTTGGTCAGTTATTTAATTAATTAATCAATTTTCATTTTTATTATCTTTATTTATTTATTTATGAGATGAGATGTTCATAAACATTTTGATGAATATAATTTTTTTAAGTCATAGACAATTTTATCAAAATAGTTAAGTTTTAATTTATATAGTGTTGTATGGTGTGTCATTAAAAAAATAAAATAGTAGTATTTTATACAATACAATATATTATCACACTAAACATCACATAATATTATATTTTTATTATGTCTTATTTTATCTTATCTTGTTCTATTTAGTCTTATACAATGAGTCAAACAAAGTCTTAATTTAGTAACATCATAAATGTGATACTATAAAGGCAATATATATATATATATATATATTCTCAAATATTGTGTATTAGTAGTCATTGCATTATGAAAGCTCCCAATGGATGATTTGTTTTTTTTTTTTTTTGCACTTGAGAATATATAGAAAGGGAAATGAGTTTCTCCAATATGCACAGAACAATAATATTTTTTCTCTTCGATGTTTTATTTTGTATGTGAGAATATATGAAAAGCCAAATGAGTCACACTTCTTCTCCTAGCATGCACATAACCATAATATTTTTTTCTCATTTGTGTTTATTATCATGAGCAAGTGATCAAGTCTGCTTTGCGATTTCAGATCAAACTACATAAGATAGAAGAATGGACAAAATAAATATTTCGTTGCCCTGACACTATCCCAAGAATTCCTTCAATTCTAATATTATATTCTAAAAAAAAACTATATTATACTTTTCATGATTATATTCGACTTAAATAATTAATAGATATTTCTAACTAAGAAAACAAAATCAAAAACTAGGATATAGCAGTCAATCCCGCAAAGCGCACAGCACACAAAGCACACATCCCAAGAAGCTTTCAAACCCTTTCTTCTCCTCTCCACGCTCTGCATTTCGCATTTGGATTCGGCATCTTTGATGGTTCGACTGGTATCGGAGCCGATACAGACCCATGAGTTGCTGGACTCTTCATTCGAGCCCTTGTTTGAATCTATCTCCTACCTTGTCCACTCCTGTCTCGCTGTCTCTACCAATTCTCAAATCTTCATTTGGACCCAAACACAAACATGTAAGTTTCCATCTGCATCACTCTCACTCCTTTGGTGGACCGTGGTGCTTCCTCTTTCAAATTCCGTGACGCACTTTTGGATTCTGTGATTGCAGAACAAGTTCAAGCTCAGGAAAAGAACAACTTGTAGGGCTCAGCTCATCGATGATGGCCCATTTGCTGTGGCGATCGGAGCTTGTATGCTAACTTCTTTGGTTTTTCCTGTCTCTGATGGTCGACTTGAGGAGGATGGTGATTCCGCCATTGACGGAACTGATGCTAGGTTCGCAGTGATGGGGATTATTAGCTTCATTCCTTATTTCAATTGGCTGGTAATCTGCACTTGCTAGTTTTTCATCATTTTTAGTTTTAGAGAACATATATAATTTGATAACTGAAGAATATTCCTCCAACCCTTTTAGTCATTGGATTTTTTTAATATAAAGTAATCTATCAAAATTTGTAACTCTGCATGTATTTAGAGTAATATACAATTTGGTCAAACATGATTAACATTTTAATGAAATGAATTTAAGGACTAAAGTCTCTGTATTTACTCTTAATTTTTTGATGACCCCAATCGATAAGAGTACTATGATTATCTTGCTTGCTGTCTTTGGTTGATAGAGTTGGGTTTTTGCGTGGCTTGACACTGGGAAAAGACGTTATGCTGTGTACGCACTTGTCTATTTGGCTCCCTATCTAAGGTTGGAATCTCAAAGACCTGCCTAATTCTTTTAATTGTTCCATTCCTTAATTTTGTGTTGTTTTGTTTTGTTTTTATTTTATCTGCTCAATTTACGTCGTTATATTAGAAATAAGTGCGTAGGACTTCGCTTAAAGTGGCTTTAGTGTAATGGAAACAAAGATCTAGATTCTAGTTTTAACGTACTCAGTGGCACCTCTGTTCTGTTAATAACAGTAATGCAATTATAATTTCCAAAATGCATTTAACATTTGCTTTGCGTGAGATGGGTTTGTTACACTCGTGTATTAAATCCTATTTACATCTTTATTCTTTGATAATCGGAAATTTGGAATCTGATTGGATACAGGGTAATCTGCCCATTTTGTTGATGCTCTTGACAAAATGTGTACTTCCTTGAAAGTGTTCTTTAATCTGACATATGGAAGGTTATCTATGTTCTATGATACTGGCTGGCTAATGTGTAGTACGTTATGTATTCTTGAAAAACTTTAGTTGTTAAATTATATATAGTTAATTTTTAAATTTCCATATCCTTTTATTGAAAAGGAAAAATTCTGCTTCATGATGTTTTCTTAATTAACGGATAAATAAACGGTAAACATTAGTCTCTCTGGCCTTTGCTGCCTGCTATTTCACTTTGCCAAATTCTTTCAATGTTGTGGTTTCTGAGATCAGCTGAATACTGAGTATGCCCTTCTAATGATTACTGCACAATTTTATCTGAAAATCAAGAATACAAATAATAAATTGCTTAAACTTTAAAGTATAAGCTGCCAATCATTGTGTAAGCTGCTTTTTCTGGGCAATCGGTCTCATCTCCAAATTGAAAGGACATCATCAATTTTAGTAATGGTTCTAATCTTGGGACCTTTCATTTGATGCATAGCCCCAAAAATAGAAAAGAAGCATTTTGCATTTATTTACCTGGCTAAGAGCATCTTCTGGCATTTGAATTATACGTGATACTATTATTGAATGTGACTATTACATGTGAATGCTTTGATTCATCAGGTCAAACCTATCACTTTCACCTGAAGAAAGTTGGCTGCCTATTGCTAGTATTATTTTCTGCATTATTCACATCCAGGTACAAGCTTTTGACAGTGTTTTATAGTATTGATTTCACATGCCTTGTCCGTTTACAAATCCTTGTATCTGTTATATATAGAACTTCCAATCAAACCTTGATTCTAAGCTATATAGCTTAACAAAAAGAAGCTAAGATATTGAACAGCTTGATGGACATACTTAAAAAGATGATACATTATGGGGCTTAATTGAGGTCATCTTATCTGGAAGCCGTTTTACCCGATGAGGCCCCAATACTTAAAAAATAGAGCTATATCATGTCCAAACGTTTTTGACACTCATATTAGATATAACACGACATGTAAATAACACAATTTATGTTGTTGTGTTGCAGTGTTTTTAACAGGTCGTGTCTTGTATTTGTGTCTGTACCTAAGCTTAGGTTTTAGCTCTTTATTTCTTCGGTACTGCTAAAGTAGTTTTCATTGCAGCTGGAAGCAAGCATCAGAAGTGGAGATATTCAGGGATTTCAAATATTCAGGGAAGTTTCAAATAAGGTATCATCAGGTAATAAGAAGAATCAGCATGAAGAAATGTCTAAGGTACTGGTTCTTTTGATGTACATTGTAATTGTAGCATACTATGAATAAGGTTTTTGTACATCTCTAAAATGAACCTCCATTGCTGTATTTAAGGGAAGCAACAAAGAAAACATGAACCTGCCACCTGCCCAAGAACATTCAAGGGAGATTGGGGATTGGGAAGATCCTCCAAAGTCCTCACCATTTCATCAACGCCTGAATGAAGACTTGCATGAAGATGATGATGATAGAAGCAAACAGTAGGATGCCAGAATCACTTGAAATTGTGTACTTTATTCTCCTTAAGTTCTGAATAGAATGAATATAACCGGGCTGACATAAAAATAAAGTACACATCTGTATACTGTTTTTATGGCTGTTGTTGTTGTTGTGTTTTAATAGCAGTGTGTTAATGGGGCGTTTGAATGTCTTGGATTTTGCTTGAAGCATTAGGTCAAAAGATATAACTATTGATGTGGCATAAAATTTGAGGGGCATACATGGGCCTGGCTGTTTTTTCACCAGACCGCCGCTCGGTTGTATGACCGTGGTCTTTTTGGGCCTAGGAGCTGGGCCAGGTCTGGCTCTTTCTTTTATTTTGGTGGAAAAAATTCCAACAACCTCTGCTAATCGTTTCACGCTTTGTCAAACAAATTAATACTTTGTCGGGCTAATACACACACATTCATCTCTTGTTTTTTTTATTAAGAGGATTCACCAAGTTACTTAATTTTGCTTTGGCCCAAAGTATTGTTCATGTAAGGGAGGCATTGGCAAGCCAAGTATGGTTGAGAGTGGGCATATGATTCCTTCAATTTTTTATGTTAATATGATATAGTATTTGAGTTTTAATACTATGCTTTCATATGTAATAAACTTTTGAACCCATTCGATTTATGCATGTCTTAAATAATTTTTTAAAATTATTTGATATCTTAATTTGAATTCACTTAAGCTAAACATGTATAACATATGTAATTTTGGCAAAAATGAAAAAAAAAAAAAAAAACATTTTCATAATTTTTTTCCCACTTCCTTCTCTTCTTTTCTAATCTTTTCTTTATTCTTTACATTTTTCCTTCTCGCATTCTCTCTTATTTCTCTTATTTTCAAATCTTTCTTATCTTATTGGCTTTAACTTCTCTCCTTTTCTAAATTTGTGATAGTGGGTGATCTCAAAATCAACTTTCGAGTTTATTTTAAAGTGTGATATCTACACCTCAAAGATTTATTTTTATCTTATTCAAATATTTTCTAAGCTCAATTTAAAATTTAGAAACTCGGGGGAATTTAGTGGTGAATCCTATGCTGCTAACTAATCAAAGTTTTGGTTGTGCTACAATTTTATTATCTATCATTAATATAAAAATAAATAAGCAAATCTGTAATTTCAGTTTTTAGCTTTTTATTTAAGCAATATACCATAAAAGTACAAATTGTTTGAACAGGATATGAACAAAATTGTGAAGAAAAGATTGACAAAAATGCAACAATATTTATATATACCCTAATATATCCAATCTTCGGCAACAACATACTAGAATTAATTTAAAAGATTTTCTATCAAATTTATATATACAAATTCATTTTTTCTTATCACTCTAATAACCTAAATAAAATAAAGAAAATATTATATCAATTTTACTTCCACTGGCTTAGGGTCGTAGCTCCGCCACTGAGTAAAGGTCCATTTTAATAATTTATCTCATGGTGGTTACGTACAAAAGATCCAAAATGTTAAATTGTCGCAAATCATGACGTAGCAACTAAAATAAAGAGCATATGATAATAAGGGCCTCAATGCTTGTCACTTGACTTTTTTTTTCTTTAAAGAAGGTAATTAAGTCAGTTGTCAATTGAACTCAAGATCTAGTCTAAACTTGGTTATAGACGTGGCCATATTGGCCTAATTTTGGCCCCTTTTTTTTTTAAATTTAAATCCTAAATCCTAAATTTATCTCACTGATATGATAAGACTAGGCTAGGATGGTTGAGTGTACCATGTCCATGAACAGCCTTAACAAAAATTTATTTCCCAAACCTATGAAAGAGCGTATAGCAAATGTAAATTTCAATAAAAGAGTTCATTAACGCAGATAACTTACAATTTTCTACAGTTGTTAAAAGGAGTCTCACCTATTGGGTTTGACCTATCTAACCCATTATTTTGTTGTTGGTGAGTTGAATTGACTTAATTCACTTAACTCATAAGTTAAATAAATTAATTTGATGAATTAGTTCACTTAAAATTATTTGTGAAAAGTTTAGTATTTTACAGTGTTAAATAATTTTTATCCATATCATGTATTTAAATATTTAATATTTAATTAACAATAAATAACATGAATAAATTTTAATATTAGAATTAGATATGACACTGAATAATTTTTTTTTTTTTGGCCAAAATGATACCAAATTGTTGGCTGATAGAAGTTGGCAGCGGTAACTAGAAAGAAATCATAGAATGATTGTAAGTACCTCCAAAGAATACTTTTGTATTAACTGGCTCCCTTCAAGATGTTTTGTATTATTTCAGTAATGGAAGGTCTGATTTTCTTTTAACCTCATAGAATATTTGCTTTTTGGAAATAAGAGCTTTAAAAACTAAAATGTTACCAAAAACCTTTAAAAAATGTAGATTGTTTCTGCTTAATAACGACCAGAATAGAGTTTTACTACATGCTTTTCTATCATCCCATGCCATTAGTTGGTGTTCGAGGTAAATCTATGTTTATAACTTCTATTAAGCTGGGGGTGTTCATCCACCTAGTTGGTTCTGTGAACTCTAATTTGATCATATTGAATTAATTTGGACCTAACCATAAGAAAAAAAAAAAAGTATTTTAAATGAGTAGGACTAATTTAATGGCCAAGGTTTTAAGGTCACTTAAGACTCACATAGTTCAAGTTGCTCTTATGATATCTTTCTAAACAAGATTTTTAATAATTTATTTTTATTTTATTTAAAATAAAAAATTTTACTTTTATAAATTTTAATTATTTTTTCATTACAAATATTAAGTCTTTTCTATTCTATTTTTCATTTTAATTCTAAATTTTTCTATTCAACCTTAATGAAATTTCCTTTTCAATGAAAAATTAATTTTTAAAATCTACAAAAGAAAAAAAGAGATTCAATTTGACGCTCTTGGATTTGCTGTAATTACTGAATCCGTTCGAGTAATAAAATAAAATAAAAATATTTTATTAATATTAAATTAATAAAAATATATTAAATTAATAAAAGATATTATTATATTACCTATTACTGAAGCGAATCTGCCTCCAATTCGACAGGCTCCAACTGAGTCTCAGGTCTAACACAAACTTGCATTGACTTGACCTTTATGTAACCCTATATATACATGTTTTCTATTTTTTTTTTTTTTTAACTTTTTTAAACAACGAGGGTTAATTACATTCCATGGGACAAAGTTCTTCATTTCTTTTAATAATGCAATCTTTAGCCTGTCATCACTTTTCGTCATCTCCTTATTACTAAGGACAAATTGACAAGTGCAAAGCTGAACATGTCATATATGAAAGATTATTAATTTTTAATTTAGTCCTCTAACATGTAATTTGTTAATTTAGTTTTTTTATACTTTTTTTAATCATTTTTGTTCGTTAAAAGTATCAAATTGAGAAATTATATTTCTAACCTTAGCTAATAGAAGGATAAAAGATGGTTGAAGAAAACTACTAAGGCACTAAATTGAGAGATTTACACTTTCAAAGAGTAATTGAGAAATTCACCATCTTTTATAGACAAAACAGAAATTCACTCGAATTCCTTGATGATAAGAATAACTAAAAAGTTGTAAGTAATATAATTCACAAAAGAGAAAAACACTATTTTTGGTCCACCACTTTTAAACTTAGTTTTGATTTGGTCCTCTATAAATTGAAAGTATCAAAATAGTCTTCCACTTTTAACCGTAGTTTCAATTTATTTCTCTATAAATTGAAATTCTCAAAATAGTCCTCCACTTTTGAATATTATTTCATTTTAGTCTTCTATAAATTGAAACTCTTAAAATAATCCTTTATGTTTTAAGATTTGAGTCAAATTAGTCTTCTTTAATATCATTTAAAGAGAGTTTATTTTAAGTTAGATTTTGAAAAGTAGATGACCATTTTAGATTTTTAATTTGTGGAGGACCAAAATAAGACAATGTTCAAAAGTGGAGGACCATTTTGAAATTTTTAATTTGTGAAAGACCAAACTGAACTAAGCTTAAAACTGGAAGACCAAAATATGATTTTTCTCCTTCACAAAAATAGTTTAGAAAGTTGTCAGCTAAAATTCCTTGGTGATAAGAATATCTAAAAAGTTGTAAGCAATACACTTTACAAAAATAGTTTGCCAGTAGGAACAGTGTCCAAGCTTTCTTTATGATAAATGGAAGAACCTCAATATTGTTAGTCTAGAATGAGCAAGATGAGGTGAATTGCATTTTTTTTAAAATTTACATATTTAAAAATTGAAATGATTTTTGATAAATTGCCAAAATGAGAACTTTCCTATAAATTGGTCTGATAAGGAAAAGGGTGCTTTTCCACTCAGAAGCAAGTTTCAAGTATGAGCAGTTAAATTAACTACAGAGCAAAAAGAAGATAGGAACACACAAATTTAACTACAGAGCAAAAAAAAGAGAGGAAGGCATAAAAAAAAAAAAAGTGAGCATTGAAACAAAGAAAATAAAATACCAATATGCTCAACACAATGATAATAAGTAAAAAAGATACTTTAAGTATTGAAGAATTTTATGATTCAAAGTTTTAGAAACTTGGATACATTAAGATAGCCAATAAATTAAATAGACATGTTTATAATAGGCTGAGAGTTATTTCATAAAATTCAATTATTTTGATTTGTATTTATTAACTAAAGATATTATGATTTTTAAAATATGAGTTTAGACCCAAATGATAATGAAATATAGATTTTCACTTAAAACACTATTTTGATATATGGTCACTATTTTGATTATATCTTACAAAATTATATGCAATGTTGATATGAAACTTATTATAATAGAAAATACATTTAAAGATTTTTTTAATGATAGGTCATTCACTTAAATTAAATAAAAATATTATTGTAATAACAAAAGAAACTATACATATGTGTGCGCGCGCATATATGTGTGTAAGAATAAAATATAAAGACTAATTTATGGGATGTTAAATCTTTTGGGGTCAAAATAGAATTTTATCCAAAACATAAAACTTTTAGGCAGTCCAAGTATTGTGTGTGTATTTAGTTTTTCAGGTTATGGTACTCCAAATTTGTAACAATGGTTAGAGGTATATATATTATTGCAATTGATATGAATATACTAATGATTTGTTTGTATTCATGTAAAAATCTAACAGTATTTTCACCTTCAAATGTTATATTTAAAATTTTCATATGAAAATAGTTATTAAATAACTGATAATTTGACATTAATATATTCTTAATTATTGAAACATATTTGCATACACCACATTATATGTGGTGTAGCAGCATGATATAAATGTCATTAGGCACACAAATATATGTTAATACAATAAATTTCAAAATATAAAAATTACATACGCACATGCAATATAATATTATGCATATTCATGTACAAACACAAGGTGATTTTCAATTATGTTCTTGACAAAAAGAAAATTGCATATATGCTTACAAACAAACAAAACACAACATTACACATGCACTTTTATACAACACAATATGAAATTGCATGTGCAAATATGTGTCAACAAATACACCACCGCACTTGCACACGAGCGCACAAACACGATATTGCATGCACAATGTGAGTTTAGACACAAACACAAACATCACACCGTACACATGACATGATACATCATACATATGTATATATTTGCACATACACAAACACAAACAGTAACATAAGCATGCATGTGCAATGATAATACGATATCGCAAACACATGTGAACACATGATCATGACATGAAATTGTTTCGACACACATGGCATGTTGAATTTGGGTCAAATAATTTTTTTAAAAACATTATCTTAAATACTAAATAATGTTATGTTACAATTGTTAAAAAAAAAAAAAATTTATCTCGTCTAAAATAAATTAAGTAAAAATAGAAAATTTTTTAAACTATATATATATATATATATATGTATGTATGTATATAGGGGTGAACTAAAAAGTTTTAAAGAATGAGGTCTTAAAAACCTATCTAAAATATTTTGAGTTTGTGAATTAAAAATTAAATATAAGGGTTGGTTGAGAATTATATTAGGCATCTTATGACACTCGACCTTAAATAATTATTCTAAATTATTTGTGCAAAATGAGTTATGATTAAAATATTACTCTAATTATCTCTGTCAAAAACATGAACAAAAAAAGATAATAAGAAATTGAAAAAAATTAAATAAATAACTAGATATTTATAATAATAAATTTGACTCTCAAAACTTACAATTTACATGTTACAATAATTATCAAAAAATCAAAATTCATGTAATTTGAAATAAATAAGTGTAACACTTGACTAATGATTTTTAACTTTTCATAAAAAAAATATAAGGCAGTGAAAATCAATCACTTTTGTAAAACAAACTAAACAGTTAGTATCTTTTAATTTACGAAATATACATGATTTCACAATTTTCACTTTCTTACCTTATTTATTTTCTCTCTTTTCTGTTTTTTTTTTAATTTTTAGAAATAAAATACCATATGCATTTTTATTTTTTTGATTAAGGCGCAAAATTATTAAAAGTTTTTTTTGAAATAAAAAGGGAAAAGAATCCTTTATTTTTGCTATTTAACAAAGGAAAAGTCCACAATAAAAGAGATTTTGCAAACTAGATTTTTATTTGTGTTTTGAACGGAACATTAATTATTCAAGGAGGATATATAATAACCTTTTTTCTGATTAAGGCTGGGAATTTATGAAACTTACAAAAAAAAAAACTAGAAGATAACGTATTTCTACTTTTTAAAGTAAGAAAGTGAAGTGAAGTTACCAAAAGGACATTTTTAATTTTATTATCTTATCTTTTAAAAGGAATTGAACAACCTTATTTAAATTTAATTTTTGAAAACCATGATTGAGTGCGGGTCTTTAGAACATGAGATTTATTAATAAAAGTCAATAAATGAAGAGATAAGAGTACTTAAACAACATATACACCGAAGAGAATAAAGGGTTTTGTCTCACACGCCAACTTTTAAATATAAAAATTATAATTATGAAATATTTTATTATAACAAACAGTATTTGTTGTCAATGCGTGCTTGTGTTCACTCCAACATCAAACCGACCAATGATTACAATACAATTTGGTGAAATAAAAAATAAAAAGTAAACCAAACATCTCTGCCTCCTTTAGCTTCAATTTCCCTGGTTGCTTTCCATGGTCCTCAGGAATTCACCTTGCACTCATGTATCAAAAGGAAAGAGGGTTAATAATAACATATAAATGGCAATATAATCAAACCAATCAAGAGGAGCCGTATTCTCCAAAATTCAGCCAAAAGCAAATACATGAACTTGGATAAAAACTATTGTCAAAAGAGAATTGAACCACAAGCACTGCTTATGCGAAATTAAACCAATCACTTGTCAACACAAGGCCAAATTCAAGATCTAAATTCACTGGGGCAGCACATACACCTCGAGGATAGCATTCAATTCCATTTACTGGGTCATTCACCCTCAGCGAGTTGTGTAAATCTGTAGCAAACCAAAGAACAAGATCCGAATGTTAAAGAGAAATCTTCCGTACCAACATTGCTGGTTAAGACTAAAGCACCAAGACAGGCCATTAACATGCTTGAAACCAAGTAGAGGAAAATTCACATTTTTGAAACATTTACGCAAAACAAAAAAAGAAAACCATGAACATGCTTAAAACCAAGTGAAATGACTTGGACAAGATACCTCATTTCTAATAATAATTTTAAGCACCATAAAATACTTTATAACCTAAAACAAAACCCAAAGTTGTGCAGTAACTTAATGCAGAAAAACTTGTGCATATATTTAGCCCATAAGCAGTTTTCCCTCCCCAAAACAGAATTGCATTCAGTATAACAATTTGACACAAACCGTGTACAGAAAAATCAGTCACATGCAGCACTTTCTTACCCAAAACCGAATGATAAGTGCTGCAGCCATTAAACACAGAATGCTTATGCAGAAATATGGTTAGATGCAGTATTTTTGTATGCCAAACAGAATAAAAAGTTGTGCAGCAGTGAAACGTAAAATTTTGTGAAAAACTCAGCTATATACAGTACATTTGTAAACAAAACAAATTCGAAGACTATGCAGTAGTAAAACACAGAATTTTGTGCAGGAATTATGACCAAATGCAGTGTTTTATTCCCAAAATCAGAACCACAAACTGTGCAGAAATTAAGATGGAAAATTTTAGTGCAAAAACATAATGAAACGCAGCACTTTTGGTACAAAACAGAATCACAAGAAGCACAGTCTTTAAACCTGGGATTTTGTGCAGAAATATGAAAGTGTGAAGCACTTTTTTCTTTTCTTATGCAGAATCTAAGCTCAGTATTTGGCATCTAAAACAAAAGGATGTTATTAAACATTTAATCCCAGAATCAAGCCCAAATTTGCAGTGTCACATAGGAGAGGCAGCAAGTGAATTTCTACACCAGAATTTAGCAACAGGACAATGCACCAAAAATTTCTTAAAATACTCTCATGCAGAGGCAGATCAAACCTCAAGGAAAACATAACAATTATATTTGCAAATCTGCAACCAAAAAATATGCTCCTTATTTCTATAGAGAGATGAGACCCAAAGCAAAGACAGCTATGCCAACCCTGGAACACTTCAGACAAGATATTCCTAGAGTCTATCAACCCAAACAAAGTATATATTTGGATTGGAGTTGTACACACTTGATTCTGGATCAACATAATTTGCAAACTTGTTTTTTATTAAAAGTTAGTTTGCATTTCCATGATTTACATTTGAAAACTTTTGAAAAGCAGGTTTTGCTATCAATGTAGTTCATCCGATGCAAAAACAATGTTATTTTTACTCATATGCAAACAGGGATTTGGAAGACAAAAGTGATTTCAGAAGAAAATCTAACACTAAACCAAACAAGATATTTTTTTGTAAGGCAAGCCTGTTTTGGTGTATAAGCAAACTTTTAAACCTCTCAAACGTCAAACCAAACACACTAAAAGCAAATGGAACATAATATTGAATCTCATGCAGAAGGATGCTCAGAAATCATACTCTAAACAGATTAACAATAGAAATAGGAAGAACAAAATATGACTTAAATATGACATACTCTAAAGCAGAAAGGTAGTGGACATTTACTTTTCTTCAATGGTCTCCACAATAGGAGAACAAGAATCCCAGAGAAAACAAAAGCACAAGCACTTAAATACAAGTGCAAAAAACACACATCCATTGGGAATAAACAGCAAAGGATAGGAAGAACCCATGAATAGTGAACATGCATAAACCACAACCCAATCAGAAAATCCATTTTATGAAAGCCACAATAACACTATACACAGCATGTTAACTCAAAAAACTTGCTAAATCTCAAGCTCATCAAAGAAAACAAATAACATGGCAGTGCTCGTAGCTTATTAATCAGAATAGAAACCAGACATTGAAAGATGGAAGAAGAGTACGTTCAACCCACTTACCTCTCTTGGTTGAAACAAAGAACTGCCACAAATGGGTATAACCCGTGCCTCTTCTAGGGTTTAGGGTTCCAAACACCCCCCGCCCCAATAGGCGTAGGTGCATTCTTTCACTGCTTCTTCTTTCCTCCCTGTTCTAGTCTCAACTCTCTGGTCACTCAGCCCCTGTTCTTTACTTTTGTCTCTCTCATCTGTCTGTTCCTCGGGCCCCCAACTATCCTTCGTTCCATCCCTGTGCTTGCTGCTGCCTTTGGTTTATAGCAGGAATCATCCCTGCTTAACACTGGAATCCCCTGGGATCGCAGGGGATCAAATTGCAGGACTGGCATCTATTTCCCCTCATGTAACATCTAGATGGCAAAGGGAAAGGATGCCGCTGTTGCAGTGCTATTCTTGTCTTTCTTTTTCTGTTTGCTCCTTCTTTTACATTTTACTTTTTGCAATTTTTTTAATTTAAAGTGTTCACAATGCTACTTAATTTCTATAATACAATCATCTAAACAATAACATTGAATTTGAATTATCATCTTATGTTCTAATTTACATGACCAGACATGAATTTTAAATTTCTCAATCAATTTCAATCGAACTGAATCTAGGATTATAATTCTACGTTCTAATTCTAATTCCTTACACCAAACAGAGCCTATAATGAACTAGAAATAAGTTCTAAAATGCAGAAATATGGTCTAAGTTTTAATTCATACAGAGACATGTTGCAGCTTATCAGCAGGAAATTATCAAATATTCAGTATAGTTACTTAAGATTTTTGGCATTGACATGTGGTGAGTTGAAAAACCAAGCAAGAAATTGACCAATAAATGTAAAGTTAAGGTTTGCTAATTGAAATTCATGATTCATTTACTTTGAATTGTCACTTGAAACTGATCTTTTAATTGGAAAAGGGCTCAAAAGCCCTGTCTTGAAACAGTAGTCTAGACCAACAGCAGCAAAAACAAAAATGAGAAGATTCTCAAACACATAGATTGTGCCATCCTGAGCATGTGATAAGAAGCTTCCAAAGTTCAATTCAAGAATTGGTCCACCACCCAGGGTTGCAAGACCTGCATCACAAGTTGGTTTCAACATTAATTTCAATCAGATTGCATACATCCAACCTATGACCACATGAGACAAGAGAAGATAAGATACAACCCAATTTAAATTGATTTAACTAAAAGAGAAAATCCAAATTCCACCAATCAACTTTGAGCCATTTAAAAACCTCCTCCCCTGGGCCAAAAAAAAGGACACGGCACACTCCCATCCGCCTATAAGCTACAAATGACAGAGTTTGAGATGGCATTTCTATGAACAGGGTTAACTGGATTAACAGAAAAATGGACCAAAGTTTATGGGGTACTTGTATTTTTCCCCCAAATTGATATAAATAAAAGCCAGATACCTTTGACAACACCGAAAGCTGCCGCTGACCCTGTCTTAAGCTGAACGTCATCCAAATTTCTCCTTACAGTGTATCGAAAAGTCACTCCGAACAATGCACAGCTAATGAAATTAATTGCCAAAGGGAGAATCAGTTGAGTAAAGTTGGAGACCTGAGTGAAGCATATCGGGAGCCCTGCAAAGGTACCAACAAGGGCAGAAATAGATGCTGCTTTAACCGACTCCAATCTCTCTTCATCCCTGTCCATTTCTTCAGTTTCGCTCCACGTGAATGCTTTGCCATCTTCAGGTCCATTGACATTTAGTAACAGAGAGCTTTCTGCTTCCACAACCAAGGCTTTTGCCTGTGATATTTCTCGTTGACATTCTGCAATCTTACATTCAATCACTTTTCATTAGTAACAACTCAAGTACAGATCAACAAATTGGAAGAAACCTTTTTTATGCCATCAGGCAACTTATTCAATAATTTTAATTACAAGGTCCATGGGGTTCAGAACAATGATAATCTATTTATTATGAACGCTACATAATAAATATCAAGAAAAAGGAAAAATCAACATGTCTGTTTGTGTGATGTCCAACAAGAAAGCACACTTGCAATTTCCTGGGTTCACAGGGACTCTTGGCTCTTTAGCTTGCAAACTGTCTCATATCTCTTCTTTCAGGAATTTTGGAACGAACCAATCAATAAAATAATTATCCGTAATCTTCTCCTTTTCCTATATATTATTTAATTGCACAAATATTCCATACCTGTTTGCATTTGTAAGCTGAGTTTTGACGTTCCCATCCCAAATCCACTCCTCCCTCTTTGCTTGTGGTTTCATGTTCCTAACTCCCACAAACTCTGCAAATTTGGCTAAGCTTCCTTTACTTTTCCCTACGAATTATCCTCCTAACATTTCTTCTCCATGAAAGAAATCAAGAGATTAAGTTACAGTTTTCACGATTGACAGATTATAAAATTCTCAACTTAGTCCTCCTAACTTTAAGCCTCTCATTTTTGTCCTCCAATAGTTTTTTCTCAATCAATTTAGTCCCTTTGTTTGCTAAATTAACGTGAATCAAACAGAGTTGCTACTCTAGCATAACATAATGATTATATGTTTATTATGTGATGATATAACTATGCGTAGCATTGGTATGTATTGTCACAATTGAAATGTAACATGTCATAGCAAGAATTTTTCAAGAGAAAGTTGATTTTAAAAAATGTCTTGCCATTACACATCGCATTCCAATTGTGATATTGAGTGTCCAGAAAAGCCAACAAGATGAAGTGCAATTTGCAGAAAGTCCCAACTATAGTGCTTCATTTTTTGCCTTTCTGGACACAAAGCATAGCCACTTCATTAGATTTACCACCACACATGCATTCTATCAGGGTTGGTCAGTAATTTTATCAAATTCACTTTACTTTAACAACTTGATTGATTGTAGCAAAATTATTACATACAGATCACTTTTAACCAATAAAGGGACTACATTGATAAATAAAAATGTATTGGAGGTTAACAGCTTAAACTTTTGAAGTAGGTATTCAGGAGTCAATCTTGCTAAATGATATGATGCGGACTAGTGAATGTAGAGAACACGACTGGTAGATCACGTTTGGGGCGACTAGTTGGAAGGTTTGGCTTAATAGAAATGAGATTAATTTTAACAGCGGGGAGAAAGACGATGATAAGCTTTTCTGGCCCGTTCTTATTGTCACTCGAGCTTGAAAAGCAAGATAATCTCTAGAAATTTTTGTGCAGATACTTCTTGCTGTTTTGGGGTGCTTGGCTGAGGTGGGATGCTACGAGACTCTTGATTGCTTGATTTCAGGTTTCGCCAGGAATATTGGAGCAGGATGAGTTCTTCTTCCTGAGTTATGGGGATTTTTCACTAGTTTGGAGATTGCTTGGTTGAGTGGCCTTGGAAATATCACGATACAGGCTGATTCTGTGGTAGCAGTCCAATTCAGCAATGAACGGTGCTCTTGGGATCATCCTCGCCATATAATTTTAGCAATGATTTAAGAGATTTTGAGTAGGCGTGGTGCAGTACGGATTAATCATGCGCATATAAAATGTAATAAAGTGGCAGATTGGCTTGCCAATCATTCTCATAATTTAGATATTCGTTGTCGGGTGTTCGAGCATCCCCTCAAGATCTCTGGGGCCAATTAATGAAGAATTTGAGGGGTACTTCTTACCCCGTAGCGTGTTCAAAAACAAACATAGAATGACCAAATTGAAAACTTTGTAATGAAGAAAAAAGTATTTTACTCAAAAATATAAAAGCCTAAGAGCATACCTCTAGAGCTTTGCCCTCAAGCTGGTTGATGTAATCCCTAAACTGTTTGACGGCAAGTTCTTGCTCTTCAATCAACGCAAGTTCTCTCTTTGCCATTTCAACCCTCCGCGATGCCTTCTCTAACCCGTCAAGCAAAACCCTATTCTCCTTTCTGCTTAATAGCTCCTGCACTTGCTCATCCACTATGCCCGATACCGCATCCTTGAAATTGTAATCCGTCCCATTGTTACCACTCTCCTCTCCTGAGCCGCTTCTGCACTTCAAACTCAAGAACCTGGGTGCCAAATTTGCTCTTTGTGCCCACAATGGTGAGGTATTGGACTTCACTGAGAAAGGGGGAAATTTTCCACTTGGATTCATAAAAGTAGTGCCCATATGGATAATCTTCATTGCTGGCACTTTACCTATTCCGTTTAAACAAGATTGTTTTCCTGTTTATCTTTCTCGTTGTGTATGTACTAGGCACAACCACCGAAGACTTCCCTATCCCTCTTATCCCACCAGGCCATTGTTGCGTGGCTCAGAATACTGCTTCAAGATCCGGCTTTTCTACATAAATATGGTACAAAAACTAGTAAAGCATTATAATCTGATTTTTTATTTTTTTTTTTAAATAAGTATTTTAATTTCTTGACTGTATTTAATATTTTATATTAATTTTTAAGTTTTAATTGTTTTAGAATAATCTTTAAATTTTTAAATTTATCTCATAAATATTTTTAAAAAGGTTTGTTAAAAAAAATAATTGTTTGTTAATATGTTCTCATGAATCGTTCCACTTCCTTGGTTAGACAATTAAAAGGAGATTGAAAGGGTGGAGATCAAACAAATAAACCATGCTAAGAGACTGAAGTAAAATGACGATTTGCTTGGATGGTTTTGTGAGTGAAAATATAGGTTTACAAGTTTTAGGTTGAGCTAGGTTTTTTGTTAACCTATAGCTCAGTCAGGTTTTTTTTTTATATTAGACTAATATTTTTTGCCTAGACCTAGTTAGATGCGATATGTGAGCCACGTTATTCCAAAACAAATTGTATGAAAAAATATATTTTATAAATTTTGATTATAGAATTTTAAAAAAACAGTTGTTTATATTTAACAAAGACGTTTCCATATTGATAAAAATGGTTTATATTCAATAAAAACTAAAAAGAATTATCTTGAAGAAGAAAATGATCAATTTTAAAAAAAGAGAAATTAAAAGAAAATGTAAAAGCAGGTTGGGCAAGCCAGCTTTTACCTTGGCTTAGGATTGAATGTTACATAAAAAACTCAATCTACTTGGTTGTAACATGACTTGATTAGGTCAAGTTGACTAAATTGAACATAGACAATGGCAATCTATTCATACATACAATTTGAAAAGAAATTATATTAGAATTGCATAAAACACATAATAAAATCAATAAGAAGATTTACATAAGCAATACCTATCTTGTTGTGTCGTTTATTAAAAGCATGATAAGTGAATATCACAGTCTTTGACATGATGGAATGTTGGAAATGGAGGACATGAGATGAGTAGCACAAGGGGAATTAATGGAGATTTGTTAAAAATTTATTCGTAAGATTAAATTGAATTTTAAAAAACTTTTTTGAAACATTTCAAACTTAAAAGATTAATTTCAAATTAAATAAAAGGGATTAACACAATAATTTAACCTTTTCATAAAAGTTATAATAAAGGATCTGCATCAAATTTTAAAATTTTTATTTCAAATAATAAAATGGACAAAAGAGAAATGGATAAGATTTGAAATTGATCATGCTTCTAAAATTGCATATTTGTTCTGATAGTGCAAATTATTTTATAACGTATCTATAAATTGACATTTTTCATAACTTGACAAGTTAAAATAATTAAGTTGTCACAATTTACATCACAAAAGAACTCTTTGTTTGAAAAAGGATATCTATATGGACGAATGATTATTTGTTACCATTCCAAGACTTAAAAACACAAACCTTGCTAAAAACTTTGGATGTCTAGCCCTATTACTAGGAGATTGTAGTCCATGTAAAATAAGTTGTTAGTAATTTGAAGTAATAAGTGAAACAAGAACTCCAGGGAAGTTGAGTTGGATTAAGCCAGTAGTCAAAGCCACAAATCCAATGTAGGAGTTTTCTTATGCCCAAAGAAGTACAAATGAGTTTGATTGTCCAACTTGCTCTTTTGATCCCCACTCTTTGAGTAACTACCCATTTAGGTGCATCATATCAATTATATTGTATCTTCCTTTTGTCTGTCTTGATTTTTTATCCAAGAAGAAAGGTGTATGTAATGGCCCTTAGGTTAGCTGTTAGCCCATAAGATAAGTCATATGTAAAAAAGATGTGTTTGATTTGTTCCAAGGCAGTTTTGGAATCATGGTTATAGTTATTACGGACCACTTTATTCCATATGGACCAAATGACATAAAGTGTGGTTAGGATTGCCTTTATAAGTTGTGTACCTCCCTAAACCCTAAACCCATTTAACACTGTGTACCTTCTTAACATATTACTCATCCAAATTAGGTGATTTAGGAGGCCAATTATTGAAAAGGGGAGAAAGGTTGCTTAGGATTTAGAACTCTCTAAATATTAGGTTTTACAATTCCAGCTTTCTCTTTGATACAAGAAGTGTTTTGAAACCTTGTTATGGTTTATTTGCAAATCCAATTACATTGACCACCAAAGGTGGTGGTTTGTTGAAATATGCTCTTATGATCTATCTTTCATTTAATTTTGAAGTGATTAGAGCTTGGATTTTTTGAATGCCTTTCCACATCTAGAGGGTGTTAAGTGTTTGATCAACTCAACCTATTGGTTAAAATGGGAGTATTTGTTACCTAAAAGTTTTAAGAATAAAGAGTGTCTAATTAAAGGTGTAACTAGTATGCCTCATGCCCAAGTCACCTTACTTCTTAAGAAGGTAAAGCTTTTTCCAATTAATCATGTGCAGCTATGGTCTTTAATTTTTGAAACTCCATAAGATGTTTGCTACTTTTAAGTCAAGTTGGGAGCATTACTTTATAGGAAGCTCGAAATAGGACAATTCATAAACCACACTAGAGTTAAGAACTAATTTGATCAAAATGTGGTAACCAACTTGAGAGAGATATAAGGATTTCCGTGTTGAGGTTTCTAGTTTATCTTTTCAATGATGCATTGATGAATTTTATGCTTGTTTCTCCTTAGATTGACCTATACTCTAATGTATTTGCACTGTTTGTTAGAGTATTTAGTATAAAAAATGCCTAATATAATTTTTTTGAAAAGACCTAGGGGTGTTAGAGGTGAAGACCATGTTTTACTTATTTTTGTTCATTTAAGCCTTAGAGGAGCGAGTAGTGGTTTGAGACATGTTTTACTTACATGGAAGTCTCATTCTTCGCTTCAAAGGAAAAACTATGTCATTTGCATAAATTAGATGGGAAACAGGATCTAAAGAATTATTAGTTTCAATACCTTTCCATTTTTTTTTTATCTTTCTAAGGCTAAGAAAGGAGTAGAGAATAAACATAAAAGGTGATAGCGAATCTCCTTGTCAAATGTCTCATCCTTATTGAATGGGATTTCCATTAATAATTATTTGATAGCTCATTATAGTTATACACTACATTATGAGTTAAATCATTTAATGGGAACCCCATTATAATGAAGATAGCTTCAATAAAATGCCACAATAATCTATTTATAGCTTCGATGATGTATAGATTAAGCGCATGGTATCTTTTTTTTTTTTTCGTGCTCTTAGTTTTGTGAACTTGATTTATGAATTCCAAGGCCACCTGAATATTGTCAAAAATTAGTTGACCTTTGATGAAGGCACTTTGATATGGAAATATATGTAAATTAATGATGCCTTTGACCTTGTTGCAAAGAACTTAGGGAACTATTTTATATGCAATATTCTAGAGGCTAGAGGCTAATGGGCTTATAATCCCTAAAAGATTGCAAATGTTGCGTTTTTTATATTAGTGTTATGTAACTTTGTTAAGAGTCCAAAGGAGATGATCATTCTCTAAGAAGGAAAGTACTATTTCTATCACAACAATACTCATAAGCTTATGATCATGTAGTTGGTTGATGTTACATTAAAAGTTATGAATTTCCCCTTCTAAACTCTTTATTTTGTTTAAGACATCGCCAAAAATATTTTTATTCCAATTCCACATGGCTGCCATGGTTGATGATATGTTTTTTTTCTTTTTATGTGGTTTGAAACCTAGTAAACCTAGAAAAGGTTAATGGAAAAAAAAAAATGTAGAGAAGCTTGATGTCAAGCTTACTAAATTATGGATTTACGTTAAGGAATGCTAAGCTAAAAATTTCTTAAATATGGAAAATTTAGTTCGTATGGAAAGGTTTAGCTTGAATAAAGTGGGAAAGTGATATAAAATAAAGATTGACAAAGTAATGAAGTATGATCTTGGATAATGTTAAAGTCAACTAGAATTATAGAATGCATTATCAAACCTTACCCATACATTATTTTCTTCACTCTTATTATTTGTCCAGAAGTACCACTGGCCCTCTAGGAAGATGTCTATCAAGTGGTATGCATCAATAAGTTTTTGAAATGTTATTGCTATAGGAGTGATAGTGCAATTGTTAAGTTTATTTGCTTCTATATAAGATTGATTGAAATCACCAATCAGGAACAAAGGGTCATTCATATTAGTTGCTGTTAGTTTAATCTAGTCCCACAAGATATGCTTGTTAGTCAATTTGGGGAATCCATAAATGAAGGTATTATAATATTATAGCCTTGATTTATAGAAGTAGATAAGTGTGTATGTGAGTTGTAATATGTTATTCCTATCAACTTGATTAAAATTTAAGGTAGTATACAAAATATCTGGATTTTATATAAGGTGAAGTGGTAAACACTTCATAGATCAATTCGGATCACTAGACAAACATGTAGTTACTATTCTATTTCTTAGCTTCTTGCATTTGAATTGAATTGTTAATTTATTGAGTTCTTTTGCTATTCATATGTATTTAGTTGTCTATGAATGATTGTGATTTGGTTAAAGAGCCATAAAGTGTTTTATCATAACATATGACATGCATTTAAGTCATAAAGTACATATTTCTAGTTGTAGTTAACTTATCTTGTATAACTACAAGTATAGGATTTTAGTTATGTTGTAATCAATTTATAATCCATAAAGTAATATATATTGTTTCTTACCTAACATTGTTTATATGAAATGTGTTATAGTAGCAACCTAAAAACAAGAATAAACACAAAAAGCAAGAAGAGTAATAGTTATTAAAATAAAATAAAGGTATGTATGGTAATAGGCTTTGAGACACAAATCTTGCTCTCTTTAAGGTAATTCACACCTCCTACAGGTTGATTTTTTACAATATAACCTGGTACAGTAGGTACCTAAATATGTTACCTCCAGCATACAACAACCTAGTACTCACTTGTTTAGTCTATCACTTATGTACAAAGGAAATAGACAAAACTCTTCTTCCATACATTTCTTTACCTGAAATAATGCAAATGTATCAAAATGGAAACACTTGTAAAATTGTTTCTTTTTTTAGTCTAAAAGAAAAAGCACTCAAGAACCTATATATGTAGCTTTAAAAAGATAGTTATTATTCAAATTTTTTAGTCAAGCATTTATTCATATATAATGATCTCAAGTTTATTATTGATCCTTGTGCCTAATGATGGGCAATGTAACATTATGGGCATGGAAAAATTAATTTCTTACAAAAAGTTTCTAAATTGAAATCTATATGTTCGCCACCATTAAATTAAGGCAAAGAGTTGTTGGTTCCAAAAGCATGTAACTTGATTGTTGAATTTACAACCCCATTTTGAGCCATAAGAAGATCTTGACTTCTAGCTTCATCCTCTACTTGAACCCTTGTAATGAGACTTCTAGGCTTATCTCCTTTTGCTTGTGACATAGAACCTTTTGGAACTCTTTCTAGGATTATAGTGGCTTATCAATAATGTCAACCATGATGAAGTTGTCTTTAATTTGTACTCCTTCATAGGCAAACATTTGAAATTCTTGAGTTTACTCTACTACATATTTGTTATCCACCATTTGATAACGAAAAAGATGGTTTGTAGTATACTTCCTTGCACAGGCTTCCTCAATGTCATATTTTTTCTACAAAACTTTCCAAATGTTTTTGGTAATAAAATATGTATTTTCATAATAATCATAAAATTCATCAACCAAACAATTAAGTAAATAATAGCGACAATTATATTCATTTCTCTCCCATTTTTCTATTTTTTCAGCATGCTCTATCTTTTCAACATCATTCATAGAATTAATATAAATCTTTTTCAAATTTCTTTCCAAAAGCACATATGAAACTTCACAAGATTATGATAAAACAAACATTTTCTTTCCACCTATTAAAATGCATGCCTTTGAAAGGAAAGGCTTGTTGAGATCTCCAACACCATTCTTATTTTCAGTTGCAGCACTCATGATGATTGTGAATTACCTTAAAATTGTTATAGCAGCAACTTGAAAACAAAAATAAACATAAAAAGCAAGAAAAGTACAACTTATTAAAAAAACAAAAACAAAAGGTATGCGTGGTACTAGGCTAAAGTACAAAAATCTCACTCTTTTTAAGGTAATTCACATCTCCTACAAAATGATTCTTTACTATATTACCTAGTACAGTGAGTACCCAAGTGTGTTACCTATAGGATATAACAACCTAGTACTCACCTGTTTAGTCTATCACCTCTACACATAAGAAATAGACATGACTCTTCTTTTGACACCTTTTTACTACTCGAAATAATGCAAATGTATTAATATGGAAACACTTGTAAAATTGTTTCTTTTCTTAGTCTTAAAGAAAAAGCACACAGGTAATATATATATATATATATATATTTAAAACCATTGAAAATAAATTAAAAATAAAAAATTAAATTTATTTTTGTAATTAAAACCATTGAAAATAAATTAAAAATAAAAAATAGCCGTTGGACATATTAGATAGTACTCGACTAATCTAGGAATTCTGGCTGATTTGCACAAGCGTATCTTGACTAATTCAACTTGATAAGTTAAATTTATTTTGTAATAATAATTCTAACAAAATGCTATGTTAATTAATGAGATTTAATATCTTATTTTATTATTCAAATTAACATTTTCCAAGATATAGCTCGAAGGCAAATAAAGGAAAAACAATCTAAAAATTAGTAGTAAAGAATGGATATTTGATTATGTTGGAATGTATTTTTAATCTATACACTACCAAACCTTGATGTATGTACTCATGTGAAAATGATTTTCATAAGTTACACAGTTTTATAACTTAAGAGTTATAATGAAGCACTAGGATTAGGGTGTTAATATTGGCAAGCCATACATAGATGTGTAAAAGGTATTTTCTGAGATGAAAAGTGTGACTGACTAATTACTAGCATGTGTTTGCAATGTATGTGGACTCATACTCATAGTATGAAATTTTGGTTCAAAGAATGATGACCCTTAAGCCTAGAGTTACAATCTAGTAGAATAATCATTGATTGCTTTATTAGGTAGTATTGAGTTTGATGGCTTTTGTCATGAAATCTAGGTACCAAATATACTCCTTTTGTGTTGATATATTTATGGTAATTACATGACATGCTATAGAAGCTGCCCATGGATCCACTGCAGTAGTTTCCTGCAGTGATTTTTCATTGTAATGATCTGGGTAGCTGAATTTTCATCTTACGGTCCAAAAATTTAATTAATATTTTATAACATTATATCTAAACTATTGGATTACTGCAGAAAAAAAAAAAAAAAAAACTACTGCAGTGGATCTCATCTCTGTAGAAGCTCCTTGAAAAATTTTATGTTATTCCAAAATGATTAGATATGGCAACCACAAAAACGGAAAGAAAAAAAAAAAAAAAAAGAAGCCATACAGATTAGAATCCAAGACAAGGCAATTTGGAAATTGGGGTAATTGAATACCTAAATGGAGAAATTTTTGTATGAAAAAACATAGAAAATTATGTTAATTTTTTAGAGTGTTTCAATATGATATGTAATGCTTAACCAAAACCAGTACAGTATAGGAGTGTAATTCAGAGTAGAGCAGAGTAGGGGATAGAAAGCAAGTGAATTGAAGGGTCAAAGCTTGAAATTTTATTCTGAAATTTTTATCATTCATGGTTAACATATTGAAATATAGGACCAAATTGAACAATTTAAAACATGACTGTGGTTAAGGTACCAAATGTGAAAATCAAGGTTCTAAATTTTTACGACAGTTAGTAGACACCTATATATATGTTAAAATTTGTTAAGCTACATAACTTTTGGATAAGGTTAACCATATTTTCAATACTGAACATTTTTGGTACTCAAAGTGGCGAAATTTGTGAGCAAAATTGCTTTGTGATTTGATATGGCTAATAGCTTTTCCTGATGTTTTGTTTTGAATATCACTAAAAAAATGAACTTTTACCGACTTGGAGTGAATACAATATCTAATGAAGTTTGCATTAAAGAATGTGAAATCCTCTAATTCTTTCAGTGTAATTCAACTTGAGGGTTTAAAAATGGAGTCAAATATAGTAACTCTCAACTTCTAAATTGTAAAGTGTTCTTGGGTTTTTAGAGAAAAGTGTAACATCAGTCTTTCACTTTTATACTTCGTAACAATTTGATCCCTTATAAAATAATTATGACAAATCAATCATTCACAAATTTAAATTTATTAAAAATCAATTCATCAAAAATTTAAATCAATACAAAATCGATTTTTTTATTTGAATTAATGAAGGATATATTTTGTATAAAATAATACTTCTAAAGGATTGATTTATCATAATAACAAATAATTAAATTATCACAAAATTTAAAAATAAAGAACTAATCTAATATTTTTCTCTCGATTTTCATATTTGACCAGTTGAAATATATTTCTTTTTTGCCAAAACCAATTGAAATAGTTTGAAACCTTGAATGCTTCATAAATTAATGCAAGCAGTTTTTCTCTTCCATTGATTTTGACGTGAAGATTTCAAAAAGCTTAAATATCGAATCATTGTCTTTGTCATTGTAGTTCAAATATTTTTTTTCTTTCATCTACAAATGGCATAGGTCTAATGTGTGAAAGGGTTTGGATCTCTTACAGTAAATACAAGAGCAACGTAGATGAAAACTATAATCGCGCGAAGTTATTGAAAAGAGATCTCAATCGTTCAATATACATCTATCTAGAATCCGAAAACCGTGTAAAGCTTAGGGTGAAAAGTCCTCTTTGATCAATCACATACAACGATTTTAAAAATTATCTCATTATTCCACTTTTACTAAAAGATATAGTAAAACTTGATTAGCAATATGATATAACTTTCCGTTTGATAATTTAATTGGTTGCCGTGTATTTATTTTATAACTCATTATAATGGCACAAAAACTTCTCCTATTAGTCATAAAAAATTTATATGAAATTCACCATATTTGAGGAGGCAAAAATTAATTCCCTACAAGTGTATTTTTTAAAATATTTATATACCAAAAAGCGTTCTTTCAAATTTTTTAGACCTAAGAGAACACTAAATTATGACCATGTCAAAGTATTTTTCTAAAAATATTGGTTAAGCTACTCCCAAACAGAAATCAACGATATATTATAAACATCACCGTAGATTTACTTATAAAGTTCCATGAAATGCAAAGGAAGAACCATACAACCATAGCTAGCTATATGTTCTCTACACTCCTCAACCAGCAATCCAGCATAAACACTATTACCAAGCATACACCACTTGTATATTCACATTCGATGTGTATGTTCTGAACTTTAGTGGGAATATTTATTAAAGAACTAAAAAGCTAAGGCTGCTGGTTGGGCTTCTCCAAGTCCTCAAGACTCACAGGGCGGAACCAGGCCTTCTCCTCCAGAACCGAGTCAGCTTCGGTATCGGCAGCGGCCGTGCGGAGGCCCGGCTGTCGGCCAGGAGGACCACCTTGCTCAGCGGCGGGCCCAAAGACACCAGTTTGTGGGTGTGGGGCCCAGTACTTGTCAGATTGAGCTGCCTGGATCACATCGTCAGGGACCACATTTGGCTGGATCTGATCATCGGAGTTCTTCTCATATAGCGAGCTGTATGGAGCCCTCCTGTATCCATTCAACATATACATTAAAAAATTAAATCATATTATATATTGGATGAAGTATTTCCTCTTTCTTCTGACATCTCCAATAATATATTCATCACGTGTCAGACTTAAAAATCTTGTTTTACACATTAGTATAATAGTTCTTAGACTTGCGCACAACTCACTCAGAATCAGTTCTTTACATATTTCAAATGCAAGAATAAGAAACAAAAATTGAAAATTATAAAAGTTTACATTTGTTGATTCTGCTAGGCATCATCGAATAATAGTAAATACATGGTCGGTTACAAGTGGCATAACACGGATGTTTAGGGTTTCCCGTCAATCGATGCATAAAGATATTTATGTAATTAAAAATGGTGGTCACGTGACGGCATATGACATTTGGCAATTAAAATATTATCTAGACAATGAAAGTGCAGCCAAACAGACAGTTAAAGGATGTTATAACATACAGCAGTGACCATCTTATCCACTTTCAAAGAGGAAAAAAAATTGCCTACTCCCATGATTTAAAATTTTTAATAATAAACGAATAGGAAAAATTAACTTTATACAATAAAATTTTCATATCATGTACACTAACCAATGACTTGTTAACATAACACTAAATAAGGCTATCTAAAGAAAAACGAAAGAAAGGAAAAAGCAGAACCAAATAAATGAGGAATCAATTTTGGCTTCTCACAGTTTAAGGATCCAAGTTTGAATTTTAATTGTATTCAAATGTAATTTTTTTATAAAAAAAATTAATGAATTTCAATTTGAATCTCATCCGTAAATAGAAGACAAACGGGAAGGAATACAGGCACACCCACCCATAAGTCACCGTATAGGGTAAAGCAAAAGAGGAGGGGGGTGAGGGGAGAGAGGAGGGGGAAGGGACCAGAAATGGTCGCCTGCAGTAACGGGAGATTTTGCATTAAATTTTCAGTTATTGATAAATTTTTAATTTTCTTTTTAAAAATAATTCAATAAATTTTGGATCATTAAATCTTGATTTAATAGCCCAAAATTTACTAGAAAATCTCCAGTACTACTGGGGAGGATCCAGGTTGAAAATGGTCCAAGATGTTTTCGTGAGGATGCTAAAAGATATTGACACGTTGTGTAAAGAGAGGGCGTTTGGGACGAGAGATAATTCACCAGATAAGTACCACCTGGGACCACCATAGCCATCCAAAATAATATATATTTCCCACGTTGACAAAGCTTATCTATACAAATTTTATCAAAACACTGTGTGAAGGTGTCCTCTTTCAACCCTATTGGTGAGGTCATTGTCCATGACCTTCATTATGTTCCAGGGTAGGTCCATTCTTTGACACCCAATTTGAGATATGTCAAGAAATTGAATTAAATTCATTATTATTATTGTTGTTTGTTGTTGCTGCTGCTGCTGCTGCTACTACTACTATTATTATTATAATAATTATTATTATTATTATCTAACCACCTAAAGGGGTTGGATTTAAAAACAACTGCAAAATACTTGGTTTCCTCATTACTAAATCTTATTTGTAGAGAATTTTAAATATAAAATATAGATTAATTATACTAATTATAAAAAGATAATAAACATGTCAAGCATACTTTTTTAATAAAATTTTTTCTTTAACATGTACATGTTATGATTGACCTAATAAAACTGTGTGCCTGCACAATATGTTATTTATTACCCTCAAAGACAAAGTAGAACAAAAAGACATAACGAGTAAAAATTAGCGATAACCTTCAAGGAGTTAAACGGGGTCAGGTTATGAAACTGAGATGGAATAACTTTTGTATACAAGCAAGAGATAGATGTTGACTCAATTTTAATTGGGATAGAGAAAAATATTCTACACCCACAAAAGGCTAGTGTAGAATTAAAAAGTGGTCAGGGCATGAATTAGGAAACTAATTGAAAGGGACATGAATGGTTGAGGAGGCCAAGATGTTGCCCATTAATATTTGCCTTTTTCACTCTTGAAGATTTATCGTATACATACATACAGCTTAGACTAGATATGCACATGCAGGGCTACGTATAGATCAAATCTGAATCATCGACATGTATACAGAACTTCTCTCACTCTCCTAACCCATGACTGGATCGCATTGACCATTACTAAATAACACTTTACGTACCACAGTACCAAAAAGATACAAAGTGCAGATGCATTCCCTTCGTTAGCTTAATTTAAGAATTATATATTGAATTATTGATGATGATGTAAGCCCAACAAAGACAAGAGAGAAACAGATAAGGTTTGGGGAAGATCATATGGCGAAGGAACCGAAGGAAAAATGAGAGAACTAAAAGTCAAACGATGGGAATTAAATTATAAAACAACTTTATAATGGGGTGTTGTTTACAGTTCAAGGAAGGGCCTAATTTTTCCTGGATAGATGAAAGGACAAATTCTAGGAGTTTCTTTTTTATTTCCCACGAACCAAACAAGTGAACAAAGTCTTCATCTTATTAGGAAAGGACATAGTGACATATCATAATTAAATAGCCTTCCAAATAAGCAGTGAAGCTAGAACAGTAATATGATCTTCATCAGTAACTCAGATTATCATAAATTTTCTTCAGGTAACCCTAACAGTTAAAATTCGAAGACTCACGAGAAGTCAGTTCAACAAAATAAATTAATTAACCACAAATTTCTCAGGAAGATTCCGAAGAAATTAACAATCAAAGCAACAAGAAACTACACAGAAAATGATCTGCTTTAGAGCATCTCAAAACATACTGCAGAAAATTGAAAACCCTGAGAGAAGGTCACCAGAAAATTTCAAAGCAGTATTTTTTTTTTTTCCATAAAAAACAAAACAACCCGAAAACTAAATTCACTAGCTCTACAACATTTCCAAAATATAAGCAAAGAAAAAAAAATATAAAATAAACATCAAACAAAACAAGCTGACTAGAAATGAGAAAAGAAAAAAAAAATCCTCAAAACTAATGTACATGCTTAAGCAGTAAACGACAATCAGAGTGTTAATCATGTAAAAACAAGATTCAGGAACTGAACAGTTGAAGCATGTACCAATTAAAAAGCAGGAATTCTGCAAAATTGAAACGAAAAGTTGAAAGAATTCGATCAGAGTAGCACCTGGTAGTGTTGGCGACCCAGATCTGGTTGGCGAGTCGCTTCCCCAAGCTGGCGATTCCTCGGCTATTGGAACTAGCGGCCATACAAGGAAAGCTGAAGAAGAAAGAGAAAGAGGAAGAGCAAATGATGATGAGAGTGTGAAGAAGAGGAAGAAGGTGAAGCGAAATGGTGAGAGAGTGGAATGAGGAAGCGCAGAAAAAGTGTGGGAAAGTGGTGGTGGGAAGGAATGGCCTTTTTTGTTGTTCGTACCTAACGCGTACGTTAATGGTCCTAGCTAACGGCCGTTATTTCACCGTTAATTGGAATCTTTTATTTTTAAAAAACAATTATTATTTTTTGTCTCCTAATTAAGTAAGAATAAGTGTTAAGTGTTGAAATCATTTATAGTAGAAAATCTAAGAAATATGAATTATTAAATATTAATTTAATAATTCATATATTTTTTAAAATAATTAATTTTAAAAATTATATAAAGCAATAAGGACTATTAGATTAAAATTTAATTATTTATATTTTTAATTTAAAAATATACAGTAAAACTACTTGCCCGAGAGAATCCAAACTTTTTAAAGCCCAAACTACCATCAAACAAAACCTAAATCCAACCCAAATTATTGGCTTGATTTGGTTTCTTGGACTGATTTGGTTCAGAATTTTAGAACAAATATTGGGTTGGGTTCGACTGGGTAGAGGTTAAGTTTTAGATTATCAAATGTTAAATGAATTGGCTTGATTTTTAAAAATAAAAAAATAAATAAAGTCTCACATTTTAATCACTTGAACACGTTCTTTAATTTAAATGATATCTTCAAAAACTTGTATAGTTCTTTGATGTATTAAAATATAAATATGATAAAAAAGTGAAAAAAATTTATTTTAGTTTCTAATTTATTATTAAATTATCATTTTAGTTCATTACTTATTTTAATTTTTAAAATAATTTTTATATTAAAATGGTTACTTGTGATTATTATATCTAGTTCATTGAATAAAATTTCATTAATTCATGTGGAAAAATCATATGTAAGAATTTTTAATCAGTAGGAGGCAATTTTAAAAAATAAAATGATTAAACAATCAATATAATAATTCAATAATAAGTTAAAGATTAAAATAATATTTTTTATTCAAAGATCACGTCAAAGGTTAAAAACATGTGGACAAATTTAAATAATCAGTTAACATGATTTTTGTTTACTATTAACACCATTATTGGGGAAAAAAAAATATTTAGAGACTATAGTTAGAGACTTAATTATTTGAGAAGCAAATTAAAACAGAGTGATTTTGCAAGAATCCAATTTTAAAATTTTATCTTTGAAAGATTAAATTAATATAATATTTTAAATCATAAATCATTAGTTTTCTTAAATTTTCAAACAATTTAAATCGGCTCAAATTGATTGTATAGTAAAACTAGAAGCATCCTTATGCGGTCACAATCAATATGTTTGATAATTACTCCATAATGCATTGAACTATGTTGCCCCTTATCACCAATACATAAAATGAATGGCTCAATGACTTTCGTCTCCATCAATAAATATCATCAATTATCATATCAATAAATAATAAATGATAAATATTACTTATTTACAAAATTTTACGCTCTGTATTTCACTATCCTTTTAACATCTCAGGTATCATTTCTATTGACATGTAACGTTAACAGATTTTACTGCAAATTAATATACTGAGTTATTGGATTTATTTATTAGTGAATTTTAATCGTTAAATTAAATACTTCATTTTTACAGAATTTGATTTTAAAAAATTATCAACTTTGACAAGTCAACTTCAAATATTAACCGTCATTTTTTTTTTAATGGACATAATTGACGGTTAGATTGTATTGCAAAAGAATATTGCAAGAAATTGTAACATTTCTATTTTATTTCTCGATCTTTTTTTGGTTTGGTGATAAACTTGAATTTGCAACAGTTCGTTAAAAAAATTACTCACAGATAAATCAAGCAGTTCCTTGAATTTGAAATATTAGACAAAAAATTAGTGACTGTACGTAATTAAAAAGCTAAATTTTTTATCACTTATAATATCCAAAATTAACTTAAACTATTAAATTGTACAATACCTTCAATCTTAACTTTAGATTCATATATTTCCTCCTATTATTGGGTAGTGTACAAATCTTCTAGTTTGGGTTAAACCTTGTAAACAAGTCATTGGGTTGGGCCTAGGCCCAAACTAATTCTCTTGTAGCGATTTACAACAAAGAAAAAAGACTTCATCTACCGCATGAAGCAGTATGCCTAGTCTTGTGCTGATCCGGTTCAACTTTTGGTGCCAATCTCGCCTGATTTTAGCGGATTTACTTTTTTATTAAGAGGTGCTTATTTTAATTTATTTAGTACTACAATGATATAAAAATGGTAAAATCTTTTGTGCACTTATAATTTTGAATATATTAATGTACCAGTTATAATGTAATGACATAATTATAATATTATTATTTTTATGTTAATATTATTACAATTATATCTCGATATTATAACTAAATGTATTAATGTATTTAAAATTGTAAGTGCACCAAAGATAATCACCAATAAAAATATTTATTTATTATATTGTGACTTTTAAGTGATCAAGTAGCTATATTAAATTGAAACGCTTTTCTTTTATACTCTTTTGATCTCTTATTTATCACAAAATTACAATTTTAATTCAATACTCATTGAAATACTTAAATGGTCCTTTATTCATTAAAAAATATCACACTTGGTGCTTCGCTTTTAAAAAATTATCACATTCAGTCCTTTTACTACACTTTAAATCCTAAATCTAAAAGACTAAATCTAATATATTTTTTAAAAAATGAGAAATCAAATAGAACATGAATGAAGGACCATTTTTTGCATTTCAATGAGTAAGTGATTATAGTAATTTTGTTATAAGCGACTAATCAAAAAGATATTTTACATTGTCATTTTCATTTTCTTTTTTTTATTAAAATTTTTTTAATCAACTCTTATACCCCTTTAGTATGGATTTGATTTTGGTTCAAAATTCATAATTATATCTCTCAACAAATGCTTTTTAACAAGTTTAAATTTTTAACATTATGAAAAAATTTTGTCATATATTTGAGAGATTAAAAGGATAAAATAAAGTGGCTAACAGTGCAATTGAATGAAAAATTATGAATCATTTCATTGTTTGAAATTTTTAATAAAAAATGATAACTTATTTGATAATTATTTAGAAGTTACAATAAACTAGATAAATGATATGACTTATAATTTTTTAAAAAAACAAATTTATATGCAATTTATTATATTTTTGTTATGTTTTTGTTTTCAATTAAACCATAATAGATATATGATTCTTAGAATTATTTAATTAATTTATAGATAATTACGGGTTAATTAAATATTACTAGTCTTATAAAACAAACTTATTATAATTAATGAGGATATAAAATAGCTTATAATTAATAAGTATAATTAAGAATACCATTTTATTCCATTCTTATCTCTAATTTGGAAGTCACAAAAATGAATTGGATGATAATGGATGGTTTTAGATCCTTTGTATTCTATTCTAAACTAGACATACAAACAATTAGCTAACTCACTTTAGTTATTTCATTTCATTTAATTCTATCCCAAATTACTCATTCAACCATAATTTTATATATCAATCATGTATTGTCACATGAATGTTTAAATGCATCCAAATCCTCTCTACTTTCCAAACTAGAAAGGATCCTTTGCGTTTCTTCCTTATTTTTAAGAAAATATTTCAACATTTTGTTTTAAAAAATTATCGTAATACATAAACAGAAGGATAATATTAATTTTTTTAGTACTAGTATATTATTTTTTAAACACACATTATTATTTTAATATATAATTTAGTGCAGTGTTACATTAGGAACATGATGCTATCTTGGTTAAGAAAAATATATTATTATATGTGGAGTCTAATAACTACTAATATTATAAGCTAATTTAGATTTTTCATACTGTTAATAGATAGTGTAAATATAGGAGAGGATTTAATCTATTAATACTATCTTCGTGTATTATAATAGTTTTTCAAGAAAAAGATGCCCTCTTGGCTCATTTTTTTTTAACAGGATATCTTGTTCGTGTACTAACATCATATTATATTATATAATAATAATAATAATAATAATACGTGTTTAAAAATAAGATGTTAGTAATAAAAATTTAATATAAATTTCTATTCGTATATTAAAATAATATTTTCAAATACTAATATTTAATAAATTTTTATGTGAAAAACAAAAGACAATATAAGATCTCGTGTGTTTTTAAAAACAAAAGAGGATTCGTTATTTATTTAAATTATTTTACTGTTTGGCAGAAATTTTTGGTAATAAATCATTAAATAAAAAATTAACGATTTAAATCTATTATTCTAAAAAATTACAAACATTCTCGTGGCTCCCACTGTTGGGCTTATGACCAGACTAGGCGAGTCACGGGTTTTTCCAAGCCTTGTATATTACGTCAAGTCCCATGCTTGAAAACTTGATTCGGTTACAATACAACAGGTCATGGACCAAAAACGAAAATAAAATAAAATAAAAAGTCACAAAACTTCAAAATGTCACCTCATGCGTTGGTGAACTGAACCCTCATGCTTCATTAGGCTTGTCCCACGCTAACGCTAATGCTGATGCAAGCACGCATCCTCGCTCATTGTCGTAGGATATGTTTGGATGTAGAGTTGAGAACATAGTGATAAATAAATAAGACAGTAAAAAAATAATACTAAGACTTTTTATTGTTATTCAAAATCTAAATTTTGATATCCAAAAAAAAATAAAGTAGTCTAAGAAATTAAAATAGTAATATATACATACTTTATTACTAATATATCCATCATCCATTCCAATTGTTACCATTTAATATAATTTCTATTATTATGATCATGACCTTTTTTTTTTCTCTATGTAACATTTCAAAATAAAAAAGAGAGAATGAAAAATTTACAATGTAGATTAGTTTTATATATTTTTTAATTTTTTTGTCAACAATTTTTCATTTTAGATTTTTAAATTTATCTTTTAAAATTTTTTGAAGCAACATAGATATTTTATAATAAATGTATTAGACAGTAAAAATAGACAGAATAATTAATAAATAAAAATAAAGAAATATAGATAGAAGAACAATGTAACATTCAGTAGTAAACAATGAGAAAATTATTAGTTATGTATTTATGTTATAAAGGATAATATTAAAAAAAATTAATAAGTTATTTCATTCCATTCATTTTATTTAGATATATATAAAATAGTTTTTAATAAATTTTTTAAATAAATTCTTTCGTGTAAGTATAATATTAGTAATAACAGTACAATTATTATATGGCATACTAAGAAAAAAAACATATAATAATAATGTGTCATAATTTTATGTCAATTTAAAATAATTTGTTATATTTATATATTGACCCCATTATTTTTAGATTTTATTTATAAATCCAATTTTGGTTCTAAATTTTTCAATTTACTCTATTTATTTTTTATTTTTTAATAACTCACACGAAAATATTAGCTTATAACTTTGTTAATTTATCAATGTACTTTATTTATTTTTTCAATAACTCCACAACTTTATAATTTTATTCTTATTTTCAATTTATAAATTAATGTTTTGTGGGGTTATTAAAAAAATAAAAAATAGAGTGGATAAATTGAAATTTTTTTTTTAAATTGTTGGGTTTATAAATCACATTTAGAAATAGTAGGATCAAAATATTAATACAACAAATTATTTTAAGTTAAAATACAATCAATATTATTTGACATGTCATTACCAAATATTTTCTCATAAATGTGTCACATCATAATTATACCTGTGCAACTAATTTTATAATAGCACAAAAAAAGACACTAACTATTAAATTTTTATTCAATAATTTATTATTATTAAATTCAATTATATTTAGATTCCATGTACAGAAATCAATTTCCCTTAAAACTCATGCCCGAACGCAACAAATTTGTTCATGGAATGGGATCCCATCACACTCCTCATTATCAAGTTTGACTAAAACTATAGGAATATGCTTACATGAGAACAAGAACTTTTAATAATACAGTGATTTTTTCATGATTTTATTGCAAATAGTTTGAGTTTTCTAAAAGTTAAAAAGTAGGGAGAATTTTAAATTTTATTATTATTAAAAAATTAAAATTTCAAATATTATAACTAAAAATTTTACAATCATATACTACATTTATTCAATTTTTGTAATAAATGTATTAGACAATAAAAATAGATAGAATAATTAATAAATAAAAAAATATGGACAGAAGAACAACGTAACATTCTATAGTGAACAATGAGAAAATTATTAGTTATGTATTTATGTTAGAAGGGGTAATATTGAAAAAAATAATTAATGTGTTATTTCATTCTATTCATTTTATTTGAAAAAATATTAAATAGTTTTTAATAAGTATTTTAGATAAATTCTTTTGTGTAAGTATAAAATTAGTAACACTAGTATAATTATTATATGGTATACTAAGAGGAAAATATGTAACAATGATGTGTCATAATTTTGTGTCAATTTAAAATAATTTGTTGTGTTTATATATTGACTCCATTATTGTTATATTTTATTTATGAACCCAATTTTTATTTTAAAATTTACAATTTACTCTATTTATTTTTTATTTTTCAACAACTCAAACAAAAGTATTAGCTTATAACTTTGTTAACTCATCAATGTACTTTATTTATTTTTTTAATAATTTCACAACTTTTTAAGTTTATTCTTATTTTCAATTTATGAATTAATGTTTTGTGGTGTTACTAAAATATAAAAAGTAAAGGGGACAAATTGAAATCTTTAAAAAAATTGTTGGGTTTATAAATCACATTTAGAAATAGTAGGATCAAAATATTAATACAACAAATTATTTTAAATTATAATACAATCAACATTATTTGACATGTTATTACCAAATATCTTTTCATAAATATGTCACATAATAATTAAATGGTGCAATTAATTTTATAATAGCACAAAAAAAGACACCAACTATTAAATTTTTATTCAATAATTTGTTATTATTAAATTCAATTATATTTAGATTCCATGTACAGAAATCAATTTCCCTTAAAACTCATGCCCGAACGCAACAAATTTGTTCATGGAATGGGATCCCATCACACTCCTCATTATCAAGTTTGACTAAAACTATAGGAATATGCTTGCATGAGAACAAGACTTTTTAATAATACAGTGATTTTTCCATTATTTTATTACAAATAGTTTGAGTTTTCAAAAAGTTGAAAACTAGGGAGAATTTTAAATTTTATTATTATTAAAAAATTAAAAATTCAAATCTTATAACTAAAAAATTTTACAATTATATACTAAATTTATTCAATTTTTAATTTGGTTCCCATAATTGAAAATTGTGTAACTGGGTCCTTAAAGTGTACAAATGTTTCAATTTAATATTTATTAATGTTAAATTTACTCATGTAACTAATTATATGTTCGCTTAAAATTTTAAATATGTATGATTTATGCTAATAAAAGAGATAAAACTAAAAATATAGTAAAATTAACTCATATATATGACAAAATATGGTAAAAATATAATGATATGAATTAAAATAAAATTATATAAACTCTAAAGACATAATTACAAATTTTTGATAGAGTTATCAAGAAACTAACCAAAAGCATTAGGCACATGTAATTACACTTAAAATCAACACAATAGAACAATAATTCATAACATCTATTAATCGTTAAATATTAAATCCACAATTAAAAAAAGAAAATCCTCCTTAACATACATATATATATATATATATATATATGTATGTTAAGGAGGATTTTCTTTTTTTAATTGATATATATCAATAAAATTTAAATTAAAATAAGAAATTAGACAGCAAATAAATCCTAAATCTGATTTAAGTACAAGAATAAACCATGGTTTCAATTGAGCGCCAAATCAAGTTAGATGAAGCCACAATTGATTTGATGATTCAAGGTAAAAGATAATAACAAAAAAGAAATCAAAATTAAATCATAAATTTGAAAATTTTCGTAATAAATTCTCTTAAGTACATTATTAACACATGAATTCCAAATAATTGCAAAATAAAATACTGTAAAGTCTTGGTAAGCCCCTCAAAATTCAACCTAAAAATAAAGCAAATTAGGGTCACATCACACCCAAAACTTAGCAGTTTAATTATCCTTGAGTGAAAACAAAGGGTTCAAAATTCATAATCATGACTTCCCTTAGATAATTTTTTTCATGGTTAATGGATCACATTTTAGGATTCTTTTTCATATTTAATGCACAACTCTCTAAGATCCTTTTTTCATGTATAAATCCTAATGAATTTATATTATATAATTACATAAATTAATATTTATTGATGTTATTGTGACTTAGAGATTTACCTTTATGGTTAAAGACCTATAAATAGGGTTATTTATTAAGGGTAAATGTCCTAAGTAAATGAGAATTATCCACTCCTTTCTACTCTCGAATTTTTCTCTTGCCATTTTTTGTTTTATATTTTTCATTAGTTTCACCACATATTATCGACATATTTTGTTCTAAGTTCTTAATTTAAATCAAATTTGTTTGTATCTCATTTGGGTTGAAATTTGTTTGCATATTAGATTTATAGTATTTATCGACAAAGTATTTTAGTGGAATATCAATTTATTAGAATTTTCCTGTCATCACAATATAGTAAAAAAAAATTTTTCTTACTATATTATTTATTGTTTCAGGACTTACTTATATCTATGATATAATTACAATTTGATATTGGAATGTGCATTGAAAATCAAAAGGTTAAATATAATTAGAAGATAAGCTACTACTTCATTTTTGGTTAAATATAATTAGAAGATAAGCTACTACTTCATTTTCGGTTTAGTCATTTCATAATCAACAACTTTATCTTGAAATGAATATTAGTGCTTATAAAATATTTTGTGTCATATATTCTCATAAATTGTGAGGTATCTAAGTGGCTATTACAGTGTTTTTTTTTTAAATGTACGTCATGCCACTAAATAGCTTTTTTGACTCTCTAATTCAACATGTTTATGAGTAAATAAATGAACCCTTATGGTCCATAATCTGTGTTAAAGATATCATGACCAATTATGGATATTGAAATAGCATAAACTTATTTATGGATAATTGTAAAAATTTACAATTTAACTATGGGTTATGTGTACAAATGATCATAAATTATTTTAAACTCGAAATGACTAAAAGGATAAAAGGCTATAAAAGATTGAAAGATCATGTCACTATTGAATTTATTTAGGCATGTGAAAATTTCTAAGATCAGAAATGAGAAAGGCAATTGCAACTTCTGTTTTACTTGTTAAAATCATAGTAGGTAATACTTGAAGAAAACCGAAATAAAATATTGGATCAATTTAAATTCATAAGAAATATGTGAAGAGCTTTATTTTATAATAATTAATTGTAAAAAATATAAATAAGAATACTAAAAAGGATATAGATATTTCCTTAAAGATAATAGTATACAAATTTGATAAATCGAAAGAGAAAGCGAAACAAATGTTTATAGATATTAGGCATAATCGATTAGGTTATTCTAAGTCAACGTTTAGAAGAAAAAAATAAAAAGAATTCACATGAATTTTTATTGAAGAATTGAATAGTTCACATGAAAATTTTTAGCATAAATACATAACATGAATAAATATTTTGCAACCATACAGTGAACTAAAAAGCAATTAAGAATATAGAAGTAGGGTGCACATGATTGAGCCAAGCCTAATAATAAACATCATTTAGGATAAAAATAAGAGTGAAATGTCAATTTAATAGACTCGCCTCTAAATGAGTCTATAAAATTTAAGTAAATCCTTGCCTAGTCTAATTCTAATACTGAGTTAGCATAATTTACATACCTAGAAACGTGAACTAGGTGAGTTTAATCAATTTTATCAAACCTACTTCCTCACACCATATGACAAATCATGTGCTGTCTATTATAATTTGTCCTAACATGTGATGATATAAAAATAAATAAAAATACCAATATACCCAAATTATGGTTTTTATTATTTATTATATTATTAAAATAAAAAATTTCCATATGTAACAATTGAATATTTGTCAAATGCGTAACGTGTTAGCAATATCAACACTTTATAAAACACTCAAAGAATTTAACTACAATAAAATTAAAGAGTAAAATACCTTTATATCTCTTATTAATTACAAAATTATTACGTTGATTCTTTATTCATTATAATATTTAAAATAGTTTTACATTTATTAAAAGAATAGTATATTTGTTTGTTTATTTTTTTTAAAAATACTAAATTTAGTCTTTTAAATTAAGAATTTAAGATTTTATAAATGAACTAAATTTAATATTTTTTTAAAAATGTAAGAGACTAAAATAATAATTTATGATAAGTGAAAAATTAAAAACATATTTTTTTAAATTAAATTGTAAAAAATTTATTTATTAACATATTTAAATAAAAATTATTTAAAATTTTAAATAAAATCATAAGATTCATTTTTTTATTTTTAATACAGAAAAGTTTACATCAATCACTACACAAACACTTGGCAAGAGCATCATCCAACATAATACATCCTGTCACAAAATAATAATAATAATAATAAAACATAATAGATCCGCGCCTAATGGTCGCTGTAAAACATGGAAACTTACCAGAAAATCATGAGCCTTGTTGGCCGTGAAATCCGCGTCCCTGTTCCCTTGCCTCCACGTGTCCAATAGCTGTAGTTTTCTGCAGCTTCCATCCACTCAACATCTCCTTAATTTCATGGCCCAACGCACCAAATTTGTTCATGGGATCATGGGATCCCTTCCCTCCTCCCATTAGCAAGTTTGACTACTATCTATAGTTTGTTGCAGCTTCCACTCATCATCTCCTTAATTTTGGAATTTGAATTATTTATATTTGAGAATTCAAATTCTCCACATTTAAGAGTATTTGAATTATTAAATTTTTATTTAATAGTTCATATTTGGATAGAGAGATAAAAAAAAAATATATATATATATATATATATATATTTTTGGTCTTTTACTTATTACAAAATTATCATTTTAATCTCTCACATATTAAAATATTTAAAGTAATCTCTTACTTATAGGAAAATGTTACACTTGATTTTTATTTTTTAAAAAATTATCAAATTTAGTTATTTTTCCAAACTCTAAACTTTAAATATAAGAAAATAAATTTAACGTTTTTTTGAAAAGTAAAAAAATTAAAAGTGACATTGTTCTATAAGTAAAAAACTATTTTAGATATTTCAATAAGTAAAAAACTAAAATGATAATTTTGTAATAAGTAAATGATCAAAAAGATATTTTATTCTTTAATAAATATTAAATAATTTTAATAATTTTTTAAAATATAAACTATTAAATTTTTATCTAATAATTATGATTTTATCAAATTTACTTACATTTAAATTTTCAACCTCACCAAATGAATTTTCATTCATGGACCAATGCACCATGTTTTGTATGGGATCCCATCCCTCACCTCATTGGCAAGTTTGACTACAACTATAGGATATGCTTACATGAGAACGAGACTTAGAGATCTTTGTTGTTAAGCTTTTCAAAAGAATATAATAGGTGATTTTTTTTTTTTCAAAATTTTATTATAGATAATTCAATTTTTCAAAAAGTTAAATTTTATGTAATTGGATTAATTAGAGAGACTTTTTATTATAGTTTTATAAAAAAACTCAAAAATTCAAATCTTATAACTAAGAAAATATTACGATCAAACTAAGTTTATGAGTGCTGAAGATACTATGAAATTGAGACATCGTTTTTTACTTTTATAAAAATAAGAAATGGTTGTCTCAATTTCTAAGTCATAAAATCTGTCATATATGATAATATTTGTTTTTGGAGACATTATATTTTTAGGTTCTAGAATTTTATTCAATTTTTAATTTATTTTTTATAATTTAAAAATTTATCATTGAGTACTTACAATTTACAAATATTTTAAATTAGTCTTTATTGTTAATATTATAGTAAATTTTGTTAATATAACTAGTTATATATTATCTTAATACTCTAAATATGTATTATTTATCTAATAAAAGAAATAAAAATAAATAATGAAGTACAAATAATCACATATATGGCAAAATATTATAAAAATATAACGAAATGGACTAAATTAAAAGTTATTTAAATTTTAAAGACTTTTTTGTAAATTGTACGGACAAAATTTTTTCCTATCTTTTGTGTGTAGGATTTAAATTTTTTTATTTTTTTACAATATTAAAATCAAAATACTTAGTTAGATATATAAAGTAAATAAAAATTGTTTTATATGAATATAAAAAATCTAATAAAAAAAGCTCATCTTATAGAAAATAAAAGGAAAATGGCACAATAAAATTGAGTTGTGGCCCTTGAAGCTATAATTGTTTCATAAATCTAACTAATATTATATTAGAAAAAATATTGACTATTTGTTATATATTTATGTAACAGTTAATTTGATATGTTGGTTCTAATTAAATTAATTTTTTAATAATCTATACTCTTTGTTTTTGTAATAATTTTATTAAAAACAATACACTAAATCAATATATGTGTCAGGATTAACTTATATTTACACATGGAGATATTTCTTGTCTCTTGTGATGTCATAAGATGGATTATACATATCTTCTTAGAATTATTGCAATCTAAAACTATTCAGCCTCCACTTGTTTAATCCCTGTGACTAACAACTACTCCAACTTTTCACTCACATGTGGTAGTTGTTTTGTATATGAGACATATTCATTCACATGCCAACATTCTTTGCTTTTATATGAAACCTTCACAATATATTACCTTTTTTTAGGAAAAACTATAATTTTGGTCCCTATAGTTTAAAAGTTTGTAAGTGGATCCTTACAGTTGACAAATATTTTACTTTATTCCCTGTTAATATTTTATTAAATTTTGCTAATATAACTAATTATATACTACATTAATACTTTGAATAGTTATCATTTATGCTAATAAATTATGAAATAAAATCAACTCACATATATGGTTAAGTATTGATAAAATTATAATGATTGGGACTAAATTTAAAATTTTTTGAAATCTAAGAATTTAATTACAAATTTTAAATTAGAAGGACCAAATTAAAAATTAGATAAAACTATAAGAACTAAAAGTATTATTTTCTCCTTTTTTATCCAACTTATATTCAACGATTTGTATAATGTAGAAAATGAATCCATAAATTTTAATTAAAAATCAATACGTCTATATCTTTTTGTTTTCCAAGGAAGAATTGAAAAGAGAGAAAGGATATTGGCCAAATGAAAAAAAGGGAAACCATCACCAAAAGCAGCATTCCTTGAAACATAAATAAATATAATAAGTTGCTTTCCCTTAAACATGATTAAGGATTTTTAAAGGAACATGAATAAAATTTTAAATAAGTTAAAATACATTAACGAAGCAGGCCTAGATATTAATCAATTTAGAAAGCATGAGAGCATGCTACTAACACAACTTAACATTAAATATTGAAAAAAATTGATTAATTAGTTTACATAGTTTATATCCATTTTTAAATTGGCCTTTATATATATATACGCTCCTTGAACTTTTCAGTAATTGCATTATTAGTCCTTATACGGTGTTATATGTTAGTATAACAGTAAAAATGAATGATTTAACTATTAAAAAGTGTAAAGAGTGATGAAAACAAAAATAAAGTAGATGGACCAATTTAAATATTGACGTAAATAATAAGAATTAATATTTTTCTTAAATATTTTATTTTTGAGTTTGTAGACATAACATATTTTTAAGACTCTTGTAAATAAGGACAAATTTAGAATTTAATTTTAAAGAAGACAAAAATTTTTAAATAAAAAATTTAAATTAAGGGAGTAAATTTTTATAATTTAAGAAAGATGAATTTTTATAAATTAAAGAATAAAATAAAAAATATAACATAAAATTACATATAAAAATTAAAATTTTAAAAATAAAAAAAAATCTCAATGCCCCATTTAGATAAAAAAAAATATTAGCTGGCCTTAATATATTTAAGTGACAATTAATTTAATATATATGTCTCAATAACATTATTTCTTTAATTATTTTTATATATTTTAAATAATTTTATTAAAATTAATATATCAAATTAGCTGTACGTAAATATATCATAACTAACTAATATTATTTATGTTTAGATCCAACCTTGTGAGGCAAAGATAAAGCAAGAGATCTATGTAGACCTTTCAGAGTCATATCGTCTAATGATAAAAGGGCTTGTTCACTCGTGACCTCTTATGTTATTATATACCCAAAATAGAGCAGACCACAAAAATAAATAAAGATATTAAAATGTCTCAAAATTATGATTTTTATGAGGTTGCACAATTTATGATCATTTTAAATTAGAATTATGATTGTTTTATAATTGCGTTGCGTTTTTAAAGTTGTCTGAAGAAAAATTAGTCCGAATAAACTTTAACAATATCTTGATTGTAATAATAAAAATAGTAAATTACAATATTTTCTTTTGGTATTTTACATGTTGTTGAAACTACACTTGTCATTTATTTATAGAATATACACTTGAGCCTAATTTTTTAAAAATTTTTTTACTAAAACTCTTCATTGAAACATATTAAGTGGGTACTTAAATTTAAAAAATTTTGTATTTAAATTGATGGAGGATATTTTAGTTCAAAATATAAAATGAAGTTTTTTTGGTTTAAAAAGAGTTCTGTTTCCAACTTAAAATAGTAAAAAGAATCTATGTAAATTCACCAAAAATTGAAAATAATTTGTATAATTTAATCTAACGAAAAAAAAGTTGTGAGTTCTATAGAATAAAAAATGCTATAATTAGAAACTTTAATTATGATTTGATTTGGAAACGCAACCATAGTAATTAAATTTAAAGACGCAATCCACTCTTTTAATATATATATATATTTTTGACATTTCTAGATGATGTGGTTGAAATCTTTGGGTGTTTATTGTGTAGAATCAATGATCTTTAATCTCAAGAAATTCCCTTTCATTAACTAATATATCTCTATAATATATGGAGAATAATAACTTAAAATACCTTTAAATATTATTTTTCATACTATTTGCAAAGAGATTTAGTTAGCCGTTAAAAAAAGATATTTTAATTCTTAAATTATTACTAAATTATTATTTTAATGATTTATTTATTTTATTTTTTTAAAATAATCTTTACTGATTAAAAAATCATACTTTTAATCTCTCCACTTGAATTAACAGAAATTAGTTAATGAGACTATTAATAAAGATCTTAAAAATAGAAAATCAATAGTTATTATTTTAGATTTTAAAAAATAAAATCATTAAAAAACTAAAATGATAATTTAATAATAAATATAAAATTAAAACAATAAATAAAAATCAACCCCCTTTGGAAATTACTTTTCATACTAATTGCAAAGAGATTTAGTTAGGCATTCAAAAAAAAAATTATCATTTTAGTTCTTAAATTATTATTTTTATTGTTCACTTATTTTATTTTTTAAAATAATTTTCATTTATTAAAAATTATTACTTTTGATTCATTTACATGATTTAATGGAGTTTAGTTTGAAGGATTATATATGATAACAATCTCATAAACAAGAGATTAAAGACTATTTTAAAAAATAAAATAATTAAGAGATTAAAATAATAATTTAATGATTCATAAGAGATTAAAGTAAGTATTTTTTTGGTTCAAAGTATATTCAAATGACGTATTTGAAACCTTTGATTTTCTACTGTTATATTGTCTATTATTATGATGTCATTTTAGAAATGTCAATTAAAAGCGAATCAATCTCCTCTGATTACGCCCAGTGCCTAACTTCTCCCAAACCTTCTCTCTCACATACTGCAATTTCTTGCATAACGAGACAAATTCACCTACTTAATACCTTCCTTTAACAATATTACCTACTCTTTCTCTCTCGAACATTTAATCTCGTAAATCTTGTATTTTATTTAAAATAAATTTGATTTATAATAATTATTAAACAACATGTTATTAAAAAATTATATACATTAATGAACGAATTAAATTAAGTGTCATCTTTGGTATACTTATAATTTTAGATATATTAGTACATCTAATTATAATATAGGAATATAATTATAATAATATCAATTTAAAAAATAATAACAGTACAATTATATTCATATATTATAATTAGGTGCATTGGTACACTCAAAATGTGAATGCATAAAAAATTTTATTATTAAATTATAAAATTAATCTATTAAAATAAAAAAAATATTGTGTTATATTTAGTAATATTTAATAATTAATTATATCATAATAAAAAAAACATATACAATGCTCTAATTAAAATAAATTCTAATTATTTGGTGTAATTTCACTTAATCCATGACATAGACAAATTCACCTACTTAATACCTTCCTTTAACAATATTACCTATTCTCTCTCTCTCTCTCTCTCTCTCTCTCTCTCTCTCTCTCTCTCTCTCTCTCTCTCTATAACAGTCAATTTCATAAATCTAGTATTTTATTTAAAATTAATTCTATTTATAATAATCATCATATGTTCTCAATAATACCATATCCTCTAATTATGATATAATTAATTATTAAATATTTAACAATAATTTATTAAATTTTTTTGTACAGTACGTAGTTAATAAATTAAATTATAGTAATTCATCTATTAAAATAAACAAAATATTATGTTATATTTAATAATATGAAACAATTAATTATATCATAATTATACAATGTTCTCAAGAACGTGTGGTCATTGTTCTGAAATAAATTTTAATTATTGTGTACCTTCACTTAGTCCATATAAAAGTTTTTCAATTTAGGAGTGCAATGATAAATAATCCCTTCTAGAAAAAATAAAACGCAAATTAATGAATGTGTGGTCTCATTTTCCTTCCTAAGCCATCCATCCCCTTTGAGATGTCACATGCTGTACTTCTCTGTTATATAAATGAGACAAATGCATCTAACTTTCACATGCTCCCTTATTTGCTGATTAAACTCCATGGCTAACATTCTCAGCTTTCATCTATTCCAATTCTCTCTTCTGTGTAACCTTCTCTTCATCTTATTCCAGATACCACCAACACTTGAAGCCCAGAACAATGGTGGATTCAGAGTCCAATTACTGCACAGAAACTCACCTAATTCCCCTTTGGTCCCCTCACTTCTCAAACTTCCCTTCACAAAAGTGACCTCCAACAATGGAGACTACCTCATGAAGCTCACACTTGGAACCCCACCAGTGTCCCTCTATGGCTTGGCTGACACAGGAAGTGACCTTATCTGGGCACAGTGTGTCCCTTGCCATGGCTGCTACAAGCAGAAAGCTCCAATGTTTGACCCCACAAAGTCCCAAAGCTATAGGGCCATTCCGTGTGGTTCAGAGGAGTGTAACATGATGTATGGTGCTTCTTGCTCCTCTGAGAATGTGTGTGAGTACACCTATGGGTATGCAGATTCCTCAGTGTCCAAAGGGCTTCTGGCAAAAGAGACATTCAGTTTTGGTGATGATGGAGATGAAGGTGGTGTTGCTGGAGACTTAGCGTTTGGGTGTGGGCATGAGAACTCTGGAAACTTCAATGAGAACGATATGGGGATCATAGGGTTGGGAGGAGGGCCTCTGTCCCTTGTGTCTCAGATTGGTGCCCTTTATGGGGGGAGGAGGTTCTCTCAGTGCTTGGTGCCCTTTCACACTGACCCCAATATTGCAGGTAAAGTGGGATTTTTTTGGTGCTGGAATTCTTTATTTTTTTGTTATTTTGTTATAAAATTAAAATATGAAAAGTATTTAATCGAGTAATAACAATACATAATTAATTTAAATATAAAATAAATATTTACAAAAATTATACATGTTATGATATTATTGAATAATTAAACATTCATTATACTGTAATTAAAAATAATATAAAAATATATACGTTTTTTCGATTTGGGGGAGGAGGGACATTATGCACTACAATAAGCACTACATGTTTGTGTGGGGTTCAAATATTGAAATGAGACTTTTCGATGATAACAAATAGATAGACCTATATGAGGTACCTAGTTTGGATTTGGTTCCCCTACCTTGGATCTCTAAATTATAGAATATAGCTTTTCTAATACTAACAGTTGATTTAAGTATTTATATTATTTTTAGTTGTTAGATCAAGTTTTTAAGTGTTAATAATTTTAATTTTTCAATTTTAAATATAAATCGTTGAGTCTTGCAATTATTTTAACATGTATCACTACATATATATATATATATATATATATATAACCATATTATATTTTACAAACTCTATTCATTACTTAACTTTTTGTACTAAATTAATGTTTTGTTCGAAGTAATAACAAATTTTAAACATTGGGTATTTCTTAGGTATAGTCCAAATTGTTTTGAATTAGTTTGAATATTAAATATGCATCCCTAATTTGCAGGAACACTGAATTTTGGAGAAGGTAGTGAAGTTTCAGGTGAAGATGTGGTGACGACCCCACTAGTATCCGAAGAGGGTCAAACTACGTACTTAGTGACCCTAAAAGGCATAAGTGTAGGGAACACTTTTGTGCCATTCAACATATCAGAAACAACACTGTCCAAAGGGAACATAATGATTGATTCAGGCACCCCAGCAACGTACTTGCCTCAAGATTTCTATGACCAATTGGTGCAAGAGCTCAAGGGCCAGAGTGCCCTATTACCCATTGAGGATGACCCAGACTTGGGGTCACAGCTCTGTTACAGGAGTGATGCAATCCTTGACGGGCCCATCCTGACCGCTCATTTTGACGGCGATGCAGATGTGCCGTTGATGCCGATCCAAACCTTTGTTCCTCCGAAAGATGGGGTCTTTTGCTTTGCCATGGCTGGTGCTTCTGATGGAGAGTTTATTTTTGGGAACTTTGCTCAGTCTAATGTTTTGATTGGCTTTGATCTTGACGCAAAGACGGTGTCGTTTAAGCCCACAGATTGCACGAAGCAATAGATTTTTTATGCAACTTTTTGTTACGTCGAAGAGACATAAAAATATAATAAACAAAACTTTACTTGAAAATATAAGATTCATTTCAATAGTAGCTTCATTTGCTGTGTGTCTATATTTATTTAACATGACAAAAAATTAAAAGAAGAAGAAATTAAACTACTTTTTTACACAACAGAAATTTGTAAGAGAAAGATAGAATGAAGCGTGTCCAAATCCCAAAATGAATCGCTTGTAGTAATACTGTTATTCCAGATTCTGCAGTATTTATTATAGATCGTTAAATAAAAATGGAATGAACTAGATTTTATTAATAACTATGATTATATTAATGAATATGAGCAGATATAGTCATAAATTTAAATTATTAAATTTTCTTCAAACAATTTAAAATAAATACTTTAGAATCTGTGATTATAATTTTAGGCAGAGGATCCGAATTGGTGTGAGCCCTTGTTATTTTGGAATAAAATTATAATCATGAATAATATTAAAGAGTCATGTGGTGTATTAGTAGCTGAATAATACATACAGTCCTACTTAAATATGAATAGCTTTGCCCGTGAACCTGTTTTGTTTTTATTTCTTTGGGTGAGACGAATCCTCTTTTTATGTTTGATTCAGCAACAGCCTTCTGGCCAGACATCCCTATCACTCTTTTAGATTTCTTTGATACGATCATTTAGGCCAACAACTTAGATCAATGCCTGTATCCTCTATATATATATATATATATATATATATAAATAAAAGAATGAATTCTTATGAAAAAAAAGGAATGAGTTAAATAATATTTTCAAAATTTAAAATAGTTGTTTAATAGAGCAAAATACCATTTTGGTTTCTAGTTGATTTCTGTTATTATTTTAGTTTTTCACTTATGAGTTTAATTATAATTCTTAATTTGATCTTCCTCATTTAATTAAGAATTAGGGACTATATATATTAAATTTAAAATTAGTGCAATATTAAATTGAGAATAAATTCATAAGTGAATGACTAAATTGAAAATAAAAATTAACTTATGATCAAATTACAAATCAAATACTAAGTGAGGGGTAAAATTGAGAATAGATCAATGCTCATATATTTATCAATTACTAATAAATATTAGTTAAATAATATTATTCACAAAATTTAAAATATTTTCTTTATAGAGTAATACCATTTTTGTCACTCACTTATTTCTATTATCATTTTGGTTATTCTATTGTTAGTTGATTCTCAATTTGACCCCTTAGTAATTTTTATTTTCAATTTAGTCCCTCCTCCTATTAGTTTAATCTCAATTTGGTCACTCATTTATTTTAATTTTTAATTTGGTTCTTTTCATTTATTCAAGATTTAAGGATTATATGTGTTAACTTTGAAATTAATGAGAGATCAAATTAAAAATAAATTAATAAACGTGAGACTAAATTGATAATAACAATTATTTTACAATCAAACTAAGAATTAATTAATAAATGAGGGATTAAATTAAAAATAAAATTATTGAAGGATCAAATTAAGAATTAATTAATAAGTGAGAAACCAAATAAAATTTGCTCTATTTTGTTTGAGGGACATTTTGGGTTCGACCCTAACTACGCGACTTGGGCCAAGCCCAAATACTTCATGATGTATCATAATATCATGAAATTGTTCGTACGAAATTGTTCCTCACCTCAAAACCACTTGAATAAGCATAATATCATTCGAGTATTTCTTAGTACTTGATAATGCATTCACTTTCAGGCTACCACGTTCGAATCTAACTAGGCATTGCCGCTTGAAGTTTGAATATTTTTTGTTTTGACACTATCTTTTACTATTTGATCTGACTTTTAAGTCACATAATTAATTAATTTAAAATCTAAAATCTTGTTTAAAAGACATCAAATTCTTTATCACTTAAACCAACAATTGTCAATACTTAAAGTTCAAATATAACTTATTAACTTTTGTAAAGATCACAGTGCTATCAGATCCCTAAGTCTTGGAGTTACTTGTAATCAAATTTTCAAGGAAGTCAAAAAGTCTATAAATTTAAAAATTTTTATGAAAACTGTTCTATTTAAATATTTGCATTTGAGGATTTTTTTTTTTTTTTAGCATAGAAAGATGGACGGAGAGAAAGTTTTCTCGAAAGTAGTTTAGGAATAGCCGAATAGGGATATGGAATATATTCTCTGCTTCCTGGGGCTTTCATTCCCATTAATTTTATTTAAATACCTTTAAAAGTGGTATATACATTTATTACTAATTTGTTTTATTGTTTAATCATTTCACAACTGCTTTCACGTATTACACGATATTTGATATTATCAATTTAGAATAGACTTCGGAGCCTAGAGTGAACCCTTGACTTCTTAAAATTTAGGAAAAAACTATGATGGAAGGAGAATTTTGTTTCTATCTCATAACCTCTCATAGTTTTATGTTTGTGTTAATGATAGAAAAAGAGAAAAAACTTTTAAGTCTTTTATAAGCAAAAATAGAAATTAATCTCTAGATAATTCGTTATTATCAAATAATGCATATTATTCGATTACTATTTATTATTTGATAATTCTTATTTTATATAACTTTTTATTAAGCAATTATTAAATAGTTTCTTATTAACTATTCCTATTAAGTGATTAGTTATAGATTTAAATTATGAAATAACCTCACAAACTAATTAGTAAAAAATTATCTCATTTAATAATTATTTATTTAATCAATGACTTTATCAGTATCACTTAACTTTCACAATATTTTTTTATGATTAATTGTGGTTTTTTTTAAAATATATATTTTCTCTTTTATTTATCATTATGTATTTTTTAATAAAAATTCGTATCTCTATCGAAAATGAAAAATGAAGAATATTCCTTCCATGACAAAAAATGACAATAAAAATGAAATATATAATTAATGTTGAAAATGAGAAATACAAAGACACTCCCTGTCTCTGCCATAGAAAATTGCCAACCCTACTAATTTCCATCATTAACTAGTGCGTTTTAGGTCTTCCATGTTGCTATAGAGGATCGCACTTGAAAATCTTATAAGAGACGGTAGGTATATCATTGTGAAAGAACCATTCATCTATATTTAAATACATTCAAAGAAGATTTTATTTTAAATACAAACATTTTAAATGTAATTTTTAAATTTCATAAAATTATTGATAATTTATTTTCAATATTACATAAATTCATGCTTTATAGTTTTAATAATTCGGGCAACGTAATTTAGACAAGTCATTAATTGTTGATTCTAGTGAACCTGCATATACATGTATTTGTTAACTACTATATTAGCAAAGAATGTTGGATTTGAGTAGGAAATACTATATCAAATAATAATAATAATAATAATAAAAATGAGACATATATAAACCTATAAATCCTTTATTGATTTGGCAGGAATACAATGTTATGTTTAATTATGGTAGATTGTTAGATAAAAATTTAATAAATTAAATTCATAAATAAAAAATATAATTATATAACCTTAAACAGTCTTTAATACATATTTGAGCTATTAAATTTTTATTCAAGGATCTATAATAATCAAACATAACATCATATTATACGAATTTCACATCAATTATAACTATTTTCTTAAAAATTTAGCAATGTATTATAGCTGCACTTCTCTTAGGTGCAGTTAAAAATAATGAACAGAACTAGGATTTTACTTGTTTCTAGCTGCATTTATACACAAATCACCACTAATATTTGAAATTTGTTAAAAAAATAAATCAATTACTTCTTATAATTTACATTAATTTGCAAATTAATCTCTATAATTTCTTTTTATTCAAATCACTAGTTATACTTTCAATTTGTAGAATTAATGGTTATTAGAGGATAGGGATACGGATTATTTTGAGCGCTACGTACCAACCTCTATTTGCTATTATCCTTATGATCTTTGTTCTTCTTAGACCTTCTCTTGTTGTTTAGCTTTTATGGTTAACTAGTTGTTTTCTATCTTTAAAATTTTTCTTTCTTTTAATCTCTTCATTCTAAATATTATAAAAATGAAAAAAATTAGAAAAGGTAAGGAGTATAAACATAATAATTCCAGATTTCACACTTTTTTTTATTTATAATCTCAATTCTTTTCTTTTCCTTTTAACTTCAACTTTTATAAAATCCAAAAATAAAAAATAAAAAAGAAATAATTTAAAAGGAACAAAAAATGTTTTTATTAAAAGTTTGGCCAAATGATTTTAATTACTCTAAAATCAAAATACAAGCAAAAATCTTGTTTCAAAATTTGTTTTCCCATTTTCAAAATTCCTCTTTCTTAAATAACACAAAAGAACAAAAAATATTTCTCTTTTCTTTTATAATTCTCATTTTAATTTGAAAAATAAAAATGTGATAAAATTTCATTTCAATAATTCCAAAAGATTAAAGAATATAAAAAGCGACAATGAAAAGAGTAAGAAATTTATCAAACTAATTTTATAAATTAAAACATACTAACAAAATTCCCAATTCGTTTTTGTTTGTGAAAATAATTTAATTTCGCCTCTCTTATTATGTTTACAAAATAAAAATCATATATCAATAGGCATGTCTTTCTATTCGAATTACATGAGTTTTGATCTCTATTAAAGGTACATAGGTTTTAGCCCCTGCTTTTAGTTCAAATCTTCATTTGTAAATGTTTTACTTTATTCCTTAATTTTTATTTTTATTCCCTTTTTGCATGTGACTAATAAAGAGTAATCCAAATTAAAATTAAGGTCATGTATGTTTTACACAATTAACTTTAAATAATTTCTTTTAAGAATGAGTATTGTGGGAGGTGTTTAACACCTTCTGCAATCACAATTAACTCCTAAACTTAATTGTTGGTTGTAGATGACCTTATCCCATAATTTGGTTTTTCAAAAATTATCTATTAAAATATTGGTGATGACTCCTAATTTTGATTTTTATTTCTAAAACAAAAATTAAATTTCCTCATTTCCATCCACCATTGCAGTCATATTTGGGGTGTGACAACATCTGGGAGACTAAGGCTGTGTTTGAGAGTTTAAAAGATGATGAAATGAAGTGATCACTAATGGAATGACACGAAATTGAGTAGAATGACTTGAGTAAATATTTTGTTTGGAAGTTTTAATAAAGAAAGGAAGTAACATTTATCAATTTTGTTTAGAAGTTATATTAAAATGAATGTAATAGAATAACTCATTAATTATTTTTTCTAATATTACCTGTTATAACATAAACACATGACTAATAATTTTATCATTATTCAATCCATAATGTTATGTTATTCTTTTGTCTATATTTTTTTTATTTTATTTACTAATTATCTTGTTCATATTTTATGTCTAATATATTTATTATAAAATATCTATTTTGCTTCAAAAATTTTAAAAGACAAACTTAAAAAGCTAAAATGAAAAATTGTTGACTAAAAAAATTAAAAAATAGATGAAACTAATCTTCATTGTAGATTCTTTCATTTTGTCTTTTTTATTTTGAAATGTTAAGTAAAAAAGAAAAGAAAAGAAAAGAGATAGACCATGATTATAATGATAGAAATTAGATAAAGTTGTAACAATTGGAATGACCCTCTATGGATGATGGGGATATTAGTAATAAGGTATGAGTATATTAGTAATTTGATTTCTTAAATTATTCCATTTCATCTTTGACCCCCCAATTTGGAGGGACACTAAAATTGAGGTTTTGGATGGTAATGAGAAGTCTTAGTGTTCCTCATTTACCATCTCATTCCCCTTTAAAAAAAAAAAAATCTAAACATAAATTCAACCCATTTTAGTCATTTCATTTCTTTCTATTCCATCCTAAGTCATCTGTCCAAACTTAACATTAGTTTGAGTGATGGTAAAATTTAGAACTACAACAATGATGGTATATGAAATGATTCTGTTTAGTACGTATGCAACATGTGGCCAACAAAATTATGACTAGAGTTTGTATAGAAAGCACATGGGTCTAGTAAATTAACTTCTAATAAGTTGTAATTGTAAATTGTAGTCATTAGTCTTTAATGAATGAAGATTGTAGGCAATATCACTTGTAAAGAGCTATTGCTGGACTCTTATTACCAAAATTCTACTAACTAGAGATATGTGAGAGTTCCTTAAAAGGGATGTTGTTATCATAAATTTTGTAAATGTTTTAGGTTGTAGTAGAATAGAGAAGCTATACAAGTGAGAGTAGACCTTTACCAATAGGAATAAAGGAAGCATTTTCATATGAGAGATAGAAGTAATAAATTAGAGTGCAATAGATATTTAAGTAGGGATATATGGTAGGTTTGTTGACAACCACGTTGTTGCAACACCTTTTATCTTATACTTTTCTTCTAATTAAAGGATTGTCTTCATTGATGCTCTCGTCCTCTCTTTGTTACATCTTGAGAAAAGCTTAAGCGTCTTGAGTTTGTATCCTCTTAAGCACATCCTTCCCCCATCGTTTAGGGTGCTTACAAGCAACAACATCAATACACAGTCGAGATGTAAGGTAGGTTCATCTAGACTATAAAGTTTTGTAGATGATGGAAGGGGTCAGCTTTTCTGTCATAATGTTTCAGGGTCACTTATTTATACCTTCTTAGGGTTTGAGCTCTTGATATTTCTGAGGTGAAAAGTGATGTGGCTGAGTTAACACTATAAGCAAAATATTTATCGCTTTTCCTCATGTTTTGAATAGCTTGTTCCATTTCTACAAATCTTTAGGCAAGCTTGCCATTTTCCTTACTAAAGAGGGTGTTGTACGATTTATTACATGTTCTTTTATATCATGTTAGGTTCTTCTCATTATCACCGTCTATGGAATGTATCCACCATACTTTCCTTTCGCTCTTGTACATGCGCTTCAGTTTCAATTTTAAAGTTCAAACACAATGTTTTCTTTGTTCTTATGGGCATCTTCTGGATTATAGCTCACGTCTCTTTCATTAGCCCTTCTTCTTCTTTTGACTTTGCTAGCCAGAGATTGTTCCTCGTCTTACGCAGGGATAAACAATGGCCTGCCCAACCTGGTGACTTGGTCCAACCTAGCCAAAGTTGGGTTTAAGAGGATGCGAACCAATTAAAGGGTTGGAAACTTAAAGATGGTGCCTAATCTAGGTTTAGTCTAGGACAACTCTGCTTTCTATAGTAATTGGACCGAATTTAAAGTAAATTATTTTTTAGAAAAAATTAATCATTTAATCCCTATATTTTAGCTAAATTTGTAAATTAATGTTTACACATTATTATTTTTCAAACTGCTCCTTATAGTGTCAATTGTTATTAATCTGGTCCTTGTCATTAGGTGAACCACTAACTTGGTTTGATGTAGGGTAATGTGGATTGCTCATGTGGATGATGAGATGCCATGAGAGCTGCCAACGGGTTGGAAATGCCACATGTGCAAAAGCATTTAAAAAGTGGGGAAGGCATAGGAGGACGGGATCAGATGAAGAAAAATGTAAGAATAGAAAGATTTAAAAAGAAAAAGAGAGAAGGCACATGGGAACAAGAGTGTAGAGAAGAAGTGAAAGGAAGTGTGTTGCAAGTGGGCAAAAGACAAGGGTGAAGGGTAGTGTGCTACAAGTGAACGAAAATAAGGGAACAAGTGAGGAGGATGTGGTGGAGGAGGAAGATAATCGCCTTGATGATACTGCATTGAATAATGCGACCAACAACTGTGAGTCAAGTGACGAAGACGGTTTCTTCTAAAGGATACCCCATAGATATTCAATTACCAACACTCATGGACTGGCCTTACTCCATTAGTGGTATTTGCTGGAAAAGGAAGAGTGGTGATATGTATATGCTTTTATGTTTTGGGGCAAATTGTCAATTACGATCCTAAGGCAAAACAACAACACTAGAGATTGCTGAACAAGAAAATCAGCAAAGAAGTTGCTAAAATATTAGACAATCACACTAATAATGCTTTTTAAAACTTCATGGAAAGGCATTCTGATTGAGCCGTACTAGTTCGAAAGATAGATGTATCCTTGGATTTTTTTTTTGGCAAAAACCAAATTGAAAAAAATTGAAATTATAAAGAGTGTTTTTAAAAAAATTAAGTGTAAAGATCAATTTATAAATTCACATAAAGCATAAAGATTAAAGAATTAAATCTCCCTTATTTTTAAAAAAATTATTTTAAAATTTATTAATAATTTAGTTGATAAAAAAAATTATTAATTATCTTTTTTTTTTTTCTTTCATTTTTTGCTTAAACCTCCCAATAACCCTACCCAGACCAACGCCGAGCAGAAGCACGCCAGCACCCAGTCACCCAATCTCGAGTCTTCACTTCACAGAACAGCAGAACGGAAGCAACCGCCGGCGACCGGCGAGTTCGATTCGACGTCGTCCCTCCCTTCCTGTTTCGGCGTCCTCTTTAATCGCCTTCTTCATCTCTGAATCGTCTTCTTCGCGAATCACGGCGTCTTCTGGCGAGTCTTCTTCAATTTTAATCATATCTACATTTAGTTTGGTAAACCGAAAATACACTACCCATATTTACAGTGGAATTTGGAATTCTAAGGTTTATCGAATCAGAACCATTGTATCTTAATCTCCATTTTCTGTTTTGTATATTGAAAAATATTATTATAATTCATCTTTATTGGATTAGATACTCGAAATGAAATTTACAACATTCCTATAACTTTTGTAATTGTTTGCTTGGTTAAGCAGATCGACAGCTGATTTGGCTTCCCCAGAGTAACTGAAAAAATGCCTCTTTACGATTGTATGCTTTTATTCAAGCCCCATATAAGGAAGGAAGCTCTCATGGATTTGGTAGCTAGGGTGGGAAAACATATTTATAGAAGAAATGGAGTCCTTACTGAGCTTAAGTCTTTTGGAACAGTTCAGTTGGGCTATGGTATTAAAAAACTAGATGGCAGATTTTATCAGGTGAGTTTTGATACTTTCTGACGCCGCAATAATGGTGCATACGTTTTATGTTTCTTTTAAAAAAAATTTTATGAATTGTTTTTGTGTAACATATATTGATGTAGCCATGTAGGCACTGCATGTTTGTATTGAATTTCCCATTTGAACCTAAAAAACTCAAGAATGCAACTACTGTTTCATTTTGTTGTATAATTTAGAGATTATAGCAATAATATGATATAATTCAATATGGGTCCATAGTATATCTTATTTATTTATTGCTATTTTAGATTAAAGAAATCATTAGCTCATCTGTAAGGTTAAATTCTGAGGTAAGATGAATTCTGACAAGGTACTGACTTCTTAAACTGCATGGCTTTTTGGCCTCTGGTGGAACTTGTGCTCAATTGCTGCATATTATTTCATAAGTCATAGAAGTAATTCCAACACAAGCAGAGGTGTAGAAAATTGAGCAATGCTTACTGTAAAATTAGAAAACAGAAGAAGGCAGCAGAATAGTAATGGTAACCCACACTGAGCTTTCGGTAGGCTCAGTTCTCTCCTCCAAATGCCATTCCTTCCCTGACCTCCGTTTCCTTCCTGAAGCTAATATAGTATCCTAACGGAATACTCCCCAAATGCCACCTCACTGGTTAGCTACAACCAGCAATATCTAATTCCTTTGCTGCCCTTTTATTCATTCTATTCCTCCTCTGGTATACTTGGCTGGGGTCCGTCAATACCCCTCAACCTGCTAATTTATAATGTCATAGGATTCTCAAGTATCTCTGCGTGTTGGTAGCTTCTTCCATTGGATTAAAACTTCGAGCTGACCATTAGGTAATTGCTGCACCCTTTTGATTGCTTCTGGTTGTACCTGGAGCTCCATTTCAGCTGACAATGCTGTAGGGAGTTGTTGGACAGAGTTAGCTGGTTTGAGAGATTTTTTCAGCTGTGAAATGTGGAACACAGGATGAATTCTAGCAGTAGGGGGCAATTCCAGCTTATATGCAAGCTGACTGTACTTTTCTAACACCTTGTAAGGACCATAAAATCGCAGAGCCTACTTTTCATGCCTCTTCTTGGCTAAACTCTTTAACTTGTATGGATGCAGCTTTATATATACGAAATCACCTATGTTCAATTTTGAGTCTCTTCTTTTCCTGTCAGTATCCCTTTACATATACTCTTGCACTTTTTCTAAGTTGGTCTTTAGTTCAGTGAAAATCAGGTTACATTCCCCTATTGTTGACATTCACCTCTTCCATCAAAGATGGGCTGTCTTCCCATTTAAGAATAGTTGGAGGGTTCCTTCCATACAATGCTTTGAATGGGGTCATTCTGGTGGAACGGTTATATGTGGTATTAAACAAAAATTCAGCCAAGGGCAACCTTTTACTCCAACTTTGAGGCTCATCCCCAACAGAACAACATAAGTATGACTCCAAGCTACAACTGACTACCTTAGTTTGGCTATTAGATTTTGGGTGATATCCTGAGCTATAATGTAGAGTTGTTCCCGCAAGCTTGAATAATTCCTTCCAAAAGTGGCTAACAAAAACTGTCTCTCTCTATCCAATAGAATGGATTTTGGAAATCCATGATTCTTTACTGCTTTAGTGAAGACTTCACACTGTACTGCCTAAAACTTACCTTAACAGTTAAATAACTGTGGATCCATCGAATCCCAATGCTAATAATGTTATTAACATGTCATTATAATTGATACTATCCTTCATCACATAATGCTTGCCTTTTCTGTACTGTATAATTTACAATTTCAGTGCATATATTGATTTTATTATCTGGATCGTATAAGCCACGGGTGCAGCTATGATACCAAAGTATTAACTCAATGTAATGTAGGTCAACTGGTAAAAATACAAGAAGGTGATATCAAAGGTAAAATGCTTTGGTACTATGTCGAAATTTTGAGACATGGTTCAGATTTGCAGTGGTATACAAATCTATAAGATACATTTCAAATTGAATAGATTTTTGTTCTTATAGTAGGGTGTATCTAGATGTTGATATCTGGTTTAAGATTTGATGAGTTGTTACATGCACCTGTGAACATGTTCTCTCTTTAAAAGACTTTAGAGTTCAGACATTGTCTGACAATTGAAGGCTTTTCTCAGTTACTTTTTGTAATATTCTTGGTGCTAGCTCATTCCTGCATGCATTTTGTGGATTGTGAGTCTTGGGTTTCAATTACAAAAATAGTGGATACCTTGCGAGCTTAAGATTGTATAACTGATTTAAAAAGAAATCAGTAGTGTTATGTAATCTCAACAGTATACTTACTACAACGGTCATGTGGTTTGAATGCAATTCATGAGTGATTTGTTATGCTTTCTAAGAATAAGATTGATTATTAAGGTTTAGTACATAGAAAAATAAGAAGACATCAGATGGCATTGGTTGTAGGAGAACGTGTTATATCTAGAGGCCTATTTAATTGACCAACTTAATAATTAATTACGTTCATATCTTTTAACAAGTCTTTTGTCATGTTCTAAATCTCAAATTTACAGTTTATATCTAACACTGTTCTTGTTTGATGGATTTTTTTGACCTGCCTAGAGTTGCTGCCATCTATTGTTGGCACCCTATAGTTTTCTGAAAGAAAAGTAGAAGGTATCTGTGCGATAAGGGCTTCCTCTACATGGAACTTTAAAGAGATTTAGGATGTTACTAATGAAACAATGCTTCTTAATTATGATCTGGATCAATTATAAAATGGTTGTTTTTTCATGTAACTTGCCTGTTATGTAATTTTTAAATGATATGCAGGAGTTCTTTCTTTTAGCTATTTTATTTGGAAGTGTCATTACTTTATTTAATGAACCTAACAAATTTTTCAGGTGGGTGGATAGAATAATCTTTAACTGAATGTTATCCCTACCAACATTCTTTTTACTTGGGATTGTAGGGTCAACTGATGCAAATGACCATGATGGCTACACCCAACATCAACAAGGAGCTGCATTACTTAAACAAGGAAGACCGCCTACTTCGATGGCTTCTAGTTAAACATCGCAACACACAATATGGGATTGACTTCATGAATGAGGAGGACACTAAACTTGAGCTCAGCAAATGGCCTCGAGGCAGCATATATGATGAAGAAGATGTTGACGAGGATGACGACGACGACGAGGAATATGAAGTGAAGGAAGAAGAAAGTAAGGCCAATTAAAATCTGATGGGGTTATTGTCTTTTGATTTCCATTATCGGAATCACTGGATTTTATATTGTATGTGCTAGACATGTGCTTAATAGAGGCTACAACTAGACATGATCATTGGGTATGACGTTATTTAGATCACGTGCGCTCTCTTTTTGCTTGTCAATAAAAAGAGCTTGCATTACAGCTAGGTAGAATAATTTGTTAATTTATAGGCGTGGAATGTCTTGTCTCCTATCTATGTGCATTTTCAATATGCTTATCATCTTGTGGCTCAGAGAAAAGTTGAATGAACCATACTGCGAGAATCATGATGAAGAATGGTTAATATCTGAGGAATTATTAGAGGAGGTAATGTTCATAGTTTAAAAAATGAAAGTGATCCCTGGACTAGGAGATTCTCTAGTAGTAAATTGGAGTTGTGGTTTAGATTTATGGACAATAAATTTATGCAATTATAATAATTAATATGATTATATGCAGTTATTAATTAAAACTTAAATTATTAGATTTGGATCTCCAAAATAATAATTGCAAAAAAGGTTTATCGCTGGGGCTTTGGATTTCTTAAATTAGACAACACATAATTGGCATATTAAAGGTGCCCAACAATTATATGATTCGTTTAGTTATTAGAATTTATACAATGAGAATAGGAATGAGAGTGAGAGTAGAAATGAGAATATTAAAATACTGATTAGTTGGGAAATAATGAGAATGTGCATGTTTCTTTTTACTTCGTTTGGTTAGTAGGTTACATATAAGAATCAATTAGGTAGTGTGTATATTTTATTATATTATCTCTTATCATAAAATAAAAAAAAGTAGACATTTATTTGAATTATTAATTAATAATATAATTATATAATAATATATACTTAATTAATAATATAATAATTTTAATTAATAATATAATAATATATATTTAATAAAGTAATAATAAATAAAAATAATAATTTAATAATAAATAATAATAGATTAAATAAAAAATACTAAATTAAATAAATAATAACAAATTAAAAATCATAATTTAATAATAAATAAATACTAAATAATAATGAAATAAAAATAATAATTTAATAATTAATAATTAATCAATAATAATAAATAAAATAAATAATAATAAATTAGGGTTTTAATGTATCACAGGAGTATTTTTGTCTAAAAATTATTATAAACAGGGATATTTTTGTCTAATATATTTCATTTCAGGGGAGTAGTCTGATTCCATTACTTCAACTAAGGAAAGAACTCTCTTTTATATGAGGGAGAGTAGGCTCCCTAGGAAATGAGAATGAAGTCCCAATCTATCAACCAAACATGGGAGTGAGAGACACTTCTATTTCTATTCCCATTCCATCATATTGATTCCAACAACCATTAGACCTTGAGAAAAGATGCCATCACCAGGCCTTTAACTACTTTCGTCATATAGTTTACAATGCACCAAAAAATCCATATGTAGTTTTTAATAATTTGCTATTAAGTGTTTTTAATTAAAACAATATTTTAAAATCATTTTATACTAGTATGTTTTTCCTAATATCTAATGAACAAAACATATAAATACAAATAATCCATTTTGATTATTTTCTTATTGAATTACTAATTTATTGAGTGATCATATATTATTTTATATAATTTAAAATAAACTTATATTTTTACCATTGGTTTGTTCAACTGTTTATATTTTTCGGAGCCAGAGTTCAATTGTGATTAGACAACAGTTGAAACAATGAATTGTGAACCACGCTCATTATCAGCACTTATTTCATTAACTCCACTCTATTTTCTTGCTACTCAAATTTTTGTTTGCCATGCCACCTTGCATCCAAGATGTTCATTTGCCATGCCTTTCAGCTAAACTTGATCATAATTATCCATTTAGCTCGATAGGTTTGGTTAGAAAGAAATAAGGCCAGACTAAAAATACTTAATTAGAAAAGTCTGTTTTATAAAATTGTTAGAACTTTGAATCTAAAATATTTTAAAATTTGGTTCAATTCTGAAAAATCCAAATTAATTTTTATATAAAGAAACTAATTCTTTTAGAAAAAACTTAGTTTGATTGTGGAAAAAATAGAATGTAATGTAAGATCTAAGGTTTTAAAAATAAAACTATTATGTAACATATATGTTTATTAGTGAGATTAATTTATTTTTAATTGAAGGTGATTATACATAAAATAGTTTAATATGACATGATATTTTAGTAAGGAGAAAGTTACTAATACTCTTCATTTAATGGATTTATGATAATACAACAACAAACTTATATCTATATCGTCCTTATATATAAACATATAAGTAATAATAATAATTAATAATATAATCTATATCAAATTCTAAGTGATAAATATGCTTGTTATTTGAAAAAGCTTGTCAAGCTTGACAAATATGACCTAAAAAGAATAGATAAAAGTCTGATTAAAAATTGAACTTTGGCATATTTTCTTTTACAAAGTTGAGCCAAATTTTCTAAGTCATATGATCACATCTACCATGTTTCCATTCCTCAACGCTACTACTTATTTCATGTAGCTTCGACTTGTTTGGTTTTGCTTGCCTTTACTCAAAGCCTTAAAACTTTATTGCTTTCTACCCTTCAAATTATGGTTTTCATTCTTCACTTGAAATGTTGGGTCTTTACCTTCTAGTATTTACATTGCTATTATGTATTGGATGGTTCTTTGATACATTGAGTGGCATCTCATGGCACGACCCATGTGGCACCATCTTAACCATCCAAATAATTTGATGGTTGATGGAGGTTGTGGGATGATGACCTCCTAATGAGTAATGTACAATTTTGGTCCCCCACTTATCGAAATACCCAAAATAATCATTGGAAAATGTCATACTTGGTTCCTCAATTTTTTTAAAAAATACTAAATTTAATCCTTTAAATGTAGGATTTAAGGTTTGGTAGAGGGATTAAATTTGATATTTTTCTGAAAATTGGGAGACTAAGTGTATTATTTTCTAATAAGTGAGATACTATTTTAGATATTTCAATAAGTGAGGGATCAACATGACACTTTTATGATAAGTGAGAGACCAAAAATGTATTTCTTACCAGGAAATTGTTGCATATGTCATTTAGGTCTTTATTTTATGTATATGAGTTTCTATATTAAATTCCTTTAATGTTCAATATTATAGTATTGTTACCATATTGAGGTATGTTTTGCTGAGTGGGAGTCCTTTAATTTGTAGAAATGTGGTCATCAAAGAAAGACAATTTGAACCATATTTATGGATAAATTTAACATAAAGATAACATTCTTAGGATAGATGTGATGGAAGACAAACACTTACTTGTGGTCATGAATCTAATAATGTCATTATTAGTTTGGTAGATGTTTATTACAAATGCATATAATGTTGTTTATATGTAATGATTCTATGTTATGTATATGTAGAGTCTAATAATGATTATGACCATTAAAAACATCATTGTTTAAACAGAGTGAGAGAAGGATGTCAATTGGATAATTTAACACCATAAGGATCTTACATTCCTAAGGATCTAAATGTTAAGAAACCAACAAACAATGTCATGTTAGAGTTTGAGTATGGAAATAAATTCAAGTATAGAAGAGTTTTATAGTATTGCTCGCACATTGATATTAAGTAACGTGGCTAATGACCTTATGTGCAAAACAAGTCTTATCAAATTGCTTGGTGAAATACAGTTGTTGTGAACCATTGTTTAGGCTTAAGGATTAGGAATAAGGGTTTTCTATATGTTAGGTGTGTGGGCTTAATTTAAAAGTCTAGATTGTGTGGGCTTTTTATCTCATATTTGACTTTGTACTTTCCTTAAGCTTTAAGTAGTTTCATTTATTATTATTTCCTAAGGCATTGTCTAATATCCTTATTTGTTATTTCCTTAAACATTTGGTAGTTTCCTTATTTGTTATTTCTATAGACATTAAAAAGTTGCCTTATTTTTTTTTTTCTTAGGACTTAATTTAGTTGTTTTATTGTTTTTTTCATTGGACACTAAGTTAATGATAAACTATAAACATTATTGTATAACGTTGTAAGACTTAGACAATTTTGAGGAATTGAATAATATTGAGTTTCCTCTTCTTTCCAAATGAGGCACATTTATGTTTCTTGTTCCATTAAGAATTTGATATCTTATCAAAATAATTCTTTACTTTGTGGTGATTTCAATACTTATTTTTCAATTATCATGATTTGTGTTTCTAAGAACAAGTTTCTTAGGGATTCAGTAAGGCGGGAGCTTAAATTTGAATGTTGCTTGAATCAAGCATATGTTAGCATTCTAGTCTTTTTAGGCTAAGGTTCCGCATCAGTTTGGTATCAAAGACTAGTCAAAGATAAATTTTTATCTATCTCTATTTTTTGTTTATTAAAAAATGATTAAACAAAAATAGGAAATTCAAAAAATTCGAAAGAAGAGGAAAAATTAAAAAATCCAAAATTTTGAAAAAATAAAAATAATTGTGAAAAAAGTTGTCTAAAGAGTCATTAGTATTCAAATTTGAGAACTTTTTATTGATGCATTTATTTCCTAAAATAATGCTGCATAGTTGAATTTGGCTATTTCTTAAACTGTTAGAACCTGAATTTATAAGATTTGGGATTGTTTTATGTCATTTTCAATCTTCCTTTTGGATTGTTTGAATTCTTTACATAATTTCAATCTCGTCTTTTATTTATATTCTTAGTTCTCATTTTTGTTCTTATCCTATTTTGCATCTAATTATATTATTTGAGTAATATTTTACATTCTTATTACTTATGTTATATATACTCACATAACATACATCATTATTCCTGTGTTAACTTCACTTTCTTGCTAGTCATGTGATTTTGCCTCTAGAATTTGTGCTTTTCATTTTTGTTTAAGCTTTTTTTTTTTTTTTCAAACGTTCTTATAATTGCTACAAGTAAGAACTTCCTTGCTTGAGTTGTTGAGTTCTAAAGTGCATGTTGAAAAATGAAGTTTGAGTAGTAAAATGCTAGAATGAGTGAGCATAAAAGGAGGGTAAAAGCCATACATTGAGCACAAATGCAAGAGATTTCATTTTTTGTGAGGGAGTGATTTGTGAAGTTGTTTTCCTAACATTCCTTGCAAGTTATTAAAATGTCTAATCTTTCACCAAAGAATATGAAGCCCTAAAAACTTAAAGGATAGAGAATCTACAAGTTATAGCTAAATAATGTTTGTTTCTTTCTTAAATATATTGAAACAAGTTAAATATTACATTCTAGCACTTGGTTCTATATAAAAATATGTTTCAAAGGTCATATATATATGTAGAAATATGAAATAAAGTAGTTAGATACATAAAAGAGCCATTATCCACCTTAAAAAAAAGATGTCCAGATGTTGTTAGTTGATTGTTATGGATCTCCCATTTAACTGTTAGTCAAAATATGATTGTTAGTTTGAATCTATGGTCTGTTAGTCAACTTGGAGTGAAGGGTAGTCAACTGCAAACTCCACTTTAAATAGTCATAAATTTTTCCTTTCAACTTTATTTTGAGTGAAAGACCTATTGTTTGAAAGCTATTTAGCCTATTTGTCAATGAAATAAGTTTCATATCAAACTTCCACATGTTTAGTCAGATATGATCAAAATAATGACCATAGGACATAAAACATTTTCATGCAAAATCTATATCTCGTCACTGAACTTTAAATAGTTATAACCTTTTCGCTTGAACTTCATTTTAAGTGAATAACCAATCACTGGAAACCTTGTTAAGTCTATTTTCTAATGAAACAAAGTTTTATGACAAATGGTCTATTTTTTAAAGGTCAAACTAATATTTTAAGTAAAATCTATATCTAACTTTATTTTAGGTCCAAACTCATATTTTATGAACTAAAATGCCATGAGCTAATTAATGCAAATCTAAATTATTAAATTTCAAAAACTAACACTTAGTCTATGATAAATATACCTATGTTAATTTATTGGCTATCTCAATACAACCAAACTTCTGAACCTTTAAATCTTTAAATTCTTCAAATACTTTTAGCATCTTTTTTGCTTTATATCTTTGTGTAAAGCATGATACTAATATTTCATTCTATTTGCTTTAATGCTCACTCTTTTTCTTCAGACTATCATACATAAAGATCTTGACCTGCAAACTAAATAGTTAGTCCAATTCATATTTAACAATATGCATACCTTAGTAACAATTGGTACACTATGAATACTTTTATCATGTATAGGTGATTGATATAATTATGTATCCATTTTAGTTTATAAAGAACATTAAAGCCTATTGAATATGAAATGAGCAAGCACATCACATAGATTAAAAAAAAATGATTATTCAAGTTTAAAGTATTACGAGCTAACAATTAATCAAATGAGCATATATTGATACTATATATGTAACTTATTTGTTACATGTTTATCATCATCAAAACTTATAACATTGATCAAGTGTAGGATATAATAATTGAAGGTCCAAAATATCCCATGATTGACGTTGTAATGCCTAAGCCTAGAAGAGATTGGATAGAAAAAGATATCAAGCTTGTCAAAGTAAATGCACATACTATTGACATCCTATACTATGCAGTCAATAGATAAAAGGATTATAGTATCTTTTTTTTTTTCCTTTCCCTATGCATTACAATCAAATCCTTGAAGAAAAATTTAAATATGAGTTCTAGTGGTCTTCCTATTCCAAGTCTTTAAAAGGAAGATAATTTTGTTGAAATAATTAGATGATAAATGATTAAAAAATATCTTTGAGAAAATTTTAGAGAAGCTTTGCAATCTTGAACTTAATGTCAGGTCCCTAAATCTAGGTTTCAAGAGCTTGAGAGTTTTGTCCTAAATTGTAATCCCTTCTTTTGTATAGGTTTCTCAAATACTTCAATTGTGAATCTTCTTTGAGTGAAAGTCAATTAGGGATGAGTTAAGTGAAAACCCATGTTGGTAAGTTTTGAGGTGATTTTAAACTGTGTTGAGGGAAAGCATGTTAAAACCCATAATTTGTCTGTGTTTGGAGTTAGTTATATTAAAACCCTTATCATAGTGAAAATTGCTTCATTATTAAAGGGTATTAGACGTAGGACAAAAATTTTTTGAAAATAAATTGCTCATGTCATTCTCTATTTTTTTCGCTTTTTAAATTATCTCTTAAAAGCTTTCAATCTAAGTATTCAATGCCTTAATGTCTCTTACAATCACAGAAAACAATTTTTAAGCATGAACATTATTATTTCTTATTTAACTTTCCAGCACTTACTTTACTATTTCAGGCACTTCATTCAGATATTTAAGCACTAATTCAATTATTTGAAATATCAATTTAAAATTAGAGAGAAAAAGTCAGGACATCTATTCACCCTCTCTAGGTGCATTATCACAGTCAACTCATGGACCCAACAATCAACTAATGTAGCAAGGAAAGTAGAATTCAACTTCTTAAATAGCTCTTCCGCATGTCCAATGGCTATTTCTCATATGGCCATACATATATGACCCTCCAAACATGTTTTTAAGTAGAACCAAGTGTTATAATGTGATATTAAACTTGTTTTAACATTTTTTTTTAGAGAAAAACAAACATCATTAAGCCAAAATTTTCATAATCTTTGTCATTTGAGTTTTTGAAGTTTCATCTTATATATTTATTCTTTGATAGAGCTTTTTGAGCAATATTAATAATTTTCAATCTTTATAAGACAAGGATAGTATATTCTTTGGGAGAGAAAACAATAGTGAAGAATCTTTCTCTAGGAAGAGAAGTGTTTTTTGGTTTTAGAGTGAAAAACTACTCTTGGTTGACTTAGATGTTGTAAAGTTTCATAAGTGATCGATTAAACTTGTGAAATTAATAGAGAAATCTCGAGTAAAAACTTGGAAATTGGATATAGGCTTGAATTGGAGTTGAATCAAGAGAAATCTTCAAATGTTCCTTGTATTTCCTTATACTCTTTATATTTTTAGTTGCTCAATTGAAAGGTCTGCTTAATTTTGTTATTTTGCATAAGGTGTTGTTATTTCTTGTTTGATATATCATCCTAAATCTATTTCAAGTAATCTAATAGTTAAAAAGATCGTATGATTGGTATAAATTACTAAGAAACAATCTTTTGTATCAAGTTCAACTATATTTTGTTAAGTGCTCTTTTTTTGGTATCTTTATACTTGAAACATTAACATAAAGTCTCCCTTGATTGATATAATTATTGTTTTGTTTCATACTCTTCCAATTATAATTCATAAGAAGTATTTTGTAAGACAATTTTGAAAACAATTGAAACTTTTGTAAACGCTCAATTTACCCCCTCTCGCGTAAGGGTTGCCTTATCTAACATGTATTAGCATTACTCTCTCATGCCTATGAAAGACAAGGGCATATAACATACAATTACTATTATTATTATTATTATTATTCTTATTATTATTATTATGTATAAAACCTTATGAGCTAAAAATTTATCTCTTCATAATCAAAGACATTTCTAAATAATCTTGTCCATTGATTATGCCAACATAGAACCAAGACAATTTTTGCTACATGTACCATAACTAAATCCATAGTTGATCATGTATATTACCATAAGCAAATGACATAGATCAAGCATGGATGCGTAACATGGAAATTACATATAATGTGATCTAAATATGTCTATTTCCAATTGGTCCACCTTAAACTTTAGTGAAATCAAACCATACTAAAATTGGAGTGTGAATAAATAAATAAGTAATTTATTATTAGAGAAAATAACCTCAAAATATCTATAACTAAAATAACCATAGGATGTGTATAAAATAGACAAAAGCAAAATTAACTAAAATTGGATATCCTCAAATGGTATTCCATTTATATGAGTAGTATATTCATGAAAGACCTTGGGTGATAATCTTTTAGTAAGCGGATTCACAACTATGGGGTTGTGCTAATATGCTCTATAAACATATGACCACTTTAAACCATTTCTTTAACAAATATGAATTTAATGTTTACATGCTTTGACTTTTTTAAACTTATGTTGTTGTTAAAATATAAGATTGTTGACTTATTGCCACGGTATCTTAAGTTGGAATATAAGACTGCAAGCCTCAGCTGCCATCTGTTGAGGTTTAATATTATAAAATTGTATGAACTCTAATTAATATTGCTAAGAATTACCCAGATGGTGTATAATTATGATTGATGACAAGTAGTGCAATATATTACTAAAGAAATAATGTAATTGTCAATAACTTGTTGCAGGGATAGGTATTGTGCATAAAAACTTGTGTGCTAAAGAGAAATAAATAAACTTGGTTGTAAAAGATTATTAAAATTATATAAACAAAACAGTTGTTTATCTTTGTAGTGGAGCAGTTAATGAAATATTGGCATCTATATTGGACGCTTGGTGCAAATGTTCTATCTTGAAAACGGCGTGATGCTTGCGTGCTTGTTTCTAAATGTAGTTTAATTTGTAAATGAAGTGTAATTTATATTTTTGCAAAAAATTATTTACATTTAGCAGCAATCAACAACGTTGCTGCATATATATTGTTTTAAAAACAAATTTAAAGACAAATCAAAGGGAAAATTTTGGGCTTGTCTGATTCTATTATTTGTTTTTATGTTTTAAAAATAATTTTGTGAAATTGATTTTAGGATAGTTTTTTAAAATAAAAAAAATTAAAAAACTTGTTTTAATCCTATATTTTTAGAAACATGCTCAAAATTAACCCAAAAAACACTGTTTGAAAAAACAAGTTTTGAGAATGCTAATATCCTATTTAGTACCAAGAATTAAATTTACAATGTAGAATTATAAATCTGATGCTAATTTTATCAAAATTGAAATTGATTTAGGATTTTAAATTTTATGTTTGGACCATGTAAAGAATTAGAACATAAAAATGTAATTTCATATTTAATTCTAATTTTAAAATTTAAACAAAAGATAAATATTTGTTCTTTGTATTTGTATATATTACATGTTCAATATATATGTGCATATATGTGTGCGTGTATGTGCATGCGTGTGTATATACATGTATGTAATATATTTATTATATATGTATTTTTACGTGTTGGTATACATGGATATGTATTTATGCATGTGTATACATTGATACTACATATTCATTATATGTATTTGTGTATATGGAACATGTTTGGTATATATGTATGTGTGCATACTTATACACCCATGCAAGTGTATGTTTGTACATATAACAATTTCATTACATATATATTTGTATTTGTGCATGCAGATACATATGCAAGTACATATATATGTGCATATATGTTACATGTTCAATATGTAAGAATGTGTGGGAACACGCGTGTCCGTTTTAATCAAGTCAACTAGGTATTGAGTTTATTCAAAGTCCAACTATGTATTATTTTTAATATTAATTTATTTTATTCATAATAAATTTTGTTCATGAAAAATCTTTGAAATGTTAATTTTTTTAAATTTTAATTATTTTCCATTTCAAATCCTATTTTTTTAATTTCATTCTTTTCATTTTTAATTTTTCTTTAAAAATATTATTTTTCTAAAAAAATATTTTTTAATAAAAATAAGATGTGACCCAACTAGTTATTAAGGTTGGGTTTCAAAACTTATTCAAATTTATCTCACAACATTAGTTATATCTATATTTTTTATAGAATTACAATTTTGTCATTAATAAAAACAATTTTGAGAAACAAGTAAAATATTTAAAACTTGTTCTTGTTTTTATATTCTAAAAAACACTTTTCTGTTTTTCTTTTAGAACAATTAATAAACAACACATTACCAAACAAGTTTTTCTTGTTCTTTTATTTTTAAAAACAAAAAACTATTTTTAAAAACAACATTAATTTTTTTTTAAAAACAATATTTAAACAAGGCCTTTCTGTCTAATTAAGACCTCTTTATAGTGACAATCCTACGGTTGTAACCATTTTACATAATGAGATTTCTTAATTATACTGTTATATGTGGATCAAAAGTAAAAGTTTGGTGAGTTGCTTGCCATTAAACTTATTTTCACAATTGGAATTTTCTATGTTTCATTCAACTCCTAAAATTTTGACAAGTGTTGTTGTGTCGTTGCAACAAGTTGCATTATCAACTTATTCTTTGTATATAATGTATGTTTGGAATGAATTTAGATCAAAAAATTAATCTCTTTATTAGAAAGTAAATACAAATATGTATTCTATGACTGTCTCTTTACTTAAAAGTGTCAACAAGAAATTACATGCCCTAGATTATTTTTTATTTCAGTATAAATTTAAATTTTGATGAAATTTAAAAATAAATATAACAAAGATAGACATTAAAACAAAAACCAAACCAAAAACCATAATGATTTAAATATATTATACCCTCAAATCTAAATAAATAAATAGAATGTAAAATCACGATAAGTACACATATTAGCATATTATTTATCATTCATTATTATGAAAAATAATTTTAGTGAAAGAATGCAAAAGAATGCAGATTGCATCTCGAATCTCATCTTAGATGAGAAGTTTCCTTAGCAATAAATCAGTATTAACCTCCAACTATTCCTCCTTTATTACCTGTTTATCTTGAAGATAATAGAAAATAAAGTAAAGCTCAGTTACTTCGGATACTTTCCTAAAAGAAATTATGAACCCTTAGACTTACACATTAAAAAAATAATTTGAATATGACTTTAAAGTTTGTTCATATCAAAGTAACCACAAAAATAGATAATTGAAAGCAATAAATGAAGGCAAATAATGATTGAGAAGGGAATAATAATAGTGACCTAATCTTTGAAGTGCCTCAATGCAAAAATAACTCTTTGGCTTCATTTTACCTTTTTTTTATTAGGAGAGAGTTAAAGTGAGATTCCTTCTTTTTTGAATTACTCACAGCAACCCATAAAGTAACGCAATGGTTAAAACAATCGTTAATTTTTTTTAACAATTCATTATTTGTATTTTAATATATATATATATAGTCCTTTTAATATGGAAGCTCCATTTGATAAATATATATAGTCCTTTTAATATGGAAGCTCCATTTGATGGCCTTTAATATAATGGTTTTTATTGTTATATTTAAAATAAAATTTTAGTATTAAATTTAATAAGAAAAACAAAGGTAATAATTATATTGTTAAAAATATAATCCATTTTTTTTTTACATAAAAATTGAAAGATACTTTTCTCTTTCTAGTATTAAATGCAATAATTATAGATAGAGAAAATAAATAATGACCCAATGCCAATAACAAAATGTGCCTCAAATTCCAAAGGAAACTAACATAATTAATGCTAATTGTCTTCAATAGCTCTTGATTGTTTAATAGAAGCTAATGAAACAAATCTGAAAAGGCAAAATAAACTGAATTGATAATTTCTTACTTGAATGAACTTGCATTCCTAGACCTTCGAAATTCTAACCTCAACTTTACACGACAAGGCCTAATCAGGGTAGCGAAGGGAAATACAATAATAGTTTGAAAATAGTGTGCAATATGATACATTGCTTGCATTTAAAGAATATAACTAAAAATTGATTTTCTAGGGCATAAACTCGAATTTGCAATTAAAAATCTTGACAAGGGACAAGTTAAGATGGAAATACTAGACCAGTATGAAATAGACCTAACCCAGATGACGAAACAGGTAAACAAGACTGAAATATTTCTTACCAACATATTTAAAGATAGAATGTTTTCTAGCCAAGGAAATCTCAAAAGTTATGACGCAGAGATTATGTAATAAAGTTTCTTTCAATCATAAAGTTAAAGAATTTACACAAATAATAAGCATTTTTGAAATTGTAAAGAGTAAGTTAGATCTAATCATTAGGAAGCATAAAGAAATAGAGACTCCAACAAATATTATGTAAAAAAAAAAAAAAACCCTATCTTTTAGGGGATCGCTACTGTAATAGTTGAAAAACTCGTACAAGACATAATAAATATAACTGTTCCATCAAAATGTATAGACGTTAAAAAACAGATTGATTTTAAACTAATTCAAACCAATCCATACGCTCTCAATTTTAAGAAAATTCTGGCTAAACGCATACAAGTTCTGCACGAGAAAAAAAAATAGTGGAAGAAAGAATGGGAAAGCAAATAGTAAAAAACCAAGGTCATATTAGAGTGGAAAGAAAAGAGACGAGAAAGCCAATTCTCATAATAGGGATTCCCTCTCACCCATGAAGGAATAGACCTCCATTATTTCGAATGGAAATAAATTTACCATCACACCTATAAAATTTCAAAAATTACAAATATTATATTTGTTTATCAAGAGCATTTAAAAATATTTCCTACAAATTAAAAAGATAAAAATGGATGTATTAATATTGTTTGATGAAAGTATTTTAAAAAAATATGATTCTAAATTTAAAAACTAAAATGAATGTTTTAATTTTTTCCTGTTATTTCTAAATTTTTCATATTATAAAAATTGAATATTTTGTATTTTGTACATTAGGAGTATTTTGGCCATCTTCAGTTTTTCTTTCCATTTGGTTCATTTCATTTCATGCCATAACTAACATACTAGTAGGTCACAAAATTCTGTTCTATCAGGACTCGTTCACATTTCTCCTCCTATGTCATTCCCATGAAAATCATTCCATTCTAACGACCTCTCAATGGGCGTATGGTGACTACGTATCCAATATATGTATAAATATCTCATTACCGTGTCTTCCTGCAAAGGAATTAGCAAGAGACTAGTAGCATTACCAGAATGCTAGATCCTGATTTCCTTACAAGAATGTATGGACCCATTATCAACAATCATGAGTACAAGAACGAAATCAACCTGGTGTTAGATCCGAACTTCTTCAATCATAAATGCTACTTGGCAGAATTTACTTCTAGTTGATAACCAGATGAGACATTCTGCGAAGTCAAATTTATTCGCTGACTGCAATTAAGGGTAGTCCCCTAACAACGAAACAAACAAATTATCAATCCTAAATCTAAATCTTTCTATGGGTTGCCAAGCAATTCAATGCTCAGCTCAATAAGCATCAACTACAAAACAAAATCCTAGGAAGGTAAGGAAACAAATATAACACTGTTCAAGATGACAACATTATGATAATTGATATCATAAGTAATAATAATAAGTTCCTTTCTCCCAAAAAAAAAAAAAAAAGAACAGCAGAAAGAGAAGTCTAACATCAAACACGAAAATCTTTATTCCTAGGTAAAAAGGCTCCACATTTGTCATGTTACATAAGGGGAAATGTATTTTTTTTTATTTTGTTTCTTTGTAGATATAAGCCTCAACTATTTGGTCTTGAAAGTTTTTGAATCACTATTTCTTAGTCGCATGTTATTAGTAAAAAATAGGACAAATACAAGACAAACGTGCCTGCTACAGGGACCATGGGGTAAAAACTTCTAGAGCTTGTAAGAGTACGTTTCAAGAACCAAATAAATAAGTTATCTTTTAAAGGTTAAGATGTACAATTGCATAATAACTTAAAATGCAGTAGTCAAGTTAAATGATTGAAACAACTTACCAGCCTCCACGTCTTGAGAAGTAGTCATTGTCCAATGATATAGCAAGAGCAACAGCTACAGCTCTTTCTGACAGAGTCAGTGGACGAGCAACTTCTAGGTCCTGGATCTGAACAAAAAACATTATATCATTAGAAAGGAACACAAGTATAAGTTTTATTGATAGAAAAGTCTACCGCTCTAGCAGGCCCAATCTTGGAGCTAGGATCAGAAGTCCCAAACTGGATCACATACTGACCGGCATCAGTAAAAATCTGCACCATATTTCCAGTGAAAAATTATAAATTACAGATTGTCACTCAGACTTAAACGTCAACAGACAGACTAAAAGAATCAGAAGCATTGAACTTCAAGTAATTCCAGAGTCCAGACTACTCCAGTTAGAAGATTCCGCATAGTTTAGTATCACAGTTAAACAAGGACAATGCCAGATATCTAATTTAAGCAACATAAACTGAGACTTGAGTACTAGGGTAAACAACTAATTAGGTCACTAGTACCACAAGGATCAATCCCCTAGCAGATCTTTCTGGACAAATCCTCTTGGACTGTTAAACAGGTGGGGGGGGGGGGGGGGGTGGGTCTTCTTTCACCTTTTTTCTGTTTTCACTTACCTATGCCATTAGTCATAAGTAAAACAATTTCTAAGGGCATTGCCCTACGAATCACAGACAAGTTGACATGTAAAACTTCCAAAGACACAAGACATAATAAGATGTTTTGTGTGTGTATGTATACACACACAACACACTTAAACTATACCATTTAAATTAGTCGTATATAACCAAAATTTGAAAACAGTAATTACCAGGCTTAGTACTAATGATATCTACTCTAATTCATCAACAGAAAAACAAACCTCCAGCAACTAGCCAGCTTTTTGTGTGTTAGATAATTTAGGGAGTTTGGCTAGACTAAAAGGCAAAGAATTATGGCAAGAAAGCTTGATTTGTTTAGTCAATTTTGGTTGGAGAGGACTATTCTTATCCTTAAGGACATGTTTGGTTGTTGGAATGCTTAAGAATGAGAATGGATTTGGAAAAGAAAATAAGCTTTGATGGAATAGAAATTTGAGCCCATGTATTATGGTTGGTATGATATAATGAAAAAGAATGAGAATGGGAAAGAAGATTAGGTAAATGACCATAATGCCCTTATAAAAATATAATTATTATTTATTATTAAAAATTTATTATTATTAAAAATTAATATTTTATAAAAAAAATAAATTTTAGGTAAAATCTTTTGTGCACTCACAATTTTGAATGTACCAGTACACCTAGTTATAATGTAAGGATATAATTGTAATATTATTATTTTTTGGATTGATATTATTATAATTATGTCCCTATATTATAACTGAATATATTGGTGCACTCAAAATTGTGAGTGTACTAAAGATGACACTTAAATTTTATTATTATAATAATATTAATAATCTTGACGCTATCTTCATCATTCTTATTGGAATCTTTGTAATCTGATTCATCGATTATCTCCTTCTCTGATCATCTCCTTGACGATGTTTGGGGCTGCTCTTCTCGTCCAAATTCAATTACTATGTCCAGATTCGGTCATCAAGCAACCATACCACTCATTATCTCTCTCTCTTGACAGTCGAAATTTCTTCCTCTTCTAGCGAAAATCTTAGATCTCTTCTCTCAACGGAAGGTTTGGAAAATGCCAGTGATGGGGGCTGCGTCGCAAATCTTTCATCTCTTCCCTCTCTCAAGATGAAGTTGCCATTAACGGAGGGAGGAGAGAGAAGTTGAAGATGGAAGAAAGAGAGAGAAGTTAGAAGATGGAGGAATAAGAGAGAAGTCGCATAATGAAGGGAAGAGAGATAAGTGAGAAGATGGAGGAAGGAGAGAGAAGCATGGACATTACGGTAAATTACATTGGGATTCCTTGGAAAGCACTGGTTTCTCTTGCCCAGCTGAGGGTGTCTTCATTCCCATATAGGAGTGAGGATTGCCAAGGGAGTCCCATTCCCTTAGCAAAAATACCTACCAAACACGGGAATGCCTATTCCCATTCCCGTGCCCCCATCCAAATTACTCCAACCAAACATACGCTAAAGACAAAGGCTTTGCCTAACTCCTAATAGTTATGATGGTAAAGAATTGTTATAGCCTCTCTTGGCATTCATGATATGGTTTCTTTTGAATGTCCTCCTTGGTAGATGTTGTTATGAAAAAAACACATGGGACCAAACACAATTTATCATTGAAAGACTCAAGATTGGATGTGAGATCAATGGAAAGAATAAACAAAACCCAAGAAAATCCCTACCATGTGTGAAATAGGATTCAAGAATAGTATGTACAAAACATGAACTTATAATCCATTATTTATGCCACTTCACCCACATGACTCTTGTACTCTTACTTTGTGTACTCTACATGAAACTCCTTTCTTAGACCCTATTTGGTGTGACATGTAAAGTTGGATAGGATTATATAAGCTGATACAATCAATCCCAATACAAAGTTTTGTGCACACAAGATTGTGAAAACTTATATGGTGGTGAAGACCTTTACACTGTGACTTTGTATGATATTATAGAACCAGTGATAAGCCCCCAGCTATCACCATCCCTACAACCACTACCTTTGCCTTGCCAATACTATCATTATTACTATTAAAGTCACTACCACCACTACAATTACTACTATTATCACTACCAACGCAATCACCACAACCATAACTATAGTCACTAGAAATTACTCAAGCCACCACTACCACTAACCCCATTATCATTATCATCAGAACTAGTGTTGCCACCACTGCTAGTATAGTCATCAATGTTGCCACCATCACTACTATTGACATTGTGACCACCCATACTACTATTCTCATTGCCGTCAAAATCAACATGGCCACCATCACCAATATTGTTGGACATCACATCATCCTTATTGTGATCATATCTTTATATTCAATAAGCACTAGAGAACTCTTGTTTAGTTATATGTCTAGGGCGATATTTTAGGTGTCATTTAATATTATATTTTAGTTATATTTATCCTTTTTTTCAGACGTTTTGTTTCAGTTTTTATAAGACACGGATTATTTTTGTTTCAATCCCTTATAATAAAATTAGTTTAAGTATTCTATTTTGATTAGGATAGGATTAGCATTAGGTTACATATCTCTCTGACTCTCCTTTGCTATCTATATATGTAACACAGTTTCCATCTAATAAATAAGTTCAGAGGATCATTAACCCTGAACTTGAACATGGCATCAAAGCTACATCCACATATGACAGCAACAACAGCTTGCCAAAAATACCATTCGGTCACCTTCAGTCCCTTTAAGATCTAAATCATCACTTCCAAACAGGAAACTGTACCTTCATAATTAGATGACAACAAACCAACTAGACCTTGCAGAAACAACTGCATTTGCGCCAGACTGAACTAAAACATGGTGTCAAAGACACAGCCTCAGTACGAGATTCTTCATGCAAGCTTCCTTGCAATGTGCTGCTCCCCAAGTCTCTTCCAAGTGCAAAACCAAAATATGATCTCTAACCCGCACAAAAAGAGGCAATCTGACAAAAACAGAGAGAAGAATCGAAAAGGACAATCTACCTTCTCCGATGTCAATGCTTTGTTTTTTCTTTTGTTGGGGTAAGACTCAATTATGTTTAGGGTTTAAGGTATATAGTACCTTTACTTTGAGACCTTGTATGGCAAAAGAAATATATTACGTAGAGATCCAAGAATAGTAGCTATAGAGTAACCCTTAAACCTTTGATTATACTAATACTCTGACTACATAATGACTCTTACACCCTTGGGGTTCACTTATACTATGCCTGTTACTATGGGTTCAGTATGACTACATAACAACTCATACTCCTCTTTAATACAATGCAATAGTTTGTGAGAGAATTTTATAAAACTTAAAATTACTTTGATGATGAAGAAAAGATTATAGAAAATAATGGATAATTACCATCCATATTCAACAGAAGTTACAAGAGTAAAAGGTCAAAAAAGAAATGTAAAGCCCAGAACCAACCTCAAAGCCAAAACCCCTCCAATCACGATCTATATTAGCTAGCACTTCACCATTAATATCTTTCAAGGTGAATGTCCAATTCCAAAAGCCAGGATTCTCAACCACAGCAAATTGTTTATTCCTGCAAATTTTTTGCTTTTAGACTTACATTTTACACAAAAATTAGAACAATGCAATAGTCAAACTTGAGGTTTTGCCCAAAACTGAATTCAAATAAAACCAATATGCATGGAATAAGAGAAAGAGAGAATACATTGGAAAGTCTTGATAAATATAGGCTAGTATTACATAAATAACAAAGTGAAGGTTGTTTACCTCAAGATACAACCGATATGGCACTTCTATAGTATAACTAAATAAAGGAAAAAGAAGATAAACTAACCCTATTCCTCCCCCCTCATTCCCCCCCTTTCACCCCCTGCGGCGGGGGGCCAAAAGCTGGAGCATATAAACAGCATGCACCAAGCTTGTTACAAAAGGAAGAGATATGCCATAAAATTAACAGCACTGCTATAAGCAGGTGAATTGATTAACCACGGGTATAACGCACAACAAGAAGAGCAGCTGGGTGATGCCAAGCCAGAAAAAAGTACCACAGTTGTGATGCAAAGAAAGATTGGTAGAGATGAAACTCCTGGTAACCTTAGTATACATATATGGAACATGTCCACAAGAAATGGTAGAAAAGAAGGTTACAGAGTTGCAGTGAACTAATGAACCAGTATAACACAAACCAGACGAAACAGCAATGAAGAAACAACAGGAAAAGATAAGAAAAAAACTCCCTTGACATTTGAGAGGTCAAGGCCTCTCCACAAAACACCCGGAACTTTCTCAGCCTTCTTTGCCCAGCCTTCCACTCTTTTAGTGCTACTTACATGTGTGAAGTACCATCAGAGTGCTACGCCTGTCTCTTTCTGTTAGGATACCCACCTTCCTCATCATTAGCTCTGATCTTCTGTTCCCTTTTTGCCCCTTCTTTCTTCTATAAACCAGCTGCCTAAGTTGGGCTTCTTTGGGCTCAAGCCTAACATTACCCTCCCCAACAAGAGTCACATTGTCCTCAAGGTGAAATTCTGGAAATTGGGCCATGATCACATCATAATCTTCCCAAGTGTTTTCATAGTCAGGTAGTTTCTGCCATTTAACTAAGATTTCCACCTTGCCATCCATCAATTTCCTTGCATTCTTCATTGTTTCTAGTGCAACCCGAAGCTCTATCTCCTTTGATAAAAATGGAGGAATCTGTTGGGAGGAGGTGTCCTCGTATAGGGATCTTTTCAGCTGAGACACATGAAACACCAGATGAATTCTAGCCTCGGGGGGTAACTCTAATTTGTACACTGCAGCCCCATATTTCCCCACCACCTAGTAAGGACCCAAAAAACAGGGGCTCAACTTCTCATTGGTTTTTCTTGCTAATGATTTCAGCTTGTAGGGGTTAATCCATACATAAACCAAATTGCCTATTTCAAAGCTCACATCCCTTCTCCTTTTATCTGCATAATGCTTCAAATACTGTTGGGCCTTTTCCAACTGTCCATTCAGTTCTGTTAGAATCTGGTTGAGCTGAAATATGATGTCATTCACTTCCTGCACAAGTAAGGATACATCCTCCAGCCTAAGAAGTGTTAGGGTACCGCGCCTATATAGTGCCTTGAAGGGTGTCGTGCCCGTTGATCTAATATAGGTGGTGTTGAACCAATACTCAACCCAAGGAAGCCACCTCACCCACTGTTTGGGCTTATCCATAGCAAAACACCTCAAACAAGTCTCAAGACTTCAATTGACAACTTCGGTTTGTCCATTGGTCTCTAGATAATATCCAGAGCTGTATTTCAAGACTGAACCAGCCATTTTAAACATCTTCCAAAAATTACTGATGAACACCCCATCCCTATCCGATACAATGGATTTTGGGAACCGATGTAACCTGATTATCTCCTGAACAAATAGTTTAGCTACTGACTTTGCAGAAAAAGGATGTGCTAGGGGTATAAAATCTCCATACTTAGTGAGTCTATCCACTACCACCAAAATGGTATCACATTTTTCTGATTTAGGCAAGCCGACAATAAAATCCATACTAATATCTTCCCACATAGGTGTTGGAATGGGCAACGGCTGAAGTAGACCAGCTGGGTGCGTAGCTTGGTATTTATTCTGTTGACAGGTCATATACTTGGCTACGTAGTTCTAGATATCCTTCCTCATGCCCACCCACTATACCACTTCTCCAATTCTCTTATACGTTCGAAGGCACAACCCGAATGTTCTTTGATTGGAGGGTCATGGAACTCCTGAATCAGCCTCGAAATTTGTGCAGAAATTTTTGGAATCACTGTCAGAAACTTACGAGTTTTATTTTGTAAATATCCTAGATTTTATTCTTTATATTTAACCTAGATGTTTTTGTTATCTCTTATTTGATTCTGATTTTCTGTTTAATTTTTTACTTAGTTGTTAGGATAATATCCCTATTTTTTAGGGATTTACTAATAGGATTCAAATAAGATTAGTATCCCTATTTCTAAGGGATTTACCGATTAGATTTCCTTAGGATTGTAACTTCTAAACATTGAAGCTAAGCTTTTGTGAATAATAAGAGTATATATATATTTTCCACTTAGATCCCCTCCTCTCATGAAACCCTAATTCCCTTTTTTCATCAAAATTAACTGCACCTCTAGAACCCTAGAAAGATGTCAGACACCACTCACTCTAGCTTAAGCAATATTCTACCTAATGCTGAGAATATCACCACAACAGCTAGTGACCTTCAAAGGATCTAGGCAATCTATCGCTTAAATGGGCACAATTTTTTAAAGTGGTCCCAATTTGTGCATACGTTCCTAAAGGGTAGAGGAAAGCTGAGTCATCTGCTAGGGAAAGGACCATCAAAGGAGGATTCCAAGTTTGCAGCATGGCATGAACAAGACTCCATGGTCATGTCTTGGCTATGGAGTTCTATGATCCCTGAAATAAGTGACACTATTATGTTCATTAATTCTGTTAAAGAGATTTGGGATGCTATTCATCAAACATACTCTAAAGCCAATGATGCATCAAGAGTATACAAATTGAAAGCAAAGATAGGAGCCATTAAACAAGGAGCCCGAACAGTCACTGAATATGCGAATTTGTTACAAGGATTGTGGCAAGAAATTGACCACTATCAATGTGTTCAGAAGCATCGCAGTGAAGATGTTATAGCACTGAAACGGTTCATTGAGAAAGAGAGAACTTTTTAGTTTCATGCCGAGTTAAATGTTGAATTTTATCCAATAAGAGTACAAATTTTAGGAAGGGAACTGCCTTCAATAAATGAGACTATCTCTATTGTTTGAGGTGAGGAAGGGAGATGAGGTGTTATGCTAGAAAATCAAAGTGGAGAAGGTTCAGCACTATTCTCTAAAATTGCTTAACAGAAGGAGGAGTTACAGCCAACAAGGAACCAAAGAATAAATAGCTCAAAATCCTCAAACAAGGACTCTCTCTTCTGTAACTATTGTAAAAAACATAGGCACACTAGAGAAGATTGCTGGAAATTGAATGGGAGACCACCCAATCTGAATAAGGGAGCAAGAAGAGGGAAAAGAGCAATGATGAGCAGTTCACATCAGGATGAGGCAGGAAAGATAGTTAAAATAGCACCTGAATTTAATAAAGATGACAATGAAAGGCTGAAAAACTGATTGGAATCACTAGATACATCCATACCAACTTCAATAGGTACTTGCTCTCTTGTTCTTTCAAAGAAACTCTTAGGTAAACCCTCTTCCTTTTGTGTTTCTAATGAAAATTCTACAAATCCCTTGGTATGGGTAATTGATTCTTGGGCAGCTGATCACATGACATCATCATCTAAATACTTCTCATCTTATAAACCTTGTCCTAGCAATAAGAAAATCACCGGTGGGTCTATAGCTACAGTTGCAGGTGTAGGAGATATTCATTTGGGTTCTCTAACACTTAAAAATGTCCTTCATGTTCCTAAATTGTTTGCTAACCTAATTTTTGTTCAAAAGCTCATTAAAGATACTCAATGCCAAGTAACCTTTTTGTTGCAGCATACCCACATAGTGTCAACTACCTCATTTATTAGTCTCACTATTGTATTTATTAGTCCAACTAGTAATTCAACTATTGTACTAATTAGCCTCATTTTTAGGTATAGATTTTGTATATAAATATCCATGTTATCAAAGTGATTCAACAAGGTGAAATACAAGTTCTTTCCCTTCACTACACTTTTATTTCTCTCACTCTGTGTTTCAGGAACAAAGCATGAAGATGATGATTGGGCTTGCTAAGGAAGAAGCGGGCCTTTACTACCAGGAAAACCACCACATAAAGAGCAAAATTGAGAGCCACTTACCCCATTCCCTCCTTTTGGAATCATCTATGCCCAATAAAGAGAGAATTTGGCTGTACCATAGAAGATTAGGACATCCCTCCTTTAAAAGCATAAAAACAATGTTTCCTACTTTCTTTGAAAAATTAAATCTTGCTGATTTCCATTGTAATGACTGTGAACTTGCTAAACATAACCAAGCTTCCTTTCCTATTAATGATCAAAGAAGTATTTCTCCCTTTATGTTGGTTCATAGTGATATTTGGGGACTTGCAAGTGTACCTAATATATTGGGGGCAAGATGGTTTGTATATTTCATTGATGATTGTTCTAGAGTAACTTGGGTCTAGTTACTAAAAAATAAATCAGAGGTCAGTAATATTGTCCCATTGTTTTTAGAATAATTAAAAACTAGTTCAATGCCTCAATTAAGAGGTTCCAATCAGATAATGCTAAGGACTATTTTAATCAAACACTTTCTACCTCTTTCAAAAAGGAAGGGCTAATCCATGAATCTTCATGTGTAAACACATGCCAACAAAATGGGGTGGCAGAACGAAAAATGGGGCAACCTCTTAATATAACTAGAACTCTACTGTTTCACAAAAATGTTCCTAAAATGTACTGGGGTGAGGCTGTATTACCAGCAACTTATCTTAGCAATAGAGTCCCTTCAAGAGTACTAGAATTTAAAACTCCCATGGACATTCTAAATTGGGGCGTAAACTGGCAGCCACTCCATTTGAATACAATCATGGATTGTGTGAGGCTCCAGATGATGTAGTTGTGGACAAAGGATCATACCAGCGTCTAGCTGGAAGATTAATTTATCTTTCACATACACAGCCAGATATAACATTTGCAGTAAGTATGGTTAGTCAATTCATGCATAAACCTAAGGAAAGTCACTTGAAGGTAGTCCATAGAATACTACAATACTTAAAAGGTACCCCTAGAAAGCGAATTTTATTTAGAAAAGGAGGAAAGGCCACCTTAGAAGTATACACTGATGCGATTATGCAAGTTCCTTGGTTGATAGGAGGTCTACATCTACGTATGGCTAACACCGACATTATGGTCATTGTCTCCTTAAGAGAATCAAATGCCTTTTGGGCCTCCTCACTCCATTTGAAAGCATTCTTCTTAAAGGAGTCCAGTAAGTGGGGCTGCCAACTTCCCATAATTCTGCACAGACCTTTGGTAATACCCGGTGAAACCAAGGAATCCCTGAAGTGCCTTGAGGTCCCTTGTTACCGACCACTTAACCTTGGCTTCAATCCTGGAACCATTAGCTTCCACTCCCTCTGCTGAAATCACATGTCCCAAGTATTCTAACTTGGTTTGGGCAAAAGCATAATTTTTCTTGTTGATCACCAATTGATGAGCCTTCAACAACTCAAACACTTTCCTCAAATGACCCACATGTGTGGCAAAATCAGTGTTGTCAATTAAAATATCATAAAAAAATACTAGCACAAACTTTCTCAAATATTGCTTGAACACATCGTTCATCAAAAATTGGAAAGTTGAGGGTGCGTTGGTAAGTCCAAAAGGCATTACCATGAATTCATAGGCCCCTCATGCATTATAAATGCTGTCTTTTCCCCATCTTCAGGCTTCATGTGAATTTGGTGGTACCTTAACTTGAGATCCAGCTTTGAAAAAATGGCAGCACCTCCCAACTCATCAAGAAGCTCTTCTAGAGCTGGTATATGGAATTTATCAGTACTGTTAGTTTGTTAAGCGCCCTATAGTCCGCACAAAATCTCCAACATCAATCTTTCTTTCACCAACAATACCAGATTGGCATAAGGGCTACTACTTGTACGAATAATTCCAACAACCAACATTTCACTCACCAACCTTTCGATTTCCACCTTTTGAGAATGGGCAAAACGATAGGGTCTAATATTTAGAGGTTGTTGCCTTGAATACTATAGCATGGTCCCTTGATTTGTGGGGAGGTAAACCACTCCCAGCCTTACAAATCTCCTTGAATTCTTCTAGCAACTTCTAAATTTCTTCATTAGTTTCTGCTAGAACTTCATGCATGCTTATTTCTCCAAATTCAACAAAGTACCCCTACCCTTCTTTCTTGATGGGATTAAGTACAACATTCAATTGGATCCCCTCTTAGGCACCTCCATTCCTTATTAATTAAAAATTTCATTGACAATCTTTTCCAATCCACCCTAGTCTCACTCAAGGACTGCAACCAAGCAATTCCCAGCACTATATCAGCCTCACCCAAATTGAAATGGTAAAAATCTTGCTACGCCCTAACCCCTTGTACCTCCAACTCAAGCTTCTTACAAACTCCATTATTCTTTACTTTATAACCATTCCCCACTGTGATAACGTAATTAAAGGTAACCTGTGGCTGTATAGTAAGTTGTTTCACCAGCTTGGAGCTTATAAAGTTGTGGGTGGCTCCACTATCAATTAGGATCAATACATCTTCACATGTTAATTTCCCATCAACTTCATGGTTCTCGGTCTAGCCACTCCCACAATAAACTTCATTGATAACTCTGTCAAGTCTTCCTTCTTTTCTTCCCTTTCCTCCTTGATTTCATCATCATCCTCCTCTAGCTCTTCTTCTTCACCCATCACCAATATTTGCAGGGACTTATTCTTGCATTTGTGAGTAGGAATGTACTTCTCTTTACACTTGAAACACAATCCCTGCTCTCTTCTCCTGGTGATGTCTACATTTGAAAGTCTCTTAGACCTCCCTTCACTTTTGGTGTTACTGCCAATGCTAGATTTATTGTCATTTTTTGTTTTCTCTCCAAGAGTTGTCTCTCCCCCTTTGCTGTCAGTATTTTTTTGTAGTATTCTGCTAGTTACTCTACACCATTTCCATGGAATTAAAACTTCTACTAAAGCTGGAACGAAACCCACTCCATTCCCATCATTCACGCTCTTCACCCTTTTGTCCTGTCTCTTTTCTTTAACTTTTTCCAATATCAAGTTTTGTTCCTCCACCTGAACAACCAAGTCCATTAGCTGCTTCAAAGTAGTAGGGCCCATCCTGCTCACCTCAGCTCTTATTTCCTTCTTTAGCCCATTCTTAGACGCCTCCATTAGCAACTCGTTGGAGGCTTCCTTCATGGGTTCAATCACAAATTCGAACTGCTCCCGATATTCCGCCACAGTCCCTTCCTGTTTTAATGCCATTAATATCTCATACTGGTCCCCTAGCTATCTGCTATGAAACCAGTCTAGTAACTCCCTTTTGAATGTCTTCCAAGTGCTTATGGGTTCCGAAGACTCTAACCATTGGAACCAGTTTAAAGCCTTCCCCTTCAAGCAGACAACGATGACTTTTAACTTCTCGTCCTCCCTTACATTATTTAGGAGAAAGTAGTGCTCCACTCTGAAAATCCAACCTATAGGGTCATCACTAGAGAACAGAGGAAGTTCGAGCTTCTTGAATATGGATGCATCTCCCCTTCGTTTGTTGGGCTCATGTTGGTCGTCTCTTGAGCACAAGAGGACACTTCTACCACCTCCTTGCCTCTATTCTACTCAGTTGGTCCCTTCTGTATCTCGCTCACTTTCTCTTGGAGGTCTATCAACAATTCCATGATTGTCGACAGTTGAGTCTGCATCTCCCCTATGGTTTTCACCAACGTATCTACCCTTTGTTCCATTCTTGTACCTACCATAACCCCACAGAAAGATGCTTTGATACCAGTTTGATGAAACTCCTGGTAACCTTAGTATATATATATATATATATATATGGAAAATGTCCACTAGAAATGGTAGAAAAGAATGTTACAGAGTTGCAATGAACTAATGAACCAGTATAACACAAACCAGACAAAACGGCAATGAAGAAACAACATGAAAAGATAAGAAAACAACTCCCCTGACTTTCAAGAGGTCAAGGCCTCTCCACAAAACACCCAGAACTTCCTTAGCCTTCTTTCCCCCTTCTTTCCCCCAGCCTTCCACTCTTTTAGTGCTCCTTACATGTGCAAAGTACCATCAAAGTGTTGTGCTGTCCCTTTCCATGAGGATACCCACCTTCCTCATTCATTAGCTCTAATCTCCTTGTCCCCTTTTTGCTCCTTCTTTCTTTGGGCTTCAGTCCAACAAAAAATAACACAAGAAGTAGCTTTAAAACTGCCATAAAAGTAGCCAAAAAATCACTGGCTGACTATCAAAAAAGTCTACAGAAGAGGCTAGAAAACAATTGGAAAAAAGGGCCAAAGTTCTGCTAAGTTGTTGTAGAAGCAATGAAGAAGGGGCTAGAGAACCACCAGACATGGGAGGTTGGATATCCTTAAAGAATTGATCAGTGCTTCAGCCATCATGATACCATGTAAAGAATAAAAGAGAGAGAATACTTTGAAAAGGTCGATAAAGGGAGGCTTGATCACGTATAAGTAAAATAGAGTGAAGGTTGTTTAGCTTGAGATACAACCATGCGGAACTTCCAGTGTAACTCAATTAAAAAAAATATTGATAAACTAACACTATTCTGACACAATAAAATAAGTCAACCACACATATAAACAAGGCTATGCTGCATAGGTACAGGCATAAGTAGTAATGGATGCGAAATTGTTCCATCTATCTAGTAAATCTATAACATGGATACATCAAAACACACTATAATGTAGTAATGGACGTGAAGTTGTTCCATCTATCTTGCGATCTTCCAAACTATCAACAAGGTGGATGGCATTATTGTTATTCATTTGATCTTCGGGACAAAAGACGACTTGTATTAAAAAGTAGAAGGTACAAATAATTGGAGGAATAAAAATCCCCAAATCAGAAAACACAAATAAATCACCAAAAAGAACAAAGTAACTAAAAGCCCTATAAAACGAGTTAGTGTAGAAGAGTTGATATCATATATAATGGTTCCTTTCTTGATTAAAAGAAAATGTAGAGCCCCAAGAAGAAGCCATAAATACAATTCTGTCCCATAACATAATTATATACAAAGATAAGCCCTTGAATATGCAAATATTCTTTTCCAAACAAACAAACCACTAAATCTCATAAATCCCACATTGCTACAGTGTTTTGTTTCCCTTTCTGTTAAAAAACCCTTTGATTTGCATTTCAAGAAACTGTTCCAATGTACAAGGACATAGCCAACTCTCTCCATCAATGTCAAAGAGCTTATTCCAAGGATAACTCACTAGTATACAATGAAGAGATAAATGGGGAGAGTTTCCAAATCAAATTTGACATAACATAACGTACTAGTCAGTAGAAAGAGCTATATGGGGCCATCACACCAGTAACATGTCAATGTTTGATTGAGTTATATGGTCATTGTTTGACTAGAGTTCCACTTAGATTTCTCAACACTCCTCCTCAAGCTAAAGATTATACAAGCTTCAGCTTGTTATAAACAAAACCTAATTTTAAAATGAAAACATAATTAAACTGGGACACCTGGATATTGCACCCAATTTAAAATTGAAAATGTATCTAAATTGGGACACCTAGGTACTGCACCACAACTCACAAGGTTACAATCTCATGATCATGACTCAAGAACTTTGTAGCAACTAGAATTTCCTCTGACAATGTTCTTTGTAGACAAAGAACTCCCAACTTGCTTCCCATGAGCAGCCTCCCCGACATTCTCTTAGTGGGTCTCCACCACTCAGGTTTGCTCATTAAGGCACCCAATAACATGCAACTCTAGTGCTGAAGTCTTTAATTCACTGTGTTAGTTTAAAAATAATTTATTATCAAACAATGATAAGAAAAAGAGTTCGCTGAAAACTTTTTTACATGCATCAGAATATACTTAAATGGCCAGAAAAGGAGTAGTACAGTCTAGACTGGACTACTGGAGCCATGCCAGAGAAAATGCGGGGGTTCAGAGCTCACTTGGAGAAATGATCAAAGCTCTGTCCCAGAAATATTTAAGTTACTGAAGGTCTATTCTTCCCCCAAACAAGGCTAAATGATACCATGTAAATTTCAAGATAAAATTAGAAATATGCCAAATAAGGAGGCTTGCATGCATGAGAAACTCTCACATATATTGAGGTGGCCCTTCTCTTTTTATAATAATCTGAAGATAGAGATTAACTACAAGATAAACTCTTAAAACATAATGACAGAAGATAACTCCTAAGAATAATGAAAATAAATAAATAAGACTCCTAAAGAATAATTAACTCATAAACTCCAGATAATAATAACCCTTGACACTACACTACGGTAAACTCCTAACCATTAGGCCACTTAGATAGGTTACTAAACAGAAACGAAAATACCTGTCACGCAAATCAAATTGGCATATAAATAAAACACACCAAGTTAACTCCACGGGTATAGAGATAAAGAAAATTTGGTATATTAAACTCCAATTCACACAATATATTGGATTGCAACAAAAAAAAATCTGCAAATAAAATTTTGAGACAGGAAAGTCAACTAAATGGCACATAAGATGTTATGATCTTGTTCAGTAATCATTATAATTAGTGTAACTTAGAAAAAAGTATGTCAATATTACCCTAGGTACAAATCATAGATTCTCCTCCAAAGATGCCAACGCCTGTGAACTACACCAATTTCCTGAAGAGAGAATTAGGCTCAATTTAACAGCCACAATGCTGAAAAACTCATGATAGCCTCTTAATAATGAACAGGATTTAGATAAAAGTGGCACACCTTGCCATCAATTTCTGCATAAATTGAACTAGTTATCCACCAAAAGGGTCGACGAACCTAGCCAAGGATAAACAGAGCCTTAATTAAGCTGAAATCAATTAAAGACAGATATTCTAATATTGTATTAGTATGCATCAGGATAAATTTTGTATGCATCAAATAGAATCAAAATAAAATTTTTGCCAGTAGTCCATACCCTAAAGAGCACATTACCCATAGAATCAGTTATATACGCAACAAAAGGCCGCCTTGTACGAAGAAACTGCAGCAAGACAAGTTCAATGATACAGAATATTAGGCCTGTAAATAAGAACTATACTTTAATATAAGATCAATTATGACCTAATAACACAAAATCCAAGTCCAGGTACAGACCTTGACCAAGGACCACAAATTGATTTAAGCATTGATAAAAATATTGTAATACCCCTAAAATTCAGATTAAAGGAAACTAAACTGACTCAACAATTTTCCATCACTGAAGACATATGACCCTGAAATCTCTTAAATAGCTAATGAAATGAAACAATTACGTTGAAATCCTATGTCAATAGTGGATCTGGATCATATATCAAAACCTCTTTGCTATTTTAAAGTGCATGTTTCCTTGACTCTCTTTCTTCTACATCACTCCCTTTGAGGCCAAAGCCTTTGTTTGCTTAGCTTTACTTCATGGAATTTACACCAAATATCATCAGTAGGTGCAATTTACATGTAAAGGGTGAAGGTAGATAACAGAATAAGGCAGAAGACAACATAGTTAGTTAGTTAGGTGTTAACTACTGCCTACTGGAATTAGTTAGCTATTATAACTACTGTTAGCACCCTGAGAGATATAAAAAGGAGAGAAAGGAGGTGTGTTGTATGTTCCCATACAGAGATAGGATTCAGAAGAATAGTGGGTACTGAGAATTCTTGTTGATACATATAGGACAATACAACACAGCTCCTTTCTCTTGATGACTTCCTTTTATATCTCTCAGGGAGCTGTCAGTAGTTATAACAGCTAACTAATTCCAATAGTTACACATAACTAACTCTGTTATCTTCTGCCATATTCTGTTATCTACCTTCTTCCTTTACACATAACATGCAGAGGCTGCATATTATCACCTCATGTGCATGTCAAGTGCGATAGAAGGATAATGAATGGTATTTATTGTTTTTGCACCTAAGACTAATCCAAACTGTTACTTATTCTGTATAGCAAGCAATGAGCAGTGCTTTGCCCACAAAACTTGGACAGGCTTCTACCAATTCATCCCAAAGGTTTGGTAGATAAGGTATCCAAGAATTGTTTTTCAAAAACATGCAACTTTAGCAGCAGTGTAAGTTAAATTCATTATAATTTTTGGGACAGGGATATCTATCATCTCCACCAAATCCTTATGGTGTACTACTAGCGAGGCTTGTGAGTGGTTTCTTTGACGGACCATTCAAGAGGTTTGAGGATTTTATTATTTTGAAGCATTTTGTTCAAATGTTCATATTGCTTTTCTTTTCACTTGTCACAATGTCAGATTGGATACACTATCCTTGGCTCCTGTAGTTCCTCCTCCATCTACAGTAAAAATATTTCTTGAAAAGGTTACATGTAAGGAATTATACTAACATGGAAAATTCAAGAAAAGTGCCACTTCCTAAAATAGGCAAGCATTATGAGCAATTGGAGATTGCTAAATTTTCTTTTCACAAATTCACATGCAATGATAATATACTAACATGAAAAAGAAAAACCGAAAGAACAAAAAATCAAAAGCTTTGAGTATGAAATAGGCAAGCATTAAGGTATTTCAGATTGCACTTTCTATGAAATCATGATAAAATAAACAATGTTAATATTAAGCTCATACCCTGTGGTCGATAAATGATGATCAGTACCCCAAAAAAAAATCACAACTGCAGTGAGCATTAAAAGATGAAATTGACTACCTGTCTGACAATTATGTTGCTCTGTTCTCGAATAAAACCTACAGGCTGTATCATAACAAAAAGCAGTATACAAGTTCAAACTTCATTATGATCAGTCATGCAAGGAAAATAACTGTGAGATGGTACTTAAACAATAGAAAGTAGAATGATCACTGACCGATTGGGGATAGCACACATCAACAATCGCATACCGATTTTCCTTCAATCCATCCAAGCAAAATTATGAAACAAGACATTAAGTTATAAGCAATAGCCAAAAGAAATAAAACAGTACACTAAACAGAAATAATAAAATTCTTGGAAGCTCCCAGGAGCAATCCACAACCACAAGAAAAGTTTTAGAGATCCCATTATCTATATCATGATCCTAGCTTCAAATTCAAGAGGCAATATGTCTTGATTAGTTATTTGTTTTAGACAATATTTTAGGCATACTTTTAATTTTTCAATTTGGCTGTATTAATATTTTTTTAGACGTTTTATTAAAGTTTTGATAGGATAAGATTATTTTCATTTCAGGTCTATTAGGATAAAATTAATTTAAGTATTCTATTTTGATTAGGATAGGACTGGCATTAGATTATATCTCTTTTTGGCTCTATTTTGCTGTCTATATATCTACAAAGTTTCCATCTAATAAAAAAAGTTCAGAGGATCATTAACCCTGAATTTCTACACAAAGGACTCGCAAAAAAAAAAAGCACAATGAGATTGTCTCACTGTGTCACACATGATTCTGAATGAAAGAACCAATACAATTAGGAAGGGAGATTGGTCAAAAACACAGCCAATTTAATCTCACAAAATCAGAAGCCAGAAAGGAATAAACCTATCTGAATTTAGTGGCTAATAGAAAAGGTGAGAAATAAAACATAGTTGAGTAAAACAAAGAGGAAAAAGAAAAGCAAAGAAACACACGAACAATATGCTTCATGTGGCTGACAAGGATAGCGACAAACAACACTTCCCTCAAACCAAAGTCTGGCACTAGTTTTTGTTAACTTATCAGCCACTTGAGATCAACAAGAGACACAGCTTAGATCAAGCAAACCTGCCTCAATCTTTTCCTTAATGAAATGCCAATCAATCTCACCTTGTTTTGTCCTATCATAATGGATAGGATTCTTGGCTACTCCAATGTAGCCATGCTACCACAAAATACCTCCATCAAACCAGTAACACCCAACTCAAGAGAAGCTATCAAGCTATGAGTATACCAAATAAAATAATGTTATGGCATTATTGATTGGGTCATCCCAACTTTGGCTACCTCAAAATGTTATAGCCACATTAATTGTCATTCCTTTACAGTGTGATGTGTGTTAGCTCTCTAAATATGTCAAGTCCCACTATCACTCCCAGAATTACCAACCATCACAGTCTCATCCATTTACCTTAATGGCAATCAATGGTGCTAAGTGAATGTCACTCCCTTACAGTCTCACTCAACCCTTTACCAACCATCTCAGTCTCATCCATTCACCTTAATGTCAAGTCCCAATATCCCTCCCACGATTACATTTATTTTCACTGGCAATCACTGGTACTAAATGGTTCATCACCTCTATAAATAATTACACAAGATTTACTAGGGCCATCCTTATGAAAGATAGATATGATGTTCCCCAAATCCTCAAAAATTTCCATGCCATGATTCTTACCCAATTCCACACCCCTAACATGGAGTGTAGGAGATCTCGTTTTTTTCCCACTTTTTCCACATTTTTGTATTCCTTCTTTATTAGAATTATGTTCATTTTCTTTCCTTTAAATTTTGTTGACCGTTGCTGGTCATGAAGTAGGAGATTATGAAGTTGTTATGCTGATTGCATAGAATGTTGTCCCCTCTGTCATTGCTACTGCTCTAATAAAACAAGAAATTTCAGACCAGTTCTCTCTTCAATTCTTGACTTTTTTCAATACTAGTATTTTTTTTTTTTTTTTGGGGGAGGGGGGAATAAAAGAAGAATTTAAACAGAGGCTTCATGCCATGTCATATTTTAAGAAAGAATTGTACAAATCAGAAAATTCAGAATCAACATTTTTTTTTTTGGCTGATACAGTTTGGGTAGTGTCAAAACAGTTCTGAAACAAGACAAAACACTTCTTAACACAATTTGAATTGGACTAAGAACTTTTGAGCCCATTTTGATATGCAACAACCAACAACATGCATCAAAATGCCAAGAAATGGCATTGAAATGTGCCAAAAGGTTCAAATATTCTATCTTAACATATTAAAAATGAATAAGTATTGTATTATATATATTTTAATATTAAATAGAAGACATGCAAACCTTTGAAGAAATAGTATTGCAAAAATGTGGTGTACCCATATCAAGTATATATGGGGTATGGCCACCGTTTAAATGCAGTTAAATACTTACACCATGCATATCCTTTAGTAACCATTTCAACTCATTCCAACAATAGCCGTTGGTATCAAACAATCAACTCATTCTGTTGCCTGTTGATGCTTGGTAGTGGTGGCATGTCCAATTCCAAATCCCCAAAATGAAAAGAACACTTGAATTTAAATTTATAACAATGCCATCCAATCACAAATCATATCAGTTGAAGAAACTCCCTCAGAAAACCTATGAAAAGAACAGCAAAGGGATGCAAGACATGAGACCCCTTCACATAAGTCATTTAGAGTCACCAAAACACTTCAAAATATCCTAGCATTCCTTTACAACCAAATGCACCAAAACACAGTAAAAACTGCACATTGCCGCAAAGTTTTGCCATCTTCATAGTGACCTTAGCCCTTACATCAGATCATTAAAAAGTAACACAGATTTCCAATGCAGCATCGCTCATAGATTTTTGACATTTTACATAGAATGGGTTATTTGCCACAAGTTGAAGATGATTATTTGAAACATGACAAAAAATTGTTATAAGTGTATTTTTCATGCTATAACGGTGTCATTTAGGCTGGCCTTCAACAGCTAGCAGAATGTAAATCTCAAACAAATTAGTGTAGTAAATTGTTTGGCAAACATATATTTAAGTGAGGACAGGAACTAGTCAGAGATATTCATCAGGTTCTTGATGGATCTGGAGTTATTGGGCCTGCTTTAGGCCCAAGAGCCACATTTAATTGGGCTACTTATTCTAGGAGAAAGAAAGGAGGGCAGAAAGGGAAACAGGCATCAGTTAATTATTTCTCACGTGAGAGGACCTATTGGCAGTTATGGGAATGTGAAGGAGGAGTTAAAGGGAGAATCATTCTGGAAATTGCCAGTGAAGTCTGTGAACGAGTCCTAACCTCTTGAAAGCTAGGAAACATTTGAAGTTCTTTGTTTAAGTCATGCTGTGTTTTCATTTGTGAGTATTTTTCTGTTGTTTCTGTGTAAGGACTACTGTAGTGTGTATTTCTTCAGTCTTTGGTCTTTGTACTGTTTATCAGTTATTGTGAATCAGTTCTGTTTGAAGGTCTTATTTTTAAGTTCCATCAGTTCCTCAATCCAAAAACTATTAGTATGTTCTTTTGTTTTTCAAGTTGAAAGAACAGAAACTAATGTAGGCAAAATAATGATTTTACAGACAGCATCAGAACTAATATGAGAAACCTTGGGTTTACAGACAAATATAAACACACCAAACCATCAAAGAATAGTTGAAGAGGAAAACCTGTTCAAAGCCAAATACAAGATTTGCCCACTCAATATCTCTGGTAATAAGCAAGTTGGACCTAGCAAGCAGAGGTGCTACCACGGCCTAAAAAGATCAAGACCAGGCAAGGAGAACGTCGCCATGTTAGAAGTGACAGTAAGCCTTAAGAATTATTTGTAACCAACCAACATGACTATAACAAGTTCAAACTCCAAACAAAGCTTAAGAAACTTTTTCACAATAATCTTGTTAAGTAGACCATTATTTAGGATACATTAGCAGAAGTTAATTTACCCACCCAGCCCCAAGCAGAGAATGAAATAGAATGCTCTTTTCCATTAGCAATATTTAGTTGTCCTTTTCTTGAGTTCCAATATGAATGCATGTGATGGCTCAAAGTATGGTAATTGGTAACCAATATCACTGATTTTACTTGTTGGAACATATCAGATTCTTCAACTAAAATATTCATTGTCAACTACATTTTTTAGTCCAACTCTATTGTAGTTATTAGTCCAACTCTTGTACTAATTAACCTCCTTTCCCAGTGTAGATTTTGTATATAAATAATCATGTTATCAGAGTATTTAACAAGGTGAAATACAAGTTCTTTCCCTTCACTACATGGTATCAAAGCCGCTTGGCTCGTTTTTTGGGTTTTTTCTCCATTGTTCTTCACTATATTTTTCAAGAAGCCTAGGTCATCACTGTAGGTGACTATTTCTTTTTCACCGCCAGCATAGGAAGACACAAAAGGCTCCAATCAACCTATCCCCGTTGTTCGGTGGCTAAAAACAAAGTGCATGAAGCTCACACACCAACAAAGCTATCAGCGTGTTTTCTCATGTGCCAGCACATGTGAATGCATGAAGCATCCAGTCAGTCTTGTCTCAGCTTTCCAACGTCTGACGGACCAACGACACCTTTCAAGCATCTTTCCAGCCATACATTGTTCTCGTCCACCACGATTTCGAACAATGGGCACCTTTTGGAAATCATTCTCAAGCTAAATGAGTTTTCCTCAGGTTTTCAATCAATCCCTTGCTGAATGGTGCTCCATTTGAGATTTTTTGTTCTTCTAGGTGTCTTCTCTATGATATGATCTAAGGTGTAGGGTCTATTGTCCCTGTGATTGATTAGCTTCATTTGTTTTCTAAATTGAGGAGTTAATATTTTCTAATTTTAACTTCCTCTTTATCTCTTCTTCTAAACTTCTCATTCTCATAAAGAAGAGTATCATAGTCACCTTTGAGTTTGTCAAAGATAGCTTTCAAGAAGCTATAGTCATCCTCAAGCTATTTTTGTCTTAAACTGGGCCTTTCAATTTTACACCATATAGCAACTTGCCTTAGTTGGAATCCAAGCTCTTTTTTGCAAATTGAACATTTCTTTCAGGTGTCCAGAATCAACTCTCCCTTGACATTCCTTCCTTCTATTATATTTTGGCTCATTGTGCTCCTCAAAAATGTCAGAAGTCACTATGTCCTCCAAGTCTCATATGACTAAAATTCCCAATGTAGTTCGGGATTTACAGAATCTACATTCCAATTATCGGTTAGATGGTAGAAATTATCTCAAATGGCCTTAGCTTGTTCAGATCATATTGAAGGAAAAAGGAAAGCTAAGTCATATTTTGGGAAGTGGACCCTCCAGAAGTGATAAGCACTACAAGACATAGGGTGAGGAGGATTCCATTATAATGGCATGGCACTGAAACTCCATGAATCCAGAAATGAGTGATACTTGCATGTTTTTCACCACAGCTAAGGAGGTGTGAGAGACTGTTAAGCAGACTTATTCCAAAGCTAAAGACGCTACCTTCGTGTATGAGCTCAAAATTAAAGCTGCAGGAATCTGACAAGAAAATAAATCTGCCACAGAATATGACAACATGCTAAGGAACATTTGGCAAGATATGGATCATTATAGATGTCTTGAAATGAAGTGTAGCAAAGATGCAACAATATTGAAAAATTTCATTGAAAATGATTGTGTGTACGATTTCCTTGCAGGACTCAATGCAGAATTCGATCAAGTAAGGGTCCAACTTCTTGGTAAGGACGAAATCCCATCCTTTAACCACACTATTTCAATTATTCAAACTGAGGGGAATCGAAGAGGTGTCATGCTTAGCTGTCACTACATGAACTACAAGGAAAAGAATATGAAAAGTGGAATAGCAAGAGCTCAAGGGCAAGCCCATTTGTTGCAACCCAACCAAGAATAGACTCTAGACCTTGAAGGATTAAGTAGAAATGAAATTGAAAGGCTACACAACTTGTTGGAAACCTTAGAAAAGCCGCTTGGTAATACCATTAATTGCCCTCTAGCTCATTCAGGTAATTTCTATCACACCTACGTGTTAAATGTCTTGGATAAACCAACTCAAAATTCTTAGATCCTTGATTCAAGAGCAACAAATCATATGTCTTATTCTTCTCATCATTTTAACACTTACACAACATGCCCTAGCAATAGGAAGATATCAGTTGCCAATGGTTCACTTGTTATCCCAGCAGGACTAGGGAATATCCAAATATCTCCTTTTGTTCTTAAAAATGTTTTTCACGTTCCTAGGCTATCCACAAATCTTAAATCCATCCAAAAACTCACAAAAGACTTAAACTATAAGGTAACCTTCTTCTCAAATTCATGTGTTTTTTAGGATCAAGATTCGGGGAAGAGGATTAGGCTTGCTAAGGAACAAAATGGACTTTATTATCTAGTGACACCTACAAATACTAATGATATCGAGAATCCCATGTCCTTGTCTTTCTTTCTTGGAACTTCATCTACTGAAAATAAAGTGTGGCTTTACCACTATCGTTTTGGTCATCCCTCCTTTGGAACTTTGAAAATTATGTTTCCCTCTTTGTTCAATAAATTTAATCTTGCCAATTTTCATTGTGAAACTGCAAAACACAACCATGTTTTCTTTCCCATCAGTTGTAAAAGAAGTTCTTGTCCTTTTACTCTTATTCACAGTGATATTTGGGGCCCATATCTTATTCCTAACATCTCTAGTACTAAATGATTTGTTTCTTTCATCGATGATTGCATTAGGGTTTCTTCAATCTTTCTTCTTAAGTTTAAGTCAGATCTAACTGAATTGTTCCCCACTTTTCATACCATAATCCAAAATCAGTTTAGGTTTAAAATTAAATGGCTTAGGACTGATAGTGTGAAAGATTACTTCAGTCAAACTTTGTCTTCCTACCTCCAAAAGTAAAGGATAATCCATAAATCCTTCTGTGTATCCACTCCACAGCAAAATGGAGTAACTGAGAGAAAAAATGGGCACCACTTATCTATGACTCGTGCCTATCTCTTTCACACAAATGTGCCTAAATCTTTTTTAGGGAAGACTGTTCTTACCACTACATACACTATAAATAGATTACCCTATCATGTTTTAGACAATAAAACTCCTATAAAGGCTCTCTCTCAATTTTATCCAGATCTCCAAATCACAAATGGCCTCACACCTTGCATATTTGGGTGCACCGCATTTGTGCATACTCATAACAAAAGGGAAGTTGGATTCAAGAGCCTTTAAATGCATCTTTTTAGGATATTCCTCCACTCAAAAGGGTTACAAATGTTATCATCCTCCTACAAAGAAGTTCTTTGTCTCCGCTGATGTCACATTTGCATAACATCTTTCTTATTTTTCTAGCCCTTATCTTCAGGGGGAGGATACTATTATGGAAGACAAGGAAGTGTCTTTCCTTGGCCTTCCCCAGTTCACATCTTCTATTCCATCATCGAGTCCGGAATCTAACCCTGACACCTCTGAAAATTCTTCATCAATTCCTGAATCCAGCTCTAACACTTTTGAAAATCCCAAGCCCACTTTGGCTAGCCCTCACAATCAATCTGTGATCAAGGATAATGTTAATCATGACAATATGAGATATTTGCAGATGTACACAAGAAGGGAAGCTCTAGTTCCTGAACCTGTGCAAGCCCAAGTCATTGCGCCTATTTCTAGTAGTACTAAAATTGAGGTAAGCACGAATTCTAACCTTAGCTCCCTAAACATTGATCTTGATGTTCACATCGCCATTATGAAAGGAACTAGAGAATGTACAAGGCACCCATTATACCCGCTTTCTCACTTTGTATCATTTAACAAGTTTTCCCTAACTCACAAAAACTCTCTTACAAATTTAAATTCCATTGTCATCCCAAATAATTTATCCGAGGCATTAGCCAAGAAGGAATGGAGGCAAGCCATGAAAATTGAAACGGAAGGATTACATAAGAACAAGATGTGGGAATTGGTCCAATTACCTAAAGGAAAGAAACCAGTAAGGTGTAAATGGATCTTCTCAATCAAGTATAAAGTTAATGGATCACTAGAGAGGTATAAAACACGGTTAGTTGCTAAGGGATACATTCAAACTTACAGCATTAACTACCAAGAGACCTTGGCTCCAGTTGCCAAAATGAATATGGTCAAAATCCTATTATCACTAGCATCCAATTACAACCAGACTCTTCAACAATATGATGTGAAGAATGCCTTTCTTCATGGGGACCTAAATGAGGAAATCTACATGAACATTCCACCAGCATTTAGAGACAGCACAAAAGCAAACAAAGTGTGCAAATTGAAGAAAGTTTTATGTGGTTTAACACAATCTCCAAGAGCTTGGTTTGGTAGATTCACCAGAGTAATGTTAGCCTCTGGCTATAAGTAGAGCCAGGGAGACCACACTTTGATCATCAAACACAAGGATTCAGGAGGAGTCACAGCCTTGCTGGTATATGTTGATGATATCATCATCACTAGAGATGATAAGATAGAACAAGAGGAACTCAAGAAACTTTTGGCAAGAGAATTTGAGATAAAAGCGCTAGGAATATTAAAGTACTTCTTGGGAATTGAAATAGTATATTCAAAACAAAGTATCTTTATTTATCAACAAAAATATGTGACAGATCTCCTAAAAGAGACAGGTAAACTAGCAGCAAATCAGCTAACACCCCGATTGATCCTAACCATAAACTGGGAAAAGCTAGTGATGATATTGCAGTTGCCAAGGAAATGTACCAAAGGTTGGTAAGGAGACTTATCTATCTCTCTCATACCAGACTTGACATAGCCTATACAATACGTGTATTAAGTCAATTCATGCATAATCCCAAACAAGTACACTTACAAGCTGTCCACCAGATTTTACATTATCTAAAAAGCACTCCAGGAAATGGGATATTATTCAAGAGAAACATGGAATTAACTCTTAAGGCTTATACAGATACTGGATACTGACTATACAAGGTCAATAATAGATAGAAGGTCTACTACGGGTTATTGCAATCTCTTAGGCGGTAATTTAGTAACTTGGAGGAGTAAAGAACAAAACGTGGTAGCAAAATTTAGTGTTGAGACAAAATTCAAGGCTATGGCACTTGAAATTTGAGAATTACTTTGGTTAAAGATCATCTTGGATTATTTAAAGATTAAGTGGAATGGACCAATGAGACTGTATTATGATAATAAATCTGCTATAAGCATTGCTCACGATCCAATACAACATGATCAAACAAAGCATGTTGAAGTTGACAGGCACTTCATTAAAGAAAAGCTAAATAGTAGTCATATTTGTACCCCTTATTTATCAACAACAGGCCAGCTAATAGATATATTCACCAAAAGACTCAACAGTGCAACATTTCAAACCATTTTATCCAAGTTGGGAATGCAGAAAATATATTCCCTAGCTTGAGGAGGAGTGTTGGAACATATTAGATTCTTTAACTAAAATATTCATTGTCAACTACAACATTTATTAGTCCAACTTTTGTATTAATTAGTCTCCTTTCCTAGTGTAGATTTTGTATAATAATAGCCATGTTACCAAATTATTCAACAAGGTGAAAGACAAGTTCTTTCCCTTCATTGCATTACTCGTATTTAGTAGTAATAGTTCTGCCACCATATTGATGAGTGACCAAAATTGCCTGCTTATCCACAAAACCATTAACCTAAAAAAGTTTGAGCCCATTATTTTTATCAAAATAAAAGTCATGGGCTCATTTTACTTTTAAGTTGTAAACTACTTAAAGACTAGATATATAGCATCATTTAAAGATAAAATAAAGTGTATAAGATAAAAAAGCATGGAGACAGAAATAAGCAAAATAAGAATTTAAAAACACTTACATAGTTGTGTAACTCCTAGAAATGCAGCCCAATGCAACTATAAATATTTTGATTTAAACCAAACTGTAGTAGTAAATCAAATTTCTACAAACCAAGAAAACTATAATATTCAGCAAAACCAAATAACTAATATTTAAACAAATTGTTGTTGGTTAGTTCCAGAAATTCTGTAGCACTTAAAGAAACAAAGACAATTAAGCAACTAGAGACTCTTGCACCTACCAAGGTAGTTTGAAAAGCCACAAGTTATCGTGCTTCTGATATTACAGATATACTAGGTTGACAAATAAATAACACAACCTCCAAATTGAAAACAGATCAGGGACAGCAATAACCAAAGGAGTAATAATTACAAAATCCAGAAAGGTGGATAGCCAAAATAGTCAAGTATAAGAAATTATGTTCCTAACAAGCACTGGTGTTTTCTACCAGTTAAGCTGAAATATTGTGAATTAAGAGAAATGTTATATCTGGAATTGAGGACCAGCGCTAATGTTTGTACTCTGATTATCACATAGTTCACCTCTAGTTATACAAAGCCTGAACAATTAGAATGCATGACTTAAACTACGGTAAATGACAATGGACAACACTTGCATAATGCATAGCACAATGCAGTGACTATCGGTAAACAAAGCTACATTACTTTTTTTGGGATATAAAACTATGGTTCTATTCTCTGCATATTTATGGAGAATTATAAGGCCCGCCGTTGTCATTGTAAATATAGTTGTCATTGCAAATATAAGTTTAGTTCACATACAATGATATACAAGCACACAAATTTACCTCTTCTGGAGACTCTGGATCCAAGAAACCCGAGACCGATTGGCTGAGAGGAGGTTGCTCCAAGACCCGTCTACTCTTTCCCACTCGATTATCTTCTTCAACAGATGAACCCGAAAACCACCTCGGATATTGGAGCCCCGGATTCACGCCATCACTTTGATATTTAACCATTTTCCTTCTCCTCTTTCCCCGGGAATTTCTCATTTTCCTATCAGCAACCCAGAGCTTCACCAAAAAATCCCTAGTCAACTGATGATCAACATCATTTTCCTTCCTAATGCTGTTCCCAAACGGTCGAGATACAATCATGGCGTTTTGATTAAACCCAACTCCATGAGGTTTCAACTTCCCAACAACATTTCCGGGAAAATCTATAACCCCAGACCCATGGGTGTTGATAATCTTAAATAAACAACGCCAACCCTGCTTGACCTGATTCATCTTAGGACAGTAACAGCGCCCGAAACCTACAATGCAACGGGATTGATCGAGAACTGCAGAGAGCAAATAACATTAAACAAATTTAAAATTCTTGATTTCGGATGTCCTGTCTCTCTACTCTTCCATTTCATAGAAGCTACTAGACTGAGGGAGACGAACGTAATACGAGGCTTTTCACTCGTATTCGAGGCTAAATTAGTAATCTGAAAAATGGTTGAAATTTTAAGTTGCAAGGAGGGAATGCTTGTCGCGGTTTTGCATGGATGATTTCGAAGGAAGAGGTAATAGAAATGAAAATAAAAATGGGAGAAAAAGGATAGTTTAGTTGCAGATATGCGTGTGAATAAAAAAGAAAGTGAAGATGAAAATGGAAATAGAAAATAGAGGCAAAATAAAATAAAATATTTAGTTTTATGATTGATTAGATGGAAATAATGTAAGAATTAAGCAAAAGACTATATGATATTAGTACCAAAAAAATTAAATTATTTAGTTCGTTTATTTTAATATGTACATTAATAATATAAAATATTAAAATCTTCATTTATAATTTTCAAATCATTACAAAAATTTTTTTGTCAAAAATAATAAAAAAATATCAAGATATTTATTTTGCATTTTTAATTTATAAAAAATGTTTTTGAATTACTATTAACAAGAAAAAACCAAGAATTAATAGTATTTTACTGATTAAATTGACGAAAAAAAGGGTTTTTTCTCTTATTTCATTGCATTTATTTATAAATATAATTCAACAAAAGGTATAAATGTTATGAAATACATTTTTTCTTCAAACACTAACCGCACGATTTCACTATTAAAATCAATGATTTTGCATTTTACCCAATAAATTCAACGGTAGAAAACGTGTTCCTTGCCAATAAGCTTTTGCATAATTTGATACAACATATCATCAATCTTCTCTTCATGCAAAGCAAGAGAAACACTAATAGTAGATTCCTTTATTCGATTTATATTGTTCAATTTTCGAATTGGGACATTTTGCATGATTTAAATCATGAACCATACCGATTCGGTAACCATGTTGAAGACAGACAAGTTTTCTTTAAATAATTAAAAAAAAAAAGTTACTAACTAATAAAGCGAGTTGCAACATTCGGTGTTTCCCTTATTTATAAGGGTACGTTTGGTGTGTGAGAATCATTGCCAAGGGAGAAGGAATGGCTGAAGCAAACAATCACATGGCTATTTGGTACATAGGTTTGGTGCTTTCATGGTAGACTAATCTCCCACAGCCACTTCGAGAGAGAATTACATCCAGGAGGGGAAGGAAACACATAAAATTTTAAAGAATAAGTAGCGAAATTACATTATTATTCCTAATTAATTCTTCACTTTACCAGAACACATTACCCGATGATTGGGGCATGGGTCTAGGGCTTTGTGCAACAAAACATGATAAATGTAAAAATTTAGGTTATGTTTGAAAATTTAAATAAAAATGGAATAAAATGATATATAATGAAGTAAGATGTTTGAGTGGATATGTTATTACAGAGTTTTAATGAAAAAATAGAAAGATAGTTGTTAATTTTATATGAAAGTTACAATAAAATAAATAGAATGGAATAGTTTATTAATAATTTTTTTAATATTATTTATTATAACATAAACACATGACTAATAATTTATTATTGTTCAATACATAATATTACGTAATTCTTTTATCTATATTTCTTTATTTTATTTACTAATTATCATACCCATATTTTTTGTCTAATGTATTTACTACAAAATATCTACGTTGCTTCAAAAAATTTTAAAAGATAAGCTTAAAAGTCAAAACAAAAAATTGTTGACAAAAAAATTTTAAAAATAAATGAAACTAATTTAAATTGTAGATTTTTTCATTCCCTTTTTTTATTTTGACATTTTAAGTGAAAGAAAAAAAAAGAAAAGAAAAAAAATGCCATGACCATAATGACAGAAATTATATAAAGTTGTAATAATTAAAATTATGTATATTAGTAATAAGATAAGGGTACATTAGTAATTTAATTTCTTAGGTCATTCCACTCCATTCTTGACCCTCCAATTTGGAGGTACACTAAAATTGGAGTTTTTGATGTCAAAGAGCATTTTTGGTGTCTCTCCCTTGCTATTCCATTCCACCTTAAAAAAAAAATTCAAACATAAATTTAACTAATCTTAGTCATTTCATTCATTATCACTTTTTTATCAGTCATTTATCTAAATATAACCTTAGGATTAATTACATGTTTGGTTGGGGAAAAGAATGAAAAAGAGAATGAGAATAAGCTTTGAAAAAATAATATATTAAATTCATGTATTATGTTTAATATGATATTAAAAAAATGAGTGGAATGAGAATGAAAAAAAATTAAATTATTAAAATATTTTTATTTTAAAAATTACAGTATTAATTAATTAATTAATTATCCATATATTCTCATAAAAAATTAATTTTATTTTTAAAAATTTATTAAAAATAATGTTATAAAAATAATTATTTATACTATTATTAAAAATTAATTATTATTACAAAAATTAAAGGATAATTTTTTTCAAAAATAATCCATTCCCTTAATCATTTGAGCCTTTTAGAATTTTTTTATTCTAACTTTATTTTTATTATATCAAACAAACTTATTAATATTACTTTTCTTTCTATTCCTATGGGTTTTGAGTCCAAAAAATTTCATTTATTATATTTCATACATATTCTCATTTTCTTTCTTTTTCCATTAAAATAAACTCCTACATAGCGAACGGAACTTAATGATTCGTGGTTCAACTATCACACTGCCATATGAAGCACATCTTTCAACTTTTGAGATCCTTCTCAGAAGTGAAGCGTGCGACAATAATATAATTATATATATATATATATATATATATTTCTTTATATAAAAATAAAAGGTTTTATTCTAATATGATATATATTTATTTAAATATATATATTTAAAAAGTTCAGAATTTGGATGATATTATAAATTTATAATTTATAAACATATATGTGTGTGTGTGTGTGTGTATATATATATATATATTTACATGTGTATATATTAAAGTAAAAAATATATAGTATTTATGAAATATTGCATATAATATATTTTTAATTATATTTCTGAATCTTATAATTTAGTACGTTTTATGATCTATGATTCAAAAAATAGTTTTACAATTTAGGTTGTGAATTGTGATTCAATAATTATGACTTATAGACATACCCAATGAATCGTAAATTGCTGAGGTTTTAAAGAATTTCGGCTAATCCTTCTTCAAAACTTTATAATTCTGGTGCTAAGATTTTCGACTTTATATGCTTAGCATGATTAATAACTGAGTCCTTCTCAAGCTTGCAACCTCTTGCTTCTGATATGTCGTAGAAGATTAATTAGTAGACAAGGCATAATAATATATAAGGAAATAAATTTGGTGAAATTAAAAATTTAAATGCAAGTAAATTTAATAAAATTTGAATTGTTAAATAAAAATTTAATGGTTTATATTTTAAAAAATTATTTGAAATAATTTAATATTTATTAAAATCTAAATCATTAAATAAAAATTTAATGATCAAATTTGAAGTCTTTGAAAAAGAATTTGGACTTGAGTCAAATGCCAACTAGATGCTATTAAACAATGGTACATTAGTGTGGAGCATTTTGATGTTAAGAGTGCATCAATGGCTAAAAAGACACCTTCCGTCGTTTGATGATTCGTCCAATAAAAAATAATAATAGTAAATCAATAATACAAAATGCAAACAAATTTTATTTCTAAAACCTAAAATTAGAAAAGGAAAAAAAAAATTAAGAGAACAAGAAAGTGGGTTTATGACAATTTTGTAATTTAAAACATATCAATCAAATTTTGATGTTGTTTTATTTATTAAAATTAAATTGATTTTTATTGTCTTACTTATTTCACCAAATTAAAAAATACTAACCAATTGTCACATATTTTTATGACATATTATATGAATTTTAATCCCTATTACAATGTATGTAAGCTCCAGGATATGATTTTAGATTAAGTTTGTTTCATAAATATTTTATCCTTTATTCCCATTTATGTTAATTTTTAGTTTCTTTCTATTTTCTTTCAAAAAGTGATTGATAAGAGTTATTAAATTTAAAGTTAAAGGTCATATATGTTTTACATAATCAATTTTAGGTAATCGTTGTTAATAATAAGTGTTATAAGATGTTTAACACCTTCCCTATACATAATCAACTATTGATAATTCTTGGTTTGCATACTATCATTTCATATAAACAGGTTTTGCCCAAAAAAAAATTTTAGTTTTGGTAGCAACTCCTTCTTATTTTAGTTTTCATTTCTAAGATGAAAACTAAAATTTGTTTCTTTTTCTTACCTTCGCAATCATATTTTGGTGTGACCATTAACACCTAATATGGGCAAACTATAGAGTTTAAACAAAAAAGTTTCAAATGAAAATGAAGCCATGAGCTTCAGGTTGGAAAAAAGGTGGTCTAAGTCATATATTAAATAATATTGTCCTTAAGGAATGTCTCGCAACATGCTAATTTCTCCCATAATTAAACAAACCCTTTTAAGCAAGCACTCAAGAGCAGAAGCTGGCAAGAGAAAAAAAGAGGTGAGCTCTAAAGAATGTTGTGTGTGTTATAACCCAAAGAGATATTCTATTAATAAGAGAAGGAAGGTAGTCATTGGTATCATAAAGACAAAGGTAAAAAACATCACAATGAAAAATTTAATATTCGACAACAGAAAATCCTACAATATTAAATATCAACAATAATTTTAGCATTAACTCAACAATGGTAAAAAAAAAAAAATCTAAAGGATGTGTTCCATTAAAAGATAAGCTAATTTAGACTTTCATGTAAGAGAGAAATAGTTTTATAAATTATTAATTTTCGAATAGGCTATCAAAATAATGTTTGCAAAAAGTTGGGCCATACGATTTTATCATGTTCGCAAGGGGACAAAATCTCTTATGTAAACTTTGTTTGAGCCCATTAGCCTATACTTGTGTGCATGATACCTCCATCCTTTCATAGCTTTTTACAAGCTCAATATCAAATATTATATATACACTCAAGACCTCACACTTTCAAGCAATAAAGGACTTCTTTTGAAATACTCACACACACATTCTCTTAAATCATTCACACAATGTAACAAAGAAGAGGAATAAAAGAAAAAAAAAACAAGGAAAATATTGGGAAGTAATAATCAAATTCGAACTTACGACTCATTTAATTGCTAGAATCAAAGTGGAAGTAATGTGAATGGAAATGGGAATGAGAATGAGAGGTAATGGAAATAGTTATTACCACGTTTAGTTTGACTTGAAAAGAAAAGGAATGACATTACTTTTGCAATGTTTGGTTAGCAAAAAAAATTAGAATAAGAAAGGTAATGTGTGCAAATGACAAAAATGTCTCTACTACTGAGTTTTTTTATTTTGTATTATTAAAAGTTTTGAAAAACAATTTTTTAGTGTAAAATTCACCACTTTTATTAAATTTAAATTTCTAAATATATTATATTTTTATATTTATTAATATATATTTATATTTCAAATATATGTTTAAAAGTTTAATAATATGAAGTATATATATAAATATATATTTAATTTATAATACTTCCTTGTGTAGTCATCTCCATCTTTGTATTATAACTAAAAAGAAAAAAATGATGACAAGTGTGGATGGGATAACCATGCCTTTTAGACTCCCTTGTGTTGACAAGCTTTCTTTAACGTAAGATGAAAACATACAACATGAGGCTATTTTTGGACAACAATTTTCTTTCGTCAGAACTGGCTTGATTCTATCCATATCTTAATGGATATCATATTGCTACCAATTAGACTTGACCATCGAACTAGGCTTTTAAAAATTGGGCTTGAATTCAGGTTTAGGAAAAAGCCCCAGCCGATATTTTAATTAGGTTTTTTTATTCGGGTTTTTATCCATATTTTTCAAATGGAGCCTATTGGGCCAAATGAGCTTTTTAATGAAAGATTAAATCAATTTGTTACCTAAGATTTGAGATAAATAACATAAATAATTGTTACTATTGCATGTAAGATTATATATAAAAAAGTTTTTGTAATGACATAAATCCTTTAAATAAGATGTACCAGTTTTTATTTCTTTATTAAAATGTCATATAATAAGTTTTTACTAATTAAAAGTATTTATTCAGACTTTCGGGCTTGGGTCAGGCTTTAGAAAAAGCCCAAGCTTGGCTCGGTTTACAAATCAGGCTTTTCTTGTTTGAACTTTATTTTTTCTAGGCCGGACTTATCGAGCCAAGTGTACTTTTTAAATTATGATTAGATCTACTGCCAATGTGGAAGTGGAGACTCCAGAGATTGAAAGAATTCATCCATTATTTTGCAAGCGAATGTGGAAATAGGATTCTCATTCTTTATCCATTTTACCAAACGTACCGTTAGATAGTAAGGAACAAAGGCACTCATCCCAACTGATATACGATTGCACAAGATTTTATTTTATTATGTCACTAATTTCTCTTTATATTTTATTTTATTAACTAAATATATAATTTATTTTAACCTATGCTCTTATCATTCTTTTCCATTATCCTAAAAAATTACTAATTTAAACTCTCTTGGATCCTTAATTAAGAAAATTTTTTGAATTTTTTGCTCACATTAAGGGCGCGTATAACTTGCTAACTCTTTCAACTTGGTCAAACCCAAAATTAAAAATAATTACAATTAAGAAATGAAATTTTATATGGAAATTGAAGTTGCTTAGTTTACTTAAATCTTGCATTTAATATAAAGTATGCCAATATAGACCTATTTTGATAATACTATTTAGATGAAACAAAAGTTAAAATAAAAAATCCTAATACTAGTCAAATACTAATAACATCTCCCAATACTCAAAATATTGAATTAGTAAAAAATTTTCAATTATCTCTTAACATTTGAATATGACAATAAGGTATTATTCATCATGAATACAAAAACAATTAGACTAGGGTAGTTAAAGTAGGTTAGTTGGCTCATATTGGTTAGCCTAAATGACTTCTTTCTTCCCTACGTAGGTTGAGTTATGAGTGAACATAAGTCAGGTTCACTTTGTACAAGACTTGTGATTTAGCTTAAGTTATGATTGGGTCACTTTATCGAGACTAAGAGCTTAACTCAACTCCAATAGTAATTGGGTTGGATGGGTTTTCTCTTTTTTTTTTTTTTTTTTTCAAATTTATAAAAAAAATAACTTTTTATCAATAAAAACAACTTTTCCTTGAAAAAAGAAATGGAATGTATAAAAAGTTAATCCTTGGAAATTAAAAATAATAAAGATTTGAAATAATTAATTTTTAAGAATTTATCATAAAAATTAAATTAAATAAAAGAAAAATAAATTTTTTAAATTAAATTTAAAAAAAATAAATTTAGCATAAGTCAATGTCAAGTTAAGTATTAAGCAAATCCAAGACCTCATTTAGCCCATTTAAACTAAATTTTTAAATTGTTTTGGCTTAACCTAACTTGATCCTTATATGACTAAGTTGAGCAAGTGACTTGGGTTTATATATAACCTTAAGTTAGATTAGGCTGGCTCATCCATATTGGAAGAGCCTATAATGCTGGCCCTATAATGTTAATCATTAAGTTTGAGTTTAAAAAGATATTGTTCTTGGCATTATTTTATTATGATCAAATTTCTATTTTAATATTATATTTATTAGCACTTAAAATTGATGGTTGACTATGTTAGCCTAAGGCCAAGTAACTAGTTGAAAACTAGACCAACTAGGCCGATCAAAGGAGGTAGCCAAGAACAATAGCTACTGGAATTATTACTTGAGAACTAATGACTAAGCATAACAAAAATTGTAAGAATCCAGGAAAGTGTGGATTCTTCAGAGACACAATTATAGCAAGAGGGAAAGAGGCACGAACATCACTATCAAGCAATGAAACTAACAAAGACATAAGGTAGAGATCATGGCTTAATGTGGCAACATGCCTACCCTCTAAAGAGGCTATAAACACAAAGAAACCTCACCAAAATTATAACATCCCTTCTATTTTTAGCAATTTTTATCATCATTTAGCTATTGTATTTATTTTTCTCATTGTTGATCGTATGTATAAAATTAACTTCAAGATTGGACACAGTATAAAAGATCTTTTAGAAACACATATTGCTCCATGGGAGGTAAATTAAGGCATGAACATAAATGTCAAGAAAATTCCTACCAATAATAAAGAAGAAAGTAGTGAAGCCGCATTATACACTAAAAAAATAACACATTTAAATTGTCCAAAGGAAACAAAAAGTCAAATAAATAGAATATTCAAAAGGCCAATAACAATCAAGATAAATGCAAATACTTTTATTTACAGTCTTTTTTATTGCATTCTAAATTATCCATTTATGGAGTTGTAATCAGCTTCTTTTGAAGCATTTCTATTGTTAATTCTTGTTTATCCTTGAAAAAATTTAGTGGATTAATGCAATTTATGTTAGAAAATTTTAAATTATTTTATGGATTAGCATTAATCCAATTATTAGAACAATTATGTGAAATTATTAAATAGGTAATCAATATTAATTTAAATTAAGAATGGATTAGGTCCTTGTTAACACTGTGGATAATTTGTGATGTGTTGGATTAACCACACACTTATTTGGGTAGAGACTCCAACTTACAACCCATTATTGATCAGTGATTATATCATCAGATCATTGACAAAAAGCCGATGGAGAGAGATTGAGATTATTTGTGAAACATCATCATTATATTCCATCAATCATGTCCACCACCTCCATCATTTCTCCTTTTTCTTTTATAAATTCTTCATTAATTCATTCATGAAGACACATAGAGAATTTATGGAAGTGGAGAATTTCAATTTTATATGTCTCTCCCTTTTGTTCACTCTCCCTTCCCTATGGGGTATGTAGGTTATTCATATTTACTGATCAATTGAGGTATTATTGGTGTATCATCAACTTTAGGTCAGTATTAGGGGAGTATAATATTAAATAAATTGCAAGAATAAAGCAGGAACCTTAGGATTTTGAACAAAACTTTGTAACATATCTTAGTGGTTTTTTGGAAACAAGCTTAAGGATTTTGTATATTTGAATATTGCGAACAAAATGGTGCTCATTATATGGCCTGAAATGAGCTAAAATTTTTTGACCCATCAATGCCTAAACCTGAAATGTTTTGAGTGAAATTACTTGATACATAGATCAACTTAGCCAAAATGACTTTATAGGTTTTGTTCCCTAAGTAATTTCGAACAAAATGAGACCTATATCGAAACTCAACATTTATGGAGGATGGAGTTTCCATTGGAACCCGAAGTTGTTCGAAAACCCTAAATATTTCGAGCTAAAATCTTATGTTTTTCTTCATTTTTTAGCAAAATCATCATAAGGTATTTGTAGATGGTTGAACAACGATCATTTTGACACTAAAAATTGCTCCTAAAATGCTGTACAATGTCAGATCAAGATATAAGTAGTGAAATAGGTTAGGTTGACCTATCTGAAGGTTGAAGAAGGATGAACAGTGCACAGGAATAGAGCTCACTCACACTCTTGGCGTGTGGGGGCCATGGGCCCACTTCTAAGGCTCATTTGAACCCAAAATTTTGGCTTCGTATTAATTGTCCATTTTCCATTTAATGATGATTTTTTTGGAATTTTGTGAAATCCAAAAATATGAGTTCTTGGATTTCCATGGTATTCCAAACTGAATTTCAAATAAGTACTCTTGGAATTTTGGGATGAAAATTTTTGTGGATATTCAAAGTGTATCATAGTACCATATATTTTTCACACTCTCTGAGGTGGAATAATTTGTTGGCTAAATAAATTTTTGGAGAAAAATTATGCCTTTATAAATTCAATATTATGTTGAATTTAATTCTGAGACTAATTTTATGTGGATTTAGTGAATTTGGTAATTAAAATTGTTGTCCTAATTATTCAAACCTTTTATGCAATATTCTCATCTATCATGGGTGAAATAAATTGTTGTAATTGAGTAATTGAGCCAAATTGAATGTAGGCCTAAACAGGCAACTTAACTTAAAATGGGCATAACTTTTAGCACAAATAGAATTATTAGACTTATAATACCAATCCCGAAAGTTCATTTAGAGCTCGATGCCTAGGCGAATTGTAAAAGGTGATTTAGTCCATTTTTTGGCCCAAGTTCCATCATTTTCATTGACTTTGAGACTTTGAAATTGAAGAAACTTATTTTAGGCTTCATAAAAGACTAACAAAGATTGTTACAAAGCCCAATATTGTATGTTTGGATATTTTCTAATTTAAACAAAATTAAAAAAATTAAAGCATGATTGATTTTATATTTTGGCAGTCAATCATGCATCCTTGAAACAACATGGCATCCAAAGTGTTGGTGTTTGCTTGTTATTAGTCATGATTAAGTGATTTTACTTACTGTAAAGATCACTTGGTCAATTAGCACCTTACAATTATGAGCTCACCTATTATGGGACTAGTTGTACAGGTGTTTGTTAGTTAATTTAATTGAGGCATCCACATGAAATTAATATTGTATAGTTATTATTAGGTAAATTACATTGGCAGTGGATGCACCCTATCGGTGTAACATTGAGATTTAACATTATTGAGGTTTAGTTGGATTAATGTCTTAATATTTTTTGTACCCTATCGGTATGGAGAAGTTAAAGACATTTAGTTGTATGAGCCTTTTGATGTAAAATGAGTTTTCTTGGTTTATTATAATTTGGAACCCTTAGGCAGGATTATGACAAACAATCTTGTTAATATAATTGCATAAATTGAGCTTTTTGAAAGAAACTTTGTTCTATAATTATGTGCAAACACATCATACATGTTTCCTAATTTTGTTATCTCAACTCTTGTCAAAAACAAGTATCAACAATAAAACCTTTCAATGGGACAAATTATAATAATTTGAAAAAAGGTCCCTAAAATTTGTTTTGGCAACTGTACTGATGGCCCTAGCTCTAGGGTGGATACACCAATTACACTTAGCAATAATTCTACTGTCTTGGAGAACTTTTTTGGAGTTGTGACACTACCTAAATAAAAATGTGTATGTGTAAGTGTGAGAAGGCATTAATAGGAACAATAGTAGAACATGTGAGGGCCACTCAGGTGACAGATTAAGTAACTTGTTAAGGCTTGAGAAAGACTATCCTTAGAGTGGAAGGGAGTTTAATTGTAGTTAGTACTTAGTAGTATAAGAACTGTAATCTTAAACTTTTATTTTAAACATTGTTTAAACATAAGTGATTATTTGGTTTTAATAGGGAAATGAAAGAATTGGTATTTTCCTTGATTATTGGGTCTCTTTCCTTGATGAATGGTTTATGTTATGAATGAGAATGCTAGTTTAGATTTTCCACTCAATGTATCCATTAATGTAGTAATAAGACACAAATGCAGAAGAGTCGATGAAAAAAATTTTTTATGTCATGGCATCAGCGTTTGGGTTATATCTCCATAAGGAGAATAAGAAATGATGGTCAAATAGGGAACATTAAATGACATTGATTTCTTAGATTGTGAATCCTATGTTACCTGTATTGAGGGAAAACATCTCGGTAAAGCTCAAACTAAAGGGGCAAATATATATAAGAATATTTTGAATTTGATCCACATAAATATTAGTGGGCCTATAACACTTATTATCATAAATAGATTTATTTGCATGAAGCATTTGAATCTCTAAATGCCATTAAGGCATTTAAAGTTGTTGTTAAATTGGAATATGATATGTCAGATCAGATAGAGGTGGTGAATACTATGGTTGGTATATGAATACAAGTAGAAATCCTGAATCATTTGCCATGTTCTTGCAAGAACATAGGATTGATTCCTTAATTGAATGGAGCTGCTGAGAGGAGGAATTAAACCTTGATAGACATGGCAGAAGCTTGATTAGTCACTTCTCCTTACTAAAGTTTTGTGAGATGATGCCCTTCAAATAGCATTTTATATCTTGAATCTAGTTTCTAATAAATCAATTAAAAGAAGCCTAATTGAAGGCGTTTTCGTGTATAGAGTTTATGAAGTAAAGTTGAGATTTTATAATCTGTAACTTAAAAAACACTTGATTTAAGGACCGTTAGTGGATTCTTTGATGGATACTATTCTAGATGAAGAATATGCAAATTCTAATGTCATACTCACACTGCCAAAGTCATTCAATCTAATAAAGCATTTTGTTTTGAAGGTGACTTGGATAGTAAGAGTGGTGTTTCTAGAGCTATTAATTTGCATAATGAGGTTACCATGTTTCCTTTGTCAGTTTTGTCATCTCCTCTAACTGTTGTTTATGTTAGTAGAGATGACATTCCTATTAAGAATTCAGTTAATCTAATCTTGGAATCTCTTGCAATTGGTGTGAAATAACTAGTTATTAAATTAAGATGGTCACTAAGGATTCATAGGCTTGCAATTCCAGATGATTATATTATATAATTACAAGAATTTGTGTTAGACATTGTTTGTGACACAGATTCCAGCTTTTTGTTGAAGTTGTGTTGGGTCCTCATTCATCAAATGATGTTGAGATAACATCTTAAGATGAAAACTTGCATAAGCTGTCTATATGAAGTAGCCTAATGGTTTTACTGAATCTAGGAAAGGAAATAATTTTTGTGATCATGCGCTATATGTGAATGACATCATATTGGCCATTAATTCTGTGGGATTACTGAATGAGACAAAACATATTTTGTCCTACCATTTTGACATGAAAGATCTAAATTAGGTTTAATTTGTTTTAGGAATTCATATTTACTGTGATAGATCTTATGAAGATTTGATACTCCATTCCTATTTGTTGGAGAGAAGATTTGTGAATCTCATAATTTTGGATGATCTGTTTGCCAAGACTAACCCATTAGACTTATGGAATCATGTGAATCTTGGGTATATTGAAATTTCAGTGTCTTAGTTCAATTAGAGTCTGAGTTATGTTCTTAAGGAACATTTCAATGTATTTTGGCAATTATAACATTTGTTTTCCTATCAGATTCAATGTTCTTGGTTATGCCAAATTTGGATATAATTCAGAATTGAAATTTTGCTGGCATTTACAACATTATTTTCCTTATCAGATTCAATGTTCTAAATTCATAATTTCACTTTTGAATTTTTGTCATCTCATATTTGTATGGTTCACATTTACAGTGAACACATATTTACAGATGAATTGACTAAAAACCTGCCTATGGGAGTAATTCAAATCATGTCACTCATATGAGTCTTGTTGAATTTTGATGAGAGTATGAGTTGAGTCTTTAAGGGAATTTTGTGGTGTAATATGACATCAAGATATTATTCTATAATCCATTCTATTCATATATTGGAACTAAATCTATAATAATGTAGATATCACTTGTTTCCCTACTAAATTATGTGATCTTGTGTGGTTTCTTTTTAGAACTTAGTATAGTTTAATGTATACACACATATGTGTGTCCTGGTGGTTATTGATTGCTTAGTCATGTTAATTAATTGATTGTTCTAATAATTGATTAATGTTATCCAAGTAGGAGATTGTTGGAATATTTTAAATTATTTTATGGATTAGCATTAATCTAATTATTAGAACAATTATATGTAATTATTAATAAGACAATCAATATTAACTAAACTAAGAATGAATCAAGTCATTGTTAACACTGTGGATAATTTGCAATGAATTAGATTAACCACATGCCCATTTGGGTAGAGACTTTAACCTACAGTCCAATGTTGATCAGTGATTATCCTATCAGATCACTGATAAAGAGCCGATTGAGAAAGATTGAGCTTATCTGTGAAACATCATCATTAGATTCCATCAATCATGTCCCGTCACCACCATCATTTCTCGTTCTTTTTTTTTCTTTTATAAATTCTTCATTAATTCATTCATGGAAGACACACGGAGAATTGATGGAAGTGGAGAATTTCAATTTTGCATGTCTCTCTATTTTGCTCCCTCTCCCTTCATCATGGGATATGTAGGTTGTTCATCTTTATCGATCAGTTGAGGTATTGTTGGCATAACATCAACTCCAAGTAAGTATTTGTTAATTTGCAATCACTTATTCCTAATATTATTCTGTATAATGTCATTTCAGTAATTTAATGTTATTTATAAGAATTTAATCGTCTATTTGATATAAACAATCAAATAGAGCACTCAATCCTATGTTTAAATTACATTTACCTTAAAGGACCCTCGTGAAAAATTGTCTTATTTTCATTGGGCCAGATATCTTGCAAAAAAATTATCCAACAATATTGGAATATTTTAATTTTAATTTTAATTTCTTATAGATAAATCTTTAATTATTTATTATTGTTATCCAAATGGATTAGTTGAGATATAAAATTTGAGAATTATAAGCCTGTTTAAATCTTGCTTTGAAAACTATTTTTGTTTTTGAACACAAAAATTATAAAAGAGTTTTTTTATAATGTTATTTCCATCCATTGTTATAAAAAATTTTAAATAATGTTATAAAGAACTACAATTAGACAACACTTAGATGTTGTGGTCTCTTACTTTTCATACGTAAGAGAAAACAAGGAAAACAACTTGAGAGAATAATTTTCAATTTTTTTTATTAAAGACATTATAGTAATTTTGATAAAAACACATAAAATCTTGAAAGAATAATTTGCATTCAAAAATATTGATTTATTATTTTTAATTTTCAAATAATCTTTTCAAAAATAATTTAGCAAAACTATTTTAGAAATATAAAAATAAAAGATCCATAACCTTTTGTCATTGTCTAAACTAAAGTTTTGCATCAATTTAATTTTGGTTGCAAATATTTCATTCACACCAAAAGCAATCTGATGCTAAACTTTTGTTTTCAATGAATAACTGAAGGTAAACTTAAATGGGAAAATTAATTTTATACTGCAAATTAATGCTATTTAATTATATTGTTAAAGTTATTTTTTGAATTAAAAATTATTACAATTTTTTACTTACAATAAGAAATTTATTCATTTTACTTTTTAATGCTTAAAATCAAATTCATCATTAAGTTATTAAATATGTTATGAAGTGACAGTTTCTCTTATCATTACTTAAAAAGAGAAACTGATGAATTAATAAATTTTTAAATCTCTTCTTTATAAATTTCTAATAAACTTTATAGAGAGAAAATGAAGAATAGATAAAGTATGCTACATATATACATACTCTTATTTTTTGCATTTTTTTCTCTAGAATTTAGAAACAAAGAAGGAAAAAGTAATTCATTCATAGAAATTTATATATGATTTTCATAGTTAAACTTTTCATTAATATGTTTATTATATTTTTGCATCTTGGAAAAAAGAAAGATGCCCAATAATTTCTCTTTAAAAAGCATAATAATACATAAGTTACTTCAAATATATTGAGAGTGGATCTATTGTAGGCCCCTTACAACGACGGGTACTGAAAGGGCTAGGATATCCAAGGCATATGAGAGACGAAGGAAGAAACAGGCCAGCAAAATAAACCTGAGTGGAGTCCAGGCCCAAGAAGAGACTTATAGGAGTGTATCAGGTAACTAACAAAATTTTAATAGTGAGTTGGAGGAGGGATAGGAAGTTAGTTATGAGGTTATTAGTGGGAGGAATCGGGTAGAGGGTGGTAAGGAAGATTTGGAGCGTCTTTTGGGAGTCTCTATCATTTTGAATGCTAGGGGAGTATCCATTATATTTTCTCTATGTTTTGTGTTAGTTTATTGTTTTATCTACCCTGTAATTCCCTTTTCTTAGCTTATGGGATCTCATTATAGGCTGAAGGAGGTCTTTTTTTGTACAATTGAATAATATAAATGCAGGGTTCAATTAGTTTTTGGTTTAAGAGTTGTTACGATCCTTAAGGGCATGGTACGTATAAGGATGGAGGCAAGGTTTGATTTGTTGGAACATAGCTTTAGTGCCAATACTGATGAGTTATCAGTAGCTCGAGAAGAGCATAATCCATTTAACTCATGGTTTTAGAGCTCCAAGAAGAGCTTACTAAGTTTCCAGCATAGAAGCACGAACTTTGGGGTGCTTTGATTTTCTCTAAGCTTGATCTAAAGTCTAAGTATCATCAAATCTGAATTAAGATGGGAGATGAGCATAAGAAAGGTTTTTGTACACAAGATGGCCATTATGAATTCTTAGTAATATCATTTAGTTTGACTAACATTCCCTTTACTATTCATAATTTAATAAATGATATTTTTTAGGACAACTTAAACAATTTTATATTGGATTTCTTTGATGATAGATCTATAATGCTTATTCTTCTTCTCTTATGGGCCACTTAAGAATAGCACTAGAGGTATTGCAGAAAAACAAATTAGCCATTAACAAGAAGAAATGTGCTTTCAAGTAGCAAAAACTTGAATATTTGGGCCACATCATTTCTGATGAAGTACAGGTAAATCCCTTAAAGATCACTACTATGGTGAATTGGCTAGTTTCTAAATAACTTAAAGCATTAATGGGTCTTTTAGGATTGACCAAATATAACCAACACTTTGTTAAGAATTATGGTAAAATCGCAACTACGCTTACTTAATTATTGAAGAAGGATCATTCAAATAGGGTCTTGAAGCTTAACTAGCCTTTGAAGAATTGAAAAAGGCAATGACCACAGTACCTATGCATGCAATGCCTAATTTCAGCCAATTATTTGAACTTGAAATTGATGAATCTAACTTTGGGATAGGATTAATGCTTATGCAAAATGGGAGGCCAATAGTATTTTGTAGTCAAGTTCTATCCAAGAAAGCTTAACTTTGCTCCATTTGTGAGTGAGAACTTAATGCAATTGTTATGGTTGTAAAAAAAGTGGTAGCTCTATTTTAGGGGGAATAAGTTTTTCATAAAAATTGATTAGAAAGCTCTAAAATATCTTTTAGTATAGTGACTAATTAAGCCCAACCAGTAAATATGGGTGTCCAAATTGATGGGCTACAACTTTGATATTTGCTACAAACCAGGGAAGGAGAATAGGCCTGTTGATCCCCTTTCTAGATATGAAGAAGTTGTAGAACTTAGAGCTATTTCCCAATGGCAATTTAATGATTTAGAGGTATTGGATGTGGAGGTTAAGCAAGAGGAAAAATATAAAAACAATTATTGAGGGATTGATTATAGGGACAATGGTACCTTTAGGCTACACCTTCAAAAATGGTTGCTTATTTTATAAGAATTGCTTAGTGATCCCCAAAGTTTCAGCTCAAACTACTATATTAATGAAAGAATTTCATAATTCCCCATTAGGTGCTCATTTTGGATATCTATGCACTTATAAAAGATTAGTTGAAATTGTTTATTGGGAGGGCATAAAGAAGGACATTTAATATTATATGGCCAAGTGTGAGGTATGCCAATGGAATAAATATGAGGCTATGACCCTAGCAGGTTTACTCCATCCCTTTCCTATTTTACAGCAAGTATGGGAAAAAGTTAGTATTGACTTCATCGCATTATTACCCAAGTCTTCTCGATTTGATACTATTGTGGTAGTGGTGGACTGCTTAACTAAATATAGTCATTTCATTCCTTTCGCTCACCCCTTCGATGCAAAAATTTTGTCTGAGGTATTGGCTAAAAAGGTGGTCAGACTTCATGGTTTTCCTATGTCAATTATCTCTTATTGGGACAAAGTTTTTATTAGCTAATTTTTGAGGGAGCTATTTAAATTGGCTAGAACTATACTAAGCTATAGTTCAAGCTATACCCAGAAAATGACAACCAAACTAAAGTGGTCAATAGGAGCTTAAAAACCAATTTTCATTATTTTATGGGAGTATAACCAAAAGCTTAGAGCAAATGGTTGAATTGGGCAGAATTTTGGTTTAATACAGCTTACAACTGCTCCACTAGTATGACCATTTTTTGGGCATTATATGGATGGGATACACCATTAATCTTTAGTTGGCAAAATGACATATCCAATGTAGAAAAGTTTAATTCAACTTTGAGGGATAAAAACTGTATTATGGAAGAACTTAAGGATAACCTTGACAAGGCTTAACAATATATGAAGAAATGGGTTGACTAAAAAAGAAGGACTATCAATTTTAAAGTTGGGGATTATGTCTAGTTGAAACTTAGACCTTATAGTATAAAGTCTCTAGATAAACATAGATGCGAAAAATTGTCACCTCAGTACTATAGGCCCTATAAAGTCATAGAAAAAATTATTCAGGTCGCTTACAAGCTAGAGCTCCCTTAACCTAAAAAGATTCACTTGGTTTTCCATGTATCATAGTTCAAAAGATCATTGTAACCATATACTACTATTAGAATATCGTATAATTTCTAGGGTTTAAATCTGTTAAGATATTATACAAAGTCCACCTACAAAGGGTGCTCATTAAATAAGGGTAAAATACTAATTATAGGAATTATTACTAAACCCTAACTCTAGCTGGCCTTTTATAAATAGGGCTAGATTATTATATGATAGATAATAGAGATTAAAGATAGACTTAAGACGCTCTGAGAGGAATACCTGCAAGTATTCTGCAGTCACATTCAAGAGAAGATTTATGTTGTGAAAACCTGAGATACACCCAATACACTATGGGTATTTCATTCGATCAGTGATCCCAGCCAAAGTTCGATCAGCTTCTGCAATCAAAAGAAGTATGTAAGTCTCTTACTTAGAATCTATGAATGTGTTCATTATTTTATTCCCTTCAACAGTTACTTAAGGACCTTATTGAAAACTTAGAACTATTAGTTTGGCTAGAAAAAATGCAGTAAGTTCTTTCTCTTCCAACTAGTAGTGAAATGTTCTTATTCATTAGCTTGGCCTATCTGATTGTGGTGATACTTGGGAGAATTATGATACCATTCAACAATAATTCCTTACATTCCACCTTAAGGACAAGGTGAAATTAGCAGGGGAGGTAATGATAGGCTTCTGAAATCTGAAAAGGCTAGGATATCTAAGCTACATGAGAGACAAAGGAAGAAATAGACAAAGAATATATACCCAAATTAAGTTCAGGCCTAAGAAGAAACCTATTAGAATGTATCGAGTAACTAACAAAATTCTAGAAGTAGTGAGTTGGAGGAATGAACGGAAGTTAGTTAAAAGGTTATTGGTGGGAGGAATTGAGTAGAGGGTGGTAAGGAAGATTTAGAGTGTCTTTTAGGAGAGTCTCTAGCCTCTTGAATGCTAAGGGAGTATACTTTCTATTTTCTCTATGTTGTGTCCTGATTTACTGTTTTATCTACCTTGTAATTCCCTTTTCTCAGCGATCGACCATTTCTAGGCCGAGGGAGGTCCTTTTTTGCTTAGTTGAATAATACAAGTGCAAGGTTCCATAAGTTTTTGCTCTTTAAATTTCATAGTCTATGAGATTTTTTTAGGTAATCTCTAAACTTCTATGTATTTTGCTTTTTTCATGATCTTAAATTATAGGATCTAGATCAAACTTTAAATTTTCTTGCAAAATTTATTTTTGAAAGTCTAAACTCATATTGAAGAGAACAAATAAGCTATTTAAAAAGCCACTACTGGCCCATTTTTGTAATAGAAGATAAGAACAATGACTCAAGAAGATCAAGCTAAAAAATGTTGCAATAATAACAGTGTTGGTGTTGGTAATCCAAATAAAAAAAGGTCACACAATGAGGCCCTGGTGTGGCAATTTTACCAAGCCCACCATCTTTTTCACTGCCGCTAAGCAAATCTTCCTATCTACCTTTGCCAATTCCTAATTTTCACCATTCTAATCAACCCTTCATCTCTCTAATTTCATTACATTCCAGGTTACCAATAGATTTTACTAGTTACCTCTATTTGTGCTAAACATAGATGCTTATGAAGTTTCAAGCACTGTCTCATTGGCAAATAACAGTAATTTTGAGTTTGGCTGGCATTTTATTCTAGTTCATGGGCATGGAAATGTGCCCAAGTTATGTTATTTTGAGAAGGACTTTCTATCAAGTTTGACTATGACCATGCCTTATGAATCTAACCTAACTTGGCCTCTGTCTAATTGGATCCAAAGAACACAGCAATATAGGCAATTTACTTCATCAATGGTAAGATATTTTCAAGTTTAATCTTTCCTTGATGGGGTTTTCAATTGGCTTCTTTTGGATTTTTGGGAACATGTAAGTGATTGTCTCATCAGGGAACTTATTGTCACTTGTATATCAAAATTCCACAGAGCAATCTTCAAACAAAATTGTAATAGCAGTTGTGTGCCAACATGGCCCAAGGAGAAGGTATTTATAATTTGTGCTCTTACTAAAATTCACCTACATATTATAGTCTTTATTTTTTACTAACATGATTAAGTTGAGCTATTTTACCATTAAGTTATATCAAAATCTCTCCTTGTTTTCTTTGACTAATTCAAAGAACTTTTGAAATAGTGCATTTTGATTCATTACTTTGTCCTTACAAATTTCTAACTTTGCCATGAAATTGTCTGAATATAATCTTTGTATTTAAATTTGAAGCAGATGATGGGCTTAAAAAGACCATACCCTTTCTCTTTGGATGTTCCACTTGCCTCCCCTTTCAATTTCAAATTAGTTTATTTGCACGGGCCTTAGAAAATTAATTTGAATTATTATATGCCAATACATTTTAATTATTGGGTTCATTGAGAAGGTACTATCATAAATTTTTTTTTGATGTACGAAGCAACTCTCATTATTGCTCTTTTTGTAAAACTCTAAAATATCATAAATTGGTGGAATCACATTTAACTCTGCTTCTAACTTTGGACGATCTAAATTGTTGAATAAACCATTAAATCATATATTATTTTTTCTTACTTTAATTTTGGATCATGTCAAGTTATATTTATAGTTCCTTATTATAAAATTTAAGAGATAGTAAATTTATTTATTTATTTATTTTTGGTTGACTCTAAAAATTGTTTAAACTTCAAAAAATTTCCAATTTAAGAGGCGGTTAATTAATTCATTAATTTTCTCGTTCACTCTAAAAATTTCTCAGACTTCGAACAATTTTTTATTTAAGAGGCAATTAATTTATTCATTAATTAATTACTTTATAATTTTTCTTATTGACAACAAAAACTTTATTATTTTTCTTATTAATTTTAAAAAATTCTCGGACTTAAAAAAAGTCTCGATTTAAGATGTAGTTAATTAATTCATTAATTAGTTACTTCATACTTTTTTCCCATTGATTATGAAGAATTTACACACTTCAAAAAATTCTTCATACATGTATAAGAAAGTGAAGAGTTATCGTACAAGAAGCTGGAGGTTTGATCAACTAAGACTTCTCATAGATGAATGGAGCTGAAGCCTACTTATATATAATAGATTGCTTACTTTGACTACTTATATGAAAGCAAATGCAACAACTTCACGTGTTAGTGGAACTATACTGAACTTTGATGCTGCCAATTTAACTTTCAGGTTGCCTCAGTTTGATTCTATTGGCTCTTGCATTGTAATTGTAAATATTGTTAGCTCACATGTATTTCTGCAACGTTTGAATGAATCACATTCCTCTTTAACGCCAAACTCAAAGAAAAGCAATATGGGAAAAGAGAATTTCAATGGAGATTTTCTCACTCTGGCTTCCCGTAGTCCACCTTGCAAGTTCAAGTCTACTTTAACCTTCCAAGCATTTCACAACTAGGAATTTGAATCCACCTTCTCAAGCTTGGGAAAGCCTAAAAGAATTCCTTTTTTTTTTAAAACTAAAAAACCTTATTTTAATCCTTGTAAAATAATATGAAAACCATCTTTTCAAGGAACTTTGTTCCAATTTCACCCTCTTAGCATACTAAAATGATGCGAAAACTATATTTTTAGGAATAAAAATTCTTGGAATTGGAATAAAATCATACACTGGGGTCTTAAAGTGATACAAAAATTTATGGAGTATTGAATTGGTAATTAGACCATATCCCAAGAACAAAAGTAGATATTTTGTTCATTTCTGCAAATCTCATCAGTCATTGCAAATTTCATTTCATTTGCAAAGCTTCTTTTCACTAAAGGCAGCACAAATTGCCTAAACAAGAAGAAGAAGCAGAGTTCAGAATTGCAATGGTGGAAAAGGAGAAAGTGTTAATCTCAACTTGAAGCTATGAGCATGTTCATTTACCCATTTCTCATTATGTCACTTTAAGGCCTATTGTTCCTCATTATGAGACTTACACCCAAAACCGCAAAATCATCTTTGATTTAATTTCACAGGTGGTAGATATTTCTAGAATTTGCACATGTGGGGTTGAGTCTGACAGGGACTTCAAATCTTGGTCATGTAAGAAGTAGGATAGTGGAGAAGGAAAGATTTGTCTCTTTTAAGGCTTCAATGGTCTAAATAATAATGCCTTGTGTGTTTTGGTGATGCCAAAATCTAGTAATTGTGTTATGTTGTGCCTTTCGAACTCTTACATAATTGAATTATGTTTTTTTTAATTATTTGACATTTTAGTTTTAATCTAATAAACGCACACATGTACTATACATATAATTCTATATTAAATTTAAACTTACCTTTAATATATTTTTGTAAATAATAATTTTCAATAGCTAAGGTTCGAATATCAATGTTATTTTTTGTTAGACTCAAAACAATTATCCTTGAAAAAAATTTAAGACTTTTTGAAATGTTAGATAAAATAATATTTGCAATGTCCTATAAATATAGACTTTTGGTAAAATTTTTGGGTTCGTTGGCTTTCTTTGCAAATTGAAAGTTATACAATTTTATATTTTATTGGATAAGTTTTTTTTCTTTAAAATATTCTTTTTGAACTGTTTATTAAACTATTATAATATTGTTAAATGATGATATATTTTTATAGTGTATATTTATTATGCATTACATGAGTAGTGAATAAATACAAAATTATGTACTCACGGGTACTTAAGTAGTGAAGTTGTTGATATTAATATGAAGAATAATTATTATTAGAATGCTCATTTAAATTTAAATATGTTTCTAGATTTAAAAGGAATAAAATCAAGATATTATTAGTAAATTGATCTCACTTAATTTAATTTAAATAAGGGAATAATATTATTTAAAAATTTTATTAGAGTATATTTTTTTTCAAAGCAAGAAATAAAAAAATTTAGAAAAATTTTTGGTCACTTATATATGGCCTTGTATGGTTGATAGAAATATTTGCGAAAAAATAAAATGGGAATTAGAATAGGAAAATAAGCATAGAAGGTAAAATAAGATAAATATTTTTAATTGTCTATGTTATGGAAAGGAACAAAACGAGATAATAATCAAGGGCATAGCCAAGGGGGGCCTAACATATGCCATGGCCCCCCTTAAATTCCTATTATGTACATATATAGAGGTAGTATGTATGTGTAATTTAGTTTTCGCCCTTACATGTATAAGATGTAATTTTTATTTGATCCCTCATACTACATACAAAATATTAAATAATAACTTTTAAATAAAATAATATTCAACTTTTTTCAATACGCTTTTATGATTTACTCTTTGCTTTTTTGGAGTCTTTTTCATGTTGCTTAATATAATTTCAATTAAGGTATGTAATACTCTTTGCTTTCTATTTATGCATCTAATATTTACTCTTTAATCTTCACTAAATTACAAATATATGCTCAATTTTAGGTAAACACTCTAGGACTTGGTAGCACTATTCACATTTTGCACCTTCACTTTATTTTCTTGATTTCAAGTTTTTTTAATTGTATGAGTTTTGCACCTTTTTTAAATACTTTATATATTAGGGAACTTCATAACTTATGCTTCATTTCATTTCTGGGTATCATAATTTATTAATTTTTGGTTCCTTACTTCATGGTTTATTCTTCATTCATGCCTGATGTCTTTATTTTAGTTGCATGTCTTCACTTTACACCTAAAACCACCATGCGTTGCACCTTACTAATATTTTTTTCTATTATACTACATTTCTTGTTTATCCGTTTTGTTTGAAAAGTAGTTGTCTGTGCATATATAATTGTTTTCTCCTACTACGTATACTTTTTATTTTATTATTAGTTAACATTTTAATCTTTGTTGTGTTGATAAATTTTGAAAAATAATTGAATGTATTTGATGATATTGATTCTAAATATATTTAAGTAATATATATTTTTGGTTAAATAACAAATTATTTTATATAAAATATTGACGGTAAATTTTTTTAAGTATATCAAATATCTTAACTAATTTTTGCCCCCCTAAAATTTTATTCCTAGCTCTGTCACCGGTGATAATGCTTTGTTTAGGAAAAAGATTTGCGGAAAGAAAATGAGTGAGAATGGAAATTACTATAATATCCATGATAAAATAAAAAACAAGTTAAAACAAGAAAAAATGTCTAAATGTCATGTGTCTCATTATTTAAAATCAATTTGACAATAAAGAAAGTCTTTTGGTTATATTTTCTCTTGTGGTCTTAGCACTGTACTTCATCTTCTTTGACCTTATCCAAAGGGTACAACCTTGTGAACATAAACTTTATCTATGCTAACCAATTTGCTTACCCTCTTACAAATATCCACTTTGCATATTAGCTATGGCTGCATAAAGACTCGGGAGACCTGGCCTGGACAAGCTAGGCCATGTCAGGCCAGTGCAAAACAGAGGACGGGACGAAAGAATGGGAAAGTTGTTAGGGTAGGGTCACTGGGCTGGGCAGGGCCAGGGTTTGCCAATTAAAGCATTTTATTTGGCCCGACCCAGGTTTTTTATATATATTAAAATAATTTATAATAATTATATTATTAAAAAATTTTGCTAGATTTATGGATGAGATGTGAACCTTTTAACCCTCTCCCTATGCGCATGCACGCAATTGACCTCGGCCCCTCTTACAATCAAACCTTGATCTCTCAACTCTTTTTGTTGCTGTCAAACATCCACCGTTGTGTCGACCTTTCTCTCATGTTGCCTTCGTCGTGGCCTTGCCCTTTACCAGTGATTTCTACCAGGTTCATTCCTTACACTTTTACTCTCGAATCTTGATCTTTCGCCTCTCTCTACTCTGTCAAACCTCGCCTTGCCCTCTTTGTTACCTCACCCTTGCCGCCGTCACCTCACCCTTTTTTATTGATTTCTACTGTCCAGGTTCATTCCTTGTTATTCAATTTTGTATCTAGAAAAAATCAATCGATCAAGGGCTATTTTTTTTTTTCTCTGACATGTTACCAGCTCAAGCCATCATCTTTGCCGTCGACAGTGGTTGCCACTGCCTCAAAGGTTCACCAACATCTTCTCTGGCTCAGTGCTCACTCCCTCATCTCTTCTTTTTTTGCTTTTCTTTCCGGTAATGGTAAGCATGTATCTTGGTTAGTCTTTTAAAGATATAAATAAGGCTCTTTTCCCTTTCAAGTATTAAAAAGGAAGGTGTTCCTTCTATTGTGCTTTCTACATTATTAAATGATTATGAATGTTATGATAATGATGCCGGTTAATTTTCTCTCTTGGTCCTCCAATGGAATACACAATTTCTCATTACTATTCTTAAATGCATACTTAATCTTGGAGCTATTATTGATATTTTTGTAATGCATGTATATGTATTTATTTATTTTCTAATGGATTTTGTTTCTTCTCCTTTCCCTTTTATGGGCAACTGAGGATGATACTGGTGGTAGATAATTCATGCTTGTTTGTTTAAGTTTTAGCAAAACTCTGCCTAATGTTATAAGACTCCGAGGGACTCTCAAAATCAGAATAGGACTTGAAAAACCTTAAAGAACAACTAAACCATGATTTCCCAGTTGGACCATTGATTAGGAAGTGTTGCACGCTGGACTAGGTAGGATTTTGTTTACCTTAAATTTAATTTTCTATTGTGGTTGACTAATTTGAGTTTTATATGCAATAGATGTGCGTGGCAGAGTTTTATATGATTTCTAGTTAATTGAATAGGGAAAAGCAGTCATTATATCATTTTTGCTTAATTTTCTTTGTATACATCCAGATTTGTAAATATATATATCTATTTAAGATATATATGATAGCACTAATTTTGTAGAAATTGGACAAATTCTATTACATGACCCTCTTTTGCTCTCTCTTCTGTGTTATTTATTTTGAAGGATATCTCATTCTCCCTCATAATTGTATTTCTTCCCTTTTCTCTCTAATAATATTTCTTATTTTATTATATTTTTTTCTATGTAGTTATTCAAATATTTTTGTGACAACACTTAGCCTTGAGAACTTGCAAATCTTATTTAAGTTTGTTTGCAAAGGTTTTCAAGCACTCAATTACAAGGTGCATGTTCTAACTCATTATTGGCAGTTATTGTCATTAATATTGCTTCATTATTAACTTCATTAAGATACTTTTAACAGCAAATGTTCTTAGGGTAGGAGCTAGGCCTGTTTGTTTTTGTTAATTGGCAAGAGTTGTTGGTAATATTTAGGTGTGTCTAACAAGATTTGGTAATTTCTATAAGCATACGATTTATTCTATTGAAAAAAGCATGGCTTATAACTAGTGTTGCAGCTAATCTTCATTCACTTTCCTTTTATTTTAATAAAAATGTAATTAGTTATGTGAATATATCTTGTGTCTTTAGTACTGAAATCTGTAAAATTAATCACTTCTTACTTGGTGTTTGTTGTACTTAGTGACTTTTGTAGTTAATAAGAGGCTAACTGAAAGTTCAAATCATATTTGTATAAAATCTTGATGAAGTCCTCTTTTGACTTTATTTATGTTCCTGAAAGCTATTTATAAACTTTAAATTGATTCTATACAGTTCACAATTATATGTTATGATTTCCAATGATTAACATTGTTGGATGATTTAGGATAAAACAAGATAATTATTTTTTGAAGATATTAACATGTTGCTTTTGCTTTATATGCGTCATATTTTATGGAATCCAGCTAGTGAACTTAACAAGAAATGTAAATTTAGTATCTCTATTGATTATTTGGCTTTAGGTAAAATTCCCATTATCTATTTCTTTCTTCAATTTAAATTGGCTTCTTAGGGATTTTGCATCTATGTTTTTGTAAGTTCAGGACCTACTTATTTGAACCCTTTAGTGGTTGATTAATTAGATGTTAGACCCAAACCCAACAAGTCAACCAAAGCAAGGTCCATTAGAAGCCAGCAATATGCCATCCAACTTGACATCTAGCCTTTTAGATGCTGGTTAGAGTGCCACTGGCACTGTTGCAGCTGCCTTTGCCTTTGGCTCAACACCTACTACAGGGTTAACAGTAGTAGGTATAGGTGAAAAGATAAAAACCCCCCCAAAGAAATCCGATGTGTGGGATCATTTCGTGAAATTCCTTTTATAAGAAACTAAAGACGATATAAGAGTTGCTTGTAAATATTGCAGTGCTTCTTATGCTTGTGATCCAAATAAGCATGGTATAAATTCATTAAAAAAACACTTGTTGAGGTGTAGTATGCGTCTAAATCAGGTTGAAGAGAGTAAACAATCTATGTTAGCATTTCTTGAATTAGGAAGAGGTCAACTTGAAACCTTGGTCCCACGTAGCTAAAACATAAAGAGTTATTGCAAGGCTTTAGTAAAGTATGTTATTAAAGATAAGGTACCCTTTCGATCTATCAAAAAGGATGGGTTTAAGGAATTATGTTATGAATTGGAACCACAATTTCCAATTCTATCCAGAATGATAATTGCCAGGGATTGTTATAAGATCTATCTTAAAGAGGCAAAGACACTTAAGGATTCCTTTAGTAGGGTAGGATTTCGTGTAAGTCTCACCACAAATTCTTAGATGTCAGTGCAAAATCTGAATTATATGTGTCTCACATCCCATTACATAGATGAGGATTGAAGGCTTCAAAAGTGAATCTTGAATTTTTGTCCTATTGAAAATCATAGGGGTGACATGATATGAAAAGTGATTAAGAAGTATTTGTTATAGTGGGGGATTGATAAGGTATTCACCTTGATAGTGGATAATGCATCCTCAAATGACACAGCTATGACTTATTTGAAGAAAAGACTTAGAAGTTGGAGTGGGTTAATATGTGATAGGGATTTATTATGCATGCGCTATTATGCACATATTTTAAACCTTGTTGTAAGCAAAGGGTTGAAGGTGATGAGTAACTCTATTTTTGCTATTTAAAATGCGATGAGGTAAGTTTGGTCTTTGTTTGCATAGTTGCAATGTTTTAAAAGTTTTGTGGAAAAGGAAAAAATTGTATCAAGTAGCCTTTTGTGCTTGGATGTTGCAACTAGGTGGAACTCTACCTACCTCATGTTAGATATTGTTATAAAATTTCAGAAGGTCTTTAAGAGGATGGAAGATATTGATGATGGATACATTGCATACTTCACTGATGATGCTATGCGAGTTAGGTCGCTAAACACTACAGAGTGGAGTAAAGCAGTGGTCTTTGCAAAGTTTTTGAAGACATTTTATGATACCACTTTGAGGTTATCTGGATCACTGTATGTAACCTTGAATACTTGCCTCAATGACATCGTTGACATCCAAGATATGTTGTTGTCGAACACAATACATCATGATCTTGTTATAAGAGAAATGGTGAATAGTATGCAAGCTAAGTACGATAAGTACTAGGGGTTATGAGACAACATGAATCCTTTGCTAGTAATAGGGTTGGTTTTTAATCCACGATATAACATTCACTATATATATTCCACTTTTGACGATCTATACTCTGATCCTAATATGTATGAAGCCATAAAGGGTAGGATTATAGATGCATTGAATTACTTATATGAGCATTATTCTGCTGGAGTTGTACAAGAGTCAATTGATGTTGAATCCACCTCGGAGAGTGCCAATGTCACCTTAGATATTACGACTACAAGCTGCTTATCAAATTGCAAGAATAGGTGGAAGGCATTGAAGCAGAGAATTGTTTCTACAGATCATAAATCTAAGTTAGATAGGTATTTGGAACAAGAATTGGTTCGTGATGCTGCATCTTTTGATATCCTTGCATGGTGGAAAGATAATGCTACAAAGTATAAGGTGCTATCCCAGATTGCGCATGATGTGTTGGTTGATCTTGTGTCAACTATGGCTTTAGAGTCTGCTTTCAGTACTGGTGTGTGTGCTTGACGTGTTTAGGAGTTTGTTATCCCCTAGAATGACTCAGGCCCTCATTTGCACCTAAAATTGGCTTTCCCCCAATATGTTTAGCTTTTATGAGCGTGACTATGATTAATTTGATGAGATTAAAAGCCTTGTTTTAGGTAAGCTTTAACTCTAATTTTCACTTGTTAATTTACATAGGTTAATCTTTAACTTTATTGTTCCATATCATAATTAATGTTTACAGATGTCTCCAAAGATCCAGGTGTTGCAAGGACCTGATTTGTTATGGCCATTGATTAAGATTATGTATTTGGTAATATAATTTTCTTTTATGGATAACCTATCATCTTCATAACAATAAGTCAATTGCTTAATTTTCTCACCAGGTTCCTGTTTTTAAGCATAGTGGGGAAGATGATATTCATATGAGAGGATCTTGGGAGCTTGCAGCTTGGTCCTTCCACAGTTGCTGGATTTGTATTTTGTGATATGTGTAGATTGAATTATAATGTCTAAAATTGCCAACTTATAATCTTGTGTTCTCTTACTCTCTCCATTAGTTCTTTTGTGTAATTTTAAGCTTAGCTTCTATGTCATGTTAATGTTTAAAATTGTTGGCTTATGATCAATAACAATGGTTGAAGCATGTGTTTTCAGTTTAACATTGTTTGTCTTCTATTTTATTTATATATATTGGATTACTCCTTTTGAGCTGGGCCATATCAAAATTCGTTTGGATTACATGAGGTTAGAGCTCGATAATTGATATTTTGTCTTGGTTAATTGTGCATTGACTACGAGTTTTGGTGATAAATCTTGTTTCTTTTTTCTTTAACATAGAAGAGGGATTGTCAATGGAAAGACAAAAGCTAAAACACAATGGAAAGCTGAAACACAAAGTGCACGGCACTATGAAAGCAAAATAACCAAAGTAAAAGTGAGGCCAACTTGCTTCCTCATTAGTTGTGTGGTCATGAATGCCCTTGCAGCCTTTTACTTTTTATCTCCACCGTTTTAGGTTTCACTGTTAGTAGGGACACATGATGACAGGTAGGAGTGTGGATAAGAGTATATTTATGATTCGTGAGTTTGATTATGGACTTTAGTATGCAAAGCCTATCATGAATGATATGTGTGGTGGTGTATGTATAGCAAAAATATAGGATAGTGTTCTTTGTGATTGTTTGAATTGACCTTAAAGGAAGTTATCCAATGAAATGGCATTATCAAGGCATTGGGAATTTAAGAATTATATCCAGTGTTGTTTATGAGTGCCTGAACATGCAAGAAAAGAGAGTTTTTTAAATTCTTTCTTAGCAAACCCAACCAAGACTAAATCATCTTACCTGGCTTGATGATGTTCCAGGTTCACATGGTCGAGCTGTAAGGCCTGGGGTAAAAAAATCTGACCCTAGCATAATACTGGACCAGGCCATGGGTTTATGTATGGCTCGACCTGGTTTGCCTTCTGTAGAGCCTTAATCTTTACAATTTCCATAATAATGAGATCCCTATTACCATCAACAGGGATATTTTAGGACACACAAAATTTATTTTAGGGAATCCAACCTTATTCCATCAATTATCTGAAGGAGACCACCCTTTAATGAATGCTTGAGAATGATGGAATCTAATAGCCAAAGGCAACCCAAATGTAGGAATGGTAATCCTTCTTCCATTCCCTTACCAAAATGAAGCCAACCAAATGGGACCATAGGTGTTACATGCTAAATTAATTAAGTTGATAAGATGACAAAACTTAAATGGCTAAAACCTAGGTCATGAGTCATCTTGGCCCGCATTTCCTTTTGTCTATTTGATGATTTTTTAGGAAAAGGATTTTAGGTAATATGGAGCTTAAAAGAATCTTAACTATGTTCGCAATAACAAAAGAATAATAAGTCAATAAAATAAGTTAACTAGCTAAATTTAAAAAGAAAGAAAAATGATCCTTGAAAGTCTATGATAGACTTTTGGTGATAGAAGTCACCAAGGTAAATGAGAGAAGCTCCATATGAGTGAAATAAGTGGCGAGGGTTGTCACTCAATATAGCATTTTAAGTTGACTTTGAACAATCAAACTTAAATAACTTATATGATAGGTTGAGATGAACTTGTTTCGTTGGATCAAAGAAAAAATGTTGATCGCGTACAGTCTTTTATTTTCACATTGATTCAATGACTTTACTATGTATGGTAAAAATTCTACGCTCAACTTTTAGTCCTAGATAAAAAAAAAAAAAAAGATAATCAAACAAAGGACCTCCTGCAAAATTAAAGGAAGATGAGAACAAATGATAAAATAAAATTGCCAAAGAAAAAAAGAAGAAAAAGCTATGTCCTCATCCTTGATGAGAGGACTAACCTTAGTTTTTATTTTGTTTGAACATTGTGAAACAGTAACTACTGCCATACACTGTGAATTAAAAAAAATGGGAATTTTACTCTCCAAAAATAGATCATAAACTTTATTATTTATTTCACAAAAGGTATACTATAAATAAATTGATAATATCTTTTTCTAAATTTTTAAAAGTAAGTAATTAAAAAAATTAAGATGCAATATTATTTCAATACATTCATATTAATAATTAGTTTTTTTTAGAACATATTAATAAGTAATTACTTATATAATAAATGATACTGTAATTTTATATATTGCAAGCACATTTAGGATTCTTGCGAATTTGCTTATTTTATTACAACTTTTTATTTATTAAGTATCAGAAGAAGTGGTGTGAAAAACACAATTTGTGGTGGACAAAATTATCTGATAAGCACTTTTTAAATATTTGAGCAACAATTCTTATTAGATAAATCTTTGAAGAAAGTATACATGTACTGAAGGGGAATAAAGAACATAAATGTATTCAAAGATTCAGGTAGGAGACTTACATTGATCTCCTAATTGTGGAAGCTTATTGATATTTGGCTGGGATCATTGATCGAATAAGATACCCATAGTGTATTGGGTGTATCTCAGGTATTGACAGCCTAAATCCCCTCTCGAATGCGACTGCAGAATACTAGCAAGTATTCTAATCAAAGCATTTCAAGTCTCACTCTCTAATGAGTTCTTTTCAACATACACTAATCTAGCCCCATTTATAGAAGGCTAGCTAGGGTTAAGGTTTAATAGTAATTCTTATAATTACTATTTTACCCTTATTCAATGAGCACCCCTTATGGGTGCACACAGTATAATATCTTAATAGACTTATTCTCTAGATATTATATGATATTCTAACTTCTCTAACTCACATATAATGGGAGTGCTCATACGCTTTAAACCTAAGAAACATATTCTTGGTAAATCAAGAGAATACTTTCTCTTTATAGTCTGCAATCGTTCATATAGGGAAAGTAGGCCATGCGACCGGCATACTATGAGAGCATTAATGCTATACATTAGTTACGAATATATAGCCTCTCGTCGAAAACGCACCTGCATGTAGATCATAAAGTATGCATGCACCCCAAGTCATAAGAATCACATTTAGATATCTCTCAATGATCTTATTTATCACAATATCTTGTATTCACAATCACGACTCATAATTCATAACTGGTACCGGTGCATACAAAATAATGAGATTCTCTTTATGATCTTCCTATTTTTGCGATCTTATCAACACAAACTTAGTTCGCTTTTCTAGACATGTCCTGCCAGATTGAATCATTATTCATAGTCCTTAGGCAACACACTAAGATAGCAAACACCAAACTGTATTTCAAGTACCTGATCAGAGTCCAAGGGTATAAATATAGAGCCAACGTAAAGGTTCAAGGGTCTTACATAATCATGAGTTGAGATCACACTCATGTTAACCCATATGGTCGGCATTTGCACACATGGTATGAAACATGTGCTATAACCTTCCTCCTTTTCCCATGGAGTGTATGTTTATTAAATAATGCTATATAGATGATATTTTATACACCATAAGTCTAAAATTGAGTTCCTAGATCTACACAATGTCTTGAACTCACATATGACAGCTAAGGTAAATTAGAAATGATGAACTTATTTCATCAATTCACTTTTGATGACCTTATGTCATCAATCAAGTGACTTATATGATTTTAAGTATAATTGCTCTCAAATTATCCTCCTGATAATTTCTCTTAAAATCTTGTCTCATCCTTAATGTCACAAAGACACTGAGGTGGTTACCTGTGTGAGAAGGCTAACCCTTTTGTCTACCCGACATACTCAATAATAAATAAGAATGTACACAACATTCAAATAGGGATATGTAAACATGGAAATCAAACTTTATTAATTTATTAAAGAACATCAAAACATTTCTTGTCTGTGAATAATGGAAAAATAAAAAATACAAATGAAGATGTTAAAGTCTACGCAATCCTAAAGACCTAGTGTATCTCACAAACACATCTCTAGAAATCGGCTTGGTCAGCAGATCTATCAGTATCTCATGTGTATACACACACTTCACATTCATAGTCTTGTGTGCAACCATATCCTTTACATAGTGATACTTGATATCTATGTGTTTAGTTTTGCAGTGTTACTTTGGATCCTTGGTGTATGCAATTGCAACCTCATTGTCATAGTACACTAACACTGGTTCAGTATTTTTTGCTTTATACAATAGTTGATCCATGAACCTCTTCAACTAAATAGCCTCATGGGCTATTGAAGATAAGGCCATGAACTCTGCTTCCATCATGGACAAGGATACACAGGATTGTTTCTTACTGCTCCATGATATGGCGCTATCATTGAGTAAGAAAATATATCCTAAGGTAGACTTTCGCTCATTTAAGTCTCCTCTGTGATCAACATCAGTGTATCCTTCTAATCGTAAATCTCTACTGCCTTGATAGTAGAGCGTATAATCAGCAGTCCCCTTCAGATATCTTAAGATCCTTTTTACAGCTTCCTAATGTTTAGGACCTGGGTCGGTTTGATATCTACTCACCAAGCTAACTGCTTGATAGATATTAAGTCTTGTACACATCATAACGTACATTAGACAACCAATCGCATTCCTATATGGAGTTTGGCTTATATGCTCTCTTTCCATGGCAGTCTTAGGATGCATTTCGACATTTAAGTTCGACTTGTGCTGATAAGAGTGTTGACAGGATTACAACTTTCCATACTAAAACGTTCCAAAACCTTTTTCATGAAATTATCTTGCAAGAGGTACAAGTGTTTCTTAGAATAGTTTCTTGAAATCTTAACTCCAAGAATGTATGTAGCTTCACCCATATCTTTCATCTCAAAGCGAGATAACAACTAGGTCTTTACCTCATTGATAAGCTCCATATCATTTCTAGCTATGAGTATGTCATCAACATATAATGTCATAATCACATACTTGTCCTTAGATCTTTTGGTATATACACAATTGTCTTCACTCATCATAGTGAAACCACTATAGATGATTGCATTGTGAAAACAAATATACCACTGCCTTGAAGATTGTTTAAGGCCATAGATAGACTTCAAAAGTTTACAAACTTTTTCTTCTTGGCCCTCTTTAATGAAACCCTTAGGTTGTTCCATATAAATCTCTTTATTTAATTCTCCATTGAGAAAGGCAATTTTTACATCCATCTGATGTAATTCAAGATCCAGACAAGCCACTATAGCTAAAAATAAATGAACTGAGGTAAATCGTACAGTAGGAGAAAAAATCTCCTCATAGTCAATTCCTTCCTGTTGTGTATACCTTTTTCCTACTAGTCGAGCCATAAAATTTTCAATTGTGCCATCGTCTTTTTTCTTGATTTTGAGAACCCATTTGTTCCCAATAGCCTTGTGTCCCCTTAGAAGATTAACAGGTTCCCAAACATTGTTGATTTTCATAAACTCCATTACCTCTTCCATAGCTTTAGTCCATTTATCCTTAGAAGGGGTTAAGAGAGTCTCTTTTAAATTTCTCGGCTCATTTTCATTTTGCAGGAGCATTGTAAAAAGTTCACCACCTGTAATCTCATATCGATGGCAAGGAGTCTTTTTACGTGAACCATGTCTCAGTTATGATTCATTGAATCTTGTTTCATTGTTCCCATTTGGATTAATATTGCTCCCATTCGGATTTAGAACGTTGGTCTCACTCCCACTTGGAATGAGTTCTATTTTGTCACTCCCACTTAGAGCAACTGGCTTAGGAACACTTTAATTCGCATCAAATGATGAAGAAGGTTGCTGATAAGAAACTAATTCATCATCTGCTATAATCCTCCTACTTAAATGAAGTGGTCCTAGTGTGTTCGGATCCTTTATCTCAAATAAGGATAGGTCTTGACCTACCTCACCCTTCTTAGGATATTCATTCTTTAAGAATGTGACATCTCTATATTCAAATTCAGTCACTCTCCCACTATCTTGCTGACCTATAAACACATAACCTTTTGAGGTTTCCGAGTATTTAATGAAGATACTTTTCTTTCCTCTCAGCCCCAATTTCCCATACTTGTGAGAGGAATCATGTGTATAGGCAGCACATCCCTAAGGTTTCAAAACACTTAGATTAGACTTTTGCCTAATCCATAACTCATATGAAGTGGTTGTAATTGATTTTGTAGGCACACTGTTAAGTACATAGGCTGCAGACATCAATGCATCACCCCAATAGGTGATTGACAAATTAGCTTATGCCATCATAAACCTAACCATCTCAAGGAGCGTTATATTCCTTCTTTCAACAACACCATTTTGTTGCAGAGTACTTGGAATAGTCAACTGATGAACTATCCTTTTTTCATCACATAATTCATTGAATTGAACTGACAAATATTCTCGGCGTCGATCGGTTCGAAGAACTTAATCTTCTTATCTAATTGATTTTCTATTAAGTTCATATAGTTTTTGAAGCAACTTAATGTTTTTACCTTATGAGAAATCAAATAGACATAACCAAAACGAGTATAATCATCAATGAAGATGATGAAATAATTTGCTCCATGTTGGGCCTTGACATTCATAGGCCCACAGATGTCAAAATGAATTAATTGTAGTGGAAAATTGACTCTGGTTGCTTTACCGAAGGGTTTTCTTGTAGATTTTTTAGCTAGACAAGATTCACAAGTAGACAAATATACTTGTTCAATGTCGGGAAGCAAACCCTCTTTTGCTAACCGTTGCATTCTTTGTTGCCCTATATGACCAAGTCTAGCATGCCATATATTTACATCATGATCATAATCATGCATAGAGGCAAACATGGAAAAACTGACATTATTATTAATATGAGATTTGTCATCCAAATCTATAGAAATAAAACCTCCAGTTACATAACCAAAAAAAAAAATTGACTCATTACTCAATTTAACATAATTGTCATAAAAATTTAACTCATAGCTTAGCCTAAGTAAAACCAAAATTGAAATAACATTCCGACGAATTTGAGGTGCATAAAGGACATCATGTAAGATTAAATCTTGACCACCATACTTGCATGTTCCAATCCCTTTGACAGCAACCTTAGTGTTGTTGCCTACATATATTTAAAATGCTCCATAAAAAACTCATCGGAAGTTAACAAACGCATCACGGTCATACGCTATGTGGTCCGTGGCTCCTGAGTCTACAATCTACATAGGACAAGATTCAGTAAGCATAATTAAGCTAGAAACACAAAGTTCACTAGCATAAGCAGTGTAGGTTACCTTTTTGAAAGGCTCAGGGCAATCACTCGCATAGTGTCCCTTCTTTTGGCAATTGAAGCACTTAACTTTTGCCATATTGACCTTTCGTTGCTTCTTTTTGCCTTGATGATTAGTCTTTAGCTTTTTCTGAGGTTGAGCTGATTTTTTGTTCTTGCTCTAGTTCTTTCTCTTTGAACCACGTCTTTCACCTGAAGTTGTCATGTACTCAGGTATCGGCTTGGTTGATTCAAGCCTTTCTTCCTCGAGTTTGAGGTGTCTCCGAACATCTTCCAGAGTCATGATTCTATCATTGTGAGTGAGATGCATCTTCATATGTTCCCACGAACTAGGCAAAGAGTGAATGACTGCTTGGATCTACTGCTTGTCTGTTAAAACATTTCCAGCATCTTTCAGCTCAGCGATCATATTTGACATCAGCCTCAAATGTTTCCTCATTGAATGTTCTGGGCGTTTCTTATATGAGTCAAATATAATCATTAGGGAACGCAATTTGGATACAGACGTAGTTCCGAACCTCGTTCTCAGAGCATTCCAATGCCCCATAGCACTTTAGTGGTCCTTGAACTCCCTTAGGATGTCATCATCCATAGTGCTCAGCAACGTAATGCGAGCAGTGAAATTCTTTTTCTTTCAAGAGTCATAAGCTTCACGGTCCCGCTTATACTGGTTCGTGTTTCCAACTTCTGGCTCTTCCATGACATTGTTGAGAGCCTCAAGAGCCTCATGCTCTTTTAGGAGATATTGGACTTTTGTACTCCAGATCTCAAAATTGTCGTCATTTAGCTTCAACCCCTTGTTGAGCTCAGCGACAATACTTTTGGAAACTGTAGTCATTCTTTACATAAAAAGAAAGATAGACTTAAATCAGGATCAAATAATTAAAAACACGCAAGATTTAATGTTCATCATACTTACAAATTATGACACTAAGTATCGTATGATTAAGCTAATTAACCCATGCATAATTTGGAGTTGAAAGAGCACGAAGTGCCAATAATTGTCCTAAGGTTGTATGCAAGGTGTAAATCAATGAAATCATATCACAACTAAGTGTTCTAATCATGCTACAAACAAATTGTAAATCATGATTTTTCAAATGCCAAACAAATTAACATTTGTTAACTAACATGTTAAGCTAATCAACACATTAATAAATTAATTATATAATACTAAACTAATTAACATTTATTAAATAAACATGTTAAACTAATTAACATATTTAAATGCATAATGTTATATTAATTAACATTATATGTCTAAATTTTCTATTGGAAGAAAATTAAAAAGATGTTAAACTAATTAACATAATGATAAGTAATTACGTATTACTTGGACCTAATATTTATTGGGATATATTAATTTTTCACAAAAAATTAATTGCATTTATTTGGGGCTAAAATATAAATACATAATTTATATTTTTGAACATTTCTATATGTTCATTAATTAGGGATTTAACGATTAGGCATGCAATTATTTTTGTATAAGCCACATACCCAATTAAAATACAAGGCCCAACTTTTAAAATTAGCCAAAAAAACTCTTTTAATAAGCTAAAATATTTTGGAAACCTAAAATCATTTTACTAATGAGTTTAAATCAAATTCTATAAGCCTATTAAAAATAATAAGGTTTCAAACAAAAAAAAAATTAGGATATTTGAAAATATCTTTTATTTTCAGAATTTCAGAATTTGTATGTTTGTTTTTGAATTTTCAAATTTTTGAAAATATATATATATATATATATATTTATGTTTATTTTGGAAATTTAAACAAAAATAAATTTCAAAAGAATGCCACTGATTCACTTTTTTGTTCAGTAGGGCTACAAGAGGTGCCGGTGACCATTGTCACTGGTGACTGCGGACACCCCCAGTTGAACGAGTGTCACCGGCAACCACTGTCACCAGTGGTCAGTCCAGATCCAAGCTTTTCTTTTTGGCGGTCTGTGAAGATCAAGATGCAGAAGTGCAGATTTTTTTTGTTATTTAAAAAAAAAACAGAAGGTGCTGGCGACGTGGTAGCTAGCAGTTCCAAGCTGTCGGGGAGTGTCGACGACGTGGTCACCAGCAACTGTGAAGCAGAGAAGCTCTCCAGATTGTGAATTATGGAGAGGTTCTTCACTGAAGAAGCGGTGGTCCGTAACAGCAGAGATCAACACGCGAAGGTTCCGCGTTTTCTAGTTGGCTGTTGGTGATGTGGTCACTGATGGCTTCCCGTTTTTGGGGCGTTGCTAGCAACTACTGTCACCAGCAGCAGTGATGGAAGAGACATGACCGTGAAGCTCAGTAGGAGATGCTTTTCATCTCTGCAACGGTTTCACATAAGCCACAACAAGAATGTTTTCGAAAAACATTGTTAATTTTTTATTTAACCTTAATTAATTTAGCCTCAAAGAAAATTTCAGATCCCAATAAAATGTACTCATGATCAGAAAACCAGCCTACTAGCTCTGATACTAATGCAGGCAAATAAAGAACATAGATATATTCAGAGATTTGGGTAGGAGACTTACATTGATCTCTTAATTGCCTAAGCTTATTGATCTTTGGCTGGGATCACTGATCGAATAAGATACCCACAGTGTATTGGGTGTATCTCAGGTTTTCACAGCCTAAATCCCCTCTTGAATACAACTGCATAATACTCATAGGTATTCTAGTCAGAACGTCTCAAGTCTCACTCTCTAATGAGTTCTTTTCAACGTACACTAGTCTAACTCTATTTATAGAAGGCTAGATAGGGTTAGAGTTTAGTAATAATAATTATTATTATTTTATCCTTATTCAATGAGTAACCTTTATGGGTGCACACAGTATAATATTTTAATAAACTTATTCTCTAGATATTATACGATATTCTAACACGTACATATTAGAATTAGTTGTATAAAGCTTTTTTAAAAATTAAATTCATTATAATAATAATTTTAAGTGAAAAAACAATTGTTTTGACAAATATAATTTCTTGTTTCAATTATTACTTTTAAAAATAAATCTTAACTGTTTCATCCTTATCATAATGTAGAAATTATTTTATTATCACTTTAGCAATTTCTATATTTATAAAAAATATTAATCAAATAAGTGCCGTATAACTTCGATTAAACCCTTCATAAAATTAAAATGATTAATTTAATTCTTTGACAAATGAAATCAATTTAATTTTTTATATTTAAAGTATTATTTCAATATTTTTTATTTTTAAAAGACCAAATTGTTATTTTAACAAAATATGAAAAACTAAAATTATAATTTTTTTTATATGTCATATTTAACACACTTATAATTTTAAGTCACTTAGTTATAATATAAAAATATAATTATAATAATATTAATATAAAAAATAATAATATTATAATTATATTCCTATATATTAGTACATTTAAATTTGTGTGTTAAGGATTTTTTTATTTTTATTTTTATTTTTTTTAACATTGTGGTGCAAAGCCGGCGACCTAAAGCAGAACCACGAGCTGGACCCTGAAAACATTTGGCCACATTTCATACCAGCCAATCTAACATGCCTTCGCACGCCACATGAGAGAAAATTAGATACTTCTAGAAGAAGAGAAGAAAGAAAATAATAAATTTTAAATTATTCAGGTTGGACTTTATTATGTAAGAATCTGTTCGGAACCAAAAAAAAAAAAAAATGAAATTTCCCAAATCTGTATGGAATTTTTTGCCCTAACCGAATTCCTACCTACCGGACCCTCCGCATACGACGGTTTCCGGATCCTCCGTTCATCATTTATCTTCTCCGGCGGCTAAACTACCGTTACTTTTCATCTTGTGAGAGACTGAGAGAGAGAGAGAGAAACTGGGAAAGCGAAGGAGAGAGAAAGAGGAAGAGCGGGTTGGGAGGATGGACAGTCCGGGGTCTGGTTCGGTTGATTGCGGTGTGGGATCGATTGTATGGGTGCGAAGAAGAAATGGGTCGTGGTGGCCTGGCCAAATACTGGGTCCTGAAGAACTCTCGTCTTCACATCTCACGTCTCCTCGATCAGGAACTCCTGTTAAGCTTCTTGGCAGGGAAGATGCGAGCGTGTAAGTCTCTTTGTTTGCTATTTAATTGTTAATTTTGGTTTTGAATTCGAAGTCAAACAATTTATACCTGGTTTTCCATCCAGTAGTTTGGAGCCCTGCTATTGATATGTGTAGAAATATGTTCTGATAATTGTCATCTACTTCAAAACAATATCACTGCTTGTTGGGCCAACCACACTAGTATTTGTGGCTAGAGGAAAACAAGTTAGTTAATGATTGTTCTCTGTAGTAGTTGGTTAGAGGTGCAGTTGGATTAAACTGCGATAATATTGAGGTGCGTGCTTCAACGCCCCAAAAGTCTTGAAGTTTAGCCCAACATATATTGATACTTAATGTGAGCAATACACACACACACACACACACACACACACACGTTATGAATATCAGGTTTGCAAATGTATCGACGATTTAACAATGTTAACAGTTGATAGTGTGATATTTCTCCCTTATTTGTTGGTATTTCTTAGCAGGGATTGGTACAATTTGGAAAAATCCAAGCGTGTCAAGGCATTCCGATGTGGCGAGTTTGATGATTGTATAGAAAGGGCTGAATCCTCCCAGGGGATGCCAATCAAGAAAAGAGAGAAATATGCTCGTCGAGAAGATGCCATTCTTCATGCTCTTGAACTTGAAAGGCAGTTGTTGAAAAAGGATGGAAAATCAGGTATAGCTTCTGATCAAACAACCGTAGACCATCTAGTGCTGTTAAAAAGGGAATAGTTACATCTACAGAACCCTTGAGAAATGATGATGAGAAACATTTAAAATCACATGCTTTTTGTCATGGAGGTCATTTTCCTTCAAACTTAGCTGATCCACTGAGTGGGAAAGAAGACCATTCTGAGGCCACATCACATATGAAATACTTGCTTGATTTTGGCCATGAAATAGCCCCTCTGCATGGGAATCTTTCATGTTGTGTTGATCTAAATGTTTTAAAAAACCAACGGTTGATGATAGTTCTCTGGCTGTTACAAGAAGTAGCCTTTGCTTGGGACGCTAATGATGAAATTTACGGACTGAAAAAAGTGGTCAGATGAGAGATGAGTGAGGAATATATAGTAAAGAGGTGTAAAAACGTATATTTTTGGGTTTAAATTATTAAACTAGTGGAAATCAGGCATATTATGTATGATACAGTTTGACTATGGTTCTGTATATCCTTTTGTCAGGAATGGGGCATGTAGGAGTTGATCACCGAGCAAAGAGGAGCAGATGTCTGCACATGCCTGCCGAGTCTAGTGATTCTCTAGATTACAAAGAGACTCCATCCCTTCTTGATATGCCATCTTCCCAGTTTGGAGGGGAGGGCCCCCATCCCAGTTCTTTGGCTGAAGAGAGTGAATCTGCTTTTATGGATGATGTTGAGGCTGATTCCTCTGATACTGGTTCTACTGATTCGGATTCTGATTCTGATTCTTCTGAGACAGAACCAGACATGGATGAAGAGATGACTATACTGTCAGGTTTGGCTTCTGCAATGCTTGTCATTTACTATTTTTATCTTATTAGTATGATCTATTTTTTTTTCTTAATTGCCACATTTGAAAAAAGTGCTTCATGGATTCTGACAACTCTTGTTTTATATAAGAATTATTACTCCTCTTATTCTGCAATATCATTTTTGCGCTAAAACAGTTTTTAGTTATACTAGTTGTATGACTGTATGGATATTGCAGTGTGTTCTATATCAGTCACTGTTTCAGTCTCTTTCTTGAAGCTACTATTTTCTTCTGAGTTCCTACACATAATCTTGAGTTTTTTTTTTTGGTCATTATTATGACTTTGAACTAATCTTTATTCTAAAGTATAGCTTAGAATTAGCTGAGTACAATTTTATGAATCCTTCCATAGTTATTTTTGTCTCTTCTAATGAAATCAACAAATGATCTGGCTTGCCTGTATTTATGCACGGGTTGCTAACTATTGTGATCCCTTCCTAGATTGGCCAAGGTTTCCTGAGATTCTGACAGGAACTTTTGGGAGAACCTCACCCTCAAAGCTAATACAGGTGGAAGAGCCCAATGTCCATATAAATTCCACATTAGAGTCTCGTACTTACCAACATGGGACTCAAGTCCCATTTGCAATTGGGTCTTAACATTATCATACTTTGCAATCTTGGTGCTTGACTGGCTTTGCACTAACTTATTACTCCTGCGTGACATTGCAATATTGGTGTCACTACCTATGCCATACAATTGAAATTGGGACATAGGGCAATGCTTTGATACCAAATTGATGGAATCTTTAGGAGATATACACCCTAAAAGTTAGCTCAAGAGGCTGGAGAGCCTGAGGTTTATGTAAATCCCAAATTATTATCCCATACCTTACAATTGTATCATAACAAAAATTAAATGATAGGGGTTAAAGATTGTACCTCCTCTTGAAACTACTTTATACAATACCTGTGTTAGTGCTTAACACCTAAACTATGAGGGAATGACGTAGGGCAATATGCTTTACATGGCCTTGATAATTAGATTAAAAGGGAATTTGCCATTTTCGTCTCCTATATAGTCTCATTAGTTTCTTGGCCTTTTTCCCATTCTATAAATAATATTTGGAATGAATTTTTTTTTTTCCTTTACATTGAAGAAAAAGTAATTGAATAATGACATGTGGAAGAGAATTTACAATTTTTAACACTTGAGGAATAACATTAAGATACAATCTTTTTTTTTTTTTAAAGACTTGTATGATCAAGCTTAAAAAAAAGGATTAGAACTTTTTTATATAATTGTTTTAATATTATATTTTACTTTTTTATACATATATTCTAATTTGAAATTATAAGTTTGACTGTACTGTTCTGGTACAATGTTTACTTGCCCAATTTAAGCATATATTACACATGCTCATACCTCCTTTTGTTTTTGAAATGTATGCTATTGTAAAATAAGAATAGTCATATTCGTTATTTATGTTGCTGCAGCAATGCCTTGTTTGTGGTCAATTTGTGTATGATACCTATGTAGAAACATCTATGCTTCAGGCTGATGAGTTGAATTTTTGTAGCTTGGTTTGGATTGGGGAAAGCCAGTGGGATTGGCTGCTTGAGTTCAATCCTTTGATTGTTTGTGGTGACACGATCGTCATTCATGGCCTAGTTGCTCATGAGCTAGCTTGTATAATGCTCACAATGTTCGAAGACATGATTCTATCAACATTTAGAGTGTAGTCCTAAGTCACTTTTGATGTGCCACTCCAAAAGAAAAGCTATTTTACACCTATGCTTCTCTTACTCATCATGTCTCTCTCTCGCACATCCCTATCAGCTCAAATCTGAGGAAACTCCTATCCTCTCTCTATATTCCCACCACTTCTTGGGAAGGAGTTTGAGAGAGGGGGATCAAGTGGGACACATCAGAGCATTCTTCCATGGAGATACCCATTTCTAGTCCGAAGTGTCTTTCTTGTTCCTCTCCTTGAGGTACAACTTGGTTAGGAAAAGAACCTTCATTGTTCTCGAGCCCAGAAACAAAGTGGTATTGTGAGGCTCTGCTATTTTTGTAGATCAGAATGGATTAATTTTGCAAGCTTTGTTAGAGTCAATCTGTGGTTGCCTTTGTGAAAGCCTACTAGCAATGAGGGCCATTTTCTTTTTCTCCATTCTTTTATAATCCTTTCCCATCATTCTAGGTGGGTTTGGATCATATTGGGGTTAGGGTTGCGTGTGTTTATGGATTTGCTTTTTATTGCAAATTTAGTGCAGCTTTTTCTTGTCTATCTTGGTAGATCATATGATTGCTGTTGATAAGAAAAGATCCCTTAACGCTGTTTTTGAAACTTAATTCCCTTATTCAATCTGTAACATTACAATTTGACAGCATATCTTTCTTTTTCTAATGTTTTGTTATACAAAATGTATTTTATTATTATTATTATTTTTGAATGTTATATGTACGTCATCACTGATGTGCACAAAGGTAAAAGGAAGTTGCTGTGCCAAGGCTGTATCCGGATAGTTTGATATCTCAAAAATTTAAGTTGATAATAAAATTAAAAATTGAATAATTAATGTTGTGGATATCTTATGAAAAATTGTTATCATGGCTTCTCTAGCTCTCTCTCTCTCAAACACACACACACACACACAGAGTCATAGAGTAACTTGTGATGTACATAGTGTAAGAACTTATGTGAATTAAACACTTAGTTTTTTTAATTGTAGATCAATTTTTAATTCCATAACTGTTTAGCAGTAATCCTTCTCTCTTATGGTTTCAACCATCATTTAGAATTTCTTTCATTCAGCATTGCTCTTTTAGTTCATTGAAACATTCAGCATTGAGCATGTGTCTGAGTGCTTGTATTAGATTGTTAGCTTGGTTTTTCTTCCATATGATCCTTCTCTAACTCTTCTTAAGTTACTCCTGTAATGCAGAGACTGGTCGGGGTGTTGATGAACATGGAAGCACTAGCAGTGAAGAGCCTGATGAGTTGGGAATTTCCAGTGACATGCCCCACCTTTATCCTCGTGAACGTATTACTTCTAATGAAGCTGTATCTAAATGGCAACTTAAAGGGAAAAGGAATAATCGTAATCTAATGAAAAGGTCTGTTGGTGCTTCTGATGGAAGAGTTGCTCTATATGGAGCAGATGCTGATGGAAAAAGAAGTCATTTGAGCCACAAGAGGCTGAGGCCAAGTTTGCATTATTACAGAAATGATTTCAGTGATGTTCTTGATGATGCTGATCAAATGTTTGGTTTTGAAGATGATTACTCTCCATCTTATAGGGCTGTGTCAAAAGGTCGAAATAAAATTCATCGTGGCATTGATTGGAATGATTGGGCTTGGGAGGATCAACCTGCATTGAAAGGATATTGGGATGTCAAAGGGTTTGCACCAGCATTCGGTGAACGACATCATTTCAGTGGGAAAATGAAGTCGATGCTAGTAAATGTAGATTTGAAGGTTCAAGCAAGATATCAAAAAGAGCCTGTCCCCATTGTCTCTCTCATGAGTAAGGTAGATGGGAAGGCAATAATAGGACACCCAATCCAAATTGAGGTCCTTCCCGATGGTTCATCTGATAGTCTTGTTTCGACAATTGATGACCTAAATAATGATGGAATTGGCATTGAGGGAAGTAGTGTGCTTCCACCAGCATGGAGGACTGCAAGGAGAACTGCAAATTTCCGTGTCCCACGCCCCCATGTATCATCATCAAATGGTACTGAAGCTTCTGCAGAGTTATCCTTTCTAGATCATGAAAGAAAACTTGAATACAAGAAATTAAACCATGGAAATTTTATTCATAAGGCAAGCCTGTCAAGGAAGAGTGGCATTGACAGTCCTCGACCTTCAATTGACAAGAAGCTGTTGAAAAAGGTGCCAAAGAAAGTGAGCTTTTCATCTAGCCAGAAAACTAGAACTCTGTCCTCGTTATCTATTGAACATAATCTTAGTAAAAAGCCATTACATGATATCATTAGTTATCAAACAGATAGGTTGATTAAACCAGAAGTCTCTGGGCCCCCTACAGTAGCTTGCATACCAGTCAAATTAGTATTTAGTAGATTACTTGAGAAGATAAATAGGCCACCATTAAAAGCAGCTAGTAATGCTGTTTTGTTGAATACTGGTGTGGAGAAAAATTCATAGGTTAATGTACATTGTTTGTTATATGGGAACAATAATCTAACACTGGTAGTACGACAATTTGCTGGTTATGTCCTTTTCAACTGAAAGGGAACTCCTACCCTAATTCATTATATTGTCAGCTTTTCTAGGTTGAACGTGAAGTATAGACATCAATTCGTCCTATAACTACATAAATAGAAAGCAATTGGAGTCATTCTTCTTCTTCCGTGCTAGCTCAAATTTGCCAGGCATTGGATTCACGAGGCATTGAAATAGCTTGTCTTGGGTAGAAAGCATAATTATCTTATAACTTGCGATTTCCTGGTTAGCGATGCAGTGATTGGAAGTTTATAGAAGCTTGATGATGTATAATATTTATATATGCTATGTTCATGTTTTCTATTGCATAGAAATCTGCAATGGTGGTTAAGCAAGTTGACTTTCTGAATATACAAAGGAAGACATGTAAGGTCCTCTGCCTGGGATAGTCTATGCTTGATTTACATATATTAGCTATTCGGCTTCACAGTATTTCCACAAAGCAAGGAGCCAATCTTTCATAGGATGAAGCAGGTGGAAGAAGAAAATAAGATTTTAAATGTGTTCAAATTGTCTTCCCACTTCTGAAGTGTTCTGTATCAAATATTTTTATTCTTAGAGATACAAAACAGAATCTTGAACACGAGTTTGAATTACTATTAAGTGGAAGGAGTGCTCCCCAGCAAGAGAGTTGTGGTCCTAAAAAGAATTATTTTGGTCTTTAATTCGTGTTAAGGTGAAGAAACAGAAATTTTGAAAGCGCACAAATCAACAACTTCAGTGGACAAATAATAGGTAACCAAACATATGACGCAGAAAGTGCAAGCCTGCTTATGAGATGCGGAATGAAGCAATGCGGATTTTTAACATGCATTAGAAAATGTATGAATTAAACAATTAATATTAAAAAAATGTATCATTTGATAGTTCAAATTAAAGTAAAAAATTATGTCGTTCATAATTTTTTATCACTGATTCAGATATATAAAATTGTATAATTTAACGGCTAACAATTCTTCTTAAGAATTGCTGAAAATCCAAATCAAGAATGAAGAGGTGCATCGTCCTTAAAACCTGACTTAGGGAAATTTGCTCATTCATTCTCTTCACTTTGTAGATGAACAAGTTGAACTGAACTCTGACTGCCCATATGGAATCTAATAACTTGAATGAGTGCCCTACATTGTTGAGTTGAGAGTCCAAGTCGTGTAGCAACTTCCCTGCTTCAAAGGAGCATGTTTCTAGGAATACTTTCACCATTCCAAACAACTTTTAAGATATGTTTGTATTCTACTTGTTTGAATATATCATATTATAAAATCCAATGGTCTGGTCTTGAAAAGTTTCTTGTCCTATGTGGTCTGAAATAATGGCAATTATTTGATTATCACATGGAGTCTTAGCCTTATATAGTAGTTATGAGGAAGTCTAGAATCGTAACAATGATAAACACTAACACTATTAATGACAAAATGTCCTACTTTAAGGACCTATTACAGATGCCTTTGTTCTTTCTAGATCTAGTGCCTTATTCTGTATATGAGTTCCTTGAATTTCGGTTCATGGTTCATGCTTCACGTCTAGAATATTATTGGATTAACTTCTTGTATTTCCTTTTGATTATAGGAGTCACGGCTCGCCAAGTTAATTTCAAGTCTTTAACAACCTTTAAATAGCTAAACATTGTTCTAAGAAAATTTTTAACGTTGATCTCTAATTGAATTTTAGTATCATTGCATTGCTATTTCATGTTTGTAGGGCTTGTTTTAGGCCATACAATACCTGTTGAAGATTACACATCCTACCTACATGTTCTTTTATTCTTATATCTTTCTGGTGACTCAACATATAGGTCCTCTTCAACCCGCTCACTAATGAAACCTGATTTTACATCCAGATCACAAATTATGAGCTTTATTTTGCACCAAGTAATTTATGTCTAAGAGTTTTGGTGAAGATAGAATAGAATGACTAGTAGGAGAAAAAAGTAGAGCGACAAAGAGTGAAATGATAAAGATATATCACTCTATTGTTTAAAAGTTTGTTAAAAGAAGGGAGAAGAGTATTAATAGAATGAAATGATTTACATATTATTTTTACAATATTACTTTACTATTATAGTAAGCTTTTAACTGAAGAGGGCATCATATAATTGCACTACTTGGTCTTTCCATTTTATTTTATACCTTCTAATTCTAAGTGACAAAAAAATGCGGTTTTAAATAGCCAAGTTTTGAAGTACTTCCTTTTTTCATTCAATTCTATTTTTAAAAGAAATTCATTGTAGGAGTATACAGATTTCGTTTTAGTTTTATCCTTTTTAAGGAATAACCTCAACTGGTTCATCAACTATCTATTTTTTTAATTGGTATGGTATAAAGCTTTTAGTAGTTAAGCTATAATAGGAGATACACAAAATTGTGTCATATGTGGGGTTTATCTCTTGAGACATGACTGGAGGATTTAAACTTTATGTACTTGAATTTCAATATGTGTTCTTTGAACACTAAACACACCTTCAAATCAAGTGTTACCAAATTGGGAGAAATTATGACTTTTCTCAAGCCTTAACAAGTTGCTTAAAATATATCTACATGGCCCTCAAAGATTTCACTGTTGTTTTTGTTAATGCCTTCTCACACTCTCACACACACATTTAAATTAGGGTGGTGTCACAACTCTAGAAAGGCTCCTCCAAACAGTGGAATTGTTGCTAAGTATAATAGGTGTGTCCACTCTAAGGCCAAGGGCCAACAGTGTAGTTGCCAAATCAAATTTTAAGGACTTTCTCAAATTATTATAGTTTGTCCCATTGAGAGTTTTTACTATTAATAGTTACTGTTAACAAAAGCTGAGGTAACGAAATTAGAAAACATGTATTATGTGTTTGCACATAATTATAAAACAAAATTCCTCTAAAAGGCTTAACTTATTCAACTATATTAACAAGATTATTATCATAATTCCACCTAAGGGTCCTGGATTATAATAAACTAAGAAAACTCATTATGCATAAAAAAAAAAAAAAAACCTATACAACCAAATGTCTCTAATATCTCCATACCGATAGAGTACATATTAAGCCATTTATTCAACTGAACTTCAATGATATCAAATCTTTTAGTGTTAATAGAAAGGGTGTAACCACTACCAATGCAATTTACCAAGCAATAATTATACAATATTAATTTGATATGGATGCCTTAATTAAATTAATCAACAAACACCTGTGCAATTGGTCCCACGATAAGTGAGCTCACAATTGTAAGGTGCCAATTTTTCATGTGATATTCATAGTAAGTAAAATCACTTAATCATGCCTAAGAGCAAAGAAAAGCTAACACTTTAGATTTCATGTTGTTTCAAAATATGCATGATTGACTACTAAGAATACTTAACTAATCATGCTTTTCATCTCTAATTTTATTTAAATTAGAAAACAACCAAACAAACAATATTTGGCTTTGTATAAATATCACTCTTGAAGCTAATATTGGCTTTAAACAATCATTATTAGTCTTTTATATGAAGGCTAAAACAAGTTTTTCTAATTTAAAGATCTTAAAGTCAATGAAAACGATAGAATTTCGGCTTGAAACTAGACTGAATCTGCTTCAGCAACTTATTAGGTATTAGGCTCCTAATGAGCTTTCTGTAATGGTATTATAAGCCTAAAAATCCTATTTGTGCTAAAAGTTATGACTATTTTAAGTCAGATTGCTTGTTTAGGTATACATTTGGGCTTTCGATAGCCAATTTGGCTAAATTGCTCAACCACAATAATTTATGTCACTTATGATAAATGAGTATATTGCCTAAAAGTTTTAAACAATTAGGACAATAATTTCCATAACCAAATTCATTAAATCCACACAGGAATTAGTCTCAGAATTAAATTCAGCATAATACTAAATTTATAAAGGCATACTTTTCTACAAAAAATTATTTGGCCTATCAAAGTATTCCACCTCTGAGAGTATGAAAAATATATGGTACTAGGATGTTGTTAGAATATGCACTAAAACTTTCAACTAAAAATGTGGAAAGAACCTATCTAAAATACATTTAGGATACTATGGAAATTCAAGAACTCATATGTATAAATTTAAAAAGATTATCATTAAATAGAAAATAGAAAATGAATGCGAGAGCCAAAATTTTGGGTCTAGATGACCCTTGGAGGTGGGTCCATGCACCCTAATGTGCCATAGGTGCAAGCGGGCTTCGTTATAGTGCACTGTTCACCATTCTTTAACCTTCAAATGGGTTAACCTCACCCATATTATGACCCAGGATCCAATCTATCGATATACAACATTTTAGAGGCTTATTTTGGTGTCCAAATGATCTTTGTTCAGTGATATACAAATCCCCCATGCTTATTTCAACCAAAAACAAATCAAATGTGATGATTATGGATCAAAATTTCAAGGGTTTTGAGCTTCAATGGCAACTCGAGATCACGACAGCTTTGAGTAGTGATATTGGTGTCTTTCAACTTGAAATCACCTCTTAAACAAAACCCTTAAGCTCATTTGGGCAAACTCAATCTATGCATAGAGTAATTTGCTTTGAAACTTTTTTTAGGGTTTTTTTTTTTAATTTTTTTATAACATTGGCATTGCTACGTTTTCATGTTTTGATGGTTGCCAAAAAAAATTTAATGCCAAGGATAACAATCATATACGGATGAAGGTGCCAAATTCAAAAAAAAATCACTACATAAAATAGATCAATATGGAATTATGCATAAATATAAACATATGATATAGATGTATATGTAACACACATATAAAGAAATCATATAATAAAGATCATTTATAAAACCTAAGGCTCAGATACCAATTGAAAGAATAAAATTACATATTCGAGTGGGAGATAAATAAATAAATCAGTAACAATGAAAGTACACTTACCTGATGAAGCACCCAAAGTCATAATTTTGTAAGTAGAGTTAACAATTTGCTTTGCCTAAAGTCCTTTCTTTTTTACATCGAAAAAAGAATAAGAGTAATAAAGGATAAATAAATAAGCAAAAGGAGTTCAAAGTATTTGTATATTTTTTTTAATAAATAAAATATTTGAATTATTTTAAAACAGTAACTTCTCATCTCTTAACTATTCAGATTTTAAAATTGGATATACTTATAGAATATTCTCTTCTTGTCCTCTCAATTAGGTAGGATAATTAGTCACAAGATTTGGGTTGCAGGTTGGGACCTCTACCCAATGGACTTATGGGTAATCTAACCTATCATTGATTATCCACAATTAGCTCAGACCTAATCCATTATTGGTTTATGTTAAAATTGGTTACTTAATTAATTAACCCAGTAAATTGAACTAATAATGCTAATCCATAATATTTTAAAAAATTATTTCAACAATAAATACAATATAATATGTAACATACTTCTTCAAGTTGGAACATAGATGTCAATAATGAACAACTTGTTAAAAAGATATATAATTTGATTCTTATTTAGAGCTTTTGCAAAGATATTACCTAATTGATATATTGTTTTTACATACATAGTAGATACTAAATTTTCTTGAATCTTTTGTGTTTAGTTCTTTCATGGAACATTAGGTTTGAAGTAATACGAAGGGCAGCGTAATTGTCACTCTATAATTTTGTAGGTAATAAGAATTCTAGACCAATTTTAATATAAAAGATAATGCATCTACATAATTTCATATATAGATTGTTTCATAGTTTTACATTTCAATTTTGCGCTAGATTAGACATAATATTTTACTTCTTATTTTTCCAAGACATTGAGTTTCCCTAAACATAAAAAGTGAAATCTTCTATAATTTTGCACACTTAGCATTTGTGAAGAACTCAATAGTAATATGAGAATAGTTCTTTAATAATATGCCATGTCCAAAGGTTCCTTTCAAGTAACACAATTGTTTTAAAGCTACTTAGTAATTAGTAGTAGATGAAAACATAAACTAACTAAAAATCTTTATAGGACATGCAATATATGACTTAATTACTATGAAATAATTCAGTCTCCCAACCAATCTCTTGTATTTTTCAGGATCTTCAATTACCTCACCATCCTCTTTTGTAAGCAAATTAGGAGTCATAATTGATTACATAGCTTTGCTCATATTTTCCCCATATTTTCCTTGTCTCTATCAATCAATAAGGACGTATTTTCTATGATAAGAAGATCCTTTTATTGCTTCTACTCCTAAAAAGTATTTTAGTTGCTCCAAGTCCTTTGTGTGAAATTTATTATATAAGAATGATTTGAGAGATGAGATTCTTGTACTATTATTTCCTATAATGACAATATCATCATCCTACATAATAAAAAGAATAACATTAACTTTTGACTGCCTATAGAATAGGACACATGCTATTCTTCAACTCAAATTATTGAAGTATCTCATTCAACTTTTCAAACCAAGTACAAGGACTTTGTTTTAAATCATACAAGGACTTTTTCAAATGTTTGTCATATGTGTAGATACATGTAAGAAAATTATAAATTTAGTATGGTTTTCTTGGCTTTATGTAAAATCAGTCTTACTTTGCTTTTTGTTTTTGTTTTTTTTTTAATTTTTGTTTTTAACTAGGTCATTGATGTTAAGATTCATCATTGCACCATTATTTTGAAGCTAACTTAGGTAATGTAATTGCAACGTGTTAATTAATAATGTTGACATGGATTAAAGTTAAATATTTAGTCTTTGTAGTTCATGTAAATTTTCAATTTAATCTCTATAGTTTATCTAAAATTTCAATTGTATTAGTACGGGATAGAATATAGATATCTAGAAGTGTAAAGCATACTTTGTTTTTTTATCACTAAAATGGAATTATGCGATTAAATTTGTATATAAACTATTTAGGAAGAGTTTAATATATTCAAATTGAAATTAAGCACATGGACTTTGTTAGTCTAAAATAGGCAAGAAGATGGGTAAATGACCTCTTTCTTAATCTTCAACAAAAAAAAAAATTGTTATAAGTTCATTGTTGTACTTTCTAAAATATTATAAGATTAAGAGGAGGCTCTATTTAAAAAGGGTCAAGTTTTCAAAAGTTTTCTTAAACACTTAAATAAAGAGAAGAGAGAAGATTGATGTACACAAAAATTTGGTTCAAATTAAGAACTTGATCTAACATCCACTTCCCTAAGACATAGGCAATGGGTTCCACTATTCATCAATACAAGTACATTGAGATAATCTTCTGTTAGACTCATCCAACTTGGCTTTTAGCACCATTTGATTTCTAAATCAACTTTTAATTAATTTAGAATGATAGATTAATTTGATTCATAATTAGGATACAAATATACCTAATGATCTTAGGTATCCAAAATTAGGGCTGAACTTAAACAGTTCAATCTATCTTCATGGACATAGGAGTATAGCTCATTGGGTCAACTAGATTAGTTCTTTAAATACTTGAAAGAGGATTAAAAGAATTTTAATTCCCTAAGTTAATAATCAAGCTTAGATAGGATAAATGGAATGGTATAATTCAATGAATTTGGCAATAGAAGAAATTGTAATTGTTAGCTTTTTATATTGACAACTTTATTCATTTTAATTGCATTGTGATTTAAGTTAGATTTCTTTTATTTTTCTGAATTTCATTGTCATCAATATAGATAAGATAAAGAATAATAGTTGATTATCAACGTTACAATTAAGTTTAGCTCTTTGTGACAATGATCTTATACTTTACTACTTGCCCAATATCGCACATGTAAGTATACAAAATGAAAAAAACAATATAGTATATGATCATTCCTAAAAAGAGCTAAAACTATTGCAACATGATCATCAACTTTTATCCTCTATAATATGTAAATTGATGTTTGACGTTGTTTAGAAGAATAAAAGAAACCTAAATTAAATCAAAAAGCAATAAAAATGAATAAAGATGTCAATATAATGAGCTTAGGATAAATTTGACAATGTAAAGGAAATGGAAAATGATTTTAGATTTTAGGTCTAGAATGAATAGCTGTTGTTCATATTAATTTACAATGATGGGTTAATTTCATTCATAATTGGGATAGGATTAAACATAATTACTTTAGGTAGCCAAAATTGGAGTTGAACTTTAACAATTTAATCTATTTTCATAGGTATAGGAGTATGTCTCTTTGGGTAGATTATATTAGTTCTTTAATTGTTTGGAATGAGATTAAAGGAATTTTAGTTCCCTAGGTTAATGATTAATCTCAAATATGATAGATTGGACGCAAATATTTTAATTAGTTTATTTATTCTTGATATAAAATCTAAAGTCCTTTTTCAATTCTTTTAAATTTTATCAGATTAATAATTGATTAGGCTATTAACAATGAAGAGCAAGAATGAATAAATGTGAACTCTCAATTTGAAGTAAAATGGTGGAAATAAAAACTTCAATTAGCCAACAATAGAATCCATTGTAACCCTAAAGAAAAAGTTTAACTTATCATATAATGTCAAGAAACATCTCAATATTAGTACAAAAAGTGAACATTAGTATAAAGATAATAAAAGAGAAGATGAAAAAAAAAGCCCTCTATAGTAACAATAGTATTAACTCTCTTTAATTTCCATATGAAAATCCATCACTTTTTTTCTCTAGAAAGGTTATAGACGCTCCCTTAGTCTTTCTCTCTCGAACTAACACAATTCTTAACGTTTTATAGGCCAAAAATAGGGTTAGAAATGGTGAAACTATGTACTTAAACAAAACTTTGCATTTTGGTATTTGAAATTGCTTTCCAAGTAGGAAAACCTATTGCCCAAGGGCAACCATTTTGTTGAAGAAAGAGTTCATTTTCTTATGTAAAATTGGAGCTTATGAGATGCTCATGTATGAGATTGTCCTACCTAGGCGGCTACCAGTTTGGCTTGAATGTGAATTTTGTATTTTCTTCATTTTCTATGTGCTTCAAATTTATTTCTAAAATCTCAAATGACCCAATATCCATCTTGAAAAAAATTAACAAAATTAGACATGAAAAACAACAAAATAAGATAAAAGGAATTTGGAATTAGAACTATGATATAACATGACTTTTGTTCCCAAATTAACTAAAATTAAAACAAAGTGACTCAAACTCTACCTATAATAAGAGTAGTCTAACTTTACTAGTGGAATTATCACCAGCACATAGTGTTGGAGGGAATTAAAATAATTTGAATATTTGGACTTACTTAGCATATAGTTTTGGTTCACCCCAACATAAATTTGTTCCTATCAAGCCAAGTTAGTTTGACCAATTTTAGAGTGTAGCAACCTAATGCAAGAGCCTAGTTAGGTCTATTTTAAGGAATCTTCATCCATCTTTGGCCCAAGATTAGATTTACACAAGTGTTTGGAATATGAACCAAATGAAACATCCAAAATATATTGTTTGGCATACTCAAAACTTCATTAAATTATTCTTTGTTAAGCTCTCTTGGTTTTGCCTCCTCATTTCACATTTGGTTTATATGCATTAGAGAAATATATAAAGATAAGTGAATTGCATTCCATTTCCACTATGGATTCTATTTTTTTTCACCTTGAAGAAACTTTAAAAGATCTTGTCAATATCTTATACATAGCAGTGCATCTAGTGCCAAATTGTTTCCATGACTTAAATGATAATGACATATAGAGAAACTATGATTCACTTTGACACAACCTGATGTTGATGTTGAAATAATATCTTTATTATTTTGTTATTTAATGATTATGTCATTATTATATTATCTAACCAAACTATTGTGTGTGTCTGACAGATTCACACAAATGGCTCACCCATACAAGTTAACTTAGATAGGCCCAAAGCCTATAAAAGTCTAAGTTAATGGAAATATTTTCTTTCCACATAGCTACCAACTCCAAATAATTATTATATTGTAGCAAGTGACTTCACCATCCTTGGACTTTCCATACTCGCACAAAAATTTTGAAAAACTCCCTAAGATAGCAAGCTAGCTATTAAGAGAGCCATTGGTCATCTTTAGCATAAATACTTAGTGTTTCAAAGAAGATGATGTACAACTCTATCAATCAAACTTGCTCAAATTTGCCCAATTGTGTGCTTTTGTTTGAGTGACTGTGTTTACATGTTCATATATCTTTCAGTGTAAGAGTGTGTGTTGTGTGAGAAAGCAAACATATTTCTCATAACATTACTTGTATTCAAGAATTCAGGGTAATTCTAGTTGGAGTTACTGTTGTGTTATAAAAGTCATTATGACTAATATTTAGTTAAAGGTTGAGTGTATTGGTTTTAAAGCTAAGTGGTTGTACCCTGTATTGTAAGGTTAACCATTGTATGTATTAAATTGTTTGGATAGTGAAATTTTTAACTACCAAAGTTAGAGAGTAGATGTAGCATTAATGGTGATATAAACCATTATAAATTTCTATGTATTTAATTCTAATGTATTGATAAGTCCTTGGGAAGTACATGGGCCATTACTTACTCAAGAATCAATTTTTTTTTTATTATCTATATTTATACTTGTTCTAGTAATTACTTTCCCATCTAACAATTCACCCCCTCTTGTTATATATCAACAGTTGATTTCATTTTTGCTCAACAAATCTAATTGTAAGTTGCTTTGAGATGTTCTCTCCCTCCATAGGCAAACATGAGTTATGAGTCAAATTCTCTTAACACAGATTTAAAGACATGTTTGTAAATAACATACCAATCAAGTAATGAGTGCAAATTCTGACACCAAATAGAAGGGTGCATTTTGTGAGTAATTCTCATTTTGACTTATCTCAAATGAGTCATAGTTCCAAATATGGAAGTTAATTTCATATTCAGGACTGAATTAAAAATTCAAACAAATTATTAGGAGCACATCAAAAATTTGGCCAAAATATAAGAACCAAATATATAACTTTTATATCTATGTCAGTATGGTTTTGAGACAATCGAGAATAGGTTGAGAGTGTGTGGCAAATTTTGGTTTACGGAAACAAATGAAAAATGGTAGCAAAGATTAATGACTTATTTGAAAAATAGACAATCAATAGTGATTAAATTGACAATTGTTATTTTAACAAATTATAAAATTAAATATACAATATGAAACTTGATTTATAAAATAAATGCATACTACATAAGTTAGTTATATTCTTTAAAAATTGGGATAATATACTTGTTAAAATTAAGACACAATTTTAATATAATTTTTTATACTTTCATTATTAAAATTTCCAATTAACAGATATATAATTAATTAATATTAACGTATGAAATATAAACAACTCATATTATAATTGAATTTAATTTAAACATATATCCTAATATAATTAAAAATTATATTCATATCATATTATAATTGAACCGAACAAAATATAAACAACTCAACTATATATAAAATTTTGAGTTTTGCTAACAAATGTTCTTAAGATATTACGATATTGATTAAAAATTATTTATTGTATATAAATATAATTTTTAACCAAAAAAATTAATTAAAAATTATTTATTATATTAATTATTAATAGTAATAAATAATTATAGATTAATTTTATTAGTTAAAATTAATTTATTATAAATAATATTAGCAAAAACCTTCATCTGCATTAAATTTTCGTTCGAGTGAAGGGAACTCATTTGACAAGCTTCAAATTTAGATTGTTAAATGACCAAAGAGTACCAAATTGTTGAACGCTAGATTTTCTAGCCCCATCGACGCCGGTATCCAAATTTTGGAGCTTTGGACTGCCCTAACTCTTTTGCAGCTTCTTCTGCGTGCACTAGCCCTAAATCTTCTTTTCGGGAACAACTGTAAATCTGTTATTGTCTCTAGCGTTGCGATTTCAAACATTTGCTAATAGTGTTACCCTTCCATCTTGTCGCTAATGGTAGGCCCTTTTCCCTTCCCCCGATTACTCTGATGATAAGTTTTTGTTGATTTTCGCATTTAATTCGCTTGTGGGTTTGAATCCATGATATGGATATGATACGTATAGCTGCGTCTTTCTAGGTTTTGTTTCAATTCCTAGATGATTTTTTCTGGTTAATGATATACCCTGTTCTGAATTTATAGTTTTTCTTGATGTGCCATAGTTAGTGCAGAAATCACATGGATGTAGTAGTAGGTTTGGCACAATTTAATATGATATTTTCTACTCTATCCAAGTTCCGTCAAAACGAAAATGAAACCCGAAATCTAAATTGCGTGCATGATGCAAACTTATATGTTTAGTTGGTACAAGGAAAACTAAAGATTAAAAGACAAGATCGAACCAGCCTATCCTAACTTGAGGTAAAGTAACGTTTAGAGTTAAAAACCATAGGCTTATTAGTATCTTGTAATACTTGCACATGATAGGATTAAACTGTTGAAGGAAGCTGATGTATATCCTTCTCAATAATCCTCAATTGTGAACTGATCCTGAAACCAGCCATAAGCTTTGTCCTGTGATTCTCTGTTAACACAAGGATATTCAAGTGATTTTGCCTACCATCAGAAGCTACTTGGTCTCTGCTAAACTAACTATATTTCTTTTCCCTTCCAAAAATGTTTCTGTTTGGAATTCTTCTAGTTCTACTATCACCTTGACCCAACGCTTGTACCAGATTTCCAGGGATCCATATTAAAGCCATATATTCATTCCTTATCCTCTTTCTTTTTTCCTTCATGCACTTAAATTACTTACCAACCCAAATGAGTATTTACTGAAGTATAAGACTGCATATAACTAACTTTCTGAAGTTTCCCTAAGTGAAAACTTGATCGTTGCTTCCAAGCATTGGAGTATTACTTGCTCAAGCAATTCATCATTTTAACAATGCTGTATGCACAAGGCCTTTATCCCTAAAAACTGCTCTATTGCTGGCTAACCATATTGAGTAGAGTATCAACACAAAAACCATAGTGTCTTGATGCAAGCTGTCAAAATTTTCTGTAGTTTTCTTGAGCCAAGTCTCCAGACAGTACACTGCATTCTGAGGCCGTATATGCTCTGTCCAGATAGAATAGGAGGAACCAAAGCAGACTGCTAATATAAAGATGATCAAGAGTTTCTACATCTAGATGTCACATTGGACTGGAGAGCTCCGCATTTAGATGATGTTTGGGCAGAACATCAGAGATGGGAATGGCATTCCATTTTATCAATCATCCATGAAAACAAAATAAGTCTGAAGGGCCTTTTAATTTCGAGTTAAATATTGCCTTTCTAATAGAACTTAAAAGTTGCCCTTCTACCAGTAGATTGTAATCATCTAAAAGAGTCTAACTTCCACGAAAATTTTTAGTTCAGATTAATTTATCTGGAGTTCCTGTAATGGAAATTGATATCTGCAAAATTCTTCGACTGTCTGCCTATCATATAACTATCTTAATAGTCTAATATTCATAGTTCCCTGATTATGCAGTATAAGGTCCTGGACCTATGAAATTTGTTCAACATGAGAAGCCTGCATTGGGCATCAGAAGTGGTTTGACAGCTGAGTGCCACTTCCATCATCTACTTGCCATCCAAGATTTTGGCTAAGAGCTACTGGAGGATTTGTAATTTCCTTCTCATATCCATGCTGAATTTGAATGCTGGCAAGATACAGTATCATTCTGGTTTTCCAGTTAACAAATTATCTAGGACCCAAAACTTTTGCAAATAGAGTCTGTGGCTTCTCTGTCAGTCCCTGTGCTTGCTTTCATTAGAATGCTTTATTGAAATATTTCACCTTTGTAAACCGCAATCCTTATTTATCCTAAGGTTTGCACAATTTATCTCGACTTAACTTCTGTATTCCTGATCTGCCCTTATCAAAAGCCCAAAAAAGTTGGCAGGCTGAGTCTGAATGCTGACAATATTTTGTGAGAAAATTAATACAAGATAAGCAGTATACTAATATATTCAATTTTAATAATGTGATAATATAAATGTGTTTTATTCTGTAAGATTGGAACTTTTATATTGTATTATTTATTTCTGCATTAGATGTTAGAACATGTATATATAATTTGTTATCTGTAAAATTTTTATTTTATTGGCTTCCAAGCATTTTTGTTAACCATGATGCCACATTCAGATTAGATCTCATTCTATGCTGATACTGAATATACTGCAGTGTGCATCTTGAGCAAATTCTTCTTCTACAGTATAGAAGTACTCGATGTATTTGTAAAAGGTTACTATTACTAACCCCTGCAAATTTGTAGGAGAAACCAATGGATGAGGGAAAGCGTAAATCTAGGAAGGAAGATTCTGAAGGAAAGGAAGAGGATTCCAAGAGGAGTCGCCGTGATCGAGACCGTGAGAGAACTGGAGAAAAAGGTAAGGATAGAAGTGAAGGGAGGCATAGGGATAGGGAGAAGAGGGATCGTGAGAGTCGACGCTATGAGAGAGAGAAAAGTAGTGATTCCGACGAGCGATTTGACCGAGAAAGAGAGAAGCACAGGGATAAGGATAAGGAGAAGGGTAGGACTAGAGTTCAAGATGAAGAAAGAGAGAGAGCTCGTGACAAGAAAAGGGAAAGAGACAGGGAAGAAAGAGAAAGGGAGAAGAGAGATAGGGCAAGGGAGAAAGAAAGAGAGAAGGATAGAGAAAAAGAAAGGGATAGGAGAGAACGTGAGAGGGAGAGGGAAGTGCAAAGAGAAAAGGGGAGGAGAGTACGGGAGAGGGAGAAGCGTAGGGAAGTTGATAGTGAGTATAGTGATGATGATTCCAGGGATAGAGATAGAAAGCGGCACAAGAAGGATGATGATGATTACAAGGGAAGAGAGCAAGAAAAGAGTGGTAGCAAGTCAAATAGGCAAACTGACAATATTGAGGGGAGCCCAAGGAAAAAGAGTAGTAATGATAACTCACATTCCAATGAAAGTAAACCCACCCGTGAGGAGGAGATAGAGGATGAACATAGGAGATTGGATGAAGAGATGGAAAAGAGGAGGAGGAGAGTTCAGGAGTGGCAAGAGCTGAGGAGGAAGAGGGAAGAAGCTGAGAGAGAAAAGCATGGTGAAGCAAGTACCAGTGAACCCAAATCTGGAAAGACCTGGACACTTGAAGGAGAATCTGATGATGAAGAGGGAACCACTACAGGGAAGCCAGATACAGCTATTGATGCAGATGAAGATGACAAACCTTTGGAGAAAGAACCTAGGGATTTGATGGCAGTAGATGCTGGTAATGGAACTGTTGCATCTGATTTGCAGAATGAAGCTGATGGTTCTCATGTGGATGAGGAAATTGATCCATTGGATGCTTTCATGAGTTCTATGGTTCTGCCTGAAGTTGAAAAGCTGAACAATGCTGTGGCTCCTTCAACTGCTGATAGAACTGCTGACTTAAAGCCCAAGGATAAAGTGGAAGAGCAAATCCATGGTGGGAACCCCAGGAAAGGTTCAAATAAATCAATCGGTAGAATAATTCCTGGTGAAGAGTCTGACTCAGATTATGGAGACCTTGAAATTGAGGATGATCCATTAGATGAAGATGATGACGAGTTCATGAAAAGAGTTAAGAAGACAAAAGCTGAGAAACTTTCTATTGTTGACCACTCAAAGATTGATTATAAACCATTCAAGAAAAATTTTTATATTGAAGTAAAGGAGATTGCAAAGATGACTCCTGAAGAAGTTGCAGCATACAGGAAGCAGTTGGAGTTGAAGATACACGGAAAGGATGTGCCAAAGCCTGTAAAATCATGGAATCAGATTGGACTTACCCGCAAAATTTTGGAGACAATAAAGAAGCTTAACTATGAAAAACCAATGCCTATTCAAGCTCAGGCCCTCCCTATTATTATGAGTGGTAGAGACTGCATAGGAATTGCTAAAACTGGGTCAGGAAAAACGCTTGCTTTTGTTCTGCCAATGCTGAGGCACATTAAGGATCAGCCACCAGTTGTTGCAGGAGATGGACCTATTGGGCTTATAATGGCCCCTACAAGGGAGCTTGTTCAACAGATTCACAGTGATATAAAGAAGTTTGCAAAAGTACTAGGTCTTAGGTGTGTGCCTGTCTATGGAGGTTCTGGTGTTGCCCAACAAATCAGTGAGTTGAAACGCGGTGCTGAGATTGTGGTTTGTACTCCTGGTAGGATGATTGACATATTATGCACCAGTGGTGGAAAGATAACTAACCTGCGTGGAGTCACTTATCTGGTCATGGATGAGGCTGATCGTATGTTTGACATGGGCTTTGAACCTCAAATCACTCGAATTGTTCAGAATATTCGACCAGATCGTCAAACTGTACTCTTTTCTGCTACTTTCCCCCGTCAGGTTGAAATTCTGGCTCGTAAGGTCTTGAACAGACCAGTTGAAATTCAAGTTGGTGGAAGGAGTGTTGTGAACAAAGACATAACACAGCTAGTTGAAGTGAGGCCAGAAAATGAGAGGTTCTTAAGGCTCTTAGAGTTATTGGGGGAATGGTACGAGAGGGGAAAGATTTTGATATTTGTCCACTCGCAGGAGAAATGTGATGCTTTGTTCAAGGATTTGCTTAGACATGGTTATCCATGCCTTTCTCTTCATGGGGCTAAGGATCAGACAGACCGTGAGTCCACTATTTCTGACTTTAAAAGCAACGTCTGTAATTTGTTAATCGCAACAAGTGTTGCTGCCAGGGGGTTAGATGTAAAGGAGCTTGAATTGGTAATCAATTTTGATGTGCCAAATCACTATGAAGATTATGTACACCGAGTTGGTCGCACTGGCCGAGCTGGCCGGAAGGGTTGTGCAATCACATTTATTTCTGAGGAGGATGCAAGATATGCTCCAGATCTGGTGAAAGCCTTGGAGCTATCTGAGCAAATAGTTCCTGATGACCTGAAAGCTCTTGCTGATGGATTTATGGCAAAAGTTAATCAAGGACTTGAGCAAGCCCATGGGACTGGTTATGGAGGCAGTGGCTTTAAATTTAATGAAGAGGAAGATGAGGTGAGGAGAGCAGCAAAGAAAGCACAAGCCAAAGAATATGGATTTGAAGAAGACAAGTCAGATTCTGAAGATGAAGATGAAGGTATTAGGAAGGCTGGAGGTGACATCTCACAGCATCCTGCTCTTGCTCAGATTCTTGTTGCTGCCACAAAGGCAAATTCACCTGCAATGCCCACTGCTTCCCAGCTAATTCCAAATGGTGGTCTACCTGTTTCTTTGCCAGCTGTTCTTGGTCTCCAGACTGCAGCAGTCATGCCTGGGACTGGGCTGCCAATTGTTCCAAATGATGGAGCAACTCGGGCAGCACTAGCTGCTATGAACCTGCAAAATAAATTAGCCAAGATTGCTGGTGCAATGCCTGAGCATTATGAAGCTGAGTTGGAGATAAATGATTTCCCCCAAAATGCTCGGTGGAAAGTCACACACAAGGAAACTCTGGGTCCAATCTCTGAGTGGACTGGAGCTGCTATTACCACCAGGGGACAGTATTTCCCACCTGGTAGAGTCCCAGGACCTGGGGAACGCAAACTATATTTGTTCATTGAGGGTCCCAGTGAACAGTCTGTTAAAAGAGCAAAAGCAGAATTGAAGCGTGTGTTGGAAGATATCACAAATCAAGCTCTGCAACTTCCTGGTGGTGCTCAACCAGGCAAATATTCTGTTGTATAAATGGTAACATCCTGATCTACTTGAGCATAGTATTGCTTGCTTAGCGACAGTAACTACTTAATCTATTTCCCTTGGTTGTTCAATCATTCTATTAGTAAGCATTGTTGTCATGTCTAATTTGTTATTGAAGTGTAATATCCAATATGATAATACAACTGTTATTTTATTTGCATAACTTTTACATACTTCTGTGAGGAAGCATTTCCATCTTAGTGAATATTGTTGTTTATTTTGTCTATCATTGCTATATAGGTGTTAACTGTCCTAGGGGTCTGACTTGTTGAAGTGATTTTCTCGTGTTTGATCTGCTTTTGGTGGATTTGCTCTAGGTTCTGAACGAATGGAGATTTTTATTTTTCTGGGTTTAAAAGCTTAACTTTGTGTAAGTTCAGATCCTATAGCAAGCAAACAGGTAATTTTTCTTCGGCAATATTTTCATTGATTATTTTTACGTTAAAATTTTCTTCTGCCTGTGCGTAGTTTGCTAGGCAGCATTGGATTCAATTAACAGCCTTCTACCTCTCCCTTCCCCACCCCCAAAATAGAAAAAATCTGGGAAATTTTGCATATGTTGTCTACGTTTGTTCTCCATTACTTGTCAGGTTTTTGTAGGAATGCTGTGAAACCAACCTCCCTTTTCTTCCTTCTGTCTGTGATTTGCATGTGTCAAACCATGTCTTCTAAATACAGTTTCGCCCACCTGTTGATATTATCATGTTCTTATTAATTAAAGGTTTTTTCACAAATTTTCTACCCTTTTGATTATTCTCATTCTTCTTTATCGTTCAATGTGGCACAGGGGATCTTTTAAGCCTATATTTGCTTGTTTAATACACTCCCTCCATTACGCGGGCTACTTAATCGTAGTTGGTGGCAATCATGGTGAGGCATTTTTTTCATCCAAGACCAGTTTAGTTTGGACCAGCCATCTGAGGAATTTGTTTCTGCCATGATAGTCCATGTGCTTGAATTGTAGGATTTATGATGATGAAGGAGGGGACCAAGACAGAAAGATGACCAAGGAAATATTCATTGAATGTATGTACGGCGTGTTGGGAATCCTAAAAGTTGAGAATTCAATTGAATTGAATTCTTAATTTTTTATTCGGACATGGTCGCAATGTAACTTAAAGTAGATTTAATTCTTGTCTTCTGAAAAATGTTTTTCTTTATTGTTTGAGAAAAATAATAATATAGTCTTTGAATTTATAGATCCATTTAACTTTAATCCCTAAATTTTTAGTGCACGTGTTATTCCCAAAAAATATAAACACATTGCTAATTAATTTTCATTTTTCTACTAAGCGCCCTATAGTTACAATTCAAGTTTTATAGCTTATGTTATTTTAAAGGAAAAGGATTTCTTCTCAACAATTCATAACTTTAAATTAGGGTTGTTCCCAACGATGAATATATTTTAAATTTGTCTAATTTTGGTTTGTTCTGTCATGGAAAAAGTATTACTGGGTTATGTACAGATATATCCTTTTCTATGAAATATTTGACAGAATAATTAACTAACAAGATTAATATTTTTAGACATTAATTGATAAAAGTGGGATTACAAGTTCATAGATTGGTTTGTTAGTTTAGTCTTATTGTTTTCAAATCCTGCAAAATCCCATGCATATATTTTATTATAAATGGGCCATTTTGTTATTGATTAGGTTTTTGTTAGGAACGCAATGTGGGTATATTTTAAAATTTCAAAATTCCAATGTCTAACTTTTACATAAAATTTGTGAAAGAAATGCATTTAATTTATCTAAAGTAAAATATAACACCCATTTAATCTAAGTAACATATCAGTTTTTTCAAAATTCTTCCAATTTCAACTTCAAATGTATGATTATTTTCTCTTATTGAAATAATTGAGAGAAAGTTGAACATGTTCACTTAAATTATAATGAAACGAAACCATTTGATAGTGTTATAGTAAGAAATCTAATTCCGTGGGAGCAAAATCAGTTTTTGAATGACATAGTAGAAAATTGCATCTCACTTGAAATTGGATGAATATTTGAGATTGAGGTGGATGTTAAAATAGAAAATTATTATTTTGGTTCTTTAGTTTTGAATTTAGTCTCATTTTTGTCATTCATGAATTAAAAATCTAAAATTAGTCTTTGATTTTTTAACTTAATTTTATTTTGATTTAGTTTCAATTTAGTCATCTATAACTCGAACGTTTAAAATTGGTTTTATATTTTTCAAGATCTAACTCAAAATATTCCTCTAATTTTAAACTTAATCTCATTTAATAAGAGATTGTTTTGGGTTAGTTTTTAAAAAGTGAAGGTCTGTTTTAATATTTTCACTTCGTAAAAGATTAAAGTAAAACTAAATTTAAAATTGAAGGACTAGAATAGCATTTTTCTTAATATCAAAAGTTTAACCTTATTTTTGCCTCTCTCTCCACTCCTTTGGAGATAAGTTAACAAGTCATAACTCATTGATTTTATATTCATTTTCACTCATTTGTTTTCGCAATATAAACATATATCCAATGAAAAGATATGACTTGTTATTAAAAAGATATATTTGTTACGAAAAAAGATATAGTCAGTTATCAAAAGTCATAATTTTAATTTATTATTATAGTAAGTAAATTTGTGGCAATGATTATGTTTGATAATAAAGATTTAATACAATTTTTATTGTTAAATTAAATTATTATCTTTAAAATATTTAATCTTAAAAATTATTAATTAAAGTGAATATTTTTTTGGTCTCATATACATTTTATACTTTTTATATTATATAAGTGATGTATATAACAGTATATAGGTCACAATACGTATAATTGTAGCTCATATTTTGTTGTAGAGGAGATAAATGTAGGGTATCTTATAATCCTGGGGGAGAAGAGTGTAATTTTTCATAGAAGAGGAGAAAAGCAATAAAATCTGAACATCTTACAAGAAAGGAGAAGGTCAATTGTAAAAATTAAAATTCATATTAATTATAGCACCATATTTTACTTAAGATAATTAAAATTTATTATTATTTTGAATACATTAGTACACCCAATTATAATATAAGGATATAATTGTAATATTATTTTTTTGGTTAATAATATTACAACTATGTATCTACATTATAACTGGTGTACTAGTGCATTCAAAATTATTAGTACATTAAAGATTTTACTTTAAAATTCATATGTAAGTTTTAAAAATTTGTAGAATAATTATAATTTATCATTTATGTTGCATTCTTAAAAAGATTATTATCAATCAAAATATGCATTCACAATGGTCATTGTTATGGTTGTTTAAGTTGTTGTTATTGTTATTATTGGTAGTTTAGAAGAGGTCAGGAAAGGTAAATTGGCCTCTAGCTTTTTAAAATTTGCAAATTTATTTAATAAACTACTTGTTAAATTAATCAAAACGCGAGAGTGCATGAAATAAGATCTCTAAATCATTTTGTAAAATTAATCAAACAAGAATGTCTAGGTCATAGAATATGGTATTAATGTAAAAATTATGATTTTCTGAAAGTTTAAGAGTTAAAAACATTTGTATGTAAATCTATTTCTTTTCAAACTATTTGAACAACAATGAAGGAATGATCAAATTCTCAAAGTAAGGGGACACAGTACTAAAAGAATTAGCCTTTTTAATGAAATTGTAAAAATAAGAAAAACCAAGAAGCGTAAATTCTCATTTATGAAAACATTTTTGACTTATGAAAATATGGATTTAAAAAAAAAATATATATATATATATATATGTATGTATGTATGTATGTATGTATGTATAAAATTAACCCTTTAGTGGTAAAGTCTGATTTTTAAAGCTAAGTTGTAAGCATAAATTTATGTTAGCTTCCTTTGACTTCACATGAGAAGCCACTTGAGAAGCAGTTTAATTAGAAAACGAAAGTTTCAGTCCAACAAAGCAAAGATAAAAGAGTAAAAGATCAAGTCAAGAGAAAATCACATTAAAGATTTGTAGTGATTTGAATCCAAAATGAATCTTATATCCACTCTTCATATACACAGTTAAGAATTTTACTATCATTGAAAAATCACAAATACGACTAAGAAACCCATTCTAAATGCTTAGTGTGGCTTTTACACCATATATATGAACTTCAAAGGATCACATTTTTGGATTTTACTTCCTAAAGAATGACATAACCTTTGCACCTTGAGATCAACCTCTTTTTACTTTTATTTCTTATACATGAAAACCCAAGTATCATAAGGCTCACCTACTCAAGTTTTGCTCCTTCAACTACTAGGATTTTAACAAGTTCCTAAACACCTAAACACCGTGGTTATAATAAGACAAGAAAATTTATAGCAAGGGTATTACATTATATTTAAATACAAACTCACTAAGAGCAAAATAGACTAGCTTTCTCGAAGCATAAAAATTAGATTTAACAATTATTCTCAACAACATAATGGTGGAGAATATGACTAGTTCCCTTCATATTAGGTTGTGTGACTCATATAGTGACATGTTAAGTGTAGACTCACTTAAAGCTCTATTAGATATCTCACTCAAACCATAAATGTAGATCATGTCTCGTAACTTTAGCTATTGGTGTGTCTCTTGTAACATAGAGATCATTAGATACAAATCTAATGGTTTAGAATTTTCATTGATGATCGCACGCAATTCTAGATTTTTTTATTTGTAAATTTGAGTCATTAAATTTCATCCAACGACTCACAATCTATTATTGTAGATTCTCTAGTAAAGTCATTATTAGAGGTGATCCTCATCACTTGAACCATATGCTTGATTCCAACTTCACTAGAGCATTTTCATCAATGAGAGCTCAATAAGCAACAAAGTTTATGAAGAGAGTGTAACCTACTCAAAACTTCATATATTCTTCTCTCTCTTCCACCTTCGTTTTTCCTTTCTTCCTTTTATATAGCTCATTTTTTGCATAATAAATGATTCCAATGACTAGTTTATCTTATTAGAAAGCTAGCTCAAGATGCCCCATTTAGATCCTCTTTGTTTTTAGCTTTGAAAGATCAAGTGTTTTAAGCCTCAATCGCATAGTTTTACATGTCAGCACTTACTATTTCCTTTATGTTTTTCCTATCCAACAATGGCTTTGATATGATAAATAAGAACTTTCTAATTGTGATAGCATAAGGTGAAAGAAGTTGATTGACATAGTGTAAAGATAATAGATAGCCTTTTTGATTGACAAACAAACAACTAACTCCTAATCTAACGTATGCATAAGGTAATTTTGTTTGAACATGGCAATGGAAGGAACTAAAATAATTTAAATGTTTGGGCTTGTTTAGTATATGGTTTCCATTTAGCCTAACCTAAATTCATGTCCATCAGATCCAATTTAGTTTGACCTATTTCATAGTGTTGCAGGGGTTCAATCATCTTCATCTTAAGAAATTTTCATCTTGGTATAGCCCAAGATTACTTTTACACAAGTGTTTGGAATATGAACAATATAAAATATTCAAAATCTATTGTTTTTCAAATTTTGATTTTCCATATCATGTTGTTTGCGATATTTACGTGATGATGATGATGATGACGACGACGATGATGATGATGATGATTATTATTATTATTATTATTATTATTATTAATCATCATCATCATCATTATTATTTAATAATACCTTTTGAAGCATAAATATTTTAAAAATTGAATAATGCTATAAATGACATAATTATATGAATATCCATAACCTCAAAAAAAAAAAAAAAAAACTCTCTTGGTCAATCATCAACTATTTTTTTTTTTCTCATTTGATTTGAGGTAATCCTTTTTTACAACTCCATTTTATCAAAATATTATATTTATTATTATAAAATATTTAGAAAACATTAATCATTTAGTCCTTATACTTTACCTTAGTTTGCAAATTGGTCTCTATACTTTTTTTTTTCAAAACACTCCCTATAGTTCTATATTTTTTTTTTTTTTTTGCAATGGACTCCTAACTGTTAATGAACTTCTAACAATGTTAAGTAGTATGTGATGTGGCAAGATCTAAATGACATGGAATGCCACCATGGAAAACATTTAGTGAAGGGAAGAGATGAGTATATAATTATGAGGGCAATAGTGAAGAACCCATGAGTGCTACTCCAGGAGGAAAGCAAATGAAAGGTCGAGTTAATAGTTTGAGTGACCACCCTTGTCACACTTGAAATATGACCGCCTGGCATGAAAAAGAGAAAAATCTTAATTTTTTACAGAAAAACAAAAATCAAAATTTAGGAGTCGCCACTAAAATTTTTGAAGAAAAACCTTGGAAAATTGATTAAATTGATAAGATGGTTTGCAAACTAGAAATCAAGTTCGGGAGTCAGTTGTGCGCGAGAAAGGTGTTAGGCACCCCACAACACTCATCATTCAGAACGATTATCCAAAGTTGATTATGTAAAATACGTATGACCTTAATTTAAATTTTGATTACTCTTATCAATCACATGCAAAAAGGAAAATAATAAAGAAATTAAGAAAATAAAATAAAGGAAGAAAAGTGAAATATTTGCAACGGTGTACTTGACTTAAAATCAGAGCCTACGTACCCTGCGGTAGGGATCAAAGTCCAAGTAGTTCGTCTAAAAATACGTGTCTCTTGGTTGGTAATTTTTATTTTTTGCCAAAAGAACAAACTTGTTGAAATTAACCAAATTGTAATCAACAAAATGAGCTTGAATTTGGTTGGTGTATTTTAATTTACAAAATCAATGTAATCTCACTTTCTTTGCTCCCTTCATTTTTCTCTCTTTTTTATTTTTTATTTTTTATTTTTTGGGATTTGGATTCTTATTTTAATTTTGAAAGTGAAATGAAATTACATTTGGAAAAGATTTTTAGAATTTTGAACTTATTTTTTTATATATATATTTGAAATTGTAATGTTAATTTTAAATTTCTAAAAGAAATGATATTATTAAAGAGTAGTACTTGGGATGAGCTATTTTATTATTTAAAATTATTGAATTTTGTACTTTTGAAAACTATATGTTAATTTTCAAAGCCTAAAGAGATTAAAAGTATCACGTGGGCTCAAATGGTTAACTCCTAAGTTTTTGAGGAGATACAATGTCTCACATGATAACTCTAAAATTTAAATCGAGAGTAAATAAAATAGAAAATAAAAAAATGACCGTCAAATGTGTGTGTCTGTGTCTAGTAGTTTTGGCCATATTTACAAGTACGCGAAGAAAGATAAAAACCAATAACAACACTCCTAGCTCTCTCTTTAATTGTCATATCACAAGTTTCCCACATGTTATTCCTTCTCCATTCATAGTTTAGAATGAAGAGAAAATCAGAGATTATTCCCTATGTCACCTTTAATTTAATGGTGTCAAAATTGCACACAAAAATCCAAATGCTCCGACACACATTCTGAGAGTTCTCTGTACAGGACTTGAGTATGAACAATTTATCAAAATAAACAAATACGTTAAGAATTAGAGTGAGTCACGTCAACAATAGAATAGACTATAAAGCCTAAAATTCACTCAAGATCTTGGTATCATCATTCAGCCAAAATGAATTGGGAATGCCAAACAAAATCAAGATATCAAAACCTAATTAACTGTGCACATAAAATTGCTTATAAAATATCTTAGCACAATGAGATCAAGGGAGGATATAAACACCACAATAATAGGAAAGTTATATCCATTCTATAATAAAGAAAATACCTTTAATGTCAAGGAAGAACCCTGTCTTCTTTTCATCTGCTTTGTTACTTCCATATTGCTAGCTCTTGGCCTGTTTCGAATGAATCTTCCTTTTCACTTTGTTCTGCTCCTTCCTCTACCATTTTCTACCATTCTTTTTTTACTTTTACTTCCTCTTGGTTGTATGAAGCCATTTCTCCACCTCTGCTTTTTCAGGTCCAAAAATAGGGACTAAGCGTCCCTCTTCTTCTCTTCCATGCTTTATCTTCTTATGCCCGAGTCTCCTTCTTTCTTTTTTATTTTTTGTTTTGAACTCACTCTTTCCCTCTCATTGTCTCTCTATTTTATTCTCCTGGTTCCTATATGCTTTGTTCTTCTTTTTCTCCCTACTTAATCTTTATTCTTCTCTCTCATTATAGTCAGTCTCTTTCAACTTGACATCTCATCTCCTTTCTTTCCTTTTTCTCGGCATGCCCTCTCAATGGTCTCACATTGTAGTAACTCTTTCTCAGTTTTGGCCTCCTTTTTTAGTTTTCGTTCTTCAATCATGTTGACAGCCTCTCACCAACTCTCTAACTCTCAGCCTCCCACTGTTCACAATTTTTTTTTTTAAAAAGAACCGTCTTTCCCTTAGTCTCTTTCGGGCTCTTTCTTCTTATTTACATTTTTCTCTAACCTCTGGTCTCTCTAACCTCCAGTCTTTCATGTTCTCCTTGTTCTTTTTTTTTCTTTTGCAACATGCTTATCCTCCTTCCTTTTTCTTTCCTCTATTTTTGATTTCACCTAGCCTCCATTCTTTCAATTTTTGTCCTCTTTCTTTTGTCTACCTGTGCCTGTTACAGCCAAAAACATTAGTGGCCACAGGTTTGGATTTTTTAGACTATTTCTCTTGCTTTATCCTCTTACAGGTATGAGATTTGAAAAGAAACAAAGCCCTTCTCCCCCTCACCATATTCATGTTGTACCCCTTATCTAGCATGTAGCTCTCCCTTTTTGGTGTAATCTACAACCCAGGGAGAAAAAAAAAATGCTACTGTTGCAGCCTTCCATTTTTCCCTTTTTGTGCATAACTCATAGGGCTTAGGTAAGTTTGTATGTGTGAATGGGTATATATATCAAAGGGGTATGAGTATATGCCTCTTTAATGGTTTTTTATTTGTTTCATTTTCCTTTTTTGCTATTTTTTTGTTGTTTCTTTTTTTATTTCTTTTTAATTTTTTGTCTTATTTTGGATTTTAATTTTTTTTATTTTATTATTATTATTATTATTATTATATTTTTTATTTTGATTTTCTTCTTATTATTATTATTTTATTATTTTTTCTTATTTTTTATTTTTATTTTGATTTTATTATTTTTTATTTTGCGATTTGTCCATTTTATATTTGTTTAATTAATGAATTAATCAATTGATTAATCAATCAATCATTAATTTTATTCTAAATTCATTTTGTGGTGGGTGTTCACAACACTCTTGCACTTGTGGGTGTTTTTATGGCCTTCAAGGAATTGGAAGGTGTAGAACTTATGAGCATAGTAACAACATTGGAATGTGTGAGTGGAGGAAGGTTATTGAATTTGTGATTTTTTTTGTGTTCCTTGAAGAAGCAGTTATATGGTTTAGCAACGCGTACATACTTACTAGCTCTCTTGTTTTTGTTACACACACCATTGTGCCAATGATTTAGGACACTTACTTCTTTAAATGTTTATGTAAAGAGTTAAACTGACACTACAAGAAAAACACTATTTAGGGACAGAATTTTATGTACCTAATGGCTTAAACATTTGTCTCTAAAAGGTTTGGGACAGATCTTGGTACCGAAAAAAATCCGTCCCTAAAGTTAGGATGGATATATCTGTCCTAAACAAAATTTTTGTTTTTAAATGGGGAATATGGTAATCCTATTTAAGGATTAAATTTCTATCCCAAATTGAGATGGAATTTAGGGAAAGAATATTCTATCCCAAATTGGGACAGAATTATTCTCTCTTAAATATTTGTCCCAATTGGGACGAAATATTCCCTCCCTAAATTCCATCTCAATTTGGGACAAAAAAAAAAATCCATCCCTAAGTCCCATTGTTATTCCTTTATTAGTCTGATCTTAATCTATCCCTATTTTGCAAGTTAGAAATATACTCATCCTTGATCCATCCCTAATCTGCCCCTAGTTTATAATCTGGAAAAGATGTCTATCCCTGATTTGTACATAATCCGTCTTTAATTTGCAATATGAGATTTTTTTTCATCCTTAATCCATCTCAAAATGTCATAATCCTATTTAACATTATATTGCTATTGGACATTTGCACACTTGAATGCAGGTAACACAACAGACAACTAGTGGACTAAAACACATAAGCAGTCATAATATTAAATATTAAAGTACATAAATTAAACAAATCCCCAATAAAGTCCAATATAATATAAATATCAAGCAAATTCTAATGTAATTATCAAAATGACTAAGTCCTCTAACAAACATTTAAAAAAGGGCAATCTAATTTGTGGGTGGATGATCAGGGGTTAGCAAGTCTGTATTAATGGCTTTGTCTTTTTAAACATGTTCAAGCTACATATGAGATCTTATTTTCTTAAGCTCATGAACTAGTCTCTGAATGACATCACCTTGCTAGGAGATAGTGCCTTCGAGGCAAACAGTGGTAGCATTTATATGTCGTTGCAACTTATCCTTAAAATTAGGATGTAGTCCTGATGGCATAGTGAAGCAGGGAGTGGAACTAAATGTAGCTATGTCTGGTGCCTCAGACCCTACCCCAAAGATCTTACCCTTCTTGTTCCTACCTCTAAAAACTTCCAACCATAAGGTCGTCTCCTTACCTTAGCTTAACTCTGTTGTGGCCTCTGTTGACCCTTGAGATGATCTAGATGATTTCAGCCTCTTATAGTTAGCCTACAAAATAGACAAAAAATTAAAGAATTGTCTTAATTAGTTTGAAAATATATATAAATAGCTGTAAATTCGAAATACCTATTGTTAATGGCTAGCTAGTAACTTGGTTGACAAAAGGGTAACTTGGTTCGCTTTTTGCAATATATAAAAAAATTATAGAGATAAAAAGAGGCTAAGTGCTTGTCTTTTAAGATGACATTAAATTTCAAATAGCATCATGTGTAATTACTAGGATATAGTGCTTCGAGGCAAGTAGTGGCAGATAAAGAAGAAAAATAAGAAGAATAAGAATTGGGTCAAACCCAATTAACATTGAAGGAAAAAAGGAAGAAAAAGAAAAAATAAAGAAGAAGAAAAAGAAGATAAAGAAAAAGAATAAGAAGAAGATAAATTTGAAGTTTTCCTGTATAAGTATTGACTGAGTAGTCAATACCATGAATAAATAAAAGGATTAGTCGAGGAAAGAGAGAAAAATGTTAAAAGAATAATGATGATAAAAACTTACTATTTCTCACTATCTACCATTGTTGCCAGAGAGTGAGCAATGGGAAAAAAACGTAAGAAAAATTCAAATGGTATGCTTTGCACCTATATAGATTTTAAAACATATTTAAATGATTGGTCAGAGTAAGACGAGAATACTAAGTAGGGAATGATTAAAATTTCTACAACATGATTGCATAAAGATATTGCTGTAAAAGGGTGTGATTTGATGTTGCTAATAAGGACCAAGCATACATTTAATATAAAGAATGCTAATAAGGTATATGGAATTTATGCAAAACCATAAATTGTGAGAAAAATTAATTATTTTATCATAAATTGTGATAAATGGTCTATCTGATAATTTTATAGTATCAATTATTTGTTTATTATATAAACTGCATATTTTATAGATGTATGATAAATCATTTGATTTTATGGTAATTTAGAGTTATTAATGTGTGTGTGTGTGTGTGTGTATATATATATATATAAGAACTATAATTAGCATAGCTTCATAAATACAAAACAGAGAAAGTGAACCAAGATGCTTCTCTGAATTATTACTATAATTATAGGTAAATTAGTCTAAAGAAATTGGATGAAAGGGGACTCCCTAAACACTCATTATAGTGATTTTTAACAAGAAAAAAGGTTAAGAACACATTATATATCAAGGATCTCACAATCTCAAGCACCACCTATAAAAGGGAAAAAGTCCAAATTGATATGCTGGTACTATGCATTAGTAATATAACATAAGTATTCATTAATGGTTTATAATAAACAAAACAATAAGTTGTATCAAAAGGTAATTTCATTTTATTCTATATCTATTATTTAATGATGAAAGTAATTAAATCCCAAATATTAATGATTCTCCAAATCAATGTAAAATACCAATTGATTTTGGTATAATAATGTGGCTTATAAAGTTATGGGATAAGAAGTGCAAAGTACAATAATTGCTCGACCAAATTAAGGAAAGGAGACTTAGCCACATACTATTCCACCTAATTCCAGGAAAAATATCTTAACATGTTCTATTGAAAAAAGAAAACTCATAAAATGTGACTTGTAGTTGGTATGGATTCTTCAATAAACTTTAGAAAGTTGTACATGCACTTTGACTATAAAGTAACAACTCAACATTTTCAATCAAAAAATTCTAATTAGAATACAAAAACGCACATGGAAGAGCATACTGTAAAATCTAATCATGCTTATTGTTTCCTTCAATTCATTATCAAGACAAAAGATATTCATGTATCTTCCAACCATGGAAGAGCATACTGATAACAATTGTTTTCAATTTCCTAAGAAAATTGTAAACAAAGTAATAAATAAAATCAAGAAGAATAAGCATTATAATACAAACTCAAAAAATAAATGAGAATAAAGGATTTGATTGAACACAACAAAAGCTAGGGATTAATCCTATTAGCATAAGCACTTTTTTTTTCCTTGAATTCACATAACATTCCTAGCAAATGAACTTTATAAAAACACTGCCTCTCATGCTTGTCGTTTCCTTCAATTCATTATCAAGACAAAAGATACTTACTTGAAGATAGGAGTTAACACTTAACCATCAAATGCATACACATGTTCCCAATCTCTTGTATTCCATAATCAGAAGGGATACTAAGGGAAAAAGTGAAATGAAAATAAATGAAATTAGAAATTGATTCCAAAGCATAAAAGCCATAGAACTCCAATACCTTACACAAGTCTCTAGTAACTCAATCAATCTAGGTAAGAATTTTCTTGCTCCAACGTCTTTCTCTTTCCTCTATTCCTTTGTTTGTCTCCATCTTTTCACCTTTACTTCTATGATGTGCAACATATTTGTTTAAGGATAGAAGGAGGAAAGACACAATGAAAAAAAAAGGAGGAAGGATGAATATTAGGCTAGGGCTTCTATTTTGAAATGTGATATGGGCGAGAGAAGGGATAAGATGATTTTAGGGTGAAAATGGACACTAATGATGAGTTTAAAAAATGGATAGTTGTGATTTTAGCTCATTTTAAAACATAAAGAGGGAAATGAAAATACAAGAAGGGAAATAAAAAAAAAAATTGCAAGAGAGATAATATGATTGTGAACACTCCATCCTTAATTACATGATTATTTAATTGATTCACCAATCAATTAATAACTAAGCAAATGAAAAAAATTAAAAATGACCAAGACTCAAATGATATCCTTAATTGGGGACAAGTTGAAATCAAAAATAAATAATGGGGGACTTTAAGACAAGCAAAATAAAAATCCAAAAATAAAATAAATAATTAATAATAATAAATCAAAGTAAAAATCATGAAAAAAAGAAAAGAAAAATAGTACCAAAATGAAATAATTAGGAAAAAAAAAAAGAAGGATCAATAAAGAATAGGTGTTGAAGCAGAAGAGGCAATAAAATGATAACTTAAATTTAAAATAAATAACAAAATAGATTTAAAAAAATCAAAATGGAAAAAGAACAAGTATATTGAAAATCCAAACAAAAGGCAAAATGGACAAAGATTAGAATAAGTAGAACCTGTCCTATTATCATTTTTATTAAAAAAAGGCTACTCCCCTATTTGGCAAATTCAGAGCGAGCAACAACATGGCAAAATGCGTGCCTATAGGAAAGATAGTAGCAATGGAGTGGGTCAAACACACCCTATTCTCTACAAGCAGAGCTTACACGAGAAAGAAGGAAAAAACAAGTTGAACAATGTTCTCAGCCACAATGAGCAGGGTGAGAGGTTAGGAAAATAAAAATTAAAGGGAGCTGGACTAGGAAGGGGTATAGGGGCTTTTTTTTTATAAATAAGAACAAAAGGAAGGAAGAGGGAGAGGCTAAGGAAAAAGGGAGCAAAGGAAGAAAAAGGGAAAAAGAAAAAAGGGGTCAATAGGGAGGTGAAGTTGAGAAAGAATAAGAGATGAGAGGAAGAAGAGAAAAGAAGAGAGATAGGGTTGTAGAGGAGAAAACAAAGTTGAGAAAGAAGAAGAGAAGAGGTCAACGGGGAGACGAAGCTGAGAAAGAAGAAGAGAGCTGAGGACTACATTCTCTATTCCGACCTCCAAAAATAGGGCTAAATAAAGAACTGAGGAGAAAGGAGAAAAAGAGAAGAGAAGCCAAATGAACCTAAATGGAAAAGTTGAAAAGCAAAGAGAGGAAGAAGGAGAGCCAGGGAAAAAGGCAGTAAGGAGAGAATTGGGAAGATAAAAGCTAAAGGCCAGGGAGAAGTTGAAAAGCAGAGAGAAAGAAGGGATGAGACCCATTTTTCTGGGTATTGCTATCGCAAGCTCGACCCATGGTGAGCAAAAAAAAGAGACTGAGGGATACAAAGAGAAGAAAGAAAGAGAGCACAAAGGTCAGAAGATTATCTTAGCAAAGGTAATTCCTTCCATTTTTGGTTTGCCTTTGGATGGTATTGGGTCCATTAAAGAATACACATGCTTAAAAGTCCACTCTTGAGTGCTAGCATACTTGTGGTTTAATCCCATTGGATGAATGATTTTATCTGTTTGAGCTTGCTCTAAGATTTGATCATGCATTATTGTAGGATTAGCATATGTCTCTTTACTGTTTTGGTTGATTTTTGCATTGAAAATTTGGGGTCTTGGAGTTTAGTAAGCCTCTCTGTTGAATAGTGGTCTTACATAAAAGACTTAGCTTAAGTTATAACCTTAGCCAGTTGCTCTATATTTCAATTTGGCATGAAGATTCGATCATGTTGCTCTATGTTGTGGTATTGTGTGAAGAGTTTTGGGCTTAAAAAGAATTTTCCCATATCCCATCCTTGTGTCTCGGTTTTATGAAGATTTTGAGTCCAAAAATCTGGGAATGCCCTAAATGTATTTTTTGGATCTACATGCATGAATCCTTAAATAAATTCTTAGTGTGAACACCTATCCTAAAATAACATATGAATACAAATTAATGATTAAGTAATTAATCAATTAGTTAATTCATTAATTAAGCAAATGTAAAATGGATAAGTCACAAAAGAAAATAATATATATATATATATATATATTCAAAAATCATAAAAATCATTTTCTATCATAGTTTCATTTTCACTTTCAAATTAAAATAAAAATTCAAATTTTAAAAATCCAAGAACCTAAAAAAAAAAAACCGCAAAAATGCATATAAAAATCATAAATAATTTCTTCCCCATTTTAGATTGCCTCGTGAGATTGGTAATCTCCTCAAGCATATGAGAATTAAGGAGTAGAGACTGTGTGAGATCCTTGGTCTCCTCAAGTCTTGAAATTTAATATTTGTTTTAAAAAATACTAACAAAAAAATTCCAAAAAAAAAGTAGTTTATTTTGCTCGTTATAAGTAATTTAAAAATCCCAAAAATACTTTTTCATAATAATTTCACTTTGAAAATTTAAATAAAATCTAAAGAAAAAAATAACAAGAAAAAAGAGAAACAAATTACACCTTTCATAAGAGTATGATAGAATCCCAAATTCATCTTGTCCATAAATTCCAATTTAGTTTCATCTATCTTGTTCTTCTTAAAAAAATATATAAAAATAAAAATTACAAATAATTCCTTATTTCACATTGTCACGTGAGATTATTAATCTTCTTACGCACTTGAGAATTAACTAGTAGAAGCCACATGAGATCTTTAGTCTCCTCAAGCCTTGAAACCTAATATTTGGATGCAAAAATACAAAATTGAAATAGTCCAAAAAATATTTTTTTCATAACCTCGCTTCAAGTTCGAAATAAAGTCTAATTCCCCCTGAAGTCTAAGAGTCATAAATTCAAAAATCCAAACAAATCCTTTTAACCATATTTTTTAAAATTATAACAAAAAATCCAAAAAATATAAATTACAATAATCCTAAAAATCTTTTCCTGTTATCATTTCAATCAAATTTCAAAATAAAGGTTAAAGTTCCAAAAATAAACAAAAAAATAAAAAGAGGAAAAATGAAGGGGGCAAGGTGAGATCAATCAAGTTTTTCTAAATCAAAACACACAAATCAAATTTCAATCTTGTTTTGTTTATAAAAGAATTTAATTAATCGCAACTCCCCTGCTCTTTTCGCAAAAATTAAAAATCACCAACCAACTTACACGCCTTTTTGGTCAAACGACGTGGATTTTAATCCCTATCAAAGGGTATGTAGGCCCTAGGCTTTCATCCTAGGTCAATTCTGCCCTTTGTAAATATCTATTTATTTGCTATCATTATTGTTGTTTTTGTCATCCCTTTTTAACGAGCATGCACGTCAATAAAAGGGTAATTGAGATAAATTTAAGGTCATATTCTATTCCATTTGACTAGTTTAAGGTTACCGTCCTCATGGATGGATGTTGTGAGGTGCCTAACACCTTCCTCACACTCAAATAGACTTCCAAACTTATCTCTATTTTCGCAATCCACTTTGCCTTTTCTTTTTGTTTAAAATTGGTTTCCTAAATTTTTCTGTTAAAAAATTTTGTTGGTGACTTCAGTAAATTGATTTTCAAGATTCATTTTGGGAATCAATTCAAACTCATTTTATTCTTCTTTCTGTCAAAAGGTCGGTTACGACAATGATATAAAGTTTTTAAATGAAAATAAATAGGGCTAAAGAGAGTTAAGAGGGACGGATAAGAATTATTCTATTGCTTTTTCTATTTTCCTACTTCAAAATATTCAAAATAATAACTTTAGCTAAAATTTTTTGTAACTATTCAAATTTTAAAATGTATAAACATTGATAGATATACGTGAATTTCAAATTTATTTTCAAATAAAGATATCTATCTATCTCACCATCTATATATTTTTACATCTATCTACTTTAAATTATTTTTCTACAAAATCAAGATTCTAAATATATTCCTCAATATGGTATGAATTTTTTATAATAATTTTTTGTTAGAGATTTACTAACTATGCAAGTTTATAGAGTATTTTTTTATATGTTAAATTTTAATTAAATGCAAGTAAAAGTTCAGTCAAGTAATCTTTTTAAAAATAATAAAGTCACATTCTTCCATTTTAGATTTATCATAAAAAATAATAATTTATAAAAGAAGAAGTAAAAAAAATGAAATATTATAATAGAGAATATATAGATTGATAAAAATGATAAATACAATGCAATGTTTATAAACTTTAATGAGTAGAAATGGTTGAATTAGTAGTTATTTCTCTCTACAGATATCCTAATATTTTTTAAATTAGATGACTTAAATAAATTCAAAGAATTTTTTTATTATTTAAATTTCAATTTTTTAATATTGAAATGTTTTCCTCTAGTACCTTGTTCGTTATTAAAGCTCATAATCTACATAGCACATATTTATAATTTTTTAATTATTAAACCCTTCATGTTTTCATTTTAAAATTTTTGTTTACTTATCTTTTATTTTTTAATTATTAAACCCTTCATGGTACTTCCTAAGTTAAACTTCAAAGGATCCTAAATTATTTAAAATTTTCAAATATTACAATTTCAATTTCATTTCATAGAAAATATTCAAATTTCAAAATAATGATTCTCTACCATTTCAAAATAATTTTGGGATTATATATGTATGATATTTATTATTTATTAATGAAGCATTATCAATACTATTTCATAACCTTTTTTTATCATTTTTATTTTTATTTCCACAAATTATACATTGTAAATAATTATTATTTACGACATAATAACATATTAAAAGTGAATTGCATATAAATTTTTTAAAATTATTTGATGTCAACAACTGAGGGCTAGCTATAAGATATTCCCTTATTTTATAAATACTCATCTTTAAATTGATAAATAATTATTTTTTAGAATAGATAAATAGTTATTAGTGGCCAAAAAATTAATAAATAGTTATTAAATATAATTAAATTTCAACAACATAAGTAAATTTCTTACATAAATTTCACTCTTTAAGATAAGATTCTAGATATATATATATATATATATATATATATAAAAGGTATTATAAGGCATATGTCATTAAATATAAAAACTCATTGCAAATTATTAATTGCTTTTAAATATGATGAGTTTTAAAAGTTTTACCATATAACCAATGAAAATTGAATGAGAATGATAAAAGTATATTAAAGCTACAAGTATTGAAAGATAATATATTTAGCATTTATTTATACATATAAATATTATTTAAGAAAATTGAAATAAATAAATATAATAAGAAATAATATGAAAATTAAAAATAAATTATTTATAACAATTTTGTTAAAAAAGAATTAGGAATGAATTATTCCCTCTCAAAATTTGTCTATAAATATGTTTAACTATTCTATAATATCTAATCCATATTTTGACATAGATTTGACACGGAATTAGAGACAGACATTTTTAGAGGGAAACTCCGTCCTTAAATTTCGTACCAAAAACCTTTTTCACAAAAAATAAAAATAAAAATCCTATTTTAGAGACAAAATTGAAATGGATTTCGATGCAAATTTTTTGACATGAAAATATCCGTGTTAAAAATTCATCCCAAATTATATTTTTAATTAAAAAATAATTAACATTTTAGGAACGGATTTAGACATGAATAGAAATCCGTATCTAATTTTTGTGCCTAAATTTGTGTTTTCTTGTAGTGTAAGAAATATGAAAACTCCACATGCTCAGTAGTATAGTGAAGAAGTTCAGCACAACTTATAGAGAATATTCTTGAAACTGAAACTCATGAATTAATGATCTCTCCCTGTAAAACAAAAATGTTCTTTTTGCACTTTAAGTTTACTAACTCTGGAAAAGACTTACGTTGGAAAATAATTAAGATAGACTGTAATATATAGATGGTGGAAGGAGGAGCCCTTATATATACACACACACACACTCCTATATTTGGCTATGTGTTGACAAAGTACCTTTATGCAAACTTGTAGGTTCTTTAAGGGGATCAAGAGACACAATGATGTGGTCTTTGTTTGTTGTCGTCCACGCTTCTGCAAGAATACTTGCTGCTCATCCTAACGCAACAAGGCATAAGCTGGTTCTGGATATTATGTGTGGTGGGGTGGTTCAGTACTGAAGGACAAAGGTGAAACTATCATATACATTTGTTAATATATGAAAATTTACCCTCAACATAGCCATTTCTGGCCAAATAATAACAGTAGACATTTTTGACAATGGAGACGAGATCATTGCTAGTTTGTAAATCAAATGTCAGGAAAATACCATTGTTTCTACTTATGTGGCAAGTATTTTCCACATCATCCAAATTTTGCCACATCACAAATTTTATTTAATAGTGTTTGAAGTTTGATTAACGGTAAGGAGTTGATTGTAAAAAAATGAAATTATAAGGAGTGTGTTGAAAAAAAAAATGTAGGGACCAATTTACAACATGAAGTAAAGTATAAGAACTAAATGCTTAATTTTTTCAAATATTTGTTATTGAAAAGATCTTATTATAATTGATCACATGAGTATGTTTAGTTTAATAAATATTGTAGATTTTGAACGGTTTTTGGTAAAGGATTTGTTTATAATATTATTTTCTAAATATATGGTCATACATCCATTTAACAGTATTCATTGATAAACTGTCACCAATTTTCTAATATGAACAAACATACTATTAGAACTTAGCATATTATATTAACAATATTTAAAATTCAAACTATAGTTTAAATCATGTTATTAAGGCCAAAATTTTTTTTGTATCGAAAAATATTTTATTAAGGCCTAAATCATGTTTTTGATATAAAGGTTTTATGAGAAACTATAGTTTTGAAGTATAAGCATTTAATAATTCCAAAATCATTTAAGAAACGTTTTTGAGAAACCTCATATGGAAAGACTATGTAATTAACATAGGATTGTGTGTTACAAAGATTATGTATTTGTAAAATATTTTAGTTTGGAAACTTTTAGAAGCACATGTTTTGGCCAAAAAATTAATTATAGATCAAGATTATTGCTAAAAGTTAATTTGCAATCTCTTTCTTTCTGTCCTTCATTCCAAAATACAAGAATATACATATAGGCTATAGGTGCATCCCATCCACATGATATGAAGCTAACAAATTATCGTAAACAGAGCTAACAAAATTTAACTAGCAAAATCTGATATAGTTCTTAGATATTCTCGTATTACCCCCTCAAGTTGGAGCATGCAAGTAGTGGATGCCCAACTTGCACAACAATGAATCAAATTTTTTGGTGCCAAGGGCCCTTGTGAAGATCCTAGCAAGTTGATCAAGTGAAGAAACATGAGAGGGAGGATTACAATTCTAAAGTATTTCATTTTGAACCAAGTGCCAATCCACCTCGATGTGTTTCATCCGTTCATGAAAAACAAGGTTCTTGGCAATGTGGATGGAAGCTTGGCTATCACAATAGAAATACATTGGTTCAGGATGAGAGACACCGAAGTAAGAGAGAATATCTTATAACCATTTCAGCTCACATGAGGTATAAGCCATATAGCGATATTTCATTTAGGTAGATGACTTAGAAATGATGTGTTGTTTGTTAATCTTCCAAGAAATCGAGGACTGTCCTAAAAGAATGAACTAACCAATGATAGACCTATAAGTGATGGGACAACTGGCCCAATTAGAATCATACCAAGCATACAGGCAGAGGTCATTGTCTCATTGCAAGAGGATTCCTTGGCCAATCTTCCCCTTTAAGTACCACACTACGTGCAGAGCTGCCTGTCAATGCTCCTCCTTGGGTTGTTGCATGAACTGAGATAGAATGTTAACACTACAAGAAAGCTCAGGCTATGTGAAACATAAGTAGATAAGGCACCTGACAAGACCTTTATATGGACTAGGATTAAAATACGGTGGTCCATCTACCAAGGCCAAACGATGGTTTTCTTCTAGCGGTGTAAGGATTGGTTTAGCCTCAAATAATCTAGTTTTTGTTACTATGATGAAAACACATTTTCATTGACACAGATAGATTTCGATGGCAGGCCAAGCAACCTCTACACCTAAGAAATATTTTAATTTCCTTAAGTCTTTCATGTGAAAACAACAATGGAGATAATCTTTAAATTCTTGAACAACTACTTGATCATTGCTTGCTATGATTAAATCATCCACGTAAACCAGCACTACAAGTTGCATGAGGTCCTTTTATATAGATAGAATAAAGAATAGTTAGACTGAGATTGACAAAACCTTGATTGAAGGAGAGCAGCTGAAAGCTTAGCAAACCAATAGCAAGAAACTTGCCAGAGCCCATAGAGCAATTTTTGTAGCTCGCAGACCACTCAATATTTTGACACTTGGAAATTGAAAGGAAGTTTCATGTACACATTTTCTTCGAGATCACCATGTAAAAAAGCGTTGTGAACATCTATTTGGTAAACCTCTTAATCTTTTGGTTGCAGTAACTGCCAAAATTGTGTAGATAGTCACCATTTTAGCCACAGGAGCAAAAGTCTTGTTGTAATCCAGCCCTTCCACTTGATGGTTCCCAAGGATGACCAGTCGAGCTTTGAAGCGTTTAAGGCTACCATCGGAGTGATACTTGATCTTATATATCCACTTGCACACGAGAGCTTCTTTTTGAGAGGTAAAGTAGCAAGATCCCAAGAGGTAAAGTAGCAAGATCCCAAGTACCATTATTCTCAAGTGCTCGAATCTCATGTGCCATGGCTTCCTTCCACCGAGCATCCTTGACAGCCTTCGAGAAATAGACTGGCTCTTTCTCTACATGAATGATTGCGAGAAACTTGCAATGCTGAAAGGTGAACCTATTGTAAGTAGCATAATTATCCAAGGGATACTTGAGAAGATTGAAGAATAGGGTGAACATTTTAATGGGCTGAGGTGTATTGTGGCATTGGTTACATAGTCCCGAAGCTTTACTGAGGGCCACTTTACTTACTGTCCTCTACCAAGTTGAATGGCGAAATCATCTTATGGGGTTTTGGTGCTTGTGTTATGTCTTCAACTAATAGGCCTATGTCATGGGTTGTTGCATGGCACTCTTGTCTTCGTCGGTGGTATCTACAGCAGAGATGGGCTTAACATAGTTATCATGTGACTGGGATTCTTCCACTATTGCATCTCAGTCATTATTCCCAGTAGGGTCCTCTTCTTCATGTGCAATGAGAGGTACATGTGGTGTTAATTGATGAATAAACATTTCATCAGTGACAAGTTAAGAGGTAAAAGGGAATTTAGTTTCTACAAACTTGACATCACATGAGACAAAGATTGTTTCCCTTTCCAAGTCAAAAAGTTTCCATAATTTCTACCCATATAGATACCGAATGAAAACACTCTTTTAACTTCAGCTATCAAATTTATCCCCCTTGCAATTTTGATTATGTGCATAACAGAGGGAACTAGAAACTCATAAGTGTTCATAATTTGGAGGCTTCCCATTCTAACTCATACGAGGTCTTCCTATTGAGAACCAAAGAGGGTGTTAAATTAATCAAATACCCCATAGCCAAAACACATTCACCCCAAAAATGAAGAGGAAGTTACCTTTAAAATCGCAATGCACATGCTACATTCAGAATATGCTTATGCTTGCTCTCTGCTCTTCCATTTTGTTAAAAAGTCACGGTGCATGAAGTTTTACGAATGATCCCTTGTTACAGAAAGTATTGCTTGAGACACATGAATTCAGTGCCATTGTCGTAACATACTATCTTAATTTTCTATTATATTGTCTTTTAACTGAAGAAAAGAAATTCATCATTATTTGTGCTACTTCTTTCTTTTCACATAATAAGTATATCTACTTAGCCCGAGAACAATCATCAACCATAATTAAGAAATATGATGCACCATAAAATGAGGGAGTTCTATAAGGTCCTCATAAATTGCAATGCATTAAATTAAAAATATTTGAAGCACTACATTCACTTAAAGGAAATTTATCTCTTGCTTGTTTGCATTTTTCACACACTTCACAAACTTTATTCAAGCTCTCGCTTTTACAATTTTTGCCTATACTAGGAAGCATTTGAACAACTTTCAAAGATAGATGTCTCATATGCTTGTGCTAAAGGTCAAGTTGTTTAGTTACACTAATCTAATAAGCTTTTACTCTATACATGCCATGATACACATAAAGCCCATCTTTCTATTCACCTACTTTAATTAGCATCCTTGAAGTGAGGTCTTACATTACACATAATTTATTAGTGAACAACATGAGACAATCAGCTCTATCAGTTAATTGGGACAAAGAGATCAAATTGCATTTCAATTTTGGCACGTATAAAAAAATTTTCAATTTGAGCTAGCCTTCAAGGGCAATTGCTCCTTCTTTACTTGTAATCACACGTTCTCCATCTGGCATCCATACTGAGCACCCCTCTATGGTGCATTCCTCAATTAGATTTTCCAAAGTTCCTGTCATATGATTATAAGCTCCACTGTCTATAACCTATAAATCCTAAGCTTTCTGACTAGTCATCTTTTCAGTCCTACTAGCTTTGTGAGTTCAACATATCTACTAATGCCTGCCATTGTTCATTGCTTAGCCTAGTCTCCTCACACCTTGCATTTGTTTCAACATTATCTTCACTAACTTGTGCCAAATTCAGACGAACCGAGCCCCTTCGTTTGCGGCTTGCCCCCTGTCCATTGCTTCGGGGGCAATCACCCCACCATTATGGATAACCAATAAGTTGTAAATAACCTTTTGCATTATGACATGTCCTCCCATAGTGAGAATACACCACTAACCTGTCCTTTGTGTCTCCTCATCCTTTGCCCATGGTTCCTATATGTACTGTGAGTCCCACTGTCATGCCTCTCTCATTTTTTGACTTGGTGATGGTCCTTATTCTTTCTTCTTACACCATGGTTGTATACACCCTAATCAATAAGTGCAAGGGATCTATTGCCAAGACATTGGAGAGTAATGTCCTGTAACTTATGTCATTCAACCCCATAAGGAATTAGTGAACCTTTTCTTCTTTTCATCTCTTTTCAAGTTTAGATGCAATGCCACATTTACATCCCCCATACGTACACCTTGGAATCTGCTAGTACTTTACTAGCTCATCCCACAATGTCTATAGCTTCCCATAGTATGTAATCATGGTCATTCCTTGTTGTTTGCACTCTACCAATTCTACTTTCAATTGCTGGATCCTTGGTTCGTTCACAATCGAGAAACGTTCTTTGATATCATCCTACATGTCCTTTGCATTTTCCACATATGCTACAATAAAGCGCAAATTTAGCTCAATGTTGTTCAGGATCTAGGATATTAGCATGGACTAGACTATCCACCAATCCTCCAATTCTAGTGCATCTTTTGCCAGTTTTTTGTGAGTTCCATCTATGAAACCCCATTTTCTTTGAGTTCGCAAAGCAATCTTCACTATTTAGGCCCACTCTTCGTAGTTTTCTCCTTGCAGTTACACTTGTGTGATTACGTTTCTAGGATTTTCGCTTTCATTTAATTCATATGGTGATTTTGTTTTCTTATTTCCATCACTTTGATTCTTCCCATCTCTTCCAGTTTGTGTTACATCATCAAATCCTACCATCACATCAGTGGAAACTTGCCCTAGTGTTTTCGACACTCTGATACCATCCTAAAAGTTAATCTACAATCTCTTTCTTTTTTTCCTTCATTCTAAAATACAAGAATATATAGCCTATAGGTACACCCCATCCACCTAATATGATGCTAATGAATTACCATAAACATAGCTAACAAAATCTATTAGATATAGTTCTTAGATATTCCCATAATAATTATGTATGTTCATTTACTTCATTAATTACTTTGATATTATGCTCTAACATTTTTAAAGGTGAAAAAGGAAAGTGCTATATTCTAGATGGATTAAACCATCAAGAAGTTAAAGAAAGAAAATTTTTGAAAGAGATAAATTAAGAGGTTATCTCTTCCTCATACAAGTCAACTTAAGAATATATTAAACATGTAATTAAAAGCAATCTGGATCCCCTCATGTTGTGATGGGAACAAGAGGTTATGTTCAATCATAATAGACCATTAGATGGAGATTCAATGGTTTAGATTTACAAATAGAAAATATAAATATAAGCGGTTATATTAATTTAATATAAATCTGAACCATCAAATCTCCATCCAACGATCTACCATGATTGAACATGACCTCATATTCTCACCAAAACATAAAGGAATTCAAATTGAATTAAAAGCCCACAAGAAGACATTGTTGCATTTAAAAGAATGATTCACTTTAATTGCATATTCTTGCTCATTTAAATTACAATGATCACATTTGTGGCTACACTATAATTAATTAAAAAACTACTTGAACACGAAACTCAAAATGGCAATGCCTATATTATGACTTACTTGTATTATTGTTCTTAAAAGAAATTAGTGTAAATATCACAAATACGATATAAAGTAGAAAATGATGTAGTCTTTATTACATCATTGCTAATTTTTTCATGTTAACATAAAAATAAAAATAAAATCTATGGAACTTTATCATTTCATCGTATCAAATATTTTCTCATTTGTTTTGTATTCAAGAGCTCCCTCTAAATATAAGTGGCTCTTGGTGGGTCATCAAGAATGAATGTGACATGTCTTATTAAAATGGATTTCCTTTTCTTGTATGCTATGCCCAAGATGTTGTGCACTTCCTATAATTAGGAATTGAGAAAGCAAAATTGTTTACCTAATATTTGTGACAATATGATGTTCTTCAGCGAGTTCTAGTTCTATAGCACATTACGAAAAATTTAAGTGCGACTTACCATTATTTAACTTAACTTTCTCACTTAGTTCTGCCTTGACCGATGTCCAATAATAATAATCTAGGAGTTAATTGATCAACACACTACCCATGAAGATTGTAAGATTGAGATGCTTTCAGGTAATTAATTATGAGGTGTCTCATTTATAGGAGATGTGATTGAATACTACAGTTTAGGTCCTTATAATTAGTCTTGTTTATTTTCATGATGTCCTTGTTAAAATGAAAAGTAAATTTGTAAACTACAATTTCCCTCAAATCTTACACCTAAATGTACCCTAATATTCACTGAAAAATAATAAAAAAGTTATTCAAATATAACTAAATTATATAGCAAAATGTAAAGCATACATTTTAGGGATTTTAAGAGACCAAAATAATTCAAAAAAGGTATTCTTCACACCATCACATGCCTAAAGAAACCTCATTTGAAATAAAATTCCAAAATGATATCTGAAATCCACTCCATTGTAGTGGCAAGTGAAATTTGCCTCCCATATTTTGGGTAGATTTAGGTTATAGGAGTTACACCAATATTATCCTATTGTCTTGTGCTTGTTGTTAGGCTTCTCAATTAGCCAATTAGTTCTAGAGGTGTACTTCGTGCACTTATCTTGAGAATGGGCGTAGCCCTCATTCTTAAACCTCCAAACTTGGTTATTATTTTACAAAATGTTAAGTATTTGTAGAATCTATGCCTTAACTTCAAATGACCATATCTTACTAGTTATTCATTCGATTGGGATGAAATTGGTGGCATGGTAAAGTTTGTTCGAACAGAATTTTTAATGGTATATGATTTACATAATTTATATGCTTATGGAGAGAAATACATGCCTTGAAAGTAGGTTATTTGCTCATATTTTTAGAAATTTCATATCCAAACTCCTGATTTTGAATGACCATATCTCACTCATTTCTCATCCAAAATAAACGAAATTGTGTCATTGGAAAACTTGTAATAAGAGCTTTCCAATAATATATAAGTTGCTCATTGAAATGTTTTATATAGAGAACATTAGGTTAAAAAGTTTTTCTTTATCATGTTGTATCTAAACCTAAATTTTACAGCTTCTCCCTAATGACTAATTTGTTTTCTCCCAAAATTTAACATACATTCTTCTCATTGGCCAAAAAAATAAAAAGAAAAAAAGAAAAGGCCAAACATTATTTTCTATATAAGCTTTATGCAGTTTGAATTTTGTGGCCTAAGACTATCTTATCAAAATTAGCTATTAAAGGCCTATAGGGTCCAAACTTTGTATATATGCCAATTTCTAGAATTTTTTTCTTTTTAGAAAATTCATGAAATTAAGTACTCAGCATAAAAAAATAACATGGTAACAGAAGAATTCAAAGCTCTGTTACTAATGAAGAGTTTTTTAACACTTACCTTACATCATAAACAAATATTAGATTCTTCTATCCCATGTGGTTTAGACTGTGATCACTAGAGTAATTATGGCTTCCTTTCCATGTTGGCTTCACCATAGTCCTAAGAGCAATTCATACGAGTATAGAACACTAAGACAATGAGTTTAGACAAGGACTACATGTGTGATAATTTTGTTAGAAAGACTTTTTGCTTACTTTGTTTTGTGTGTTTTTCCTCTTTTTTCTTAAGAAGATAGAAAATATATGCTCAATTATCTCTTTACTTTGTTTTTAAGAAAAGAAAAAACCAAAATCAACCAAATTTTTGTATTTTAAAATAACAATTAATTCACTTATTAATAAAACAAATATTAATTAATTAAGTAAGTAAACTCTTTAAATATTAGGTTATTGTGTTGGATCATATGCATGCTCATCATGGACAATCGATTTTCTAACAATAGATATTGTTTTTGCTAATGTTAATGTGTTTTGAAATTCTAGTGAGTTAAAGGGCCAAGTTCATGAGTCATGGCTTCAAGAGTGTTAAGGGTGATATTTTGTAATTTCCTATTAATGGGCAAATTTAAATTATTTGATGGTTCCTATAATGCAAAATCTAGATTTTTTTGGTATAGTAATTACGTGTAGAAACCATAAGGCCTTTTTTTACAAACTTTGGTATGACTCTTCTAAAGGCCCTTTTTTAAGCTAATGTGTTCTCAGATAAAACAAATAAATTTGTATTGAAATGAAATATGAGAAACCCTTTTTGCTTCCTTATAGTGATTGTCATGTATGTGGTGACTATAAATGATTCGTAGTGGTGTAAGATGTATAATGTCTTACTAATTTCTATGAGATACATGGTTTGATGATTTTGAAATGGTTCCTTTTTTTCCTTTTTGGGTATTCATAAGTTTAGTACCATCTTCCTTCTCTTAGTTTCAAGAGCATAGTAAAGTGCTTTGCTTTCAAAAATCAACAACCTCATGTATTGTAATCTTTGATGTCTGTAGTTTATGAAGTCATGTGTATGTGTTCTGTATTAGTGTGACTTTTTCAATAAATGAGAGATTATTTTTGCGTACTTTAATGAGTGAGGGACCAAAATGATAATTTTGTGATAAAGGAGGGATCAAAAGTGTATTTTCTCTAAATTAAATATAATAGTTATAGGTTTTATGCTATCATATTAAAGGCTTAGTCTTAATTTTAAAAGTTATCAAATTTGGTTTAAAATTATGATAGACTTAAATTAGATTTAAAATATATATTTATATGTGTAAATATCCTAATATCTAATTTTTAATTTGATCATGGGCTTAACTATAAATTAGGATAGCAAGTACAGTTATAAAAAAGGTTATAGTCCCTAAATTATATGGAAGTTGTTTGTCATGTTTTTTGAAGGTTCAAACCCATACTTTAAACAACCATATCTTACTCATTTCTCATCCAAAATAGACAAAATTGGTATCATTGGAAAGCTTGTAACAAAAGCTTTCCAATGATGTATGAGTCGCTCAATGAAAAATTCTTTGAAGAGAAAACCAAGCTAAAAAAACGGTTTGTTTATTATATTGTTTCTAAATCTAAATTTTGCAGTTTCTCTCTATTGGCTAATATGTTTTCTCCCAAATTTTAACCACATAATCCTCTCCATATAAGCTTCCTACAATATAAATTTCATGTACTAAACTTGTCCCTATCAAAATAAGTTGTTCAAGGCCTTAAAGATCTGAACTTTATATATATGGCAATTTATGGAGTTTTTGTAGATAACTCATGAAATTGAATACTTTGCATAAAAAATTAACATGGAGACTAAGAATTCGAGACAACCTAGCTCTGATACTAATGAATGGATATTTGATATTTACCATATAACAAAAATAGATATTAGATTCTTCTATCCTACATAGTTTGAACTATAATCATTAAAGGAACTATAGGCTTGTTTACACAACTGTTGTGTGGTGTTGGCAATTTTGATAGAGATTATTTGCTTACTCTTGTTTTGTGTGTTTTTTTCCTTCTTAAAAAGAGAGAAAATATGCACTTAGTTTTCTCTTTATCTATTTTCAAAATACTAATGTTTCTCTTTAAAAAAATTGATAATCCCAATTTTCGAATTCTAAAGTAACAATTAATGAATTCATCAATAAAACAAATGTTAATTCATTAATATAGTATATCTCTTACTTTAAATATTGGTTATTGGGTCAAATCATAAGAATGCTCATCATGGGTGATCCATTTTATAACAACGAATAATGGTTTTGTTGTTGTCAATATGTTATGGAATTTTAGGGAGTTAAAGGAGAAGTCTACCAACCATGGTTGAAAAGTGTTATGGGTGACTTCTGGTGCTTTCCTATTGATGAGGAAATTAAAATTAGGAAAAATTAATCAACTAGTCCCTATATTATTTTAAACCACTCTCTGGACTTTGTAATTGTGTAAAAAATAGTCCCTGCCATTAAACTCTATCCATTTGGTGCTGAGTAGACAAACAGAGATTATGTGGATGATAACGTGGCATCCCACTTAGCACTGAATAGCCACCTAAGCCTAAGGGAATGCATCAAACGTGGCATCACATCAGGTTATACACGTGAAAGAGGGAGGCAATATCTGAAACCTAAATTCAAACCCTTATTGAGCAAAGCAATAAAGAGCATGAGATGAAAGGATAACGAGTGAACTTCTCTCACGATCATGAGCTGAACAAAACTCTATGGGTTCATTTTTCTCCCACCTTTTTGCTCTCCAATTCAATAGGTCTGAGTTTAGGTTTCAAATGTTGCTTTCCTTTTTCACATGGATAACCTAATGTGATGCCATGTTTGGTGCATTCACTAGGCTTATGTGGCTATTTAAAGCTGAGTGGGATGCCATGTTATCAGGCACGTCATCTTCGTTTGTCTATTCAGCACCAAATGGATGGAGTTTTAATAGAGGTTAATGGTAGGGATTCTTTTTTACACAGTCACAAAGTCTAGGGAGTGGTTGAGAGTAGGTTAAAAAATATAAAATTATAAGGACTAATTTAAAACTTAACACTAACTATATGGACTAATAGATTAATTTCCCTTATAATTAATATTGATGGTTCCCACAAAATCTAGGTTATGGGAGTTACACCAATGGTATCCTATTGTCTAGGTTAAGGCGACTATGATATGGTGATTTAGTTTTTGCAAACTCAAGCTCTAATTGCATTGGCCTGAAACCTAGCCCGACCGAAGACCAAGTCTCATACATGAGACCCAATCCCTTGGCATGATTACATTAAAACTCATTTTGTTATAGCCTAATAAGATCAAGTTGAGCCGGATTTTCTGGGTTGGATAGAGTCTTGAATACTACTAATTAAACCTTTCACAAATGAAACTCTACAAAAACTCTTAAGTATGCCAACCATCCAACCCACTAAGTTGACTTATTTAACTTGCAGGTAAAGTGGATCGGGTTCGTTTAATTTATTTATTTCAAAGGAGCGAAAAAATTCAACTGAACCCATTAAAATGGTGGGTTCAACAAGCCAACTTGGTGAATTGATCATATTTTGGCAACTCTGATTCATAGGGGTGCAAGATGTACATGGTTCTAATGATTTCTGTTATATACATGGTTTAATGATTTTGAGATCCATATACATAGTCTTATTTAATGCATAAATACCTTTTGATTTTCTTTCCAAAAATGTTATTTTAATATTTTTTTTATCTTTTTCATGAGATAGTGGAAGAAAAATCATATAATTCGTGATATTATAAATCATCATGGGGAAGAACCTTCTAGTAAGTAACATAATTCAGTCACTTGTCTTCATAATTCATATCGCAATTTGGGAAATACAAATGATTTTTTGAATTGATTACTACTAGATTTTTGTGGTATTATACTCCTTAGTTATTACTAGAATATTTACAAAATAAAATTCTTATATGTAATTCTTTATATCTTTGTTATAGTGTTTTATAATTAAAATATGATAAGTATATAATTTTTCAATTATATTACAACAACACATATATAATTATTGTAGATAATTGTATAATTTTCAACTTAAATTATATATTTCATAAATTTGTATTGATTAACTATGCACGTATTATGAGTTAATTAAATAACCTGATGGCACATATATAACGTATTGTATCTAATTTCACTTTATATTCAACAAAATCGAAAAATAGTAGTCATATTTTAAACTTCATTTGATTCTAGCCCTTTAAAATTCTGAAATCTATATATTTATAAGTCCTAATTTAATTAAATTTAATTATTACTACTTCCTAGCTTGCTTCAGTTCCAGCCGTCGTTTTGTACTACTCATTTTAAGCTGTTTTTTAACTGACACACTAAAGTAAAAACAATAAGTAACGCAAATCCTAAACTACAATTTTCATTCACCGGATTGCTTAAAGTACAATTTTGTTTTATTAGGTCGGAGGAACACAATTCTCATGACTCAAAAACAGTTTATGTTTTTATAATAAAACTTGCATGACATGAAAATAGTACAAATGGAGGCTAGAAGCCCCAAAGTCTGTCTTCTCTTCGATTACTAAATAATCTCCGATAATTAAAAATGTATAAAAAATTATTTTTTATATTTTAAAATATATTTTTAATTTAATATTAATAACAATAATAATATTTTTATTTTCTCCTATTACTTCTCTCTAAGAAAATTCGGGTTCCAAAGTCTCCCCACACTGGGGAGAGAACACCCCTACTCCTCTCCCTTATTTTTAAAAAATTTAATATTAAAATAATTAAAAATATTATTTTATATATATTAAGATATATTTATAAATTTTAAATTTTATTAATTTATTAAATATTTTTAGTTTATTTTAAATGAAAATATTTATTTAATAATATTTTAAAAAAATTAATAATAAAATATAATAATTTTTTTATTTATTTTTCATCAAATGAGTGATATAAAAATCTTAAATGGTAATGCAAAACAAATATTTGTGTTACTAATTTTAAGGTATTAATTTGTGGTACTGATTTTCCAAACAGCACGGGATGACATGGAAAATTTATTACTTAGTATAAAAAAAAAATCTAACATAATGCTATGGATTAACTATATTTCATCAATGCAAAACTGAATGATTAATTACTGAATACAATGTATAATTCATTCTCAGGATGCTTAGATTATTAACTAAAGCGTTAAACTTATTAGTTATTAACCAACAATTTATGGTATGGAAAGATGATAGTTTTAAAGTTCTTCTCTTCTCTCTTTGTTTTTTATACAAATTGATTAGCTCAGGATTAATTATTATAAATAAGAATTTTTAACTATATACAACTTTTTGCTATACTTGTTTAAACTTGATTAATCAATGAACCCGTTTCTTCAGAAAAATTTGAAATGTAATTTTCACTATGCCAATAGTAAATTTCTTTATCATTGACCAATTTTTTTTGAGTTTCTAGATCTAAAGAACTATCATTTTTTTTATTTATTTATTATTACATCATAATTTATAATATTTGTTTACACTAAGATTTAAATTTGAGATTACTTGGAATCTCGAATGAGTATGAAGAGTCTTACCACTCGACTACTCATGTTATATGTTTAAAAAAGAATATTTTTATTTTTAAAAAATAATTATTTAATTGAATTGAGGATGTTTAAATTGAAAATTTTAAAATTAAACTAAAATATAGCATAATTATTTTTATTTCATATAAAGAAAATGTATATTTTAAAACTAGAATAAATGTCAATGTGATTTCATTAAAATTCACAAGAGGTGAGTATACTTTATTTATTTTTATTATGTTATAAAAATATTTTTAAAATTAATTAAGCAATTAAAATTAAATTTTAAATAATTACAGTCACACACCATCGAACAACTATTTGATTGCTTAGAAATTTCCAAAAAAAGGCATATAAATGACTGAGTACTCATAATTCTTCAAAAAGATAACAAAATATTATTAATCTTATAATTAACTAGTTGTAGTGGTGATGTGGTATTATGAATAAGTAACTAGAATCATAATTAGAATAAAATGAGAAAAACTAATGGACTTAGTAGTTAAACTTTAAAAATCATAAGTTAGAATAAATATATTTTTTTATTATAAAATACTAGTATTATTTTTTTCTAACTGTTCAACTTTTGTTTTCTTTATTCACTAACTATATATAATCAATATCAATTCTTATACCTAATTTAAATATAAATGAGACGTAGAACTTTAAATTCAGTATTTCAATTAATTAATATTCATACTAACATTTTTAGTTCAATAAGTGCACATATTGATAATAATTTTTCTACTGCTAATTCATTTAATTATTTTTATTATAGTTATTATTATATTATTTGAACATATTTTTAATTAATAATAAACTAAGACAATACAAATTTGAATTGAATATAGTACTTTGTCAAATAGAAGAATTTTGCTATATATGGTTTAAAAATGGCTTAATGATTGTACCACAAATATATATTTTTCCATTATGATTTAAGATTTTGATATCACTTATTTAATGAAAAAAATACACAAAGTTATTATACTTTTATTATTAATTTTTTGAAAAATTATTGAATGAATATTTTCATTTAAAAATAAACGAAAATGAAAATATTCAATAAACTAATAAAATTTAAAATTTAAAATATATTTTAATAAATACATATTTAAAATTATTTTTAATTATTTTAATATTAAATAAAAAAAATTGGGGACGGGATAGGGGTGCCTCCTCCTCTATAGCCATAGAAATCTGACTTCTGCGGGAAGTTTTATTTAAAAAATAATTTTTTTGAGTCATAAGAAGTGTGTTCCCATTACTTAATAAAACAAAAATGTACTTTAAGTATTTGAGTAAGTAAAAATTGTAGTCCAAAATTTGCTTTATTTATTATTTTAATTGTAGTGTGCCAATTAAAAAATTTAAATATAAATTTCAATTTCTCTTATAATTAAACTATTCATTGAATCTTACAATTTTAATTTAAGTATATCTATATAACAAAAAAACTATATATCTTCTGCTCTTCCAACTTTGATATCTTATAATTGAATATTTGCATCAAATTAGTTACTTGTCACAATTTAATTTGTTTGTATTTATAACTGCATTAATTATTGTTAAAAAGCAGAAATTAAATTTGTTATTCAAGGGAAAAAAATTAATTTAGTTATACTTTTATTAAATATTTATTATTAAGTTTTTAATAAAATTATAATATATTTAATTTTTTTAAAATTCAGTGATTTAATGTTAAATTTTAATATATATATATATATATATATGTATATATATATATATATATATATGTATATTAATTACAGCTTGACTTCAGCCATGAGCCCTTCTCATTAACGCTGCATCGTATAACGCAGAGCCCTCTTGCTCGTCGACTGTCTCGTCTGAGCTCTGGGAGGATCGTACACGGCGGCTCCTTCTCGCATGTTCGTCACATCAGGTTAGTTTGTTCTTCGACTTTGGTATTTCGGATTTCGCATCTTGTTATAACTCCTTCGCATCTCGCTTCTCGTCCTGATATTTCGGATTTCTACTTCGACTATAACTCCTTCTTTGTCAATCGTTGAGCGATTGCAGAGATGTTCAGAAGAGAAAACATTTTGCAGATTTTTAATTTTGAAATATAAGCGTAACACGAAAACAAAGAGAAGTAGCTTAATAATAGTGTGTAAATAGGAATATGGATACATGACATGTTTATCATGGTTCGAGTTGATTCATAGTAGTCAAAACATTTATTTTTCGTTTGTTTTTATTTTTCATAGGTATTCTACATTGCATAGGGGTGTATAATCTGATTATCATTTGTATGCATGAGCTAGAATTTGTTTGTTTGATCTTAATCATTGCTGGTTAGAAGAAACAATAATAACATAAGATGAAAACTTCTGACTAAATTATGATAATGATAACTCTTCCAATTAAAGAGTATATCTTTAAACTTAAAGTATAAGTTGAACTCAGTGGTTTGTATATTTCTACTCTGAAAGTTTCACATTTTATATTGGGATGTTGATTAAACTGTAATTCCATTACTGGAAGGCCCACTGATGACCCTGATGTGTAGTGTTGCGCTTGATATGATTGTTGACTCAAGTCATTTGAAGTTTTCTGCATCCACGGATTCTATATTGGGCTGTTTAAATATGCAAGTTTACCCATTTACAAATTATTGAAATAAAATAATGACATGATATCAGTCTCAATCAATATAATTAGGTGATGCCGGTAGAGTGATTGAAGAAAGGGACAGTCCATCTTGCCTACTTCTATTGATTATAGATGTCCAGTACCTAAATCAAATTTCAGTACTTTAAGTTTTGTCTACTATTGAAGCCTTTAACATATTTTATGCCATAGCTTTTTCAAATGATAATGGGACAGTATTTATGTTCTGTTCATTTGTTTTGGTGTTCCATTATTACACTGAATATAGGTCCAATGTCAAAATCTAACAATGCTGGTTGTTTAGAATCCTGCTTGCTTCATGTTCTCCACACTGCATATTGGTCTTATTGTTTACAGATTGTCTTCTGTTCTCGATGTCTTTTTCATAAGTTTCTGTTAATTCTTTTTTTTCTTTTAAATTTAACTGTTGCATGACTGTACAAATCACTGCATATTTGTTTGCTCACTGACACAACTTCCAGATATCTTCAACCTTTTTTCCTAAGTAGTCTGCTTGACCTTCTCCTATCCGGTATCCACTGCCTGGGTTGCTCAATGGGGCACCCAACAACACTATTGGTAAAGTCTTCAAAGTACCACAATCAAAATATTAATCTATCAAAAAAAAAAAAAAAGGAAAAAAGAGAAACATCAGGCGACTTTGCACAAATAGCAGTGCCTTATGGTGGATGAAAGTGCTTGGGAAGTTAGGGTAAAAGTAAAAGGATCCTTACTTCCTGAGCACTTTCATCCACCATAGGGCCTTGCTGTCTGTGCAGAGTCACCAGCTGTTCCTCTTTTTCTTTTATTTTCCTTTTTCATTTTGATAGATTAATATTTTGATTGTGGTACTTTGAAGACTTTACCAATAGTGTTGTTGGGTACCCCATTGAGCAACCAATGCAGTGGATACCTGTTAAGAGAAGGTCAAGCAGACTACCTAGGAAAAAGAGGTTGAAGATATCTGGAAGTTGTGTCATTGAGCTAGAATATATGGAGAGTAGCTACTCAGGGGAAGCTAGTAAAAAATGCTACTTATCATGTGTATCATGGAGTTTTCTTCTTTAGGTTTTATAGTGTATCACTCTGCATTGATGGTGTGTTTAGAGTTTGATAGTCTAATCTAGTGCTTTCATGGTTGTTGATAACTTTTTTTTTCCTGAGAATATATGGCTACTTGACTGTTTCAGGTGTATTTTGATCACATATTCGTATTGGTTTTATTCCTTTCATATAGCAAGAAGGTGGCCATGGCTGCAGAGTCAGTCACTCAAGATATAAGGAAACGCACATTGGAGGCATTGGAAAGAAGATTTGCTGTTGCAAAAGCTGAGCTTCTCACACAACAAAAGAAAGGCAAAAAGAGTATAAAAGAAAATGGGAAACAACATCATACTGCTCGTTATACCTCTACTGATTCTTCATTGCGTTTACGTGGTCCATCAGATACCACTCACTTAAGCACATTGTCCAAGAAAGGTAATTCTACTTTTTTATTTGTATTTTTCTTGTGTTTTCCTCTTTACAATCTTCCCCGGATTTTTTATCCTTGGGAAACATTTTCAATATTTATTGATGCATACTTGTTGACTATGTAACATCAACCTTAACTTTTTTATAGTTAAGCATCTACATTTAATTGAACTTCCTTTTTTTTTTTTTTTTAATTGCTGATTTCATGCTTAAACATGTGATTTTTCTGTACTCCTTTGTGGCTTTCTGTGCAATGAAACAGTGCTGTGCTAGATGTGTTGTCAATTGCTGTTCTTTAATGTGAGCATCCATTTGTAACCTTCTATCATTTAAATTGAGGTCGATATCATTCTATATTTCTGAAAGGGAATAAAAATGAGTTTTTTGCTATTTTATCTGGTTTGGATTTGACTTATTCTCTTTATCTTGGCTTTTAGGGAATTTCACTTTCTCTGGCCAGGCTACTTTGCAAGGTACTTGACAGTCTAATGCTACCCTTTTGTACATGATATATATATATATATTCTAAATTTTTTTCAATTTATATATATTTATTTGCAGATGCTGAAGAAGGTGGTCCAACATATGCCCAGCTCTCATGTACTGTAAATGAAAAGCTGCTAGCAAATGAAGAGGAGGTATTCCTTTGCTTGGAACCTATGTATCAAGATCAAGAAAAGTGTTGAATTCAGGCAATTTATATCTTACTTTCACTGTGCCAAAAGAGAAAAATAATAAATTCAAACTCTCACTCTGCAACATCATAAAGTTAACTTTCATCTTCTCTGAACACCAAAAAAAATAATTAAGGATGGAAAATTTAACTACAGATCTCATAAGTCACTTTCAAACCTGTGAAAAATTGGCAAATTGCAATTTGAAGGTCTCTAACTAAACAAAAAATGGAGTTTTTTTTTTTGTCTTCATATTTCAAAGATGACATATTGATGCAGGACAATAAAGAAAAAAGGAGGAATGAAGGAGAAGGAGGGTGATTCCAAAGAGAAAGTGAGGGAGGAAGGGGGCGATAGTGGGAGAAACTGTCAGAATAAAACTGATACTAGATTTAAAAAATAACCAAGTCTGTTTGACAACAACTGAGAGGGGGCTATATGCCCATCACGTGACAAATAAAATAACTAAAAGTATGAGAACAAATAAAACAGAAAACCTAGAGTTTTAAATCTTATGTTTATCCTTAATCTCTAAATTACAAACAATCAATAAATTCTCTTTTAACCCATTCTCCATTCCATATATTCCCTTTTATGAAGAAAACTGATAGTTTATTTTCCTGCTACTAACCAGAAACTTTGAAATTTCCTTGTCTTCATATTTCAAAGGTGAACCTCTTTCCCCCATTTTTTCTCCATTTCTGACTTATATCATGCAGTTTGCTGCTGGGAGAGGAAGTTCAGTTGGTAGCATATTGCATGAGCTACTTCAGAAGGGCGATTCAGCTCAAAAGTACATGCAAGGCTCAAGAAGCATGAAAATTGATAACTGGATCCTTCTTGATAATCATGTACAAAAATGTGGGGCATCTTCTGGTTCTCGCATTAGGGCTTTGCATATTCATTCAAAACGATCTAAGAAACGCATGTCTATGAAACAACATAAAAAGCATGGAACGTTGGATCTTCCACAAGAGTTCTGTAAGTAAGTCTATTGTTTCTAAACTGTACCTTTGGCCAACTCTTGATCCTTTTTAATATTTCCCTAGATGTGTAATTGTGGAATGTGGTAGTGTGTCCATGGTGTTTCAAGAAGTCCTTTCTGCTCTCTTTTTGTTGTTCATAGTTTGCTGACAAGTGCAAATAATCTTTTCAACAACTTATTTTCATGTACTTTGTAACAATAGTATTCTCTTTGTTCTCTAATTATTGTCCACTTGAATTACAGATTCAATATTTTCAGGCCAGTGCATGAATTGTGGAAAGGTTATATCAGACAACTTCTTAACTCTGCTGGGTATTTTTTTTCCATCTTGATTGTTAACTGTTTTCATATGATTATTAACATTTATGCTTTCCTTCTTTGATGGCATTTATAACCATGAATATGGTCATTTTTCCAGGAAAAATCAATTGGCTCAACGTCTCCTTGATGCAGATCTACACGGTGCTATCATTCTAGGTTTGTGAACAGTCAATTTTGCCATGCTAATTTGCGTTGAGTTAAGAATTTCAAATAATTTTTTTTTCCATGTTCATCAGAAATGCCAAAATAGGTTCCAATATGTGATCCTTTTTATATCACATTTAACCTAGTCAATATCTTTCTAAATTTTATTATGATGCTCTGTTGATGGGAAAATTTTTTGTGACTGATTGAGCACTATATACATTTTCCCAGAAACTGCTTGGTTCTTACTGCATACATATATCATTAGTTAGCATCATAAGTTGTGCTGAAATTGTTTCTGCTGCAGAACTGAGATTTATGAATACCTATTTGTGTTGTTTGAAAGGGCTAATGATGTTTACTGCAAGTAATCATATGTAATCAGTATGTATTTGTTGTGGCAATAAGTTCAGAAGTGAAAATGATCCATTGTTGTTTAGGCTATAGACCCCTGTTGGCTATTCCTCAAGAAGGAAGGGATCTCTGATTTGAACCCCTTTTGCCTTGACCTTACTCAAAATCTGGATATCCTCTGGCCTGTAGGCAGATTCATAGTCTTTACATCTATTTTTGGGAACTCAAACAACGAATTTTAGGCCTTTAAGGCTATGCCATGATCCAAATTGTTAAAAATGCATTTGACTGATTTTTTTTTTTTGTTGCCATAACTCCTGCTTGGTGGATTGACTTATCCAATCTTTGTAGTGTGGTAAAAAAGGTGGGATCTTGAGTTCTATGATAAATATTTAGAATTATTATTTTATCCTCTACCTCCTCTATCTACTTATCTCCTGAATATCACTGCCTTTGATGCTTCCATCTATGTTTTGCAGTCGTGGAGTGTAAGGTAACTTCTTTTACTGGAGTCTCTGGCATTGTGATTCGTGAAACTGCAGAAGTCTTTGGGATAGTTACTGAAGATGACAAATTTCATGGTAATCCTTTCACCATTTTGATTTCTCTCTGAATTGACACATCTGCATGCTTATATGAATGTGTTATAATAACATAAAGTTATCTTCCTTTTTTATTTAGTTATACTATGTAAGTCCTACATTGGTTGTATCACAAACTATCAAACCTTCACTCTAATATAAGTAATAGAAGCCTTTTGTTATCAAGGCTTTCCAAAGCTTTTGTGTTCTCTATTTTATTCTTTACATGGTATGAGAGCAATTAGGGGGAGAGAAGTGTAAGCCTACAATAGTTGTATAGTTGGGTTGGGGCCTTGATGACTTTTTAGGAGAGCTCTGACCCTGCTTCTCTGGCAACCTTCTGGCCCCTCTTCTGGCATATGTCCAGCCAACATCACGGTCATCTAGCGACTTTTGGGGTTATTCTTTGGCCATTTTCCCCAGATGAACTCTGGCGGTTTTTCAGTCTCTGATCTCTCTTCCAGCAAAACTCTTAAAACTTTTCTAGTAATTCTTTGGCACTTCTTTTGCTTGTTCTTTGTCTACTTTTTAAGGCCGTGCATCATTCCAGCCACTGTTCATGTCATGCATAATGCCAGCACTTTTCTCCAGCTGTGTCACTCCAGCCATTCCTCCTGCTGTGCATTATTCGAATGGTGCTTTCTCTGGTTGTGTCACTCCAACAGTTCTTTTCCACTATACATAATTCCGTGTTTTCCTGCATTTAGCAATGTTCTTTGTCTACTATTATAGCAGTGTTGGTTTTCAGCCTCCTTGGTGATGTTTCAAATTGGCACATAGTGACTATTTTGTGTGCTCCAACAATTTCAACACCTTAGTTCTTTATTCCAGGTCTTCTATTACAGCTGCCTCCTATCAGAAAGTGGATATGATGTTTATAATATTTTGTCATAGGGGGAGTGCAGACTAGTTTATAATATTAGCTAGTTCCTGTTAATGAATTTTTCTTATTGGAGCTTGTTGGTTTCCACATCTATTACGTTTTTTTGGAATTCTTTCATTCTCAAGGGTTGCATTCTTCGTGACAAGCATGGTGCATTTGGTTTATATGCTCCAGCTTGAGGCAGGATTTTAGAATACTTTTAGTTTATCTTTTTTCTTAAATTATTTACACCATATGAGTTCCACATTGGTTGTATCTCAAGATATACAAACTTCTCTCTTTTGTGAATATATGTCGCTCAAATTTCCTATTCCATGACGTATATTCCCTCTTCAAGTCCAGTGAAGAAGGCCCATTGATAAAATCTCCTTCAATGGTGTTGTAGACTCTTACCTCATCCACCATGGTATCCTCCACTAAAGCTCTTGTGCCAATACCCCTCAACAAAATGGGGTTGTTGAAAGAAAGAATTAGTATCTTTTAGACTTGGCTAAGATCCTTCTCCTTACCTATGATGAAAATCTCAGAGTAGTAGCCTCTGATATTCAATATTATCCCACAGTAGAAACAAGACATCTAGGAAGGCATGATGATCTCAACTCCAGCCTGTCAGATCCCAATAAATTCAGGAAATAAACCAAAGCACAATCTAATCCTAGTCGTGTGACAGAAAAGTAAGGAAATAACATACAAGAGTTGACTACAATTAAAAAATAAAACAGCTAGTAAAACAATTAAAAAATAGTGCGACTTCCAACTCATCATTTTTCTCTATCTTATTTTTTACATTACGTGAACATTTTATTTTGCATATGCTTTTCTTTGATTTGATTATTTGTTCCTGTGCATGGTTTATAATCATGAGTAATTTTTACCTGAAGTTTAAAAGTTTAACATAGTTTAATCAGGACTCAAGAACAATTGTAAAATGTCAATGTAAGTAGTATTGCAGTCAATTCAAACAAAATGTAACTCATATGCATAGAAAATGCATTCTTAAGTTTAAATATGATATGAAAATCTCTAATTTGCATAGATTGAGATGTTCTCTTTGCTGGATTAGGTTTTTTAGGACTGAACACTTAAGTCCTGTCATGCTTCTAGAATGTTGTTTGGCTGAAATTATAATTGAGATTTGCAAGTTATAGCCTCTTAGTGTTACATTGTTTATTCTGTTTGGCACCATAGGAAAGCCCAAAAGTGCCAAGATCACTGTCACTGCAGATAGTAGGTTTTGGACAAAATCTAAAGTTGTGTTTATAATTTAAATGCCCCTACGGTTTATTCTAAAATTATTAAACTACAAATACTCAGATATTTTATGTGACCTAAAATATTTTATTGTAAATTTTGTAATTTAAATTGAAAAGTGATATCCAACACTAGCAAACAAAATAATATCACTCATAATTTAGTAGATTATATTCCCAAACGTTGAAGTGATTCTTTTTCCTGAAGAGACTGAAGAAAGAGGGATAATACTACTCAAAAGCACAAGAAATATGGTTATGCTGCACTATATTTATAATAAGGAAAAACTCTGGCATTAAATACAGGGAATGTGGGACTAAAATATTTACAACTTAGCCTACTATGTACACTTAACATTTTCCTTTCTTTTTGTTTGTTAACTAGCAGTTGTTCCCAAAAAGGCTTCTGTATTTGTATTCCTTGTTGATTGCTGGAAAGTCACTCTACATGGGGACAAACTCGCTTCAAGAAAGCTGGGATTATGAAGTTTTGATTTCAGGTAATATTTTGATGCTACACAGATTCTATCTGCTTCAGAAGTTGACACTTAATCTCCTTATTATGTGAACCTCATTATTCTTATTGTGATTTTGATTTTCTTGGTTGCCTTGCTGCGATTCACACAATGACTGTTAGAAGTTAATATAAACAGAATACTGTATTATGTGTGTGATAAGTAGTGTTCAAGTTGTACATGGTAAAAGGAAATAATGAATGCTAGAGCTTATAAGGCTGGATTAATAATGACTGAAGCACAATTAGGTTGTTGAAAAATTATTAATAGTAAGAAGGCAAAATATGCGCTTTAACTTTCTGGAGAGTCATTGGTACAATACGAGGAAGCTTGCTGGTGCTTCTGGTGTTATAACGACATTGTACAATGGACGTATTAGTCCCATTTCTGAGTTTGGTATGATATATTGTGATCCCACGTGGTGAATTCAACATTTTTATATTACCAGGAAGATGACTCTTCATCATTGCCAATGGTTCCCAAAAGAAGAGTACAAGACCCATTTTCAGAATGACATGTATGAACTATGAAGTTTCAAGAACACTCTGAATACATGAAAGTGTGCTCTATCTTGGGAAAAAGTGATAAGTTAAAAATCTAAGATTTGCATCTGATGCCTAGTTTTAATTTTTTTTTTTTACCTCTAATTGAGTCCATGCACAGGCTTTCTTGGAGCTTCCCAAACTTCAAAATTTTTACTCTACAGAATTCTCGATGCTTCGAGGCATCGTTTTCTCCTTAATTACCTTGAGTGGAGCATCATAATGATATTTCATTTTCTTGCTCCAAAGCTCATTTGTCTTCCTTTGTAACTATCCTACCATAAAACATATACACTTAATAAACTTTCGATAAAGAGTTAGTTAGGATTTATTTTTTGAATGAAGGTTAAATAAAAATTTTAAATGTTAGGATTCAAAGAAGTATCGATATGGATATGCGTAACGGATATGACATGATACGATATGTAGGATATGTTAATTTTTAAAATTTTAGGATATGAGTGTGATAATATAAATAAATATATAAACAACAAGAAAACATAGAACAAAAAATACAGAAAAATAAAATAAATGAAACTCAACACTATGAGTCAACTGCCAAACACAATGAACACAACCAAACATAAAATGAAAAAAAGTAGGTATCCAGGGGCAAAACGAAGATGAAGAAGGGAGGAGAGAACCAAACCTGCAAAGAGTAGAGAACCAGACAAAGCACGAGACGAAGGACGGAAAGAACAGTGAGCAGCCGGCGATAGAATGAAGATGGAGACAGAAGGAGAGAGGCTAACAAAGATGAAGAACGGAGGAGGTAGAGGCGCGTGACAGAACGGAGACGTAGAACGTACGTGGCATTAGGTTTTGTTTGTTGATTAAAAAAAAAAAACATTTTAGGCGTTTCAAAATTTCGTGTTTCAAAGCGTTTTTGGCGTTTTGAAACGTTTCGACACATTCGGTGAACGGACACACTCCAGACACGCGTGCAGGAGCATCGTACTTGTGTCTGCACCTGATACACATTGGACACGGGTGAGCCGGCCTTTTTGGTGCACTGATGCTTCCTTGTTAGGATTCTGTTTGGTTAGTACCTATCGTTTAGAAACAGAATTCTGTTTTGGTGCTTATCAATTCCTGCTTTCTAGGAAGGTTGAGATTATATCCTCAAATTGTTTAATCATCAACTCCTGAAGGAATGAATAAAGGGAACAAATTTTCTTGGGAATATTTACTCACACTATATATGTAGTCCAACACAATTATATATTCCATTTTATCAATAAGGACATATATGAGTAATTTTCAAGGTCAAAATTGTTAAATTTGTGAGTTTATATAAATTTGTAAAGAGGAGGTGAACTTATAATGTAAAGTTTATATTTATTAATAAATAAATATTAAAATATTTACATACATAGCTGAAATATAATATGCAACATACATATTATATATATATATATATATATATATATATATATTATATTTGAAAAAAAATGATTGGGGGATACCTTGCAAAGCCTGAAAGTAAAAGAAAAAAAAATTAATCAAAGTGTAAATTTGTCATCCGTTTTTTCAAAAAAAAAAAAAAAGCAATAGCAAAGTTATTTTTTATATACTTATCTTGAATATTCAATTTATTTTGATATTTCAAACTACATATAATATAATTTTAACAAATATTTAATTCAAACTTTATCTTTATTACTAATAGTATTATATAAAAGTTTAGCTATAATCTTCTAATTAAGAGTCTATTAACAAATATTAATAGTTTTAAGTTTAATTTTTTATATTGTTAATACTTAATGTCCCTAAAATGAAATATAAATTTACAGTACAGATAAAATTTGTCAAACGATTATTTGCAACTTGATTCAGTGGAACTCATGTAACAAACTTCACAATAGATGGTATGTTAACATCTTTGTCTTGTGTTTTCAAAAAAGAATTATGGTTATATTATACATATGCTGATGTTGGATGGTGGAGAAGCTGGTAGGTGCTCAACAGGACCAGTGTTCGAGTCAAGCTATGGACATTCTGCAAAAATTCAGACTTAGGAGATATGATGCAACTCGCTTGAATCGGAGTTCACACGTTTGAGTTAAACGAGTTTGTCCGACTTGAGAGTGAGTTTATCCATGTTAGCAAGGGGTACAGTCAAAGAACAAGTTAACACAATTTGAAGGGATTAAAATGTTGACTCGGGAGACAACTCACTATTTTGACAACAATGCTTGAGACTATACAAAAGTGATGTTAATATTGGTGAGCAGACATGATTTCTTCTCACCGATCTGCAGAGTAACATTTGAAAGTTATATCTTTAAGTATGAACTCTCTTGATATTGTTTCTAAAATTAATGGTGTTTGGTGAAATGTTCGAGAGCTGGATATGGGCTCTTATGCTAAGATTAGAACACTAATGGGAATTTTTGTCCTGCTAATTAGTAGAGTAATGCTATTGACACAGCGGGCTGACACAAATTACTTTCTTGTACTGAGGCCATTGTATCTGTAATGTGTGTCTAACCAATAATCTATGCAGGGTGATCTAATGATTTGAACCGGGCAATCTAAAGTATTGATGCTGCTAAAATGAGACTAGCAAGTGGACTAGTCAACATGTAGTAATAGTTAACTCAGATTACGAGGTTAATTCCAGGAGGATTGATTGAACACCTTCTATTTAAGCCTAATTTACTAAATTATGGAAAACTACTTAATAGTCTAGATTATCGTACCTACTAGTAATGAAAACCAAGATCAACTAATCTAAGTTAACAAGGGGTTTACATAGTTAGGATTTCAATTTCAGTACCTTTATACAATTATCTAAACAACCACACAAATTCCTTTACCTATCCATAATTCATTTCTATGGTGTATGCTTTAAAGTAATTTCACCTATTGGTATGTTATTACCTTTTAAGAGCTAGTATGAGTAACCTAGTTAAGTTTCACCGCTAGGTTTCTCAAATAAACTAGACTTCAAACCAAAGTTTCAACATATGGTTCATCTCTAAGCAATTAATAAGAATTATTTAAATGAAGTAAAACAATAGCAAACACTCTCTTGATAGTATAAATACTTGAAGCCAAGTATGTTATTAAATCAAAATAAATGTAGAGTTTAGCTACTTTCTATACCCTAACAAGAATACTACTCTATGGAGAAAATAAAACGAGAGAACATAATAAAAGTGATGAAAAATATAGAATAGTGGCTTAGGTTGGATGCTCCGGGTTACCAAACATAGTTGCCTATTCTGTATCTCCATATCAGTCTTCTTTAAACTTCAGTGTTGGCAAAGGCCTCTATCAATAACAGAGTGCCAAACTAGGGTTTCTTATTTTCAATAGGAGTGGGTGCAAGAAATTTTCTATTTCTGATTACAAGGATCCAATGGCCCTCAATTTGTTATAAAATATAAAATAATTATTTTTACAGAACAATTTATATTAATATTTTAAATATTTTTTTTATAAAAAATGATATTTAGTTTAAAAAAATAAAAAGATTGAATTGTTTTTAACATCATAGTTTATCTTATATATCTTAGAGTCTATTATTTTTTAACTAAATATTATTTTGTAAGAAAAAATAATCTAAAATGTTAATATATTTTTATTTATAAAAAAATATTTTTTATTTTTAAAAAATATATTTTATAAAAAATTGAGGCGCCATTGGATATCCAATGACCCTCCCTGTCTACCGGAAAAAATCCCCTCCCGTGGAGGGGATCACACTCCCAAATAAGATAGGAAATAACTGAACTCAGGTTTTATATCAATAAACAAAGAACAAGAATGCATCAACCCCACAAAATACATGAGCAATGATACAAGCCAAAACCTAGTACACCCAGTGAAATCTCACAGAAAAACTGCTACATGGTGAGCAAGTGAACAAAATGAAGGAACCCAACGCTGGCTTTGTAGAGGCCCAGTCCCCTCCCATTACTTTCTCCCAGAAGGTTCTGTCTCCTTCTCTCAGTCAGTTCTTCTATTTAAACACCCCTTTCCACATACTGTCAACTTCTCCTTTCTCATCATTATTTCCTCCTTTTACTATGTTTCTCTCTTCATTCAGCTATCTACCTTGGTGTAATTTGTTTGACCTTCAGTTCCTGTTTCTTCTCTGTGGTCCCACCTTCTCCCTTTTTCATTCCTCTTTCGCTCCTGCTGCATATTTTGGTTGCAAGAGTGGGATGCGTCCCATAAGACTTTTCCTTTTACTTAGCCTCCAAGTAGTTGGCTTATACCCAAGCTGTTTTAGTAGCTTCTTCCTTTTGGGCTTGGGCCTTGTTGAGATGCTTTATCCATGCAAATTGGGCTTCCAATGTTGCTCTTGGGCTTCGGATACTCTTAGATAAGAAACATATATGTATTGGATATACATTTAATATGATATACTTGCATATAGAGTTAACAAAGTGGGACAATATGATCCATTCGAACTGACTCACCTAAATTAGTTAGTTAAACGAGTCAACCCGTTTAACCTACTATAAGGTGGTAGGTTGAAAATCTCAACCCATTCTACTTGGTGAGTTAAATAAATTAATTCGTTTAATCCACTAAAAAATTAAAAAAATAATAATAAAGTAAAAAATTATAAAAATTCAAATGTGACTTTCTTTAAGCACATGTCTTATTTAATCAATCAATTTCTATATTAGTATAAATAAACAAAAAAAACTAAATAAAAAGCAAGTTTCAACAGATTAAAACAAGTAAAATAATCCAATAATTTAATAATTCATTAATAATAAAAATATGATTATGAATAGAATATTTAAATCTAGCAAATTATAAAATAATAGAAACAACACAACACATACATTATGATTAATTTTTTTTAAATCGGGAAGTAAGTGGATTGGGATGCTGGATTGAGTGAGTAGAACATTTTTTTTAAAGAAAATGGGCAATTCATTTAACTCGCGAGCTGACTCGTTTAATTTATGGATTAAATAGATCGAGTTTATAGAAGTATATTAAATAAGTTTTTAAAGGAATCCCTCCACCCAACTCATTTTTTAGGTGAGTTACACGGGCTTAACCTGGTAAGTCGAACCCGTTTTGACGCCTCTACTTGCATAAAAGTCAAATAGCTTTTTTTACAGAATATATTTCAAAATGTACTAAGATGGCACAAGAATGGAGTTGAAATATTTCTGTCTATTTTTTTATCAATTGTGATGTTGTTTCATTATTTTATCAGTTGTTTTATCTTTTTTTGTTGCCATACCAAATCTTCAAGTTTCTTGGTTATCGTCTTCATCTACCTTAGATTATTATAATCCTCTTTCACATGATCAAAATTTTAAAAATAGTGATATGTTCATGTATTGTGCCGCATACTTATATTAGCGCTTCTTATCTCTTGGGCTTTTCCTATTTGTTGGGTATCACTTTACATTCCCTTCTTGGGAAAGGTTTTAAAATCACTTTTATGCATCATTTTGAGGTTTTGGCCTAAGTCGTTGGTATCCATTCATTGCACTCTTCATTTATAATCTGGCCCATTTTGGCATTTTAGTTCATCTATGCAATTTAGAGTACAAAATTAATTTTTTTGCCACAATAATTTAAATAAATCTACAATTAAACCCTAAATAGATTAACCTCAAGATGAATATAAAATGGAAGATATATTCGCTTGACAAGTCTCTATAAAATTCATGAAAAAATATCTGAAAATGAAAGCATCAGCAACAACTGAGCTTGAGAATCCAAGATTGCGAACTTCATACTATCTCATGGTTGATGTTTTAGACTTAAATCTATGTTTGTGCACTTTATGGTGTGATATAATTACTATTTTATACGTACTCCAGAAAAGTGATTTTCCCTCGCATAATTATTGAATTTGCAATAATATTAATTTTCACCATGATGGAACCTTCAATGGCAAACAATTTAGAAACATATCAATCACTTTCATCTTTGAAATTTGCCTTGTTTACAACACTCCAGATATTTTAAGTCTAGACTTACTATGATACCTATATTGACCAAAAGTCTGGGTGTATGTATGTACTCTATTTCCTTTTCTTCTGTAAAAATGCAATTTTTCTCTTTATCTATGAGCCAATTAAACCCTCTTAAAGTCTCTCAACTTTGACAAATGGAAATTACCACCCGCCCCCCCCCAAAACTATTACTACTCATGATTTAAACCCTTTTTGTTCATTTCCAATGTCAATTTTTTGACATGATACACACCTGTTCCTTTGGAAACATCACATTGCTGATCGCGTAGTCTTTATGTGAGAGTTTGGTGCAGCATATCCCTTAACAAAGTTAATGAGGAAATGAATAGAGGAGTCATAGTTTTACTCTGGTTGTTGGGAAGGGGGGTTATTTTCCAACTTTAAAGTGAAGGGATTGTTTGTACATGGCTCAATTGAAGGAAGTAGTTGAATTTTTCTTTTTTAAACTAATTCTTTTAGCAAATAGTTTAATAATGTAAAGCTTTTCTTATTGGCATGAAAATGGGAGTTGATTTGCTAATACCCTTACGAGATTTTTATACTTCATGAACAATTGTAGTTATAGTTTTGTTGGTTCAAACAATCGTAAACATAGTTCAGCGAGTGGTTTCTTGTGCTCTTCAGGACTTGACCATAATTGTATTGTAATATTGTAGGGTTTTGATGCCTCAAACAGTGGCCTCATCATGAAGTGCATTTTTGAGTATTTTTCTTTGGAACGATGCTACCTTTGCAAGAATTTGAGTCAATTGATCTGTGCAGATGAGTTTTAACTGAAGAAGATGAAGTGAAGCTACTAGCAGTATAAATCATAGTTGCAGACATTGTACTTATTTTATATGGTTTTGTTAATGAACAGATATGATAATCAAAGTGCAAGTATGGTTTAAGTTCTTAATATTAATTTTTTAAAAAAAATTATTTTGCTCGTACTTTGATATTGATGCGAAGTTATCATACCCTAGTTTGTATTTTAATATATAGAAATTGATTTTTTGTTCTAGTATATTATTGTATAGTAAAGTAATAAAGACATATAACTGAATTTATAACTTGAAGGCAATCATATCAATAATTAAGAAGAAACACAAGCCAAGTAACTACAAATAAAGTAGAATTCAAATTTTATTTGGTACATGAACTGATATTCAATTCTGAAAGATTCTTAGTGCTTGACGTCCTTCTTGACACACTTATACATCAAAAGAAAGGAAATAAAACTCTTAAAACTTCAAGGGTTCATATAGGCCTTCTTCCTCTGGATGGTCTATCATTTTATGGGACTTTCGCAGGTCATTCTAACAACTTTAATATTAAGGTATGTATTAGGGTGGATGAGTGGCTTATAAGAAAATGAGAATAGTCAGATCATGCGGTGGCTACACGGAACATCTTTATTTTACTACCTGTTCGGAATATTCTACTCTGAATTTTTAATCTAAATTGGATTTCTCTTAGCTCTATAATTGCCTGCAAGTTCTGGGTGCTAAGAGGTGCATCTTGAACGTGATCGTTCATTGCTATGGCCTGGGTAACCGAAGAAAAGAGTAAAATTTTTGTTTGCATAGTTTCCCGTATAGAAAGATAGGTTTTTAAAGATGTTCTTAGTTTTTAAGGTTTTTTCCTTTTTTGGTCTTTCTTTGATTCGCTCATTTAAAAATTAAAACTTTAAAGGATCTACTTAATAACTATGATTGCAAAATAAAAATCATTATAATGATTGCATCCACTTTTTAGTTATTAATACAGCAGGTAAGAGTATAACAGAAATAATTTAATAATAAAATTTTTCATACTCATACGGGTGATCTTAGATTCGAATACTAGTAAAAACAAATATTATAAAATAAGTTGTAATAGAAAGTAAAAGCAAAAACATGGTAGGTAAACTTGTGAATAGGATCTGTTGTAATATATATTTTTTATTGTAATAGCAATCTGGATTATTGAAATTGTTGATAGATTGATGGAAGTTTGATATTCTACGTTTCTTTTTTCAATTATTGGCTCCATTCCACCTTGCACGTAAAATGCTAGTTCCTGAAGAAAAAAGAATTATATTGAATCATTACTGAGATATGAAACAACTGTAATAATAGGAATAACATTTTGAACATCAAAATTCACTAGCAAAACGAACATTTAAAAAATATTTAGCAATTTTTGCAAAGCTATAAATAGGTCACCCCACTTTTGTTTTGATTTTTATTTTTAGTCTTATTCACCCATATTAATAAAAATGCAAAGGGTGCTGATGAAAAAAAAAGGAAATAAATAAGTATATCTTACTAAGTTCCAACAACTTTAATAATACTTCCTTCACTTCCATTGCTAACAACTATTTTGATCATGTCAAAAGTTGATATTTTGGACCCATCTCACTGTCTAATAAAATACTGGTAAGTTTGAGATCATGATATTTTAGTTTAAGACATTAATATTTGTGAAGATCAATAATATAACTTTCAAGAAATTCTTATAATAATTGTATAATGTCCAACCTATTTAATACTGTTATTTTTTGATAATCTACACAGAAATTTGTCATGAGTATATTCAAGTGAAAATATAAGTGAATCTAAACTTCATAACTCAAGCAAATTATAGAGCACACCAAATAAATTACATGCATCACATGAATAAGAAATTTTAACTTAAGTAAAATGAGTTTGGAAGTGCCAAACCAGATAGAAAGTGCAAAAATTATTATATTTTAATATGATCAGAATTGGAGATATATAAATAAGATAAACTAACCTAAAGGAAGAGCAGCAACCATAGCATGAACCTAAATTGGAAGAGCAGAGAACAATAACCCATAATACCTAAGTTTACACAAAGAATTGTATACATAAGAGAAATGACACACAAAAACTAAGACTTCGCAGATAGTTAAAGAATCTTTTTATAATTTCAAAAACCCTCTAGCCATTATTTTATAAAATAAGTTTTAATATTTTCAATAAAACAAGTCAATTAACAAGAGTTATTTACATGAATCCAATTTATTTTTCTCAATCATCAACTCTCAATTAATAATATGATGGAATAATTACTAATAAATTGTGGTTGTGAGTTGAGTCTTTACCCAATAAGTTTGTGAATAATCCAACACATCACTGATTACCTACAATCAACAAAAATTCAATCCATCTTGTCTTAAACTAATAATATTAATTGCTTAATTATTAACTACAAAAAATTGATTTAACAATAAGATTAATGCTACTCCACACAATAATTAAAAATTATTCTAATAGCAAGTACAACAACATATTCATTAGCAGGTATTTCTTTTTAGAATTATATTTAAATATAGTTCCTTATATCTATGTTATTAGACTTTTTAATTTACGCACAAAAAGTGTGTAGGTTTACCGATAATAATATTAAAAGTGTATATTTAATTTAAATATTATATAGTTATTTGTAATAACTATACACATGTGATGAATTTTTTTTTTGGCCTAATGTCATGATGTAACTAGAGAATAATAAACTTGTCATGCTTTAATTGGATAACATCATAATAAAAATTAAAAAGAAAAACTGCATATAAAGCTTTCATTTCTTTTCCTCAAATCATAATTAATTAGATAACAAAATATAAGCATAATGTATATAATAATTTGATAGCATTTGTCAGATCCACATTTGCCTATTCTTTTTCAAGTGAAAGCTCCTCCAAATTGATGGCATTCACTTCTATCTAGACAATACGAATTTTAAAGTATGATTAAAAAATCATGTAATGGTTTTTCTACCTTTATATAAACAAGGGAAAATTATACTTTAGTCCCTATAGTTTTATTCCATTTTTAATCTTATTCATATAGTTTAAAATTTTGCAATTGGATCTTTACAATCTGCAAATGTTTTAATTTAGTCTCTACTATAAAAATTCTGTTAACTAATTATATATTATCTTAATACTCAAAATATGTATGATTTATGGAGGTAAAATTAAATAAGGAAGTAAAATCAACTCACATCTAGGACAATACTGGTAAAAATATAATGACATAAACTAAATTAAAAATTGTTTAAATTCTAAAAACTTAATTACAAATTCTTAACTATAGGAATCAAATTAAAATTTAAGTGACATTATAAGTACCATATACATGATTTTCCCAATAAAAAAAATAGTTAATTGAGTTGTATATCTTTCAAACTTGAACATTAAACTCTTGTTCTTTTTTCACAATAGAAGGACTAGGCTTTTAATAATGTCATTACTGAAAGAAAATAAGGACTACAACTATAATAATGGTTCATGACTAGTCATGCTTCTTCATAAACATGAGTATGTCGAATACGTGTTATTCAAGTGTCAATGACTTGGAGTGTTGAATGATTCATAGTGACAAATTAAAAATATATTAAGAAAATAAGAAATTTATCGTAACTATATTTGTTAAAAAGAACAACAGAATTGATATATATATATATATATGTGTGTGTGTGTGTGTTACATTGCTAACAATCTAAATGGCAGCGAACTAATTCTCTCATTTGGATTCGAATATCTTAAAGATTTCAAATTCATGGTCATTTATATTCTAAATAATACTAAATGCACAATTCACAGCAATAAATTTTATATAGACGAGTATTACTTTATATATATATTACACGATATGACAATTTACTATAATGTAATGAATAAGCTCTACATATTTTTTTAAATAAAATTGTACATACAAAATGTAAAAGTAAAAAAAAAAAACTCAATTTAAATAAGAGCATTCTTATACATGATACATCAAATACTTACTATGAAACCAAGTTACATTCTAATTACATGATCCATAAACGTTGGTAGCATGCCTTTTATTAAGAGATTAACAATTATCAACTCAATATTAATATATTCAATGATTATTTTTTTTTTCCTGAAACGTTCCCTAAGTATTTAATGTCAATATATTTTTATTCATTTATACTTTTATTATTCTTACGCCAAAAAACCGTAACTGAATTGATACAGTACAATCTGAACGACCTAGATATTAAATCCATAATTCTAAGCTTAGAAATAAGGCACTCAAACCACACACAATTCAAGTTGAAGTCAAAATGATGTTATCACATCGTTTGCTTTCAGTATAATGAGAATTTGGCATTTATGTTTCAGCCTTTTTTTCCTACTTGTGCTTGACTGGTTGGCTAACATGCAGCCTACCTCCCCCCTGTATGTAGCAACTATAGCTTTGAAATAAACAAGAACTTTCAAAATCATGACTTTTGAAAATATTCAGAATCAAATAATAATGTATTTGGTTTAAATTTAATAAATTTAAAAGTTCATTTACACACTTAAATAAGAATTTATCTTACAAATATTATGATTTGATTTGACATTTGATTTTTTTTTAAAAATTAATTTTGTCCTTTAAACTCTTATTTGTATAAAAATAAAAAATAATTACTTTTATGTTAAATAAATTGTATAGGTAACAAAAGTTAATTTTTAAACAAAAATTTTCATATATAAATTATAGTGGTATAAAATCATGTTTAATCAAAATCAATTTTAAAACTTAAGTTGATTGAAAATTACGTTAATCCAACGTTAATCCAAAAGTACACTTAACCAAACATGCTTAACCTTCTTGAATTGCATCATATGAACAATTCCTCTGTTTGCCATGCAAGACAAAATTGATGAAATAAATATATAGTTCCCGACAAAGCAATAAGTTTTTAACCACGGCAATAACCTTTTGCCATCTAATAAAATCAATTGTATCCACAATAGACGTTGCTTTATCCCCTATCTTTGATGCAAAAAGAAATAAATCAAGATCATTATATATTCCATTTAACCATTGATTTACCTGACCATAGAGACAGTATGCAAAGCAGGGGGAAAAAAGAAAACAAGAAAACTATTAACATGATTCAATTTGTCCAAGACACAACCTTAAAATTTATCACAAACAGCAAAAGCAGATTCAATCAGAAAAGCTAGAAATCCGAAATACAACTGAACGTCAAAACTGTGAGAAACCTTTGAGAAGAAATGCAGTTTCAACAAATTAGGCAATAGAAAGTGACTCCACAGAACATCTCACTAGAAACAAACAAATGCACCTTCAACTGCCAGTCTACCACACAATAGTCAACGCCATAAACACGTACATTCATAAGAAAGCTATCTTTGCAAATTTAAACACACGACATTATAGAATGGAACTTGTGTTACAGCCAATAGGAGAGGCAAATGAGCATAAAATGGCACTCCTCATAACAGATCCTCTTTTGTATAATACTGAAACTCTAGTAGATTGATTGTATACATGTTCTAATCCTTGGTAATAAGCTACATTTCGCGGAGCAAAATTGGTTCTATCGCATTGATAATGATAATTGCTTAACAAGTTACTAGGTTAAATTACAATTCCTCATAAGCAATCGCCTGTTGTCTGGTTAAATTTCATCCAACCATGATGTTGTCCTCCTCGATCCCCCTTCTCTTTTCTTCCTCATTTACCCATTACAATGGTCAATAAGTTAAAATCATATGCTATGATAGAAAACTAAATTCCAGTTCATGATGCATGGACTTAATATTAGTCATCAACTCGTTTAACATAAAATAAATGTCATCCTTCTGCGGATGACGTTCATCTCCAGCATAAAACTTGTGGACCTTACCTCTCACGAAAATCCAACTATATCCTGGTTCCTTTTTCACACCTCGTTCTTTCATCACATCTCTTAAACTAACCCCATCTTCATATAGACCTGATTCTATATATGTATTGGACAGAAGAACATAAGTAGCAGGATACTCTGGCTTTGTGGATAGAATATTTTGAGCAGCAATCTCCCCAAGCTCAGCATTTCCATGGATCCTACATGCTCCTAACAAGGTCTGCCAAATCATTTCATTGGGCTTAATTGGCATCCTTCTTATGAATTCCATTGCATCGTTTAGGCGGCCAACACGACCTAAGAGATCAACAACACAAGCATAATGCTCCATTTCTGGTACCACACCATAGATGTCCTCCATTAGATTGAAATAATTCAGACCTTCCTCTACCATTCCTCCATGGCTACAAGCAAAAAGAACACATAATAACGTAACTGCATTTGCCTTGGTACCCCACTGCACCATATTTCTAAAGAGCTGAAAGGCATCTTCAACAAGACCATGTTGAGCGCAAGCCGATATTATGGCAGTCCATGTAACAGTGTCAGGGTTAGATATCCTTTCAAAAACCTTTTTTGCATCAACCAAGTTACCACATTTGGCATACATGTCAATTAGAGCACTTTCTATGCATGCTTCAGTGACCAAGCTAGCCTTGCATATCAATCCATGAATTTGTTGACCATACTCTAATAAACAAAGACCAGCACATGCAGTGATCACACTAGAAAAGGTAAAATGATTGGGTACAAAGCCCTCTTTGTGCATCAGTGAGAAGATGGTCAAGGCTTTCTCCCACTCAGAACATTGACAATATGCAGACACCACAGTTGTCCAAGACACTATATCTTTCTCTTCCATTCTATCAAATACCTTCTCTACAGCTTCAAGACACCCACATTTGGCATATGCATCAGTGAGGGCATTCAAGGTACTAGTTTTTATCACATCATATCCATATTTCCAAGCCATCGCCTGAGTTACCTTTAAGAATTTCAGATGCTTCAAAGCAGCAATGGAGTTGAACACACTACAGAATGTGTAAACATCCAGTTTGACATCATTTTGGTACATTCTTATGAACAATTCCAAAGCTTCTTGGTGAAAACCAGACTGTGAATACCCTGTTATCATTGCATTCCAAGGCGTACTAACTTGACAAAATGTGAACATTGAGTCAAAAAGAAACCGAGCATCAGTCAGAGACCCACACTTAGCATACATATCAATGAGAGCAGTTCCAACTACAGTATTGAAGTCCAATCCCCATTTAGATGCAAATCTATAAATTTCATGACACTTATTAATGTCGCCTAACTGCCCAACAGCCTTGGAAATGCTAATAAATGTGAAGTTGTTAGGTGTGATCCCTGATTCAACCATCTTTAAGAAACAACCAAATGCTTTTACATGTAAACAATTTGAGGAATACCCTGAAATCATTGCATTCCAAGAGACATCATTAAGTTCTGTCATAGTGTTGAACACCTTAGATGAACTCTCAATCTTCCCCAGCTTCGCATATAAGTTAAGAAGAGATGTACTAACAACCGTATGAGTTAGAAAACCCCTTATAGCAACTTGGGCATGCACCATCTCACCCAACTCAATGGAACCCAAGCCAACGCATGACTGTAAAACAGCAGAGAAAGTGAACCCATCTGGCAAGATTCCTTGGTCCAACATCAAACTAAAGAGCACCATTGCATCAAAATAATAACCATGTTCATTAGATGCAACCATCATGACTGTCCAAGAGAATACATTTCTGTGAGACATACCATCAAACACCTTACGAGCAGCATCATAATCCATACAATTTGAGTACACATGTATTACATGATTTAACAACACTAAGCAATCCTGGTCTGAGAAATTTGACTTCAAGACATACCCATGAATAGACTTTGCCACTTGAAGCAAACTCTGTTCTACGCAAACCTTCAAAAGATCAACAAGTGATGACCGTTGATGGGTTTCAAATGCACTGTTGACTTTGTTAACTTGATTGATGTCTAAGATTGAATTGTTGGAGTTGCAGAGTAACCTCCAATCTGCAACAAATAAATGATGAAAAGAGAAATACCAAAATGATTTAAAGTAATTATATGTTTTCAACCAAACATGTTTATAAGGTGATTCCTTCGCTGGACAAAATCTTTGAAAGGACTAATGAGAGGATGCAAGGACAATTTGTCCAATTTATAAACTTTCGGTTCTAGTGATAACCTAAAGAAACATTGTTGACATATGAGAAATAGGAAACTTTAAGGATGAAAGCATACTCCTAGAGCCATAGCAAGATGCTCCTTTACCAGCTGCTGTTGAACCTACAAAGAGTCACATACCACATAGAGCAGATTAACTCATAAGCTTAATACAAGTGTAGTAAGTAAACACACCTGGGGTGGACATCACAACCTTCAACTACATATGTAGAGAATAAAAGATGATGAGGAACTCATCATTAAAGGAAAGAATTGTGCACGTTATATACAATTCAAATGTAGTTATCATCCTAGTAAGTTATTCCACAAAATGTAAACCAAGAAGAATCAATTTCTTCCAACTTACAAAGCTGCACAATCTTCCTAATTTTCATTAATTTAGAGTTGAACTTCTAACTCAAGGCTCCAAACTAATTCATACCTAAGGAAATGCCACAAGGTAGGGTAACTAAACTTCTAACTAGATGGCCCAAAAGTACTCTGGCTGATTCAACTATTAAGATCAATATGAAACTTATATAAAAATATTTTATCACATGAAGTGTGTCCTTTTTCGGTTAAAAATTATTGGAGATAAAAAAATAAGAAGAAAACTCACAACTGAAATGCCACCTGCTATTGCAGCACGTGCAGCTTCCAAAGCCACTTCTGCACTATAGATCAGAGAAAAATAAAAAATGAGCCAGCATTCATTATGATTTTGAAAGTTTGATTTATACCAGCACTTTAATCAAAGTAAAATTTTATATATGTACATATTGTCATTAGACAAAAGAGAAACTCTGCATGCTCAGCAGCAACACTGAATATACAACTATACAACACACATTAATTTCAGGTTATCAGACCTGTATCACTTATTGTACTCTGGTAAGCAACTAAATTGTTTTGTTCATTCCAAAAAAGAATTAATTAGGTTACTTATCTCCATAATCGATTAACTCCAACTTCTTTAGCTTCTACTCCAATGCATTCGCTCAACGTCCTCTAAAATCAAGAAGAAGCACGAATCCAGATCCTTTAAAGTTCTTGGTGTAAATTTCTTTGTGAAGTTGGAGAGAGATAGAGAGAAAAGAGAGAATGGGTAGAAAGAGAAAAAATGGGTCTCATACACTCTCTTTCCTTTCTGTGTCTATATCTCTTCAAAATTTACAGAAAATTTACAATAAAGAAACGTGGAGGATTCATTTTGGAAGAAGCACAGGCCAATTAATTCAAATTTTCTAAATGAGAATATGAGCCTACAGTAAAATCTTTGGTCATCTCCTTGGCAAAATCATGATTCTACAAAGCAATAAAACCCTTGATCCATGGCATTAACTAACAATTTAAGGCCACAACTTTCCTGTACATCTTTTGACTCAACCTTGTATAGGAACTAGGTTATCCCTGCCTCATAAGTTTCATGCGTACCCTACTTCCAAAGTTAAAACCACCATTGTCAAAAGGGGAAGTATCTGGCGAAGTACATTAATGCTCTCCCCCCCCCCCCCCCCCCCCCCAAACCCTTTTCTTTTTTGGCAAACTTTTTCAGCACATTTCTAGTCGAGCATATGGAATTCATTACAGTCTACAAAAGAAAGTCATTGAACATTCAAACTCTAGACTCATTTGGACCATACTTGATGTGTAAGTTCCAAGCAGTCACATGGAAAGTATACTAGAAGATTAGTGTAATTAAGAGGCATCAGTACACATCATTGTCCAAAAACAAGTTATTAATAGTCAAACATTGATTTTAAACACCATACTAAACCAACAAAGGAAAAGATATAAGAATTCCCCACCAAAACGACAAGCATAAAAGAAAATATAACCCCAAAAATATAAAAAAGGGCAGGGATATGCTTCCTTCATTAAAATTCAAAATTAGATGCCAAAAAATAACCAAAGGGTCAAATATCAAACTAAGGGGAAGAAGTAAAAGAATTAAAAAAAAAAAAAAAAAAAAAAAAAAAAGGGAAAAACACACACACAATCTATTATCCTGTAACCCATAAAAAAACCTCAGGCTTATAAAGCACTGAAAATATGGATAAAAAATACACCATAGAGAGATACCTGTTGGCCCAAGGGCAAACTATGGCACCGGAATTCTGGATATGGCAAAGAATTTTGTCGACTGGGGATAGAGAAAGCTGAGGCTGAGGCGCAGGGCATGAAATCTGAGCACGGTGAAACAGTGGTCGCGGCGGAGAAGAAAAAGAGCAAACAAGCCCTAGAGAAGGAGAAGAAGGCCACAGGCAAATGCCCATCTCCACTGCTTTTTCTGCTTCACTTCTTCACTCCCAGCAAGAGAGAATTCGATCTCTTAGCGGGAGAGTGAGCGTCCACGGCTTATCTTAATTTCTACATGTACCTCCTAAGGATAGGATCAAATGCTGATCCGGAACAAAATTGGGAATCACTATAACCAAACACTTAATTTTCTTAAGTTGGATTAATTAATATATAATTTTTAATCTTTAACAAATATATAATTTTATTAATAATATCACTATATACATAATTTTACAAATTATTATTTAATTTTTAATTAAATTATATATTTTTTATATTATTATTAATTAATCATATATATATATATATATATATAGTCTCTTACCTTTATGTACAAGCTTAGTTCTGCACTTTTTGGTTTATCAATATTTTTGGCTACCTTATAATTTATAGCCTCTCTTAATTCTTCTTTTTCTTATCTCTTGTTTTTTTTTTTTTTTGGATTTTTATGCTATTACATCGTAATTACATTTTGAAAGTCTTCATTCTTCTTTCTCGGTCACCACTTAACATCAAGTTCTTTAACAAAAGAAAACTTTCAACTTATAAGGAGTTCAAGCTCTTCACCTTCGTATGTATGTATGCATACAATTTTATTTTAACAAGAAATTCATTCCAATAACAAATACACTTTCTACATTCACCCCTAATCAATCATAACTCATCCAAATCTCTGACAAAAATTTACATAACATTCCCAAGCATACCTCACTTGTTCAACTCCTTAGAGACACTTCGCCCTCTTGATTAAAGGTGGAACAAAAAAGAATTTTGGCAACTGACCCTTATGAACCCTAACCACACAAAACCAAAGTTGATGTTGGAATTGAGAACCAAAATTTTGATGTTATTCTTGGAAATATAAAGGAAATTGACAAAAATCATGTGAAAATGCAAAGGCACGTTCCAATTTCACGGACCTCTCGTTGATTGGTACCCAATTGCTACCTTACTATGCCCTAACATCGCACAGGGAAAAAAAACAAACATTCGCATTATAATTTGAAAAGGTTTGGATTAGTAAATGCTAGTGACAAGCCAAAGACAAAAGCAAACGACAAGTAAATGATGATTGTTGGTAGAGTTTTCAAAGTGAGTCACTCAGCAAATGTGCTAGAACATCAACAAAGACATTTTGAAGCTTCAAGATATAATATGGCATAATCAAAGTTTATAAAGCTTTGTGGCATTAAACTTGGGACTAAGGTAAAGTTTTAATTAAATAATGTTAATAAGCTTTTTAATAAAACCATGACACATGGGAATAAAATGTCCTAAAAGACCCAATTAAGGTGGTGTCGCACTTAGAAAAAATGTCCAGCTTTAAAGTAATAATTATTAATGTTGGAAAGCATTAATTTTATAATTGTTTAAAGTTTTAATCTTATATAAATTGAGAAGGTTAATGAGTAAAAGAATATGTGAAAATATAAATAATAGTTCAACAACCACATAAGACAAAGTTTGAAACAAATAACTAGGTTGATATTATAAATAGAAATGTTATATTATTTGGTCTGCTTGAAGCTATTCTACAAATTATTAGCAAGAATAAGAATAAAAGGTAGGGGTGTACACAATTAAGGCCAAACTAAGTTTTCAAATGACTTAAGATCCAGTCTAACCTAGCTAAGGATTGGACCTAGTCAGATTCAACTGGTTCAACCAAGTCTTTTTTTTTTTTTTTTTTGAATTAAAAAATTAATAAAAAGTGTTTTTTGTTGAAGAAAAATTTTAAAAATAAAGATTTAAAAGGAAATATAATAGAATGAAACATGTTTAAAATTTGAAAAGAGAAATAATTAAAAGTTTAAAAGAATTGATGTTTTAAAATTTTATTATATTATATAGTTTAAATTAAATAAAAAATAAATTATTAAAAATAAAAATAATATCAAGCTAGATCAATTCGAGTCTTATGTTATTTTGAGATCTAATTCGACTTGATTATAAACTCAGCTTGATCTAATCGAGTATACAAACTTTCATTGCAATCCTGAATGCTTCACAAGTGAAATACTCAAGATTCAGTGGCAAAGGGAAGGGGGCACTATCTGTCATGACCCCCTAAATTCTCATACATTATATATTATATAATATGCCGTGTATGCTTAATTTTGATTTTGACCTCTAGTTATAAGATAAAATTTAAGTTTGACCCCTCACATTATTGAAAAAATATTAAATTGTGACTTTTAGATAAAACAAAATTCAACTTTCCTCTTTAAAATTTTTTAATATGCTTTTCTACTCTGTTATTTGTTCATTTAAAATCTTGTTAGGTGCTTTATTTTGCGTCAATTCAATAATGTCTCTTCGATTTTATTTATTTTATACTTCTAACTTTCTCTTTAATCTTTATTCAATCACCATCATATAGCACCAAATCTGCCCATGTAACCCTTAGCAAAATGCAGACGTGGCTAAATAACTATCATTTATCGATGCCCAAAATTGAGAGTTCATAAAGAGACTTCTTTTCAACAAATATTAGTGGTCGTCGAAATTGAATTGTTGAGAATACTCTTCTTTCCTGTAGTGAATGTTTTATTTCTTGGTTATAATTTTTATGATAAATCTATATATTCATGGAATATGGTCCTGGAAAATAAATAATTATCCTTTTCTAGAGTTTGGATAATTGATCTTTGCCACAAATAAATATATAAAAATTATTATATATTCCATATAATTATTAACTAACCTGAGCCACAGTAACAATGTGCCAAAAAAGTTCACAAGATTTAAAATTTGTTATAACATATTTGGTTTGATATATGACGGGTTTAAAATTCATTTTGTACATCAAAATAAGAGTTAATATTACAAATAATTTCGTTGGATTTGATATTTAACTTTTTATCAAAAATTACTTTCATACTACAAATTCGTGTTTACGCATAAGATTTGACTTCAAGAGGTAATGAAAAATTTTGCATTATATTAGATCAAAATGATTAATATGATGAAAAGATTTCTTTTTTAGTGTTAAAACCCGTGCATAAAATTAAAATATGCAACAATCTATAAAATGTTGCTTATAATAGTCGCTCAAGTAACAGCAATTTATAAGTCATTGCATAAAATCAGAATATGCAATGGTTTATACGTGGCTGCTCATAGTAACAATTTATGTAACAAAATTTAGACAATTCTCCTAAAAAATGTAGCATAAAATAAAAATATCAATAATTTTTTTTTAAAAAAAACATTGCTTATGCCAGTAGTTTGAGCAACGAAATTTTAACAATAGCATAGTTTCAAAATGAACGTTCTAAAAATTTATTGCTTACACGGGTCGTTTACGCCCCAAATGCTACGCCGGCGTAAGTATTATCCCATATGCGTTTTGGGGAATCCATTTTATTATTTATAAGGTCGCGTCAATAAAATTTTTGTAAAAATTTTTTTGGGTTATGATCTACTGAGACACAGACAACTATTTATTGGCCATGTGAATTTCATATGATTTGAATCATTAGATAAAAATTTAATAATTTAAATTTAAAAAAATTATAAATTTTTTAATATTTATTTAAAATTTAAATAATTAAATGAAAATTTAATGTCAAGTCCACTCTTGTAAATATTTTTTTTAGTAGTTACGTTATTTTTTTTCGTGAATATTTCGTCTTAATTTTTTTTTTTAAGAATTGGTCTAAGTAAAAATTAAAATATAAAACAACTAAACCAAATATACATTCTTCCAAAATTTATTATTACAATGTAGACAAAATATCAACTAATAATAAAATAGAACAATCAGTACAAGTTGACATAGATGTAACGGGTTTGTATTCTTTAACTATCACTTCTCAGGTTTGAATCTGTGGTGGAATGAGAATAAAAAATATTTGTTTAAAAGACTTCCTCCAATTTAGATAGTGGATACTTTGAGCAATAAAAATAATTAATAAAATAGAATTACATGTAATAGGAGAAAACTATTATAAATATATAGCAACTATTACTCAACGCAGTGTATTAGAGAAATGTGCAAAACTCTAACACAAAAAAATTAATTGAATTAAAGAATACGAAGTAAACGTGTGAAGTGTGCTATTAAGTGTAGAAACATATGCATAAAGTTGTGTCTATACCTATGATTAAGTAAATATTGAAAAGTAAATATTAGATTTATAAAATAAATAAAAAGTAAAAGAACATTAAAATATAACTAAATTAAAGCTAAATAAAATAATCTAAAAAGACTCTAAAAGAGCAGATAGCAGAAGATAAAAGCACATTAAAAAAAGTTAAAAAGAAAAAGTAGATTTTTATTTCATTTAAAAAAGTCATCATTCAATATTTAAGGTCAAATTATAATTGTATCTTTTAGTACGGGAGTTAAGCACTATATCATACATAAACTAAATAAGAAATTTGGGATTTCCAGTATTATTCCAGATCAAATATAAATTTTTATCTCTATACTTTGATGTCATCGATGGTACACAAGAAGTTGCACCCAGTGTGAAGGACTCAGACTTGAATTGCAAGATGGCTTCCATTCCTTAAGTGAGGAATCTGACTTTTAAATTTGAATAATTTCAAAATTACAAATTAGCTATGAACAAAGGGAAGGAACATATTTGCTATTCAACAATATATATCTCAAGCAAGAAACGTCTCTGATGTTGAAAACTATTATGAATGCAACAAGCAGATAATAAACAGTGATTTGGAACGTACATCTTAGCTCGTTAATATGATTATGAGTTTTTATTTTGTGCATGTAGAAATTAAAATAAGCCTTTAACGCTTGCTCTCCTCTTAAAAGATTGCATTCTCTGGAGTCATAGCTTGCCTTTGGCCCAACAGATATCTTTCTATTGTATATTTTTTATCCATATTTTCAGTGCTTTTATGCAGATTTTTTTTTTCCTGGTTAGTGGATAACTTGTTTTTATGTGCTTTTTATTATTATTATTATTATTCTTTTACTTTTTCCCCTTAGTTCGGCATTTGAACCTTTGGTGACTTTTGGCTTCTAATTTTGGGTTTTAATGAAGGGTTATATTGACAAAAACACATGGCAAAATTTTGAACAATGAGTTGTGCCAAATAGCTAATTTTGACCGAGTCACTCCCCCCTCCCCCATAAGGAAACAAAACATATATATATATATATACATTCAAAAGAGACGAATGATTATGAGAGATGAAAAAATAATCACATATTAATAGATGAGATTAGTATAAGATTCATACGTAATAAATAATATTCTTGATTTTTGCATTAACGGAAAACATAGAGGCAGATATTACAATTTGTCTATTACTAAAATAAAAAAGCTGAAATACTTGCAACAAAGGATGGTATATTAAACAAAAATTCAAATTCCTTCCATCCGGAGGACAGGATCTAATTCATTTTATTGATTAGTTCATTGATGAGATCCTCCCGGTTCCCCGTGTCTCCGCCATCCTTGTACAAGGTTTTCGATCCATGCAAGCCATCAGCCGGTTTGTTGAGTTCAAAGGGCCACAAAAAATTGGCAACTTCTTTGAAATGTGGACCAACATTGACAATTTCATGGACCATGTCTTCTACGCACACAATACCATGTTGCCCTAATTCCTGCGAGACGAATTCCAGAAATATTAGAGGTGATTATAAGTGGGGTCATTACAGGCAAACAGGAGTAGGAATCTGTGAGACATGTATTACCTGTTCAATAATGTTATTGTCCGTCAAAGGAACTTTCTGATTGCCTATTTTTGCACATCCCTTCTTGTAGATTAGGTCCTTTATGCTTTTAAGATTAGGATACCTTCAAAAGAAGCAAATATTAACAAATTTAGGGATAACTCTTCACGAGTTAAATATTTTAAAATTGTGTTTTGAGGAGAACTTTTTCATAAAGCAGTATATAAAAAAATATAACAATACAATCAAATAGCAACGTCAAGCTATTCTGCATAAGTTGCAGACACCTACTCTAAATTTGTAAATCCAAAATTGAAAGTCATCTGTCCGTGACAATTTTCAATCCATGTATAAAAAGCCATAAAGAGCTTGAACTTCCCTTTAAGAAATATCGAAGTCAATGTCCAGGTTAAAATGTAGTAGCTTGGCAAACAGCAGTAGCATCCTTGAAGTGGTCAGTATCATTACACAGGCCATTTTATATTCAACTCAACCACTCCTCTACCTAACCATAATTCTCCATTCTTAAGTCATACCGTATAAACCCACTTTATAACTTGCAAATATATAGAAGATTTAAAATGCCTCTAACAAATCTAAAATCAAGAAAACTGATCTCTTACCCATAGGTAACATATGGTTCCACCATCAGCAGCTTTGACATAATTCCCTCACTTGCCTTCACAAGGACAGCACTGAATATTCTTCTCAATTTGAAGCTGTACAAGACCCTTCGGCTTTTTGGATGCATGTCATTTTTTCTAAAAGAAAAGAAACAGGAGAGTGGTCACTATTTTTCATATGCAATAACTTTATAACAGTGAGGTTATATACTTGATCATTGACATACAACTCAAATATACAACTTTTTGTATGCAAGAACTTTGTGATGGTGAGGTTATAGTCAAGATCAGCGATAGATGATACAAAGAGAAGACCAAATGGTCAAAGCATCAGCAACATACCCCTGTATTCGAATGATTATTAATAACTTCGACTCTGGCATCAATGGCTCAGGCCGTTTCCTCTTGATGCGTCGATTCTGTCTAATAAGGTCAAGCTCCTAGATAAAGAAACATGGATGAAAACAATCATTAAACTTATTCATCAAATGCATTTGGTAATAGCTTAGACTAGATTATAGGAACTGCAGACTACCAAAGAAACTCCATGGAGCATTTCTTGTGGCAAAGTAATTTTTTACATATAAAGTAACATGCAGCACAACATGTATTGATGTAGATGAGCTTCCCAATGATCCAATATAATCAACACACCAATCAGAATAATAATCATAGACATCGATGTCATTAGAAAGAAACAAAGGCAATAAATAACATAGGAAATATGAGAATAGAAAATCAATTGCAAAATTCAACATGTCAGTGCAAGAAAGCAGGAATTTTTGCTACGAATTAATTTCCCACACCCCACTCTAGTTAAACAAGAAGGATTCCTTTGGATGAATACAGAAAAAAACATAAAGAAACAACCAGCACAATATATTAAATATTGGTAACAACCCAAAAAAGACATATATAGATAGAGTTAAACCCTGTTGCGATACTCAAGGATGAAATCCTCGGGCTTTTTAATATAGTCCTTGCTGTTCTTGGTTTGGAACTTCTTCTGCTCAAGTTGCTCCTTTTTCCTCAAGGCTAATGCTTCGGTGCTTTTTCGTTTCTTCAAGATAATCTCTGGAATATAATTCAAGGGCTTGGGCTCCTCTTCTGCCATGGCTTCTGCACTAAGTTCCAATTACACAGCCTACTCAACACACAGATTGTAACAAATCAATGATTTTTACTTAATCAGAATTTAATTCCTTCAATATGGCAGTTCAGTTGTGCAAGTAAATGACTGGTTTGGTCTAAGAAACCATTTGAATAAAGGACCATTCAACATAGAGAAGACCTTTTGAGTTCCATTTTGATTTTCGTACACATGCAATTTCTTTAAACGACCCGAAATTGTAAAGAAACTATCCTCATTTTTGTGACGTTAACTGGCTTCTCCCTCCTAACAAAATATAATGAGCTCATAGAAATTAAAGACAAGAGAAAAGAAGTCAACATACACATATCGAACCAACTTGATTTACCCAAATCAATACATACGAGCCCTAATTTGATTTCAAACACAATATGGCAGAGTAAGAAAAAAGGGCAAAAAAAAAAAAACAATACTTACAATAAGAAAGGATTCAGTATGCAGAAGGAGAAGGAAGAGCAGGGTGGTACGACGGCGTCGTCTTCTCGGGTTCTCTTCGGCCGCCTGTACTACCGCTGAGGATTGGCTCTGTAAGGGAGGTTGCTTCCGCCTCTGTGGTACTTAGGGTTTGCTATTCAGGGAGGTGACTACTGCATTGGGTTCGCCTTTTAGCAATATGGGTGGGGCAGGGGGCAATGTGGAAAGGGCTTGGTTTTAGGGTTTTTTATTTATATTTTATTAGACGAATTTTTTGGCCAAAATATAATTTGTTAGAAGATAAATTGACATAGTTTACATAATTGTTTGAAAGAATCATAGAATTGTTGAAAAAAATTATATTTGTATTATATTTTGGAAAAATTATATTTTTTATCTTAATAATTTTGGTTAATTTTTAATTTAATCTATAATTTAAAAATTTGTAATCAAGTTCATATAATTTACAAATTTTAATTTAGTTTCCACAAATAAAATAATGTAAATTTCTTTTGAAAATTTCATTGACGTAACTAATTATATATAATCTTAGTATTTACAATATGTATAATTTGTGTCAGCAATAAAAGCAAGAATGGATAATAAAGCAAACTTAGCATACATATAAATCAAAATATTGACAAAAATATAGTAATTAAGACTAAATATAAATCATTTAAACTTTCAAGACCTAATTACAAATTTTAAAGTATAAGGGCCAAATTAAAGATTGTAGAAATTATAAAGGCTAAAACTATACTTTTTTTTCTTATACTTTAATTGAATAACACCATAACATTCTATTTCAAAATATTGGGATAGGATTTTATTTAGTTTCTTTTAATTCTTAGTAGTCATGCTAGACAATATATATATATATATACACACACACACACTATAATGTCTTATTTTATACAATTATAGTTAAAATATTGTTAAAAGATTTCTTTACAAAAAAAATTGTCCATGATGACCATGATTTTTAATCTAGGATATACATAAATAGATTTTTTTATTATATTCAATTCAAGCAACTATTTAAATATTTCTTCATTTTACAACCTTCAAAAAATTTCTTTTATTACATATAGATATCTTCCTGTTATTATAGACGTGTATGTCAAGCTAGTCATCAATATTAATTTTTAAGGAGATTCAAGAATATTATAATATTGAATGATTTTATTATGGTAAATTCTTTGATATCTTTATGGTAATACATGATTTTATTAATGTGCCATATTATTTGACTCCATTATTTTTAAATTTCATTTGTTGTATTTACATTTTGACTTTATTATTTTTAGATTTTATTTATGAATCTAAAATTATTTTTAAAAATTTCAATATATTTCTTTTACTTTTTATTTTTCAATAATTCACATGAATATATAATTTATAAATTTGTTAATTCACCCATATACTTTTTTTATTTCTTTCAATAACTCTTTAACTTCTTAATTTTATTCTTATTTTCAACTTTTTTTGGACAAGACATGTATATTAGGCAAGTAGAAATAACAGACTATAGGAAACAGACAGAACAAGGCCAAAGAAACAAGGCAAACAAACTTAAGGCAATAGAATTAAACAAACTGTAACAATAAAAACTAAAATGTATATTATAAACTAATGTTTTGTGAAGTTATAAAGAATGAAAAACATAGGGGTAAATTGAAAATTTAAAAGGTTTTTGAGTTTATAAATAAAATGAAAAATTTTTGGGTCAAAATATAAATATAAGAAATTATTTTAAGTTGGAATATAATTAGTATATTTTGACATGTCATTATCACATGTTTTTTTTAATTGTATCATGTAGTGATAATATCAATGTAATTAATTTTATAATTATACCAAATATATCACTATGATAAATGTTTAAAAATAATAAATTAATTGTATATATGAGACATTTCAAGATAACAATACAGAATGAGAGATTTGAGAAGGAACAAAGTGATTTTGGCCAAGTCACACGAAAATACATCATAATTTATTTTCGGTTTTTTAGCTTAATATATTTCTAACATTTTAGGGCATGGGTCAACAGAGGCAGAGGGGCCACTATATGCCATGCCCCAACCCCCTAAAATTCCAATTTTACTTTATATATATGCATATTATATAGTGAGTAAATTAGATTTTGGCCTCATTGTAGAATAGAAAATTTTATGGGGTCCCCCCAAATTCCTATACATATATATATATATATATATGTGTGTGTGTGTGTGTGTGTGTGTGTGTGTAATTTAGATTTTGGCCCCATATATGAAAGAAACTTTTCATTTAACCCCTCACATTATTACAAAATATTAAATGGTGACTTTCAAATAAAAGAAATTTCAACTATTCTTTTTAACTTTTTCCAATCTCCTTTTAAGCTATGTTCTTTACTCTTTTTAACTTTTTTCAAGTTTTCATTTAACTTTAATTTAGTCATACCTTTATTTTTAATTCACTTTAAGCCTTTAACTGTCACTGTTTATTTTTCACTTAATCACATGCTTATGCACAATTTTAGATAGATTTAGCACTCAACATTACTATTTACTCTTCACACCTTCACTTCATGTTATTCAATTCAATTCATTTTTTTATTGTCTAAGTTTTGCACATTTTTCAAATACTTTGGCTATTCAAGAACAAATTCATTTCATTTTTTCTTATAATAATTTTTTAATTTTTAGTTCATTTGTAATTCATGCCTAATGCCTTCATTTTTTGTTCATGCCTTCTCTTCATTGATGCAAAACTATTGCACGTATGCACCTTACTAATGATTTTCTCCATTATATATATATATATATATATATCTTACTTGACTTGACTTTTTGGCCCCTTAATGTTATATTCCTCGCTTCGTCAGTAGTGGCAGTCGTCTTGTTTCTGGTAGAGACTCAACCATATTTGCATTTGCAATGAGCAAGCTATATAGAGAACTATGATTATGCAAACCCTAGTCCATTCGACATACAAAGAGTTTCGGGCACTGAAGGATAGGAAGATGCCTTAGATTTGATGGCAAATCCTTCTTAGGTAATGATTCCACATGTTGACAATAAATTATTTCAGACTTCTGAGAGAATGAAAGAGGATGTTCATTTTCTCAATTAGTGATTTCAAACTCTCTAAATGTGTGAAGCAACATTGTTCCAATCTAGAGGCAAAAAAATCCTCTTTCTAGGAATTTTACAAAATTAGGACACTCCCTAATTTGCATATTCTTAAGACATGTTAGATCATGTTTGTGTCGCTTTGAAATAGAAATCATTTTGAAATCAATATGTACCAGATTTAGTCACTGAAGCTTAGGGAAAAAAATTCAATAAAAAAGTCTTAAGAGACATATAGCTCCTTTTAATCATTAATGTAAGAAGTGAGTTATGATAGTGGCGCAATGCGAATTGAAAAAATGTAGAAAGGAATATATATACAAATGTTTTGTAGGAGAAATTGGCTAAATTTACTCACTCATTCCATTGAAATACATAGATATTTATATCCAAGAGTCGGGGTACAAAAATTTTTTTCAAGTAGTTAATCTATCTTAAGAAAAATTATACCTACCTATACCTACCATTAGAAAATACACATACTCATTAGAAAAACAAAGCACTTGTGAGAAATATGGGAAATGAGTGATTGCCAACATTCCCCCTCAATCTGAGGAATAGATGTTAATCATCCTTAGCTTGACTTCAAGTTCCTCAAACCCGACCCTTTTTAATGTCTTTATCAGTACATTCATAGCTTGCAATTTTAATGGAATGTGAGCAAACTCTATCAATTGTGAACCCATTTTTTCTTTGATAAAGTGCCTATCAATCTTAATATGTTTCATTCTTTCATGTTGCACAGGATTCTTAGCAATGTTGAGAATAGCTATGTTGTCACATAATACTTTGGTAGGAATTTCATAGTTGATTCTTAATTCTTTTAATAGCCCTTTTATCCATAATCCTTCATAAATACCTTAAGCTAAGACTTTTTATTTTGCTTTAGCACTATACCAGGCCATAACTGACTGCTTTTTTCTCCTTCATGTTACTAAATTGTCCCAGACATAGGTGCAATAATCTGAAGTAGATCTTCAATTTGTTACAGATCCAACCCAATCAGTATCACTATACACCTCAATTGCTCAATTTTCCCTATTTCGAATATGATTCCCTTTCCAAGTGTGATTTTCAAATACCTCAATATTCTATAAGATACCTTAAGATGAGCTTCAATTAGTTTATTCATAAATTGGCTTGTTACTGTAATTGGGAAACTAATATCAGGCCTAGAGTGAGTCAAGTCAATAAGTGTCCTTACAAGTTTTTGATATCTCATTGTGTCAACTAAAGGACTATCTTGGGAGAATTTGAGTTTGTAGTTTACTTCTATAGGTATGTTTACAGGTTTACATCCCAGCACTCATGTTTACTCAAGTAAGTCAAGTGTATACTTCCTTTGAAACACCATGATTCCATTCTTTGATCTAGCAGCTTCCATTCGTAGGAAATATTTTAAAGGGCCTAAGTCCAAATTCTTTAGTCAATGAAATTTTAACGTCTTAATTTCCTTTGCATAATTACCTGTGACAATGATATTATCTACATATACAATTAAGACTGCAATGCGACTATAATTAGAAAACTTGAAGAAAATAGTATGATTTAGTTGCCTTTGAGTATACCTTTGCTTCTTAACAATTATAGTAAACTTTTCAAACAGGAGATTTTTTAAGCATACATACCTTACCTTTATTGTGGTCTTTAAACCCTAGTGGAATGGTGATGCGGAACCCCAAGGTTATGAAGAACATGAAACTCCTATAATACACACTATGGCAAGAATATGAAATAGATTGAACCCTCAAATGACATATACAAATAGAAATGCAAATGATAGGTTGATTAAAAATATGAATAAATTCACCTTAAGAGATTACCTTGCTAAGAATTAATTCTTGTTGCAATAAAAGAAGACAAGTTATCCTCCTCTAGAGAACTCTAGCCAAGCCAAGAAGGAAACTAAAATGTTTCTTTGATAGAATGAAACTTGATGTCTTACAAGGTTGAGGCTCAAACCTTTTTATAAGCTTTAGGACCCTTAAGAAACCCTAATTTCGAAATGCAACATTGGGTCCCTAATAAGTTAGGTCATATGATGCTAAAAATAACTTCGACATTAAAATAGAAGCTCAATATATAATTATATACATCTTAAGCCCAAATTAATTACAATGTAATCTAAAACACTTATTTTAATAGCAATATTTTTTGAGGATATAACCCAAACGAATTAGGCCTCTATTTGGGCCAGACATGCCTCAGATGATTGAATTGAGTTTCCTTCTACAAGCCTAAGTTGTCCAAGTGACTTTCTTCTGCATTCTTTAAGAATTTTCCCACATAAATTTGCAGTGATTTTTTAAACTTCTTGGCTCTTAGTCTTGTAATTAAACCCAAAGGCAAATTCAAATCATCATTCAAGCCATCACGCCTCTTGTTATCTGTGCTTGCATCATTCCCTCCTTCCTAAAAAAGATTCAGCCTTAAATCTGAATACAAATCAAATGGGGAAAGATTAAAAACATTGAAAGTGGCACTTACATTGTACTCATATGGCAAATCTATTTTGTATGCATTGTTGTTGATTCTTTCTGGCACTTAAAATGGTCCATCACCTCTTGCATTAAATTTGGATTCTTTATTGTGAAAACCTTTCTTGCGCAAGTGCACCCAAACCTACTCTTTAGGTTGAAAGATAACTTGCTTTCGACCCTTATTGGTACTTTAAGCATACATGCGGTTTCTCTTTTCAATATGCTAACGTGCTTTCTCGTGCATTACTTTAACCATTTCAGTCTTCTTCTTTCCATCTAAGTTAGCAATTTTACTCGAAGGTAAAGGCATCAAATCTAATATAGTTAATGGGTTAAAACCATACACAATTTTAAACAATGAAAAACCTGTGGAAGAATTTACAACTCAATTATACGCAAACTTAACAAATGGCAAGCAATCTTCCTAAGTTTTTAAATTCTTTTCCACAATAGCATGCAACCCGGTTCTTAATGTCCTAGTTACCACTTTAGTTTGGCCATCAACCTATGGGTGGCATGTAGTTGATAATAAAAGCTTAGTACCAAGCTTTCCTCACAAGACTTTCAAAAAATGACTAAGGAACTTAGTATCCCTATTAGAAACTATGGTTCTTGGCATACCATAAAGTCTAACCACTTCCCTGAAGAAATGATTAGCAATGTTTATTGCATCATCTATCTTATGTCAAGTAATAAAATGAGCCATTTTACTAAATCTATCAACTACAATGAATTTGTTGTCTCTAACCCTTCTGGTCTTAGGTAATCCCAAAACAAAATCCATTGATATATTAGTCCAAAGTTCAGTAGGAACAGACAAAGGTGTATATAAGCTATGTGGTTTATACTTAGACTTAGCTTGTTTGCATGTGATACACTTAGCATAAACCCTTTCAACATTTTTTCTCATATTTGGCCAATAAAAATGCTCAGTATGTGTATCAAAAGTCATGTGTACACCAAAATGTCTCATTAGCCCACCATCACGCGATTCCCTCACAAGCAATTCTTTAATAGAACATGTAGGAATTCATAGTTATTTATTTTTTAAGAGAAATCCCTCATACCTATAGAACTTGTTAAATGCAATATTTTTACAAGCTTAATACACATCACTAAAATCAGAATAATTGAAATACAATTCTTTCAAATGCTCAAATCTAAGTAGCTTTAAGCTAAGCATAAAAATCAAAACATACATTCTTAAAAGTGCATCAACTACCACATTATCTCTCCCTTGCTTGTATTTGATCATGTAGGGAAATGTTTCTAGATATTCCACCCATTTTGTATGCCTCTTGCTTAAATTTCCTTACCCTTTCAGGTATTTTAGTAATTGGTGATCACTATGGATAACAAACTCTTTAGGCAGCAAGTAATGTTTCCACACTCCAAGAGCCCTCACTTAGGCACAGAATTCTTTATCATAAGTGGAGTAATTTAGAGTCAGTCCATTCAACTTTTCACTGAAATATGCTATCAATTAGTTTTCTTGCATCAAAACAGCCCTCATACCAATCCCATAAGCATCACATTTAATCTTAGAGGTTTTAGAAAAATCAGGTAGACACAAAACAGGTGCAGAACATAATTTGTTCTTCAAAGTGTTAAAAGCATCTTCTTGTTCCTTTTTCCATTTAAATCCAACACTCATTTTAACAATTTCATTTAGTGGGGTAACGAAAGTAGAAAAATCTATAATAAATTGCCTATAAAATCTTGCAAAACCATGAAAACTCCTAACCTTACTAATAGACTTAGGCGTTGGCCATTCGTGGATAGCCTTCACCTTTTCAAAGTTAACCTCAATTCCTTTCAAACTTATAATAAAACTTAAGAGTGTAACTTTATTCATACAAAAAATGCATTTATTAAGATTCACATATAATTTCTCCTTCCTAAACACATTCAAAATAACCCTAACATGCTAGGTATGATAATCTAAACTCTTGCTATAGATCAAAATGTCATCAAAATAGACAACAATAAATTTTCTCAGAAACTTTCGCATGACATGATTCATAAAGCGTATAAATATATTGTGTGCATTAGATAACACAAAAGGCATCACTAACCACTTATACAATCTATATTTTGTCTTAAATGTAGTTTTCCATTCATCACCTTCTTTCATCCTAATCTAATGATAGTCACTTTTCAAATCAATGTTAAAAAAAAATATGCACTATGTAGTTCATCCAGCATATCATCTAATCTAGGAATAGGATGACAATACTTTACAGTGATTTTGTTAATTGCCCTACAATCCACCACATCCTCCAAGTTCCATCTTTCTTTAATACCAAATGGACAGGAGCAGCACAAGGACTCTTGCTTTCCCTCTTGTACCTTTTTGCCAACAACTCATCCACTTGCCTTTGCAACTCTTTTGTTTCCTCAGGATTGCTTCGGTAAGCTGGCTTGATAAGAATTTACACTTTGGAGATGAAATCAATATAATGTTCAATCCCTCTTAATGACGGTAACTCATAAGATTCCTCTTCAAAATATATATAATCATACTCTTGTATTAAACTTACAAACACACCAGATAAATTCAAATCAAGGTCAATGTTAGTGAACAAAGTTTCCTTGAACCGTATGAGAATTAAAGCTCTTTTGCCTAAGTATGCACTTTTTAATTATCTTTCTTTTGCAAAATAACAATGTTTTTCACCCTTCTCAGTTTCTTTTTCCTCACATTTTGCATTCTTTTCTTACTTTTCAATTACTAGCTTCTTTGTTCTTGCACATCTCACTTTCTTTTCTTCATTCATGCAATCAATCACTATTAGGCCTTTTTCTTTATTCTTTAAACTCTTGGCCTCTTTTCTCTCTTTTCTTTTGCAACCCTCACAATCTTTGCCTTCATTTATCAAAGATTGTGTATTGAGTTAGTCTTAATAAATTTAAGATAGTGTCATTGGAGTAAGTGTAATCTTACGACTGTTCATCTCAAACGTGTACCTATTTGTGAATCTATCATGAATTGTCCTTCTATCAAATCGCCAATGCCTACTTAATAAAACATGTCCAACTTGTATAGGTACCAAATCACACCTCACTTCGTCAATATATTTGTCAATGGAAAATGGCACAACAACCTACTTAGTTACCTTGCACTCTCCACTATCATTCAACCACTGAAGCCTATATGGTTTGAGGTGCTTTTCACATTCTATCCCCAACTTCTTTACCAAGTATGTACTAGCCACATTAATACATCTACCATTATCTATGATTATGCTACAAATGTTTTCACTTACCAAGCATTTGGTATGAAATATATTTTCCCTTTGTTTTAAACTTTCTTCTTTAACAGTCAATTTTAATGTATGCTTAGTCACTAGGTATTCGCCTTACACAGCATATTCAACATCCTCATTAACATTTGAACAATCATCTAAAGATGACATACTTAAGTTATCATTAGGATCACTATCAGATTCATAAACAATTTCATTTCCCTTAACAAGCATAGCCTTTCGATTAGGATAATCAAATGTATAATGACCACACCCTTAGCAATTAAAACACTTAATTTCTTTATGTTTAAAAGGTGGATTATAAGTACCTTTTTTTATTCTAAGTATTGTTCACATTGCCCTTGTCTCCTTCATTAGCCTTCACTTTTGAATTCAGACTCGGTCCTTTCTTTTTGTTGTCATCTTTGCTCCATTTTAAACTCCATTTACTACTAGAATTTGGAAATGATCTTACTGAATTCTTTTGTTTCAGTTGCCTCTCCATTTTCATGGCTAGGCTAACTAGATCCTCCATCTCCATATAAGGGTGCAAGTCTACCACATCAGCAATTTCTTTATTCAAACCAACAAAAAATCTAGACATTGTCACTTCTTCATCTTCCTCAATATTAGCTTTTATCATTAGCATCTCCATCTCCTTATGGTAATCCTCAACCGACTTTGATCCTTGAATAAGCCTTTTGTAGCTTCTTATGTATTTCTATATAGTAATAAGAAGGTATAAATCGCTTTCTCATCACTTTCTTCATTTCAGCCCAAGTCTCAATCGAATCCTCACTATTTCTCCTTCTTGACTTTACAAGTTCCCCCCACCAAACTAAAGCATAATTTGAAAATTCAACTGTAGCCAATCTGACCTTCTTCTCCTCTAAATAATTATGGCATGCAAATAACATCTCAACATTTCTCTCCCATTCAAGATAAGTTTCAGCATCATTCTTACCTTTAAATGGAGAAATGCTCATTTTGATAGCATTGAGATTGTTATCATTCCTTTCAACTCATACCTCCCTTTTTCTATTTCTCATGGAATTTGCATCATCACGATAAGATTCTACTTCTTCTTCAACAAACAGAGGCCTTTTGGTAGGTCTCGACCTGCTTAGTGACTTTAAATTATTTAACCTTAAATTTAGAGCTTTGAATTGGTCTTATATAGCCTTCATAAATAGCTTCATATCAACTTTATTATTTTTACTAGAACTACTTATAATTCTCAATCTGAAAAAAAAAAAAAACTGAAGAAAACAAAATAGAATAAATTGGTAAGTAGCACACTATCTGACATATTTACACTCAGGGGTGTTTAATTCACTTGTATTTCACACTGATTTTTGGATTTTACCTCTCTTAAGCTCGCCAACACTTAAGCCTTTTTACCACTAAAGCTTGCTATCCTCGATTGTACTTCAGAATATATTTCCACACAAGATAGTCCTCTTTTGCAAATAAAATGAATGGAAGGGCATAAAAGAGATTATGGACTAGAGACAGTGAAATGATATAAGAATAACAAAATCAAACTGTAAAAGACATGTAAAAGAAAAATGCATTTTTAACATCAAGTTAGTGTAAGGGCCAACATAAATTAAAAGTGAGTGATAATAGGATTTTTATAGAGTTAAGTTTGGCTACAGAAGCAAAAGTGTCTTGATAATCAATTCCATATGTTTGTGTAAATCCTCTTCCTAGTAACTGTACCTTATATTTGTTAATGCTACCATATGAGTTGTACTTAATATTATACAACTGCTTACATCTAACAAGTTTCTTCCTTTGAGGGAGATCAACCAAATCCCAGGTATCATTCCTTTTTAAAGTGTTCATTTCTTTATTCACTGCCTTTCTTCATTCATGTTGTTTCAGTGCCTCATAAATATTTTAGGAAACTTTGCAACTTGACACTTTAGATACAAAAGTTTAATATGAAGTAGAGAGCTTATCATAAGAAACAAAATTTCCAATGTGGTGCTTAATACATAATCATATACCTTTCCTTATAGTAATGGGCATGTCTAGGCATTCATCTTCATTCAAGTTCACTTTGGACTTAGGTCAAAGTCATAGGTTTGCTCATTCAGTGGGCCAACTTTATCCTCTTGGGTCTTCCTTCGAGAATATATAACAGGATTCTTTTGCTTAGTAGAGCCATTGGTATTAGGCTTGGGGTTAGATTTAAACTCAAAAATATTTTTTCCGGTCGTAGTTTCTTATGGTAAAGTAATAGGATTAGTGTAGTTTGCAATGGCTAAGTCAACTAGGTTAGGGTGTGATGTATAGGATTCCATTTTAAGACTATTATTATTCGGTTCATTGCAAAAACTCCATTCTCCAGTTTTAGTCTCCAATTAAATGGATGCTTTTGGGTAATAGGGTTGAGTTTCAAAGAAGGTAACATCTATAGAGATAAAAAATATTTCTTAAGAAGGAGAATAACATTTGTACCCCTTATTGGTCGTCAAGTACCCTACAAACACACATTTAATGGCATTAGGTTCTAACTTATTTTGATGATAGAAGTGAATAAACACAGTGCAATGAAAGACTTTTAAAGGCAAAGATGAGACAAGGTGGGTTTGAGGAAAAAATTTTAGGAGAATATCACATAGAGTTTGAAAATCAAGGGTTTTCATGGGCATGCAATTAATGTGGTAAGTTAATGTCAAATAACTTTTCCCTAATAATATGTAGGAACATCATAGTGAACATAAGGGATCGGGCAACTTCAAGAAGGCATCAATTTTTTCTTTCAGCTATCCTATTTTGTTGTGGGGTATGAATACAAGAGCTTTGATAGTGAATCCTATGAGTTGTCAAGTAGACAGTTAGATTGCTATTGAAGTATTCTTTTCCATTATCATTATGAAGAACCTTTATAGGAGTTTGGAATTGCATTTGAATGAGTTAATAGAAACTTTGGAATATGGTTGTAACTTCAGATTTTTCTTTTATCAAATATACCTACATAACTCAAGTATGATCATTAACAAAGGTAACAAACCATCATGAACCAAAGATACCTTTAATCTTGGAAGGACCCTAGATATCATTGTGAATGGGGTAGAATGGATGAGTTGGTTTATATTGTTAATGTGGGTAAGTGTTTTTAGTATGTTTGGTAAATTAATAGGTTTCACATTGGAAAAACTAATCACTTTTATTAAATAAGGTTAGGTATATTCTTTTCATATATTGGAAACTGGGATGACCTAACCTATAATGTCATAAAATAAGTTATGATGCTTTACCAATAGTGAAGGCTTCTTTATCCTTTAAGGAAGATCCTATGAGATAGAGTCCAGCTACCTCCTTAGTATTGCCAATCATCCCTTTGGATGCCAAATCTTGAAAATAGTCATTATGCAAAAGTAAGCCTCATATGAATTATCTTTAACTACTTTGTTGATTGATGGCAAGTTTCATGCAAGTTTGAGTACTAATAGTACATTTTCAAGCACTAAATTAGGTGAAAGTGTGATTGTACCTAAACCAGTCACATTTTGCAAGGAACTATATGCAATTTTTATCTTTTGAGGCTCAGTACAAGGGCTAAAATCATCAAACAATAATGAATCATTGGTCATATGATCTGATGCTCTAGAATCAACCACCCCAAGTAAGATTGTTTAAATTTTTGGTACTCAAAGGCATGGAAAAAATATACTTAATTGTGCAATATTACCAGTTACCATTATCCTTTTGTTGTTTTTGCTTGTTGTTGCTACTAGTAAAATAGTTTTTTTTTTTAAGTTTCAATTAGTCATGGCTAAAGAGTGAGGTTTCTAGGATGGTTGGAATTTCAGTGCTTATGTTGTAGCTTTTAGCATGTCCCTTAGTCTTTGACTTCCAATTAGGAGATTTGCCATATATCTCCCAACACTTCTCCATGGGATAGCTAGGTTTGTTGTAGTGGTCACACCATTTTTTGAGTTTACTTTCACAGTGTTGAAGAGTAGGACCTTTAGCCACAAGTCCTATGTTTTTGCCTTGAGAGTTGCTTGCAGGAATGTTTTATATAAGGGTTTTTCTAGCCTCTTCTTGTTTAACTTTGGAGAAAACTTCCTTTAGTGAGGGAAGTGAATCCTAGCTAAGATCCACCCACTGGTCTCGTCAAATTTGTTATTAAGATCCAATAGAAATTGATAGATATGTTTTCTTTCTACCAATTTCTTATAGGTGGTTTCATCCATAGCACATTCCTATGTAATATTTTCCAATGCATCTATCGATTGCCAATATTTTATGATGTTGTTGAAATATTGGTTTACTGGTTCATCTCCCAGTTCCATCCCTTTGATAAGGCTTTCAATTTCATATGTTTCAACATCACTTTCTCAAGTCAAATAGGCTTCACAAATAGCCTCCTATATATCATGGGCAGTTTTGTATAAAAGAAAATTTTCACCTATTTCTACTGCCATAGAACTTATTAGCCAGGTCATAGCAAGATCATTTTCCACATTCCATACCTTAAATTTTAGGTCACCCTTTGCTGTTGCAAAACTTCACTTGTGAGATAATGGTTTTTTCCTTTGCTATAACAAACATCAAAATTGATTGGCTCCAGTGGAGGTAATTGAACTTGTTGAGTTTATGGTTGATAATCACATGGGATTGGAGTTGAAACTCCCTTAAGTGGCTATCTGGATATGCAACAAGCTTCCTTTTGAATGTTGAGAGGTCTGTAATGCCATCTTTGAATGTGTATCCTTTTATTTTTCATTCTAGGCAGTAGTTTGAAGCTTGTATTTTGGTTTAGTAAAGCATAATCAAGCTTCGATGCCATGAAGAAATATTAAAAGGAAATTAGATACAAATGTTTTACAGGAGGAAATGGCTGAATCACACACTCATTCCATTGAAATACATAGATGTTTATACACAAGAAAAGGGACAAGTTGCTCAAAAAGTCTACAACTAGTTAAGTTACCTTCAGAAAAATTATACTTGCTTATACCTACCTTTAGAAAATAAACATACTAATTAGAAAAATAAAGTACAAGTGAGAAATATGGGAAATAATTAATTGCCAACAAGAACTAGAAATTAGGACAATCATAGATATGAAATTCTTCAATGCAGCTATTATCAATAGTATGCTCAATTTTTCCTAGCAAAGTTACATCCATGTAGGTTCCATCATAGCATAGTGCTATTTGAGTGGACAAAACATATTTTAACTACTTATTGCCACAATTTCTAAAATCCAAATCATGAATTACTAAAGCCCATGTAACTAAAACCACAAGTTGTTGGCAGTTCACAATGTAGAGTATTTATAAAAAGGAAGTGGTTTAGGCAAGTACTCTTTCAACTTTAGACAATTGCTTGTATGAAACTCTTTAAGGCATGGAATAGCTCTAGATGCAACTTTGCATCCTCATTCCTCCTAATTCACCATTTCCTCAAATATTAAGATTAAAAGGATTTAAATGAATTCCTAAAAGTGTTATTTCCAAGAAATTTAGAGCCAGTAGCTACTATACCTTCCAACCCCTTAATTAAAAATGACTTGAAATATGATAAGAAGCCTAGTGATGGCAAGAAGATATAATATTTGCAGTTTTCCAACTTAAGTAACACTACATTGGATAATGTGCCACCTGTAAATCATTCAGGAAACCTCATACCACTATAATACCTAATTGACAATTTCTTTAAGCTTTGGTGAGGTTGGAACTTCTCCAACATCTCTCATCATTGTTCTCACTCCAATTCAACCACTTAACTCCTCAAGGTATTTTTTTTTCTCTTTCAAATTTGTAGCTAAAGTATCCAATCCATGAAGTGCATTCTATAACTCTATAATGGAAAGTGTTCCATTAAGATTAAGTGTCGACTAATTAGTTTATATTAGACTTACTACATCTACCCACATAAAATGATGTTAGCACTCAAATAATTTTTCAACTTTTTCAATTATTGTGGAATCATTTTTAACTTATTCTTGTGTAAATTTAAATGATGCACATTGTAGAGCTAATGTAAACTTGTAGGTAACTCATCCAAATTTATACATTTGGCCAACTTTAATGTTTCTAAATTATAAAGACATGAAGAATTAGGAAGTTTATTCACTTTACTACCAGATAGATTAAGATAACATAGATGTTTAAGATTTCCTAGGGAATCAGGTAACTCTACAATATTGAAATTGTAAGATAGAGATAAAACGCTCTAGCACTTGTACTTGGACAATTGATCAGGTATCATGATACAACATGACCAAAAGAGTTCTCGTGAATAATTCATAGAACTTATTTGCAAGACAGTTCTTAATTTGTAAGATTTTTTGTAGCTCCTCAAACTATTTAAATTCATGATGGCAAAGTGTTAAAAAAAACAAGTGATGACTCTTTTCTAAAATTTGTGGCACCCCTCCAGCCTTTAATCTTAAAAAAAATTCTCTAAATACAAAATGTGCTAAATCATTGAGGAGGTCGTGCATAACAATACTTGATTTATGTACACTGGATTTTTGAAAAAGAAAAAAAACCTTGAGACAAGATCCTAAAATTATTGATTACCTACTTCTTCCATTACCATATTCAACTGATACGCTTGTAGAAAATCTTGAGCCATACATAATAGAACTCATTGTTCCTTGTCAAATTCATAATCTTTGGGGAATAAGGAGCAATAAGGAAAGCATCTCTTAAGATGAGAGGGGAGATAACGATAGCTCAATCTTAAAGTTAGAAGAATGTTGCTATAAGCATGAGAAAGTTTCCATATCTCACTAGTTAATATCTTATTCCATTCCTCACAGGATAACTTTATGTACAAGAGACTCCTAATTATTTAAAAGGCAAGAGGCAAACCTTTGCATATTTCAACAATCTTTCTACCAAATTCCTCAAGACCAATAGTTGTTTGAGGATATGAATTGTGAAATGCATTTTTAGTAAATAACAACCAATTATCTCCTTTGAATAATTGATTTACATAGTATATTTCATTAAAGCACGTGGCTACCGCAACCTTGTCACTTTGTGTAGCGACAAGGACTCTACTTCCTATAGCCCATTAATGAAAGGTTTTTGAAGGGCTTCCCACAATATGCAATCTTCGTTCCAAACATAATTGAAGATGATTACAAAATTTATGCTCCTTCCTTTGCCTAAGGCATATGAATTAGTGTCTAGAAGCTCTTATAGATTAGTTCCATAGACTCGACTCTAATTAAAAATGCTAAATGGTCTAATCCAAACCTACCAAGCCACATAGTAACAAAAGAAATTATTGTTTTTGTCTTGTAGTCTGAATTTTTAAAACAGTACATCACCTAAACATTAGATGATATACTTTTATATAATTTTTGTAACAATCTTACCAAGTATTACATTCACAAGGCTAGATGAAAAATTGAAGCATTTTCTAAAAAATTGAAATTGGGTAATTAAAATAGAAAAAAATTTAAAATACAAAATAAAATTAAAATATCAATTTGTGTAATGTTTGTTATATTTTCTTGGTTACATAATGACCACTGTAAAATTAAAATATCACTTTTGAACACTAAAAAATATCAATGGATCATTTTAAAATAAAAAATAAATTCAATAAATAAATATGATACAAAATTGAAAGTTGAAAGAGCAACTTAAAACAAAACAACTTGAAGGACCAAAATGATAGTCAAGTCCTATTGTTTTATTAAATAGTTTTTTTTTTTTCAAAACAAAAGAGAACTGTATAATCAAGTCATCATATATAAAAGAGAGAATTATTTACCCTTTTTCCTTATAACAAATTTGATTGTTTAAATTTGTAGGGCACAGGTGTCTGAAGAACATTAAAAATTGAGTTTTTTTTTCTTTTATTGTCAAGCTTCAAAACACTGCATTCTAAATCAAAACTAAAATACATAATGTAATTAATTAATTTAGATTCTGATGGAAAAAAAAAATAGTCTTAGAGTTGAACTTTAAAAATTTATTAAATATATTTTTTTTAATTAAGATATTGGCTTTTGATCTTCATTTAGCTTGTTTGCAACAAAAGAAACTGATAGGAGGTGATAATATGAAGTGTTGATGATAAGATAATATCTTATAAAACAAAATTTTGCCTTTGTATGCACCCTTGACAAAATAAAATTTATGTAACTTTTTTTCCTTTGGTATGTGAAAATTTATCTAACTTATATATATTGATTGCCACATCAGGTATGTTTAAGCATGTAAGTGTATATAAGTGAGATACACTTAAACAGTATAGATACCACTCGTGTTAGATGATTTTGTCATTAAACTTTTGGTCCAAAAACAAAAATTTCTCATATTGATTCATTCATATGATGATAACTTAATCCTTGTGTGATGCAATGCTAAATGAGTTTAATAGAAATTTGAGGTGTTTTATAATACTTGGTTAGTCGTTTTAAATGAGTTTAATAGAAATTTGTGTCATTAACTAAAGGATTATAATAAAAAAAATTTAGAGATAAATTATATTTAAGTCCCTTAAATTAATATCTAATTAAAAAAATTGGTATATAAATTTGAGAATGTGACAAGTATATAGTTAACAAATCATATCATGCAATGTGTATGGTTATTGCATATGACTGTAATAATTTCAAATTATATAATAAATTATTATTAGTTAATCATACACTTATCATAATTTAATTAGGGAATAATATAACAAAAATATAGGAACTTGCATATAAGTTAAATCTCTATGAAAGGGATGAATCTCAATTAATTTTAACTGTGTGGGACCTAAAATAAAATTCCCTTTTAGTTCCAAAAATTGACTGAATTCAATATTTTTACTTTGATAAGAATATGTTATTAAATTTAAAAACTGGCCTCTAATCAGTAGAGGATTGAAGAAAATTCAGAAGTATTTTCAACTTCCCAAATCTTGTATAGGCCTATGCACTTGTTTTCTTTCTAGTTGTTGCTGCATGTTTTTGCTTGTTCTCTCTAGATGGATATGCATGTTATAAAAGTTGAATTACAAAATACCTCATTGGTTTTTTTTGTATATTAGAGCAGGTAATGATAAACTATTCAAGGCTATGTTGTGCAGGAGGAATCCCTGAATTTTAGGTCATGTACAAATAATCCCCTTAATTTCAAAACTTGATAACAAATCCCCTTAAACTTGAGATTGCATGCATGTAATACCAAATGTTAGTTATTTAATTATTTTACCAACAAAAATATGATAAATATGGAGAATTTTTTTGAGTGACCCGAAGTTCAAGGGGTTATCTGCAATTAACCCAAAATTAAATGGAATTATTTACACAAAAAATTAAACTTCAAGTGGGTATATCTAACACTGATGAGACTATCTACATATATTTGAAGTTTAAAGGGCTTTATTGTCAAGTTTTGAAGGTTAAGGAGTTATTTGCAGACCACCTAAAGTTCAGGGGAGTCTTTTAGAATTTAGCCATTATTCAATTTTTTGGTCTTAATTTTTCTTTCTTTTCACATTTTAAATTTGGTTCTTCGAAACATGTCATTTACTATTTGTGAGTGTTTAGTTTATTCAACAATTAGGCACAACATAATTTTAATCTTATTATATTTAATGTATATGTTTATATTGTGATTTGTATTCAAGATTATCTTCCTCACAAGTTGATTTGCCTCGAGCCAATAAGCTTGACCCATTAGACATGTAATGACATATTTGGAATTACACTTTCCTAGCAAATATTTTAATTCTCTTTTGTTGTTTTGGTAGGAGAATAATTAAGATTAAATAAAATATTTTTTTGAATCGCTCACTTATTACAAAATTATCATTTTAATTTTTCACTTATTGTAATGCCCAAAATACCATCACTTTCATTGAAAAATATCAAACTTAATCATTCACTTCTTAAAGAATACAAAATTTAGACCCTTGTAAATTTTCTTTTTCAATTTGGTTCTTCAAAAATAAGACATTTTTCAATTTTGTCCCTCATAAAATTGTCTTATCAATTTGGTCCTTGCATATAGACCTTTCTTAATTTGATCCCTAAAAAATATTTTATTATCAATAATTTCCTTGAAGAAAATGTTAATTTCAAAAATCTGAAGGATATTATAGATAATGATTCTATTTGTGAACGATAATATTGAAAAGTATCTGTATGTGATCGTGAGGGAACTGTAATATCTCTAAGGTTCTCATAGGAGAATTCTTTTACTAGGAGTATTGGGAAAAATCTAGAGGAAATAAAATAATGAAATTAATTTACAAAATTAAAGTACATTAGAGAAAATTTAAGAAAAATTAAATAATAAAATTTAATCTCTTCGTAAACTTAAGAAAAATAAGACAACTAAGATTAAGCTTTAAGTCCCAATTTTCGGAAAGACACTTATACAGGACAAATTAATTAGAAAGAAATTCCTAGCTTGCAAATTAAATTATATATAAGTCAAACGAAATTTAGTAAGTGACCTTCAGAAAAATAAGATGGGCAATTTATTATGGGAAATAAATATCACTATTTATAATATAATAAGAAAAGTAATACAGCAAAGAAACAGTAAGCAATATATACTAGAAAGAAGAATTAAAAAATTATAAGAGATTGCCACTTTATAAGTTACCAATTCAATCTAGTGACACCTAAATTCTGAAGTTACATGATTATGCCGCCATATTTCCCATGGCAAACTCGAAGTGGCTATAAGGCTTGAATTTTTTTTTTATTCTTAATTTTTGGCCAAAGTAAGAGTTGAATTAAGAAATAAATTGGAGAGCTACGGTATAAGAGAAGATTAACTTAAACAATATCATCATGGTAAATTTATTGGTACAACCATAAAAGTATAATAGTACAATTACTGTGTGGTATATTAAAAAAATAATACGTGATAATGGTGTGTGAAAATATATTTATTATATGTTAACTTAAAATAATTTATAGTATTTATATTTTAGCCCAATTTTTTTAGATTTTATTTATAAAACTAATATTTTTTAGGAATTTATAACTTACCTCTTTTGATTTTTATTTCTTAGTAAATTTCACAAAAAGATTAGTTTATTAGTTCATTAACTTACCATTATACTTTTTCTTTTTCAATGCCTCTCCAATGTTATGCATAGCTAGCATTTTGAGTGTTTTAAAAAAATGTCAAAAACAAAAACTTGTATGAGATTTTCAAAACTGAATTTAAGTTGGAAACAATAACAAATGATAAGAAAGTTATATGTAGAAAGTAAAAGAAAGTAGAGGAGTGAAGGAGGCACAAATATTTATCTTATTGTAACTTAATCTCGTAAAATAGATCTCCTCCAATTAATGGAGGGGATTGTTTTCTCTAATAAATAGTGAGAGTCTCAAGTGTGCTTATGGAAAATATTTTTTAAAACTAAAACTTAATTATTTTTTAAATAATGGTACATTAATATTTTAGATTATTTTTTTAAACATGTGAGTATTTTGTAAGAAAATAATGGAATGTGAAAAATATATAATAAAATGTGAATATTAAAAACAATGCAGCCTTTTTTAACCAAATATCATTCTTTATATAAAAAAAAAAATCTAGAATATTAACTTATCTTTATTTTTAATCCAGACAGGTTTTTTAATTATAATCAATATAAAATAAACTTTAAAAAATACAATTTTAACCCTCATTTTTAACAGTAAAATCACCGTAATTCTCTAAAAATAAAAAATATCATTTACGAAAATATAACTTTTAAAAAAATACAAATTTTCTAAAAATAATTTAATTCTTTATAAAGACCAAATTAATTTATTTATTATTAAAAAAATCATTTTAATACTTGCTCCGTTTTTGAAGAAACAAATTAATACACTGAGGGACGAAACTTCTCTTAAAAGACCAAAATAATGTTATACAAAGGAAGTTGGCTGTTTTGTCTATAATGCATATGCGAGATTTTCTGCCATAGTTCAGTAAGATAAATTCATATCTCAAATTATTCATCTGATGACGACTATATTCTTCGCCAATTGACTAAACCAATTTATTAATAATTTCTATCAACAGCAAAAGGATTATAGTTAATTTTTATGGGAAACAATTTTCTCTCCTTTCTACTAAGGTCTAACTACAAAATTGGTACACAACTTTTACAATGTAACAAAACACCGCTCTGAACTTTGGACTAAAAAACATTACATCTCAATCAAAAGATATGGCAACAAGGAAGGTGCTTTTGATTGTAACAACAATACTTGACCTAGCTCGCTCTTAAACTCACATAAAGTTTCTTTCCATGCAACTACATTTTACTCTTTAAGTTCATGGAGTATATTATTTAATATATTAGGGGATTAACACATGGGATTTGTATGCCTTAAGATGCGAACCAATATCAAAGAATCCAATAGATCACTCCACTGATTCCCAGAGTTTCAGAGAAACCTGTATCCCTTGTTCTCGATCTCACTCTCTTCTCCAACGTGCAAGTAGTCGCAAGTTTCCCATAGACATTTGAGGCTCTGAACATTGATCACCATAAATAAGGGTTAAAAATTGCAGCTAAAGGAAGAAAGCACAGGATCCAACATGTGGAGTACAAATATGATCATTCTAAAACAGTATTTGATTAGTAGAAGTTTTCACTTGTATATACAGCACAGAACTTGAAGAAAACAGATGAACAAAAGAAAACAGAGCATATGTCCTAGTACCCTTTGCTTCTTTATAGTTTAGAGACACATCAGAGCCAACAACAAAAATGAGCAAAAGTCAGGATGACAAGGAGACGCAGATGTTTTCATAGGGCTAAATGTCAATGTTCAATAATTAAAGCAAATTCACACACCAAACTAAGGTAAGAACTTTAGTCCACTTTAAGCAGATCATCATTAACTCATCCATTGGTTAAGTCACAAACATCTTTCCCATCATAGAACAACAGAAAAGGTTATGCAATTCTAAAATCTAAAACTTAGATATACGTAAGTGAGAGTTAGAAGAAATTCTCGAAAAAGAAACCAACTACAATAGAAGGAAGTAAAATGGATGCTGCCAAAGTTCTCATTTAGCATGTTGTTCTCCATTTCCTTTAACAAAATTGTTCACATCAGGCATACCATACCAAAATGGTAGCCAAAATACAGAACATAATGTACATTACATGTTTCAATGAGACCTTCCCTTCCCTGTAATAGAAATCACTGGTCAACGAGCAATAATAGAAAACCAACCAAGAGTCAATACATCAAATTAGTAAAGCACTATAAACAAAGGAAGAAGGAGCAAAGTTATGTTAAATCCCAAAAAATTCAACAGCTAGCAACAACACAGGGAAGCTAGCATTGGCCAACTACATCATGGAACTTTCAACATTAGCACAATAAGTGTAACATTAAATCAGGACTAAATCATCTGACCTTGTTTTATTGTCTTGGAAGACCTCTAGCAATCAGTTCATGAAGAAGCTTCCCTGCACTGCTCACTTTTCTTCAGAAGAGTGTAAATAAGTGTTTCATATGTTTCTGAATCTGGAAGGCAGTCATTCTCTTTCATATTTGAAAGAGAGGTCTTGGCTTCATCAAACAAGCCTTTTCTACAAAGGCTATTGATGATAATGCTATACATGCAGACATTTAGACAATGGCCTTTGATCAAAAGGTGCTGAAAAATATTGAGTCTACCACCTTAGCACAAAAGGTTAATAACTATAGTGTATCTGAACACATCAGGCTGAATTACTTGATTGACAATTTGCTTATATAATGCAATTGCCTTGTCAAGATGTCTCTTTCACTAAATGCGTCTAACAAGATATTGTAATTGATTACATTGAGAACAAGTTATTATGCCTCCTTTCATTTAAGAAATGTGATGCTTTATCTACCATTAAGATAACAAGTTACAGCATTGCATGTAACAACATTACACTTTATTGTGATAAACAAAGTTGCTACATTCATGAGCTTCTTTCTTTACAAAATGCATCAACCGACATACTAATAGTGCAACCACTAGTATATGGATTGATATCACTCAATACTAATTCATTTAGTAATTGAGTTGTTTCTTGCCATTGACTCATTATAGAGAAGCAATAGACTTTAAGACTGACTCCTTGTCTCCCCATTCTTTGAAAATGTTCAATGACATCTCTATACTATTTTATTTTTTTAAATAGCCTATAAATAAGATGTCACATCTAACTTTTCAAATTGGAAGTCATGAAAGTCTATTGCTTCTCCCACCTATCTTATTATTGACACAGAATCCTTCCATAAGGATATTCAAGGTCATGATATCCAGTCCATTACCGTCCTTGACACTCTTATCCAATAGAGAAAGAGAAAGCCATCTGACCTACATGGCAGTAGCAGTTCATCAAGATGCTCAGCGTCACCAAAGATGGCGAAAAACGCTTGTATTCTCTGCCTCTGCATTAAATGACATAGCAGTTCAATAACGTTTGGTCATCGCAAGTGACCCTAAAATCTTATTGATTTCAACTATTGAGGATGCAGAACACAAGAAGCATGCGATTGAATGAAGCAAAAGCATCATGGATACTATTCATATTAAGGGCACGAGGGAAAGAGGGAATGAATGAAGATAAAAAAATGAGAGCTTATTTTGGGAAAGACATACCTTGTAGCTATAGACGCCGACACATTCGCCAATCCATCAACAAAGGCTTAGAAGACAGCCTCCCCAAGAAACCATAAATCGAAAGCACAGCGAACGGGGAATTTGTAGACGTGTATTGACAGCAAAATTACTCATTTGACCGTTCAATTTAAATAACTTGCTTTTGTCTATCAAATATCAGGGGTTCAAATGTCCAAAAAAAAAAAAAAAAGGAAATTGATATACAAAAGAAATAGGGTTTCCTTAGTGTTGCTGTGAACTAATTGGCTTCCAGGTCTCCAGAACCTTCTGCAACATAAAAATAATAATAATAATAATAATAATAATAATAATAATAATAAATTTTATGTAATTAATGATTAGTAATGTTTTTAAAATTAAATAGTTGTTTGAATTACCTTCCTAAAGACTAGCGAAAATGAATAAATTATTATTTATTTTCTTAGAACAAGATTTGATTTTTTTTTTTTATCTTAAAGCTTAATTATACTACCTTCTCTTTTATTATATAAATATGTATATATTTACTCGGAATTAGAAACCATTAAATAAGGGCAGACACGCATACTAACTTTTCCTAAAGTCAAAAGATGACTAATAATGATAAAATTGATTTATTGAATTTTTGTTTTAACTTTATTTATTTGGTGTTAAAAACCTTCAGATTGATTTATTTAAATTTTTTTTAGATTTATAATAATTTTTATGCTTATTTACATACATTTTATACCACAAGATATTGTTGGAAATTAGATATTGTCTATATATTTTAAAAACTATTTAGTTAATTTCCTTTTTTATTACTTTTTACCACATAATTTTAGTATTTTTAAATTAAAAAGTGACTATACTATTATAATTAAATACATATATAAAAATTGTCATACCTAAGAGATCTCAACGGTTTTACCTTCAAAGAAATTCCCCTGGTTAAGAATCGGTCAAACACATTTAGGCCTCTTATATTAATTTTTAGATAAAATCTTTAATGTAATTATAATTTTGAGTATATAGTACACTCAATTATAATGTAAGAATATCATAATAATATCAATCCAAAATATTGTGTAGATACATAATTGTAATATTATTATTTTTTGATTGATATTATTATAATGTCTATGCATTATAACTAAACGCATTCGTGCATTCAAAATTAGAGTTGTCAAAGTGGATTAGTTCGGGTGACTGAGCTGGTGGGTTGAAAATCTCAACCCATCCCACCTGGTGAGTTAAGCGAGCTGACCTGTTTAATCCACCAAAAAATTAAAATAAAATAAAATAAAAAATTATAAAAATCTAAATATAATTTTTTTTAAGCACATGTCTTACTTAATCGATCAATTTCTATATCAGTATAAATAAATAAAAAAATAACTAAATAAAAAGTAAGTTTCAATGGATTAAAACAAGTATAGTAATCTAATAATTCAATGATTTATTAATAATAAGAATATGATTATGAACAAAATATTCAAATATAACAAATTATAGACAACACAACAGATACATTAGGGTTACTTTTAATAGAAAAGTGTAATGGGTTGGGGTGTTAGACTGAGTGAGTGAAAATTTTTTTTTAAAAAAAAATGGGCAATCTATTTAACCTGCAAGTTGGCTCATTTAATTCGCAGGTTAAACAGATCGAGTTGATAAAAGTATACTAAACAAGTTCTCAAATGAACTCCTTAATCTAACCCACCTCTTAGGTGAGTTACACAAACTCGACTCGGTGGGTCGAACTCGTTTTGACACATCTATTTAAAATTGTGAATATACTAAAAATGACACTTAATTTTTATCTTATTTTATCTCTGTTTTGTAATTATAAATTTTAATTAAGGTTGTCATATTTACAAATTTAGACAAACTTACAATAAAAAAGTGATCACATCTAAACCTATAAGAGCTTAAATGGTTAATACATTGCTGCTGAAAATGTAATATACAATTAAAATTTATTTAAATACTATTCAAACTATACTAATTTAGGAAAAAAAATCCGTATTTTATATTTTTTAGAATTCAATGGAAAGATTCTAAGAAATTCACTCATAAAAACCATTTAATATAACTAATTAAGTAATATTTATTTTGCCTTTATTATATTAAGCATATATTTAATATCGTTATATAAGTTTTTAAGGATATTTTGTATAAAATTTTGCAATTAATAGTTAAGTGGACTATAATGGCTTCTTCGAAAAGACAATTGTTTATCTTTTTTTGTCCCAAGTTTGAATGCTTGTATAGCTGAATTTATATACTAGGAAATTCAAAGGAATAAGTAAATTTAGATAACACTAACTTTTTTTTATAAACATTTTATTTTTATAAACAATTTAGATAACACCATGAACATATATATTAAGCCCGATGTGGTGAAACGATAGAGTAGGTACTCTATTCCCATTCTTGTGGGAAATGGGAAATGATTTAGCGGGAGTTAAGGATCCTTTTTTTCTTGTGTTGATGAGACATTACCTTTTTGGAGATATATGATGTGAGAGAATCCTATGGATCCGATTTCGACTATTAGATTTAGGTTTAAACACCATCCTTTGCTGCAAATTTCCATTGTTGACTTGATGTTGATTCTTAACTAATGAACTTTATCCACATTGCAATCCCCTTTCGTCCTCATTTTTCTTTTCAATTTTTGTTGTCAATTCTATCTAACACATCCGTTTGATCTGAATTTATGCTGGTCATTATACTGGTCATGTTGATTGTACTAAAATATCTCCTTTTGTTATTCAATTCTTAAATTACTGAGTTCTTCAAATAATACACTCTGTCATACTTCTACGTAAATATCAAGGGCAGAAAATGACGGGAGTAACTTTTCCACCCTTCAACGTAGTCTTCAGCCTTGTCTGGTCCAAGTCTTCCCATTTTTATATTATATTAAACCATAGCATACAGAGCATCATCTTAAGCAAAATTAGATTTCATACTGTCCATAATACAGAGAGAACTTGTTACTACAAGAAAATAAGCAAGTTACATTGAGCGAAGCCATCAAACTGAACGAAGCTAATACTAAAGATTAGGTTGTCAATCATGGAATCATCGGGGCGCAACATAAGCTTGAGTTGAGTCATATTGGGGATATGTAGGCTGAGGTGACAATGTCTTGCCATATGCAGCTGGAGCACTTGCTTGTACAGCTCCATAAGCCGCTGCTTGCGGGTTAGACTGATCATACCCAGTTTGAGTTGGTGCAGGTTGAACGTAGCCTGGCTGCGCAGTTGGTGCTGCACTGTATGCTGCTGCAGGGCCACTGCTGTAACCAGGATCTTGTGGTGCTTGGTAACCATAACCTGCAGCGTTGTTTGGAGCAGGCTGCTGCTCAGTGTAAGCTGGCTGTGAAGATGAATATGAACCATAACCCACGGTAGGAGCAACTTGCCCATAATTAGGTGGCTGCTGGGTTCCAGGTTGACCGTAACCAGGCTGACCACCTGGCTGTGCATAAACTGGGCCAGATGCAGGTGGTGGGTGATTGTAGCTATCTGCAACTGGGGCAGACCCATAAGCAGGATATGCTGTTTGTGATGACCCACTGGATGCATATGGGTATGGCTGCTGTGTCGGCATATTCCCACTATATGATTGAGCAGGAGTGGAACCCTGATAAGGCATATCCCCTGGTTGAGTAGCTCTTGGGGGGCCATAAGATTGTGGAGGCTGTCCCTGTGACGGCATGCCATATAATGGTGGCTTACCATACTGCTGCTGTGCAACAAAATTAGGTTGAGTGCCAGCCTGTGGATAAGTTGGCTGAGATCCTACATGTCCCCCATAGGGATGCTGAGTGGGAGCACGATTATCAAACTTAGATTCATCGTATCCATGTCCATAACCTTGTTGGGGAAACCCTGCTTGAGAGTATGGTAATTGATGACCATAGTCCGGGCCTTGTGGGGGTCCATAATTGTAATTCACTTGAGCCTGGGACGGGCCCATAGATGGTACAGGGGAAGGACCCGCACCATGTGGGGGTACTGAACCAGGATGTGGATTAGATGGCGGAGCATCTGACATATGACCGCCTTGTCCTCCATAATACTCATAACTGCCACTGTGGGGAGGTGGGCCCTGCATGCTAGGGTGAGGCCTTTGCTCCCAACCAGAGCCAAAGTTACTTCTTGGAGCCATATGTTGAGGATAATTTCCATATGGTGGAGGTGCATACTGTGGATTATGGGAATGATATGGTCCCCGCTGCTGATTATCATATGCTGTAGGGTGAGCATAATGAGAACTTCGCTGACCCCATTGGGGTGCGCCACCAGACCCTCGGGGTGGACGATAACCCTGCTGGCCAAAACTCCCGGTTGATGGCCTGACAGGCTATTCAAGCAAAGCAGAAAACAAATATATCAGTTAATTGGAACTATTTCATAATCAGAACAGCAAAGCGTATCTTAGTAGAGTAGAATCAACAAAGACAACGCTGTTTTAATGGGAGACCACAGCATCTTCTCAATATGATAAGATTAAAGATCAACCCATGGCATAAATATGAACAGATAAGAATTACTAAGCATCAACCCATTTGATATCCACAATTAATTGGGTTACCAATAAAAAATTCTAGGAAGCTAGCCATGTTCGTTACTTTCACAACTGCAACAGGCTGTCCATAGTGCACATAGACCATCATCAAAGTTATTACAATAATTAAAGCTGAATATAGAACTGACAAAATAACATACAGCATGCTGTCAAAATGGTGAAATACCTATAGCATGTCACATCCTCTAGAGCGAACCCACAGAAGCTAATCAACTAAACTTTAGATAGAACCACATCATATGTTAGATCTTATCACAGAGAAAAAGATCTCACCTCAGCACAAAGGGGAAAAAAGGAAGGAGCCTGAAAATGCCCAAAGCAAAACTCAGAACAAGCGTCTATAGGAGCTAAATCTCACAAAACCATCCATCAATTTCTTGAGAACCTTCTATCAATTAATTCAAGAATAAGTAGCCAAAGCTACCTGATCTTACAAGGCACCTCAAAGTTTAACTACTATGGTTTAAACACATACTACTTTATTCTTTTAGATACTGTTCAAAACTAAAAAATTGGAAATGGAGAACAAAGCCTATCAGTTTGATATATATAATGAGGGATCAATACATACATCAAATAAGTCATGATTGCCTATGACCACTGGTAATAATTAAACCACAAAAGCTTGCCACTCTAATATGAAGTTCCACAAAAAGCACATTGCAGCAAAGAATATAAGTCAATAATGATAACAACATCAAATCTTATCATATTTAATAATAAGTTACAAACAAATATTTACATTGACAATTCAAGTTTCAATGAAGCAACATAGTTAATATGGGTTATTTGATCTTCACTACTGTTAAAACCAATTCAACATCCATTTAAATGTGCTAGATAATCTTCAAGTATCATATGGTAAAAAAAAATTTCTAGATATGGTAACATAATATACTTGCACTAATCCTAGTCATATTGCAGCAAAATAGCAATTACTCCAACCTCAGTGAACACGAGATGACACTGATTGTTTATATTTGTTTTATTCAGCACAAATTCATTGAGAAACAAGTGGAATACATCTCCAGCACAAATAAAAGATTCATGATGTCATGGCTTCACCAGGTATGAAACTTTCTCCCAAAAGGTCTCATGTAAATAACACAGCGGCTCTATTTGATTATTGAGTCCAGTACAATATAGTCTTACTGAATCATGATTTTTAGCTTAAGTCTTGAAGCAATCTTACCAACCATTAACATCCTGCAACCCGAGGTTTTAATGCCTGCCACCTCTCTTCGGTGGATGAGAGTGAATATGTTGTTAATGCTACATCAAGAAAGCAATGCTGACCCCAGGGAAAAGGCAATAGCCAAATCTGCATTTTTAAAGCCAACCAATGCGAAATTGGCACCTTCAAGATAAATAAATCATTGCAACTGACATCTTGGTTTGCATATATGATCTTCCTAGAAGAATTCAATTGACCTTGGCATGGATCATTGATCAATTTCCAAACTCTTATGAGGCACTATTTAAGGTGATCTAGCTCACTCTTATGGCAGCAATTGATATCATACTTCCATAAATGGATCATACAGGTATCACATAAATGCAACGGTTCCTTGCACAAAATCATGTTATGACCTCAAATTTGTGTTGCTTGGCAAAGGCAATAGTAGAGAAGCACTGAACCCAAAAAGAAGCATAATCATGGATTATATTTTTCTCTAGATCCCTATTTTCCAAACATAGGAGATGCAGGATCATTGACATTGAAATTACAATAATAGCTCAATCATTCTTCAGTATCTAAGTCCTCGTGCAAGTTGGGTTCAAAGAAGATACACGTAGACCTCATAATTAGAGCAATATCAGTCACCAAAATTAGATATAAATTTGAGTTACATGCTATCATGCAGATGTAAGACAAGACATCTTTACACAATATTTCTAGTAGTATCTTACCAACAATATATATTACCAACGGAGATCAACAAAAACTTATGGAGTTGCTGGTACTACACAATAATTCAACACAAGATGTAAAGATATCGGTTTCCTAGTCCAATGAGAGATGAAACATCATATAGCATACATCTGGCTCAGGGATGCGTTTATAGGGATAAAGAAAACTGCTCCAAGTCAACATAAGTAACATGCATATAGATCAGCCACATCCACCAAGAAACCAGACAAATTAAGTCATCATTTCAGACATTATATAACAGGAAAAAGCCAATACAAAACACATATCAAATTATGTTATAGAGAACTCAAGAATCATGACTTAATGACTATAGTCAAAGCCACTAAATCAAAACTTCGAAACTGCGGACATTTTAAGTGACATAGAATCAGAAACAAACCTGACTCATGACTTCCTTTATCATTTCTCTTGCAATTTCAACTTGCCTCTTATCACCAGTAACTTGCACAGTCCTTTCTTTAGAATCATCCCCCTCTGCAAGATGTTGTGGTATCAACTGAATAAAGAACATCAGAATGCTTCAGCAACAGAAAAGAAAATGAGAGAAAAAAAACAAAAAAACAAAAAAAAAGAGAATTTGGGGACGGTAACATCTTTGACACTGTCTGCAATTTTGCAACAACCATAAAGACTATAATAGTTAGCTACACAACCCACGAAAAACACAAACAACTCTTAATTACAATAGTATAATAATTCAAAAGTGACTAAATTACACCATATGTTAACTCGTCAAACTTCTAAAAATTGTTCAAGCCACAAATGGTATGCCACAAAGATGAAATTTATAAATGATGCAAAAAGATGAAAAGCAAAAGCCAATAAAATCCAAATGATTTGGTGACAAGCTATTTAGCATAGTTCCATTGTTTCCATTTATTTATGGCTAGGAAATCGTACTTACAAAACTGGTAATCATCAATAGACCAAAGACCCAATCAAACACTTATGGAGTAAATAATTCAATTTTCCCTTAGGAAATATCACCTGTTCTCTCCATCTCTCTCTAGTTTGTATGGTTATTGTAAAATTGTAACACCTTTAGATAGACAACACATTTCTCTTTCCCCTTTCTTTTCCTTTGCCTTAAGAGAATTATAATAAAAAGTCATTCTAGTAAATTACTAGCAACAAGATCAAATGACAATTTAAAAATATCTAATTTAATTTCCTACATGTATCCATAAACATTACTAATTTATCCATATCAGATTAATATACATATGTGTTATGCATGCCAACAGGGAACTCCAAAATGGGACAAAACAAAACAGTTAGCAATGAATTATGATGTAACTAAATCAAAAAGTTAAAAACACCAAATAAAGGCTTTGAAACACAATAAAATGTGTAATATTATCACTAAGACCTGACATAAGGCTACAACATATACAACATATAATAGCCAAATTTTTAGAAACATATACAGCATAACATTTACCCAATATGTCAACACACAACTCAAATAACATTTGTTCATTTATGGATACACACATGCAATTTTTAAAATTTTATTAATAATAATTTATTAATTTGCTTGCAAATTTTGTCAAGTTCTATTGCACCACTGCTTAACTTCATAAAACATAAATGTAATCATATTATGGGGTTCTATTCTTCAGCTTATAACGACCTTAAAAGATAGCATTCTATTTATAGAATGTAAAAGACAGTTCTTAACTCCCAAAATTCTAAAAGGGTTAGGTTTATGACATTGAATTAATTCCATTACTTCATTACAAATTTAACATCTAACACTAATGTCAACAAACAAGCAGCTCAATAAAAGCATATTAATCCTATCAAAAGCTAGATGCCATCAGAACCACACATTCAAAACACAAAAGTTCATGGTATACGATATCAACTACCTGAATACGTGCCCCAGATTTGGTCTGAAGGCCTTTAATTGTTTCACCACCTCTCCCTATGATTAATCCAACCTGTGTAAAACGAATTTACATGACTCAAGGTTGGAAAATTCCTTATACTTATCATCCATGAATGGAGACAATTTTTTTTTTTTATTTCCATTTGGATAAACATGGGTTATCACCATTATCACCTTTTCATTTGGAACTTGTATCTGAATTTGTTCAGATCCTGCAGCAGCCTGAGCAGAAGAGAGGCCTCGAGCTACAAGTGCTGGAGACCCGCCAGCATCAGCCTGCATAATCTCCAAATGAACCAAGAGAATGTAAGCATGCAAGTGAGAGAAAATGGCAAACAAGACTAGAAATGAAATTTAAATATGGAATCTGACCTCCGCGATCACAGCATTTATTAGCTTTTCTGCCTTCTCAATACTATCTAAACTTCCTATTAGTTCCACAGACCTTGTTGTAGAGTTGGGATCAGCATCAGCATCTCTTGTGATTTGAATCTTTGCCCCTGAATTATATTGCAGGTATCTTATGGTATCCCCAGCCTTGCCAATAAGAACACCAACCTGCAAATTAACAGAATACATCCATCAACAAAACTGGTTTCCAAAATCACATGCAAAGGCCAGTTACAGAATACAGGTTCAAGAGTAGATGAAAGCATTACATATGCCTGTATGGACCAATGATGAGTCAATTATTGTTAAAAGTTGACCAGTAAGAAAAACTATGGTACAGGATTCATGCAATAGGGCATCACTAAATAACCACGAGAAAAGGAGGGAGGGGACATTATTCATCAATAAGATAAAGATCCTATAAGTTTTAAAACAAACCCCATAACCAAATAGTGAACAAGCTAAACGGGTCTTGAATTTGAAACCTTCAAACACCCTGCAATATCACTCCAACCAAATACAGCACATCAAACAAAAGAATTTAAACTCATATAACCTTACTAATAGCTGATTAAGAAAATGGGGGAAGCCATGTTGTTTTCCAAATTCATACTAATATGGCTCTAAAGGTAAAACCAGTACAAACTTTCAGCAAGTAGAGTTGATACTTATGAAGCGCACTCAAGACACTCATACCATATGGACACAACGATACAAAAGAATCCACAATAACAGACATGGAACATATTTAGTATATTATTTTTTGGGAGGGCGTATTTACTTATTTATTTTGATAAAAACTTAACAAGTATTTATAACTATAAAAAGAAATATCAAAGTAAAAAAGATTAATAATATTTTAATCCCTACTCTATCAGGTAGATTTATTAGTATCATAAACTAATACCAACTCACAAAAGAGATATATAGATATAATTACATTGGACAAGTAAATAATTAAAAAGGAACAAAACAATAAGGCAGATATTTGTATCCCGGTTGTTTAACAATTAAAACCCACACAAAACTCTTGGAAAACTACAATTAAAAGCCCAAAGTTACAAAACAAGGCTTGTCATAGTTACAGTATACAATTGATAGAAGTCCTAAGCTTCTTCACCAGATTCCAGCTACCACCCATAACTTCAAGCCAACACATTCCATCAACACTCATCCAGTAACGTTAAGATGCTCGCTTCAAGCACTGAGGCGAGGTGCTAAACAAGCCAGCGCCTCTCACACACTATCAGAGGCACTCACTTGGAAGCACCTTTGGTGCTTTTTGCAAATGTCAAAGCAAGTGCCTTATGTACCTATGATACAGACCCATCGTCAGGCCCAAGCCCGCCTCTGAAAAATTATTCTAGGAAAATGGAAAAATAAAGAAGAAACACGTCTTAGTCTTACTGATCTGAAGACACCAGACATGTTCCAACTTCTAGGGACAGTTGAAGAGTAGTTCTTATCATTAAGTGTCAGTTTACATATTGTCAGTTATTATGGGTCAGTTATTGTGATGGTTATTATGTACTAGTAACTGTCTTAGGAGGGGTTATTATGTAAACACAGTATGGCAGATCACTATGGGAGATGAATGAATGAATTATGTCTCTCTGAAATTTATGTGGCGTCTAGTCCTATTCAAATCAGACAGCCTTTGTTAGTTTTTGAGTTGAGATTCTCTCTCTGAATCATTAATTTCCTCTTTGTATTTATCTATTCCTCACTCAACAATCACTCACCTTCCCATATCCTATTGCTACACCTATCAGATTCCTATTATTCTGAATAAGAGTTGAGATTCTTGCTCTTATTCAGTTTAAAAGATTTCTGACCCTAACAGTCTAGTTTATATTTGGATGACCAAGTGGGTAGGGGTAGCTAAGAAGCCTAACCCAAATGTTTTAAAACGGCCAAGATAAAATAGGAAACTAAAAAACCCACCCTTAGAGGCCAAAGCCTAGCCTCAGAAGTTTAATAATAAGGTAAAAAACAATCATTCTCAATCTAAAATTTTATTTACCCTTCTAGTTATTTAGGATTTAGTGACTTAATTAGTGAATTTGATAATTATTATGTCTCATGATTTGATATTAATATAATTAATAAGTCAAATGTTACAACTTTATATTTATTTGTCTATTTTTGTTTCTATAACATAATTTTAGCATTTTTCCTATTTTAACACCTTGCATTAGTTGGATGTGAGCATTTTTAGCACCCCTCGCCAAAAGCGTTTTAGCCATGCCTTTGGCCTTTGACTACCTCAAAAGGCAAAAGGCGCCTTAAGACATCTAAAACACTTTAGGCAAGCGGCACCAAAAAAGCGCTCACCTGAGTGAAGTAAGGCGCTAAAATAAGAAAAACGCTAAAAATATACTATATATATATATATATATATATAAAAAGGATAACTGTAACTTTATAACAATATTTGACATATAATCAAACTATCCAAAGTTGGAAACATAATAGTATCAAGTCAAGAGACATAATAATCATCAAATGAATTAATTTAGGTCACTACAATCACCTTTCAAACATAATAATCATTAGGTCATAACTCACAATAATGTTAAATGCACTTAAGATTAGGGCCGGACTTCTCAAGTGAAACCTAAGTAGGAGAAAAAGAATCCTAATAAGTCTAAGTTAACTAAAGCGCCAAAAGTGCTCGGACTGCCAAAATGGCACCAAAGGCGCTGCCAGTTCAGCCAGGCACCTCTCACACTGGATTCAAATAGAGCCTCACTTTAGGGCCTTTGACTACACTGGACTACCTTACACTCTTTAATTAATTCTTCTCTACATACTTGTCATGCTAATTAGTAAATACAAAAGGAAAAAAATCTCCAACTTGTGCAAACATGATTTTAAAATATCTGATACCACTGTCTTGGGTTTGCAGAGGAATTAAAATCTGATCAGAGCCCAGATCTACGCATGAATTATGTTGAAAACATTTTAGAGCCACTAAAACAGAAGACTATATCAGTCCAACATGTTTTACCATGCTTCATTAACTGTAATATGGATTTAACTAAAATCATAAAAACCATAACGAAAGGGATATATCTCAGATGCCCAAAAAAAAAAGTTCACCAGACAAAAATGTCCAATTTTCCACTAAATTGACAATAATTATCTAACATGTGTCAGCCCAATAACATGCAGTTTACAGATGCCATAAATAATTTCACAGACCTTATTGTTGGGCACCACAATTTTCCTTGTCGTTATCTCATCCATAGATGTTGTTTGCTCTTGCCCACTAGAAGTATCTTGCTGAAAACCAGTACAACATATTCAAATAAATAAAGAAGAACAATATTTTAGTACAAAATATAGATAAATCAGAATAAAGATCAAGACAACATAACATATACAACTAAACAAACATTAGACATAGAGTGGCAAAAAATCAGCTTCATAGTCAGCACCTTATTGTCAGGAACCTCCACATGATTGATCGCAGTACCAGCAGATTCAGGCTGCTTTTCTCCATAAGAAACATCTTGCTCAGATGACTCCACAGAGGGTTGTTGAGTCTCTTTAGATGGTTCCTCAGCATTTTCTTGTCCAGAGTCCTCAACAGGAAATTCTTTGGCAACTTGCTCAGGAATCTCACTAGAGGTCTTTTCGTCAATGGCTGCTTCTGTACGCTCGTTGGATAAATGTTGACCATCCCGTGAAAAAATATTCTCCGGAGAGGATCTTTCTTCCTTTTCCTTTATGGGTTCATCAACCTGCTCATCTTGGTACCCATTTTTATTAGCTGTTGACACCAAAAACGTAACATTAGTGACACAAGATTTCTTGCAGGAGGATGACCACGTGCACCGGACTCCGTAAAACACAAGGAAAATGATTTTAAACGGAATTTCAATGCCCAATAACCTAGCTTTAATTGATGGAATGTACATAAAACATAACATTTCACTTAATACCCATGACGGGAAAAATATATCTAAGTAAACGTCGTTCCTTAAATAATGATACAAAATTGATATTCTGTTGTTCTAGTGAAGAACATATGTTCTTTTTCCTTCTCTACCACCATTATAGCAGGAAAACGAGCACCAAATCAAATCGATTGAAACAGTACCTAGTCCATCGAGCTCCTCGTCGATACGGGGACGTTTCTTCTCGCCCTCGTCGGAAGGGGAAACCGCTGCATCGGCCTTTCCACCATCATCGGGCTCCGAAATGGAATTTGCATTCGAATCAAGATGCTGTTGTTGTTCGTGGGGTTCTTGTTGGGGAGCTTCAGGCTCCAAATCTTCAAACTTGCGCTTGAGATCAGAGGGAACAGGGCTCGCACCAGCTGTCATAACCTGCTCCTCCGCCATGGAAATGAGATTCACTCAAGAGTCGGTACACAGCGTTTCCTTCTCTCTCTCTCTATCTAGAAGAGAAGCGAAGCGCGGGAGTGAGGGATGATGCGAAGAGAAGCAAATGCGAGTGGATGAAGAAATACGGGTGTAGCCGCTAGCCAAATGAAAGATTCGTAGGAAAGAGATATTTTTCTGAAACCGGTTGGGATTTTAGGGTTACGTGAGCACTGGTTGTGGGTAAAACTTAGTTTGGGCCTGTTAATGGAGCCCATGAGAAATTTGTTTCTAAACCCTGAACCAAGAAAGTTTTATAACTGAATTTAATTTTTTAAAAGACACTATTTTAATATTTTATTTTTTAATTTAGTTTTATTTTAATTATTCATAAATTAAAATTTTTAAAATAATTTTTTAATTTTAAATTTAGTCTTATTTTAAATTTTTCATTAATTGAAAATCTTGTAATGGTTCTTCACTTTTTAAAATTTGACTTAAAATAATACTCTATTTTTTAACTTTGTATCATTCAGGGAAAAATTATTTTGGGTTAAATTTTGAAATGTGAGATATCATTTTTTATGAAAAATTAAAATAATATATATTTTTATTTAAGTTTCTTACAAATTATTTGAATCTCTTGTTATCAATTACGAAATCTAGGAGTAGTGATTGAATTGATTTTTGTTGATAACTGAGGATTGAATTTGAGATGTTTAAAAGTAAGATAAATTATAATCTATTAATACTGTATAATTAATGTTTACTCTATTATTTTATGATTTTAAAATTGCTATTCGAGTGCTCTATATTGTTTTTGAACAAAAACTAAAGAATAAAACTACCTAATACTAGTGGTCTCCAAATAATGTAAATGTTTTATTTATACACACTCATACATGCTCAACTCATTCATAAAATATTCTATAATTTACTCTATGAATATTGTGTACCATGCACTTTATTGAATTCATATCTCTGGCAAAGGTAGTGTGTATATAATGGTTGAAATTTGATTTTAAAGACCGCATGTGGTCAAGAAATTAAAAATAATTGCATGCAATCACAATTTTTATATAAGATGCAGTTACATTAACAATAGATGATCCAAATCACACTTTATTTAAGTTAAAATTTGGACAACTTTTAACAAAAATCTCATGTGTCCAACTTTTTCTCCCAACTAAGCTTGCTTATTTTTCAAATATGCGTCACAATTTCCAAGCCCCTCAACTCTTGAGATTCAAATTCCTTCCAAATCCACCATAAATGGAGAAATCAGCTACACAATATAATTTTTTAGAGTAAAATATTTTTTTTCATCACTTATTACAAAATTGTTATTTTAGTTCCTCACTTTTTAAATTTTTTAAATTAATTTATTACTCATTGAAAAAAGTCAAATTTTATCTCTCATTCTTTTTTTTAAAAAAATACTATACTTAATCCCTCTAATTTAGAATTTATTGTTTATTAGAAGGAATAAATTTAATATTTTTTTAATTAGGGACCAATTGTGATATTTTTCAATAAGTGATTAATTAAAATAACAATTTTATAATAAGTAAAAAATAGAAAAAGTATTTTTCTTTAATTTTTATCCGAATATATCATGTTTAACCCATTCAAAGTAAAGTACGCGTTCAATACAAGAAAATTATTCCTCATATAGAAAATCCAAATGTTATTGTGATGATTTTGATGTTGAAGTTTAAAATAGGTACACAATGGATTTATTTTAAGAACTCACTTAGCCCATAATGCCAATTCAATAACTTAAAACCTATAATTACATAATTTATTCATTTCCAAAATTCATTAGAAATTTCAGTACAATTTAATTGGCAATAGTTCAGTAATATAAATTATATTGGTTTGGAGGATCCCACTTGTGAAATTTTGGAACTACTTTAAATTACAATCATAAATTATGTTTTAAAGGAAAGAGCATCTATGCTTGTATATCAATATATGTGAATTTAATAGCATTTGAATCATTATGTAAAAGTTTAATGGTCTAAATTTTAAGAAATTGTTAAAAATATTAAAATCATTTGTTTTAATATTCACTAAATTCTAAACCATTAAATGAAAATTTAGTGTTCAAATTCTCACAAATGCACTGTATGAAAATTCTTAGATGTAAAAAATTCAAATGCTTTAGTATGGTATCATGTCATATCAGATATTAGATAAAAACATTTGGCTAACAATGTATCATTGTTCATACCATACTTGATGATTTCATCTCATATTATTTCATGATGTATCATATCATATCTAGTTTGGTTGCATGACTGCTAAAATTTATTGCTACTAACTGCAGAGTCTTGTGTTACATAGTTTTTATGAAAAAAAAAAAAAAAAATACTTCTATAATACATAAGTTAAAGAATTTCAAAAAACATATTTTGGTCTAAATCAAGTTTTAAAATTTGAGGTATATTTATAATCTTTACAAAAGCGTAAGCAAGAGAGGAACCTTTAAAGAATCTCAAGATATTCATTCTTAATGCCCGCATTTCAAAATCTATATTATGGGATGCAATTTGAATCTATTTATGTTTTTGTGAGAATATGAAGTCATATTTGATCATGATAGATTATTGGATGAAAATTTAATGATTCATTTATAAATAAAAAGCATAATTACATATAATTATATCAATTTAATATATATTTGGATCATTGAATTTTATTCTAATAGTCACTATGATTAAATATGACTTTATATTCTCACCAAAACATGAGGAGATTCAAATTTTTTGGGATGCTTGCCATAACACCACTAAAGAATAATGAAATCACTAATTAAAATGAAAGAATGAGTTTTAATTATAAAAATTAAATATAGCTACCACTCATAGAACTTCCTGAATTTTATTGGTACATCCCATCATTCTTTTCATAGAATCCCTAATGTAGGGATAGTTCCACAACTCTATAACTTAATTTACAAATTTGTCACTTATGTTTCTAATTTTAAAATTATTTAATTCACTAATCATTGAGTATGTACATATTATTTAACCCATTAATTAATGTGATAGTACACGATTAAGGACACTACCTGCGATATCATTTGTATTAGGTGATGTTGTCCAATTGTGCTATTTGGCCAGAAAAAAAGAAATAATCAACTCTCAATTCAACTATTCAATTGTCATATATGATGATGATGACAATAATTATTATTATTATTGTTAATTTTTAAAATATAAATTGTTGTGATATACAATGTAATCAAACTCGCGAGTCAACTCGGTTGACTCGCCGAGTTTGCGTTTTTAGGTAAGTATTTCGAGTCAACTCGGTCTTTGACTCGAAACCAGCTCAGATTCACTTTGACCCGATGATTAACTCAGTCAAACTCGGTCAAACTTAGTTCTTAACTCGTCCAAACTTGGACGAGTTGACTCAGTATCATTGTTTTCCAAAAAAAAAATAAAAAATAAACACAGAACAGCTTCCAGGACTCGAACCAGTAACATCGCAGCAGGGCAAATTGCACGTTTCCGCTGAGCCAACGTTACCATTCAGTATATATGTGTGTTGTATTATATATATTTAGACTTTATTTTCTTAGTTTAAAAGAGAACATCTCCATATACTTAAACCCAAACACTTAGAATAAGTTCATCACCTATTACCACATAACCAATAAAAACTTCATGTTTATCATTTGTAATGTATTATATATATTTATTATTGACTTTTTTTATAGAAATTTTATTTTAAATTTTTTATTAGTCATGACTTGAAAAGTTATCTGTTATTATCTTTTGACCTATTTTGATAAGGTAATATTTAATAATTATATTTATTACTCTATAAATCATTTTAATTCAAATTTAAAATTACTAGTATTTGATTATTAGTAGTTATTATATTTAGATTTAAATATATACAATTTTAAAAAATATCTATATTTAATTATCACTTATTCAACTATAATCAAACTAATAAACTATTAATCATTGCATTCAGTAGTTTTAGTTATTAGTCTAAACTTAAAAATATTGATTTTAATTATATAATTGTATATTTTAATAATTATTTTTTAATTATAGGTAAACTCTTACGATTCTACGTTATGAGTTTACCTCCCTCAAACGATTTTACCTAAACTCGCGAGTTTGACAACCTTGGTGATATATAAAACTTTATATATGGTGTGATAATGAATATTTATCTATGAAAAATGAATTGTCTGTCAATTTAATAATATCATTTCATTTGAAAAATAAAAGACTAATAGAACAAGACATAATATATACTTGATCATTGTACAATCATAGGTTTTCACTTTTCAGGTATTAATTCGTAAAATTGATTTTTAATAGTCAAAGTAAATGGATTCATTGAGAAATAAATCCTTGGAATGAGAATTTGAGAATGAACAATTTTTATCCCATCCAAAATTTTAAAATAGACAAAACTCTTCTTTTGTAACTTGTCCAGTTCACCTAAAAGGTAATTATCTTCTTAAATAATAGTAATAATATTTTTCATCTATCATTTTACCTTTGACCAAATCTTAAAATAAAATGGAAGCATAATCCTCGTTGTGAATATAAATATATCTCCTTACTGTACACATGATGCACTTCCAGAACGCCATGTTAGATACATCTTGTTGGTATACCTCACATTGTTTGGTTTTGAGAATTTTCTTTTAAAGTGTGAATAGGGTGTCATTCCTACAAGGAGTTCTTTCAGTTAGCTACTTTAAAATTGATTAAGGGTTAATACAAAACCAAATCTTAGAAACAAATAATAACAAGCAATAGCACCTAAGACTCTAATGTAAATGGATTGGGTTATGATTGCAACAAAATGAAATTCTAGAATTTAGCAAATAAGAGAAAGCAATTAAATTAAATGGATTGATTAAATTATATAAATCGGATAAATGAAAGCTTCCACCACTAAGACACATTCTGGTTTCAATTGTTATGTTTTCTAATTCTCTTGCTAAGTCAATAGTTTAGATAACTAGAATGTCTTATTATCCAACTTTTCTAGTAGTTAGGCTTGGAACATTCTAAACATAACACTAATTGATAATTAACATAAGGAATGTCCCTAAATTTAGTTAACAAATTAAATGAAAGAAACAATCATTTAAGAATTTCTAGCCTAACATAGGACTTTAACTTTCCTTTCCTTGACATCAGCAAATCAATTCATAGATTAACAAGTAACTACTTCAATTTATAATTATATGATGCATACAATCTTAAATTAGTAATAAATCAAACTAATAACAAGTTTAAATGATTAGATGAACAATTAAAAGCATAATACTTGACAATTAAATCTAAAAAATTATAACAACATAGTTTGAATTGAAAGATCAAATAATAATATCAAACCGTAAACATAATAAAATCTTAAGGCTTCCACGTCACCTTTAGTATCCAAGAAATCTAGCCTAACATCATGGAATGAAAAAACTACATTCATAAATTAAATCATGAGAAAGAAAAAGAAGAAAATAAAAAAATTGCTTAATAGACAATAAAAGTATGCATGACTTTCTTGGTTTGTTTCCAACACTGGCCTTCTCATTTAAACTTAAACAATTCAATTCTAGTCCCCAACAGTGTAGTAGCTATCCAACATGAAGAACTGCTCCTTCCTTTGATGAACAACTTGCTCCTATCGCTAGAATCCCTAGATTTTATTACTGAGTGTAGAATCTTCAAAAATAGTACATACTTTAACCAAAACCCTAACTTAACTGCAAACCCCGGTATGAGAACATGAGAGAGAGAGAGAGAGTCCTCTTTCATTCTACTTGCAAATGACCTACTTATAATGAGGGCTTTGGGGTAGAGGGCTAATAAAAGGGCTAAGAAACTTTAGAAATCCTAATTTTACCAAATTTAGGATTTGCTACCCTGATGGCAACCAATTAACTAATAACCAAAGTCAAAACTCTGGGATATCCCTTGCCCACTTTGAGTCATGAATACAAGTCTTGATGCATGGCCAAGGCATCCCTAAGGAAACCAACTTGAGTCCAATTTGAAATCTTGAGGAACAAGGAATATTAGTTGAATTAGGACTTCTTGGAATTTTGAGCAATAAGTACCTAAAAAAATGTATAACTCCCACTGTTGACATCCAAATGAGTTGATTTCATAGCCATTGGAAGATAGACATTCAAGGCTTCAATTTGAGATCCTGAATAACTATTTTTGAACTCTAAACCAAGCAAAATATCCTTCGACAAAGTTTGGATCAAAATTTTGCTCTCGCACACAACTTACTGTACAACACAAGCAAATTTTAAAAATTCATATTTAACAAATAACTTGTCCAAATCAAGTGATCATGTACTAGCTAGAAATCTCTCAATGTCTACTTTTACCTCCATTTTGAATTTTGCAATTTCAGGTAGTATAAAAGAAGTTATGATTGAATTAAAGGACACTTCCAAGTCACAACCAAGAGCAAGTAATTCAATGCTTTGCCAAAATTTTGAAATTTGTTTCCAAATGTTCAAGTTTAGCTCCAAATTAGTTTCTATCACCTAAAAACCTGCATAACATATAAACCACAAAAACCATAACAAACAAACAAATTAAACAATGGTAAGTACATAAAATAAATTTATGAAATGCTATTAAATACCTCCACACTTAAAATTGCTTGTCTTCAAGCGAACCCTAAACTAAATCTAACTGAAAAAATGAAAACATTCAAAGAAGTCTAAGCCTTTCCAACATTAAATCTTAGAGAACTAAAAGAGCACAACCTTGAAAATCAAACAAAACAAGTGTAAACTATTTTAAAGCTAATGCATTCTAGGAGAATGATACTCAATAAATGAAGTAGCTAAACTAATGAAGAATCACAATGCAAAACTCAAAACAAGCTACATCCTTCCATTTTCACACAATAATTATCCAAAATTTCAAAGTATATGTCAAATATATTTAGCTTTCTCCTTTCACACTGTCTTGTAAATTAACTTTAAAACATCACAATGGAATTAAAAAGACTTTTCATAAAGACATAGTGGGGCCACTGTGATTATAATGTAGCTCATAAAATGAAAGGAAAAAGATAATCACAAAAAATTTTGGATTTCCTTTAAGCAATAGACAAGAAAAAACAAGGCAAATTTGATTTCAAACTTTAAGAAATAATATAGGCCAAATTTGAGTATGATGGGCCTTTTCTTCATTCTTTCTACCATTCTAACACCTTGTCACTTTGAAACTTGAACTTTCTTTATACACAATTCTTTTCTTTTCTTTTTCACTTTCTTTTCATGGCTAGGCATGTCAAGCTTATTACCAAGCAAGGATCCTTGAAACCATCTCCTTCTCATATAATCATGCCTTTCAACCTTATTAATGAATTATGAATTACTTCTGCCACAATTGTCTTCTTCGCCATACTTGAAAATCTTGCATAAAAAGTTAAATCTCCAACTCTAGTCCATCAAAGAAACAAGAGTTAGGATAAAAATAGTACCCAGCTAGGTTAAATGATAAGGTACCAAAAGAAATAAGCCTAAAATAAAATAAGCTTGAAAAAGTCGAAAAGGGGTTTATATTTTCTTTGAAAGAAACCTAAGTGCTTTAAGCACTTTCCAAAGCAATGAATTTCAATTTATTTTACAATAGTACTTTAAAAGAGATATTTCAATTCACCATTTCAAATAAATCAATTTCAAACAATGATTAAATAAGAACTTCAAGAATGCAACTCAATTCAAGTATGCTAAAAACTGTACCAACAGTAAAGCTAATAAAAACATTTAAAAGAGTATAAGATCATAAAACGACAACAACTAAAGAATAGTATCAAGGTTCAACTGTAAGTTTGTTTTCATTCAAAGATGTGAAAATTAAGCTCTAATCTTATCATTGATGTTGGAAAGATCCTAAAACCTAAAACTAAACAAAAAGGAAATAAATTACTAAAACTAAACAACTAAAGCAAAGAAAAGCAACAGATTGTTGATTTTATTTTTTTAAATGATGACTTTGGCAAGACGCCTCGTTAAAGAGCTAAACTTAAACTAAAAACTAAGCCTAAGTCTCTCCCCCACATTTAATCCTTACATTGTCCTTAATGTAAGACAAAATTTAAGAACTAAAATGCAAGAAAGATGGATAACACAACACAAAAATAAGTTAAGTGTATTAAAGCTCAAAGATAAAGTGAAAGGAAAAAAGATCAAATATGGTCTCTAATGCTCTTCAACTAACAGTTGCCTCCCTAAAGCGCTTAGTTCATTGTCCTTAACAGGGTCCTCATGCTTGTCAATGTGATTGCAAAGGCTCCACTATCCTTAATTCCTCAAAATAATTCTCAAGAATACCATAATGGTTTAACCAATGGCCATTCACTTCGAACACTTTCTCTCCCTTTATAGATCTTATTTCAGCGGCACTATGAGTAAACAAATTAGTAATTTTAAAAGGTCCAATCCACTTATATTTTAACTTGCTAGGGAAAAGTTTCAATTTGTATTGTAAAAGGAAAACTTGTTGGCAACTTTAAAGCCCTTCCTCAAAATCTTGTCATAAAATTGCTTAGCGTTAAGCATTCTATTTATAAATTTGAGAACTGACATAAGAATAATTCCTTAGCTCTGTTAATTCTTGCAATTGAAGCTTTTTTCGCTGACCAGCTGTATCATAACTCATATTACATTGCTTAATCCCCTAATTGAACATTTGTTCAAGCTCCATAGGAATATGGCATGGTTTCGATCACTAACCTATAAGGAGACATGTTTAATGTTGTCTTGAATGCAGTCCTACAAGACCAAAGAGCATCATCTTGCCAAATGCTCCAAGCCTTCAATTTTAGTAGAACTATCTTTTCAGGAATTAATTTAACCCTTCTATTAGATAACTCAGCTTATCCACTTATTTAGGGATGATAGGTTGTAGAAACTCTATGGAGAACAACATACGTTTTAAACAATGTTGTGAAAGGCTTGTTATAGAATTGGGTTCCCCTATTACTAATAATAGCTTTAGCAGTTCCAAATCTTGCATAAGGGATGAGAGATCTTTCAAAAAATTCTTCATGAAATTCCTATAAAACCCTACATGTGCAAGAAAAGATCTAATCTCTTTGACTAAAGTGGGGTAGGGAAAGGTTTTCGCAAGGACAATTTTTGCTTTATCTACCTTTATGCCTTAATTAAAAATAACATTTCCTAGAACAATGCCGTGGTTATTGTTACAGCATACCCACATAGTGTCAACTACCTCATTTATTAGTCTCACTCTTGTATTTATTAGTCCAACTAGTAATTCAACCATTGTATGAATTAGTCTAACTATTGTTTAATTAACCTCATTTCTAGGTGTAGATTTTGTATATAAATATCCATGTTATCAAAATGATTCAACAAGGTGAAATACAAGTTCTTTCCCTTCACTACATGGTATTAGAGCTCTTGGCTTGTTTCTGGGTATCCCAATTGCCATTTTTTTCTAGTTTATCCTTCTGGAGAAACTAGGGTAATACTTTAAGTGGCTAATTTTATCACACCGCTGGCACAGAGGAAGACAGAAGATTCCAGTTAGCCTGTCCTAACTTTCCGGTGGTCGGAAACACAATGCGTGAATCTCACGCACCGACGAAGCAATCTATGCAGTGCATCACGCGCTGGCGTGTGACGACACATGACAGATCTATTCTGTCTCGTATCAATTTTCCAACAGTCTAAATCCTCTTTCCAGCACTTTCTCACCCAGCCAATGGTACATCCTCAATTTTGAACTCATCTGCCAAATTCTTTCTTGAGTCCAGACTCTATTAAAAGCTTCAGCACTATGACTTGGGTTTATATAATTTAAGTTTGTTGTTGGAAAACCCTCATTTTCTGTGTAAGATTGTCTGGTAATTGATTCAGCCTCATTGACTTTGGTTGTTGAATAGGTAGTATTTTTATTATTGACTTCCTTCTTCAAGTTATCTCTAAAATTTCTCTCTTTTTTGTTTTTTGTGAAGAAGATTATCAATTATCTTTTAGTCAATCAAAGCCAGCCAAAACCTTCAGGTTTGACACCATAAAACTACTTGTCCTAACTGTAACCCAAACCCTGTTTTTTGCTAGTTGAATTTTTCTTCCAGGTGTCCTTAAGCAACCCTTCCATCTTCTACTATTTTTTGACCTATTATATCCCTAGAAATGTCTAAAGTCATTGTATCCTCCAAAACCAATATGACTAAAAATTCCAATGTAGTTGGGGATTTACAGAACCTACATCCCAATTATCGGTTGAATGGTAGAAACTATCTCAAATGGTCATAACTTGTCTAGACCATATTAAAGGAAAAAGGAAAGTTAAGCCATATTTTGGGAATTGATCCCTTAAAGAGTGAGAAGCACTATGAAGCATGGGATGAGGAAGATTCTATGATAATGGCGTGGCTTTGGAATTCCATGAATCCAAAGATAAGTGATACATGCATGTTTCTCACCACTGCTAAGGAGATATGGGAGACTGTTAAGCAGACTTATTCCAAGGATGCTGCTTTGGTGTATGAGCTCAAAATTAAAGCTACAAGGATTCGACAAGGAAATAAATCTGTTATAGAATATGCTAACATGCTGAGAAACATTTGGCTAGAAATGGACCATTACTCGTGTATTGAAATGAAGTGCGACGAAGATGCAACAATACTGAAGAATTTTATTGAAAAGGATCGTGTTTATGATTTCCTTGCAGGACTCAATGCTGAATTTGATCAAGTTCGAATTCAACTTCTTGGAAAAGATGAACTACCATCCCTTAACCACACTATTTCAATTGTTCAAGCTAAGGAGACTCGGAGAGATGTAATGCTTAGTTGTCCACCTATTGAAGGGTCTGCCATGATCCTTAATGGTGGTAGACATCAAAGTCTAACACTCGAACAGCCTAAAGAAGATGAGAAAGGCAAGGCACAGGATCGTGATAATCTATGGTGTACCTATTGCAAAAAATTGCAACATACCAAGGAGTATTGCTGGGAATTACATGGAAAAAATATGAAAAGTAGATCAGCAAAAGCTCAAGGGCAAGCCCATTTGATGTGGTCCAACCAAGACCAATCTCCAGGCCTTGAAGGATTCAGCAGAAATGAAGTTGAAAGACTACACAACTTGTTGGAGACCTTAAAGAAGCTTCTTGATAATACCAATACTTGCTCTCTAGCTCATTCAGGTAATTTATATCACTCCTATGGGTTAAATGTCTCAGATAAATTAATCCAGGACTCTTGGATCCTTGATTTAGGAGCAACAGATCACATGAACTATTCTTCTTATTATTTTAAAACTTACACTCTATGCCCTAGCAATAGGAAAATATCGGTTGCAAATGTTTTATTTGTTACCATAGTAGGCTTTAGGAATATCCAAATATCTCCCTCCGTTGTTCTTAGAAATGTTCTTCATATTCCTAAGCTATCCTTAAATCTTATATCCATGAAAAAACTCACACAAGATTTGCATTGTCAAGTAACTTTCTTCTCTACTTCATGTATTTTTCAAGACCAGGATACGGGGAAGAGGATTGGGCTTGCTAAGGAACAAGATGGACTTTACTATTTAGTGCCACCTACAAATGCTGATGATATCAAGATTCCCATGTCCTTGTCATCCTTTTCTGGATCCTCATCTACTAAGAATAAAATTTGGCTTTACCACTGTCGTTTTGGTCACCTCTCCTTTGGAACTTTGAAAATTATGTTTCCTTCTTTGTTTAATAAAATTAATCTTGCCAATTTTCATTGTGAGACTTGTGAAACAGTAAAACACAACCAAGTTTCCTTTCCCATCAGTCATACAAGAAGCTCTTCTCCTTTCACTCTTATTCATAGTGATATTTGGGGACCATCTCCTATTCCTAATATCTCTGGTGCTAAATGGTTTGTTTCTTTCATTGATGATTGCACTAGGGTTTCTTAGATCTTTCTTCTAAAAAATAGGTCAGATGTGAGTACATTGTTTCCTAATTTCTATAGCATGATTCAAAATCAGTTTGGGGTTAAAATTAAAAGGCATAGGTCTGATAATGTGAGAGATTACTTCAATCACACATTGTCTTCCTACCTCCAAAAGGAAGGCATAATCCATGAATCATCCTGTGTATATACTCCTCAACAAAATGGCATAGCTGAGTGGAAAAATGGACATCTCTTATCTATGACTCGTGCCTATCTATTTCATGTAAACATGCCTAAATCTTTTTAGGGGGAAGTTGTCTTTATTGCTACATACATTATAAATAGATTACCCTTTCATGTTCTAGACAATAAAACTTCTATGGAGGTTCTCTCTCAATTTTATCCAGATCTAAGAATTACCAATGGCCTTACACCTCGCATATTTGGGTACTGCATTTGTACATATTCATAACACAGGGAAGTTAGATCAAAAAGCCTTTAAATGCATTATCTTGGGATATTCCTCTACTAAAAAAGGTTACAAATGTTAACATCCTGCTACAAAGAAGTTCTTTGTTTCTATTGATGTTACATTTATAGAACATTTTCCTTATTTTCTTAACCCTTATCAGGGGGAGCACACTAGTACGGAAGATAAGGAAGTATCTTTCATTGATATTTCGTCTTTTCTTGACCTTCCCAAGTCCATGTCAGAATCCAACCCTACCACTTTTGACCTTCCACCTGGTCCTGAATCTAATCCTGACACTTCTAATGATCCTAAACCCATTTTGGTTAGTCCCCACACTGAATTAGTAATCAAGGATAACACCAATCTTGATAATGTGAGGCATTTGCAGGTGTACACATGAAGGGAACCTCTAGCTCCTGAACCTATGCAAGCCTAAATCTCTGCACCTATGTCTGGTAGTTCTGAAATTGAGGTAGGCACAAATTCTAACCCTAGCTCCTTAAACATTGATCTTGATGTTCCCACTACCATTAGGAAAGGAACTAGAGGATGTACAAAGCATCCATTATTTCCTCTTTCTAACTTTGTGTCATTTAACAAGTTTTCTCCAACTCACAAAAACTTTCTTGCAAACTTAAATTCCATTGTCATTCCAAATAATTTATCTGAGGCACTAGCCAAGGAGGAGTGGAGGCAAGACATGAAACTTGATGAGCTCAGGAGACGTCTAGCAAATGAATTCGAGATAAAAGAGTTGGGAAAATTAAAGTACTTCTTGGGAATTGAAGTAGCAAATTCAAAACAAGGTATCTTTATTTCTCAACAAAAGTATGTGACAGATCTCCTAAAAGATACAGGCAAACTAGCAAGCAAACCAGCTGATACGCTGATTGGTTCAAATCATAAACTTGGAGAAGCCAAGGATAACATTGCTATTGACAAGGAAATGTACCAGAGGTTGGTGGGGAGACTGATCTATCTTTCACATACTAGACCTGACGTAGCATATGCAGTAAGTGTGGTAAGTTAATTTATACATAATCCCAAACAAGTACACTTACATGCTGTTCACAGGATTCTACACTATCTAAAAGGCACTCCAAGGAATGGGATATTATTCAAACGGAACACAGAATTAACTTTAGAGGTCTATACAGATGCTGACTATGTAGGATCAGTAATAGATAGAAGGTCTACTACAGGTTGTTGTACTCTCTTAGGTGGTAATTTAGTAGTTTGGAGGAGTAAAAAACAGAATGTGGTAGCCAGGTCTAGTGCTGAGGCAGAATTTAGAGCTATAACACTTGGAATTTGTGAATTATTGTGGTTAAAGATCATCTTAGATGACTTAAAAATCAAATGAGTTGGACCTATGAGACTATACTGTGACAATAAATCCGCTATCCGCATTACTTATAATCCAGTGCAACATGACAGAACAAAGCATGTTGAAGTTGACAGACATTTCATAAAAGAAAAGCTAGAAAATGGACTTTTTTGTACTCCTTATGTGTCAATAAAAGGCCAGCTAGCAGACATCTTCACCAAAGGGCTCAACAGTGCAACATTTTAAACCATTATATCCAAGCTGGAAATGCAGAACATCTATTCACCAGCTTGAGGGGGAGTGTTGCAGCATACCCACATAGTGTCAACTACCTCATTTATTAGTCTCACTCTTGTATTTATTAGTCCAACTAGTAATTCAACTATTGCATGAATTAGTCTAACTATTGTATTAATTAGCCTCATTTCTAGGTGTAGATTTTGTATATAAATATCCATGTTATCAAAGTGATTCAACAAAGTGAAATACAAGTTCTTTCCCTTCACTGCAGTTATCCATAAAATTGCAATTTTCCCAATTTAACACTAAGTCCTTTGATAAGCATATTCCTCTCACAAGTTCAAGATTTTTAACATATAAAGTAAAAGAATCACCATATATAGATAGATTAATCATTCATAAATGCCTCAATTATCTTCTCAATGTATTAAAAAAAAATACTTACCATACATTTAAAAAAATTAGAAGAGGCATTGCATAACTCAAATGGCATCCTCCTATATACATAAACTCTATAAGGATATGTGAATGTGGTTTTGAGCGATCTTCCAGAGCAATTGTAATTTGATTATACCCTGAGTATCCATATCAGAAATAATATTGAGAGTGGCCTGCCATTCTCTTTAACATTTAATCCACGAATCAGAGAAGGAAATGGTCGCTCTTTGTGGCTGAGTTGTGCTTTTTATAATTGATGCACATCCTCTAACCATTTTGGACACGAATAGGAACAAGCTCATTCTCTGAATTTCTAATCATTGTAATACCATACCACTGTCATAGCATAAATGATGCCAACTTGAAGTAACTTTTGAATTTCCTTCTTTATTACTCATTAAGTGAGGATTGAGGCATCTTTGTTCTCTAGTGGGCTTTAGTCCATCTTTTATTAAAATTCTATGCATGATCACATGTTGGCTAAATCCTTTGATATCAGCAACTGTCCAAGTAAATGACAGTTTTGTGTTCTTTCTTTCTCTAACTACACATTGGGCTTTTCTAACCTGTACCAATCATAAGATTTGATCCATTTGAGTAATGGTGGTACTGGTCTAGTTTCGATTCTTGAAATTTATAAGTTCTTTCATAGGGAGCTTCATTCTTGTTTTTCTCCTTCTTCTTGTTGAGTTTATTATACATGAAATACATTTATAAATATTAGTTGCAATGAGAATATGTTATGATGGAGGATGAAGGTAGGGGCTTTTGTTAAATTTGAGAGTTTTTTTTTTTTAAATTGTGGAAGTGAATAAATATTTCTTCCATTTTTTTAATATATTTTAAATTCTTACAATTTGGGATTTTTTCTTAAAGGGAAACTACTAACAGTAAGGGACTACTATATAAATTAATAAGTATATTTAAACATAAACATGTGGCACAAGAACATTTGTAATACACTCTAATTGTGCAAGTATGAAAATAAGTAACTTAGATAAACTTTAAATATTTACATTGTGGATAAGATCACCTTTATAGCTATAAAGAGTTACAACTTCTTGGATGATAGAATTTTTGTAACCAATCACTTATATTATGAAACATTACAATAAAATCCAAAATATATTCCACAAGTTAATATATTACATTTTGAAGTCTTATTGAGATATTTAGATTAAAAAGTCCAACAATTGAATTGAAGCCTCCTAAGGTTTAGATGGTCTTTCAATATAAATAGTACAAACATCAACAGAGACTAAGCAATCTTATGCTTAAATTGGCTACATATGACTGACCACTTATCATTAATTTGAAACAATTTTTTCCGGCCTTGCTTTGATGTTCCACCAGTTCAAACTTTTCTTTCCTCGGAGTGTCAAACTCTTAAACTCTACAGTCTTTGCATCACATTTCTTCTTTTGCTCTTAAAGAGAAGATAGCTTGACCTCACAATCTTTTATCTCTTTCTCTAACCTAGAGATATGTTCCTTCAACCTAGCTTCCTTCTCTTGAGCTTCAACCATAAACTTATTGGTCTTGGAAACTTTCGAAACAAGAGCAACGGTAGCTCCTTTTGTTGAGCTAGTTCTTCTTTTATACATTAATCTCTTTCTTCAAGCATTGTGAAATTGTTAATGGTAGCAAAGGCTAGCTTGAAAGAAGATAAAATGATTGGAAAATCTTGGTGTAAAGATGTATTATATCTATAACTCCATGGGATAGAGCTCTATCTTCCAAGGAAAGGTGAGACAAGAAGTTGAGCGTTATTTGTTGGCGAAGACTGTTGGCCTTTGAGGTTCAAAGATTCTTCCAAGTCTGCAAGGGCCTTTTCCACAAGGTCATCTATTTTGGCGGTAACGACATTAGGAACAGATAATATTGGTAATTCACCACCATAATCTTCCTCCATAGATTGAAGTAATCTAATAAGACTATCGTCTTTGAAGTCTAGAAGATTTATCATAGGAATGGCTTCAATGTCTTTATAAATATCTATCATTGTTTGGTTGAGCTTGACTTGACTTTGAATCTAAAATGTAAAAAAACAATGCAAGATTCATAAGCTATAGCAATAGTTTTCTATAGAATTTAATTATAGTTTTGATAATAATAAAGTAATAAAAGTTTTAAAGTCTATTTCACACAAGTATGTCAAGGTTCTCAATCAACTCCTTATGTTTCCCATGACCATATAATTTAGCTAGCAATATGCTCAATAATAACTTTGTACTACTTAATATCAGAAAACAAGGCATTTTACTAGGTTATATCGATACATGATTGATAACTTACCTATGACCTTTACTTTGATGTATAAAGAAAAGAGAGATAAAGTGTTTCAAAGTTCAACCATATAACTTTCTAATCCTCTAGTTGAAGGGTATGTATACATATGTGTTGATTTGGCTAGGGGACTCTTCAACTTTACAACCTCCATGGTTTTATTCCATCATCAGATCAACTTATAACATGTAATCCAATTCCATAATACCTACTAATTAAACTCCTATAAAGGAATTCAAATTAATTATCCAAAAGTAAATATTATGACTGTTAATGATTATTAGTATTATTGCCTAAAATTTTCTTGACCAATTTCAAAATCTCATGTAAGTGGACCATTTAAAAAAGTATAATAGATTCCACTTTTGGGCTGACAAAAAGTACTAGAAAGCATATTTATGGATGTGCTTTAAGAAGAGAAGTAACTATCTTAGCATTCTTAAACGTAGAACCCTTAACGCTTCCTTTAATATTTGAATCAGTTGACAAAGTTGCTTTTATATTTTTCTTTGATATATTTTCCTCTTGAGCACTTTGATCTTCTGGCTCTAGCTTTAACACCCTACATGGGATAGAAAAATGTTATAAGTTACGATATATGGTAGTTTGTACACAATCAGGTCAGTAGTAATGCATTACTTTGATTCCATGAGGAATTTCATTAATAGTAATTTTAGTTTCTCCTAGTGGCCATTGTTGGTCTGTAAAACTTGACTCACTCACTGATATTTCATTGACCAACTCATTAACGAATATATAGTTAGAGTCAGAATGTTTATTGTTAAGAAGGTATGCGTCAGCAAATGCTCCTATATATATTGAGAAGAGCTTAAAGCACTTTCAGTTCTATGAGAAATAGATAAAGAATTACGCGGGAACTGTTTATTAATCAATTCAGGATCTATTGGTGAAGTTGGTAATGCTGTAAGGATCTCTAAACTAGGCTTTGTTTCATTGAGACTCTAAGCAAAACTAAATCAGAAAAGATATAGACTTTGGGCAACAAACAGAAGAAATACATGGGTGCAAAATGTAGGGCACCGACATTGGAGATATATACCTTTGTTAAGTTTGGTGACGCAGTTGGTTTCATTTGGCCATCTATGGATTTAGCACTCACTAATGTAGAATCATCTTCAACACTTCCTTGAAGACTCTGGAAAAAGGTAAAAGATACGTAAGTTTTAATTATCAACGAGTGAACCAATTAGTAATGTTGAATTTGGTTCAAGCCAAGCAAGTGAAATATAGAAGTGAATTCAAATCAAGACCCTCTTCCAAAATAAAATTCTTCCTCCTCATTTCTAACAGCTATTGTTGTTTCCTTTGGCTCCTGAGTACTTTGATCTTCTGATTCTTTAACATTCTACATGGCAGAGAAACACCAAATCCAAAAGATATGAGGGAGTTGTTTAACAGTTAAGTTCATCTAATTTGTCACAAACAAAATAAAGAGTTGTTCAAAATTGACGATATCAATACCTCTGTCGAGTTTGGTGAAGCAAGAGGTGTCAAGTTCTGCTCATTGCTTTGAGCTCATATACATGGCATAGATTGATTGGTTTTAGCATGCGAAGAAATATGCTCACTCTCTGATTCTGATTCTGATTCAACTCTACATGCTTTGTTACAAATTTGTTTAGTGGTTTCCTTGCCCCAATCCTCATTGAATTCAATAATGTTTTCCAACACAAACTCTAACTGCTCACGGCCATGAAGTAAGCTACATAATCCAAGTAAAAAAAGAAATTATACAAATAAGCAACAATATTTAAAGGCAAAGGTATATTTCTCAATATAAATTGCATCTTATGTGAGAAAATTTAGGCTCCGTTTGGTATCAAGAATTAGAATTAGAATGTAGAATTATGATTTCAATTCTAATTTCTCTTATTCTATTAGAATTGGAATTGATTTAGAAGTTTAAAATTTATGTTTTGGCAAGGTAAATAATTAAAACATAGAATCATAATTCCACATTTAATTCTAATTTTACTATTTAGATGAAAAATAAATATTTTTTAAAATGATAAACATGAATAATATATTAAAAATAATTTATAATTTATTTTTTAAAATATTTTTTTCTTAATTTATATTAGACGATATAAGATACTTTTTTAGTAGTTATAATTACCACCACATTATATTTAATAATTTTTAAAAAGATTATGTGACATGTCATGGGTGCAATAAATTTTCTATCATGGACGGGTGAACATAGACACATGCAATGTTGTGTTATATCATATGTATATTATAGTGTCATGTTGTAATATTAAGTTGTACTTATGTGTACAAGCATCTATATGTACAATCATATTTTTTTAAAGACTAGTACCTCTATTATTTTTATATTGTGTCATATTTTTGTTATATATATATATATATATATGTATGTGCGTGTATGTGACAAATTTATTATATATAAGAATTTGTATGTGCATGTAGGTATGTGTGCACGCATATTTATATTACATATTTGTTATATGTAGGTGTGTGTGTATGTTTTACATGTCCAATATATGTGGACATGTGTGCACATGTACATGTATGTTACAAATTCATTATATATGTATTTATATTTATGCATGTGTATGTTCGTTTATGTTACATATTCATTACATGTATTTGTTTGTGCATGTCCATATGTGTTATATATTCTATATATATGTGTGTGCATGCGTGCGTGTGTTCACATGTATGTGTATGTAACATATTTATTATATATGTATCTATATTTGTATTTGTGTTTTGAGGTGCGTGTGCTAATGTATGCATGTGCGTTTATGTTACATTTTTATGTATGTTTTATGTGCGCGCGTATGTGTATTACATGTTTAGTATATATGTATGTACATGCGAGCGTGTGTGTACATTATATGTGTATTATTTGTGTATATGTATACTTTATTAATTAATAAAATATTTAAAATAAAAAAATTCAATTATTTTATAATTATATTAATATTAAATTTAAAAATATAACATTTGAAGCTTAAATATTAGTAATGACTTTTTAAAAAATAAAGTATTGTGTTACAAGTGGAAGAGTCTTATTTCAATTTTGACATTTGGAATTGTAAAATAACATTTACTAGTTATATTTTAATTTTATAAAATTGACGTATGAAATTAGAAATGCAATTTTAAAAGATTACTTAAACCAAAAAATAAAAATTGTTGGGTCTAATTCAAATTCAATATCTTAATTATGGACTCAATTCTTGACACCAAATAGGCACTTAGGCTTTATGGATGCAAAACATAAAGCCACTACCAAAAAATGTAGTGTCACTTGCCGTTTATTTAGGCTTTAGCAGCGGTTGAAACCGTTGCTAAAACAGTTACTTGTGCACACATTCCAAAAAGGGGTGTAAATAAATAATTACCTACGGTTTATTTAACCGTTGGAAAATAAAAACGCAACTAATGTGGAATTAAATTAGCTATAGTTACCTATATCCGCAACTAAGTTAGTAACTTCGTTTGCTGCAGTTTGGTTGTACTGCTGAAAATGCCATGAATACGGCTAATCAACAATTGTTTTAAATAAAGTTAATTTATATATATATATATATATATATATATGTTTTTACATTTTTTTCCTTTTCAATTTCAATACTAAAGCCAGCCCAATAAAATCAATTACACCATCATTATATTAAAATAACCCATACATTCACAACAATAAATATCATCATTATCTCAAAATAACTCAAACATAACTACATTTATAAGAATTAGTATTCAATATAGCATAATTAATAAAGACAAAACTAAACACTTGCTAATGGTATATTTTCTTCTCTTTTAGGGAATAATATGTTCAAGTTTTAATGTTCATTTGACTCATTTTTGTAATATATATTTTTATCATCTTCTCCCATTTCATATAAATCACATGGCATAAGATGTATCGATATGCTCCAATTCTCATCTACCTCATCTTGAATATAATAAACTATTTGAGCTTCTGAAATTTGGATATATTACTTATCATCCTCATGGTTGCCAGTAGTTGTGTTAGTCTGCAAAAGGGAAACACACACCCACCACCACAACACCTCATGTCACCTTTCTCTTTATTCTTTAAGTTAAATTTTTCTTTTTTTTGGAAAAAAAGAAGTGGATGAAATTCCAATTGATGGAAAAAGATAAAGAAGTTAGATCCACAGAGAAGTAACTGTTCATGGGGACTTGTAATTAAAACCAAATGAAGTGACAAATACTTTGTATATTAATTTATAATAATGGAGTATTTAGTAGATTACCTTTCCAAATGGGGAAAATAGCAGGTGAAGGGCTGTTATTCTATCGCCTTGTTTCTCCTTTCTCACCTGGTCATTAAGATTTCATATATAGAAATTAGGACATAAAATTTATACGCTTTAATTTCTTTCTTTTAACTACCATGAGCAGAAAGAATATCACAGTCGTAGCTAGCGAGGCAGACAACTAAGAAAGCCAACACACAACAAACACCCTCATATTTTCACGCTCTCTGGTTCCTAGTTCAGACTTCATGGTTTGGTCTTTCTACTTCTATTTTACTGCCATTTCTAGTTCTCACCAACACATTTACACAGATACTGACATAATTTCAACTATATATGGTTTTTGGAAACATTAGACATTATGATTAGCTGCTGAGGCCTGAGGGATAACCATAACCCGTAATAGACTTAAAAATATATTGGAAGCTTCAACGTGGCTTAAGTAATATCCCTTTGCTTTCCTCTTAAATTAAAGGAACAATTATGAATACATATGGATATAGCCTACTTTTTTCGTGATAGAGTATCCTAACTCAAAATTCATTTACATGTACCAGAGAATGACAACTTCAAATTATAAAATAGATATACATAATGTTGTACGTAGCTATATAATATAAACTTATCAATATAAAACATGAATGTGTCAATAAATCTCAATTTCACATCTACAATATTTATTTTAGTGAATACTTATTAGCTTATTATAATTATGCAGTACTGCGTTTTATTCAATGGAAGTGTATTTAAAGTAATTAACAAACTTCATCTGTAAACCAAATCAAGAAAAGACTTGAGTCTTAACTTACCATCACATCCCCTTCATTCACTTCTTTACTCTAAACAAAGCAGAGGAAAAGCAAAATATGAGGCTGAGAGTTTTTTTTTTTCAATGATCAAGAGCTTGCAAAGAATACTTTGCAGAATGACGCATAAAGAACTCAAACAAAATTCCAAAACCCATAAGTTACAGGGAACAATCTAAGAGTTCAGATTTTATGAAATAGGAGTAATTGAGGGACTGTTTGAGTCCTGTTCCAAAAAATAATTTTTTGTTTTTAAAAACTAAGAACCATGCTAGCCATTTTCGGTGTGGATCTGTTCTGTAATAAGAGGAGTTAAAATACTTGGAAGATTACTTAGAATTTAAAGCCATCAAACTGCAAAGATGCAAAGAAATGAAGAAAGATGTTGCATAATATTAAATCGAATGTAAGGAAAGCCAACAGGGAGCAGGGCAGCAAGGAATTAAAAGCATCTCCATCCTCAAAAAAAAAAATTCACCTTGAAGAAGACCAACGTCGGCAGCGGCTGACATGCCTGGCTGCTGCTGATGGCGATGGACTAGTCATAGACTCGTGGTGGCTCCTCCTTCTTCCTCTTTCGCGGGCGCCGATCACCTCCAGTAACTAAAGGGACTATTTTCTCCATTAAAGCATTAGATTCATTGAATCTAAATTTAACGTTCTTTAATTTTTGTATAAAATATATTTTTTAAAATTAAAAAATAATTATTTTTATAAATAAATATATATTTTAATATTTTAGATTATTATTTTTATAAATATCTAATTAAAAAATAATAAATTCTAAAATATACTAAATAAATTGTAAAATATTAAAAATAATTCAATTTTTTTATTTTTTTAATTACATATCATTTTTTATAAAAAAAATTTACAATATAAATATATATTTATCTATAAAAAAATTTTTTTTATTTTTTAAAAATATATTTTATACAAAAATTATGGGTTATTAGATGTAAAGAAAATCCCCTCCAATATTAGGGGATCCGGATTCTTCTTTCTCACATTATTCTCTCTTTCCACTCTGATCCTCTCGTGCGGCGCTCATGACTGAAGGGGGGAATTAACTAGGTTTTCATTGGTGTTACTAGTGTAATTCCCTGCGGTAATAATTGTGGTTTAGTAACCGCTGTGATTTAAGTGCGGTTTAGCCACTAACCACAGGAAAAACCACCATTTGTCTGCAGTTAGAGTAACCGCTGGAAATTAACAGCAGTAAAATAGGATTTTTTTGGTACTCAAATATCATATAAGTAATATACTTTAAGCATTTAAATATTCTAATATAGTTTAAAAACACTATTAAAATGTTTATATGCCAACATCTAATTTAGCTAGTCACTATAAACTTTTTTCGTTATCATAAAAAATTTTATTTTATTACAAAAGAACCTCAAAGTATTAGATGTTGGAAGTAGGAAGAGATAAATAGGGCTAGAATTATATTCTCTAAAGCCAAGGTGGCCTCAGTTTTAGAAGACAAGTAGGCTGTGGGTTATCCATCTAGTAACAATAGTATTATCTGACTGTTAAAAAATCTTAGATGCGGTGAAAAAATTGTGGGAAGTAAAAGTAATATGATGTCTCACGTCATCTCCGTTTACATTGATTGGTATTTCTTTTAGTTAAGAGTGTCCTTTAAGTTTTCCTCCAAGCCATGTCTCACATAAAAAGTACACTAAATAAATCCCAATTAACTTGTTCATATGAAAAAGATTGATCCATAAGTGTACATATTAAACTAATTAACGTCAGCGATAATAAAAATGTTAAAATCAAATTCAATAATGTATTTACAAGTTTCTCAAACCTGTAAATCATGTATTCTTTCTATTTAATCCATATATGTGGGAAGAATTTTTTTACTGCTTTTCCTATTACATTTAAGGACATGTCACAAGATAGCAAAATAAAAGGTAAGTATACTTATACAATACAACCTTTGAAGCCATTGAAGACATATTTTCAAAGTAAATATGTGAGAGCACGTGAAGAGCATGAGGAAGGGTCATGAATTATGCGGGAGCATGTGTCAGTCAATCTTTTATTTCATATTTCTGTCATTGTTAATTATGGTTAATGTTGCTAAGTGGCAAGGGTAGTTACTAGCATAGATGTCTCCGAGTTTACGAGTTTGCGATTGTACATAAAGAAAATAAGTTAATTAGTTGTAAACTCGGACTTAGTACAAACTCAAGTAAACTCGCGAGTTAACTTACTGAGTTTATTGAGTTTACGATTTTAATATGTCAACTAGCTTATAAAGTTAGTAACATAATAATTTCAACTCAAGACTAAATAAGATATAGATAAGTTCTTTTTTCCATGAAGTCTTTACAATTTATTTTATTACAAGTTTGAATATGTGTAAAAAATAATAAAATTACATTTAATATTTACTTATTAAATAAAAGAAAATAAAATAAATATTATTTAATTAGTTATATTGAATAATTATTTATGTATGACCATCTTAAAATATTCATGTTCAGTATTACAAATTATGAAATATGAATAGCTTTTATTTGATTAAGTATAATTTGAATTATATTTGAAATTTTTTTTAATGTATATAGTATTTAAACTATAAAATTACATATTTTGATAACTATTTATTAATCGAGGCAAATTCTTACAAGTTTACATTATGATTCTACGTTACGAGTTTACCTCTTACTTACGAGTTTATCTAAACTCGTGAGTTTAACGACCATAGTTACTAGTGTCAATTATCACCTATAAGGGCACATGTGTCTTCTTTATTTTATAGTGATTATGTTGAATAAAATTATCCTTCTTCTGGAGATTAGTTCCCTCTATATGGACTATTTGAGTGTTTGAAATCCTGACATTCAATTTACTATCTCTATTTTGCTATTATTCATAGACAGTGACACCTATCATATATTAATATAAGTTTACATGGGTTGTTGAAATTCATACCTTCATTTCTTTCCACTCTCCACATGTTCTAATAATATTATGTATTTGCTTTTGTATAATTTTTACTATAATTGTGAAATATATGTCTATCAATATATATATATATATATATATATTATCTAATTGAATGACACGTAGTTTAGAAAGGTATTAGTTAATATAATTTTACCATGTACAAGTGAAGGTATATATGATATTGGTAAAATATGTGGAAGTATTATAAAATTTTATTCTATTGATCAATATAATTGTCATAACAAATGTATATACAATAAGTTTAACCAACACACATAGCATAAATGTTATAGCAATTATGGGCATCATACTACTAACACATTGAGTTCATTGAGTAGTGTGTACCTTGTTCACTTTCCATAATTTTTAGCAACTCTAAGGAGTAATAGTGGAAGTCAAAGTGAGTCTTGAAGATTCTTGCACAACTATGTATTTTGAAATTTGCAAATCAATCCAAAGGCCCTTCACACTGAGTCTATGCAATTGCTTAAATATTGCATATTCCAAATGTAGAATCACATCTTACTTTTTTTGTGTTGTGTCTCCATCTTCATGTCCAAATACTTGTTCTAGTTTGGATGCTTATTCTATGCATAAGATCTTTAGCTTCGGAAGCACACGACATGTGGACATAAGGAATAAGCATATCAACTTATGGCAATGTCAGATGAAGATTGTTATCAAATTTAGGAAGACATGTTGATCGACATTTGTCAAATTTTGATTTTCTTCATTATCTTCAATGATTTTGATAGTGATTCGGCCCAACGTAGTGGTGAGGAGGAGATCCAAAAGCAAAGTCAGGAGGAGGTCCATAGAAAGAGCAATGTGAGAAAGAACCTTCAAGTACTTTCATGGGCCAACGATTATGTGATGACTCAAAGGAGAAAATGTAAAGGGAATACATATATGTAATAAGTTAGTTACAATAATAGAGGGGTTCGATCCAATTTGCATGGGGTGCTAAATTCTATTTAGTAGGTTAGCTTTCGCTGAGAGGGTTTGGAAATGCTACCTTGCATATCTCTTCTGTAACTTTTGGAGATTCCTAGTCTTAAACTTAAGCCTTCTTTTATCTTCCTCTTCTTATATACTCAAACTTTACGTATCAACCTATTAATTTGGTACATTCATTGACCCTTTAGCAACACTATGGTGGGAGGGACATGATTTGCAAAGATAGATGAGGCTATTCGTGCATTGAATAAGGAAAATGCTGAGGCTTAGTGAGCTGTTCTTGTTGCACAAGCAGTGAATGATCAATGTTTTACATATATGGAATCCATGCTTTGTTTGATGGAAACCATCCTTCGGAGGATAGAGGCGGCATGTCCAAGCTCTCCTACTACAGCGCCTTTGAGCTCTACTTTCTTGGTTATGCCAACTGAATCTATTCAACACAAGTTACCTCTGATGAAGGGCATTAAGATCAAAATTTTGAAATTTCATTGAACCGATGTGGAGGATTGGATTTTCAAAGTCTAGCAGTTTTTTAGCATGTATAATACCCCTGAGCACTAACGCGTCATCATTGCATCGCTTCACATGATCAGCGCTACGTATAGTTGGTACAAGTGGATTCACAAAAATAACATTCATTTAGCATGGCTTAAGTTTATGGTGGTGTTAAACCAATGATTTGGACAGACCTTATATAATGATCTGAAAGTGGCATTAGATATGCTCAAACAAATTGGCTCTGTCGATGAATACCAAAAACGTTTCGAAAAACTTTCCATCCAAGTTTTTAGATTACTTGAAGAATCGATTGTTAGCTTTTTTATTGCTGGCCTCCAAAATGAATTGCAACAAGAACTCTTAGTCGCTTAGCCATTAATATATTTCCAGGTGGTCTCTCTTGCTAAATTATATGAACATAAATACCTTAAAGAATGAGGATATACTTTTCGGTCTAAAAATCCCTAGGTGGCTTTAAGTTGAATCCTAACATTAGTCATGAAACATCCTTTTCTAAGATCTTTGTTCCCAATACCTCTAAAGTCCTCACTAAAACATAGGCTCTGTTGTCATCGCCTTTTAAAATAACTGCTCTGCCCGTGACCCTGATTAAGAAACTTACTGCAGAGGAAATCAAAGTAAGGCATGATAAAGGCCTTTGTTATTACTGTGACGATAAATTTCACCTTGACCGTCAATGTAAGACCCAATGTCATGTACTAGTGAGCCCTGATGAGCTTACAACATTAACTACTATTGATACACATCCCATTGTAGTTGTCAATAATATTGAGACTGTGGATCAAGACCTATTACTAAAAGCATCCCTTGCGATTAGTCTTCATGCTCTTCATAGACATTCCTACCCTACCACAACCGTGTCATGGGCAAATGCAACAATATCCTTATGCTTATAGTAATTGACAGTAGTTGTACACTAAATTTCATCAAAGACTCTATCGTTCGTAAGTTAAAGCTCAGCCCTCAATTAGTTGAACACTTCTAAGTTCTAGTGGGAAGTGAGGCTGACATGTGGTGTCATTCGAAATGTGAAGGGGTGGAACTATTGATACAGGGCTTCTGATTACGGGTTGACTTATGTGCTATCACCCTCAATAGTGTTGATATTGTACTTGGTGCTCAGTGGCTGAAAACTATTAGTCTAATGCTCATGGACTATGATAAACTCTTCATTGAATTTTATTCACAGGGCTCAAAGATATTGTTACAAAGAGATAATTAGTTTTCCTTACAACCCCTACCAATAAAGTAGTGTTCAAAAATAACTGTGACAGCCATATTCACTCAATTGTCCAACTCTTCATACTATCTGATGAGGGCATCACCCAAGACCCTCCACTTTCTTCAAAACTAGACTCTATGCTTACTCAGTTCAACTTTATTTTCTATGAAACTATTAGTTTAACACCTTCCAGAATTTAGAAGCACAAAATTCATTTACTGGATGGCTCAAAACTGGTCAATGTTCGACCACATCGATATCCTTATTTTCAAAAAAGGAAAATTGAGAAAATAGTGGATGAAATGCTGCGTACAAGGATCATTCATCCAAGCTATAGTCATTTTTCTTCCTTAGTTCTTCTAGTTAAGAAAAAAGACAGTTCATAGAGGTTTTGCATAGACTATAGAGCTTTGAATAAGCTTACCATTAGAGATAAGTTTCTGATTCCCACCATAGATGAATTGCTTGATGAGCTTCATAGAGCCTGATTTTTCTCTAAACTTGATTTGAGGGTGAGGTACCGCCAAATTCGTATGCATGAAAGAGATATCTATAAGACTGCATTTCGGACACACCATGGCCATTTTGAATATCTCATGATGCCGTTTGGATTGACTAATGCACTGACCATGTTTCAGGCCATCATGAATCATACCTTTACTCCATTCCTACTGAAGTTTGTCACAATTTTTTCTGTTGATATTCTTGTAGACAACAAAACCAGGGAGAAACATTTAGAGCATTTGCAACATGTGTTATTGACCTTATAAAACCATTGGCTATTTGCCAAGCATTCCAAATGCCTTTTTGCTCAGACATTTATTGAGTATCTCGGACATATTGTTTCTATTAAAGGGGTCTAAACTGATCCTAAGAAAATACATGTAGTCATGGAGTGGCATGTGCCTATAACACTAACACAACTAAGAGGTTTTGTGGGGTTTACTGAATACTACAAAAAATTCATTCGACACTATATTATTATAGCGCAACCTTTAATAGAATTATTAAAACAATAATTTTTGGTGGAATGAAGTGGCCCAACGAGCATTTATTGAACTTAAACATCGAGTTTCCACAGCCTCTATATTGGACATTCTAGATTTCTCTCAGCTTTTAAAGTATATACTGATGCATCTACTGTTGGCATTGGTATTGTGCTGGTCCAATAACAACACCCATTAGTATTCTTTAGCAAGCATCTTACTCATACTATAAGGAACGCCTCAACTTATGTTTGCAAGCTTTATGCCATTGTTGAGGTAGTTTTTTTATTGGCATCACTACTTAATTGCCTGAAAGTTTTTAATTGTCATGGATCATTGAAGCCTGAAGCAGATGCTTGATTAGGTTATTTAAACACTGGCCCAACAGTTTTTCTTTTGCAAGCTATGGGTTACCAGCACGAGATTATATATAGGCCAGGAAAACTTAATGTTGTTACAGATGCTCTGTCACGATGCAATTTAGAAGAATAGTCCCTACACAAGTTAACTACCATTGTTGCTAATGACTTAAGCACTCATACATCACAACAAAGTACGCTATGGGATTTGATTTTGCAGGAAAATCTATCTCATCCTGCTTTGTCAAATTATAGAGTCACTCATAGAATCCTATACTATAAGGACCATGTATATCTACCCCATTATTCACCTCTCCTTAGTACGATTCTGCTTAAGTTTCACAATTACCCACTGGTAGGACATATGAGGCTTTGTAAAACACTCAAATTGATATCATCCATTTTTTTCTGGCCCAAAATGCAACAAATTGTTCATATATATGTATCCAAGTATCTTACATGTCAACAGATAAAGTACATTCCTTAGAAAATTTATAAGCAGCTGTAACAGTTGCCAATTCTAAAGCGGCCTTGGGAAGAGATTACAATGGACTTCATCACAGGCTTACTGGCTTCCTAAGGACATGTAGTGATCTTGGTCATCATTGACTAACTGACTAAGAATGCCCACTTCATTCCTTTATAACAACATTACATGGCTTCGTTGATTGCCACACTTTTCACTAACAGAGTTATCTGTCTACATGGGTTCCCGAAAGGAATAGTTTTCAACTGAGACATGTTATTCTTAAGTAATTTTTGGAAACAACTCTTCAAATATAGTGGCACAACGCTCAAGTATACCACGACATAACACCCGTAATCCGATGGGCAGAGTGACATCATGAATCGACGTTTACAATAATACTTACAATCTTTTGTCACTACAAACCCAAGCTATAAATTGCATATCTTGTTTAGGCAAAACTCAGCTATAACACTACTTATCATTCCTCCATCAAAATGTCTCCCAATGAAGCTTTATACGGTGTCCAACCATGCCACCCTGTTTTATATACTAATTTAAACTCTTTAGTTGAATAGGTTGATTACTTGACTTCAGATAGAGCGGTTGTGATATAAGTTCTCTAGCATAATTTGGCAAAATCATAATAGTTGATGTAGAAATATGCCAATGGTAAATGCCAACTTAAAGACTTTAACGTGGGAGACATGGTATGGATGAAGTTGCACAAATACCATCAACTTTCAGTTATTGCCCCAATCAATTTTAAACTTAGGAAGCGATATTTTGAGCTCTATAAAGTGCTGGCAAAGGTGGGCAAAGTGGCATATCAACTGGAAATTTCGCTGCATTCCATAATACACCCTATATTCCAAGTTAGCTTGTTGAAGTTGTTCGTACAAGACCCAACTCAAATAGTTTTAGGTAGTGTGCCTTTTCAAATGAAAGCTATTGGTGACCCATATGCAATCATAACTGTTAAAGAGGTTGAGATTGATGGTCATTGTGTTAAACAGGTCTGAGTAAAGTGGTCTGGCTCTCTTGAGAAGATGTTACATGGGAAGATGTAGCCACTATTAAATAGCTTTTTCCTTATATCAAACTTGAGGACAAGGTTATTCCGGGAAGGGGTGGTAATTGATAGTGATTCGGCCCAATGTAGCGGTGAAGAGGAGATCTAAAAGTAAAGTCAAGAGAAGGCCTACTGAAAGAACAACGTGAGAAAGAACGTTTGAGTACCTGTATGGGCCAATGATTATGTGATGATTGGAAGGAGAAAGCACAAAGGGAATACATGCTTGTAATAAGTTAGTTAGAATAACAGAGGGGTGGGGTCCACTTTGCATTAGGGGCCAAATGCTATTTAGTTAGTTAGCTTTCGCTGAGAGGGTATGGAAATGCTAGCATGCATAGCTCTTCTGTAACTTCTAGAGATTCCTTGGTATTGAACTCATGATTTCTTTTATTTTCCTCTTCTTATATACTCAGACTTTATGTATTGATCTGTTAGATTTCCTTCAGTTCCTTACAATTTTTCACGTGTAGTCTTTTCAACTATGGTAGCTCCTTAAGATGAATGCAGGGATGATAACTTTCAAATTTCCACATTCTCAAATTTCTAACTAACCAAGATTTTGAAGGCATAAGAAATTATTGGGACCTGTCCATATATGCCAAAACTTTGGTAAATTATATAATCGTAAGTTTTTAAAGTTTGATTTCATTTATTGTCCAATGTTATGAAGCCTTTCAAGATGAAAGATGACATCAATTTTATTGTTTTCCAAAACAAAAAGTGATTGTAAAGTTTCTAGTTAGGTGAGAACTGCCTTCACTAGATCCTACAAAAGTATTCAAATTGAGAGCACTGTGTGTATGCACATAAAGTTTTGAAAAAGTGTTCTTTGTTTCTTTGATAATTTAAATAACATAAATGGGCTTAAATTAATTTCATTTACGAGCTGAAAAATGAAAATTTTAGTTTTGTTGCATGCTTCTTTATTACATTATTTAGTTTCCAATATGAAATAAATAAACAAAACAAAAATTCTAAAAAATGTGATTGAAGTGAACATCATTCTATTATATAAATCAATGAATGCTAGTATTTCATACATTTAAAATTGCAATGATTATGTATAATACAAAAACTATATTAAAAAATATATTTAACAATATTATGGTAGAAGTATTAGTACCTTTGAGGCTATATGATCTCCTTGTCTCCATCCAGAGCTTGCAATCCAATGATTGATAGGCATGATGTTTAATGTAGCATGCATCCAACTCCAAGCTTCTCAAAGATGGCCATGTTAGATAATAATTTTGACAAATGCTAAAAATATTAAGCAATGCTAGGAGAGAAAGGTATCTTAAAGCTGAAAACTATAAGATGTAAAACTTGTTTGGACTCGAATTATCATATTGGACAAACACACTCTTCAATTTATTAGCTTTAACTATATTTATTACCTCCAATTTTCCAAGGCTTTGAACAAAAGAGACAGGCATTAAGTATTCAAGTTCATTGCATTGGTGAACAAATTTTTTTTTTTTTTAACTTAGGGAATGCAAATCTATAAGTCCTTTGATAGTCACTATCATCTACAACTGTCTAATTTATTATATGTTCAAGTGAATCACATTTGGATATCTTTAAGACCTCTAATTTTGCGAAAAGGTCTTGAGGACATTGACCATTACACAAAGTTTTCAAATGCTTCATCCCTACAATAGTGAGTTGAGTCAAACTGGAGATGATTCTTGCTAGATCCATATAACTTCTAGTGTTTAAAATAAACTCTATCTCGTTTGAATCATGGAGTGAAAGCATAGTCAACTCATACACACCTCCTCCTATTGTCTGAACCATGTTAGGGATGATATTTTTACAACTTCTATGAATTCCCTTAAAACAAGAACTTCTGCTCTTTGCATCAAATTCATAATTGTTGCATTTAAGATCCAAATATCAAAATCTCTAACAGATAAACTTCTTGTAATAGGAAAAATCTGTCAATAAAAATATCCACAATTTTTTTCCTATATTTATACAATAACTTTCCAAAGCTAGTGTAGGTCTAATTTTATCAAAGAGTTCAACGCCATTTTCACCTTAGTCCTCCCAATACATTATATTATTTGCACAAAAATATAATACTTCTAATTGTGAACACCTTTCAATCACTTCATAAGGATTCCTCTGAATTTCTCATCTCTATAAATCTAATAAGTTCTAATTTTTTTTAGTTGTATAATACATTTTGGTAGTTCATCAAAGGAACAATCCCATAATGTTAAAGACTCAAGACTTTCTAGGCTTTGTATAAAAGAGATATCACCTAATGACCATCTATCCAGGAATAGAGAACAAAGATTATTCATCAATTGGATTGACATTGACAATCGTAGAATCAGAGTTTTTGGTCTTCCTTTTCAACTGTTTCATGTATTAGCGTAGAAAGTAATGCAAGAATATATTTTCTCTCTCAATTTAGTTCCTAGGCCGAGGCATTGGAGGCCAAGAAACCAAGGAAATACTAGCTTGAATTATCGGTAGTGAGCTTGCCTAATTTACTCCATTTTAGTCCTTGATATTTGATGATGTATTCTTGCCATAGTGGCAGGCACAATAGTGCATTTGAGCAATTGAATTGTTTGCTTGGGAAGCAAATATTTTGGCATGCATGTTGCAGTTTTTGGATCCATGATTAATGTGAATTCTAGCTCATTATTGGTAATATGATTACACATCTTATATCATTGCCTAAATGTGGTGAAATTATCATGTCTAACTATTGAGATTTTCTTGATATCTCACCCCTTTGTTTCACTAATAATCTTAGGCCAACATGACACTAGTTGATATGTTTAGATTTGTACTTCATTATGATACATACTCCATGGTTTTTACCCATATGGTATATAATGTGGGTGGCGAGATTCTCAACGATATCACCACAAGGAGGCTTGGCGTAGGTGAACAATACTTTGCCGAGGAGACTAAGCCAAATGCCAGGGAGACTGCCAAATGTGACTCTTGTCATGTTTTATAGGCCTTTGAATATAGTTTAGTATGGAAGAGGTGGAAGCACTATGGATGTAATATGTTTAATGGCAAATTTCCAAATTTTGTAATGTATTATAATAGGAATTTGCTATTTGGATATGTAATGTGTGATGGGATGTTGTAATATGGGTTTAACCTGTCTTTGTATGGATGTAATCTAAGTTGCATGACTAAGTTCATCTATATATTTTACTAAGGTTGTTTCTCGGCCATGGTGTGTATAAATTGAAATAGTTTAAATTTCATATTATATATAATATGTGATAAGAATGGAATATGTATGGCTAGGTGATATAAAAACAAAAGTGACATGAATGATAGCTAGAAAAGGAATAAGAATCTATGTAAAGTTGATTGATAGGGAATCTATAGGTATATATATGATATTTGTATTTACTTGGATTCAAAATAAAATAATAAAATATAATTAGGGACTAAAATGTAAAAAATAAAGTTAAGAAGATCAAAATACAAAGTTATTTATGGACATGCCTTACATGAGTAGGACTTAGATGCAAATAATTCATTTCTCACATTAAAGTCAAAAATATAAGATTAAGGACCAAATTAAAATAAAAAGGTGAAGATTGGATAAAATATTGTTTGTATAAATTGTACATGCACATTTACGTATGATTTGCTTGAAAGAGCTTTGTTGGTTAGTGCATGTGATAAATAGGTCTTATAATTACAAAATTGCCATAAAGGTTGATTTTCAATTTGTATTCATGCATTATAAGTTAATAAATTTGTATTTAGTATACATATAATACTTATTTTGTACTAATATACTATATGATTCGTTAATAGTTTGTAAATAAGAGTTGGAACTATTAAATATGTTTTTTGTTAAGTGAATGAATTAATATAAGGTTCATTGGTTAAACATTATTTGAATAATGTATATTTTCCTAAAGGTTGTTCACTTTGTTATGTAAGTTATTATATGATGTAAAAAAGAAATATTTGTGTAAGCATTATTGGTTGGAAAAGTATTTGCAAAGTAGATAAAATGTTACTTTCTATTTAGATATTAGTAAGAATATGTTTTGTTGTAATAAGTAAAAGTAATTGTCACTAAATTTTAATAAGAATAGTTGGGTTTGATATTTGAAATTGTTAAACTTTACAAATGATTAAATATTAATATGTATTGTTCTAAATATAACCGTTGATAAAGCTTAGAATCAAATTGTTTTGTAAGCATTATGGTTTGTTTGTAAAATATTATTACGTTTCCTAGAATTTGCTGTCTACTAAATAAAATAAAATAAAAACCATATTTACACCATTTCAAAAATCCTCAGAATTTCCAGATTTATTATTTCCCATGTCCTCTAATAACTAGAAAATTTTGGGCAACACACTAGTAGATTTGCTATTAAACTAAGCCATTTTTTTAAGATTATGCCTCATTTTCGAACTCCAATCTGTTTGGGCTTTGTTAAAGATGCAAACAATATCCAAATCACTTGAAATTTAACAGAGAGCTTCCCATATAGCTTATTAAGCTTCAGTTAAATTTTGAGTCCCAAACTCTAGGTTTGACCCTTGAAAAGAACCATTTTAGAAGAGTGTCTAGTATGTCATGACCTGACAGTGCAGGTACTGTTTTAAATTAAAGTCCCTACCAGTCCTGTTCCAAATATCTCCAAATTTTCCAGATCATTTTCTTAACATGTTAAGACTTCTCATATAAAATTTCATGAATTTTTGAAGCCGTTTACTATTTCTTCCAAACTAATTTCTTAAACAGTGCAGATTACATCATAATGTGTTATCCACTTTCTAGTTTGTATCCTATGTTCAATTCAAGTACAGCTTCATATTTAGTTCTTTCATCTCACAATTCTTTTGTTAATTCCCCTCTTAATCAGCCCTTGAAGTCCTCCCACTGAAAGAGAACCAAAAGAGATAGGACAACTATAATTCTCTTAACAAGCTCAATCTAACCTATTTACTTCAATTCTATTCTACCAAAATTTTCTTCCTAAACAAAATGAATAAATAACACACTGAACTCTTACCTGATAGCGTTCCTTCTCTTGTTTATTCAGCTTCTTTGAGCTTGTGTCTTCCGTAATTATTTTCTGCTTAAGAAACATAGCATCATTCCTCCATCTTTTCTCGTTATAATTATCTTTCCAGCACCTTTGTTTTTTTTTTTTCTCCTGCTCTATGACAGAACCAAAACTGCCATTTAATTCCTCTGAATCCTACATATTCATGCCTCACCTAATGTGCCTGAGCCCCTATTTATACACACATTCATTGGTCTTTTCTGTCATTTGAGTGCTACTGTTTGCTTCTCAAACTTCAATCATTTCGTGTTTCTCTCCCATAGCAGCTTAGTATCCCTTCCGTCTTCAATTCGCTGCCAACTGTCACCTAATTTCTCTAACTGAATTCTGCTCTTGACCCATATTTTGGTGACTAATCCTTTTATTATATGAATCATCCACGTAAGCCTTTCTATTTTGCCACAGTATCATACCACCTGTCATCCTTCCTTTTCTTCCTTTAATGAGAAGCTTCTTAGCCGTGTAGTATAGCTTCTCAAATAGAGCGTTCTTCCATCTAGTAATCTTGTACTGCCAAACTACCCTAAATATAGCTTGCCAACTGTTTTGTTTTTCTTCAACTTTGCTTCCACGTTTGTTAATACCCATATATATACACTCATATGCTACTTATTATTATAGGTTATTTAATCATTTTCTCCTCTACATCCATCATTATACCATATATTAGGTGTTAAAAGGCTGAGTATAATGAGTGTGGTGCTTTTTTTTTTTTTTTTTGTTTAGTTATCTCTCCTTTATTCTCTAGTAATGCCACGACATATCTCCTTATCTTCACTCAAGCCCTTCATTCTACTTTGTTCATTTTCCTAAGAGCAGTGACATTCATTCTTACTTAATTTGTCAATTTCTTTCTCATGATTAGTAGAAAATGGAATTAATATATTTCTTCTTCACGTATGATCCAAATATTTTCCAAGTTTTCTAAGACTCTTATATATATAGACATATACATTCACACACTAGTTGTTAAAATAGCAAATCAACTCATTAAACTTGTCGATTCTACATTTTTATGTAAAGAAATCGATTTAACTCACTCGTAAAATTGAAATCGATGTAGACTTAGTCAAACTCGTATAGAATTGATTAAATTCAGGTAGATTCGTCAAGTTTGACCAAAGTCAAGTAAATTAATTTTTGTTTTGTTTTAAGTTTTTGGCCCCAAATATGAATAATCTAACATTCCAATCAACTTTTTAAAAAAAAGTAATTAATTTTAAGCTCAATTCAATTATTTCAACCACTAAATATAAAAAAATTATATCACAAATATAATTACATTATTATGACTCTAATACATTCTACTTACAATTATGGCAAATAATGTATTACATTGTGATTAAACATTTAACTCTACTTTCAATTTTTAAAATTTTTTTAATTGCATAGCTTAAAATACATTATATATATATATATATATATATATGTATGCATTTAATATTTACTCTAACTTGTTTACATTATTATTACTATTAAATTACTATTATTTTAAATTTTAATTACTTTGAATTTTTATATTAGTAAGTATTATAATAACAAAGTTTGCCTTTAATTTTCGTTTAATAAATTTAATCTCAACGCTTTCCAAAAAATTTTTAAACTCAATCTCTACCTAATTAATTATAATTAAAAGTTTTATGATTCAAGTATATTTTCTTAATAATTTTTTTATCATTTCCTAGCTCTATAATTTGGGTTATTATAATAGTATTTTGTATATATGTATGCATTTTTATTTGTAATTTTGAAATTTAATTATGTTTAATTGCTATTTATTAATAAAAGTAATTTCTTACAATTTTATGTTACGATTTTAAATTATGAGTCCACATCCCCCTTTACCATTTTGTCTAAACTTGCAAATTTGACAACACTTATGTATATATATATATATATAATTATTAGGCCAATATTTATCACATATATCCTGAATTGTCAATTTGCTACAAAATTTCTAAAATGATATAACTAATTTAGGATAATAATTAATATTTTAAAATCCTAATTAGTCCTTATTACTAACAACAAATTGTCATGTGGAAGACTTGTAAATTACTAATTTATGGCAAAGATAATTCCTAGTTAAATAACCAAATAATAGCTTATTCAAGATATCTTTGGAGTATATTACTAGAATTCATTTTTAAAGTATTTTAATTAATTAAATTCAATTTCCCATTTAGGAAATTTAATCATGTAACTTAATCTCATTGTCTAATTGCCCTTAAGTTTTTGTAAAGATATCCTTTTAAGAGAATCTTCCCAAGTAAATTTTAGGATGTTACATTTGATGTATGCCTCTTGAGACTCAAAACTCACAGCTTCTCCATACCTTTGAGAAAATCATTGTTAGATCTACACCATGGTCTGACTTTGTAGAGACATGAAGTAATTAACTTAAGTTTAGGACAATCCAACTTAGGAGGAAACTTATCCACTTCATCAAACCATAAATATCTTACTTTATCATCCTTTATAATCATATCCTCTCTAAATGCCTTCATACTCTTTTCTTGTCCCATAATCAACTTATTATTTTTCTTCACTATTTATAGGGCTACATCACGAACCAGGTCATGCATTTGATAGAATTTTCTTTTTTATAAATTTTTAGCAACAAACAACAATCTATAAGCTTTTTTATTTATTTATTTATTTAATCACATGATTCCTTGCCCTTTTATATGATTGAATTTCTCCAACCAAACCTAGCCCTACTCCAATTATGGTTAATTCATCACCTAAAATTTCATAATCTTCTAAAAATATAGAACACAACAAGGAGAGTGATTTAGCTACTTCATCCTTTAGATTATCATAACTCAACTGAAGACATGTGTAAGGATTTTTTAGACCTTCCTCAATATCCACTGAACTTGAATCTCTCAATGTTTCCAAAGCTTCTTCCTATTCAACTTGAGGTTTTCCCTACAAAGTCCCGGCCACAACAACGATTGGAATAGTTAAACTGCCTCATTCTTTTGTAATTTCTTGTGCCAAGCCCTTCAAGGTATCAAAGTCATAATGAAATGTCCCTGCATACTTCTGAAAGAGAGTCCATGCTTCATCCTCATTTAAACCCTTCAAGTGAACCACGCTTTTGCAGTTCATTACTCTACAAACATCAATTTTTCTTGTAGTTTAATTTTCAGCAACAGGAATCCCTATGACCTCTAAATCAAGCTTTTCATATACATCATCCAGAATTATCAAAAGCCTTTCTCCACCAGTTAATCTCATGAACAAGTGTCTAGCTCTCTCTGTTTCCTCTTCCTCTTTGAATTCCAGATCCAGTTGGTTTGCAATTTTTTCTTGAATTTTTCTTATATCAATGGTATTAGACACCACAACAATGACAACCTTGTCTAAAATTTGCCCTACTTTACCCACTTGTTTTGCCATGGTCATTTTTCCACATCCCCCCATGCCATGCAATCCAATCATTTGAACCTTATCATCTTTTAGTGCCTTCAAAAGTCTATCATAAGCCACCTTTCTACTGTCAAAGTGTAGTAAGCCTTCCGAAGAAAAGTAGTTCATGCCTACAAGTGTAGGAAGTCGAGAAAACTGTAAGAATTCAATTTGTCTATGCTTTGTAAGTTCAATGGTCTTCTTTCCTAGCTTCTTGGCTAGACTATAATGCTTGATCAAGTTAGGGCAACACTCAAGACAAGACGTTTTCTTTCTATTCTTTGCTTTTTCTTGTAGCTCTACTACTTTTGCTACAAGAGAGTCTGCTTCCTTTAACCATTTTTCAACATCATTGACAATTTTCTCAGTTTTTTTCTTAGCCTCTTTAAAATGATCTTCAACACTCTCTATTTTCAATTGCAAATTCTGCTTTTCTATTTCAAGCTCTTTAATATACTTGTTGAAGTGAAAAAGATAACAAGTTTGAAGTATTGTTGCATCCACTAACTTGCTCACACTCTCGGCTACAAGAGAGGCAGCAATTTCCGTTGCCACTAAAAGTGCAACTAAAAAAGCCATAATAAAAAAAAATGCAAAAGCATTGTAGTTAGAACTTAGAAATAAAGCCCCAAAGGGTATTGTTATAATTTATGCAATAAAAATCATGAATTCATATTATACAAGAAGTCATAATAAACTAAGAACAAGCTAAAATAGTGGTACAAATGACAAGTATTAGGTACATATATGAGATAATCATAGCTTTGGCATGCTATGAAATTATGATAAACGCTTAGTATTTGACTTAATTAAACATTGAATTTGGTTGGAGGAAAATTAATTATATGAAGATTTGGAGTTTGTGCCAAATGTCCAACTGAGTGCATAAAAATGCAAAAGCTCGTAATTTTTTGCGGAAAAAACATTGATAGACATTTGTCATGATAAGCTAATTAATTAATATATTAAAGACAGTGCATATGACAATAACTAATTTTAGAGAAAAATTTTTATACGAGAAAAAGGTGATAATTTATCGACGTAAAAGATTTCATGTATTTAGTTTTATTTTTCTTTTGAATACAACCTCCTTGTTCCAATCGAAGCAAAAGTTTTTTTAAATGATAATTAGCTCTATTTAAAATTGATATATTTTCATCCATACACTATCTATTTTAGTCAAATAAATGATTTTTTATGAGTTATATGTATTCTATAAGAAAGGGTAAAATTGTACGTATAATTAAGTAATCTCTTATAGAATGAAAAGTAATTAACCCAATGATATATGTATGTAGAATATTGAATTCAAAAGAAAAATTCGTAGGTCAACTAATTCTCGAAATTATCTTTATCGTATGCCAAACTTTTCTATAATAGAGTGAAAAAAAATGCGATATTGCAAAATCAATAAAATCTCAATAAAAAATAAGAATTAATCAAAGAATTATTGAATAAAATATATGATCAAAATTGATAAATCAAATATATCGAAGGGTTTTTGATCCAATGTCTTGATTGAAATTTCCTGCATGTTAAGTTCTTCAGAGTTCAAATCATGTATTTCTTAGTTCAAATAATATTAATTTTAAATATATTGACTCTTTTATGAAGTAATTACTATTTTTTTTTCATATTCAATAAAAAATATCTAAATACTGAGTAAAATCAAAGTTTTTATGAATCTGTACCGAAGAACAATAAGAGCATATATGCTAATACTGACGAACACAAGAATAACGTCTAAAACAGATTTGTATAAATTTTGAATTAGTAGATTAGAATGACCATATACAATTATCAATAATCTAATGACTCAAAATTAAATATGTACAACAACTATCGTAACAGAGCAGACATTGCAAAACCAAAGATAACTTTTACCTCTCTATAATTAGCCCTTCTTCTCCAATTTCCGGCAGCCAAGAAACATAAACATTAATTTCTGTAATCTCTCAAACTTTCATAAGTATTTGAATCAAGTCTCTCTTTTTTATTAAATGGTCATGATGGAAGTCTTCGTTTCGTAAATTTAATACTATAATTTTAAAACAAATAATTGTACTCATCAACTATGATTATTAAATGAACTTACTTATATTTTTGTAAGACACAAATGCCCCTTTAGCATTGAACTAATACATTTTCTTTATTAGAAGTGGCAAAATTATACTTCTGGTCCTTATAATTTCATTCAATTTTTCTCTCAGTCCTTATAATTTGAAAAATTATAATTAGGTCTTTATAATTTAAATAATTATCAATTTAAATCATTATTTTTTTGCCAATACTTTGTTATATATATAAACTAATTTTACTTTATTATCTTTTTTTATCTCTTTTATTATTATAAATTATAAATATTTTAAAGTGTCAAGACAATATATAATTAGTTATACATTTGCAAAATTTAACAAAATATTAACATAATTTTATCAATAAGGACTAAATCAAAAAATTTACAAAATATAAGGATCCAATTATGAATTATAAGGACCAAATTAAAAATTAAATGAAACTACAGAAACATAAACTAAAAGTATAATTTTTCAATTACAAATTTTAAATCAGCAACTGCACGACAGCTTCCACATATAAAATTTTATAAATCTTGGGAAGCTATAAAGAAGACCCAGCAATCATATATTTCCACTTGAAAATACTTTAATTTGCGTTCTCTATAAAATTATTAATCTTGAGACTATCCAAAATGCTAATATATTCCCACTTGAAAATATTAACCTGCTTTCTCTTTCTGTCCCCATTCTTTCGTTTCCAAGCATTTCGTTCATACATATTTTATATTTCTCGGTATTTTAATTTAAGATAATAAAATGTATCACGACAGTAATAACTTAAAAATGTAATGCAAGTGATAAAATTTGACCGAATTAGAAATTCAAAAGATTGTAATTTTTATATGTTTTACAAGGCATCTTATATATGCCTATATGTCATAATCCTATTGTGCTAAAATATTTTGGTGATTTGTCACAACCTCAAGATACACCGGAATTGGATAAATCTCGCCACTTTAAACTTATTGGACAAAGATGACCAAGATTAAGGGAGTAGATCAGATCAAATTGAATTTAAATAGAAGGTTCCAGTATGTATATGTGTGTGTGTGTGAGAGAGAGAGAGAGAGAGAGACATCTTTAATGCAATTATAATATTAAATGCACTGGTGCACCCAATGATGTAGCAGGGTAAAAATTCGTTACATAACACTAACATGTAATTTTTTTAATGACTAGACATTGACTGTGTATTATTTTTTGAATTTATATATAAAGTTATGTAATTTTGTGATTTTAATTTTTAACTCAAACAACGACAATACTAAAATTATGTAATTGTCAATATCCATATCAACATCATATGACATATTTTTTCTTGCCATGTTGTGAGTGCATCGATGCACTCATTATTGTGATTACACCAAAGATTTTACTATATATATATATATATCAAAAGGATCAATTTGGCTAAGTTTCTTTTGAAATGCAAACCTTTTGAAATTTCTATAACTGATTACCTATTATATAAAATGAAAGAGAGCTCTATTCTTAGAAAAATAAACAACCAAATATGAAATTAAGTCAACATGTCCTAATAATATTTGTATATGCTAACTCTAGATGATCTTTACTACAAGTTGTATCTTTATTCTTAGTTTTAGTTAATTATTTCAAGAACAATCAACAAAAGTCCCATATTCATAAAAAATAACAAAAGAAAATATTTTACATTTCATCAATCTCTCAACAATTTCAAGCTATTATGGCCTAGACATTTCAATTAGAAATATTAAAATACCCTGATTAAGTCATTTTGCCATTTGACTCTCTTACTCCCTTGTCATTCTTCTTCGGTGTTGTCACTGTGCATATCGCCTACTGGAGATTTGGAGCATTTTCCATCCCCATTCAGGGCTGCCAAAGGACGTCCAACGTTGCAGCACCACTGCTAGCCTAAGTATGACCTTCATCGCCTCCATGTGGCCAGAAATACTGCGATTCTTGGCAAATAAATAGTGGCCGAGTTTTGGCTCAAATTTCATGAATCTAGTGCGTTTAACTTTGATTTAGCTTAGGAATTTGGTTTTTCAATGAATTTTGGCTAAACCCCTGCCCTAATCACCAATCAATTTGATCAAAATAGCCTTAAATTGAAGAACCTTAATTCGTGGCATTGTTCTTTCAAAAAAAAAAAATTGAGCTCAATCTAGGGAGATTGCTTCAAATTGAGTTATAATTTCATATCATAGGTAAATTTTGCATTCTTCTCCCTTGGAATCACTTATCAATTGTGAGTTTTAGCTTCCGGATTGAAAAACCCCCAAATTATATGTGTAATCTTGTAAGTAGGTGAAATTCAAATTTTTGGGCTTCTTAAACTATTATGCATATAAGAAGTGATTTAAGATTATTGGAAGTTTTATTTTGAATTATAAGTTGAATTTCTAATTTTTCTTATTTTTCCTAGACTTTTTAGAGAGAAAAAGAGAGGAAATTTGAATGGGAGATCTTATGGGGCTTGATTAAATAACATTAAACATAATGTAAGTTGAATGAAGGATTTTGGAATTTGATTGAATGATCTTAATGAAGACATTAGTGTTGATGGTGGGTTAGTGGAATTTTATTAAGTTCATTAAATAAAATTAAAGGCCATAAGCATTTTTTAGGTATTATCAAAGAAAGTGGGCCAAAAATTTGATTTCTTAAGATGTTGAGAGGTAAGAGGGGCAAGTGGAATTGAAAAAGTTATGGGTTAAAGGTGAATGAATGACTAGATAAATATGTAGATAGAAGGATTAAATGGTTAAATTATTCATGAATATTAGAGATTAAGAGTATTTTATTTAATATTATAAGTGGCTAGGACAATTGTTAACAAGGGAACGATAAACAGGGTTATAAAGAGATTGGTATAATCCTCAGGTGAGTAGATATTATTAACTATAATTGTTTTTTGAATTTCAAAATTTTCCTTTTGTAAATCAATGATTTTATTCACTCTGATTCCCTAGGAATAGACTTCCTAAGATAGTTAAATCCTTTCTTGAGAATTATTATGATTTTTTCAAGAAATCTATTGGATTTTATTATAAAGTTTCTTTTACAATTGTATTGAATTATGTATAATGATTACAATATTGACTGACTTTTGAAACCTTTTGAGGAAAGTGAATTATGTTTCATTCTTAGAATATTTGAAATAAACTAGTTATATGAAATGATTTTGTCAGTTATTTGATTTTTTTGGAAATTTGGAGCTTTACTGTTTGAGAGCATTAGTAATGATTTCATGGTTATGAGTGAAGTTATTTTCTAGAAATTTTATCCCATACAAAACCTTGTAGCTCATGGCAGTAGGTGTTAGCCATGGTACGCCATGAACTGTATTACTGTACTGAGGTTTTATGTCGTACCACTGACTGTATGTGAGCCAATATGCTCACCATTGCTACTGTATTGTACTACTACCACTAACAAATGTTGGTATAAGATTATTGATGTATTGTTTGGTTATGTGGAATGTCTTTCCAATAAAATGTTTTGAAAGTTCAGGGTTTATAAATGTTTATTATTAATTTTCTATTTTGTAAAAGGATTGTGAAATATTCCATCATCCTCGTCTATTCTCCTCTTGATATTTACTCACTAAGTAACTGCCACTTACCTTTATTTCTCTATATTTTTCAAATAGCAGTGTCGAACATGTACCCTCATCCACCGTATAGTGTTGGATTAGATTCCTTTAGTATGCTTCGCATTATCTACAAGCATAGTTATCAAACTCGTGAGTTTATTATCTGAGTTTATGAATTTACGATTATTCGTAAAGAAAACGAGTCAACTCATTGTAAACTCGGACTTAGTACAAATTCGGGTAAACTTGCAAATTAACTTATCGAGTCTATTGAGTTTACGATTTTAACATGTTAACTAGCTTGTAAAATCAACAACATAATAATTTAAACTAAAGACTAAATAAGATATAGACAAGCTTCTTTTCCATAAAGTCTTTACAATTTATTTTATTACAAGTTTGAATATGTATAAAAAGTAATAAAATTACATTTAATATGTACTTATTAAATAAAATAAAATAAATATTATTTAATTAGTTATATTGAATAATTATTTATGTATGACCATATTAAAATATTCATATTGAGTATTATAAATTATGAAATATGGATAGTTTTTGTTTGATTAAGCATAATTTGAATTACATTTGAATAATTTTTTTAATGTATATAGTATTTAAACTATAAAATTACATATTTTGATAACTATTTATTAATTGAAGTAAATTCTTATGAGTTTATGTTACAAGTCTATGTTACGAGTTTACTTCTCTCTTACGAGTTTACTTAAACTCGTGAGTTTAACAACCTTGTCTGCAAGGGCATGAGCTTCTTTTATTGCAAATATAGTATATATTGAACTCTAGTGGCTCCCTATGTCGCAAGTAGGGTTTTGTAAGTTATATATATATATGTATGTATGTATGTATGTATGTATGTATATATATACATACTGGAACCTTCTATTTAATGACATCCGTGCCAATAAAGAAAATGATACCAAAAGTGTGTGTATATATGTATATTAAAAAATAAAATATGAAATATAAAACATGTAAACATGCAACACCAAATGAGTATATGAGCATGTTAATCAAGTAACATATTATAATTGTTGTGAGTCCAGGGACTCAACATACTCATCTTTCCTCCATCTCCTTTGATTTTTACTTTTATTCTCATTATTTCACATGCATTATTACATGATGAAAATTCTAAAACATGCTTTAGTATCCCTTTGGACTTTATTCATTTAGGACAACAACAAAAATATGACAGATCATGAACTCATTTCATTCATCCTTCCTATGGTGTGCAAAAAATCCAAGAAATGGAATTTGAATGGAGAAGAAAGACGTCTAACCTCTAAAACCAGTGTTCTGCATTAGGCTCCCTCTTCTGTCTTCTCCTTCTTCGTCTTCCTGCTCTTCCTCTTCTTCTTCTGCTATGTCCGACCCTCCCTTGGCATTCTTTCACTGCTTCGATCTCAGTTTTTCTCCACCATTTTCTTTTGTTTTCCGCGAGCAAGAACAGGGTTCGTCTCTCTTCTATTTTTAACCGAAAGCCTCCTCCTTTAATCTATGCTTTCTAACTGCAAACACAGAGTAATCTCCCCGCGTTTGTAATCCTTCTGAGCTTACACTCTGCCGGTTTGGTCTTCATTTTTTCTCGGTTCGAACTCCCAAGCTCGAGAGCCCTTTTGTTCTGCTTTCGGAGCCCCAAGCCAGGGATGTTTTCTCTTTCCATTATTATTATTATTATTATTTGTTGCTTCTTTCTTCTTCTTTTTTCCACTTCTATTTTATCTTCTTTTGTTTTTGTGTTTTTTGTTTCTTATTTTTTAAAAATATTTTACATTTTAATATCCAAAATTTCAATTTTTGTTAATTCTTTTATTTTTAAATTTGCATTTGTCAATTTTTATTTTAATTTTAGATGGGGTGTTCACAACAATTCCAAAATAAGGCCCACTTAATCATAGAATTCCATCTAAAGAAAGGTTTATTAGGTATATGTGTGTATATATATGCAATATTTAAAATTATATATATAAATAGACATACACAAACTTAAGCTTTCGTTTGCTTGCACTTATGGTTTTCCTAACAAGTAATTATACATATATATATATGTGTGTGTGTGTGTGTGTGTGTGTGTGTGTGTGTGTATTTATATTATGGTGAATTCTTTAGTGTCCTCAAGCGTTTGAGGGCATGGAGGTGGATGAATAAATTGATGCCACGTGTTAAACAAATTAAAAGGAAAAGTAAATGGAACAAATAAAAAACACACATCATAATTTTTGTATTTACATTGTAACCCTTATTAATTATTTGTTATACAATATTTTCTAATATTAATAAACTTTACACTTTGGCTACACATAATATTTATTTAATTCCTAACTAAATTATTTTTCCTTGTTTTCCTCTCATATTCATGCAAAGCTAAATCTTGTAGTATAGGGGTTTTCATCCTGAATAAATTCTAGTAAGAAACCATCCTAATTATATTTCCATACTGAGCAAGTACAAAAAAAAATGAAAGTATAAAAAATAATGATTGTTCAAGAAATGAAGGAAATGACAATTGGAAAACCCTAAAAAGAAATGGAGGATATAAAACCATGAATGAAATATATGACACATTGACTTACTACTTCACTTTAGAATTATACAATGCATACAATCCTAAACTAACTATAGATCATACTAATAACAAGTAGAGATGGCCAAACCAAACAAGTAAAAACATAATCATTAACAATTGACTATGGATAATCATAACAATTTAGTTTGATTTGAAACATAATAATAACAAACCAAACAAAATCTTAAGGTTTCCACAATACCCTAAAAAAAAAAAAAAGTAGCCTAACATCATGGAAAGTGTAACATCACTAATTTAATAATCTTGAATATAAGCTAAATTATTTAGGGAAAATCATAAAAAATTATACAAGAATAAATATGTCCAATTGAATCATTTAAAGAAAACAACATATAGCTTAGTTTTAAGGCATAGGGGCAAAATGATCGTTTTGAAAAATGCTAAAGCTAAAATGGTCATTTTGAAAAAAGCCCAAGGTAAAATGGTAAATTTACGAGGAGGGACATGTGGCATTAACTTAACATGTAGGGCCCACACCATAATAAAATATTAGATATCCGTGGGGACCATATCATAATAAAATATTAAATATTCATGGGACCTACACCATAATTATATCTTAGATAATTATGATTTGAGATTGAATTACAGCCGTTAGATTAAACATAAGTGGTTAAATCCTAACCATCGATTTCTCTTTAAATATCTTACACCCTACCCCTTTTCTTCACACAATTCCCTACATTCCCCCCATACCCATTTCACTCACTATCACCTTTCCACTCCACACTTAGATCAAGAAGGAATGAAGCAAGAAGGAAGGGGGCAATTTCAGGAGAATTACAAAAAAGAATAGCATATCCAGTAACATGATTTAACATATTCTAGTTTCTCTTCTTCTTTTTTCCTTCTTCTTCTTGAATAGTCTTCATGGTGATTCCTTTTTGGCCTAGGTCATTTATCTTGAAATTTTGTCAGCATGAGCTCATTCAAAGTGCAACAGGGGTAAAATTAGAGAAGAATGAGGAAAGATAGATATTTGAAATATCTAGAGAAATAATATGTAAGCCATAACTTTAAGATAAGAATTTTGTTCTGCATTATATATCCTTATATAAATATTTTGTTATTCATGCACTATAATTGCCTATGTTGTGCGTTCCAACTTTGTATGATTGGGTGAAATATGATCATTTGAGAAGAGAACTACTCTTTGTGAGAATAAATTATTCTTGCGCACTATATACTTATTGTTAGTTTGGAATCTTATTTGATAACAGTTAGCTTTGCCACCTTAATATATATATATATATATATATTGTGAATCGTTTGATAATAGCTGGCTATACCACCTTAATATATATATTATGAATCATTTGATAATAACTGACTATGTCGCCTTAATATATATATTATGAACCATTTGATAATGACTAGCTATGCCGCCTTAATATATATTGTGAACCCTATGAGTTCTTTAGCAAGGCATTATACCTTATTAATCCTGTAACTTATAGTAGGTCATATAGCCTAAATGATTACAAGGAAATGATGTCATTACACTTCTTGAGCCACAATTTGAATTCTAAGATCAATGGCAGACTGTACAACCTAAATGGTCTTAAGAATTATAGACAATAATGTATCCTTGCTGGGAATATCTTGAATTTAATTGACACTAAAGAGATTTCTAACTATCATAAAAACATCAATACTAAAAGGATTACAAAAGAAATTTTGATAGTTCTCTCTTAACTAATCAGACCTTGACCACATGGTAGCTTGGGTGACATATTAATATAAAGATTATATTGCCTGACTTTGTCCTGGGTACCCACTAGGGGACGTCGCAGTTAAAGGTAGGGTCGCGCTTGTCACTCAAGTGTCATACACTGGGGTTCGTGAGACTCGATTGCTTAGATATGACAGTTATATGTTAGGTTTTGTGAAACTCGAATAACCCAAATATGACATTCCAATGCCTAATGGTTGAAGACATTGTCTACCTCTATTTGCCATATGTTTCCTAAAGCATATTTGTATGTTATGATATTTGACATCCATACATATTTCATGAGATCATAATTTATAGTCATATCATAGATATTTCAAGTATCATATATGTTTTTTCATGTTATTGAGAAACTATTCTCACTGTTCTATTAATCATGATTTTAGGTGGCGAATTACTAAATTTCTCTTAAAGTCTGTATGAAATAAGTATTTGTCCTACCAATTAGGATGCGCTAATTATTAAGATCATCGTTGCAAGATGTGATATGGCCTTATACGCCATACCACTTATATTTGCATTGTATGAGGGCATGAATCTTACTAAATATTGGCCTAATATCCCTTCTCCAGTTTTGTTAAATGATCTATATAGATGTATGAACGTTTTTTCTTTATAATTATACTATTATGTTTTATGTATTCTAATGTATTTTTCCTAATTCTCTTTTCAAAACAATTTTAACTTAAATTTATAATAAATTTTTAAAAGAAAGGTGTTACAAAGTGAACTCCCACCAAAAAAAAAAAATCATCATACATAGTTTTATCATTCAAACTTCTCTTTCTTTATAGCTTTCAATGGCTCGGATGAAGAGAATTTGGGGGGGTCATCATAGATGCCAGTCCAATAATACTTTCGTCATCATGTGCTTGGAGTCTTATACACATATGATAGAATTAGGTAGCTGAAATTGTGTATGTGCATTTAAAGGTTAACACAATAAATTTAAATTGATATTGATATTTGCTATGGTGATAATAAAGGAAAGACGAAAAAATGATGTACATTTTGCATTGAATTGCTCAATGGCAAGAAAAGTTTGGCATAGAGGAAGGTGTATTTGTCTCGCCAAACTTCTGGTAACAAATTAACATAATTAATTTGTGTGAACCAATTGTGTCTGTGATTGTACTAATAGTTTACATGCAAACCTAACTCAATCCATGAGATGATATGAAAGCATGAATTAAATTCATGCCATTAGTGACATTGGATATTGCAAAACTGGAATTTTGTTCATGGTTGAATTTAGTGACTTTAATCTTGAAGAGATATCATTTATAGAGAAGTAGTTGTAGTTCTTCAAGAAATAAATCATCTTAATTAATCTTTTGCAAGCAAAACAAAACCAAGTTTATTAACAACAATGTGGTATTAGGTGTAAAATTAATAACATGATTATGAATTTAATGTTCTAAACCTAAATGAGACACTAATTTAGTTCTTTTGTAGTTTAGCCTAAAACTTTATAACCATGAGTGTTAAATAAGACATAAGGACCACGTGTGATCCATCACTAGAATATGGGTTTATATTTGTTTAAACAAATAAGGTGACATACAATAATGTTTATTTAGAGAATGATGAAGTTATTGAAAAGGGGTATGAATCTCTTTAAACTAATGTGTATTATACTGTGGTATAACCATTGCTAGAGCTTTTTCACAATTTGGGCATATCAATATGTAATTAATGTTCTTGACTTTCCTCGTGCACTTGTCACATAATTCATAATATCATCCAAAGTTTGCTTAGATCTTCACAAATGTTCTAATCTATATAACAAAAGAGAGCATTATTTAAGTGAAATTAAAGTAATTAACATCAATGAGTGTATAGAATTTCATCAACTTTACTAGCTTCAATTGATTCTCTTATGTCACCAATGGATATGTACTTTAATGAGGAGAAAAGGTCATGTGAGCTAACAAGTTAATGTTTGCCTAAATTGTTAGGTTAGAGAATGCCCAATCAATGTTGCTCTAAAATCATCAAATAAATTATATGTGTTAGTTAATTAAATGAATGTATAACATTGAAAGATAAATTGAGGAATGAATTTAAGTATACTACAACATTTTCTATTAAGTGTAAAGTAATACCTTTCCTTGTATTCTAATACTTCAAGAATATCAATATTGAGATGCAACTTTGAAGCACTCTAGTAATTGTACAATTGCATTTGTCCTATATTCATGGAATAATAATATTAAATAAAGTAATTGCATATATATATATATATATATATTTATAATATTGGTAGAATTTTGAACAAAAGTATATTGGAAGAAAAAGCAATGATGCTTATTATGGCTAAATTCATTTAATCTTTCAAGTTGAAAAACCACCCCACTTGAGGGCTCAGCTGCTTCCCTTATATACTTCATTGCCATACCTGCATAATTACTAAACATAGTGCATTTAATTGTTTGTTTACTGTTAATTTAAAATTTTTAAAATTAACTATCTCATATAATATTTATATATCATATTGTAGGCACACGGTTAAGCATATAAGTTGTAGACAGAAAAACATCACCTTAATAGGTGATTGGCAAATTAGCCCATGCCATCATAGACCTAACCATTTCATATCTCTATGTAGTGTGTGGCTCATGAGTCTACAATCCATGTAAGATAAGATTTAGTTAGCATAAAAGAGCTTGAAACACAAAGTTCACTAGCATAAGTAATACAAGTTATCTTTTTGGAAAGCTCAGAGTAATCACTCAGATAGTGTCCTTTCTACTGGTAATTATAACATTTAATCTTTGTCATATTCACTTTATATTGCTTCTTTTTACCTTGCTAATTTGTTTTTGGCTTTTTCTAAGGTTGAGCTAGTCATTTGTTCTTTCCTTAATTCTTTCCCTTTGAATCATGTCTTCCATATGAAGTTGTTATGTGCAACTCAGGTATTGACTTGGCTAATTCAAGCCTTTCTTCCTTAAGTTTGAGATGCCTCTAGTAATCTTTTAAAGTTGTGATTATATCATTATATGAGAATTTGTTGCTTGTCTATTAAGACATTTCTAGCATTCCTTAGTTGTTCAATCATGTTTGTCATTAGCTTCAAATGTTTCTTCATAGAATATCTGGGTATTTTTTATCTGAGTCAAACTTGATCATTAGAGAGTGCAACTTGGATATAAATGTAGTTTTGAACCTCGTTCTCAGAGCATTCCAAAGCCCCATAATACTTTGGTGGTCCTTGAACTCCCTTAAAATGTTATCATCTAGAGTACTCAGCAACATAATGCAAGCAACGAAATTCTTTTTCTTCCAAGAGTCAAAAGCCTCACGGTTCTACTTATGCTAGGCCGTGTTACCAACTTCTGGCTCTTCCATGACATGATTTAGACCCTCAAGAGCCTCTTGCTTTTCTAGAAGATACTGGACTTTCATACTCCAGATCTCATAATTGTCGTCGTTGAGCTTTAACCCCTTGTTGAGCTTAATAGTAATATTTTTGGAAGCAGTAGTCATTCTTTACACAAAAGAAAGATGAAAACAAAATAAGGATAAGATAATTAAAATAAAAGCACACAAGATTTTAATGTTCACCATGTATAAATATCATAGTACTAAGTATGGTTTGATTAAGCTAATTAATCCATACATAATCTAGAGTTGAAAGAGTATAAAGTGCTAAACATCATCCTAAAGTTATATGCAAGGTGAAAATTAACACAATCACTTGTTCAAATCCTTTACAGTCATGAGTTCAAATACTCTACAATGACTATAAAGGACAATAAAAAGAAACCGCACAATTAAAATTATTTTCTAATATTTTTTATATCAACTTTTTTCACTTCACTCATAACTTCCCTCTACAGTTCCTGCTATCACAATAAATTGCTTAGAAGGTTGGAACCAATGCACCACATAAATTAAATTTCAGCTAAGAAGAGAGAGGGGTGGTTTATAGATATATAATCCATTTAGATATTATATAAATACTATATATAAATGACCCTTAACCAATATTTAAGGCTATTGTTAACAATATCTTTTTAAAAAATATTACACCACATTCTTACTATTGTAAAATAAGTGGATTTATTTCATAATAGGATAGTACGGTGAAAAAAAAATAATTGGGTAGAAAATATGAGCGGTTATCTTATGACTTTAATATATGGTGTCATTTTTAGTATAACTATAAAATTGGTTACACTAGTACTATAACTGTGTGGCATATTTTGGATAAGACATGTGACAATAACATGTCAAAATTTACTAATTGTATATCAACTTAGAATGATTTGTTATATTTTTTACCTAATATTTTTAGATTTTATTTATGAAACCAAAAAAATTTTGAAAAACTTTCAATTTATCCCCTCTACTATTTATTTAATAGTAATCCCACAAAAAATTAGTCTATAAATTGAAAATAAAAATAAAAATAGGAAGTTGTGGAGTTATTGGAAAAGCAACAATGGTGAGTTAACAAAGTTTTTTTTTCTTTTACCAAAGACTAAAAGATAAAAGAGTTAACAAAGTTATAAACTAATATTTTCATGTGGATTAGTGAAAAGTAAAAAGTTGAGAGAATAAATTGAAAAATTCAAAAAGAATATTGGGTTTATAAATAAAATCTAAAAATAATGCGATCAAAATATAAATATAATAAGTTAGTTTAAATTGACATACAATCAATATAATATAACATGTCATTGTCACGTGTCTTCTTCTTAATATACCATATATAAGTGCAAAGATACACTCAATTTTATAGTTGTACCAAATATTTTACTTATATATATATATATATATATATATATATATAATATCAAAGTTAACTATCTATCTACTTAAAAATTATGTTGCCCAACTAAACATTTTGGATTTTTTTTTTTCTGTTTTCAGTTAATTTTTGAGCAATTAAAAAAAATAAATATAGCGAATGAAATTCATCCTCAAATAAATAGAATTAATAAACTAATAAAATTCTTATGTATGATCTACAAGTCCTTTTATGATGTTTAGGTAAGTAAATTAATAAAATTGATGCCAATTTAAATAAAATTAAAGTAAATATCTCATTTATTAGTCATTTTTAATTTTTTTCACTAGTTTTAATCTTTATTTTGATATCTTACTTATCAGATTATTATCGATTTGGTCTTTTATTGATTTTATTTTCGGTTTATTTTATAACTATCATTCTATTTTCATTTAATTAAGACTAAAAAATTAAATGTACTAATTTTAAGATTAATAAGAGACCAAATAAAAATTAAGTTAATAAAAAAGACTAAATTGATAATAGACTAATATATCACTTGATAACTTACCAGAAGATTAAGTATGACACAGATGACATGAAAATAAAAAAAAGAAACAAATTGGCACGTGAAATCATTTAAAATTGATTTATTTTTGAAATCACCGACAAAATTTTTTAATGGAAAAATTTAAAAAACACAAAAATGAGGTTTAGAGCCTATTTAATTGTGAGAAAAATGATAAATTTGTTTTTTTTTTTTATCGAGAGATTTTATTAGCATCCTTAGATTTCGTTGATATATGAAAGATGTGAGTTTTTGATTTTTATGTATTTTTTACTTTATTTTGTAAGGATTCTGATTTTAAAATTTTGTTAATATATAAAAAGGAGTTATTTTGATACATGTAACTATATTTGTTTTTTATTATATTTTATTTTATTTTTGGAAATATTTACAACTGATAAATGAGTGAGATATTTATAACAAAATAAAAATTAACAAAAAATTAAATTTAAAATTAATTGATTTGTTAAGTGAAAATAACATTTTTTTAATATACTTGTGAGAGACAAAATTAAATTATTTTAGCACTTGACAAATTTCGAAAATAATCTTGTGCACGTGAGGATAAAAGTTAGGGCTCACTGGAGATGACCGTGGCAAAAGCGTTCTTTGGCTTCCCATGCTCGCGCCGTATATATATATATATATACTCCCTTAGTCTTACACCTTTCCCCTCTCTGTTCCCTTCCTTTCTCAAAGCCTTAAGCGCTTCTTCACCCCACAAAAGCTCCATCAATGGCGTCATTCGACCAGGCACCTCCCGGCGGTTCCAAGGCTGGAGAGAAAATTTTCAAGACCAAGTGCGCTCAGTGTCACACAGCTGAGAAAGGTGCTGGCCACAAGCAAGGTAACTTTTTCATTCCTTTCTTCTTCTCCTAATATGCTGAAAGCTCATTGCCCGTTGATCGCCATTGCCGTGTTTACGTAAATTATATGTGCTGGACATGATCTCTATGGAATTTTGGATTTTGTGTAGACTTGTTTTTGGATCTTAGGAATACTGATTGTTAAATACGGCTCAGATCTAGTGGCCAAAATGATGATTCACAATTTAGCTTCTTTATCAATATGGTTTTGAAGTTTCATGGGTCTGCATTAATTTTTAATCTCGAATCTTGAGCTGTTGGATTTTCTGTGTGTTATTTCACGTAGAGGAGTAAAATGGGAAATATTTAAATTGTTTTCCTACCTTGTGATTCATATTTCTAGGCGGCAGATGATCGACCATTTATTACATTCTCTCAAATTAACGTAGAACACTGATTTACTTTCGTTAGACGGTTTAGGGACCTCTGACGTCTATCTTTGTTTAAATACTATGCAAATTTCATTAAAAATTTGACACATAAGCACTTTTGGTATTCTCTGAGATCTGCAGATGATGAGGTAAAAAGATGTATATAAAATCGTTTCCTGACACCTCAGTTTATATATGCTTTTTATGTTGATTACCTTAATCATGAAATTTGACAGTAATGTAGAGATTCTTCAAGATGTTTCTGAAATCTCTTGGGTTGAGCATTCATCTTGAACCCAATGGAAACTATATTTTATAACCAATTTGAATTTGGACGTATTATGTTTTGTTGGTTTGTTGGTGAGGTGTAAATTGACTCGTGTAAACTCAATTTTTGCCTTTTGGTTGGGTCTGGTGATTAACCATTGAATTCCCCTTTCAATATCAATATTACCTATTGTCTTTTAATTTTTCCACCTTCCGAACCCAATTTTTTGGTCTTTTTGTTTACTTATCTTGGATCACATTTGTCCTACCTGCTGTCACCAATGTTTTTCCTGTTCCTGGATATTCTTGGCCTCCTCTTCTCCATTTCAGAATGAATTCTAGGCTTGCAGCCAAAAACCCAACTGATTAAATGGCTTTCTCACATCAACATTTTGCGTCTCTTCCCACCTTGTATTTTAAGAATCTAGTTTGGTTTGCAGTCAAGTCAGTGTGTAAATGTTACTTTTCTTAGCCACCTAATTTTCGTGGTGATTTAATCAGCCATGCGCATTTTTAAAAACTGACAGATAGATAGTATAATGCAGCTGTGGTAAATCCCATGACCGAATATGTAGAGTGTATATAATTGATTTATTGATTTCAAGGTTTACATTTGGGAATGTGATAGTTACAAATTTATTTATATGAATATTTTGTGCATATCAATGTCTAAAAATTTCATTCTCTGCGTTCAATTCATGAGAGGCAGGACCTAATTTTTCCAGCCAAAGTGTAATATTTTGTTGTTGGACAGTTAGCTAACATGGTTCTTCAATCCATTATTTTCTCATGTGACATTTTCTCGCACACAATGGTGTTTGGCCTGTTGAGATTGCATGATCCCTAATTTTTTCCCATTTAAACAATTTAACTATGGTGCCGGCAGGATTAGCTCAGCTTCAGGATATTTTTGTTGTTAGGCAGTTAGCTAACATGTTCTTCAATCCAATTTTTGTCCATGTGTGACATTTTTTACGCACACATTGGTATTTGGCCTGTAGAGATTACACGATTCCTAATTCTTCCCTCTTAAACAATTTAACTATGGTGGCAGCAAGGTCAGATCAGGATAATATTTATCTACTTGTTTCTTGTCAAAGTTCTATAATGCTTCATTTTTGTGGAATTTGGATATCTATAGGCTTTTTGAGTTGAAGTTCCTTATTTTTTTCTAGATTTAACAAGGAAACCTTGCAGGAATTGTGGAAAATTTCACTCTTGATATCTCATAATTTTGAAAATATTTGGACGTAACACTGTTATAATATCGAAGTCAGTGATTTTAGGCATTGAGGCAAGGCGCTAAACAAGCCTTTGACTTCAGCCAGGCAGCACCAAAGGTGCTATTTGCAGGCTGCAGCTGTCAAGGCAAGTGCCTTAGGCGTTTAGCTTTTATTTGGATGGCTGAGTGAGTAGGGGCAGCTTAGAAGCCTATCCCAAATGTTTTGAAAAAGTCAGGATAAAATAGGAAACTATAAAATCCACCCTTGAGTGCACTTTATCTTTTGATATTTTGTTAATGGCTTGTCTGTCAGGGCTACTAGTACTAAACCTTTCAATTTGTAAAGTTAACTTCTTAACTTTTTATTGTGAAATATGGTTTAAGGACTTTATAAGTGCACTTAATATTATTATGAGTTTTGACCTAATGATTGTTATGTTTGAATAGTGATATTAATACTCAGTGCATTTGATGATTATTACGTTTCATGACTTCATGATTTATTTGTTAAATATTGTGACAAATTTACATATATTTATTTTTTGTTTATATAGTATACTTTTAGCATTTTTTCCATTTTATTGTCTTGCTTCACTCCAACATGCTCCTCTTTAGCACCTCTAAGGTATTTTAGAGGTTTGACACCTTTTGCCTTTGATTAACTTGATTGAAGTATCTGTTATGGAAATCTTAAGTTTCATTCTTTCTCCTTGTTTCTGCCTCAGGTTTCATATAATATACAGTCTAATTTTATGCGTATAAGCTCAATAAACATAGCCAGGGTTCTTTTATTTGTGGATTCTAACTCTTAACTATAAGTGGCTCTTTTCGCCATATGATTGAGTTTAGCAGTGTCAATATGCTGTCACCTGTTTCATAGAGCATAGTTTCTATTAGAAGTCAAGTATTGTAAAATTTCAGTTGTATGACTGTATCTATTTTTCTCTGTCTGTCTGTTAATTATATTTTTAGGTACTTTATAAACTATTATAATGAGAAGATAACGTCTACCATCATTGTTGACATTTTCAGGGCCCAATCTGAACGGTTTGTTTGGAAGGCAATCTGGCACTACTCCTGGATATTCCTATTCTGCTGCTAACAAGAACATGGCTGTAATTTGGGAGGAAAAGACACTCTATGATTACTTGCTAAACCCCAAAAAGGTAATTGAATTGGCATTTCTATATTGAGTGGCTTTTAATAAATGCTGCATTCTGAGTGGTTATCTACTTACACACACATACTCTCTGACGTATTACTTGTTTTTTAAAGATTGACGTGTAACCATCATTGTCCTTGGCTTCTTGCTTCATAAATTCTTGTAGGACCTAAAGAAAACGCCTAAAGCACTTACAACTAATTTTTGTCCCTATTTATATTCTGTATATACCTTGTTGATTCTTTTATCCTTTTAATATTCATTTGGTACATTCAAAGGTCAGAGCAGAATCTTCTGTCCCAGCCTGCGCTGTAAAACTGATTGTTTTTTTTTTTTTTAATTCTGTTATGCAGTATATTCCAGGGACTAAGATGGTATTTCCTGGTCTTAAGAAGCCACAGGAACGTGCTGACCTTATTGCGTATTTGAAAGAAGCCACGGCATGATTAATTTTTTTCCTTATCAGTTTTGATGTTTTGGCGATTCAATTATCTGACATTTAGCGTTGCGGTGCTGATAAGCACTCTTTACGAAATAAAGGAGGCTAGATAGGTTTGCAATGATATTTTGTACCTTTAGCATTATTAGTCCTTGTTTCTCAATTCTCAAAGAGCTTGAGGGGATTTTGCAATTGCGGACATAACTTTCATTCAATTTAGCTCTTGGCACATTTTCATAAATATCTTGTGAACTGTAAAACACATGCCATTCTTTGCGCCTGATATGTAAGTATCTTGCAATTTCATTTCTATTTGTTGGTATGATTCAGTTGTTATTTCATCTAAATGTTCTATTGGATGTATATTCAGGCAGACGTTAAAAAGATGCTTGATATAAACAAAAAGAACGAGTCAATTTGTAAATTGGAGTTGCAGTGGCCACAGACTTTTTTGATAAATTCTTAATAATGTTGGCTATTAATAGGCACTTATAAAGAATTAAATTGGACAGAAACAAATAAGGCTGATGGGCTAGGTGACTAGTATGGCAACATTTGTCGTGGAGGAGGACTTGGGATCGGTGAGGGTATGATAGAAATTCTCTCATCCCTCTTTCTCTCGACAACGAGATGAGATCATCGTCTTTGATTCGACAGGGATTGCATGGTGCTTCAAGGTGACCCCATGTCTACACAAAAAGGGAGGGGGAGTGTGGAAGTGAAAGACAAAAGGGCATAATAGCAATTTTATCTAACATTTCTGATAATGCTTCCTATTCCCTCATTTGGGTGAGAGAGTGCTTATTCCCACGTTTATGGTAATAAGCATTTCCTAAACAGGATCTATTACTTAAATACAATCAAACACTTGAACTGCCTTAATTCCCACTTCCTCCTTCTTATTTCAGCAAGTAAAAATGGCCTTAGTATAGTTAACAACTTCAGAAAAAAAATAATTTTGAATCTTTTTGAAACTGTTTTATGGCTATATTAATTTAAAATAAACTTATACTAAAATAACCAAACCTGATAGAAATTTCACTGGAATTGAATGACAACTTGCCTACAAACAATACTGTTTGGCGCGGAAATTGACTTTAACACTACGGACCGAAAAACAATACCGAAGCGTCACGTGACTTTGCTGCGTCCCAAACACGCCACGTGACAAAGGAAGAAAATTCAAGGCTGGCTTCCAAGTAGGACCGTGGCGTCCGCGTGCTTATTTCTGTTACGCATCTCATTGTCCACCTCTCACCTGCTTTGTCTGCGCATTGCCTTTCCTTTCTCGAAACTTCAGCTTCCGCTATTTCCCTCTCTGCCTTTCTCGCCCCAGAAACCAGAAGCTTCGGAAATGGCGTCGTTCGATCAAGCGCCTCCTGGTAATGCCAAGGCTGGAGAGAAGATCTTCAAGACCAAGTGTGCTCAGTGCCATACCGTTGAGAAAGGTGCCGGTCACAAGCAAGGTATGCCTTTCTCTTCTTTTCGTGTTTATGTTCGATTTGGGTTCCAGGGTTTGCCGATTGAATTGTGTTTGGATCTCTGTTTTGCTGATTTCTTTCCTTTGTGAAGTTAATTGAAATAAGGAGTGCCAACAAATTGAAAATGGACATAGGTGTCAAATGTCGGGCTGTTTGTTTTTGATATTGGCTTCTTTAGAACATGTATCAAAGAGAAAATTTTCGATTTGGTCCTGAAAGATATTCCTCCTTGCTCTTGCCAGTGGATTTATTGCTCTGCATTAGTTAGTCTGTCGAATTTTGTTACTCATCACTCACGAGTCTCTGTTGGATATATTCCCTTGCACGTATAACATATTATAAATATCGAGAAACTAATTCATATAGAGGAAAAAACAAGAATTTAAACTTATGGAGGTATATTTTAGAAGAAGAAAATTGTATATTAACTCTATATTTCAACGCACTGGGTATCCTATCATAATGCTCTTTGCCTTCCTAACCCTTTGCTCTTACCTGCTTTGTATAAGAAAGGAAGGTAAGATCTTTATATTGAATGTGGCATGTGTGACGTGACTATTATCGGTGGTAGCCTATTTCGGTCTTTGGGTGCTCAACAGATGTGTGCTTGTTAAGTTGCTAATTAAAATTTTTGTGGTTGCTCAACAGATTATTCTTATTATTATCTAGGCTTATTGATTAATTTCTCATTCTCTTTTCTCTTGAGCATTGTTTGTTATTATGAGTATTGTCGTGTTTACCTATTGCAGGATAGTATCTAATTGTTTTTTTTGCTCAATCATATTCTTCTGTATCTCATAGATATATTTACTTTGAAAATCCTTCTTTTAATCATTTATTTTCCATTATATAAAAGTTCAAGATTCTGTTAAAAACACTGATTCAGCCAAGTGAATGCTTATCGACTCAAAACTTAATTGTTAGGGCTTTATTTACTTCTTTGCATGCACTGCTTTACCCTCATATTACTATTGAAGTTTTGAGGGAATGCTGAATTCTGAAGTTTGGAACCTGAAGGTATAAACTTCCTGTAACTTTGTCTTGTTCTTTGAATTTGAGAACATGATCAGTGGACAAAAGCAAAAATATATCTTGCCACGAGGAACAATATCAAATTAGCTACAAATGAAGGAAATTTTGTATGTGAAAGGATTTCATTCCCCTTTTTGGACTAGAAATTATTATATATAAGAAATACCTCATTTGCTTGGTTACTAAAGGCCAGGACAGGTTAGCTTCTCATATCAATCTTGAATAAAAAAAATTGCAAATACTTTTCTGTATAAAAATTGATCTTAAATAGTATTCTCTCTTTTTTATGGTAATATTTTGTTTAAGAAGAATAAGATAGAAAAAAAAGCATTATAGCAGAATTTGAAAGCACAAAACTGTTGACAAATTGATTTCTAGTTTTTAGTGCATGTGGTTATAAAATGACTTGGTTCAACTCATTAGAAAAGTTTTGAAATTTTTAGCTTAAAACTCTTAGCTCCAAAATGCAAAATTATGCTCTAGTTTCTTCTTTATTTACTTTTTTAGTTTAATTGGACACCACTTAAATTTTGGGTTTTTCCAATAGTTTCTTACCTGTGCGACATGAGGAAAAAAGATGCCACAAATATTTTTCTTCCTTATCATTACTAATATATTAATCTCTTTATTCATAAAGGTTTTTTATTAAATCAGAAAATTTTCAATCTTGTGATTGAGAACTCTTTGGAATAAGCCCATGCTTAGCCATGCCAGCCAAAAATTTGTACAAGCCTAATGAAAATAGTACGCTTGGTTGGTCTGTTGATATAGTGGTGCAAATTTTTGGATTTGTATCTTAAAAATGTTAGTTCAGGCTGTTGATTCAGTTCTGTATATACTAAACCAATTGACACCAGCTCAACTGTATGGCCCATATCAAAATATGACCTAGTCCCAAAATTTTTGACACCCTCACTACCTATTCTCATGATCTTGCTGTTTACTAAATGTCAGTCACATTTCCCTCGTCCTTTCCTCCATTACAGGCTCACCTCCAGATAGTGGCGTTCTCTCACTTCCTGTTGCATGTCTTTCTCTCTGTGTCATTGACTTTGTTTAACTAAGTTTGGTTCCTGGATGGCACCCAAGTTATGCTAAACCTATGTGTCTACCACCTGACTTACCTGCAAATGGAAGTATCTTTGTCTTTGTGATGTTAGGCAAAAATGTTGTGTTATGATTGTATATTAGTGTTATTGATTTACTGTTTTTGATGTTATATATGTGAGATTCTGATATTCACTCACTGCTATATATATATATATATTGCATATATTGATGTCTGAGATTCCACGTATTCAATTCTCTAGCTCTGAAACTTCCAACCGAATCTGACCAAAGGATACTCTGAGTCTAATGTCAGATGGTTGGTTTGCTTGGTTTTTCTTGGCCTAATCAGCCATAGTTAAGCTCTTCTTAAGCTGATTTGTTTTCAGGGTGTTGTGGATTATGTTAGGGGTTCTATTTATGTCAGTTTTTCTTTATAAAGTTCTATAGCGCATTTCAGTTTATTGGAAATATGTTCAGTTTCTGATGTTAAGGCTCTTTAATTCTGCCCTTATTATAACGAGAAAGCTATACATTATTGAGAAATATTTGTTTACCTTGAATTTTAATTTTTACATTAAAAAATTTCCATTTTGTTCTTCTGTATTTAAACATTTCATTTGTTAATTGAAAAAATATAAGCCAAACGACTTGTGTATTTAAACATGTTATTTTTACATTGTAGCATTTCTTCTCATTGTTCCTTCGTAAGTTTTGTAGATTAGACATGGTTAGGATTTTTGTTCTGTGACTATAATTCCGTTGACTTGCCCCCATGTGTTTTATATTACGGCTGGCATGGATTTTAGGATAGTTTTTTTATTAGTCATATCATAATTTTTCTTGTTTCGTTTCTTTGTCTCCTTTCCTTATATTATTTTATTGTGTACTATTCTTATGACAAAAATGTCTGCTGTAACCGTTGAAAAACTCAGGACCCAATCTTAATGGTTTGTTTGGACGGCAATCTGGCACTACTCCTGGATATTCCTACTCTGCAGCTAACAAGAACATGGCTGTGATTTGGGAGGAAAAGACTTTGTATGATTACTTGCTTAACCCCAAAAAGGTATGAAAATTGGATTAATATTTCTGTATCAAACGGCTTTTCAAGTCCATTGCATATTTAAGCATAAGTTCTAGTTTTACACAATCCAAACCAACCTTCTCCTGAAGAAACTGGGTCATTTATATCTGATGAATATGATTTTTCATTATGGATTTAGTGTTTTCTGCTCGAACTGGGGTGTTGTGCTGTGTTCCAAGTTAACATTGAAATCTGTTTCCATTAATATGCACTTTCTAAAAATCCAATCTTTCTTTTGTGCAGTATATTCCTGGGACGAAGATGGTATTTCCTGGCCTTAAGAAGCCACAGGAACGGGCTGACCTTATTGCATATTTGAAAGAATCCACTGCACAGTGATTATATTTTCACACCTTCAGTTATGCTGCGTTTACGAAGTTCTGGATTTTGAATTTTCTGACATTAGTTTTGCAGTGCTGATAAGTACTGTCTCCGGGCAAATAAAGTAGACTGATATTTTCGCAATGCTATTTTGTTCCTTTAGCATTGCTGCTCATTACTTCTTATTCCCAGAGGTTGCCTTATGTTGGCACATGTAACGTGCAATTGAATTAGCTGTTGAAACTTTATTATCAATATTGGTGAACTGTGGAGCACTTCGCAGGATAAATAAAATTATTATAGTTATTGCAATTTCTTCCCCTGGTTTAGTTCCATGAACTATAGTAGCTGTCTGGTATGTATTCCTTTTGCTTGTGACAATGGGAGTTATTTTATCTTTTGCTCGTTGTAAGAGTTCTTATGAAAAATTAATGGGGAAAAAACTCATCAATATAGATCTTGTACATGCTACTTGTTAATCAACCCTTCTTTGGAACTCCTAACCAGGAGAAAAAGTAGAATAATTAACCTATCACTCAAATAAGGATGGATATGACCTGAGTGAAAAGTTGTGTACTTTAATAAAGCGTTAAATTGATTGGCTGGATTGGGGTTAATAGTCATAACGTCTTTGTAACTATCATTATTGAAGCTAGGGCTTTTCACTTAAAATTGTGCTTATTCACAAAATATGTCTACTTTTCTTGGGTATTTGTATTAGAGTTGTTTAATTATTAAATAGGGCCCATCAAACTAACTTTAACAAGAGAATCTTATACTTATAAATGATTTAAATTTTTCAACTTTTTTAGATTTCAAAAAGTGGTTTTAAAATAGCTTTTGTTGTAGGGGTGTATATGACTTGGCTCAACCCGACAAGCTTAGTCCGGCCTAATTATTTCAGACTTAATCATGTACTTTTACAATGGGACAAGATTCAAAATATAAAACTTGGTCTTAAGGTTAGATTATGGGCTAATACTTTAGCGTGACATGATATTTATATATATGTTTTTAATTTTTTTTCTTTAATTTTTTTTGTCTTTTATTGAAATTAATAGTAATTTTTAAAGAAATAACTATTTCTTAATTTTTGTTAATTATAAATAATTTTTATTAGTATAAGATATCTCATTTATTAAATATTAATCAAAATTTCTTTTTTAAAATATTTAAATTTAAATTTATAAAAAAAAATTAGAAAAAACTGGGATAACTTGGCTTAATTTGACCCGACCCGATTATGGATCAAGTTTGACCAAGTTGGGTCTGGGCCATTTTTATTGGCCCAGTATGTATTCCAGGTGGGGCCACAAGTTGGGGTCTAACTCGACCCAGGATATATTCACCTTTACTTTGTTGGTATCCAATGAAGAATGTGTACTTTTTTGGATTTATGTGCTTTTCTCTTCATGGAAGTAGAAAGATTAGAATTGTTTAGCATACTCTTCAACAAATTTAATAGAGTTATGTTCTTTTATTTTGAGACATAATTCATGTAAGGCTCTAAACCCTAAACCTTGTGAAGAATGAATACACTCCCGAAATTTTTTGTGTAGATGTATGCATAGAGTAAAAAAAAAAATGATAAGGAAGCAAAATTTGTTTTAGTTACTTTAATTATAATAGATGCATAAAATAATAAAATAAAAGAAAGTAACACATAAACAATATTTGCAAAATGAAAAAAATAGAATATTAACAAGACCAAATGAGAAATTATAATAATAAAAATAATTGAATAGAGGAAAGAAATTAATATTTACTCGAAAAAGGAAATACTCACAAAATAGAAATAAAGAAGTGAGATGGAACATTCACAAAGAAAAATAATGTAATTATCAAATGGAATGATAAAATATTTACAGTGATGAATTTGTATTAGAAATGTGATTTAGAGCCTGTATACCTCAAAATAGAAATCAAATTTCATATAGTTTGTGAAGAGGTAGAAAACTGATGTCATTGGGACATTTTTTTTTTGGAGATGGGAAGAAAATGGAAAAGTAATTTTATAGAAAAAAATAATTAGTTGAGGGTTTTAATATGTAAAACCTAGTTAATTTCTCTTTCTTGCTTTCTTAATTTTCTATTTTTCAATTATTTGAATATAGTATTTTTGACATTTTTATTTTTATTTTTCATAAGAAGTCACATGACAAGAAAAAAAGATTGAAAACAAATAGATAGAGAAAATGAGAAAGTAAAATCATTTATGCTTGTGAGCTCTAGTATAGATGTTTGCATGGAGTAAAAACATGGTGAGGATGTAAAATTTGCTTTAATTATCTTAATCATAGCATATGCATAAATGAATAAAATAAAAGAAACCAACACATTAAATGAATATTTAAGAAAGAATAAAAATAAAATATTTATAAGATCAAACGAGAAATAATAATAATGATAATAATAATAATTGTAAAAGGGAAAAGAAATTAATATTTGCAAGAAATGGAAATATTTACAAAAATATAAATAAATAATTGAGATGAAATATTAACAAAGAAAAATAATATACTTACCTAATGAAAAAATAAAATATTTAGAAGGTAAACATGACTTACGACTATGACTTATGGCCTATGTACCCTAAAATTAGGATTAAGACTCACGTAGATTGTAAAAAAGTAAAGATTGATGTCACTTGATTGGTTTTTCTCTTTGGGTGATGGAAAGAAAATGTAAAATTACTTTTACAAAAGGAAATTGTTTTTGTGTTTTATAATTTGTAAACAACAACAAAGATAAAATGAGAAAATAAAATCATTCACATTTGTGTGTGTGGATTTTGGCAAGGAGTAAAAAACATGATAAGGAATGAAAGAAAAATAAAAAAAAATTGCAAAAATACTATTTTTAAATAAATTTATTAACAATATAAAAGTGATAACATTAAGAGCTCAAAAAGAAGAGATTAACTTGGTTTTACAAATCAAATTCATCGACCAATTTTTTGGTTTGTGAAATTACTATTCCATTTTCTTCCCTTCACAAAAAAAAAAAATCAAATTGGTGATATCAATTTTCAACCTCTTTACAATAGGCCCAGTTCACTCTTGCGAATAATATATATATTTTTTAGTAACTACATTATTTTTCTTTGTGAATATTCCATCTTAATTATTTATTTATATTTTTGTAAAATTTTCCTTTTTCTTGTCAATATTAAATTTTTTCCACCAATGCTAAACTTTTTTAATATTATTTCTCGTTTGGTATCATAATATATTCATTTTTTTACCCTTTTGTAAAAATTTATTTTATGTATTACTATCTTCTATTTTATTCCTTTATGCATATGCTATCGTTGGGCTAATTAAAACAAATTATACTTCTGTATAATATTTTATAACTCCATGGAAATATCCACATACATGCACAGTATGTATGAATGATTTTATTTTCTTATTTTATCTTAGTTTTTTTTTTACATTTTTATTTTTATTGTCATGTACATTCATGTAAAAAAAATATAAATTTTTAAAATATTATTTTCAAATAAATAAATTAACAATAGAAAAGCAATAAAATTAAGAGAACATTAAAGAGAGATTAACTTTGTTTTAAAAATCAAAACACATCAAAAAAATTCTTTTTTCGTGAAATTATGTTCCATTTTCTTCCCTTCACCAAACAAAAAAAAAACCAACTTAGTGATATTATTTTTCTACCTCTTTCTGAATTACATGAGTTGTGAGTTGTGAGTTGTAATCCCTATTTAGGTTTCGTAGGCTCTAGGACACCTTCTGTGGTGAAGCCCATTCCTAAAGAATGTGTACGCTCTTCAGATTTAAGAGTTTTTTTTTCCTCACTAGAGGTAGAAAGTTTAAAATTGATTAGCATAATCTTCACCAACTTTAATAGTTTCTTTTCCTGCTGATACACAATTCATGCTACGTAGGCCCTCTGTTATCTTTCTTGGTATAAATACTTTTTCTCCTTTTAGTAATTATGATATTTTTAATTGAAAATATTACAATTCAATTATTTATTTTTATTTTTGTAAATATTTATATTTTCATATACATAGTAACTTTCCCCCTCTCTACTATTATTTTTAGTTTTATTGTTTCTTGTATGGTTTCATAATTATTTTATTTTTAAAATTTTGTAAATATTCATTTTATGTTTTACTTTACTTTTTGTATTCCTCAATACATGTTTTAAGTGTTTTAAGTAGGGTAATAAAAACATATTTTACTTATATTGAAAATGATTTTATACTAGATGATATACCTTTTTACCCTTGCACAAACTATATGGGTTTTGATCTTGGGGATGTGAGCTTTACGTTATTCTCTTACGTCAAGTCTGCCCATAAGTCAAGCTTATCCGTGTACATATTTTGTTTTATCATCTAGTAATTTTATTATTATTTTTCTTTATTTTTCATCTCAATTTTTTATTTTTTTCATAAATATTTTCCTTTTTCTTGTAAATGTTGATTTCATTCCTTGTATATTATTATTATTATTATTATTTGTTTGATTTTGTAAATATTTTATATTTTATCCTATTTTTTTCATTTTTTATTTCCTTAAGCATGCATCAAGGATATGGTGTTAAATGTTTTTATTTTCTCATTTTATCTTTCTTTTTGTTTTCAATTTTATTTTATTTTTTTGCTTGTGCATTAACAAAGGAAAAAAAAAATTTCAAAATTCATGTATTCAAAAAATTAACAAGAATAGAAAGAAAAGTAAAGCACATAAAACCATTTTTGTCTTTTGCAATATTATTTTACCTTTTTCTTTTGTTATCTACCTCTTTACGAATTACGTAGACTTTAGTTCCTATTTTAGAATAAATAGGTCTTAGGTTACCTTTTTTGGTTAAGTTCATCTCTATAAATATTTTTTCTCCTTCTAGAAATTACATTATTTTTTTTTCGAGAATATTACAGTTCAATTATTTATTTATATTTTGATAAATATTTATGTTTCCATGTAAATATTAATTTCTTTCCCTCTCTATTATTACTTTTAGTTTTTACCATTTTTTAAATATTCATTTTATGTGTTAATTTCCTTTATTTTATTCCTCAATACATGTGTTTTGATTAAGATAATAAAAACCAATTTTACTTCATATTGAATGATTTTATTCTCAGACATTAGTTTTCTACCTTGAACTATGTGGGCTTCGGTTCCTATTTTATGGGATATAGTTCATGGGTTAGCCTCCTATATCAAGCCCATCATTGTAATTATTTTGATTTTTTCTTTAGTAATTATATTAAATTTCTTTGTTTTTCATCTCGATTATTTATTTATATTTTCCTTAATATTTCCTTGTAAATATTGATTTGTTTCCCTTTATACTATTATTTTTATTTGTTGTTTGATTTTGTAAGTATTTTACTTTTGTCGTCATTATCTTGATTCTTTCATTTTTATACCCTTATGCACGCATTTGCGCACACGGATACAAACTTGAATGATTTTAATTTTCTTTCTATTTTTATTTTTGTTTTCAATCTTAATTTCTTGCCATGTGTTCTACAAAATTAAAGCATATTAACTACCTTTTTTTACCAAATTATTTTTTCAAACCTAAATCTTAAATCCTAAACTCTGAACCATAAATCCTCTACCTTTTTACATAGGCCCTAGGTTACCTTTTGAGGTCAAGTCCACTTTATAAATATTTTTTTTCCCTTTTAGAAATTAATTTATTTTTCTTTGAATGTTACATGTTAATTATTTCTTTCTATTTTTGTAAATATTTATGTTTGCATTTAATTATTAATTTCATTTATATATTAATTTCTTTTCCTCTATATTATTATTTTTATTGTTATAATTTCTATTTTAATTTTGTAAATATTTTATTTTAACCTTTTTTTTTTGTTGATATTCATTTAATATGTTTCTTTATTTTACTTTATTCATCTATTTATGTGTTTAAATTAGGGTAATAAAAACAAACTTTACTTCCGACTTGAATATTTTTTACATAGTGACAACTTTTTTACCTCTTCACTTTAATCCCTATTTTAGGGGATGTAAGGCCGTAGGTCACAATTCTAGGTCAAAATCACCTTTGTAAATATTTTATTTTTCCTTTCCCATGGAGACGGGGATCATGCTCCTGCTTCATGTTTAACAAACGCGAAGCAATTTTATTACATCTTCAAGTTAGAAAATTGAAGTGTAATTATTTCTAATATATAAAAGAAACTATTTCAACTAGTAATATCAATTGAAAGTTAAACTGCTACTTAAACGAGCATGTATTAATTGATGTTTTAAATGCACAAGTTTTTTACAATACGATGGTAGAAACAAAGTAGATTAAAGTACCCAACTTGCATATAAGGAGGAAATGATAATGAAGAGTTCACATATGATGAAACAGATGTCTTAATGTCAATACGACTTGAATTTGATTTTTTAATTTGTTGAAGTTATTATTCCTATAAGTTTTTAGAATTTTTTATAACTTGTCATTTGAATTCTTTTTAGTTTTTTCCTTTTAATTTGATTAGAGCTTATTGGATAACATAAACAAAGAACTTAAGCTTTAAATTTACTCTTTTTTTTTTTTTTCCAATATGTTCATTTCTTTTCATATTTAGTTATATTTTTATTCTTTTTGTAATTTTTTTAAAAACATTTGAGGTCTCGTGAGATCTATAGGGATCCACATCCCTATAGATAATGAGGAAGAAAATAAAATTTTCCTTGCATTGGGGGAGATGGGATCGAAATGGGGGACTTGAATAATGGTGGGGAGCACTCCTCGCCCTTGCCCCACATAATTGTTATCCTTACTTAAAGACATCAATTTTGTATCCCTTCATGAACTACGTATGCTTTTCTCCTTATTTCAGGGACATTGGGCCTAGGTTATTGTGAATACCTGACCTTAAATTTCAAAATAATAAATTAATAGTTAATGATGTAAGGTCAAAATTGAAAATTTTCAAAATAAAAATTAAGAATTGTTAAGCTTTTCGAATTAAGAATATGAAATTTAAAAAAACAAAAAAAAAAAAAGGGAGATTTCGAAATTTCTCTTGACTAAATGCACTTTAAATTAGTTGAGTGAAAATAAACATAACAAAAGCAAAAACAGAAGATGAGAATGAGAACAATGAAGAAGAAAAAATATTTTAAGTAAGAAAATTCAGTTTTCTTCATTAATTAAATGAAAATTAAATAAAATAAAATGAAAATTCAAAGAAAAATTTGAAAAAAAGGAAAAAGACAAAAACTAACTCTAAAACATCCTATCCCATCCCACCTGGAGCCTATAGCAAGCTGAAACACTGGGTGAGGTTAAGACAAAATGGACACCTCCCTTGGCTAAAGAGTAGAGCAAAGAAAGGAAAGCTTAGAGCTGGCATAGAAAGTTAACCTTCTCATACTTTTTAGATCTAGGAAGCTCAAGGAAAGGGACCTGAGCTTGAGGGAGAGAGAATGAATTGAGAAAACAGAGGAGAAAAGAATGAATATAGAGGGAAGAGGGGAGTCCAAGAGATAGAAAGAAAATAGATAAGATAGAAGGAAAATAAGGAGAAGGGGAGGCGTTCTAGTCTTAAGTTTTTTGAAAAGAACCTGATACAAGAAAATAGGAGTCATTAAGAGACCATAAGGAAAAGAATGTAGTATAAAAAAAAGAGTTAAGGTGATGAAGGGATAGAAATGAAAACTAGAAAGAAAGTGAATGGAGAGCAAAACGAAAAACAAGCAAGTTCAGTAAGTAAGAGCTGAAGGAGCACGAGGGAGGAAGAAAGATAATGTAACACCCTTCTTACAAAGTATAGAATTTATTATAAATTTCAGTTAAAATTATTAGGAAGTGATAATTATGAAAAATGCATTAGAATATTTAAAAAATAATAGTATAATTATAGATAACAAAAGTTTGTATGTCCATTTATTCATAGATCCGTATATATAATTTAACAAAATTGGGATAAAGGGGTATTAGGCCTATATCTATGTCTGTATCTATCAAAATTAGGCATAATATTAAGGACTTATTCAGGACTTGAAAAACTAGTAAGATTCATGCCCTCTTGTGATACAAACATAAGTGGTATGACACGTAAAGTCATATCACATCTTACGATCTTAATAACAAGCACTTTCTAATTTGTGGGATAAATACCTATTTCGCATGGACTTTAAGAGAAATTTGGTAATTCGTCATCTAAAAACATCATAAGTAGAATGGTGAGATTAGTTTCTCAGTAACATGAAAAAACATATCTGAAACTCAAAATATCCATGGAATATAATCTGAATTTAAATTATGTTCTTTATGAAATATGTATGGATGTTAGATATCATAACATATGAATATGCATTAGTAAACATATGGAAAATAGAGGTAGACAATGTTCTCAACCATTAGGCATTAGGAAGTCATATTTGGGTTATTTGAGTTTCATGAAGCCCAACATGTGACTGTCATACCCAGACGATCGTGTCTTACGAACCCCAGCGTATGACACCTGACTAGCAGCCACAACCTTACCTTTAGCAGAGGCATCCCCCAACGGGTACCCAAGACAAAGTCAGGCAATATAATATTTATCTTAATATATCACCCAAGCCATCATATGGTAAAGATTGGATTAGTTTGAAACATAACTTTTAAGATTTCTTTTGTAATCCTCTGAACATTAATGTTCTTATAATGGTTAGGAATCCTTTTAGTGTCAATTAAATTCAATATGTTTCCAGCAAGGATACATTCTTGTCCTCTCCTGAATTCTTAAGACCATTTGGGTGACACAACCTGCCATTGATCCTAGAATTCAATTTGTGGCCCAAGAAGTGTAATAACACCATTTTTTATGTAATCATTTAAGCAGTATAACCTACCATAAATTGCAAGATTAATAGAATATAATGTCTTGCTAAGGAACTCATAGAGTCCACAATATATAGTAAGACGACATAGCCAGCCATTATCGAAAGTTCACAATATATATATATATATATATATACGGCATAGCTGACCATTGTAAAATGGGATTCCAAACTATTAATAAGTACATAGTGTACAGGAATAGTTTAATCTCATAAAGAGTTATTCTCTTCTCAAACAACCATATTGTCACTCCATCATACAAAGTTGAAAAACACAATAACATAGGCAATTATTGTGCATCAATAACAAAATATTTATGTAAGGATACATAATGCACACAAAAATCCATACATCAAAATTGTTAGCCTAAAGTTGTTATGTCTTATGTAATATTTCATAGATATTTCAAAATATCCATCTGTCATTAATCTTCTCTAATTGTACCATTCTTAGACCTTGAATGAGTTCATGGATGATTATAGTGACAAAATTTCAAGATAAATGACCTTAGGCCAAAAGGGATTACCATGAAGACCATTCAATAAGAAGAAGTAAAAGAGAAGAAGAGAAACTAGAATATAATAAATCATGTTACCTGGATACACTCTTATTTCGTGTAATTCTCCTAAAAATTGCTTACTTCCTTCTTAATCTAAGTGTGGTGCCAAAGTGGAAAGGTGAGTGTGAGTGGAATGGGTATGGGGAAGAATGTATGGTATTATGTGAAGAAGAGGGATAGAGTGTAGGGTATTTAAATTCGACGGGTAGGGTTTAACCATATATTTTTAATCCAACGGTTGTGATTTAATGTCAAATCATAAATATCTAAGAAATAACTATGGTGTGAGCCCACGAAAATCTAATATTTTATTATGATGTAGGCCCCGTAAGTTAAGGTAATGCCATATGTCCTTCCCTGTGAATTTACCATTTTACCTTTAGCATTTTTTCAAAATGACCATTTTGCTCATGGCTTTGTAAATTTACCATTTTGCCCTTAGCATTTTTCAAAAATGACCATTTTGCCCCTATGCCTTAAAACTAAGCTATAGGTTTTTTTTTTAAATGATTTAATTAGGCATATTTATTGTTGCTTAATTCTTTTTTATTTATCCCTAAATAATTTAGCTTATAATAAAAATCACTAAATTAGGGATATTACAAATAGAGCTTGGTTTTTAGCTCTTGGACAGAGCTGAACATAAATAAAGAACTAGTTGAGAGAACTCAGAAGAAAAGAGGGGAGAGCTCAGGCTTAAGGCAAGAAGAAGGCTCTTGAAGGAGAAGAAGGGAAAAGAGAGGATAAATAGTAAATAGGGAAAGGACAGAAAAGAGACATAAGAGGTGGACAAAAACAGAAGAAGAAATAAAGAAGGTGAGATAGCTAGGGCTTGAGGGAAAAAAGAAGGCTCTCGAAGGTACAAAAAGGAAAAATGGAGAGAGCCTTTGTAAGTGAGTTGAGGGCAGAATGAAATAGCTCTATTCATCCCTGTTCAGGTAAGTGAGGGATAGAGCATCATTAGAAGAAAGGAAGAAACGTGAAACAAGGAAAGGAGCTAGAAAAATAGAAAAGAAAAGAAAGGTAGCAACAAAAAGAAGTAGAAGAAGAGAAGAAAAGAGAGAAACAAAAGCAAGAGAGTGAGATGTTGTGAGGGTGAAAGTAATGATATTGAATAGTGAGTCGGGAAAGAAGTGACCTAAGAAGAAGAGAGAAAACTATAATAAAGAAGGATTAGTGTCCTATTCTTACACTTTAAAACAAAGGCTACAGGAGCTTGATAACAAGGGAAGAAGAATTAGAATATAAATGGGGCAAAACCAAGGTGTATTATCACGACTTCAGGTATTTTGCTATTCTTAGACCTTTTGTTTTGCTATATTTTATTGGTTCAGAAAGTTATCAACTTCTGATAGTGTTCACACATTTGATAAAAGCTTCCTTGCTTTGTTTATTAATGAACTTACGAGTTCTGATGAGTTTACGTGGCTACTTTGATGTCTGTCATGTACCTTGGTCTGTGTTTGTTTTCCATTAAGGCTTCATGTATAAGGTTATTGTAGAGGTGAATGTTTCTTTTCTGCCAAAGTGTCATGTACAAGACAATGGTTTTCTCTTCCTACCAGCATGAGTATGTGGTAGCATGTCTTTCCTAACAAGTATTTGTTCATGCAACATGCTTTTTTTTTGTTGTTGTCTTCTCCCTTCTTATCTTTATTCATGCATGTTTTATTTTTATTTTACTGGCTTTCATTCCTTGAATCTTATTTTAAATAAAGTATTCATGTGGTTAGACTTAAGATTATATTTTTATTGTAGATAAGGCTTTCACATGGGTGTTCAAAGCATCAAAAATGAAAATAAAACAATAAACAAGAAAGAAAAATTAAAACTTTCAAATAGAATTTAGATCCCTTAGATTTTCTCAAAAATCTTTGAACAAGGGATTTCATTATCTTGCTCTTATTTAAAAATTAGCGTGTGAGATCATAGGTCTCCCCAAGCACTTAAGAGTTAATTGATAAAGGCCACGTAAGATCTCAAATCTCTTTAGACTTTGAAAGTTAACATATGATTTTCAAAAATATAAAGAAAAATAAAATAAAATTAAAAACCTAAAAAAATCCCTTTTCATTATATTTTCATGTCAGTTTCAAAATTGTAATAAAAATCCAAATTCCAAAAAAATCCAAAAAATTAAAAAGAGAGAAAATGAGGTGAACAAAAGGGGTGAGGTTTCAATGATTTCATGAATTAAAAATACCAACTAAATCTCAAGTTCGTTTTGTTCATGAAAACTAATTTAATTTTGTCAATCTTGTTCTTTTCCCAAAAATAAAAAATAAAAATCACAAATAATTTCTCTCGCATTTCAGATTATTATATGAGATCATTAATATCTTAAGGTATTTGAGAATTAACTAGTAGAGGCTGCATAAGATCCTTAATCTCTTTAAGCCTTGAAAGTTAATATCTTTTTTCAAAATACAAAGATGGAACAATTCCAAAACAAAGAAATGTTTTATTTTGCCTATTATTTTAAAAAATCATAAAAATACTTCTTCTTTGTAATTTTACCTTCAAAATTAAAAAAAAAAAATCCAAAAAAATCTAAAAAAGAGAAAAATGAAAGGAGTAAGGAAGTGATATTAAATTGATTTCATAAATTAAAACACACCAATCGAATTTCAATCTCGTTTTGTTTACGAAAATTTATTTAGTTTCAACTCTCTTGTTCTTTTCACAAAAATAAAAAACACCAACCAAATGACACGTCTTTCTAGTCGAACTACGTGAACTTTGATCCCTATTGTAAGGTATGTAGGTCCTTAGGCTCTCATCATAGGTCAAGTCTGCCCCTTGTAAATATTCATTTGTTTGTCTTCATTATTGTTGTTTCTATTTCTTTGTTTAATGTGCACATGCTTTATAATCTAGGTAATTAAGATAAATTTAAGTACCATATCACATTGATTTCATTTGACTAGTTTAGGGTAACCGTCCTTACTGACTGGTGTTGTGGGGTCTTAACACCTCTCTTGCACTTAAATAGACTCCTGAACTCATCTCTATTTTGGCAAACGATTTTACCTTCTTTTTTTATTTTAATTTGGTTTTCCATAGTTTTTATTTAAAAATTTTGGTGGCATCTCCTAAAATAAATTAGTTTTTAAATTACTTTGAGAGTCAATTTATTTCTCTTTTCTTTTCGTGCCATCCGCATTGTGCTCGATTGACCAGGTTGTTAGGTGTGACAGTTATTATACTAGGTTAATTTCATCCTTGTAAATATTTATTATCCTTTTATTATCCTAGGTTAATTTTGTAAATAATTTATTTTGACCTTCCTTCTCTTGTTTATTAGCTATTTATTAGCCACACACAAGCACACAAACTTAAACAATATTTTTAATTTTATCTTTGTTTTCTTTTTTAATCATTTTTTTTTGGGTCATGTGAATTCTTTTAAAGAAAAAAATTCCAAAAATACTACTTTCAAATAAATAAATAAATGAAAAGAGAGAAAATCAAGATGGGAAAAGAGAGAGATTAACTTGGTTATACAAAATATAGTTTACATCTTAGCATGGTAAATTAGCTTGCAAAGATTACGTGCTAGAGTTTATGATACATTCACACACAAGCACCCACATCAACTTGAATGATTTTCTTTCTAGAGACTTCAGTTTCCTACCCCTTTCACGAACAAGATAAGCTTTGATCCCTATATTAGGATACATATTCTTGAGATCAAGCACCCCACAAATATTTTGTTTTTTCTTTTAGTAATTATATTATTTTTCTTTATTATTATTATTTGATATTTGATTTTTTAAAAATTTTATTTTTTTTACCCTTATGTGTTACTTTCTTCTATTTTATTCCATTATACATATGTTATGATTAGGGTAATAAAAAGAAAGACTTCCTTATCATGCTTTTTAAGTCTTAGCATGCATCCACACGAAAGCACACAAACTTCGATGACTTTATTTTCTCATTATATATATATATATATATATATATTTTTTTCTAATTTTATTTTCTTACCTTATGCATCCCAAAAATGGAAAAATTAAAAAATACTATTTCTTTTAAAAAGAATTAATCATAAAAAGGAAAGAAAAAGAGCAAGTAGGAGATAATAACATGGTATGAATTAAAATGCATCAAACAATTTTTTTTAGCAAATAATTTTCCTTTTTCTTTGGTTTAAAAAAATAAAAAACCCCAACCTAATGACATCGGTTTCTTACCACTTTATAAATTATGTGGGTTTCGATCCCCATTTTAAGGTACATAGGCCTAGGTTAGTGTCTTAGATCATCACTGTAAATGATTTTTTCTTGTTTTGGTAATTATATTATTTTTCTTTATGAATATCACTGGTCAATTATTTATTTATTTTTTTTCGTAAATGTTTCTTCTTTTTTTTTTGTAAATATTAATTTCTTTCCTTCTATACCATTATTTTTATTGTTCTTATTTCTTGTTAGATTTAGTAAAAGTTTTTCTTTCAACCTTTTGTATATATTCTTTTTATGTTATTTTATTTTATTTTATTTCATTATGCATACATTTTGATTAAGGCAATAAAAGCATTTTTTTTGTTTTTATTTTTGTAAATATTTCTGTTTTTATGTAAATATTAATTTCTTTCTCTATAAAGTATTGTTTCTATTGTTATTATTTCTTGTTTGATTTTGTAAATGCTTTACTTTTACCCTTATGTAAATATTAGTTTTATGCATTACATTCTTTTTTTTTATTCCTCTAAACATGTGTGTTGACTAGCGTAATAAAATAAATTGTATTTCCTTATTATGTTTATTAGTCCAACCATGCATCCACACACAAACACACGAACTTGAAAGATTTAATTTTCTTATTTTATCTTGGTTTTTGTTTTCAATCTTATTTTCTTGTCTATTTTTAATAATCTTATTTTCTTGTCATGTTTATTTTTATAAAGAAAAAAAATTAAAAAGTTATATTCTTAAAAAAATAATAATAGAATGAAAAGAAAAGTAGGAGAGCATGAAAGAGAGATTAACATGGATTTACAAATTAAAACTCATCGATGACTTTTTCTTTGTAATATTTCTTTTCTTTTTTATTTTGTTGAAAAAAATAAATATCCCCAACAAAAAGGCATCATTTTTCAACCTAAATTGCATAAGCTTTGATCCCTATTTTAGAATACATAGATCATAGGTCTCTTTTATGGCAAACTCATCCTTGTTAATATTTTTTCTCCTTTTCATAATTATGTTATTTTTCTTTGGAAATATTGGTGGCTAATTATTTATTTATTTTTTAAAATATTCTATTTTCATGTAATTACTAATTTATTTCCCTTCATACTATGTTTTTTGTTGTTATTATTTTTAGGTTAATTTCATAGACTTGAATAGTTTTATATCAAGTGACATTAGTTTTCTATCCCTTCACAAATGAGCTTTGATCCCTATTTTATGGTACGTAGGCTGTAGGCCATCTTCTTAGGTCAAATTCATCCTTATGAATATATATTTTTTACCTTTTGGTATTTATATTATTTTTCTTTGTTTTTCATCTCAATTATTTTTTTTATTTTCATAAATATTTCCTTTTTTATGTAAATATTAATTTCTTTCTCTCTATACTACTATTTCTATTATTATTATTGTCACACCATACAACCTAATCAAGCGTGACGCGGATGGAGCAAAATGAAAAGAGAAATAAATTAGCTTCTAAAATAATTTAAGAATCGATTTATTTTGGGATTTGTCACTAAAATTTTTAAAATAAAACTTTGGATAACCATTTTAAAACAAAATAAAAAGGTAAAGTGGTCTATGAAAACAAAAATGGGTTTAGGAGTCTGTTTAAGTGTGAGGAAGGTGTTAGCCACCTCACAACACTCATCCACAAGGACAGTTACCCTTAACTAGTCAAGTGAAATTAATGTAATATTACCTTACATATATCTCGATCACCCTTATTAATATGCATGCACATTAAATAGAGAAAACATAAATAACAACTAAGAAAAGAAACAAATGAATATTTACAAAGTGCAGACTTGACCTAGGATGAGAGCCTAAGGCCAACGTACCCTACAATAGGGATTAAAGTCCACGTAGTTCATTTAAAAAGGCAAGTATGTCGGTCGGTGATTTTAATTTTTTTGTGAAAACAACAAGATAAACGAAATTAAATTGATTTTTGTTAAAAAAATGAATTTGCAATTTGGTTGGTATGTTTTAATTCATGAAATCAATGCAATCTCGCTTTATTGCTCTCTTCATTTTCTTTCTTATCTATTTTTGGATTTTTGGAATTTGAATTTGAATTTTAAAATTGAAATGTAATTATGATAGAAAAGGGTTTTTTTGCATTTTTGAATTTATGTTTTTTTAATTTTTGAAATAAGGATTTTGTTTTAATTTTGAAAGAGAAACAAAATTATTAAAAGAAATTATTTTTCAGATTTTTATTTTTTTGTTCAGTTGGATTTTTAAAAATAAGATCGTCTATTTTAATTTGAATGGATAAAAAAATTTTTGAAGAAGATTTTTTGTGATCTAAATTTTATGTTTTTTTTAATATTTTTGGAATTGAGTTATTTTATTTTATTTTTGAACTAAGAAATCCTTTTACTTTTGCAATTTTTGAAATTGGATGTAAACTTTTAAAAAAAGTACCATATGACCTCTACCGGTTAGCTCTTCATGTGCCTGAGGAGACCAACGATATCACATAGTGATATAAAAAATTAAATAAAAAAATAAAAAAAGAAACGATGTGACATAAAATGAAGATAAATATCTTTGAAAATTGAAATCATTTTTCCTTATTTACCTATTTATCTATTTATTATAAGAAAAATATAGATTTACTTTCAAAGCCTAAAGAGACGAAATATCCCACATGGCTTCTACCAGTTAGCTCTGAGTGCTTATAGAGACTTCTAATCTCACACTGTGATTTAAAAATTAAATAGAAAATAGAAAATAAAATTAAAATGAATAAATTTGTGAGTTGAAATTGTTTATATTTATTGACAAATATCAAATATAGTAACTTTCATGGCCTAAGAAGACAAAAGATCCTACACGGCTCCTACTGGTTGACTCCGAAGTACATGCAGAGACTAATAATCTCACATAATGACTTTTAGAGAAAAGACAAAATTAACTACCTTGCAATTTTGAAATTTTTTTATTCCATTCTATTTATTTTCATTTTTTATTTATTTTAAAAATTGCACATTAACTTTCAAAACCTAAAGAGACCAAAGTCTTACATGGTCTGTACTAATTAATTTTCAATTGCCTAAGGAGATTGTCATTCCCACATGCCAATTCTATGAAAAAGACTCAATGACAAAATATTTTTTTGGGTAAAAAATTGTTTTATTGGATTCTTGAAGATTGGATATAAGCTTTTAAAACCTATAGAGACTAGGGTCTCTCATGGCTTTACCAATTAATTCTTAAATTCTTGAAGAGTCTAATGATCTTACACAACCTTTTTTATATAATAGTAGGATAATAAATTCCCTTGCCTGAGGATTTATGAGAAATTTTTAATGGACCTAAGTTCTATTTGAAGGTTGCAATTTCACCCTTCCTACATATTGTTTTTTATATTATATTTTATTTTCTCCTTTTCTTTTATAACATCTTGAGCAACCAAATGAAAGCCTTATCAATAATAAAATCGGAATCCTTAGTCTAACCATATCAAGACTTTATTTAAAATAAGATTTGAGGATTGAAAACCAATAAAATAATTAAAAAAAAAGCATATAGTAATATAAAGAATAAAATTCACGATAAAAAGAAAAAGAAAAAATGTGTTGCATGGATAGAAATTTACCAGGAAAGATATGCTGCCACACACATAAAGCTTTGATAGAAAAGAAGAAAAAAAACAAACAACTACCCTAAACAACTCCGACACAAACAAGAAGAGAACACAATAGTTATATACATGAAACTTTGGTAGAGAAAAAAGAATACAACCCTGCAGTAACATTATACATGAAGCCTTAATAGAAATCAAACAATGATCAAGGTTCATGATAGAAATTGAAATGACCACATGTAAGAAGCCAATCTTCAAACTGCATTAGTAAACAAAGTAAGAAGGTTGCTATCTAATATATGAACACCATTAGGAGTCAATAACTTTGTGAAACAACATGTACAGCAAAACAGAGGTTCCGATTCAACGTTCTTAACGTGTTCCAACAATGACATTAAATAGAGACTCGCACAGATAAACTTTGGCCTTAACATAAGTAATCAAAATTATACAATTAACCACAAGTGTGATGCAGTACAGGTATTACATGGACAAAATCTATAGCACGAAATACGTGCTGCCAAGATGTTTCATTTTAGTTTTGTTCCCTTTTATATTTTAGTTTTTCTTCTCCTTTATTCTTTTTAAGTCTGCAAGTGCCACGCCTTCAAATGGAATTCCTTTCTTTTTAGGTTTCACTCAAGCCTTCTCCTTTGTATCAAACTCTCACTCACAGCATTGCCTTTTCTTAATCTCTGCCTTAAAGGTACAAGAACAGGGGTGCTTTCGCTTCTAGGCCTTTCTCTCTATCCCTTTCAATTTTTTTATCTCTTACTTAGCCTTTTTCCTCCTTTGTTAACCCCTGCATCAGGATGTGACAATAGAATGTTTCCACATAGGTTCTTTTTGGCTTTTTCCTTACCTTTCTCAAGCTCTCAATCGAAGACCTCTCCCTTGTGTCTCGACTCTCTTCTGTTTTTTTCTTCTTTACTACTTACTCTCTCCTCCTTTTCATCCAACTCTCTCTTTCTCTCTTTTTATTTTTTTTCTCTTTTTTAGAAAAGTTCTTTGCCTTTTTCTCTTAAACCTTAGCTGCCTTCCTTTCTCTTCTTCACTAGAGCTATCTGTTATGCTAACCCTAAAGCAGAGATGCTACCACATCTTTATCTTCTGATGCACGCCTCCTTCTCTAGATCTACTTAGCTATTCTACCACCTTCTTCAGATCCCCTTTGAGCCATTTACCATTGACTTCTCCTTTCCATCACTTCTTCATCAATGCTCCCCCATACCTTTACTCCTATGACCTGAAATGGCTACATTTTGTAGAGAAGGTGTGAGTTCTTGTAAGCTGCAGGGAATGGCTCAAGATTTCGCTTCTTGTTTTGATTAGTTGCTCCATAATGTCTTCATTTCTTTTTTTAATTGATTTTTATTTTATTTTCCTTATTTTTATTTTCAATTTTTAATTTACTCATTTTGATTTTTTAATTTTTTTTCTTATTTTTTATTTTTATTTTATTTTATATTCATCATTTTGATTTTTTTTCTCATTTTATATTTTTAATTTTGTTTTTCTTATTTTTATTTTTATTTTATTTTTCTTATTTTAAATTTTTTTCTTAATTTTTTTTTAATTTTTTCAATTTTTTTATTTTTATTGCCATTTACTACTTATAGGTTGATTTTTTTTTCCACCTTATTAGCCACTTTTCATTTTCCAATTTCCCTTTTGAAGGTATATTTTTATTATTTTAGATTTTTCATTTTTAATTTGCCAATTTTATATTTGTTTAATTAATGAATTGATCAATTGATTATTTAATTAATCATTTTTTTATTCATAATTAATTTACTTTTGGGATGGGGTGTATACAGTTGTCCTTTTTTATTTGTCTCTTAGGTAAGGAATGCAAACAAGGTGATGATATGGTTTTACCTAAGAACAAGTAAAGATGTAAACAAAGCAAAATGAAGAATGGGCCAAATACAAACGCACTTCAAAAGGACATAATGGGACCTTAATGGGCCTAATTTGAAACTATGACAATGAAGGGTAAAAGTCAAATAAACAGAATACAATGTTGATTGGGTACCCATCTTCACATATTTTCTAAGTGAAGAATGTCAATTCAACTTCTTTACATTTGAATAAGTGATGATAGAAACAATTATTTCATTTTAGGCTTAAATACCCACAAACCATGCAGTTTTATTTGAAGATGCATGAACTTTTAAGAGCATTTTTTTTCTTTTCCTTTATTCTTCATTTTCCAGACGAGATAAGTTTGGCGAAATAGAGTATGAGTAAGAAATGGCTTAGTGAATGATGAATGTGTTTGGGTTGATGTAGGTACCTATGGGAATGTAAAGGCTCTTGGGCTTGGGTAGGACTTGACAAGAATTAAAGTTGCCCTAACTATTTATGACTTAACAAAATTTAAAGGTGCCCTAACTGTGAGGAACTTTATAGAATTTTAAAGGTGCCCTGACTATGCGGGACTTGATAGAAATTTAAAAGTTCCTAGACTGTGTAGGACTTAATAGAAATTAAAGGTGCCCTGACTATGTGGGACATGAAAAATTTAAATGTACCTGACTGTGTGAGACTTGATAGAAATTTAATGGTGTCCTAATTATACGGGACTTGAAAGAAATTAGAGGTGCCCTAATTGTACAAGACTTAACAGAATTTAAAGGTGCCCTGATTGTATAAGACTTAGCAAAATTTAAAAGTGCCCTGACTGTGCAGGACTTAGCAAAATTTATAGGTGCCTTGACTATCTGGGACTTAACAAAATTTAAGGGTACCTTGATTGTGTGGGACTTAACAAAATTTAAAGGTGCCTTGACTATGTGGGATAACTTATGGCATATGATTGAGATACTATGAAATGTGATTGGACATATGTCTGCGTGCAAACATACATAATGCTTATGCATGACTTTTTTAGAATGTCAATTTTTTTCATTCATCATTTTGTTGCCCTAGCTTTTGCTTAAATAATTTTTTCAGGTGTTTGGCTTAACATACCTCTATTGCAAATCTTTTCTTTCCTTCTTCAAGCAAAGTATCTTTTCATTGCATCCAAGTTAATCAACTTTTTGAGCTCTTCTCCTTTCATGTTAGTAAAGACAAGTGCACCCTTAGAGAAAGCTTCCTTTACAACAAACGGACTTTCATAGGAAGGAGCCCGTTTGCCCTTGCTATCTCCTTAGTTTAAAAGGATTTTCTTTAAAACAAATCCTCTAATTTAAATTCTTTGGGCTGAAACTTTTTATTAAAAGCTCTTTCCATCTTTCTTAGATACAATTGTTTATGACACAGCCACTAGCCATTTTTCTTTGATCATGTTCAATTGCTCGTATTGAGTTTTAACCCATTCGCTTTCCTCTAGGTTAGACTCAATCTACACTTGAAGTAAAGAAATTTCATTGTCGATAGGTGTAGCAACTTCTATATCATATACCAAAGAATAAAGGGTTGCCTCTATAGAGGTCGATATCATTGTATAGTACCCATAGAGAGCATACAAGAGCATCTCATGCTAATCTTTATATGTAACGATCATTTTCCCAATGATCTTCTTAATATTCTTAATGGCTGTTTCAACTACCCCATTCATCTGCGGTTGACAAGGTGTAGAATTATTATACTTGATTCTCACATAAGCTTTTAATTTTAGCCTTATTTAAGTTGGGAGCATTATCAATGATGATCCTTTCTGATATCTTGTATCGACAAATGATGTTTGATCACAAGAAACACATAAAAGCCCTTTAGGTAATATTGGTAAATGAACCTACCTCTATCCAATTTGTAAACTAATCAATGGCTACTAAAATGTAAGATGCCCATTTGATGCCTTCAAATTAATCAAACTGATCACATCAATTCCTTACATTGAGAATAGCTAAGGTGCCACAAAGTTATGTAATGGATGAGGCAGAGAATTGATTCGATCGATATACATCTAACACTTGGCATTTTCTAACATATTCAATTTTTTCTTTCTCCATGGTTAGCCAAAAGTACCTAAACTTTGGTATCTGTCTAGTCATGGTATGACCATTAACATCGGTTTCACATGTCCCCTAATGAATTTCATCATGCTTTTGACACGCCTACACATCTAAGTAGTGTGTTATCCCATGACTTTTTATGCAACACTTCTCTATTAAAGAAGAAATTCATTGCCAACCAGTGAAGTCATCTAATCATTCTCAAATGCCTCAACTGGATATTACTGGCTTGAACAAAGTTTTTTTTGTCATGGAACCATGGTTATTAATCGCTTTCTTCCTTAACATTTTGACAGTAAGCAGGGGTAGTTTCAGTCTTAATTCATATCAGTAATATATTGACCCCATAATCTAACATAACCATTATGACAAGAATAGCTAATGCATTAGTGAACTGATTCTTATCGTGGGTCTTATGTGAGAAAGTAATCTTCTCAAACTTTGTGATCAATTCAATTAGGTACTTTTAGTATGGGATTAGCTTAGGATCTTTAGTTTGCCATTCTTCTTTCACCTGATAAATTATAAGGGTCGAGTCCCCAAAAACGTCGAGATATTTAATACCTAATTTTAAGACTACTTGCAAGCCATTAATGCAAACCTTATACTCTGCCATGTTATTTGTATAATCGAAGCTAAGCTTAACTACCACTGGATATTGCTCGCCGTCTGGGGATAATATCATAGCCATTTATCTACAGCCATGTACATTGGCTGCCCTATCAAATTACATTCTCAATTTAACCTCATTTGGTTTGTCTTCCTCTACCCTTAGAATATCCTCATCCTGGAATTGAAAGTTCAATAGTTGGTATTCATCAAATTAGCTATCAAATGCTCAGCTATAATGCTTCCCTTTACTGACTTATGAGTCACATACTTTGTATCATACTCTGAGAGTATTACTTGTCACTTAGAGACTTTACTTGACACGTGAGGACTCTAAAAATTGTATTTGATTGGATCCATTCTAAAAATTAACCACATGACATGATATAACATGTTGCCTCAATCTCGTTGTGGTCCTCATGAGACTACAATAGGTTTTCTTGATCAATGGATATCGTGACTCGTATTCATTAAACTTATTGTTCAAGTAATAAATTACTTGTACCTTCTTTCCTAACTCATTATGTTGCCTTAGCACAACACCCATAGATTCTGGTCGAATTGTCAAGTAAAGAATGAGAGGTCAACCTGGCATAGGTAGTACCAAAATAGGTAGGCTTAAGAGATATTCATTTATCTTGTTAAATGCTTGCTGACAGTTTTCATCCCATTCTCTAGGTTGGTTCTTACGTAATAGTTTGAAAATTAGCTCACAAGTGGTAGTCAGGTTTGCAATGAATCTGACTATATAAGTCAAATGCCTCAGAAAGCCTAAAACTCCTTTTTTTCATTTGGGGCGGTAGCAAGTCACGGATTGCCTTAATCTTATCAGTGTTTACCTCTATTCTTCTTTTGCTAACAATAAATCCTAAAAGTTTTCCAGATGAGGCTCCAAGCACACACTTATTGGGATTTGACCAAAGTTTATACTTTCGTAGCCTCTCAAAAAGCCATTAAAATACAGCTACATGGCTTTCTTCTTTGACCCACATAGCAACCATGTCATTCACATACACCTATATCTCCTTATGCATTATGCCATGGAATAAAACCACCATGGCTTGTTGATAGGTTGTACCTATATTTTTTAGCCCAAATGACTTTACTTTGTAGCAAAAAGTTCCTCTTTGAGTGAAGAAAGTGGTTTTTTCCTTATCATTAAGGTGCATAGGAATATGCTTATGATGAGAATACTTATCCATGAAAGAGTTTGGTAACTTCATATTATGTTGTCAATGAAGACATCTATATGAGGTAAGGGGAAGTCATCCTTTGGATTGGCATGATACAAGTCTCGATAATGGCTCACATTCTCACACGCCTATCTTTCTTTAGCACTAGACTATATTTGCAACATATTGTGGGTATTTAGCAACTTCTAGAAACCTAGTATCTTGTTGCTTTATCACTCCTTCCTTGATCTTGAGGGACATCTCAAGACTCATCCTCCTTAACTTTTGCTTCTTGATTCCAATGTCTAAATACAAGGGTATTTTATGGGCTGCAACCTTAAGATCTATCCCGGTCATGTTTTCCTACAACCAAGCAAACACATCCATATATTCCCTAAACAAGATGATCATTTCTTCCTTTTCTGGGTTATCTACTATTTTCAACTCATTTTTATCTTCTTTCATTCCCATATTAATTACTTATGTGACTTTTTCATGAGGGGTGACACCTTTTTTTAAGGGTTCTATGATTTTTGCAAATGTATGAGATAGTTCATCATCAATACCAGTTTTAAAATCATTTATATCGATAGCAATATTCAAACAGTGGTTGCAAAACCTCTGCATTGGACAAGGATTCCGAGGATTCTAATTCCCTTGAAAGTCAGTAGATAAAGCTAAAATAAATATGAAAAGAAAGGATTCAAAGGGAATTGACAAGGAAATAAGAAATTACTCATGTCAAAGAAAAAAAAAAGGAAATCACTGCATTCATTCCATGGACAAAATAACGTTTAATTGTTAATAATTACAAATTTCTCAAAATAACATTTCAAAATATTACTTTAACGACATTACATTTAATATCATCTTAAATTCCCAGTTGTTAAGAGCTTTTCCTGACTTGTCTAAATGGATTCACATTTCTTTCTCGAACTCTCCTTCCCCATCATTTGCCATTGCCACTAGATTATCATGGTTGATTATCTCATTCCTCTTTTCACTTTACTTTTACCTAAACTTGCTTTTTCAACCATGAAGGTCTCTAGAGATGGCTTGTATCCCAACCCTTGTTAGCCTGGGTTCTCAGAGAGCTCAATCAATTCTTTCGTGCCCTGAAATTTTACCCTCAACTCTTTTTTTAAAAAAAAACTTGTTATTCTACATTATCTTAGTTACCATTTAGTTGACATCTTTGGTAGCCTTCACAGTCTTTAACACCTCTAAACTTTGATAAGAACTATTTATAACCTATTATGCACCCTTGATGTATAGAATCACACTCGACTTACTAATCATCAACTCATGTTCACCATTTATAATGATGATCTTCCCTTCATTGATATATTTGATCTTTTAGTACAAGGTAGATGGCATTACTCTAACTGTTGGATCTAAGGCCTTCCCAAGAGCATAGTTTATGTTATGTTGATATCTAATGGGAGGTTGATCTTCCCGATCACTTCCCTTCATGTTCTATCGAAAGCTCTCACTACCAAGTCGTTATACTCAATACATGACATATCTACTAGTAAATGCCTCAAGGTAGACAATAGTAAGACATTCAAGGTTGAACCCTCATCAATAAACACCTTTGTTATTACATATCTATGAAACTTCAAAGTAATATGGAGGGCTTTGGGCCTTGCAAATAACATGAGGTACACTTCATCTTTAGAGAAACCAATCAAGGTAAAATTTCTCACCATGTTTACCATGTTCACCACCTTTTCTAGGGTAATGCCAGGGTGTACATAAGCATCATCCAATACATTCTATAGTGCCTTACGGTAGGCTTCCGAGTTCATTATGAGAGTCAAGATAGTAATTCATGTAAGATTTTCGTAGTTTCTTATCGACATTGTACTTACTTTGCTTTCTTATCTTTAAAAATTCATCAGCTTCTTCTCGTTCCTCTTTTTTAGTAGCCTCCTTTGGGTTTGAGCTTTCTCCAACTTCTAAGTTTAGGTTCAGCGTCTTATCTAACTCTTTAGAGTAAACCCATCCACTCTGAGTAATCCCACCAATGATTTTAAATTACTCTCTTTTATGTCAAGCCTTTCTTCATATGTTGTGTCATTAGAAGAGCATTCAATCATTATATTAAAATTCCACGGTACTGTATGAATGCTTTGGTATGAAAACGGGGATGGCACATGGATGATAGTTGTTGGGCTTTTGGTAAGTCTCAATATGGGTGTATTAATGACGAGGAAGAACCCTCTTAGCACATTTTGTGGAATAGGGTCACTTTAAGCCAATGTAACACCTCTAACTTCGTAAAATGGTTTATTAACTACTAGGAGTGAACCCGTAGGTCTTGCTGGGTCAATCAGTTCTTTAGTCATAGGCTTAGAGCTACTCCCTTTTAAGATGCATACATCTTCCTCTAATTGCCCTTTGATTTTAAGCGAGATTATCCTTTGAGCTAACTCTTTAAAGGTTCACAGCCTTCAATGTCATGTAGCACATTTCTTTTGTGAAATTCACAATAATCATTTAATAACTCCTAGAACACATTTTGCTCTTCCTTCTTATAATGAACATAACTAGTGTCTTTCAAGTATCGATGCAACTATTTTATGGTACATGGCACATCCTTCAAAAGTTTCAGAATGACTTCATTATCTCTTAACATAGCTACTTGTTTCCTTTTATCATGATTCAGTAATAAATTAGAGAAATTTTCAGGTCATTTCTCGCCTTTATGCCTGTGTGATTAGTTTTTAGTAGTGCTAGCATATGTCTTTTAAAGGCATCACATTTATCAATATTGTGCCCAATTACCCCTATGTGGTACTCACAAGTAGCATTCGGATCATACCATGCAGGAAATGATGGTTAAAACAGCCTCATAAGTTTGGGTCATATTATCTTTTTCACCATTAAGTCATTAAAGAGTTTCGATTAATTGACATTGAAGTTAAGTAAGGGCCTATCATCACAGGGTCATATAAGCCTAGGCCCTCGACCAAGAGCCATCATTTGTTACGATCTTGGATGTAGTTACAGTGAGGTTTGATAGCTTACAAAATTGTCTGGGACTGAGTCTCCTAACTGGTAGGACACATGGTAGTTTGGATTATTAAATGAAGCTTGTGGGTACCAGTTATGCATGGTGCAAGGTTATTGGTATGTAGCATGGACATTGTTAACATCCCCCTTCTTTTCTCTATAATTTGCAATCTTCTTTGCTTCTAAGGAAGCACCTTCAAAAAACTTGTCTTTCACATTTGCATTTATTCTCTCTCCTACCTGGATGAAGTCAACAAAATCATACATGTATATTCCTAACATGATTTTATGATATGGGTCCCCTAAAGTATGAATAAAATATGAATACAATTCAAATTCTAAATGGGGTGGCTAGATTTCGGTTGTTGTAGCTCTTCACCTTTGTGCATATCCTTTAAAGGTCTTAGTCACCTTTTTCTTTAACCCATTTAACTGTTCACAAGTAAGGCAATGTCTAGACTGAACTTGCATTAACTTATGAACACATCAGTAATATCCCTTCATTCTTAAGTTTGGATGGTCTAACTTCATGAACCAATGTAATGTCGACCCAGTCAAACTCTCGTGAAAGAAGTTTATGTGAAATTTTTTGTCCCTAGACCAAACTAACATTTTGGCACAATACAATTTCAAATGACAGTGCATGTCCTTACTGCTGTCATACTTGGTGAACTCTGGCACTTTGAACAATTTTGGAATTAGTACCTATGGGTCTAAGCATAATTCATCTAGCTCAATGGATTTCCAATTACCTAGTCCTTGTAAAGCTCGTAATCAACCTTTTACTTTGGCTATATCTTCTTCCTAATCTCTCTTGTCATTGTCTTCCTCTGCTTTAAGAGGTGGATTTGTGGTAGGCTATACAAGACTAAGGAATACAATAGCCAGTTGTTCCCCTAAAGGATATCGTATGTAAAGACACCTCTTTAGTTCTACTTTTGATATTCGTGTCCTTTTACTCCTAAAGTCAAGGGGTTTTGAGGGCGATTTACCCAAGTGGGTCTTTGAACAAGATCTGGAAGTCCCATGGCAGATGAACTATTAGGTTACTTTAGGTATCTCAGTACAGATGTGATGAGCCTTGTGATCAACCTTTGTTGTGTTAGTAGTTAATGGGGCATTATTAGCAGTCACACTTGCGTTCATGTTCTGAAGTAGCTTCATCATCTCAAGCATTTGGGACTGTATAGTCCTCATATAGTCCTTTAAGACTCTGACTTCTATTTCAAGTCTCTGCTTAGACTCAGGTCGACTAGTCTCAGCTGCCATGGCTCTTGCACATGCTTGAGCGAGATAAATTTAGGTCAAATATTGACCTTAGTTAGACAAATTCTTTTTCAACTGGAGCTATATTGTTTTTTATCTATAACAAAAATATTCATAATAAAGTAATGTTAATCATAAAGCATTTATTTGATCATGATTTGTCAGCATGTCGATTTACCATAAAGGTTTAGGAACCTTAGGCCTTTGATTCCCTGAGGATACTTATTGGATCACTCGGTGAATCAAGGTTAACCACTAACACAAGGGACTCTTAATGACCACATGTGTGAGTTTATCATGCAACACACAATTAAAACAGCTTCTACTTGGCATGAATGCTCATTGTATGTAATAAATGGCATAATTGATAATCAAAAGGAGGAACATACATTTCTCTAGAATAAAAATTATCACTTACAACATTTCATAAAGGGTTCCAAAATATGGTCATACATCAAAATAAGCCCAACATATGGGTCATCTAAAATCTCATTAACATCTTTAAGTTTTCTATAAGATTATGACATAAGGTAAAGAACTTAGTTATAGCCGCAGGAGTTTTCAAGGGGATGGCTTGTCCTTCAGCTCATCTAAACACATAGGCGAATTCCAAAAAAAGGTTATTAGAAAAGAGGATAATTCTAAAAGGCGAATTCCTTCTTTAATCTCTTCAGCTCAATGCTCATTTCCAATTCCTTTTGCCTTTTTGCCCTTTCTTCTTCTCGTGCTTTAACTAAGTTTTGCAAGCATCCTTTGCACAACTCCTTAAGATTTTCAAATTATACTCTCTTGTCTTCTAATTGTTTGGCTAAGTATTCATTTACCTCTTGTAGGCTATAACTCAACAAGGGATTGTGAGGTTTGAAGGGTGTGTTGACTCCACTAGTCTTTTCTTTAAGCCATACTTCGTATCTTTTCAAGGTTGCCATAGCACATTTCTTAATTCAAACTTCCTTTTGCACATCACTCGGCTCCATGCATTCCTTACTTTATGAATTATCCCTTCTTTTTGTGGATCGTTATAATATAAATTAATTCTCCTTAAAGTCATTTCAGAAGGAACATATAGAGTGTATGAAAACTAAAAGTGTATGATTACAGGGTTGTAATTAATGCACCCTCGGGCACCCATAAGGAGCACATATGGGAAATACCTGGAACAATAAATGATCTCCTCACTTTCCCACTAAGCAAGTTTCCACCAAATGGTGTTGTCTCTCAACGTCCCTATTTCTTAAGTCCATTCATCACGATTCATATTTTTTCATAGTGGGGTTAACCCTTCATGAGGATGGTAGTCTCTAATTAGCTGATGTATGGTGTTGAATCTCATACTAAGCTGATATTCCCTTTTATAAATGTGGTTAACCAACCATATATTAAGAGTGGCAAGCAGTATTTTAACTTTGCCTTCTTTTCTCGATGTCTGAAACTTAATGTTAAGAACGTCTCAGCTAAAAGTACTAGCATTAGGTTCACATGGTGGTTCTTCACCATCTAAAAAACACTCACTGCTACAAGATTAATGACTTCTACAGTTGAAGGAAACAATACCAACTCGTATATTGCCAAAGCAAGAACCCTTCTAAAAATGACCTAACCTTCTTTCTCAAGTAAGGTCTCAAGCCATTTTTCTATGTACTTTCAAGATAAACCTTCAGTCAACCCCGAACAACATAATTGGATTCGGGTAGGCTCTTGACCAAGGATTTGAGCCATAATGCGCTTTGAAAGGAGGTGTCTAGGGTAGCAATAAACAAGGGTGTCTTTACTAATAGGCATGTTCATCAACCCCTCGTATTCCTCCAATGTGGGCATAATTTGGAAGGTAGAAAATGTGAAACAACTTAATGGATTATCCTAATATTGAACTAGGGTCATGAGGGCGTCAGGCTGAATAGGGATTAGTAACAAATCCAAGATATACCCATAATCTCTTCGAAAGTCACAAAGTTGTCCCCATTTGAGTTTCTTGCTTAGAACAATCAAACTCTCAACCTATTTAGCTTTTATTTTCACTTTGATCCTTTTTCTAGTTAAGACTACTCCCATCAAGCTTGGGTCTTAAGGTTATGTGGTTCGTAGTGGTTCTATTAGATCGCTATGCCAACTGACTGCAATGGTAGTTTGCGTTGAAAAAATACATTGGTTAAAAATATAAAAGGAAGTAGGTACATAATCTTTTTTATGTTTAATCAGTGAATTATTTAGCATTCTATTCCCTATTACTCACCAAGAGCCTTATTGATTCATTGGGAATAAACATTTAACTATCAACTGGAGGAGGAAGTGGCCCTCACGTAGGTGTGGCTTAATGCAGATAGGTCAACTAAATAATCCACTAATATACAGTTTAAAAATTATCACAAGTTTTGATAGTTTACACCCTATTGACACAACATTAAGCTAAATTAATTTGTGTAAAATAGATTTAGCATAGCTTGTTTGCCCTGACAATGTATTAAATGGTGATGTATTGACAATCTTTAATTTGCTTGCAAAATTAATACTAAAAGACTTTGATTTTAAGAGATTTCTTTTTGAAAAAGAAGAAGAAAAATAAAACAAAAAGTGATTATACTATGAATAATGTAATAACATATTTAAAAGAAAGAAAGGACTAAATATGCTCATTTGGTGTCTTATCTCGGGTTAACCCTAAGTAAAGAGATGTAATCATAAAGACAGTAGGCTCTAATAAGGTTGGCTACTAAGCTTGGTCTAATAATATGCAAGGTACCAAAGGTAAGTCTAATATCTTAAAGGTAAGTCTAATATCTTAAAGGAATGTTAGTCCCCAGATTGCCCTAACTAATAGAGTGAGGATCTCACGACATGAATCGAACTAAAAGAGGACAAAATCCTACTCAAGTTAAACTCACATAACAAGGCACAATCTGTGTTAAGTCTTCATGGTAATCTTTGAAAGCATAAAGTTCTATTGGAAAACCAATATAAACCTCTACTAACCTAAGGGAAGCAAATACTCAGCTATAGAGCCCAATAAGTGTATGAGGTATGATGTGAAAGTGGTCAGCGTATGAGGAGAGCATACAAACCTGTTAATCTAAGGTCTAGCTTACCCTCAAATTTCGAAAAGATAAACTACAAAAGAAGTCGAGAACATATAATACAGATAAGATTCATTTACCTTAAGATTTTATTCCACATGTTATCTATCCTAACACATATAACAACGAAAAAAAAAATACAACCTTGCAATAACCTTATACACGAAGCCTTAACCAAAAAAAAAACAATGATCAAGGTTTATAACAAAAATTGAAATGGTCATGTGTACAAAGTTAATCTCAAAACTTCATCAGTAAATAAAGCAAGAAGGCTGCTATCTAAGGTATGAACATCATAACTTTGTGAACTAGCTAGTACAACAAAATAGAGGTTCAGATTCAACTTTCTTAACATGTTCCAACAATGACACAAAATAGAGACTCACATAGATAAACTCTAGCCTTAACATAGGTAATCAAAATTATGCGATTAACCACAAGTGCGATGCAATATAAGTATTACATGGATGAAATCTAGGGTACAAAACACTTGGTGCTAAGATGGTTCACTTTCATTTTCCCCCCCTTATATTCGAGTTCTTCTTTTCTTTTGTTCTTTCTGAGTTTGCAAGGGCCACACCTTTAAATAGAGCACCTTTTTTTTTTGTTTCACTCAAGCCATCTCTTTTGCATTAAACTCTCACTCATAGCATTGTCCTCTATTAATCTCTGCCCTAAAGGTGCAAGAACATGGGTGCTTTCACTTATGCACGTTTCTCTTGATCCTTATCAATTGTTTTACTTTCTTCTTAGTTTTCTCCTTCCCTCTTTCAAGCTCTTGATCTCCCTTGTGCCTTGACTCTTCTTTTTTAATTAATTCCTTACTCTCTCCTCCTTTTTGTCCAACTCTCTTTCTCTCTTTTTGTTGTTTTTCATCTCTTTTTTTTTTTAAAGCTCTCTGCCTTTTTCTCTTAAACCTTAGCTACCATCCCTTCTCCTTTGCACTTGAGCTCCCTATTATGTTGACCCTAAAGCAGAGATGTTGCCTCCTCCTTATCTTTTGACTCACGCCTCCATCTCTAGCTCTGCTTAATTGTTCTGCCACCTTCTTCAAATCCCTTTCTAGCCTTTTTCTATTGACTTTTCCTTTCCATCACTTCTTCATCAATGCTTCCCCATACCTCTACTCCCATGAGTTAAAATAGTTGCCTTTTGCAGAGAAGGCGTGAGCTCTTGTGTGCTATAAGAATGGCTCAAGATTTTGTTTCTTGTTTTGGTTAGCTACTCTATAATGTCTTTGTTTCTTTCCTATTGATTTTTATTTTATTTTCCTTATTTTTTATATTTTTTTCATTTACTCATTTTGATTTTTTTAATTCTTGTTTTTCTTATTTTTTAATTTTTATTTTATTTCCTTATTTTGATTTTTTATTTTGTTTTTCTCATTTTTTATTTTTATTTTCTTTTCTTATTTTTATTTTTATTTATTTTTCTTATTTTTAATTTTTAATTTTTTTATATTTTTTATTTTTATTGGCATTTGCTACTTATAGCTTGATTTTTTTTTTAACCTCCTTATTAGCCACTTTTCATTTTCCAATTTCCTTTCTGAAGGTATCTTTTTATTATTTTTTATTTTTCATTTTTAATTTGCCAATTTTATATTTGTTTAATTAATGAATTAATCAATGATTAATTAATTAATCATTAATTTTTATTCTTAATTAATTTATTTTTGGAATGGGGCGTTCACAATTATATTTTATTTCTTATCCTTTTATAAATGTTCTTTTTATGTATTACTTTCATTTTATTCCTTTTGGCATGTGGATCACATAAGGGCATAGAATTGAATGATTTTATTTTTCTTATTCTATTTTTTTAGCTTTTTCAATGTTATTTTCCTATCATGTGCATTTATATAAGGAAAAAATTTTCTAAATTTTTTTATTTTTTGATAATTAAATAAATGTAAAGAGAGAAAATTTGAAGAGCAAGAATGAAATATTAACTTGATTTTACAAATTAAAGCGTACAACTTAAAATGGTAAATTAGCTTGGCAAGAGGTAAATGTATAGAATTTAAGATACATTCAAATTGTATTCATTTTATTTTTATAAACATTTCCTTTTTCTTGTAAATATTAACTTCTTTCCCTCTATACTATTTTATTATAATCATTTCTTGCTTGATTTCTTAAAGATTTTAGTTTTTACCCTTATGTGTTACTTTTTTTTAATGTTGTTCTTTTATGTATATGTTATGCTTAGGGTAATGAAGAAAAATTTACTCCTGTATCATCCAAGTATGCATCCTTACTCAAGCACGCAGACTTACACGATTTTATTTTCTCATTCTATTTTTAATTTTGCTTTGTATCTTATGTTCTTACCTTGTGCATCCTTATAAAGTAAAAAATTTCAAAAATACTACTTTTAAAAATAATAATAAAAAGAAAAAAAATAAGGAGAGTAAGAAAGAGATATTAACGTAGTTTTACGAATTAAAACACATTAGCCAATTTTCATGTGAAATTAATTTTTTTTTTCAATAAACAAAAAAAAAAAAGCCCAACCAAACGACATCATTTTTTTATCGCTTTACCAACGATGTAGACATTAATTACTATTTCAGTTTATATAGGTAAATTATTTATTTATATTTTTGTCAATATTTCTCTTTTCTTGTAAATTTTGATTTCTTTCCTTCCATATTATTATTTTTATTGTTATTTTTTTATATATTAAATATTTTATTTTTACTCTTTTGTAAATATTTTTGTATATGTTACTTTCTTTTATTTCATTCCATTTTGCATATGTTTTTATTAGGGCAATTAAAAAAATTTTACCTCATTTTTTTTATTAGTGCATACATACATCTACACACAAGCACACAAACTTGAATAATTTTGTTTTTCCATTCAATTTTATATATATATATATGAATGTGTGTGTTTATGTTTGTGTATTAAATCAAATTTTTATTTTTTTTAATTTTAATTCAACTTATATGTGAAGTCATGATTTAAGCTGAGTCAATTTTCACCTTTTAAGTGACAATTGATTTCAACCTACTTTAATTTTTATTTTCACATTACCTTGTAATTTTAAGGTCAATTTGTACTATTGAGTCAATAATATGAAGAATGATAAACAATCATAAAAGAAATTATGCACACGCACACACTTATACATCCACCTAGAAACAAAACTATTCATTCCAAATATATAACTGAATTTAGCTTTATAGCTTTATCTTGAACTTGATAAATCTGGTACTTTAAAGTGACCTAACTTCGTTGATCAACATTTAATGAATATGTAGTTTCATAGTCATCTATTCAGAATGAATACAGGTCCATAGGAGTATGGCTGCAGAGATCCCCACACATATAGAATGTTATAAAAATTGAGTAAATTTTTTTATAATATTTAGGCTAATTATCATAAATTTAAAACAATAATCCTAAATTCAAACTTAAAGAAATGGCTATGCCATCTGTTCCTCTTCTAGATATGGCAAATAATAAACTTATCTTCATTAAGATTCTGTTATGTTAAGGAAGAGTTATGGAAGAGACGTCTTAGTGATCCTCGTCTTCCAAGGAATGGTTGATGGTTTCTCAAGTATTTTTTGCTTGATGTTGTATAGTCATTATTTTATCATTTTGGACACTTTTTCCTAACTTTTTGTTTTGTAAATGTATAATGTGTCTAATTTATTTCTGCTAATTTATTTTATCATTATTTTGTCAAGAAAAGTACAAAATTGGTTCTCCCACTTTTATATTTTGTGACAATTTGGTCCCTTACAAATTAATTGTGGCAAAGTAGTCCCTTATAAATTTAAATTTGTACAAAACCAGTCCCTCACAATTTTAAATTTGTACAAAACTAGTCTCTTCATTTGTATTAATGAGAGACTAATTTTGTATAAAATAAGATTTTTGATAGACTAATATATTATAATTATTTATGAGGGACTAAGTTATCATAAAGTCCTATCTTGTCATATTGGAGTGCCTAGTGCTTAACTATGTGGTGTTCCCTTGGGTATAGAATGAAAGAACAGGAGAGTTGATTCCAATAATAATTTGACTAAGATTTTTTCATAATACTCTGAGTTTTAAAGTGTGATAATGATAAATTACAAATTAAGACAAATCAATTTTTTTTAATTATATTTCCATTATATTTTGTTTACAAAAATAAAAAGCACCAAGTAACAATAGTTTTCTACCTCCTCTTTACGAATTACATAAGTTTTTGTCCATACTTTAGTACACGGGCCTTAGGTTACATGCATTCCTGTGAATTTTTTTTGTTCCTTTAAGTAATTATATTGTTTTCTTTATGAGTATTATAGGCTAATTATTTGTTTAAATTTTTTTAAATATTTCCATTTTCTTTAAATACTAATTTTTTTTCCTTTATACTATAATTTTAATTGTTTTTATTTCTTATTTGAAATCGTAGATAATTTATTTTTACCCTTTTGTGAATATTCTTGCTTTCTTTTGTTTTATTCCATTACACATAAGCATACACTTGAATGATTTACACCTTAGCATGGTAGCAACTAGAGTTTGTTTCCTCTTTTGTAAACTTCAATTCCTTTCCATCTATACTACTACTACTACTACTACTATTATTATTTCTTATTTGATTTTGTAAATATTTTATTTTCTCATTCTATTTTTATTTTTTTTTTCAAACTTAATTTCTTGTTCATGTGTATTCCTATAAAGGAAAAAAAAAACTTCAAAATTTATGTTTTCAATAAAAAAATTAATACTAGAAAAGAAAATTAGGACAGTTAGAAGGAGAGATCATAATGGCTTTCGGTTATTTATTTCTATTTTTTGTAAATATTTATATTTCAACATAAATATTAATTTCTTTCCCTATAAACTATTTTTTATTGTTATTACTTCTTGCTTGATTTTGTTAATATTTTAGTTTTATCATTTTGTAAATTTTTATTTTATGTGTCACATTCATTTATTTTATTCCTCATTACATGTGTTTTAATTAGAGTAAGAAAAATAAATTTTACTTCCTAATGAATAATTTTATACTCAATGACATCAATTTTCTACTGCTTCACGAATTATATGGGCTTTTATCCCTATTTTAGGGGATGCAGACCCTAGGCTATTCTCCTAAGTTAAGCCCACTCGCGTAAATATTTTATTTCTATATTTCTGTTTCTTTCATTTTTATTGGTTTATGCATGCATCTACATGGAAGGACACGTAGTTGAATGATTTCATTTTCTCATTCTATCTTTAATTTTGTTTTCAATCTTATTTTCTTGTCATTTGCATTCTAATAAAGAAAAAATTGAAAATTTATGTTTTGAAAAAATTAATAATAGAATAGAACAAAAATTACGAGAGTAAGAAGGAGATATTAGAATTGTTTTACAAAATAATGCACATCAACCATTTTTTTTTAGCGAAATTATTTTTCCTTTTTCTCTAGTTATCTAGCCCTTTATGAACATAGGTTTTGATCACTATTTCAAGATATATAAGACCTAAGTTACCTTTCAAGGTCAAATCCATCTCTGTAAATATTTTTTCACCTTTTAGTTTTTGAGAATATTATTAGTCAATTACTTATTTATATCTGTGTAAATATTTATGTTTTCATGTAAATAGTTTCTTTTCCTCTGTACTATTATTTTTATTGTTATTATCTCTTTATTGGTTTCGTTAATGTATTATTTTTATCCTTTTGTAGATATTCATTTTATGTGTTATTTTCTTTTATTTGATTCCTATATATTTGTGTTTAAATTAGGGTATTAAAAACAAATATTACTTCCAATTGAATGATTTTATACTTTATGATATCAATTTTTTACCTCCTTATGAACTATATTAGATTTGATTTCTATTTTAAGGGATGTAGGCCCTAGTTTAACTTCCTATGTCGAGTCTACCCTTATAAATATATATTTTTTTTTTGATTTCTTTGTTCTTCATATCAATTATTAATTTCTATTTTCATAAATATTTCCTTTTTATTGTAAATGTTAATTTCATTCCCTTAATAGTAATTGTTACTATTATTCTTTGTTGTTTGATTACGTAAGTATTTTATTTTTTATCCTTGTTTTCCTCATTTTTATTCCCTTAAGCATGTATCTATACCAAGGGTACATAGTTGAATGATTTTATTTTCTCATTCTATCATTGTTTTTGTTTCAATCTTATTTTCTTGCTATGTGCATTCTAATAAAAAAAAAAATTGAAAATTTATGTTTTAAACAAAATTAATTATGGAATGAAAAGAAAAATTAGGAGAACAAGAATGAGAGATTATAATGGTTTTATAAATTAAAGCACGTCAGCCATTTTTTCTTTTGTGAAATTACTTTTCCTTTTTTCTTCAGCAAATAACCCATTTTTGAACTGCGGAGGCTTTATTCATATTTCAAGGTACGTAGGCTCTATTTTTTGTTCAAACCCTGTAAATATTTTTTTCTCCTCTTAATAATTACATTATTTCTTTTTGAGAATTTTATAGTTCAGTTATTTATTTTTATGCGTTATTGTCATTAATTTCATTTCTCGATACATGTGCTTCAATTAGGATAGTAAAACCAAATTTTATTTCATATTGGCTGATTTTATACTCAATGACATCATATGGGCATTGATCCCTAACTTAGGGGATTAGGTGATGTAGGCTCTATGTTACCCTTTTGGATCAAGCTCACTCTTAAAAATAATTTATTTTTCTTTTAGTAAAATTATTTGTTTGTGTCTCAATTATTTATTTCTATTTTCATAAATATTTTATTTTTCTTATAAATGTTACTTTTTTCCCCTTATACTATTTTTTTTATTAATATTATTTGTTTGATTTTGTAAATATTTTATTTTTTATCCTTCTATTCCCTTCATTTTTATTCCCTTATGCATGTAACTACACACAAGGATACATAATTGAATGATTTTATTTTTCTCATTCTTTCTTTGTTTTTTGCCTTCAATCTTATTTTCTTATCATGTGCATTCTATTACGTAAAAATAAATTTAAGAATTTATGTTTTAAAAAGCTAATAATAGGATAGAAAGAAAAATTAGGAGAGCAAGAAGGAAAGATTAAAATGGTTTTATGAAGCACATAAACAATTTTTTTTCTTCAGTAGAATTACCTTTCCTTTTTCTTCAATTATCTATCTTTTAATGAAATATGTGGGCTTTGATTCTTATTGTAGGATTCGTAAGCCCTAAGTTACCTTACAAGGTCAAGCCCATGCTTGTTAACATTTTTTATCCTTTTTCTTAATTACATTATTTTTCTTTGAGAATATTATAGATCAATTATTTATCTATATTTTATTAAATATATATATGTTTTTATGTAAACATTAGTTTCTTTCCCTCCGTACTATTATTTTTGTTGTTATTATTTCTTGTTTGATTTCATAAATATTTTATTTTTACCATTTGATAGATATTCATTTTATTTTTTACTTTCTTTTATTTTATTCCTCTATATGTGTTTAAATTAGCGTAATTGAAAATAAATTTTACTTCCTATTGAATGATTTTATACTCAATGACATCAGTTTTCTACCCCTTCACAAATTATATGGACTTTAATTCCTATTTTAGCAAATAAAGGCTTAGGTTACCCTCCTAGATTAACCCCACCCTTGTAAATATTTTAATTTTTCTTCTTGAAATTATATTATTTTTCTTTTTTTCATCTTGAAATATTTTATTTTTCCTTCTTGTAATTATATTTTTTTTGTTTTTCATCTCAATTATTTATTTCTATCTTCATAACTATTTCTTTTTTCTTGTAAATATTAATTTTTATTCCTTTAAACTGTTATTTTCTTATTATTAATATTTTTTGTTTGATTTTGTAAATATTTTATTGTTTATGCTTTTGGTTCTTTCATTTTTATTCCCTTATGCAAGCATATGAACACAAGGATACAAAGTTCAATGATTTTATTTTCTTTTTCTATCTTTGTTTTTGTTTTCAATCTTATTTTCTTGTCATGTGGATTCTAATAAAGAAAAAAAATTTCAAAATGTAAGTTTTAAAAAATTGATGATAGAATAGAATGAAAATTAAGAGAGCCTGAAGGAGATATTGGTCTTACAAATTAAAGCACATCAATCATATTTTTTCTTTGTTTTTTCTTTTGCAAAATTAGTTTTCCTTTTTCTTATGTTATTTACTTCTTTATGAATTACACGGGTTTGGATTCCTAATTAAGGTTTCGTAGACTCTACATTACCATCCTTGGTCAAATCCCTTCCTATAATTATTAATTCTCCTTTTAGTAATTACATTATTTTTCTTTGACAATATTACAGTTCAATTATTTATTTTTATTTTTGTGAATATTTATGTTTTTATGTAAATATTAGTTGCTTTTCCCCTTAAGTATTATTTTTATTGCTATTATTTTTGGTTTAATTTCATAAATATTTTATTTTTACCCTTTTATAAATAATCATTTTAGTTGTTACTTTCTTTTATTTAATTCCTCTATATATGTGTTTAAATTAAAATGATTTTATTCCTAGTGACATTTGTTTTTTATCTCTTTACAAACAATAAGTTTTTATTGCTATTTTAGGATACCTATGCCCTAGGTCAAACCCCTTATAAATATTTTTTTTTTCCTTTTGAAATATATATTTTTGTTAATATTTCATCTCAATTATTTATTTCTATTTTCTTAAAAAAAAAATTTCCTTCTAAGTTTTAATTTCCTTCCCTCTATACTATATTATTATCATGATCATCATCATCTCATTTCTTATTTGATTTCGTAAATATTTTATTTTACCTTTACGTGTTGCTTTCTTGTATTTATTCCTTTATACATATGTTATGATTAGAGGAATAAAAAATATTTTGCTTCCTTATCATTTAGTCCATGCATACTTCCATACAAAGTACTAACACTTGAATGATTTTATTTTCTTATTTTGTCTTTGCTTTTGTCTTCAATCTTATTTTCTTTTCTTGAGTTTTCTTATAAAAAATGTTCAAAAATACTATAGTAAAAAAATTAATAATAGAAAGGAAAGTAAATTAGGAGAGCAAGAAGGAGATTAAATGGTTTTACAAATTCAAACACATCAACCAATTTTATTTTTTATGAAATTAATTTTCCTTTATCTTTGGATGGAAAAAATAAAAATCTCTAACCCGATGATATTAGTTTTTTACCCCTTTATAAATTATATGAGCTTCAATCCTTATTCCAAAGTATGTAGGCCTAAGTCACCATCTTAGGTTAAGTCCATCCTTGTAAATAATTTTTTTCTCCAGTTAGTAATTACATTATTTTTCTTCGTAAATTTTACATGTCAATTATTTATTTATTTTTTTGTAAATATTTCTCTTTTCTTGTAAATAGTAATTTCTTTTTCTTTATACTATTATTTTTATTGTTATTATTTTTTGTTTGATTTTGTAAATATTTTATTTTTATCCTTTTGTAAATATTCTTTTTATGTGTTGCTTTCTTGTATTTTATTCCATTATGCATATGTTTTGTTTAGGACAATAAAAAAATTTGTACTTTCCATATTATGTTTATTAGTCGATGCATACATCCACATGCAAGCACACAAATTCAAATGATTTTTTTCCTTTTTTATCCTTTTTGTTTTCTCAATCTTATTTTCTTGTCATGTGCCTTCTTACAAAGAAATTTTTTTTTTCAAAAATACTACTTTCAAATAAACAAAAAAGTTAATAATAGAAAAGAATAAAAATTGGAGTAAGAAAGAGAGATCAAATTGGCTCTGCAAATTAAAATTTACACCAAAGCATTAGCTTGGAAAAGGTAAGTGCCTAGAGTTTACTATACAACCATGCACAAGGACACAAACTTAAATGATAGCCTGTCACATTGGTTTCCTACTCCTTCACAAATTAGATGGGCTTTTATCCCTACTTAACGGTATGTAAGCTCTAAATAAGCCCTTTATAAATATTTTATTTTTCTATTTAGTAATTTTATTATTTTCTTTGTTAATATTCCATCTCACTTATATGCCATGATTAGGAAAATAAAAACAAATTTTATTTCTTTACCACGTTTTTGAGCCCAAGCATGCATCCACACACAACGATCCAAAGTCGAATGATTTTATATTCTTAATTCATCTTTGTTTCTATTTTCAATCTTATTTCCTTGCCATGCACATTATTATAAACAAAAAAAAAATTTAAAAATACATTTTTCAAAAAATAAATTAAAAATGGAAATGTATGAAAATCAGGAGAGTAAGAAGGATAGATTAAAATAGTTTTACAAATTAAAACACATCAATTAATTTTTTTGAAAAATTTTCTATACTCTTCTGTTGACAAAAATAAAAAACCACTAACGACATGTGTACAAACTTAACGGACTATGTGAGCATTAATATATACTTTAAGGTACATTGGCCTTAGGTAATCTTCTTGGGTCATGTCACCCTTGTAGATATTTTTTTTCTTTTAGTAATTACATTGTTTGTTTTTTTTTTTGTGTGAATATTGCATGTCAATTATTTATTTATATTTTGTAAATATATCATTTTTCATATCAATATTAATTTTTTCCCCTAAATACTTTTTTTTTGTTATTATCTCCTGTTTGATATTGTAAATATTTTGTAGCTTACCCTTCTATGAATATTCTTTTTATGTATTACTTATTGTATTCCTTATGCATATGCAATGATTAGGTTAATACGAACAAATTTTACTTTCTTATCATGTTTTCTTGTCCATGCATATATCCACACATACATAAGCATGCAGACTTGAATGAGTTTATTTTTTTTTTTTAATATTATTTTCTTTGCACGTGCATTCTCATAGAAAAATTAGAATTTCCAAAATAGTATTTCAGAAAATAGATAAAAAATGGAAACAAGGGAAAATTAAGCAAGCGGAGAAAAATTAAAATTTTAAAACTACCTTTTGAAAAGTAAATAAAGAATATGAAAGAGAGAAAATTCAGAGTTCAAGAAAGAGAGATTAACTTGATTTTTACAAATTAAGGTTTACACCTTAGCAATGAGAAGTTAGCTTACCAAAAGGTAAGTGCCTAGAGTTTACTATTCATCCACATATAAGCATACAAACTTGAATGATTTTGTTTTCTCATTTCACCATTAGTTATGTTTTCAATCTTAATTTCTTGTCATGTTTATTTTTTATTAAAAAAATTTTAAAATTCAAAAATACTATTTTCAAATAAATTAATTAATTAAAAAAAATATAGAAACTAGGAGAGCAAGAAGGAGATATTAACTTGGTTTTACCAATTAAAACACATCAACCAATTAATTTTTTTGTGAAATTACTTTTCTATTATCTTTTCTTAACAAAAATAAAAAGCACCAACCAATAACACAAATTTTGAATCCGTTCGCGAACTACATGGCATCCATCCCTTCCATATTTTAGAGTACAAAGGCCTTAGGTCAAGCCCCTTATTTTTCCCTTTAGTAATTATATTATTTTTCTTTATGAAGAATCTTCTCAATTAAATTTTTTATTTTTTTAAATCTTCCCTTTTGTTGTAAATATTAATATTGTTCCCTCTATAATATTATTTTTTATGATTATTACTTGTTTGATATCTTAAATATTTTATTTCATACCGTTTTGTAAATATTCCTTTTATATGTTACTTTATTTTATTTCAACCTGTATACATATGTTATTATTGGGATAATAAAAATAAATTTGACTTCCTTAATGTTCCATGTATATGTCCATATAAAAGCATATTGACTTGAATGATTTTAATTCTCATTTTCTCATTGTTTTTTCTTTCAATCTTATTTTCTAGTATGTGCATTCTTATAGAAAAAAATAAATTTCAAAAATAACAATTTTATAAAAATAGATAAAATGGAAAGAGTGAAAATTATGTGAGTAAAGGAAATAAAATTTCAAAGATATTATTTTAAAGAAATAAATAAAAATAAAAGAGAGAAAAAAATTAGGAGAACATGAAATTTTAGGTTAGCCCCACAATTGTTGCACTAAGGAATATATCCATCTTGTATGATTAATTCCTTTAGGTAGTTAGACAAATTCAATGAACCCTTTCTTATAAAATCCTATATTTTTTATTAATTACACACACACACACATACATACATACATACATACATACATACCTATATATATATATATATATATAATGTGTTATGACGAAAAAGGGATGATGACATCGAGACTATTATAAAACTTTGTGCTTATATAAACTTTTTATAGTATCAAAATAATTATCTAAAGCTAAAACTTTTAAAAAAGAAGGATAATTGTGAATAATATATTTTGTCTAAACATTTTTTAAAATTGAAAAAAAAGAAAAATTCTTTACTATTGAAGTTTTATTTAATTTCTAAGTCCTTTTCACCTTTGGGCCACAATGAATTTGAAGTCAATTTTAATTCAATTTGCGTGACGGTGAGCACTATGTTCTTCAATTTTATATATAAACACACACACATTTGGATTTGTGTTTGTGTATTAAATCAATTATTTTTTATTTTAGGTTTTTATTCAATTTACATGCAAATTCATTATTTAAGCCAGAGTCATTTTCACCCTTTTGAGTAACAATTGATTCAAACCTATTTTCAATTTAATTTTCATGTTACCTTGTGAATTTAAGGTCAATTTCTATTGTTAATTTTCAAAATCCTAGTCTGATAAAACAAATATATTCAAATGCTTAATCTATACAATGATGAATGTCCACAAAGATGACGAGTCCCTTCTGACCATTCGTCCCTTGTACTTAGGCATGCCTCCCTTTGTGTGTGTGTATATTGGTATATCATGTTTTTAAACAATTTAATTTATTAGAAATAGTAAAAAAAAATTAAGTTAGAATATTCATGGAACTGTTTTATTTATTGATTTGTTGACTAGAATTGAAAATTTATTTTCATTTATATCTTTTGGTTTGATTGTTAATGTATGGAGACATTGTTTGAGTGCATTAAGTTTATTTAATTATTTGATATATTTTTTTTGCATTTTTTACTTATTATAATCATTATTTTATTTATAACCATCCAAAATTTTTTTAAAAAATCAATTTTAGTTAGTATTTTTCTTTTGGGAGATTTAGATTGCACAATAACATTGTTTTTAAAATATCTTAGAGTTGCAAGCACAATGTCTCTCATTTTTATCACCTCTTAAGATTGGATTTTAACAATTCATAATTTAAATTTTCTAATTTTATAGTTCTTTTTGTATTTATAATTATCCAATTGTCATGTATAAATTTATATGAGTTACATTGCAATTTTCAAGTGTGAAAAATGTTGATATATTTGAAGTTGTAGTTGATATAGTTGTTCATATTATTATTCATTTGAATAGAAATTTCAATTAAATTGAGTTAATTGATTTTATTCATTTTATTTTAATGTTTAAATCATGACTTTTAAGTTAAGAATTTGTAACCTTACAACTTTTATTTTAAATTGAAACTATGAAATATAAGATATGTAGAAACTATTGAAGTAGTAAGTCCTACTTATTGTAATTAAAATTTTATTTTTTATCTATTGTTAAAGAAAAATGACAAAAATATTAAGAAAAATGCATAATAATTACGAGCAATCACCACTAATACCTATTATTATGTTAAATTTTAGAATCATGCTTTTTAAAACTTTTAGTCGGATAAAGATCAATGTATCCAAAATGGTTTTAAAAAACTAATTTTGAAAAAAAAAGTGTTGAAAAGGAGTGTTTTCACATTTCATTTTTTTTATCATCTATCTCTTAACATATTAACTTGACAATTTATGCCATGTGTTTCCATAATGTGAAGTACTATAAGTTAATAATTGTATCAATATATCTTTTATTTTTCATACAAATCTAATACATAAATAAATAAACAAATATATATATATATATATATATATATATATCATTTCCCAATATGAACATGTCAATGTGTTATTCTCAACCTTTGGATTTGAAACAAGCTTGAATCATTTCAAACAGACAATGATGTGTTTTTAAGTGTTTTGATTTTAATGAGCTAGTACATCTTGGTCTATGATTTGGTCTTAGATTTTATTTTTCTTTTCATTTTATCATTATTTTTGTTTTAAATTTTTTTTCTTTCATGTGCACACTTATAATGAAAATTAAAAATTTTAAAAATACCATTTTCAACAAAATAATTTCATAATAGAAAAGAGAGAAAATTAGAGGAGCTAGAAGGAAAAATTGACATGGTTTTAAGAAAATAAAATTTGTTTTCAGAAATAAATAAAAGAAAGTAACAAACATAAATATTATTTACAAAAGTGTGAAAAAATAAAATATCAAAGAAATCAAACTAATAATAATAATAATAGTATAAAAAAAGAAATTAACATTCACAATAAAAATGAAATATTTACAAAACTGGTAATAAATGGTAGAGATGAAATATACACAATAAAAAATAATGTAATTGCTAAAAAAAATTAAAATATTTATCAGGTGGGTTTGACCTAGGAGCTACATACCCTAAAATAAGATTAAAAACATATGTAGGTCTTGAATGTCATGCCCCAAAGATTTGGAGTGTGACTAGCATAGATAATGAAGACAAACCTCATTTCTGCAAGCTTAAAACATGTAACACAATACTCATTTATTAAGATTAAAACATTTAAGATTTACATTCAAAATTTCCTATTTATCAAATTAAGTATCAACAATATACACATGATTTAGATTTTATAGAAATTTTAACAGTCTCTCCAATAAGTGGATCATCTTAAAATTTTTATAGGGTATCCATCAATCTAAACTAGTCAAATAAAGAGAGCTTAATTGTTACTACAACAAGATAATTGGTCTAAACAAAAAGATATGGGGTGTAGGACCTTGCCTGTGATCGTCTGGGCACGATTACATAATGTATATACATTATAGATCTTCTATAACAAAATGTTATAGATATTAAGAAATAAGATTTCTCAACCCAAGTGGAAGGAAGTGGAGCTCACCAACATATTTCAAAGCTTTATCCTCAAGTCATGGTGTTTGCTCTGGCTAACTATTTGAAATAAAAAATGAACAAATATAATGAGGTTATTATACAACAAAGAGAGAAATTTAAAAGAATGCAGTCCCGAGGAACTTGGTGTAGATTAAATTATCCATGTTCCAACTTAAAACAGTTAATCTAAGTACATCAACACTCTGAGATTTTCATAAACAATTAAGCATACAAGAGATTTGAGAAACCGGCTGTAAAATTCTTGCTTTTAATTTTTAAAACCATATGCAAGGGAAGAATATCATGGACATAAGATAGTACAAAAGAAAGTTTAAGTATAAATTGGAATCACATTCTACTTTAATAAAACTTATTAATTTCCTTTATAACCAATCAATTATATTTGATAAATGTGTTAACATTAATTCCCATTTGTAGAATGTGATTTGGGATGGCAATTTAAAAATAATTAATATTATTTTTTTTAATATTAACTTCTTATTTACCATTACATTGTGATCATAGTTCTAAAATATTTTGAAAATAATCCTACTATATCGTCCAAGTTTTAAAAAAGTAGAAAACTAATATGCAATGAGTGAAATTGTTTTTTTAAGTTAAATAAATTTTTAACTTTTAATTATTATAATTATAAATAATAAGTGAAATAAAAAAATACTAAAATTAGTATATATATATATATATATATAATTGGCAAAGACAAGAGACTCACGGGATAGGAGGTTTGATCCTTGTCTCCATCTCCAAACTTCTTTTAAGGAGAATTTTGTCCCATCTCCATTCTTATAGGAAAAAATTTCCTATATATAAGTTTTTAAATAAGACAATCTCCACATGAATCCCTAAATATAAAAACCTATTGTCATCCTTAAATGTGATCATGGTGGTTGAAATTGAGATTTATTTATCCCTTCCTCATAATGTAGATACGTGACTACACATAGGGACACACTCATGCTAGCTATTGCATTCCTCTTTCAATTTTCTCTTAATTTTACTTTTAAAGTTTGCCTAGTGAGACTTATAATTCTTTGTAGGCATATAGGATCTCAACTAAGGGACCACATGAGACTTTTTAAGTCTTCGCAGGTATATTAGTTAGGCTGCGTAGTTACATTTCAATAAATTTTAGATTTCAATGACAAGTGTTAAAATAACTTTATTTGAAAATTGAACCATCTAAAAAATTATTTTAAATAAAAAGTGTACAAAAATTCTGTTTCCAAAAATCTAAGAAAAATAAATTAAATGAAGATAATGCAAGAAATTAGAGTTAACTTGATTTCATAAAATAAAACTCATCAGCCAATATATCAATTGTTTTATTTGTGGGGTCAAATTAATTATTGTTTTTTTTTTTCTCTTTTCACATTAAAATATAATAAACACCAATCAAATGAAACCAATTTTTTGCCTAATGCAAATTAGGTGGACTATGATCTCCATATTTTAAGTATATAGGCTTTATGTCACCTTTTTAGGTCAAGTGCACATTTGTAAATGTTTTATTTTTTTCATTACTCTTTTGAATTCTTGGTTTATTTTATTTTTCTTCCATTTCATATGTGTTTTCTAAGAGTTTATAATGTTAACTTGGAGTAACTATTCTGATGAGTAGGCGCCGTAGAATATCTAATACCTTTCTCATGATACAAATTGACTTTTAAGCCTATTTTTGGTAAAGTAAAACACAATTATTTAAACACGGTTCTTCAAAATTTTCTTTCCAAAATTCTTAGTGGTGACTCCAAAAATTATTTTGGAAAATTAATTTATATTCTCTTTTCATTGAGACCTTCAATGGGATGTGAAATGTGACACAAATCCAATAAGAATCATCTATTGTAGTTTTTGATGTTAGGAGTTAGTTATTTGGCAGCAAGATAGATAATCATCCATGGTCAACTAACCAGTAAATTAATGCAGAATGAAAAAAAAAAAGAAAAAAGAAAAGAAAGTTATGGTTTTCTTATTATTATCACCATCGATAGGCTAGTAAAATGAAAAACTTTGCTCTTGTAGGTTGAAGCAGAATTTATTGAGCTACCACTGAAAAAAGACAAGAATCTTTGAAGATAGTAACATTATTGTTTTAAGAGCAATGATTAAAAATAATTTCAAGATCTTTAATGTTCGATTCAAGAAATTTCCCAAACGACATTCTCATGGGACAACTAGTAAGCAATTTGAAGAGCTAAACTTTGATGTATACGATATTTAGCAAAGTTTTTAATATATTTTTTTTTATTAACTTTTAAGGACTTGATGAGACATTGAAATGCTATTTAATCACTATAAAAATTATCATTTGAATATTATATATATTTATATTATGCTTGTTAATTAATTACACATTTTATTCTGATAGGTTAAAAATTAATCTAATTTTGTTAAATAAACAAAAAAACTTTAGCTATGAAAATACTCATCACTTTAAAGAATTTGTAATACTAATTGAAGTTTTAGTGACAATAAAACATTCATAAATAAAAGTTTTAAAGTATTTTCAACAGTTTACAAAACCGTGGATGAAAGTTTTTATGATGTAAGGAAATTTGTCAAAAAATTAGTCACACAAGAAAGGAAGGGCCAAACATATGCCATGCCCCAGCATCCCACATACACATGCATACACATGGAAGGGAAGGCCAATATATGTCATATGCCATGCCCCGGCCTCGCCCCATAAACATACATACAACATCCGCCCACACACACGTATGCACTTGCAAACAAACACAGGGTAAAATACTCATTTTGGCCCCTTTGCTTTTTTTCTTTTTTATGTGTTTTATGTTCTACAATGATCTTTGGTCTTTGAGAACATTTCCGGTTGTTTCATTTAGTTTTAATTCACTTATGCGTTTATGCTCTTTGTGTTTTCTATTTACTATAAATATCTAATCTTTACTTTTTAGTCATTTAATAATAGACAGGCATAATATTAGGTAGAGATTTCGACACTTAGTACCACTCTTCACACTTCACACTTTCATGTTATCTTTTTAATTTAGATCATTTTTTATTGTTTGAGTTTGCAATTTTTTCAAAGGCTTTTGGTTATTTGGGAGTTTCAAGTTTCATGTCTTCATTTCACTTTTAAGAGCCTCATTTACTAATTTTTTGTTTATTACTTCATGGTATATTTTTGCATGCTTAATGCCTTAATTTTTATTTATGCATTCACTTTGTACTGTGCAAAATTATTGCATGTATGCACTTTATTAATGATATTCTCTGCTTGTGTTGTTTATCCTCTTTGTTTAAGGATTAATTGTTATAAATTGTTTTCTCCTATTATATATTTCTTGTTATATTACTAGTTATGTTTTATCTACATGTGATGATAAATTACAATAAACAAATAAAAGTGTTTGGTCTAGTTATTTTATATTTTCATTTTTACTTAAGCTCAATTTTTAATATTGTAGTTGAAAAAATTAGTTTATCTACAAAATTTTTATTTTTTTGTGCCAAATTAATATTATTTGATAATGATATTATCATACAATACATTTGAGGAATATATATTATTTGATTAAATATTGAATTTGTTTCATATAATCCGTTGATGATAATTTTTTTATTATATCAAATATCTTAATTAATATTTGACCCCTAACTTTAAATTTCTAGCTCTACCACTGAAGATATACTTACTAATTTAAATCCTGTACAAAAAAATATATTATCACTATGACATTTTTCTTATAGTCATTAATTCTTGTATTCACTAACTCAGTTTGGACTACATCCTAGAAAGTGTTAATGTTGTGTAGCTTTACACCATCGAAAAACAACACAAGAGCAAACAAAAATATATTTTTTGATTATTAGTTTAAATAATGGACTCTAAATGGTGTTTTGTATTGAAAATATAATATTATAATAAAATATAAAAAATATTTTATTTTTTGAAAAATGTAGACTTAAAAAATAGATGGGAATACATGTAACAAAAATATATAAGCACATTAAACTAATGATAAAATTTTTAATAGATGCACAATTTTAAATGCACTAATACATGCCGTTATAATATAAGAATATAATTATAATATTATTATTTTTTGGGTTAGTATTATTATAATTATATTACTATATTATAATTGAATATATTGATCACTCAAATTTATAAATGTACCGAAAATAACACTATCAAAAAATATTGTCAATTAAAATAGCCCGAACATCTAAGAGTCGAACACAAGAGCTCTCTCTCTCTTGTCGAGCACCAATTTTTGTTGGAACAAGTTTTTGAAATGTTTATAAATTAGATTATATTTTTAAAATAGTACTCATTTTTTGTTTTTAAAAAATTACTCAAATTCTTAATTTATGTTAATTATAAATTATCGAATCTTTGCACTTATTTAATGTGAATTATCAGATTTATGTTGCCGTTAAGAATCGAAATCCTCCCTTGTCCTTGTATGAACGTCATTCACTTTATTCTCATGAAGCATTACTTCAAAAATGATTAATATTTTTTATCTTTATAGGCGAGATGTTTTCTAATTTATTTTTTTACAAAATTATCTTCTTAACGTAATCCTTGTATATTTCTCATTCACAAAAAAAATTATTATTATTATTACTTTTTAAAATTTGTTAATTTCAACAGTATAAAATATATTATTATTAATTATTTTTTATGAGGAATTAAATTAAAAAGTACCAATACATGCACAATCAAATGAAAAATGTAATTTTATAATACACCAAATTAAAAAAAAATTGTGCGAGATATTAAATTAAGAAAGACTCCCATCTATAAAGGACGAAAGTTTAGGCCTTTAACATAACCATTTTCTATAACACGAAGGCAAAATAGGAAGGTAGGCCCAACAATGTCGAACAATATTATAATTAAAACATGTGAAATTATTAAATAATCATATACTTAAGAGCTTCATCTGTATGACAAGTGGAATTTTAATACATCAATCTAATAATAATATAAATACACACCACACTCTTCTACAGCTTATAATAATAATATTGGGGCACAAATAAATTTCACCCACTACTCACAATAATCAATTAAATGGGACCCTCCAAAATTTTTGCCTTTCTCAGACAATACAGGTGTCCTTCTCTCCAGCAATATTTATCCATATCCATATTTAATTTCCTAGACATATTTTTACATTCTTGTGAAATATGTATGTTCTACCATTGACATCAATCTGAACTGATTTAACATAAAAATTTTCCTGCATCTATGCTATATTAATTTTTAAACTGATGTCCATGGTTAAAAATATATTTAAAAAATCCCTTTTTTTAAAATACAATACCAATAAGTAAGCCAAGTTAACTCTAAGCCAAGAAAAAATATTAACCGGTCCCAACAAACTTATAGTAGCTGATTTGACTTATAGTTTTAATAAAATCACTCCAATGATTTTGATTTTTTGTTTAAATAATTTTATTAAAACTAGTATATCAAATCAAATATCTTAAAATCAATCAATATTTTTTTGGCAAGTCAATGATTTCTCCCTCTGGTATTGTATTTTAAACAATAATTAGTCAAAAATAAATAATTAATTAGGTCAATAATTACTAATAATAATATGTATTAATTCATAATAATTAAATTACCCATGAAACTCTAAGGTTGCCAAAGAGAATCACTATGCATATCCTCCCACTCGTTCTCCTCAAACATCATGGAGTCCTGAAGCATGAGTGTCTCAGACATTTGCATCCACATCTTGGGAGAGTCCAGAGGCGACTCATTGATCGCCTGAATCTGAGTCGGCGACAGCCTTACGGTCACCGGCGCCACCCCCGCCGCGGCACCGGCGGAGCCATCCAACCCGCTGTCCCCTCCTCCTCCTCCTCCTCCTGTTGCCGCCACCACACTGGTACTGGTAGTCCTGAGCCGCAGAGCCGCCTCATGCGCGGCCATGCGAATGTCGTCGGCATTGTTGGACGCCGGCCGGGGGAGGCTCGTGGCGAGTTCCGGGAAGTTGAGCCTCGCCTCGCGTCCCCGGAAGTGGAGGGCGGCAACATCGTAGGCTGCCGCCGCCATCTCCGGCGTCTCGAAGCTGCCGAGCCAAATCCTGGTCTTGGTGCCTGGCTCGCGGATTTCAGACACCCATTTGCCCCACTTCCTCTTGCGAACGCCTCTGTAAGGGGAAGATGCAGCGCCATGGGAGGTAGAGGCTGAAGAAGGCATATCCATGCACGAGGGTTTGGAAGCTTGAGAAGGAAGATTGCAGTATGTGTAATGAAGAACGCGTAAGAAAGTGTGAGATTGTTCGAAGTTGAATGCAGAAGTTGGTAGTGGAAGATAGTGTGAGGGAGAGAGAGGTATTTATAGAGGTGGAAGTGCGTAGAGTGTGTGCATTACATTAGGATGGAAATGTGGGGAGATTACAAGAGGGGTTTGAACATTGAGTGAGCTTCCAGGTAGTTGCACGAGTGATGGAAAAAAGAGTGTGTGCAAGTTCAAAAATCTATGCATAAAGCTTCGTCCATCTGAAAAGTACAAAATCAAGATGGCTAGAGAAGATTTTTTAATTTTTTAATTTTTTTTATTTTGAGTAAAATATTATTTTTGTCTCCCACTTATTTGTTCAATCTCAATTCAATCCTTGACTAATGAGTCTAGTATTAATTTAGTCTCTCACTAATTTTCAATCCCAATTTCATTCATCTCTTATTTATAATTTCAATATCAATTTAGTCAGTTACTAATATGAATATTAATATATATAGTCTAAATTTAATTGAGATTAAAAGACTAAATATGTTAATTTTCATATTAATTAAAGACTAAATTGATATTAGACTTACAAGTTAGGGACTAAATTGAGATTAGACTCCAATGTCAAGGACTAAATTGATACTAGACTCCTATGTGAAGGACCAAATTAAAGTTGGTCTCATAAATGGGAGACCAAGATTATAACAATTAGTGAGATACTAAATTGAGACTACACTCATAAGTAAAATGCTAAATTAAAATTGAATTTCTATATAAGGGACTAAATTAAGACTAAAAATTAGTAAGAGACTAAGTTGATAGTAACAATTAATAAGGGGCTAAATTGAGATTAAATGGACTAATAAAAAGTGAACTAAAGTGAAACTAAACTCATAAGTAAAAAATTAAATTACTAAACTGATAAGTGATGGGTTAAATTGAGACTGAACTTGACTAAATAAAAGTTGGTTGACTAAACTAAGATTAAAAATAAGTGAACCGTTAAATTAAGATGAGATTTATAAGTGAGAGACAAAGTTGATAGTAACAATTAGTAAGGGACTAATTTGATTTTAGACTTATAGATGAGGAGCCAAAATAGAATTTTAGTCGTTCAAAATTTGGGTATTGGGAAAGTGAAATTGGGAAGATAGTAATAAATGAGAGAATGACGAGTATGGTGCAAAATTGATGGAGAAGAAATAAAGAAATGGGGGTTGAGGCATGAGACAAAAGGGAATTTCCTGTTGAGAACGCGTTTTGGGGTCTTAGGTGTCATATGGGCCTTGGGCCCACTAATCCAAATTCACACAACTCTCAGAAGCTATCTTACATCACCATCAAGATTTTATATTCCAGGTGATAGAGAATTTTTTTTTTTATTATTTGCTTTCTATATTTATTGCATACGTATCATTAAATATCTATTTACTAAATTAATAATTATTAGCTCTTAAATTAATGAAACTTGAAGATGACGTATGCTGTAGAATTATGAGGTCATTAATAGAAGTTTAAGATTTTAATCACCTTGAGTACTTGAACTAAGGGCCCATTAATAAATATGTATTTCTTCAAGAAGATATATTATAGAATAAGTTTTATTGTAGTTAAGTGCCGTTTAATATAAGATAAAAGATTAATGAGGATGAATTTATTGGAAATGAGCTTAAAAACCAATTAAGATCTATTCGATAGTGGATTTCCAGAGGTTCTTAAAAACGAATTATTAATTGTTTTATTGTATATTTCACATATCTAAACTGTTAGATCAAAAACTTTGAATCATGTGGAGTTAAATTTGAGATTTTTAACTGCATGTGATCTTCAATTTTAATCTAAACTGTTAGATCGTATATTTTCTTTAATATTAACTGTTATATTCATATATTTCTTAATAAATTTAGAGAATTCAAATTGGATCCATTCATATTTTAGTGGAAACATAAGGTTATATTTTATTATAGCACTTCGTTAAATGAAAATTTAATGATTTAAATTATATATAGTCATATTAGTTAATATAAATGCATACTACCCTTAATATAAATATAAACTATTAAATTTTTATTTAACAATCTTCCTTAATTAAATATGATTTTACGTTGTCACCAAAATATAAAAGTTTTCCAATTGGTTTTTAAAAACAAACTATGCTGAAACTATTCTAAAGTCTTATGAAGCTACAATTTGATGTTTATGAAAAAGAATTAAAGTTGGAATATAGAGAAACATCTTTGGTTAACTTGCATTTAGAAATTGTGAATTTAAAAAAATTTAGACTGTGGAATAAAAATTTAATGATTTAAATTTTTAAAAATTGTTAAAAATTACTTAATATTTATTAAAATTTAAACTATGAAATGAATATTCAGTGACCCAAATCTATTCAATTACAGAGAATTTGAATTTTTAAATACAGAAAATTCATAATAAAAATCCAATAAAAAAATTTCAAAATGATGCTATTAAATCCATCCAAATTAAGGAGGCCAAAACTCATGAAGTTAAATTTTATTTAATAAGTAATATAGCAGCTTTAATTCTTGCTCCCTTGTGGACAAAAAATATTATCCAGGAAGCATCTATGAGTATATGAAAGAGAAACAAAATAAAACAAAAAATTAGCAATCATCATCATCATCGTTAATTTAACCATTAATTGTGATTTTAGTGTATAAGAAGCACTCAGACATATACAGTACATGCACCAAATTGAGAACCTGAGTTTTGTGAGTTTAATTTTTAGTAAAAAGAAAATTTATGATATTGCAATATATAATTTCAAACAAAGAAAAAGAAAAAGAATAAGGTTTCAAACATACCCATGTAAGCCATGTTTAGGTCCAGTAGATTTTCCTTTAATTCAAAGCAATAAAGCAAATATTAGATGGTGAATAAATAAAAATTAATAAAATTTAAAATATTGGATGACTATTTAATGATTCAAATTAAAAAAGCTTAAAAATTATTTAATATTTTTCAAAATTTAAATTATTGGATAAAATTTAATAATTTAAATTTCTTCAAATGTAAAAATTTTATATTTTCAAACATAGAAAATCTAAATTCGTGAATAAATGGGCATTTCTAAAGTCCTTACCAACTTTAAGCTATTAGATGTACTATGCCTTTTGAAATTCAATAACTTGGTTGTTGAAAAAGTTATAGTTACCATATTGCACTTTTTTCTTTTCTTTTTAATCTGTGTCCTTTCAAGTTTGTGCCTCAATACTTGGATTGCTTTTTCTGAATTGCACTTTATAATTTAAAATTAATGTGCAGCTAAGTAATAATATTTATTAATTGAAAAAAAAATCAATGGTTCAAATTAATGTTTTTAAAGTATTATCCGGTAATTACTTCTGAATACGTAAAAATATTCAGTATTCAATTTGTTTTGAATAAATTAGGCTGCTTTCTCCTAAAAGATGTTAATTGCACAATATTTCTTTTATTATTATTATTATTATTATTATTATTATTATTATTATTATTAGGTAAAATTATTGGTGCACTTATAATTTTAAGTGTACTAATACATCCAATTATTATACAAAGACATAACTATAATATTACTATTTTTTATATTGATATTATTATAATTATGTCATTACATTATAACTGGGTATACTAATATACTCAAAATTGTAAGTGTATAAAAAATGATACCATATTATTATTAGAAAAATATAAACAAACTTTACTTAAGAGCAAAAAAATAACTCGGGTACAAGATAATATTGGTTTCTTTTATCAAGAATATAACTTGTTAAAAACTATTTTTCTCAAGCTTTTATTTCAATATTATTTATTTTGCATTAAAACCTATAAATTAATTTATTTTAAAATTTAAAAAGTGACTATTTTATATTAACCAAATATATAATTAAACAATTTATTCTATGCAAATAATAAAAATAAAGATGTTTTGGTCACAGTACATGTAATTATAATTTATCTTTCGTTGCAGTAATACTCGCACCAACGAATCTTTCAATGTTTAAAAACTGTAATTTTTCAAAAAAGAAAGAAAAAACATATAATGTCAACAGCATATATATATATATATATATATGAAAATAATATTATTTCAATCTTTCACTTATGAATTAAGTTATAATTTGTCCTTTCCAATTCAAAAATCTTAAATAGTTATCTATTTTTTAAGATTTAATTTAAAATAATTATTTTTAGTCTTATATAAAAAAAGACTACTTCAGGTTAAATATTAAAAAGTAGAAAGTTATTTTAAGATTTTTAATATGATCAAATGATACCAAATTTAAAAATAAAAAATTATTTTTAAACTTTTAATTTATAAAAGATTAAAATAAAATAAAATATTAAAATAATATTTTTCACGTATTATAATTTTGCCTTCTGTTTTGCCATATTAAGGTAGAAAGAATGGCCACCAACCCACCTCGTCACCTTAAACAAAGCAACCCCAAAGGTGAACCCCACAAAGACATTTAATGTCAGACAAAGGGTAGCCGCACTATCTTCTATGTCTTGTCCCCAACATCACTCACTGTACTATAATTGACCAAATCAAAGGCCTAAATTTGGAAATAAATTCTTGCATTTGGGGATTCATGAGTTTGATAAAATTTAAATTATTAAGATAAAAATTTAATGGTTTAAATTTTATAAAATTACTATAAATTTTTATTAAAATATGAATTATTAGATGAAAATTCAATGACTTAGATCTTAAATGCAAAAAATTTAGATTTTTAAATATAGAAAATCCATATCTCCTAAATTTCCACTCATCCGTAACTTTTGGACTTTTGGTTGCAAATTAATGAAGCAACTGTATTATCCATTAATTTGTTCCTATTCTTCTCTTACTTGTGGGTGGGTTGGCTTTGAAGTGCAAAAGAAGAATCATCATCTTCAACAACTAATTTGGATTCCTTAAAGTACATTTTCTGTAGTTAAATTTTTACCAAAATCGGTAAAATATAAATATATTCTTAATCTAATGGCCAGTATTTATTAATGGGTATATCCAATAATCCATAATTAATATTGCAAAATCTGCAATAATAAGCGCTTGTAGGTGATTTGCTTTGATTTTAAAACAGAAATAGATCATCTCCATTTCTTTTCTCCCATCTTTTTTATTATATTAGAGAAAGACAAATACAAAATGGATATAATTCATTATTTAAATAAATTCCATATCTTAAATACAACTTACTATTTAAGTAAACCTCTCATCTCTATCACTTTCCATATTATGATATTTAGGGCCATATTTTATTTTTGGGAATAATGTGAGTGGATGAGTTCAAATAAGTCTCACCTAAGTGAATTTCACTCACTTTATGTTTATCTTCCACTAAAATTAATAGAGAAATTTTATTTCAATATCTGATTTATCATTAAATTTTCATTTTAGCCTTTTAATTTAATTATCAAAATGATCATTTACTTAATAATAAATTGTCACTTTTAAACCCTCTATATATGAGATAACTGGGTTTAGTTTAACAAACTACATATAATAACAGTTTCAAAAATAAAAACTAAAAGTAATAATTTTAATTAATAAGAAATCATTTTGAAGAATAAAATAAATAAAAGACTAAAATAATAATTTAAAAATAAATTAAAAATTAAAATAATTTTTTTTTTCAAAAACTAAAGAAAGAAAATCAAAGAGACACGCTAAAACAAGTGGACTACAACAAATGACAATATATGATGGACAAGAATTCTTATAATAATACGTGGGGCAAAATGTAGATGAGTTGAGAGATCATATTTAGATTCACTTCAATATTTTATGAATCATTATTTTTATTATATTTTTAGGTCACCATTGATGACGTGGCAGAAGTTTGTTAATTACGGCCTGGCATTGCATCCGTACATCATTGGCCAATTTTTCTAAGGTTTTACATTATTTAATTATACATCATCATGGATTCATTAATTGTACGAGTTTGTTAATTAATAATATATTCACTTCTTTATTTATTTTACTTTGTCATCCTTCCCATGATCAATATAAAATATTTAAATTTTTAAAAACTAAAATCATAAATTATTTGATAAAAATATAATTAAAAAAGAATATGCTGAAAAAATAATTTTAAAAATTTACTGATTTATTTAGTAATTTAATTCCAAGAATAAAATTTTATGAAATATATTATAATAAACATAGACAATATATGAAATAGATGAAATTCATGGTTTTTAAAAAATAATAAATATTACCAAAATGAAACTTTTTAAATAAATTATATTTTTAATAAAAATATTATTCTTGCAGGTATTTTCATTTCAAAAAGGTAAATATACATTTTTAAAACAGGAGGAGGGATCACATAATTTCAGCATCTCTTAAAAAAATAATTTACCGTTAATTTACCTAAAAATGTATTAGAGACAAAAATGTAATTGAAGATAAATATTGGGGTAGGTAGGTAAGTATAATTTACATGTTCAACATATTTTACTAACTCCGTGTTATACGTCAGCTTGTAATGGACAAATAATTCAATAGATTAATGGTAAAATTTAATTGATTGAAAGAAAAATTATGATTGGAAACAAAGATCTGGACGAGTAATTAAGAATAATTAATATTTTCAATTAATTAAAATTTTTGAAGGTTAATTTATTAGAGGATAAAAATAACTAATTAAAAAGATAATGTTTCCGAATGCATGCGGCACGTTAGAATTTGTAACCCAAAATGTGTTGATTAGAATAATACATTTGATGTCATTACAAATTAAATTATTATATGCTTTTAATTATCAAATAAAATTTATATGCAACTCTTTATATCTTTATTATATTATTCACTTATTAAAATATAACATAATTATATTACCTCGCGTGTATAATTATTACATATAACAATTTAGTTTAAAATTAAATCATATAACTATATACTTGTCATGTATTAATTAAAATATTAAAAGTAAAAATAAAAAATTGTATTAAAGTCCAATCCATCACTATTTTTGCAACATTTCATATTTTTTTATATTTTGATAAGAATATAAAATCATGTTTAATCATGACAAACTCCTGAATTAAAATTTTATTGATCCAACATTACAGATAAAAAATATAACTACAAGTAGTTATATTAATTTGGTATAAATTTATACCATTAAATTTTTATTTATCGATTTTTTATAATCAAATATGATCTCATATTCTTATCAAAACATGAAGTAATTCAAATTAATTTTGCAAATAACATATTTTTTTATTATGTAGCTTTACAAAGAAGTTTTTTCACACCAAACTTAAATAGTGAAGTAAAAAGGAAGAAAACATAAACATAAAAATCTTAGAGAAGTGCAGATCATGAGAGGGTCCACGTATATAAGCGTGAAGCCATGTTTGCAAAGGTTTAAGGAATTTTGGTGGATAATTATAGAGAAAGCACTCCCAATTGGCCATTATTCAAGTCAATGTCCATTTCTTGATGGGTTATAACTCACAAGGCAATCATTACTCATACTTTTTTTGCCACAAAATAATTTAGTCTTACTAACATTATTTTCATCACAATTTTTATATTTAATTTTAGTTCTAAATTATTGTATAAAATTTAAAATAATTATATATTTATATCGATGGTAGAATATGATAAAAATATTATATTTTAGTTAAAATTAATAGATTGATGCCGTATGATATTTATGTGAGAAAAAAAATTATATGTAGTTGTTTACATCATTATTAATTAATCAAATATTTATCATATTATAATTAAAAAATAACATAACAAAAATATATGTAACAACATATAAGTCTAATACAACCTCTTCAATTTATACTTTTAATATTTTAATTTCATGTCATTCTATAAAAATTATTGAAATAAAGAAATCATCAACTATTGTCAAATGAGATTTCATTTTAATTTTTCTCTAAAGTTTGTTTTTAAAAAATATCTTGTTACACATTAAAAATTTATAAACTAATTTTGTAAATAAACCTTACTATAGTGAAGTAAAATTTATTTATTTAAAACAATCATCATCTATAAATGACTTTTAAGTTTATGCTAAGTCATTTAATTATTATTATAAAAATAAAAATATTTAATGATTTATACATATCTCCAACTATTTGATACATAAGTAAATTATAAAATTAAAAAAGAAAATCTAAAATGATGTCTTGAAGAGAAAGATAGAAAACAAATGGAGGATAATGGTAAGTAAAGAGTTTGAGAACAGCTGGATCATGGCAAGCTTCAACAATGTCGTTGAATAAATTAATTGAAACTTTTTTGAAACAAATAGTTAAACAAATGTCACAAGTCCACTTATTTACACAAATCTTCAAAAAGGTTGGATGATAGATACACCATCTCCGCGTTCTCCAGGACTTTGTCTTTTTCACAAGAAAAATTATATTTTGATCATTGAGATATTACCCAGTTATCATTTTAGTACCTCACTTGATTTATTATCTAAAATAATTTTTTATTGATTAGAAATTATCACTTTTAATTTTTTACTTTTTAAAATTTTATTAATTGAAAATTATCACTTTTTCATTCCCTACTTTTGAGACTTTTATCATGTATTACTTATCGAGATATACCCAATAAACTCATGTACATAGATTAAAAGTCACAATTTCTAGTCCAAAAAAAAAAAACCTTTTTAATCCTCTACATTTTGTGATATTTAAAATGGTCTCAACTTTATAAGAAAATATCACACTTAATTCTTTACTTTTACAAAAAATATTAGATTTAATTTTTCTATTAAATCTTAAACCCTAAAATAATATGATTTTTTTTGTAAGTAAAAAATCAAAGGTGATATTTTCTAATAAGTAAAAGATTATTTTTGCACTAAAACAATTAAGGAACTAAAATAGCAATTTTGTAATAACAAGAGACCAAAAAAGCATTTTACTTAATTATGGTAAGCAGGGATCATTTTAGGTTATCAAATGAGGTAGGGACTAAATTAAAATTTAGTAATAAGTCAGAGATTAAAATAATATTTTTTTATTTTTCCCCACCCGTCGCTTTCTCTGTCAGTCAACGGAACCACTGAGTTTTGACGACGAGATTTTGACCGTTGCTATAGAGCTTTCGCGTACAAAGTAAACAAAGGATTACGTTGGTAAACAACAGCCTCCTTCCTTTTTAAACCTAAACTCGATATTTATATTCTAGATATGGGTATGTCCTAATGTTATTATCAGTATGGTATAGAGATATTTTGAATTTTATTTGAAGTAATCTTTTTTAAAGATAATCAGAGCATAATTTTGGGCCAAGATCCTCGACATTCATTTGTAACTGTCGAGGATCTAAGTCCCAAACATTTTTTTATCATAAATTGATGTATTTAAAATTTTATTAATTTTTTTAATAAGAATTGAACCTAGATTATTTAGGAGATTATTTTTTCTTATTCATTTAGTTCATTCTTTGGATGATTAAATAAATTAAATTGTTTTTCCTTTTTTGATACACACTCAAATTACATGGTGTTCCCTCAAAAGATACATTATAGTTTTCTTTCTTTAATCAAAAGGTAAGTTACAACTATACAAAAATCATAACTTTTAGTGGCAGGTTACATTAAAAGCTTGTCATTAAATGTGCATTTTTAGTATAGACATATTCATAAATTTTCATAAAACATAAATGTGTGTTTATTATATAGTTAAAATTTTTAACGGTGAGTCAAGAAATATCGCTATAAAAGGTCTTTTGTAACAACAAATGTATGTATAACTTTATGGATATTTGAAGGGTGTGGACAATAAATTAAACATATATTAAAATTATGAAAGATTCCCTCTACTAGAAAAAATATATAGTACAACCTTCATGAAATCAAATATATGTTATAGTTACACTTATTTTAACCACGGTATACTTACATTTATTATTTATATAGATAATATAATAAATATTGAATATATATATTTGATTCATTTTTTATATTTAAAATAAATTAAATTTATAATTTTATATACAAAATAAATAACATTGAAATAAAAATTTTAAAAAAATATTTTTATAAAAATTAATATTACTGTTAGAGCATTTATGATTTTTTTTTGGCCTTGACAGAAAGATTTATTTTGCTTTCGTAATAGAAGATGGTCGTAATTTAAGCATCTTTGACAAAAATATAAATAATAGTTTACCTTAAAATATAATAAATTTCTACGAGAAATAAAACTAGAAATATAACCACCATATTATTTGAACTGATAATCCGATAAAAATTGATGATTCAAAACTGAGTTTAAAAAAACATCCAAGTTATATATAAACGTAAAAATATAAAAATTTTCTGAAATAATCTTTTTTGAAATAAATAAGATGAAAGACTTTAGATTTTTTTGTTAATTAGTTTTTTTTCGTAGTATTTTTTAAAATTATTGTTGGAACATGTCAATGCCACTAATAATTAAACCTATCATCTTTTTCATTAGATTAACGAACTTACTTTTCAATATTTATAAAATTAATCACAGTTAGTGACTCCACTTTATGATTATTAGTGTGTATTAGAGTGGGAAATATGGATTATTTAATTAATACTTAAAATTGAATATAATCAGTCAGTCTCAATTAACCAGTAATCGTCTTCATTCACTGAACAAGTACAAACTTTTGATCCACCGACAATATTTGCTTTAGAAGAAACAATATTATTAAATAATTAATTAATTATATAATACAACCAAAGATGCTAATAAATCATCCTTTCATGTCTCATTAAAAAATTTCTTAATATCCAAGGGGGAATAAATGGGTCCACATTTATGTTTAATTAATTCTGAAATCTTCACCACGTGATTCAAGGCATATGAAAGTAGATGTCTCCTTTCAATGGAAAGAAACAAAGGGATATTTTGTAATATCCATATAAAATATATTGGTGATTAATTTTAAATGAACATATGTAAAGTGGTTAATTAACGTATATAATATGTAGGAGCATCTAGTTAAAAAAACGAAAAACCAAAAACAAAAAAAAACTTTTTTGTTCAAGTGAATAAGTTATAAATTAAGTGTGATAGTATCTGGTCCGTGTTTAAAGGAACTTTGTAGGTATCTTCAAATCCCACGTCAAATGAATCCAAATCCCTACAATGTGGGATCCTTCAAGTTATATCAAATAGTAAGTTAGACTGTTAAATTTTTATCTAATGATCTAAATTTATTGTTATATCATTTAATTTTTTATAAAAAATATTTGGACCACTACTAGTGAAGAAATATAGAGATCCTCTATTGCAGAAGATCTCTTTCGCACATTGAATGAGTTTTTAGTACGTGTAAGATTATATAAGTAAAACATTTGAACTGTTTAGATACCACCTCGCTTTAACCTTGTACATTTAGTTAAAAAAACAAAAACATACATAATATGTAAAAAATTCGTTATTTGGTCCGTGGACAATTGAAAAAATAAAAGACAATTTGAATTTTTCAATTAATGTATTAGCCAATTAAAATCATATTATAATCAACTTAAATCATTTTGACATGAGTATTTTATTTAAAGAAAAGAGGTATGTACGGAGCTTAATTATTATTTGATTACAATACTATATAAATTATATAATTGATAAAATAATTAAAGAATCTAGTGAATATATTTAATTTTTTATAAATTTAATTATAAATATTATTTATATATTTCGCCATAATTTATAACACTATATGATATTGTTAAAAGTAATTTTATAAGTGAGAAAAATGCAATTTGGTCCTTTTTCTTTTTGCCAAAGTATTAATTTGAATATTTAAAAATGAGAAGTATTAAGCTCCAAATATGAAAATAAAAATGAACCATTTTAGTTCATTTGAAAGATCAAATTGATCTCTAGAAAACTTTTATTTTCGAAAGGCTTTCATTTGTGGAGGACTAATATGATACCTTTCATATTTTGAGGACAAAATTAATCTTAAGGCTAAATGTACGGGACTAAATTATACATTTCTCTTTTATAAATATAATTATCTACAACAATATCTAAAATAACTAAACTCATGCATGAACTAAGATTGAATTCCGACACCCTAATTAATTAGTGTATAAAAAATAAAACCCACATAGAAACTTTTGGTTTGATTAAGAATAATTAAGGAAGAGAACGACATCAATGCACTGAGGGAAACAGCTGCAACACACATAGATATATAATTAAATAGGAAGCATGCATCTTCAACATTGACTAATTAAAACATTTTATTTAATTACTTTTTTAATTAATAAATTCGATCCTAAATAACATTATCTTACTTTAGATCCTAATTAATTGGCCAATGAAGCACTTGCCGGTGTGTCTCTGGGAGATCCATAGGGATCTTGTGGGGCTCCAATGCTTACAAATAGCGATGTTGTGGTCAAATTTAGTCTTTGACATTAGAAGTTTCATTATTTTATTTTATTTTTATTTTTAAAAATTTTTTAAAGGCTTTTTAAGCACCTGCTCAAATAAAATGAGCTTGGATACTGTAGATATCGATTTAGGTTGTCAATTTGGACATTTATAATATTTATTATTGAAAAAAGTATCAAATTGGTCATTCACTTTTATACTTTGTGACAATTTGGTCTCTCACAAATTTAAATTTGCATTAAATTAGCCTATCACAAATTTTAATTTGTACAATTGATTTTGTATAACATAGAATTTTCTAAGGGACTGGTTTGTTATGATTAATTTGTAAGTAACCAAATTGTTACAAAGTGTAAAAATAAAGGACAGATTTAGTACTTTTCTCATTTATTATTTAATTTTGATCATCAATGCGCATAGCTTAGGAAGTTTTGAAAGCTTGCTTCCCAATATCTTACCTCTCTCACTTATTATAAAATTGTTAATTTAGTCTTTCACTTATTGAAATGCCTAAAATAATTTTCACTTATTGAAAATGTCACATTTCATCTCCCACTTTCTAGAAAAACACAAAATTTAGTCCCTCTGCTAACCCTAAAACCCTAAAGTTAACAAAATTAAATCTAATATTTTTTTTTTAAAAGTGGAAAACTATATGTGACATTTTTCAATAACTAAGAGATGATTTTGGGCATTACAATGTATGAGGGACTAAAATGATAATTTTGTAATAAATGAAAGACTAAAAAAGTATTTTACTCAAAATTAGCCTTACTCACTTTGAGGACTAATATGCACTTGTGTTTAAAATAGTAAATCAACGGAATAATAATCTACTTAAGGAATTTAAAATGGTAGGAAAGGCTAGTCACACAACAAGGGAGTGAATTAGGCCTTTAACAAAAAATAACAATTTTTAGGGTAAGATAGAATTTCAAGAAACATATGAGAGCAATGAAATGAAAGCAACTACAATGCAAAGATGCTCTTTAATGAAAAATATAATACAAGATGAGTTTATAGAAAAGCTAACCAAAGATATAACAAATATAGTAAATTATCTAGTGAAAAAATAGAAGAGTTGAAACACAATAGATTTATCCTAATTCGACTTAAACCTTAAGTTTATGATCAGTTTTCAAGCTTGGAATAGAAATCTTCAACGGCAAAACGATATACATTTAGGCATTTGTCAATTATTATACCAAATAACTCGAATGAGTCACTACGCTTTACAAGTGAGTTTAACCAAAATTCAATGACAATAGAGAGAAATAAGAGTATATAGCAAAACTCCCTCACACACGAGAGGATTTACAGTTGAATATACACTAGAATGGAGTAGAAGAGAAATTATAGCTCAAGAATGATTAATTAAAGTTGCAAGTGATTTTTCTACAGTAATGAGTTCATATAGTCAAATACATGTAGCATAGCTTCCAAAATAGTTATTAGAAACAAGTAGAAAGTCAAATTGTAATCAAGTTGTTTAAAATGATTTGAATCTCCTCGTATTTTGGTAAGAACATGAAGTTATATTTAATAAAAGTGGACCATTGGATTATAGTTCAATGGCCTAGATTTAAAGATAAAAAATATAAATGCATGTGGTTATATTAATTTTATACAAATATGGACAATTGAATTTTTATTAGATTGTCCACTTTTAGCAAACGTGATCTCTGTTCTCATGTTATATATCACTGGGTATTTAATTTTTTAAAAGTGATTTGCAGCATTTACATAGACAAGGGATAACTGACTATTATTAACAACTAGTATTCTGTTAACCAAGTTCCTCCCAAAAAATATCACATACATAGGAATACATGAACTTCATTTCATAAATCATAGAATTCAACAAAAAATAAATAAAGAAGGAAATTGTCATTTAATATCCATTTCATAGAGCTAAGGATTAATAACAATTGATGCAAAACAAATATTATAAAATAAAGTGGTATAAGTAGGGGTGATCAAGACTTGGCCAACTTGGCCAGGTCTAGTCATTTCAGGCCAGCTCAAGATCATCCGGGTTGTGGACTAAGTCCATCATGAAAGGACCTAGTCCCGAGGCATAACATTGGCCCGACGATATATATATATATATATATATTAAAATTTTTTTGATATGTTTATATATATATATTTGGCATTTCAAAAAAAAAGAAAAAAGAAATGGCCACTTTTTTTGTTTATGTCATATATAGTTAATTTTTATTAAGATAGGATATTTTATTTATTATATACAAATTATAATTTTCATTTTTTTCTTTTAAAACTTATTTTAAAATTTAATTAACAAAATATAAAAAATAAAAATACCTAATGACTCAACGTAACCCCGTCCAACCCAAGTCATGATCCGGGTCCATTGGGCTAAGTCCTAGGATCAGACCACATTTTGTGGCTTAATCATAACATTAACTCGTGGCCCAATCCAAGATTTGAACACCCCCAGGCATAACAGTTCATAATGACATACATTAGCAAAGTGTTGCAAGCCTTGAGTGCTTTCTAATTTTCTGTTAGCATAATAGACAAAGTTCAAAAAATAACATTTTATACAATGGTGTCTATTAAACAACAATGTTATCATCGTAAAACATAATTTATGTAGATAATTGAGGTTTTCTAACTTACTAAAAGAAAACAATGTAAAATAGATAGCTTGCTCTCAAGGCGTAGACATCAAGAATTAAACATTTTTATATGAATAAAAATCAAATCAAGATTATAAAATTCTAGCCTCATATTTTGAAATGGGTAAATTTAGGCTGTTATTTATTCTTTTGACATTTTGAAAATTTTCCCACTTCATAGAGAATTTTGCTAGCAAAAACTACCTTAGTAAAAATCTTAAGAAGTAAGATGGATATGAATTGGAAAAGTTAGGCTCAATGTATTATGAGAACACCTAAATACCTTAGGAGTTTACAGAAAAGTTTAAGTACTTTCATGAAAGGAATTTTTTAAAGTGATATTAAACTAAGATACCTGATAGGTGTGATTTAAAAGGACATAATAATAATAATAATAATAATAATAATAATAATCATAACAATAACAACAACATAATTGACCCAAAGTCTTTGAAATCGGAAGTATTAACTATACCAATATAATTAGGAAAGAAAGGACAATTCAGAAGGAGGAGTGGTGGTAGTAAAATATTAGTTGAAATGTAAATGCACGAGAATTTGAAAAAAATCTGAATTGTTAAATAAAAGTTTAGGGTACTAAAAGTTCAATGATTCAAATTTTAATAAATTGTTAGAAATTATTTAATATTTAATTAAAATTTGAGCTATTAAATAAAAATTTAATACATTAGATCCTCTCAAATTCACTACATTTGGATTTTTAAATGCACAAAATCCATATCCAACAGTATATAGTGACAAAACCATATCAGTTAATATGAGTAATTAGCAAGAGAATTAACAAATGAAAATCGTATAAATGAATTACGTGAGATGCAAATGAAGAGAGACTTAATGGTCATACATTAAACTCTTAGTTGCAACAGTGTTGGAATAATTTTTAAAGTCCCACTAAGAAAGAAGGGAAGAAGTTTTAGAGTTATGGTAGGAAAAAAGAAGAAAAATATATTTGTTACAATTAGAGACACATCTAAGATTTGATTTCAAGGGATAAAAGTTTTTAACTCAAAAATTTAAACTAAGAGGACAAATTTTTATATATAAAAAGTTAAAATTTTAAAAATTTAAAGAGAATGATTGCCCCACACCCCATTTGAATCCATCCTTGGTTGTAATACGTTGCAATGTTCTAATATGAAAGAAGAAGATGGGTACCTAGCAATACTATAAATAGGTTCTTTAATTTTTGGTTTAAGAACCACAATATTAAGTATTAAGATCCCACTCGGCAACCATAAAGTATGGCCTTTTATGTTTAGACCCAAAATCGTTTCCATAAAGTTGGAGTAACTTTAATTTATTTTCTAATTTTTATTGAGAAGCTCTGTGTGACCTTTGCTTTTGCATGTTGACTGGTAAAAGCTTTGTGAAACTTCTAGTTTCTTCGTACTTTAAAAATTAATATATGATTTTCAAAACCACAAAATAAAATAATTTATAAGTTTTAAAAAATTATTTATCTTGCCATTGTTTCAAAAGTTGTATTGTTAATCTCATCAGGTATTGGAAAATTAATTAATAGAGATCCTTAGACTTTGAAAATGAATTAATGAGTTCCTATACTGAAAAAATTAATTTCTCAAAAGCAAAATTAATTTATCCTTAATTTTTGAAAGTTAATACCAAATTTTCAAAAATTGCAAAAGATGAAATCATTTCTAAATTGCAAAAATACTTTATTTTACCTTTTATGTGTGCACGATCTCATTAGTCTCTTCAAGCACATGGAAATTGATTCATGAAGGTTATGTGAAATATTTAATCTGCTTAAGCTCCAAAAATTACAAAAGTAAAATAATTCCTTGTAAAAGATAAAATTTGAAAATCCCAAAAACATTTGTTATAATTCCTTTTCAAATTATCTTTTTAATAATATTTGAGTCTTGTTTTAAAATTCTTTACTCATTTAGAATAACTAAAATGTCCTCCTTCTCCTACCTAACCATAAATGCTAATAAACTCCAATTCTAAAATTCCTTAAAACCCAAAAATATGTTTTTCTATAATTTCATGCCTCTTTCATGAATCAAATATGAATTCCTAATTCAAAATTCAAAAAACTAAAAACTCCCCAAAATCCCAAAATGTTTTGTCTCTTTAATAACCTTGGGCCTCTTTTAAAATATAAAGGGAAACCCAATTTCAATAATAAAACATACAAAAAAAATCCTAAACTATTTGTCGTTAATCATTCCATCTCCCTTTCAAATTAAAACAAAAATCCTAATTTCTAAAATCCAATAAGTAACAATTCAAAAATCCAAAAATACTTTTCCTTCATACTTTCATTCCTCATTTCAAAATAAAATATGAAATCTTACTTTCAAAAGTTCAAAAAACATAAATCCAAAAACCCCTAAAATAAATTTTCCTAATAATTTCATTCCTCTTTCAAAATCACGGTAAAAAATTTGAATTTCAAAAATCCAAAAACTTAAATCTAAAAAGCTCAAAAATATTTTCGTTTGATAATTTTGTTTCTCCTCCAAAATTAAAATGAGTAGCCTAACTTGAAATAAATCCAAAAAAGAAAAAAGAAAAAAGAAGACAGCTAGAGAGTAAAATCGTGTTGTTTTTGTAATTAAAACACACCATTCAAATTTTAAACCCATTTTGTTTATCAAAATTATAATAATAAATGCTATCTTGCTCTTTTGCAAAAATTAAAAGACATTAACCAACTACCACAACATTTCTACGTCAAATTATGTGAATTTTGATATTTATCACTGGGCATGTAAAGTCTTAAGTTCTTATCCTATGTCAAGTATGCCTTTGTAAATACCTTTTTCTTTCTTTTCATTAATTATTGCTATATATATACTTTTTTGTTTATTATGCATGTGTTTTGATATGAGTGATCAATATAAATTTAAAGTCATATTCTATTGATTTTGCTTGAGTAGTTTAGAGTAATTGTCCTTACAAATTGATGTTGTGGTGTACCTAACATCTTTCCTACGCTCAAATAGACTTTCAAACCCATCTTCATTTATGTAGATCACATTTTCTTTTTTTTTTTCTTTCAAAAAAATAGTCTTCCAAAGTTTTTCCTTAAAAAGTTTTAGTGGCAACTCCAAAAATAAATGAGTTTTTAAATTATTTTTTAGATCCAATTTATTTCTTTTTTTTTCCCACTATTCATGTAATGCTCAATGCTCCTATAGATAGTCAAGTGTCACAAAGTCCATCTAAGAAAGAAGGGTAGAGGTTTCATAGTTTTGGTAGGATGGAAGAAGAAAGATATATTAGTCACAATAGCTTTCAGAGTTCAGTGATGAAAGAAAAATAAGGGAAAGAAAAATAAGGGTGCCCTGGGATGAACTATGAGGGTGTAAACGGGATTTGGGAAATTAAGTCAAAGAGGGTATGCAATTTTGTCTATTTAAAAATTTTGAGTATGAGAGAAATTAAAATTTCATACATTAAAAAATTGCAAGTAAGAGGGGGCCTAAAATGAGATTTTGACTATTTGCTAATTACTGAGATGCAAAAGTCCAATTTTTGTTTCTTAAATCTATTTCGAGGAAAGCTAGGGCAAAGAGCTGACATAAAAGTCACAAGAATAAAAAATTATGCAAATATATGTAATTAGGTTGCTAATATTCTGGCATAAAAAAAAGTTGTTGATATTAACTTTTGTCTTGAGTTTGCCTTCCAAAAAAACCTTGAGAAACCTTAAGAAATGAGTGTTTTTCTTTAAACCATAGCCTCCTCTTTTCAAGAAATTATGCCTCTAGCCTCCTCTAATCTATTCTCTAAGCCTCTAGCCTCTTTTTCTTTAATACCTAAAGACCCTTTCTGTGGCCTCCAAAAGTATTATTTTCACACTTGTAGGCAATTTCCAATTTTTGCACTTTTCTATTTTTGTACATTTTTGTCCATTGATGTAGCTTAAGTATTTTCACCTTAACTTTGCAATCAGATATCAGATTTTAGTGAACTACTACCTATTAAAAAGGTCTCAACGATCTCTATATCTTTGCTTGAAATAGTCATATTCAAACTCAGATGTTTAAAGGTCTAAAAGTTACTTTGAAGTTAATTATTCATGTGCATAAAATTGAATATCATATTACCATTGTCTTGTGACCTTTTCTAACATCCATGGTGTTAATAAAACCCTTCCAATATCCTTAAATCTTCTTTTTCCATGCCTTTATTCCTTAATAAACTTCCTATCTATCAAATTCACCTAGAATTTATATTAAAATAATGCCAAAAAACATAAATTTCACGAAAGGTAGCAAACAAATGTTCTCAATCATAATGCACAATAAATTAACATGCTTTAGTCATTAAATCAAAAGAATTCATCCAAAATATATGACACATCTATAGTAAAAATGTAACATCCCAAAATAACCCTAGTTATAAGTATAAGGGTAAAATGTAAATATTAAAAAATGGGTCATTGGAATAGAATTTTTTTTTCTAATTAAATCAAAGGATAAATTTTTGGAGTGGATAGTGAAACTAGTAAAATAGAAGAAGATTATAGATTGATATGTTTCAAATGAAAGTTTAATAATAATTAGAGAGACTAAAATGAAAGAATAAATTTTCTAATATAAGAATTATCAGAGTTTATTTTTAAAAGCTTGCCCTAGTCATTTTATCAATTATAGACTTTTTGGAATTTTAAGAGGAACTCCACATAAATGTATAACATAGTATAGACAAAAGCTTAGGACATAGACAAAATAAAATACCCCCTCATGCTTTCTACTTCATTTTTTCACCTATACATGCCACCATTCAGCAATAGTAATGGAAAAGGATTTGTAAGTCATTTGTAGCCTTATGGAAATAAGTCACATGCAAAACTGAGAAAAGTCAACAGGAAAGTCCAAAAATGAGATGTGCTTAATAAGAAGACACAAAGTATGACCACCACTTAATTGTTTCTCCATCTCATTAAAACATGCACAAACTCTTGATATTAGGCACACTCATATTATTTTCCTTACTTCAGTTAAAACTAAGAGAAATGTGAGAAGAAAAGTCCAAGAAGGGTCCATGCAAGAAAAAGATAGAGTAAAAGCAAATAGGATAAGATAAAGTAAGAAATTTTAATAGTTGAAAGTCTCTAACTAATTAATGAATGAAACAATTTGATAGTTGGAGGTCTTCAACTAATTAATAAATGAAACAATTTGATAGTTGGAGGTCTTTAACCAATTAATGAAATGAAACATTTTGATAGTTGGAAAGAATGAATAAATAAAGGCCTTGTTTTCCCTTTCCTTAATATGATAATCATCCATTTGTAAATGCAAAATATTATCCCACCTAGAAGTGGGAAGAGATAAAGCATTCTCCACTTAAAGAGGGGGATGAATTGAGTGTTCGCATAATTTCAATTTTTTTCAAAATTTCTTAACAAAATACTTGTTATGAACAATGCTTGTATGAGTATGATGTAAAACAACAATTATATCAATTAATGAAGGCTTAATGTAAATGTTTGAGATAGTATCAACACTTCAAGTGTAATATTAAAAATAAAAGCAAAGTATAAATATGATAATTCAAAATATAAAGAATAAAGGGATAGAGAAAGCAAACTCAATAATTTATCCTCGTTCAGCTCGAATCTAAGTCTACGTCTAATCCCCAAACAACCTTTTGGGATTTTTCACTATCTCAATAATCAATTACAATAACAAGGGAGAACCTCTCCCTTAATTGCAAATCCCATTAAGAACTTCTTCCTTGAACTTAAACCAAGGAAGCTCCCCTTTAACCCTTGCACACCTTTAAGGAATCTCCTTGAGCTTCTCTCTCTCTCAAAGAGGAAAGAAATACAAATGAATAAACTTTGTCAAAGAAGTAAATATATAATATGAAGCTCTAAGAACTCAAATGATAGAAAATATGTAAGTTTTGGCTCAATGATATTTATTTCTAACTCAAAGATGATATAACAAGTTAAAGATCACATTTTAGCATTTGGTTCATCTCAAAAATATGTCTGGAAGGTCATATATATATATATATATATATAAAGATGAAATATAGTTGTTACATATTTAAAAGAGTTGTTATTTATATTTGAAAACACTTTCTGGAAGTCATCAGTCCATTGCTAGGGGTCTCCTAGTCGACTGTCCTTTAAAATATGACCATTATTTTGAATATGGGACATGTCAGTCGATTGTTAGGGGCCTCTCAGTTGACTACCCTCATTCTGTACTATTTCAATCAACTTGCCTTAAGGGACCAGTCGACTGGTCACTTATAGTAACACAATCCCTATTTCAAATGGTCATAAATTTCTCATTTTAAATCTAGTTTAAGTGAATGACCTATTGTTGGAAATCTCTTTAAGTATATTTTCCAAAGAAATAAGTCTTATCAAAATTCAATATATTTTGAGAGATATGATCAAAAGAGTGACCGAAGGTCATAAAACAGTTTTATATAGAATCTATATCTTATGACTAAAATTTAAATTGTCATATTTGAACTTTATTTTAAATGAATGACCTATCATTGAAAATCTCTTTGAGTTTATCTTCTAATGAAATAATTTTCATAAAAAGAAATACCATATAGTTTGTGAGATATAAGCAAAATTGTGACCAATGGTCAAAAACGATTTTAAGTAAAATGTACATTTCAATATCATTTAAGTCCAAACTTATATCTTGAGAACTAAAATGTCTTGAGCCTATAAATGCAAATCTATATCATTGAATTTCACAAGATAACATTAGCCTATGATAACTATACTTATTTAATCTATTGGCTATGTTAATGCAACCAAGCTATAAACCATTAACTTCTTAATTGCTTAGAACATCTTTTCTTCTTACTATCTTTGTGTAAAGCATGATATTGATAGTATATTATTTTCACTTTTCTTTCTTTGCACCATCGTACATAATAGATATTTAACTTGCAAACCAAATAGTTAATCAATTAAGCACATATTTGTAACTCATATTCAAATATTTGTCATCATCAAAACAATCTCACCAATATAACATTCATCACCTAGAAGTGAGAAAAGATGTTGCATTACCCATCGAGAAGTAGGAAGAGGTGAGAGTCTACCTCACTAAGAAGTGAAATAAGATGTGGTATGCATAACATTATATATATGCAATCAATGTCATATTTGTTTATAGAAATAAATTAAATTGTATGGCATGTTTTAAGGCTAAGATTAATGCTTTTGAATGTGGCTAGTTATTGAAATTTATATCACATTCTTTTTTGTTACTAATATTAATTCCAGGTGCCCAAGAAGCTAAATAATCAACCATCCAAAAGAATTAGAAATCCCTATAGGAATATATTCTTCAGTTTGTTATGTTTGAGAATGTAACTAAGTGTGGATTGATATTCTAAGATTTAAGTAAGTTGAGCATCTTTCTATAACTAAGGGGTTAAATGTTATTGGAGTACGTTGGATGTAAACTTATGTGGCCAAAGTTGACATTAAAAGATGTTACTATACATATGTTAATCTGACTTGTTTATGAGTATTAACAAGATATCCAATGAAATGACTTTAGAATAATATAAATTTGGTATGATGTTTCTTGATATGTTAAAACTTTATTCTAGGAACTTCTATAATCATTGAAATTGTGCAAGTGGGGTTAATGAACTCAAATAGTTCAGATTATGGGCATAAAAACAAAGCTGGACATAGTTTTTAATTTATAGAATTGAAGATGCACATGAATGATTTTTAACATGATATTTTTATGACATGTCAAATATACACCTAGGAATTTTTGTGCCAAATCTTATAAAATTATGGGCTATTTTTTCTTGGAACCAAGGCCAAACAGATCCATCCCAAATTCAAGGGACCAAATTAAATAGTTTAAATATTAGTTTGGTTTAGGTGGAATTTGAAAGCATTTTGGTCCTATATTTTTTATGACAGAAATTAGACACAAACAAGTTTATTTCTGGAAAGTTTTATAATTTTTGAAGCATGGGAACTATATTTTTAAAATCTCTCAAAATGGGGTTGAATTTATAATGAAAAGGAAAATTGTGGCAAAAAAAAAATGAAGTTAAAGAAAGCTAGATGCAATCTATATGTGACTTTGCTATGTAGAAATAAAAATAAAATAATAATAATAATAATAATAATGGAAAATAAAAAAGGATAAATGTTTAAATTAGTTGCAAAATTTTGAATTAGGCAAAGATATAGTTGAATTCATGTTTTAACCAAATTTAAATTAAGGAATTATTTTGTATGTAGGGTTAGGTGTTATGAAAAACATATAAAAATTTAATAAATTTAGAGGCTTATCACTCTCTAAACTTATCTTTTTGCTTGTCCCCATACTAAACTGAATCCACTATGAAATGTTTCTACCATTCATGTATTCATCTTCTAGGTATGTTAGATAGTTTCCCTCAAAAATTTCATCAAGAATATATGATTAATAAGAAAAATATATAATGCAATTAGACTCCAAAGTTCATTGACGAATGAATAGTTTTCCATCTCATGAAGTGTATGTGTGCAAATAACCATGTAATAAGCAATTGCAAGCATTAGAATAACTTATGTAAATTGAGCTAGACAATACACCCTTTGTTTAATCAAGCAATAATTAGGTCTTTTCATATTGTAATACGTCCTATGATTATAGCTATCACAAGAAAAATGATTACGGCCAATGAAGAATAGAGTCAAGAGAATAGGATTAAGCACATAATCTCATAAAAGACATCCTCCACACTTTCTTTTATTTTCCTTTATTCTTTTCTTTATTACTTTCCCCCCATAATTTCATTTTTTTCTATACCTGAACACCCCCAATCTTAGATCAAATTGATATATATATAAAATTGTTTTTCGGTGTTCTCTCTTCTTTTTCATTAATTATACACCTCAATGTCACATTTTTCATGTCTCATATTTTCTTTGCATCAATTTATTAATCTTATTTTCTTGCATGTGCACGCTCATAGAAAAATCAGAATTTCAAAAGTACTAGATTTATAAAATAGATATAAATGGAAAATAGGAAAAATTAAGTGAGCAAAGAAAAATAAAAATGTCAAAAATAACATTTTTTTAAAATAAATAAATAATATAAGAGAGAGAAAACAAAGAGAGAAAGAAAGAGAGATTACCTTTGTTTTACAAATTAAAGTTTATCCTTTAGCACGAGAAATTAGCTTGTCAAGAGGTAAGTGCTTAGAGTTTGTTATGCATCCAAACACAAGGACACAAATTTGAATGATTTTATGTTCTTAGTTTATGATTGTTGTTGTTTTCAATCTTTACTTCCTATTATGTTTATTCTTTTAAAAAAAATAAAATTTTCAAAAATAATTTTTTTCAAAAAATTAAATTAATAGTAGAAAAAAGAAAATTAGGAGAGTAAGAAGGAGATATTAACTTGGTTTTACCAATTAAAACACATCAACAAATTTTTTTGTTGTGAAATTTATTTTCAAAATTAAAAAACACCAATCCAATGACATCAATTTTCTATCCTTCACAAACTATCTAGACTTTGATCCCAATGTTAAAACAAAGACCTTAGATCAAACCCGTTGTAAATATTTTTTTTCTCTTTGTAATTACATTTTTTTTTCTTTGTGAACATTCCATCTCAATTATTTCTTTTTACTTTTTCCATATATTCCCTTTTTCTTATAAATATTAATTTATATCTGTATATACTATTACTTTTATTTGTTACTTTATTTTATTTTATTACTTTATTCATATATTATTATTATGGTACTAAAATAAAATTTTACTTGCTTATTATGCTCCATGTATACATCCACACAAAAGTACACAAACTCGAATTATTTGAATTCTCATTTTCTATTATTTTCAATCTTATTTTCTTTCATGTATATTCTTATAGAAAAATTAAAATTTTAAGAATATTATTTTCAAAAAATAGATAAAATGGGGAAGAGAGAAAATTGTGTAATCAATGAAAAATAAAATTTTCAAAAATTCTATTTTTAAGAAATAAAAAAAAAATAAAAAAGTGAAATTTAGAATAGCAAGATAGAAATCAACTTGTTTTAGCAAATTAAAGTTTACACCTTATTATGGGTAATTAGCTTGGCAAGAGGTAAGTACCTAAAGTTTGCTATACATCCACGCACAAGCACACAGACTTAAATGATCTTATTTTCTCATTTTATCATTGTTTTTGCTTTTCAATCTTATTTTTTTTTGTCATGTGTGTTCTTATAAAGTGAATAAAAAACTTTTTTAAAAATACTATTTTCAAATAAATACATTAATAATAGAAAATGGAGAAAATTATGGGAGCAAAAGGAAGAGATTAACTTGATTTTCCAAATTAATACATATCAACTAAATTTCTTTTTGTGAAATTACATTTCCATTTCCTACTCTTACAAAACCAAAATTAACCCAAGTAACATCATCTTTTTACCCCTCTAAGAACTACGTGAGTTTTGATATCTACTTTAAGATAAGTTGAATTTAGGTCATCTTCAAGGTTAAGTCTACCCCTGAAAATATTTTATGTTTCCTTTTACTATTTTTTTTTCTTTATGAATATTGTAGAACAATTATTTATTTCTAGTTTTGAAAATATTTCTGTTTTCTCGTAAATATTAATTACTTTCCCTCTATACTCTTAATTTTATAGTTATCATTTTCTATTTGATTTCGTAAATATTTTGCTTTTTACTCTTTTGCAAATATTCTTTTAATATGTTACTTTATTTTATTTTATTTTATCCTTTATGCATATGTTGCGATTAGGGTACTAAAAACAAATTTTACTTTGATATCATGTTTATTAGTCAATGCATACATTCACATACAAGCACATTTCCTTGAATGATTTTATTTTCTCATTTTAACTTTGTTTTTATGTTCAATCTTATTTTCTTTTCATGTGAATTCTTATAAAGAAAAGTAAAAATTTCAAAAACACTATTTAAAAAAAATTAAATGAATTGAAAAGAGAGAAAATTATGAAAGTTGACATTAACTTTGTTTTACAAATTAAAACATGTCAACCAATTATTTTTTATTTTTGTGACACTAGTTTTCCCATCTCTTTACGAACTATAAGGACTTTATTCCTTATTTTAAGGTACATAGATTACCTTTCTTGGGTAAACCCACCTCTATAAATATTTTATTTTTCTTTTTAGTGAATATTCCATATCAATTATTTATTTCTATTTTTGTAAATATTTAATTTTCTTGTAAATATTAATTTCTTTCCCTATATCTTATTATTTTTATTTCTAATTTAATTTCATAAATATTTTATGAATTACTTTCTTTTATATATTTTATTCCTCTATACTCATGTTGTGATTAGGGTAGTAAAACAAAATTGTATTTCCTTATTATGTTTTTTAGTCCATGCATACACCCATACACTAGCACACAGACTTGAATGATTTTATTTTCTCATTTTCTCATTGTTTATTGTCTTCAATCTTATTTTCTTGTCATGTTCATAATTATAAAGAAAAATAAAAATTTTAAAAAATACTATTTAAAAAAAAAAATTCATGATAGGAAAGAGAGAAAATTATGAGAGCAAGAAGGAGATATTAACATGCTTTTACAAATTAAAACACATCAACCAATTATTTTTTTGTCAAATAAATTTTTTTAAAAAACTAAAAAACACCAACCTATTGACATATGTCTTTAATTTCCTTACAAACTACGTGTGTTTTGGTCACTATGTTATGATAAGTAGGCCTTAGGACACATTCCTAGGTCGAACTCATCTTTGTAAATATTTTATATTTCGTTTTAGTAATTACATTCTTTTTCTTTGTGAATATTCCATTTTAATTATCCATTCTTTTGCACATATTTTCTTTTTCATGTAAATATTAATTTCATTCACTATATTATCATTTTTTTTATTAATATTATTTCTTGTTTGATTTCATAAATATTTTATAGTTTTCCCTTTTATAAATATTATATTTATGTGTTACATTATTTTATTTTCTTCCTTTGTGCATATTTTCTCATTAAGGTAATTAAAACAAAATTTATTTCCTCATCAAGTTTTTCCTTCCCTACATACATCCACACACAAATATACAGACTAAAATGATTTTATTTCCTCAATCTATCTATGATTTTGTTTTGAATCTTATTTTCTTGTTATGTACATTATTATAAAGGAAAGTAAAAATTTCAAAATTACTATTTTGAAAATATAAAGAAATCATAAAAGAGAAAAAAATTAGGAGAGTAAGAAGAGATATTAACTTGGTTTTACAAATTAATGTACATAAACCAATTTTTTTTTGTGAAATAACTTTTCCATTTTCTTCTCTTTAGAATTATAAAAAACATTAGACCAAAGACATCTGTTTTCTTCTCTTTTACGTGTGCTTGTCTATTTTAAGGTACGTAGTCCCTAGATCAAACCCGCTCAGTAAATATTTAATTTTTTATTTTAGTGATTATATTATTTTCTTTGTGTATATTTCATATCAATTATTAATCATCATTTTTGTAATATTTCCTTTTTCTTGTAAATGTTAATTTCTTTCCCTCTATACAATTATTTTTATTATTATTTCTTGTTTATTTTTTAAATATTTTACCTTTTACCTTCAAAAATATTATTTTCTTTGTGTTACTTTATTTTATTTTATTTCTTTATTTATATGTTATTATTAGAGTAATTAAAACAAAATTTTCTTTCTTATCATTTTTTCTTTCGATGCATATTTCTACACACAAGTAGACATACTTGAATGATTTTATTTTGTTTTTAATCTTATTTCTTATCATATGCATTCTTATAAAATAATAAAAATCTTAAGAATACTATTTTTAAAAGGTAAGTAAAAAGTAGAAAGGAGAGAAATTAGGAAAATAGATCAAAGCCCACATAATTCATAAAGGATTTAAAAATAGATGTCATTGGTTTAGTGTTTTTATTTTTTTGAACAAAAGAAACTGGAAAAGTATTTTCACAAAAGAAAAATTGGTTGATGTCATTTAATTCCTAAAACCATCTCAATCTCTCCTTCTTACACTCCTAATTTTCTCTCTATTCTATCATAAATTTATTTTTAAAAATTTTTGTTCTTTATTAATATGCGCATAACAAGAACATAAAATTTTAAAACAAAAACAAATATTACCAAATTCATCTGAGAGAGAGCAGCATGATTTTGCAAGTATGAATGTCAAAATAGGTGGTTTGATACAATGGAGGATTCTCTTAAATTCCTGTTCATTAATTTAATGAACCCTGTGAAATTTTAACCACATATAACAATAACTAACAAAGGAAAATTTGAGCATGATATGATAATAATTTTTTTTTTTATTCTATATCCTTGTTTGACACAAATATATACTAAAACACCTAATATTTTAAACTTTTTTTAATAAAAAGTTGCAGGGATTCGCCCTAGGGACTAAGACAAGCCTATTATATTATATTATATTATATATATACATATATATATATATATATATATAGATATATACTAATAAAATCAATTAACTTAATTTAATTGAAATTTCTATTCAAATAAATAATAATATAATAAAAAATAAAAATATAATTTAATAATAGTATTATTAAAGGCACAAAAAGTATGAGTCACATCTATTCATTTATAAATATTATCAACTACAATTTCAAATGTATCAATACATTTTTACACTTACATGACAATTGGACACTAAATAGATAATTATAAATGCCAAATGAACAACAAAATTACAAATTTTAAACCATAAATTATTATAATCTAACCTTAAGAGGAGATAAAAAGAGAGACATTGTCCTTGCAATTCTAAAATATTTTGAAAACAAAGTTATTGCTGCAATCTAAATCTCCCAAAAAAATACTGATATATAATGCCTAAAATTGATGTTTTTTAGATGGTTATAAATAATAATAATAATAATTAAAAATATAAACAAAAATATCAAATAATTATATAAACTTAATACACTCAAACAATGTCTTCTTACATTAACAATCAAACCGAAAGATATAAATGAAAACAAATTTCTAATTTTAGTTAACAAATCAATTAAATAAAACAATTCCATGAATATTTGAAATTAATTTTTTTTTACTATTTTTAATAAATCAATTTCTTATATATATATATATATATATATATATATATATATATAGGTGGCACGCCCCCAATTCAAGGCACAAATTTTCAGAAGGACTCGTCATCTCTGTGGATGATTTAAGCATTTGAACATAATAGTTTTGTCAGATTAAGATTTTGAAAATTACTTTTTTTAAATTATAATATTTAGATAAAAAAGCCAGCACATGGGTATATACTGGTTGTACTAATTTATCCAAATATTACCATATAGTTTGGTAAAAATCATTCAGTACATTGATTGAAGTTGAGTACTTGGAAAAATACTTCTTTAAATTTGAATTCAGGATTATTGTTTTAAATTTATGATATTTAGCCTAAATATTATAAAAATTTACTCCATTTTTATAACATTCTGTATACGTCAGGATCTGTGTAGCTATGACCCTATGGACCTCTCTTCATTCTGAATAGATTACTATGAAACTACAAATTCCTTAAATTTTAATCAATAAAGTTAGGTCACTACAGAGTACCAAATTGATCAATTTCAAGATAAGGCTACAAAGCTAAATTCAATTATATATTTGGAATAATAGTTTTGCTTAAAACTGAATTTATATGTGTGCGCGTGTGTATAATTTTATATGATTTTTATCATTCTTCTTATTATTTACTCAATATTACAAATTGACCTTATAATTATGAGGTAATTGCCACACCCCTAATTAAGCATAATATTTACTAATTGACTTTCTTATATAAACTTTGGCAAAGTTTTTCTTGACATATAGACTTTTGAAGTTTAATATATATAAATTAATAGAAAGAGAGTTCTACTCTCACCTAAGAATTTTAGTAAATAACCTCAATTGCACAATAGAGTTATCGAATCCCTACCTTGACAATAGGAGGCTCTAGAGTCCAAGATAATACAATAAATAATAATAAAATTTAAATTTTCCTTGTGAACAATGCAAGGCACCTGAAGGGATATGCACTTTGTTCCAAGTAGCCAAGGAGTCCACAGTCAACAATGCTTGCTAAGAAAAACATAGAGATAAGAGGAGTGAGCAAAACACTCATAAACAGTCATTTTTAACTATTATCACTAACTATACTAAGAAAGGAATAGACAAAAGCGGTAGAGTTTTTTACAAATCAGTGATTTATCTTTAAAATTTGCATATGAACCAATGGTTATTTACAAAATTTAAATAAGGCAAATTTAACATGTATTCACATAAAACCCAATAAAAAATGCAAAATAGTCTAGGAAAATAATCAAACTTTATATTTCAACTAAATGACGCACATGATAAATTATATAGTCAGAAACATTTAACAGAACCAACAAAATGTCAAACAATCAGAGCTAACTCAAGGCTAGTGCTATCAAAACAGAACAAATATCAGACATGAGCATCACACTTGACATAATCAAAGTATCAGCCCTATGCTTCAGACAAAATATTGTAGTATTAGCATTACGCCTCAATTAGATAATCAAAATCAAATGAAATGAAATCCATGTGTGGTGGCCTACATACATACTAGTAACTACCCTACAAGCTGGATGTGGATGCATGCACAAAGGAATAAAATAAAAGTAATACATAAAAAGAATATTTACAAATGGATAAAAATAATATTTACAAAATCAGGCAAGAAATAACAACAATAAAAATAATAGTATAGAGAAAAAGAAATTAAGAATGCACATGACAAGAAAATAAGATTGAGAAAAAACAAAAGCAAAGATAGAATGGGAAAAACAAAATTATTCAAGTTTGTATGCTTATGCATGGATTTATGCATGCTGTAATAAACAAAATAAGGAGGAAAAAATTTATGTTGACCTAATAGAAACATATGCATAACGGAATGAAATAAAAGAAAGTAACACATAATAAGAATATTTATGGAAGAGTAAAAACAAAATATTCAAGATATCAAACAAGAAATAATAACTACAAAAAAAAAATTTAGAGGGAAAGAAATTCATATTTACAAGAAAAGAGAAATATTTAGAAAAAATATAAATAATATTTAGTATAAAGCTATTCAAGTTTGTATGCTTGTGTGTACAAATATATTAAACTCTAGGCACTTACCACTTGCCAAGTTACATGCTAAAGTATAAACTTTAATTTGTAAAACCAATTTAATCTCTCCTTCTTGCTCTCCTAATTTGGTCTTTCTTCTACTATTAATTTATTTATTTATATGGAATCAATATTTTTGGATTTTTTTAAAAAAGATGACACATGAAAAGAAAATAAGATTCAAATAAAAGCGAAGATAAAATGGGAAAACAAATTATTCAAGTCAGTGAGTTTGTGTGTAATGGAAGAAAGTTGAGAAAAAAAAAATCAACACATAATAAGAATATTTACAAATGGGAGAAAATAAAATATCTACAAAATCAAACAAAATATAATAACAAAAAAAATAATAGTATAGGGGAAAATAAATTAATCATTACTAAAAAATAAAAATATTTACAAAAATATAAATAAATAATTGACTTGCAATATTTTCAAAGAAAAAAATTTAATTAATAAAAGGAGAAAAAATATTTGCAGGGATGGGCTTGACTAAGGAATGTGAATTAAGGCCTATGTATTCTAAAATAAGAATCAAAGCTTACGCAGTTTGTAAAGGGTAGAAAACCAATGTCATTATGTTTGGGACTTTTATTTTTGTCAATGGAAGAAAAGGAACAGTAATATCTCAAAAAAAATATTTTTGATGTGTTTTAATTTGTAAAACCATGTTAATATCTCATTCTTACTCTCATAACTTTCTTTCCATTCTATTATTATTTTTTTAAAAAAATAGAACTTTTGAAATTTTTTTTATAAGAATGTATACAACATGAAAATAAGATTGAAATTAAAAAATAAAGATGAAATGGGAAAATAAAATTTTTGAAGTCTGTGTACTTGTTTGTGGATGGATGCTTGGACTAATATATATATATATATATATATAATAAGGAAGTGAATTTTGTTTTTTAAACTTTATCAAAACACATGTTTAGGGGAATAAAATAAAAGAAAGTAACACATAAATTAAATATTTACACAATGGTAAAAATAAAGTATATATGAAATCAAATAAGAAATAACAAAATTAATAGTATATAGAGAAAGAAATTAGTATTTACATAAAACCAAAAATTTTTGTAAATATACAAACAAATAATTGTCCTGCAATATTCTCAACCAAAATAGTGTGATTACCAAATGGAGAAAATGTATTTACAGGGATGGGTTGACCTAATAAAGTAACTTAAGGCCTATGTACTCCAAAAATAGATATTAAAGCTTGCGTAGATCGTAAAGGGGTAGAAAGCTGAAGTTTTACGTTGGGATTTCTTTTTTTAAAAAAATTGTCAACGGACAAAGATGGAAAAAGTAATTTCACAAGAAAGAATGGTTGATGTGTTTTAAGAACAACAAAAAAATTGGTATAGAGGGAAAGAAATTAATATTTATTAGAAAGGAGAAATATATACAATAATATAAATAAGTAATTGATTAATAATATTCACAAAGAAAAATAATGTAATTACAACAACTAGAAAAAATCATTTACAGGGGTGTCCTAGAAAGCTAACCTAAGCCTACGTATCTTGAAATAAGCTCACGTAATCTATAATAGGATAATAAACTGATGTCACTAGGTCGAGATTTTTTATTTATTTTTTAATCGAAGAAAAAAGAAAATTAATTTTACAAGAAAAGATTGATGTGTTTTAATTTGTAAAACCATTTTAATTTCTCCTTCTTGCCCAAATAATTTTCTTTCCTTTCTATGACTAATTTTTTTGATAAAAAGCATTTATGAATTGATTTCCTTTCTAAGGATACCCATGATAAGAAAGAAAAATATTTATTACCCTAATAATAACATATACATAAAGGAATAAAATAAAAGAAAGTAACACATAAGGGTAAAAAATAAAATATTTACGAAATCAAACAAGAAATAATAATAGTAAAATAGTATTGAGGGAAAGAAATTAATATTTACAGGGAAAAGAAAATATTTACAAAATAGAAATAAATAATTGTGATGGTATATCAATTAAGAAAATGATTTAATTACTAATATGAAAATAAATATTTAAGGCGGCTTGAATATCATTCAAGTCTATGTACTTTTATGTAGATGTATCTTAAACTCTAGGCACTTACCCAAGCTAAGCTGTAAATTTTAATTTGTAAAACCAAGTTGATATCTCTATCTTGCTTTCTTAATTGTCTCTCTTTCCATTTAATTATTTATTTGAAAGTAGCATTCTTGAAACTTTTTGCTTTAAATGAATGCACATGACGAAAAAATAAGATTGAAACACATGCATAGGGTAATACAATTAAAGAAACTAATACCAAAAATGAATATTTACATAAAGGTGAAAATAAAATATTTATGAAATCAAACTAGAAATAATAACAAAAATAATAACAGTGTAGAGGGAAAAATAATAGTCTCAAAGAAAAAGAATGTAATTACTAAAAGGATAAAAAAATTTACATGAATGGGTAACCTGATTATTGGGTCAGAATTTTTAAATCGGGCTTTATTATTCGTATTTTTATCCATACTTTTAGGTGAAGCTATCATGCCAAAGAGACTTTTTAAAACCATAATCAACTTTATTTGCTAAATAACATAGCTAACTATTATTATTAGTTGTAAGATTTAACATAAGAAAGTTGTAAATACAAATGAGTTATTATATTAACATAAATCTTATGATAAGAAGATCAAGACTTTAAAAGAAGATCAAGCCCAACCATTTTAAAAAACAGACTTTTCTAATTATGCTTTTATTTATTTATTTAGACTTTACTTTTTCGAGCCAGACTTATGGGAACAAGCAAGCTTTATAATTTATAATATCCAAGCCTGACCTAAGATAATAACATAAGGCTATTGTACAATGAAATAGGGATCAAATAATACATGAATATATACAAAATTGATATCTTAAGGTTAGGAACTTTTACATGAGAAGATTAAGGAAAAGTAATTTTCCAAAGAAATTGTTTATGAGCTTTAATTTTTGCTCTCCTAATTTTCTTTATGTTTTATTACTTTTTTAACATAGAACTTTTGAAATTTTTATTTCTTTATAAGAATAAACATAACAAGAAAGTAATTTTTTTTTAAAAAAGATAAAATGAGAAAATCAAATCATTCAAGTTTGTGTCTTGGTGCGTGGATGCATGCATAATGGAATAAAATGAAAGTAAAACATATAAAGAATATTTATATAAGAACTAAAAATAAAATATTTAAGTAATCAAACAAGAAATAATAGTAATAATAGTATAAAGGGAAAGAAATTAATATTTACAAGAAAAATGAAATATTCACGAAATTAGATATAAATAATTGAGATAAATGAAAAAGAAAAATAATATAATTATTAAACGAAAAAATAAAATATTTATAAGGGTGTGTTTCACCTAGGAATGTGACCTAGGACATAGGTTCCCTTGGAAGAGGATCAAAGCCTGTATAATTTGTCAAGAGGCAGAAAACTGATATCATTAGGTATAAAATCATTCAAGTAGGAAGTAAATTTTGATTTTAATACCCTAATTTAAACACATACAGAGGAATAAAATAAAAGAAAATAACACATAAAATGAATCTTTACCATGGGGGTAAGCTAGGGCCTACATACCTATATGGATTATAGCCCACATAGTTCATAAAGAAGTAGATAATTGAAGAAAAAGGAAAAGCAATTTCGCAAAAGAAAAAGCATGGTTGATATGCTTTCATTTGTAAGACCATTCTAATATCTCCCATAAGCTCTCTTAATTTTTTTTCTATTCTATTTTTATTATTTTTAAAACATAAATTTTCAAATTTTATTTATTAGTTAAAACATGACAAGAAATAAGATTAAAAACAAAAAACAAAGATAAAATGAGAAAATAATATCATTTAACTCCGTATCCTTAGGTGTAGATGCATGCATAAGGGAGGATAATAAAATATTTACAAAATCAAATGACAAATAATAATAGTTAAAATAATAACAAATTAATATTTACAAGAAATAAATAATTGAGATGAAAAACAAAGAAAAATATTATAACTACTAAAAATAAATAAATAATTTACAAGGGTAGGCTTAACTTAGAAGGATAACTTAGGACTTACTCCGCTAAAATAGGAATCAAAGCCCATATAATTTGTGAAGGGGTAGAAAACTAAAGTCATTGAGTATAAAGTCATTCATTAGGAAGTGAGCTTTGTTTTTATTACCCTAAATTAAACACTTACGAAATCAAACAAGAAATAATAACAATAAAAATTCATCGAAAGGGGGGAAGAAGTTAATATTTACATGAAAACAAAAATATTTACAAAAATTGAAATAAATAACTAAACTACAAAATTCTTAATGAAAATTAATGTAATTACTATAAGGAGAAAAAATATATATAGGGATGGACTTGAATAAGGATGGTAATCTAGAGCCTACGTACCACAAAATATGGATCAAAGTCTACGTGATTCATAAAGGGGTAAATAACTGAAGAAAAAGGACAAGTAATTTGGCAAAGGTAAAAACAAGGTTGATGTGCTTTAATTTGTAAGACCATTCTAGTCTCTTCTTCTAGCTCATCTAATTTTCTTTCTATTGCATTTTAAACTTTTTTTAGTACATAAAATTGCAAATTTTTCTTTCAATTAGAATGCACATAACAAGAAAATAAGATTGAAAATAAAAGCAAAATTAGAATGAGAAAATAAAGTCATTCAACTTTGTAACCTTGTGTGTAGATGCATGCATAAGGAAATAAAAATTAAAGAAACAGAGGGATAAAATGATAAAATATTTATGAAATCAAAAAACTACTAGTAGTAATAATAAAAATAATAAAATAAAATGAAGCAAATTAATATTTACAAGAAAAGGGAAATATTTATGAAAATAGAAATAAATGAATAAAAAAATGACAAAGAAAAATAGTAAAATTACTAAAAGGAAAAATAAAATATTTACAAGTATAGGCTTGAACTAGAGCTTACGTTCTCTAAAATAAGGATAAGAGTCCATATAGTTTGTGAAGGGGAAGAAAATTGATGTCACTGGGTATAAAATCACTTAAGTAAGAAGTAAAATTTGTTTTTATTACCCTAATTTAAACATGTATAGAGGAATAAAATTAAGGAAAAAAAGTAACACATAAAATGAATATTTACAAAATGGTAAAAATAAAATATTTACTAAATCAAACAAAAAATAGTAACAATAAAAACAATAGTAAAGGGATAAAGAAAATAATATTTACATGAAAACATAAATATTTACAAAATTAGAAATAAATGACTGAACTGCAATATTCTCAAAGACAAATAATGTAATTACTAAAAGGAGAAAAATATTTACAAAGGTGTGCTTAATCAAGGAAGGTGATCTAGAGCCTACATACCTTGAAATAGGGATTAAAGTCCATGTAGTTCATAAGGGAATTGAAAACCGAAAAAAAAAAAGGAAAAGTAATTTGGCGAAAAGAAAAACATGATTGATATGCTTTAATAATTTGTAAGACCATTAATTTTCTTTCTATACTATTTTTAATTCAATTAAAAACATAAATTTTCAATTTTTTTTCTTTATTAGAATGCACATGAAAAGAAAAGAAAATAAAGCAAAAACAAAGGTAAAATGAGAAAATAAAATACTCAACTATGTATCCTTATGTAATGATGCACGCATAGGGGAATAAAAATGTAAGAAATAGAAGGATAATTAATAAAAAATTTACGAAATCAAACAAAAAATAATATAATAAAAATAATAGTATAAAGAAAAGAAATTAACATTTACAAAAAGTATTTACAAAACTAAAAATATATAATTGAGATAAAAAATATATAGTTATTAAATAAAAAATAAAAAAATTACAAATGTGGACTTGACATAGAAGGGTAACCTAGTGCTTTCATCCTTAAATAGGAATCAAAACCCATATAGTTCATAATAGGATAGAAAACTGATGTGATTGAATATAAAATCGTTCAATTGGAAGTAAAATTTGTTTTTATTACCCTAATTTAAACAAATATATTATGAAAGTAAGTAAAAGAAAGTTAACACATAAAATGAATATATTCAAAAGGGTAAAAATAAAATATTTATGAAATCAAACAAGCCATTAACAATAAAAATAATAGTATACATGGAAAAAATTAATATTTACAAGAAAACATAAATATTTACCAAAATATAAATAAATAATCTTTAATTTGTAAAACCATTTAAATTTCTCCTTGCTCTCTTAATTTTTCTTTCTAGTCTATTATTAATTTTGCTTAAAACATAAACTCTCAGCAATTTTTTTATTAAAGTGCATGAAAAAAATAATAATATTGAAAACAAAAACAAAGATAAAATGAGAAAATAAAATCATTCATCTATGTCTCCTTGTGTGTGGACGCATGCATAAGGGAATAAAAATGAAAGAAATAGAAGGATTAAAAAAACAACGTTAGCAAAATCAAACAAATAATAATTATAAAAATAATAGTATAAAGGGAAAGATATTAATATTCATAACAAAAGGGAAATATTTATGAAAATGTAAATAAATAATTGAGATGAAAAACAAAGAAAAATAATATATTTACAAGGGTTGGCTAGACCTAAAAAGGTAACTCTAAACTCTAAACCCTAAAGGGTGGACTTAGCCTAGAAGCATAACCTAGGGCTTACTTCTAAAATAGTGATCAAAACTTCATGAAGAGATAGAAAGCTAATTTCATTGAGTATAAAGGAATCCAATAGGAAGTAAAATTTGTTTTTATTACCCAAATTAAGCACACATGTATTGTGGAACAAAATAAAAGAAAGTGACACATAAAATGAATATTTACAAAATGGTAAAAATAAAATAATTAAAGAATTAAACAAGAAATAATAACAATAAAATTAATAGTATAGAGGGAAAGAAATTAATATTTAAAAAAATATAAATAAATAACCGAAAACCATTCTAAACTCTCCTTTCTATTCTATTATTAATTTAAAAAATAAATAAATTTTGAATTTTGTTCTTTATAAGAATGCACATGATTAGAAAATAAGATTGAAAATAAAAACAAAGACAAAATGAGAAAATAAAATCATTCAACTCAATTGCTTGTGTACAGATATATGGATAATGGAATAAAATGAAAATGACACATAAAAAGAATATTTATAAAAGGATATAATCAAATATTTACGAAATCAAACAAGAAATAATAATAATAACAATAACAATAATAATAATGATAATGATAGTATAAAGGGAAAGAAATTAATATTTACAAAAAAAAAAAAAACAAACTCTAGTTGCTACTTGCTACCATGCTAAGTTGTAAATCATTGAAGTTTGTGTACTTGTGTGTAATAGAATAAAACAAATGAAAGCAAGAACCTTCACCAAAGGGTAAAAATAAACTATCCAAGAGATCAAAACAGAAATAACTGCAATCAAAATCATAGTATAGAGAGAGAAAATATTTACAAGTAAACTGAAATATTTACAAAATATAAATAAATAACTGACCTGTAATATTGACAAAGGAAAACAATGTAATTACTTAAATGGGAAAAATATTTTCAGAGATGCACTTAACCTGTTGAACTAGGGCTAACGTACCCTAAAGCAAAGACATAAATTCACATAGTTTGTAAAGAAGTAGAAAATTGATGTCACTTGCTAGTGTTTTTAATTTTTGTCAGCTGAAGATAAATGAAATGTAATCGAAAAAAAAATATTGATGTGTTTTAATTTGTAAGTTATCATTATCACACTTTAAAACCCACTATCAAATATTTTCTAAGTTATCATTATCACACTTTAAAACTTAGAGTACTAGGAAATAATCTTAGACAAATTATTATTCAGATCAACTCTCCTATTGTCAAAAGTTCTTTTCGTTCTATCCCCAAAGGTTTTCACTACAACATACAAGTAAAAATAAATTAATTCAAGTAAATATAGATACATGATACATAAACAAAACAAAAAGTCAGGGAAAAGTATGCAATATACCTATCAAAGATGATAAATCAATGACCATACAACATCAAACAAAAAATACTTGAGAAACAATCATCCATACCTTGGAAGATGAGTATCAGTAAGACTTCTCTTCCAGAACTCTTCCATTGACAGAAACTATAACAATAACTTAACAGAATCTTAATGAAGATAAGTTCATTACTTGCCATATCTGAAAAGAAACGGAAGTCAAACCCTATTTCTTCTTTCCATGAAATTAAAGCAATAACAATATTATATGTACTCTAGGACATAAAACAAATTTCATAAACTAGTGCATGAATACACAAGTAGCCCACAACAAAGTTGCATCAACCTTATTTTATATCATATGTTCAGAGAAAAACTGATAATTAAAACAAAGAGTGATTTATTTTCATGAATTAAGATGTGCACATAATTTTCCACGATTCCATATAATATAAAGGATTCGACTATGAATAAGTTTAGCCACATAATTTTCTTCTATTGCCCACATAAGACCCAATGTCCTCACAAGCGACAACTTAAAAGACTAAAAGGCTTTCAAAATACAAAATATAGCATGATAGCGAATCTCGATCATTAACAGAAAATTAATTATGGGAAACAGATCAATCTACTGATGCTACAGTACTTCTCATGTTTTATAGGATTTTTCACAAGTTCATGCCCTTTAGGTGAATCTAACTGACAATTAATTTATAGTTTTGACAGTAGTAATCAATTTCTTAATTGAGTCCATATCTATGGCTCTTATTTAGAAATTTTATGAAGATTTAAATGAGATACTATTAGGTGTTATGAAAGTATGCATTAGTCCACAAATCGCACGAACCCTAAAATGTAACTCTTATTGTATCACATGGTCATAAATCCTACCTAACTTTAAAATAATTAGCATCTTAAAAGCACTACAAGAAAAACACTAATTGCCGTCACTAATGGTGAAAAAATCCATCCCTAACTAATTTGGGATGGATTCTAGGACGGAAAAACATTCGTACTAAAAATTGAAGTTGCAAATAATTTGGGACTGAAAATAAAATCCATCCCTAAATTTGGGATGGAAATATCCATTCTTATTTTACAATCTAGAAATATGTCTATCCTTGATCCGTCCCTAATTTGTCCTTATTTTAGAATCTGGATATATGTCCATCCCTGTTCTATTAATTAGCAATCTAGGAATTTTTCCATTCTTATTCCATCCATAATCCATCTCTAAATGTCATAGACCTGTTTCTTATTATATTGCTATTTGACATTTAGACCCCTGAATACAGATAACACAGCAGACAACTAGTGGACTAAAATATATAAGTAGTGATAATATTAATAATAAAATTCATACATAAAACAAATCCATAATAAAGTCCAACATAATATAAATATCAAAGAAATCTTAATGTAATTATCAAAATGACAGTCCTTTAAAGAACATTTCAAAAAGGACAGTCTAATATGTGGGTGGATGACCAAGGGGTAGCAAGTCTGCATCAGTTGCTCTGTCTTTTTGAACATGTGAAAGCTGCATATGAGACCTTATTTCCTTAAGCTCATGAACTAATCTTTGAATTATATCACCCTACTAGGAAATAATGTCATTTTGCTGAGAGATAGTGCCTTAGAGGCTAGCAATGGCAACATCTATACGTTACTACAACTCATTTTCAAAATCAGGGTGCAGTCTTGACAGTGTAGTGGAACAAGGAGTAGAACTAAATGCAGCTATGTTAGGTGCATTAGACCCTACCTTGGAGATCCTAACTCCAACAACTTTTGACCATAAGAATGACTCCTCACCTTGGCTTAACTCTGTTGCATCCTCTGTTGACCCTTAAGATGATCTAGATGATCTTAGCTTCATATAGTTAGCCAACAAAATAGGAAAAATAAAAGTTAAGGAATTGCCATAATTAGTTTGAAAATATAGAGAAATACAATAAGACATATTAAACCAGTTCAATAGACTCACATAAATTTTAGCTACTCGATGGTCAACAAACTGTCTGATCTTCCAATCTTGATATATCTTTCATAATAGTTCAAATAATGTAAGCTCCCTTCCAAGTGTTTTTGCCATTACATTTTTGTGAAAACCATGTTCAAAAAATAATATGTTTAAACAAATGATACAATTTGTAGAAATTACATATAATTGACTTAATTATAAATAAAAAGCAATTACCAACCTCATTTTGTGCTTTGAAGTGAAAATGCTACCACCCTTGTGTAACTTCCACCTTTAAAAGATGCTTTATTCCTTTTCGTAACCTACCGCAAGAAAGTAAATGCACATTAAAATACAGTATAATCATGTTTCTGCTACTGTACATACACTAAAATAGAACATTTCGAGTCTGAATTTTTTACTCCTTTATTACTCTTTTTGGCTCTGTCTTTTCCTATCTACAACAGGGGTTTTTCTTGCTTTCTTTGGTGTTACTTCTATTTTGCTGCCATCTGGCAGATTACTCCCGTGTTGCCATCTAATGGCCCTTGTTGCCACTTATGTTCTCACTGCTATTAACAAGACTTAAGTGGTTAATAGCTTTCTATTCTCTTCCTTTGATATTAATATCGCAGGCCATTAAGGAAGTCAAAGCCAAGAGCACGACCTACCACTATTAGAATTTTCATATAGAATAAAAATATTTTCAGCCAATATCAATCAAATCAATAACGCAGATTAACCATCACTCACAGTGCATGCATTGTTCAACCATCAACCACCCAATCAAAAGGTTTAAAAATTTTCCCCATGGTCCCCATCATAGAGAAGGGTATAGCATTGAAGTGGGTCAGAAAAACATCACGTGGGCTGTAGCAAAAGTTTGAGAATCCCATAACATTTTTTTTTTTAAGGCTTCATTTCGGTCAACAAGAATGCATACCATTCAAATATGGAGAATTAGTCGAAAAACAAAGACCTTCTAACCTTGGCAGATCAGGTGGGTTTGCACACACTTTTCTCCGCCTTGCTTTGCTGTGTGTTGAACAAGACGTGCTACCACAAGAAATTTCGAACTCTTCCACTCTTTCTGCACGCCAACAGGAAATTAAAACTAACATATACCAATTTTGACATTAATCTGAAACAGAAGCTAGCCATAATAAATAATAGAATCAGAACACATGGGGTTTCGTTTTAACACCGTATTAATCCTTACTCCAAATTCATATTAAGGCAAGGGAAGAGTCATAGCTTGCATATCATCAACTGAACAGTGAGGAACGAGCGGAGAACAGAAAGAACGGTAAGCATGTGTGTGATGACAAAAAATCCAGATTAAGGCAAGAGAAGCTAACCTGAACAATGAACACCACAGACGCTGAGAGAGAGAGAGAGCACAATGGACGTTTAGGAACAGCCTGAAACGAACGTTGATTGTTGGACAAGGACGCAGGACGGAGCCTGAAGAGAAGAGAGAATGGACAAGGTTGGAAAATTAGGTTGAAGGGAAAGAGCATGCACGACCTATTAACGATGAGAAGGGGAAAAGGGATCTAATGCAATGGACGACTGTGACTTAGGGACTAAGATTTAAGTATTTATATTCTTTTTTATGGTGAAAATAATACTTGAAGTTAAAAATTAAATTACTAATTTTTTATTAAAATAATTAATATTATTTATCTTTTACATAAAATAAATTATATATTATAAAAATATTTACAATAAAATTTCTGTTAGTTTATTAGAACAAGTTTCTCAATAAATTATATTTATTATATATAAATAAATTATACCTAGGAAGCCTATCACTAATCAGTCACTAAATAATCAATTTAGTGACAAATTTTTAGTAATGGATTCTAGTTTATCACTAAATTTAAAAATCATAAAAATAAAATTGTCAATTTTTGTTAGACGTCACTAATCCATCACTAATTGCTAAATTTAGTTACCGATTTGGATCAGTCACTAATTTTCGTCACTAATTTTAATATTTCTAGTAGTGATATATATATATATATATGGCCTCATTATATTACATTACAATAATAGACTGATAAATAAAATAAGGGGTCAAATTGAAAATAAAAGTAACTAAAAAGTGGGGTACTAAAATGATATTTGCTCTATAATTTTTCATATAATGATTATAATTTAAAATATATTTTTATAACATACATTAATTCAAAAATAAAGTAAATATAAAATACTATTAATTCTCATTTTATTTTATAATGTAAAAAAAATTTCAAATTGTATTACTTAATTCTTTATAAAAATACAATATTATAAAAAATATATTTCAAAGTTGAAATATTGATTTATTGCATTTTTGAAAAATAAAAAGTAAGAGGGACAGACTTTTCCCTCTCAAAAATCCATCCCTAATTGGGTGGCTTATTCCAGGATAACATAATTCAATTTCAACATGGAATTTGGTTTAGAATTTAGAGAGGGAAAAATCCGTCCCTAAGTTCCCTTTCAAATCATTTTTTTTAAAAGAATTTCTGACAATATGGTTTTAGCGCAAATTCTAGGAGGGATTGGGCACGAATTTTTGACATGAAAATATACATGTCAGGAATTTGTCCCAGATTTGTTTTTAATATGGAAGACTTCAATAAAATATTTAACACATATTTAGGACACATTTGTAACAAATTAGACATGGAATAGTTTCCGTATCAAAATTTCGTCTCTGATTTCATGTTTTCTTATAGTGAATGAGAGAAACAAATAATGAACAAGCGGCATTGTAAATGCCAAACATTAGCTAAAAACTTCCACAATAAAATTTAAGTCAAGACTTGCCATCCATAACTAATATAGAAAAAAATTGTAAACTACTAGGCTGTTAGAATTGAAGTTAGAATAGTACACTAAATGAGGGACATAGAACTACATCAATACTGAAAAAGGTGTACTCCACTATCAATATTATAGCATGTGAACAAAGATGCAGAAACATACAAAGTGTATACACATCAATAGCTATGGTAATTTATGCATGTTGGGTGTTGAATCAAAAAGCTTTTGCATATAATATAATTAAATATGAATGGGAAAATGTTATTTTTATCACCTTTTGAAAGTATATTTGCATTCAAAAAAATTCCACATGTGAAAGGAAAATAATAGATGACTATTTGGAGTGGAAGAAAAACCAATAAACAACTTAGCACTATTTTTCCCAAATAAGCAGTAAAAGTAAGATGCATGAGGCAACCTTAGGTGCTTCAGCAAGTTAAATATTAAGAAAGGTGAAAATGGTGGTACATGTAGATGATAGTTGAGTAGTTGAAAGTTGTAGCAAATAAAAAATGAGTTGTAATACAATAAAAAAAAAAAACTAAAAAGCAACCTATTAAATCCATAAATGACGGGTAATTGCCCATGATGAATCAACATTTTTTTTTTTTTTTACAAGAAGCAAATCAAACATTCAAGAATCAAAAAATAAAATCTAGACTAAAACCTAAAAGTAGAGGACTAGATATGAAAATGAATAAAACACTAACTAACCCCCATCACTTTGGTGATTAGGTTTAGTCTCTAAATCATGTCACCATGGAGATAAATTCTAGGAGCAGCTCAACAACCCCAGTTGAAGCATTATATATTTATCATAAAATTAGCTCAACAACCTATTAACCAAAATATCTTACACTACTTTGTATATACAAAAAAGCAGATTTTAGCATATTGTTTGACTAAATCTAAATTCAACATAACCTTATGCATATTAAATCTTACAAGAAAAATCCAAATCAGTCTGGTCATTAGATTAATTATAAATTACCTATAGTCAGCTCCTCTTAAAAGTACTCAGTCTCCTCATTTTCAACAAATAACAAATCAACCATTCAATCATCAAAACTTAATTCCAAACAAATACCCAAACAGAAAAAGAGGAAACATTATGTAAGAAAAAAAAATAAAGACATTTACTACCCTTGAAACACAACTAGACTTCCACTATTGCATTGCTTTTTCCAAAGCCATATCCGCATCGAAGGGTTCATTCCCAACAATTTCAGCACGTATCAAATCAATCCTTTAAAAAATCAAAGCTCAATTCCAGACTAAAACAAAAGACAAGGACTAAAATTATAAAAAAGCATCACAACATTAACTGTACCTACCACGCAGGTAACTTCCATTGTTGCCTTGTAATGACCTTATTAACCATCCCCATTCAAATGCTCATTCCTACCTAGTTCAGAAAGCAATAAATTTATTTAAAGAATCTAAAGTCAATTTCAAGCCAATACCCAAAAAAAAAGAAAGAAAACAAATCATTTATTAACCTCTCAACAAATACACTATTCCCTTCCCATTTGTATAGTCACCATCCATGTCAAAGTGCTCATTCCTAATATTTTCAGCAAGCTGCAAATCACCATTTGAAATAAAAAATCAGTTCCAAACTAATACCTAATGAAAGGAGGAAAATACCCCCAAAAAAAAAATCAAAACATGAACTAACCTAAACCTCTATTATTGCCTTGCCATTGCCAAGGTCACTATCCACATAAAAGTGCTCATTGCCAACCAGCAATTAGCAAGTCAACCATTTGAGAATAAAAGTTGATTTCGAACTAAAAAGAGAAACAAGGACTCAAAACACGAAAAATAATCGAAACATTAAATTTACTCACAAACCATTTGAACCTCCACTATTGCCAAGCCAAAGTCACCGTCTCCATCAATGTGCTCAATCCATATGTTCTTTATGCGAACGATAATAGGCATAAAGTCATCATATATACCTTCAAAACAAAAGGGAAATTAGTTGAGAAACCTAAGAACCATAAAAATATAGAAGAATTAATTTTTTGGAAGGACTCTATATTATGGCAATAAAAATCGCCATCATAAAAGTTTATAAACCAGTTATCCATATTATAAGAAAATCTTAAATATAGTTCATTAAAATCTAATAGTTTTACCTATGGAGAAAGATCCCTATTTTCATCCATCATGCCCAGGCGTGGTTTCGATTTGATCCATTGATTTTATTTGTTCCAATTTAATCCTCCATCTAAAAATTAGACAATTAGACCTAATCGTTTCCTTTAAACTAACTTTGTTAAAACACAGTGTTGAGCCTTGCTTTGGAACTGACGATAGAGTTGAGAAAACTTTGGGAGGTAAATTAAGAGAGAGAGAGAGAGAGGGCGAGAAAATTTGATTTTGCCTGCACCTGCACATCGTGTATGAAATTGTGAGAAAAACGACACATACAACTGTGATATTAACAAAGTCAGTCAACAGCAAATGATTGAGTCAATTATTTTAGAATTAAGGAACGACATTGCAATGAGAAAAATTTAAAGGACCTAATTGAAACTATCTTCAAAATGTTATGGATGAAAAAAAAGCTTTTGGCATTGGATTTCTTCATGCAACCAATTCAAGGTAAACTTTGATAAATATAAATAGGATAGAGAAAGCTTTAAATGACATAGAACTTAATTTCTTGTTCTCAATTAAGAATTAATTAATTAGTTAGTTAGCATATAACAAAATAACTAAAATACAACCCATATCTACAAAGAATAATTTCTTTTCCATATAACAAAATTAATTAGTTAGTTAATTCAAATATGACATAATTTGTTTTTCTGTTTAGCCTAAAAAGTAATCTACAAACATCCATCTTATACAATATGCGAAGAATGTAGATTAAAAATGGAAAAAAGAAAGCATTGGCTATTATAAAACTAATTCAATAATACACCATACTAATTCACTAATTTACAACAGCATATTTGAGGCTTAAGAAATCAAACTATGTACAACATTCATCTGAAACACAAAAAAGGTGTAATCAAAATCAGCTTAAATATAATATTACATGAAATTATTACTAAAATCTTTGTCATTGAAAGCAAGCGATTTCTTCTGCTATACATCTTTTTGCAATGAATAACCACCATATCACAATGTTATATACAACAAGAAAGGAAGAAAGATGGAAAAGCAATTCAAAATTTTAGAATTCAAATTCGAAGATGAGGAATAGAAAAATACAAAGTGATGACGAATTATGAAATAGGCCATATTTAGGAAGTGTAGTATGCAAGAAAAGTAAAAGGCAAAGAAATTGTCAAGCAATATGATTCATTTCTTGTATAAAGAGATAATTAAAGGAAGCAAAATTGAAGCAATAAGCTTGAATGACTTAGAAAAAATAATAAAACATGATATTGGAATGGGCAGTGAATGTTTAATTCAAAATGTTGTCATTAGTCACATTTTAAAGAAATTTTAATGAATCAAATAAAATCATGTTTTGATCCCTTCATGTTTTATTTTAAGAATTAATGTAACGCTCGTGCACAATAATAAGTGTGAGAAACCAAATGTATAGATAAACTTGATTCATCAAAATAAGGATTTTGAGATAGTATATTTGAACAAACAGAAACAAGGACTATAATGAACAAATATGGACTTTTTGAGGTCTTACTTTTAAATTCAATACAAAGGAATACAGATTTTTGAGATAGGCTTTCTAACAATGATCTATTCCACAAACATTATCCCAATTATAATTTCAAGAGAGCTAAATCTCATTGAGGACTTCCATAGCTTGTGACATGGCCAAGGGTTAATGTTTTGTTTTCAAATGAAAGGGTAATGGGCCCTACAATTGTCTATTGACCTATACCACCATTCCTCCATTTTCTTCAACTTCCTATTTCTCAATATGCTTTTATACCAATGTTCATCCGCCAATAAAAGGACATATATGGGTTGTAATGGGGCCTAAATGGGTACGAACGAAGTTGCTTTTCACTATTTTGCATATCCACTGATTCTTTTTTTAACTTCTTGCCTTTAGCTTTTTTTTTTTTTCTTCTTCTTCTTCTTCTTTTGCTGTAAGTGAACTTTTGAATTTTTTTCCATCTTTTGCTTTGTCTAGAATTCTGATATTTTATTTTTTATTTAAGGACTATCTTTATATACAATAGATTCTCATCTTTAACCTGTGAGAGAAAACAACTATCAAAGAGTTTTTTGACTCAAAAGGGATAGCAAGGATTGTACAATGTTTTGTGATAGGGGACCTTTTTATATTTAGGTACTTGAACATCCAACACAAAAGCAAATTGAATACCTACCCTCCCAAGGTTAAACATGACTTAGGAGTTATGAAAGTCAGACACTTCTTCCAAGTTTAAAAGGGTAGCTAGTCATAGTTTAGTTCTCCATAGTGTCTGGAAAATGAAAAAAAAAAAAATGCCTCAATTCATTAGAAAGACTCATCATTGCAACATATGGGAGGCCTTACCTGTTTGTAGGGAAAAAAAATTATAACAAAATCGTTTTACCCACTACAGTTTTTTGGTTAATTTTGTCAAAGTGGAATCTACAATGTGATTCAAAATATTTTTCAATTTTGATCTTGTCAAAGAACTTTCATCAAATTTGCTTGGGCATATGTCTCTAATTTTAATGATGAAAGTAATATTCTTTATATTTTGTTTCTAAAGTAATGATATGTTATTATTTAAGTTAATTTATATTTTGTTTCCATGTATAATTATGTTTTGAAAGTAATATTCTATGTATTTTATTTCTAAAGTAATAATATGTTATTATTTAAGTTAATATGCGTGTACTATAATTTTAAGATTAAACGTTATCATAATACAAAATCTTATAAAATTGTATTTTTTCATCAATATCATTTTAAGAATATATTATAACATTCAAAAATAGATTAATACCAATTGACTATTTTATATTTTTTTAGAGGATACAGAGAAATCAATTAAATAACCAAATTGTTCCTTATCATTAGTCAATGGGCATATCCTGTTGTATAAATGAATTTAAGAAAAAATATAACCTAAATTTTATAATCTCAAATTTTGGACAACAACTTCACGATAATGCTAAAAGTTACTAAATTTTGGATTTTATAATTTCAACATAATTTAAGTCTGAAATTTTTATAGATAATAATAATATTATTAAGTCAAAATATTTATTAATTTACCATTTTCCATACATTCACATAATTTTTATGTTATTTATTTTTATCATGTTATTTTATTTTGAGAAATTATTATATGGTTTGATAATTGTTATTGATGATATAAAATAAATGGTTCCCATTCACTCATGCCAATGGTTCTAAGCCATTCCACACCTATGACCACATCAAAACCAACTAGGGTAATTAGGAAGACATCAGCATTAAACTTGTTTTCTTGCGTTTCCTATTTGAAATCCTTAAGACTTCATTTGGTATCAAGAATTCAAATTAGAATGTAGAATTATAATTTCAATTCCAATTCTACTAGAATTAGAATTGATTTAGAATTTTAAAATTTGTGTTTGGGTCAATAAATAATTCGAATATAGAATTTTAATTCCAAATTTAATCATAATTTTATTATTTAGATAAAAGATAAATGTTTTTCTAAAATGATAAACATGAATAATATACTAAAAATAATTTATAATTTATTATTTAAAAATATTTTCTTTTTCTTATTTATATTAGATGATATAAGATACTCTTTTCAATTATTGTAACATCACATTATATTTAGCATATAAAATAATATTTTAAAAAAAGATTATTTGACGTGTCATATGTGCGATAAATATTTTGTTATGGATATATAAGCATATGCATGTGCAATGTTATGTTAGATCATATGCATATTATAGTGTTGTGTGTGTGTGTGTGTGCACGTGTGCGCATGCATATGCATGTGGTTGTATGTAACAAATTTATTTTATATATATATATATATATTTATGTTTGTGTGCATAGGAACATGTTTGCACACATTAATATTACATATTCGTTATATATATTTGTGTGTTGTATATATTTTACATGTTTGATATATATGTGCGTATATACATGTATATGTGTGTATATGTAACAAATTCATTATATCTATATTTTATATTTATACATGTAGGTGGATGAACAAGTGTATGTGCATGTGCGTATGTGCTACATATTATATATATATATATATATGTGTGTGTGTGTGTGTGTGTGTGCACATATTCATTATATATGTATCTGTGTATGTACATGTATGTGTATATAACATATTTATTATATATATATATATATACATATCTATATTTATATGTCGAGGTGTGTGTGCATATACATGTACGTTTATATTACTTTTTCGTTGTGTTTGTATGTATGTGCGTGTATAATACATATTTAGTATATATGTATATGTGTGAACGTGCGTGTGAATTATGTGTATGTTATTTATGTATATGTATGTGTACTTAATTAATTAAAAAATATTAAAAATAAAAAATTCAATTATTTTATAATTATATTAATATTAAAATATAACATTCGAATCTAAATGTTAGTAATGACTTTTAAAAAAAAAAATAAAGTCTTAGTTAGAAGCAAAAAAATTCCACTTTAATTCTAATATTTGGAATTATAAATTCTGAGGTTGGGAATAAAAATTGGAAATGGCTTTTACTAGTTATATTTTAATTCTATGGAATTTGTATGTGGAATTGGAAATGTAATTCTAAAAGATCATCCAAACGAAAAAATTGAAATTGATGGGTCCAATTCCAATTTCACACCCCAAATTTGAGCCCAATTCTTGATGCCAAACGAGCATTAATATTAGTTGTTCCTCTTCCATTAGTTAACATCATTAGGGTTTTCTTGTGTAGTATTCCTATGTTTAATTCTTATAGCTTAACAAATATAGTAGCTTCAAGCCAAGTTCTTAGATGGAACTATTTACTCCAATTGCTAGTTAGGTTTTACTCCAACCATATATAACTACAAAGTTTTTGAGATTTTGTCAGATTTACTCGACATACCAAGCTAACAAAAGCTTTATGATAATCTCTTGTGTAAGGGTGAGCATCAACCTAGATGGCCCGACCAATCTAACCTAACTCGATCACATCAGGCTATGCCAAATAAAAGGAAATTATTATTTTTTACCCAGCCGAGTCGAGTTGGACCCCAGGGTCATTTAAAACTTAGCTCAACTTGACCTAGTATTCTTTTTTTTTTATTATTATTATTTCAATAAATTCTAGTTATGATTAATTTTTTAAAACTTTCATTCTTTTAAAATCTTAATTATTTCCAATTGTAATCTTAATCTTTTACTCATTCCATTTTCTATTTTAAACTTTTTCAATTTCTTCTTAAAAGAATGTGCTTTTCTTAATAGAAGATTTCAAAATTAAAAATTAAAAAAATAGACATGGCTCGTCTTGTTCATTAAACAAGCCTAATCAAGCCAAGCTGGATGTCGAGTGTTGTTTAAACCTGACCCCGCCAGGCTTGGAAATATCCCTAGTCCGATCAAGCACAAAACTTTTCACTTTTCAAGATCCAGTCTACAACATCTTCCTAAGAGAATTTTGACAAACTAACATTCAAAAATCTATTTTGAATGTGATAATCTCCAATGGTCTTCCTTTTACCATTGGCTCAATTAAGTCCTTGGCTCATAACATCAATAAATTGAAATGATAGACCAAGTATTTGCTCTTGGAGCTCATTAATTTGTTGTTTCATTCTCATCATTTGCTGGTTGACAACAATATGCAGTCTTTCCTCCGTGTCTCGAGTTATGATTTGTGACTCTGTGGCATTTGCCATGGAATCTTCATGTTAGCAAAAACATATATTTGGATTAGAGAAAAAGGGAATGAATAATTAGAATTGAGATATCAAATTAAGAAATAGGAAAGAAATATAGAAGAGATAGGAGAATGAAGAAGACAACCAAAATATCACATAGTATATGCCCCTATCTACATCTCGATTAATAATGTAGGTTTGGGTTGACGTTGGACTAACGTAATTTTTGGTCAACTTGATTTTTAAAATTAATTTTAATTAAAAATGATTTTGCATAACTGTGATTTATATTTGAAAACTTTCATTTGAAAATTAAATTTTGTCATCTATACAATTTATTTAACGTAAAAGAAGTTTTTTCACTTTTGTGCAAATAGAGATTTGGAAGGCGAAATGGATTTTGGAAAAAATTAAATGTCAAACAAATGAAAATATTTGCAAGTCAAACTTCTATTTATGTGTTCAAACAGGCTTTTGAACTGAACACACTAATAAACAAATTACCTAATATGGATTTGCCACATTTAAAGGGAAATATATAGATTCAACTATTAAAATTGAAGGAACTGTGTGATATGATTGTTTAGATTAATATTGATGATTGTGCCCCATAAAAAATTTGGTTTTTTGACCACACACAATCATCAATTTTTGATCTAACAGTCCAAATCTAAAGAACTACACAATCTAATGGTGAGTAGTTCCTTTTAGGAACTGGAACATCTGTATTCCAAATTACCCTCTACATTGATGAAATGTAATGACAAAATTACCCCTTCTAACTAACTAATTAATTTCAATTGCTAAGAAAGTACAAAAACAATTTCACTAATCCTAATTCAATTACTAAAAAGCCCACCTGCAATCTCAGTGCCTATCAACATGGTAATGAAATTCTTTCATTTACTCGAGTTTATTGGTATACATGATTGAAAGCTTTGATGTTGATTCAAAGATTCATATCTGTCGCCTTGCATAGGAATTGACATCATAAACAAATCTGTATAAATTTTGGAAATCTCGATGGCTCATAATTCGCTAAAAATCTCTGTAACAAAATTACCATATTTTAGGTCTTATTTTAAACATGAAAAGTTCATGACTGTGCATGATTTCACGGAATATTTTAAGCACGAGTTGATATTTAGCCAAAAGTCAAGTCCTAATTAAATTCTGATAAGTCTTGGCTTTGGAATTCTAAAATTGACCTATAAAGGCTAAGAAAATGTTAGTTTATGAAGCAGTTTTGTCTTGTGGTTGCTTCCACTATAAAATCTACAGTAATCTAATTCGACCATTGGATGAAAATTTAATTATCAAGATCAATAACTAGAAAGTATTAATTTTTTCCTTAAAGAATTTATGAACTATTAAATTAAATCCAATGATTCAGATTACTACTGCAAAAAATATTTCCTGCAAGCCATCTAAACCTGTTTGTCGTGGATGCAAGTCAAGAGCGACCTGGCTAGACCTAGAAGACAATGCCTGACCAAAATTGACATAATGTTTTCTCAGTTTAATTGTACGTTTTAGGATGTTTTGCTTGCCATAAATGAGTGAAACATATGTTTCACTAATAAGTATACCTGACTCGCCTCCTCATATGCTTTGTGTTTATTAAGCATTTTTATTTGGGACATTACTATAAGGGCAATTCTAGAGCTTTTAAGAACACTCAAACACACACAAGCCTTCGGATGTTTTTGGATTATTTTGGAAGAAATTTTTTACATAATTTTGTTGGCCTAATTTATTTTGGTGCGTTCAGTATAAAGGCTTGCAAGTTGTAGAGATGTTTATAGACCTGGTTAGCCTGGCCAATCTAATTACATCAGGTTGAATTAGACTAAGTCAAAATAATTGGGTTTAGTAAGGTTCTAAGGTCACTCAAGACCTGACATGGCCTGATGTCATATTTTTATTTTTATAAACATATTTTTATATTATTTATAATAACTTTATTTAAAATATTATCTCTTTTCAAATTCTAATCAATTTATTCCAAATTCTTATTTTTTATTCCATCTTTATTTATTTTAAATATTATTTTTTTTATTTTTTGTTTAGAAAAACAAATTATATGCCACATAGTTTGACTAGCAATGTGTGGTAGAGGGTTGACGATTTTTAATTTTTTGTGTAAAGGCATGACAGTGAAAAGTTGATTTTGATTTTTGTAAGCAAAACAAATTTGACAATTAGTTTATATGTTTTAGTTTACGATGTGAAAATAACTCCACTTCCTTCCTCTATTCAATTTGATTTTCATTGAGGTACCAAAATTATCAAAAGGATTTTTAAAGGTTTAAAAGAATAAGAGTTCTTTATTTTTGATATTTTGAACGGAGGAATTTTGAAAATGGAAAAAGAATATTGAAAACAAAATTTTTATTTGTATTTTGAATTTAGAAGGAAATGTGAATTATCCAAGACAGATTTTTAAGACTTTTTGTGTCTTTAAATATTTTTATTATTTAAAATGGAATTGGTAAGATTGAAAATTTAGGGTAAAAGAAGAATTTAAGAAGAAATAAAGTCTTCATCTGAAAAAAAAGACTTAAAAAGTGGAATGAAATAATTAAAAGGGGATTTCTAATAATTGAAAGAAATCTAGAAATAAAAAAAAATTTATAATTAAATTTGTGAAAACTTTTATTAGATACAAGCACTTGAAACTTGACATTTATTAATGAAAGTAATTATGCACCGTTGGAATAATAACATACCTATACCAATAACTTACCTGTAATGCTCAAGAGAGGAAACAAATTAAAATTGTCCCAAATTCCCTAGCGCCACAATCATAATTTTTTGCAGTTTTTCAGTCAATATTTGGGTTGAAAAAGGAATTCAAGTCATGTCTAATAACTTATGATTGGAATAATAACATACCTATACCAATAACTTATCTGTAATGCTCAAGAGAGGAAACAAATTAAAATTGTCCAAAATTCCCTAGCGCCACAATCATAATTTTTTGCAGTATTTCAGTCAATATTTGGGTTGAAAAAGGAACTCAAGTCATATCTAAACCCTTCATGACAACAATCTGGGTTTCATACAGTGTTTTGGCCCAAAAAAAAGCTAGGAAACAAATCTCTTTGGGACAACATGTACTATATTATCCAATGTTTTGATTAAAAACCATGTAAAATGACAAATGTAAATCATGTCAAATTATTTTAGCATCTGTTTGGCATGCCATATAATGATGGGTTGTATAAGTCTATGCAATCCATTTTTATTTTGTACTTTTTGTACACATTAAATTATATAAGATTATATGGTTAACTTCAATCAATCACACTTAATATAGTCCACCAATTTATTACTAGTCTAGTATCCATTGACTTGATTAGACATGATTGTATTAATAATAAATTTTAAAATATTATTATTTAATATTTTATTTTATTTTATTTAAGATTAATATTATTTATCATAAATTTTAAATATTAATTCTTTTAAAATTTTAAATATTTTCCATTCCATGTCATTTCGAGTAAAATCTTTTTTGGATCCATCATAAATAAAATTGTTATCAATAATATCATAAAAAAATAAGTTAATTTAAAAATATAGACTCATAAATTTTTTCTCAATTTGGTCCCTCATATAACATATTTTTCAATTTTATCTCTCATAGAATTTTCTTTTCAATTTAATCCCTCACAAAATTATCTTATCAATTTAGTCCTCATATTTAATTTAATCCCTCATATTTCATGTACATTTATCCATTTGATCCCTTACAAATAAAATTGTTATGAATAATATCTTCAAAAAAATAAGTTAATTTAAAAAGAAACACAAAAGTATATGAATTATTCTCAAGTTGGTCCCTCACAAATAAGATATTTTTAAATTTGATCCATCATATAATTATGTTCTTACTCTAGTCCCTCACATAGGACATGTCTCCATTTCATCGCTCATAAATAAAAATGTTGTAAGTAATATCCTAAAAAATAAGTTGATTAAAAAAATATTAAAAACATTATTGATAATGACTTTATTTGTGAGAAACCAAATTGAGAAATACTCCTATGTGTTCAAAATGAGTTTTTGCTCAATTTTTGTTTATTTCACATTTTAATTTTTCTCATTTCACCTTAAATGTGTATTGATATATTATTATCAGTATGAATGTTTATAAGTGCCAGATTATTAAATTCTTTTTCTTTGAGAATTTTGGTGAATATAAATTTTTAAGTAAAAGACATTTTTGTTAAAATAGTTAATTTTTATCTTGCCTAGTGTTATCTAGTGTTTACTAAGAATAGAATAATACTATCTTATGCAATACAATATATTATTTAGTGTCACACAAAATAACATATAGTATTAAATTCTTATCAAATTTTATGCTCTGACGTCTTATCTTATTTTACCATATATTATCAAGTCTTATCCTATCAAAGTTTATGCAATGTGTCAAAAGGTCCCTAGTAGCAAAATGTTGAACTTTCTTTTGAACAAAAGTTATATTGGACTGGAATTTTACACAAAAACATATTAAAGATCAATGTTAAAGCAACTTCAAACAAGAAGAAGTCAAAATGAAATACTTTGGACAATGCTCCCTACTTGGATTTATTGCATCTCGTGCCTTTAAATATGCCTTTGAATTGTGCAATTCATTCAATGTAATTGATATTGAAATTTGTTATCACATATAATTACCTCATTATAGTTTGAACCGTTAAATTTGCACAATTCATTTAATAATAACTATTGGATTTACACATTTTTGCTCAAATGCACCTGATAATGATGCTTAACCCTTTTTTTCCTTGATTCTTACTTCGTATCTCTCTATCTCTTTCGTTGTTCTTCATCTTTAGTTGAATTCTCTTTCCTTCTTCCACTTCTTTCTTCTCCTTCCTCTCGTTATATTTTTTTAGTTTATACGACTTGAAGTCGTCTCCTTATAGTTTTATTCAATTATTAATTTGGTCTATATAATTCAAAATTTTGTAATTGGGTCTTATAGTTTACAATTTTATTAATTTAGTCCTTAATGTTATGTTAAATTTTGCTAATATAACTACATATATATCATCTTAACACTCTAAATGTGTATGATTTATGCTGATAAAAGAGATAAATATAGATAATGAAGTAAAATTAGTTCACATGTAGGACAAAATATTGGTAAAAATATAATAACAAGAACTAAATTAAAAATTATTTAAACTATAAGGACTTTATTACAAATTTTTAAACTACAAGGACCATCTTAAAAATCAAGTGAAATTATAAGGATGAAAAATAAAATTTTCCCAACATTTTAAAATTTTAAATAATCGCATTAAAAATTATTTTAAATGAAATAAACCTTTAATGTCTGTTAATTGTAATAGTAATACGGCAATTACATATAATTTTTCTTATAAGCTAAGTGATAAATTGATAATTACTAATCTCTGTTTAACTTTGAATAAAAAAAAAAAAAATCTCATATCCAAAATGGAGTACATCATTTTCTCCTCTCCTTCAATAGCCATAGCTATAGCCAATGTATCAAAGGTGACAACCACATTTTATATTTCTCTTCATTTTTTCTACCTTTAATACTGACAAAAACCAAAGACTCTTCAACACACTAAAATGACACAATAGAAAACCCAAAAACTAGTCCTACTATCCTTTTTCGCAGCGAGAAAATCCCACTACAAATTGAAACACCCAGTTCTAGATTCGTTGCAAAAAATTTAATCTTTTTGAATAATAAAACAACCCAGAAGCAAAACAGAGCATAACTTGGGTTGCTACATCTGCGTGAGAAGATAAAGAAAAAATGGAAGATTTCAAGCTGTATGAACTGAAAAAAATAAGTGGGGTTGTAATTTCTTTAGTTTTAGTAACATTTTCTCGGAAACCAGGCAGCAGTGCCCGAGGTGGAAAATTTCCTTTAGGGCCAAGATTGTAAGTTACAATCTATAATATTTTGTGCATATATATATATATATATATATTAATAGTGATCTATGATGGACACTGTTATAGCGTATAATTTATTTTATAGACTATTTTTTAGTGAATTATAAACTAATTTTAAGTTATATATGTCGCGTGAGCATGTATGTGTATGAATTATTAATAATTTGATAATGAAAAAGATATAATTTTAGTTCCTCACTTTTAGCTAAAGTATTAATTTAGTTATCGTAAGATGAAAAATTTTAAAAGGGTCATTTAAAGTAAAAAACATGAACTAATTTGATTATTTTAAAAGACCAAATTGATCTTTTGAAGGACCTTTGCTTTGAAGATTTTCATTTTTGGAGGACCAATTTGATTTTAAAACCAAAAGTAAAGGACTTAAATTGTATTTTTCTCATTTAATAATAATTGTCACACCTAACAACTCATCAGAGGGTCAAGTAGGATGTAGATAGCATGAAAGAAAAAGAAAAACAACTTGGCTCTCAAAAGTAATTTAAAAATTAATTTATTTGGATTCGCTACCACAATTTTTAATGAAAAATTTTGAAAAATCAATTTAAAATAAAAAAATAAATGGAAAGGTAGTCTAAATAAATAAATATGGGTGTGGTAAAAGTGTTTGACACCCCCACAACACCCGTTCATAAGGACACTATTCCTAAAGTAGTAAACTGAAATTAATAAAACATGACCTTAAATTTATATTGATTACCTTCACTAAAACACATTAAAATGAAACAAAAAATGGGAAATTAATTAATTAATTAAAATAAAAATAAAAATATATATATTTACAAAGGATGAACTTAACTTAGAATATATGCTAATGGCTTACATACCTAATAATAAGTATTAAAGTCACGTAATTTAAATAAAAATGTGTATTAGTTAGTTGGTATTTTTTTCAAGTTTTTTTTGAAAGAACAAGAGAGTTAAAATCAACAGATTTTTGTAAACAAAATGATTCTAAAATTTAGTTTATATGTTTTAATTTATAAAATTAGTATAATTTTACTTTCTTCACTATCTTCATTTTTTTACTTTTTGGGATTTTTTTCAATTAAACTTTATTAGCATTTTTGAAAGGGTAAAATGATTTTGATTGTTATATATTTACTTTTTTATCCCTTTCTAATATTTATAACTTTAAGAGAAAAAAAATTTAGTGTTAGAAAGGTATTCATTAGAAATTTGATATTTAGAAAAGAACAAACTAATTGTCTATGAGTCATTAGACCTCATATTTATTCAAAACTTGATTAATTGATATTAGGTAAAACATATGAAGAATAGGTTTTACACAGCCCTACCAATTGACACCTTAAGTGCTTGAAGAGATGTTGGCCTCACATGGTGGCCTTAAAAATAAAGAAAAATTTTGAAAGTAGAAAAGTAAACTTTAAGACAATTATCTTGTTTTTTAATTTTTTAATAAATTCAAAAACATTAAATTTAGAATATTTTTTTCTTTTTAAATTATTTCTTTTTTCTTTAATTAATAAAATTTTTTAAGAATACATTGATTGGGATACAAACTGTTTAAGCCCAAATTTATTTAAAACAAGACTAACAATTATTGGATAATACTTGAGAAGACATAAGGCCTCATGCAACTCCATTGGTTAACTCTCTAGATATCGAAGGAGACACATGATCTCATATGACAATACTAAGAAATAAATAGATGAGACAAAAACATAAAATTATGAACAAGCAGTCTCTTATGATTGTGTATGTGTCCAATAAGCAATTATATATATATATATATATATATATATATATATATATATAAGGAGTTCGTGGTCCCAGGTCTCCTCTCCCTTTTGTTAAGATTCTCTAAAAATCTGCTTCAAATCTTATTGTATTTTTATGTTTATTTTGTTTTTATATTTGTTCTCCTGTAGTCAGATACAATTGAACTAAGAAACTCTTTTTTCTTAATTTTTAATTTCAATTCTTTTTGGATTTTTCAAATTTGTTAAAGAGAGATACTTGTTTCGATTTTGTTAATTTGTTTAAATTTGAAAAGTGATAAGTTTGTTTTGATTTTTTATTAGGATTTTGTTTGAATTTTTGGATTTTTGGATTTTGCTAGTATATGAAAGAGTGTTTGATTTTGTTAATTTGTTTTAAATTTGAAATGTGACAAGTTTTTTTATTTGATTTATGAATCTTGTTTGGATTTTTGGATTTTGTTAGTATATGAAAGAGATAAGTGTTTTGATTTTGTTAATTTGTTAAATTTTGGTGATGAGTTTGTTTCGATTTCATTTTGAAATGTGAGAAGATCTTTATTTTCCATTATTATGTTTTATTTTTATTTTTGGAGGTGCTTACAATAATAATAACGCATAAAACATTTTACCAAACTTACAAGCAAGGAGAGTCTAAACAAGTTATAAACAAAAATAAATGTAAAGTGCAAGTTGAAAACCATTAAAAAAACAAAATAGAGAAAATATCTTTAAAAAATTTGAAAGAGTAGAGATCAAATAATTAAAGAATGAGAAAATAAAAATAAAATATACCTAAAAAAGATTGAAAAAAAATTATAATATTTACTTTTGGTCTATACTCTATACTAATATACAAGTGCAAACATACACTAACAAAGAAAAAAGATAAAGAAGTATGACTAAAATATATACATATATATATAAAAGATAAAGGTAAAGAAACTATAATAGTTTATTAAAAAAATGATTGGGACCAAGTAGAAATTTTATCTTCTATGTGATGTCAAATATATACATACATATATATATATATATACACACACACACCCGAGAGTTCGAATCCCCTACCCGTGGTAATGGAGGGATCTTTCTCCAATAAGAGTTTGGAATTCTTAGATCTAAAGTTAATGGCCCTAAATTTTTTATAAAATATATTTTTAAAAAATTATTTTTATCAATAAAAACATATTAATATTTTAGATTATTTTTTCATATAAAATGATATCTAGCTGAAACATAATAGATTTTAGTATATGCAAAATAAACTGTGAAATATTAAAAACATTTCAATCATTTTATTTTTTTAATGAGATATCATTTTCTATAAAAAAAATTTAAAATATTAATATATATATATATATATTTTTATTTTTTTTTCTTTTTTTAAAATATATTTTATAAAAAATTTAAGATCATAGGATCTTTAAAATCCAATAGCCCCAAACCTTTATTGGAGAAAAATCTCCTCGAGTAATACTAGAGGGGATGCAAACTTATATATAGACACACATAATATAAGTACTTTTGGCGGACGTATGTTAACCCCCTAAGCTCTACCCTTGCCAAGCAAGGGAATGTATTGCCAGAAAATTATTCAAAATAAAATCATGGTGGAACAAAAGATCGGATAACAAAGAAAAAACGAAGAATAAAACAAACAAAGTAAAAAAAAAAAAATTACAGAAATGAAAAAGGATTGGACTTGATTAGGATTTTTTCCATTTAAACATTAAATGCATAGATCAATATTAAAATAAATGCGGTTCACATTAAAAGATTGGATATCAAAAAAAGAAGTAAAAATTCTACTTTTAGTCCTCATAGTTTTATTTTGATTTTTAATATAGTCCATAAAGTTTAAATAATTTTTAATTTTGTCTCTATCATCATATTTTTACCATACTTTTTCATATAAGAAAATAAACTTTTACTTCATTATTTATTTTTATCTTTTTTATTAGCATAAATCATACCTATCCAAAGTATTAAGATACTACACAGATAGTTACATCAACAAAATGTAACACAATATTAGTAGAATTTTAACTGCTAAGACTAAATTAAAACATTTATAATTTTAACGGTTAGGACCAAATTAAAACACAATAATTTTTGAATTATATGGACCAAATTAAAAATTGAATGAAACTCTATGGGGATTGAAAGTGGAATTTTTCCTAAAATACTTTATATTTAAAGAATAATTTTAAATAATAAATAAGTTTTGAAATGAAATTATTATTTTAACAAAAAAGGGAAAAAAAAATCTTTAGCACAAAGATAATCATATTTAATACAAATAAATGAAGAAGTAGCACAAATGTAATGCTTACTAGCAAGATTATATTGCAAGATGATATGAGAACTTAAGCCCCATATTTAGCTTAGAAAAATTATTATCTCATTGACAAACTCATATCTTTTTCACTTGCTTTGATTTCTTTTAAAATATGTTGTACTTGGACATAGATTGTATGTGGCATCAATTTCATCATTTAAGTTCTAACACTGAAACCCCTATTTTGCAATGTTTCTTTGCGATTTCAATGGAATTTGGTGTGATTTCGTGTTTTTCTTCCAATATGTCATGGGGCTTTGCTTGGAAGGTATATTTTGAAGTTTTCTTTCTTGTTTTCATCAATCAATTTTATCAATTTGGCTCAGAATTTTAAAAAAAAAAAAAAAAACCCAAGTTTTGTTACTTTTTATGCGCAATGTACATTGTTCATAGGCAAAAATTTTGAATTTGGATCTCAACTTGGTGTTATTTCATCATATCAAGTTGGGCCTTCATATCCTAGGTAAATTTCAAACATTTCTCCCCTAAAATCAGTTAAGCCATTATGTGTTTGGTTCTGGAATTGAAAAATCTTAATTTAACTATATGTGTTCATAATTTTAAGTTGATGAAATTCAAAGACTTTGGACTCCTCTAGCTTCATTAAGGATATAAGGATTAAGGCCAATGAGAGTTTTTGTTTTGAGTTGTAAGTGAATTTCATAATTTTTCATAATTTTCTTTGATTTTCAATGATGTAAAAGGAATGAAAGATGAATGATAAACCTTGTTGAAGCTGATTGAGTAGCCTTGGATGATTACTTCAATTTAATGACAAAATATGGACTTCATTGACTGATCCCAAAATGCGACATGGTGAATCGATACATTATGAATATGAAATAAAGCATAATATAGCATGTTGGAGAAGATTTAAGGTATTAAATATTGCCTACGGTCATGAATTAATTTGGGACTCGGATAATGTTTATTCCCAAGTCATTGATGAATTAAACATTTGCAATCATAAAGAATAAAGTTTGATAATAGTTTTGTTGAATGTGCCTAGAATTAGAATTGGATAATTAAATTTTTTAATGAATTAAGGTTAAGTTAATAAATGGATTAGAAACCTATGAGCAGTCCAATTTGGAATTAAGTTAAGAGTGTCATTAGCCTTATTAAAGTGATGCTTATTCAATAGTTGGATTTTAAAAAGAGAAGTAAGGATTTCACATGGAGCTAAAGTATATGAATTAAATAGGTAGGGATAAGGCAATATGGACATTGTTATGATATAAGATTCCCTGAAGTAAGAAATTATGCATTACTTGTTCATATAGGTTTTTAGAGCATAGATTGGATCAAAAGAATGTGGAAAGCTTAGGATGTGTGGTTCTCTTCAAGTGAGTAGATATTACTAACTATGCTCGCCTTCTGTATTTTAAAACCTTCATTTGCAAGTTTGTGTGTTTTGTTCACTTAGCTATTTTAGGGAACATATGTCCTTAAATATAATATTTTCTTCATGAGAATTGCCTTGAATACTCTGACAACTAAGATAATATGTTATATAGTTTCTTTTGGTATCCAGTTTGCCTTTTGAATGATTATTTACATCTATGCATATTTTGGAGTCTGATTTAGTGTGATTATGAAATTTCAAATTAATTTGATTATGTTTTCCAAATAAACCTAATTCTAAATTCTCAGAACTACTTTGACTTTGGATTATTGAAATATTTTGAATATGGATTTTTGAACTAATCTAATTTTGAATTTTTGGTTATGTATTTATGTATGAAAATATTATTTTTGGAAATTTATCCTGTACAGAACCTTGCAACTAATGACAGTATGTATTAGTTATGGTCCACCGTGATTCTATACTTTAGCATATAAGGGAGTACTAGCCCGCGTGTAGGATACCACATGTGGATTTGATATGCTTGTGATTATTTGACTGAGGCATAATGTAGGTATTATGATATTTTGTATGAGGCATAAGGCCTATATTCTAATTATATCAAGCATCATGCTCGTGCTTGATTTCTATTATGCACTAATAACCCTGGCCTTGATCTAGTTTTGCTTTTCTAGAATTATGTTGGTTCTGCTAGATGTTCCCTATTATGACGCTTAGTATGTGTTTAATTGATATTGAAATATAAAATATGATTCATTTTTCTAGATTGTATTTAATATTTTTTACTGGGCTTTATGTGAATATTAATAAATTTGCATTAGTTGTCTCTTGTTAATGACCATTTATTCATATGTAAATTTCAAAAATATATGATTGATTTATGAAAAGCTCTATCGCATTTGTCTATTCTCTTCCTAATATAGTTAGTGACATCTGCTCACATGTGTTCTCACTCATTCTTATTTTATTATTATGTTTCTTATCTTGGATTTTCCTTTATTGCCCAAGGTCAAGTAAGATATTTCATGGTGAGCTTTGTATTGTTTGCATGGGCAAAGTTGATTTTTGTTGCTAATAATTGTATCATTTTGTAATTTAGAAGCTCCTATTGCCACAAGTAGGGATTGTATTGTGTCTCTATGATGGTCTACTTAAATTCTTTTTGTGACAGTGAATATCTCTTTTTACTAGTTTACATGTGTTAAATTTAAAATTTTAGAAAGCCAATGTTTAAGGGGAAATTTCATTAGAATTTCCACTCAAAAAGTCAATTAGCGAATAATATGCTTATGTTTAAGTGACGGACATTTTGTCTAATGGTGGCTTGGCATAATTTGGTAATTACTACCCATTAGGTTTGTCATCAAATTAAGTAGGTTGTTTGACTTATTTTGCTTCATGGAGACATGATATACTTTGTTTTTTATACCAGTCACACTTCTTTAGTTAAGGGTATGACAATATTATAATAATTATTTCAAAAATAATATTCATTAAAATTAAAAAGGGAGGATTGGTTGCACTGTGCACAAACTCTTCCAATAGAGAAAATTCAGATATATTGTCCTTTACAAATGATATATGGTCTCTTTTATGTTAAAAATTACTCTATGTCTATATGAAATAAAAAATAATTAAAATTAATATATTTTGACTAAGCATCCTTGACAATAAAATCAAATTTCTCTTATAAATGTAATTTATGAAAAAAAACATATTTTTAAGATTTTATATTTCAAAATCATTTATTTAGAAAAAACAGTAAACTAAATATATTTTATAATTTTTTATTTATAGTACCACTTATATTGTTTAAATAACTGTTATTATTGAAATGAAATATTAATATTTTTACTTCTTTAAAAATATTTTAAAAAATATTTTGAATACATTCTTTGCTTTTAGTAATTATTGATTTCTATGAAATTATTGTAATTTTTTTCAATTTTAAAAAGTAATTATATTTTATATTTACTATTACATTATAATTCATAATATCTATTCATAAAAGAATTTGAGCTTGAGACCACTCATATGAGCTTGAGGAGCCATATCACTAAGCTACTCCTGTTATTCTAAAAAAAAGTAATTATGTTATAATTTGCTAAATTTAGAAAGGTATCAATTCTAACAATTTGAAAGTATTTTAGTCAAAATGAGTATTGTTATAACTTATCTTTTGGTTTTATGAAAAGCGAGAGATGAACTTATTACAATGGAAAAAATATATATAATATAACAAATTTTCAACAAAGAGAGAGAGAGAGTAATTTTTCCTTTAAGGACAAGGGTCTAAACAAATAAAAATTTAAGTTCTACATGTTCTATTTGTCCTAATAAATTAAATTTTCTTTTATCTGTTTGATTAATTGTGAAAATTAAAAAATAATTAGTTATAAACATTTTATATCATTATTGAAATATAATTAATTTTTTAAATTAGTCAACTGGTTAATAGGAAAAATATAATTTTACATATTAAAAGGGCGAAAGACAAGTTGATCCATTTGACAGTATTATTTGCACACTAATTAAAGTTTGTTTACAAATTGCTTTTGAGTACCCTTTTCCTTTAATCAATGTTTGGGAGTTGTATTAGTCGTAGGTGAATATTTGTATTATATTTTTTATATAAAACTTAGATATATATATATATATTATATAAGTAAAATATGTTCCTTTTGATGTGAAAGTTTGGTTTACCAATGTAAACCTTTTGTTGAGCAAACTCTCATTTATTTATGCGATGACTTTTTATTTTTTTATATATAAATAAAATTTTTTTTGAATTGCATAAATTTTTTATAGTTAATGAAAAATATAATGAAGTCATTTATTTGTGTAAATTTTTTGTAGTTAATAAAAAAATACTGAAATAATTAATTAGTAAATTAATAAATTGCCTCAAATTTTTCAAATTTTAAGAATTTTTTAGATTTAACAAGAAAACTAATGAATTATTCTTTGAAATCTAAGAATTCTTTGATTTGAACGAGAAAAATAAATTAATTAATCACTTTCTAAATCAAAGATTCTTTGAAATTTAAACATTTTTTAAGTTAAATAATGAATTAATTAATTAAGTCTCTTAAGTATTTTAACAATAAATTATAAATATAATTTGACGTAGTCTAAAATTAAAATAATAGAAAATAATATACAGTTAAATGATTTATGTTGATACATTCTCAATGAACCATTTTCGTCACTTCTTTTTTGTCAATTTTACATAACCAATTTTATAAAAAATTTTTAATTTATTATTATTTTTATCTTATAATATATCACTAAATTCAATTCTTTTTACAAACATTTATAAATACTGTTAATTTAAAATGTATTGATATATAATAAAATAAACTAATTTTCTCTAAAATTCATGCAATGTGCGGATATATAAATTAGTTAGTTTAATTTCAAGTTATTTGTAAAAGTCATTATAGTTTTAAAAATTTCAAAATTTTTCCATGTACTTTTTCTTAATATTTTAACCGCCCATATGTACTTCTAGAACATCAGAAACATACCAATTTCTTGCGGTAACAGGAAAAGGACTGCTAAAGAATAAAATTGAACTAAAAATTTTAAATACTAAAAGCCAGGAAAAAAAAAAAACCTCGAAAGGGAAAGGGGCATTCCGAGAATCGAACTCGGGACCTCTCGCACCCAAAGCGAGAATCATACCACTAGACCAAATGCCCACCTATGTTCTACGGAGTGTATATAGATATATATATTCGTATGAACATAAGGTCATTATCCTCTATTTGCTGGCTGTTTTATTCAATTATGAGTTTAATACTCTTGCATTTTATTTTCTAATTTTGAGGTTTAATATAATTTAAATTATCTTCCAAAAAAAAAAACTTAAAATTGTAAATATTTGATGTTTTAATTGAAATTTTAAACATTATAAATTAGTGAAGAAATCAATTTAAAATTGGTTATGGGTATATTTTCTTAAGTTGTGTTCCTAACAATTTAAAAAGTGGAATGAAATTGAATTTGGATCTCCCCATTTTTCCATCAATTTTTTAAAGAGGTGGAACTTACAATTCAAATAGGTTCCATCTATATAAACTTCACTTACCCATTATCCATCCTTCTGAAATTGATAAAAAGAATTGATAAAGAGAAATAGAAAAGATCTAAATTCTACTTGTCTATCATGCATGTAGCTATAGGTACAACAAATTTGGATTCTCTATACTAGCTTACTTGTAGTTGTCATTTAACAGTCAATATCAAAATAATAGTAAGAACTAACTTTTAAAAATTTGATTTAATTGCTACAAACGATTTAAAAACTTACTTTAGCTATCATATTAAAGTAACTATACCTACAATTAAAAAACCAATAGTAGAGAATCCAAATTATAATTGCAACAGAATATCTAGTGACTTGGTTGCCCATCAATACATGTACTCCATAATTTTCTGAGACGGATATATGATTTGATAATAAGGGAGACAGAATTATTCGAATCAAAGATTTGAATTAATAGAAGCAAATTTTTACAATCCAAAAAAATAAATTCGTATTAATTAAATAATCAAATAAAAAATATAATATAAAATTAAATATAAAAGTAAAAATTTTAAAAATTTAAAGGGAGTGACTACACCCCACACCCCCTTTTATATCCAACTTGGCATTTCCCCTTGTTAACACACTTCACAGAATTGCCTCAAATGGAGTTTCATCACAACCATCACAACATCAGTTCTCTTCACTGTAATTTTTAATGTTTTAGAAGTACATTGTGGTCTTCCGCAAGGGCCGAGAGAGAAAATTCTTTTAGAGGGCCAAGATTCTAAATTGTGATATGCTATGTTTTATTTAAAAATTTAATAATTACTCTACAATAATATATATATATATATATATATATTAAAATCAATTATAAATTATGAATTGCGATAATTGCATACAACACAATAATATAAAATATGCATGAAAATGAGCAAAAATTCTAAATGAATCATATTTTATATAATACATTTCATTGAGTAAGTTTTGATAAATTATAAATTGATTTTAAGTACAAGTAAATAAAACTTATTGATAGTTGATAATATAATAACAAAAAAACGAAAAACAAGAAATAAGGCCATTTGTCAAACCCATAAATAAGAAGAGATAATAGAACTAGTGATAAGGTAAATGCAAAAGACAAGTTACAAAACATTGAAAATAAAATAGGACAATATCTTAAAAAATAGAAAAAAATGGATATAAATTAAAGTGAAAGAATAAGGAAACAAAAATAAAACAAACAAAAAATTCAAAGAAAATAATAATATTTAATCTTTTAAATTTTATTCTACTAACATAAAAGTGTAAACAAAAATCTTTTTATCTTAAATTTTAAAAATTTGGTATGATATAGTCCATATTTTTTTTTTTATAAAAAATTTTATCATTTACAAATACCTATAAAATTATTTAAAATATTTATTATATGTGTGTGTATGCATATATATGTAAATCTTTTAAAAAGTGTATATACATATATATATATATATATATATAATCTATTTTATATGAACTATTTGGTATTATTGTTATTCATATTTTATAATGTAATTTATTTTTTTGGGATAAAAGTCTAATTTCTTTTTCAACATAGCGTAGTCTTAAGTTTTAGTGAAATTGAGTCTTAAAATATTTGACAAGAATTGCTTACTTGTGAATATATTAATGTTGGGGAATAGAGTAAATATATCTCTTTTATGCCCATATAAATTACATTGGTCAGCTGTTTTCACCACATTTTTATGTGTTTACAAAATAAGGGCTACCACAAGTTTGGGTTTAGACTCTCAACAGTTGCTTTTTCCATTTTGTGCTATTTTTATCATTGGATTTAACTACTGTCAGATTAGGATTAAAAATTTAATATTGTTGTCTATTTAATTATAACTGCCCGCTAATGTAATGGTAGATAATCTGTGCCCCCCACAAATTTATGAAATGCTATACACCAACCATTGCTTGGTTTTAGCAATTATAGTTATCCATAGCGGATCTACTCTTTTTTAGGTTATCCTGTAGTTATTATGGATTGTCACACAGTTATTGACACGAGAGAAGCCTTTGAAAGAAGTATTAGCTCTTCCTAGTATATTTTGTACATTTAGATGGTAGTTTATTTAGTATAACAATCTTAATAAAATTATTTAAAAAGAAGAGTAAAAACTATTAAATGAATAATGTTATTGGGGCTGATATATAAAATCAGTTGTTACATAAATATATTAAAATTAGTCAATATTTTTTCAAAGCCTTTTGGTTTATTTAGTCTTTTTCCTTTTTATTTTTTGCCTTCAAATTGAATTTGGCCCTTTTGATACACCATAGTCATATTTATCTTATCTCCCATATTTTTATTTCATTGTATAACTTTTGTACTATTTGTTGGTATGTTTGTCTTTTTAAGTAACAAATAAAACTTTCAACTGCCCTGCAAGCTCCCTTAATGATAGATTCAGGGATGGTTTATCGAATAAAAAGAAATATTACTATCAAAACGGATATAATTCATCAGAATAACCTCTTTAACTATCAAATGATATAAGTCAAGTTAAAACTTTTAACTCATTTAACATAAGTGAGTTAAATTATTCCAACCCACTTAACTCTTGTGTTAAATGAGTTGAACTCTTGTATTAAATAAGCTAGCTTAATGAGTTAATCAATATAAGAAATTTTATAGCTTTCTTTTAGTAAAATGTTTCACATAATATAATCACAAGTAGCTATTCTCTTTATTTTGTTTTTAAATATTTAATATTTGATTCACTATATACAATCTAAATGAGTTTTTGGTATTATAAGTTTTTAATATAGAATGATATTTTATTAGAAAATAATAAAATATAAGATATATAGAATAAACTATAAGATATTAGAAACAATTTAGTTTTTTAAAATTAAATACCATTATGTATAAAAAAAATCTAAAATATTGATATATCTTTATTTTAAAAATACTTAGCTTTTATTTTAAAAACAAAAATCTTCTATGACACATTTAGTGATGAAAAATTTTGGGAGATTATAATGAATACAAATAAATAATCAATGAAAAAAAAACTTATATAAAATGTAGATATTCATTATAGCTATAAATTTCATAGTAGAGATACTAACCTACTTTACCTAAACCATTTTCTTTCATATGTAAAAAGAATGAGAGTCATATATGATTTTTTTTTTTGTTAAATAAGCAAAATAAGTTATTTAGTGAGTCTTTAGAATATGTGAAGTTATCGCACATTCAAATTACTGGTCTAATTTTAATAAATAAAATTATTCAAATTATTTAAAACAGTAACTTCCCACTTCTCGCTCAAATTTAAAATTAGATATGTTTATAGAATATTTTCCTCTTATCCTATCAGTCAATAATATGATAAGATAATTACTAATAAAATTTGGGTTGCAGGTTGGGGCTTCTACCTAATGAGCTTGTGGGTAATCCAACTTATCACTGATTACCCACAACTAACTTAGACCAAATTCATTCATGGTATATGTCAAAATTGGTTGCTTAATTAATTAACCTAGTAAATTGAACTAATAATAAATTAATGCTAATCCATAATTAAAAAAAAAAATATTTCAACAATCTCCCACTTGAATAGCATTAATTGATTATTAGGACAATTAATTAAATAAATATCAATTAAAATTAACCAACCAACATATATATATATAAAACCATACCAAGTTTAAAAACAAAATATTATTGGATCTGATAGGAAATAAATTATATTAATATGATCATAAAACAAAATTATTAAATCCAATAAGGAAACAAATGATATTAATATGATCATACATATAGTTTCAAAGTCTAAACATAATGAGCATTTAAGATGTCAAATGACATCACAAACATCCCTTAAGGACTCAACTTATACTCTCACTATACTAAGGCAACATCAAGAATTGAACAATACCCATAAAAGCTTTTATGAGTGGCCTTTAGTCAATTGATCCGTTAAAAAAAAATCATCAAAGATATGAACCACATGAGTCTGATATAAAGAGAAAATTCAGAAATGAAATAATGAATTAAGAACATCGAATCTGATAAGAAAAACTATGCTATAAATGTTGGCAAAGTTTCAATTCTAAATTATATCCAAAATTTTGGCACAACTAAGAACATTGAATTGGATAGGGAAACAAATGTCATAGATACTAAAATATATCAAAGTGTCTCTCAAGAACACAATTCAGACTCCCACTAAACCATGACATTAAAATTTTAAAAAATACCCAAGAGTAATAAGTTTTCAAAACTCTAATAGGTAAGTTCTTAGTAAATAGATCACTCAAATGTTCAATATAAGTATGAGATTAACTAAACTTTTATATTCAACGAATAGGAACTGATAATCAAAATATTTGATGCAATAAAATTCTTGTAAATTTTTTAGAGAAACCCATAACAAAGTCATTGTTACAATGAAATGGTCAAGGCTTAAAATATGTGCACAACAAAAGTTCATTTCTTTAACCACATTCCTTGACAAATGGCCATCACAAAACAAGCGACATACTTTTCACTCATATATATGAGGTAGTTGTAAGTGTCCAATTGACACTTCTTAAACAGTTCCTCCAAACATTATAAAGATGCATGCAAAGGTTAAGGTAGCTGTAAGTGTTTATATGACACTTTCGAACGAAACAACTCCTCCAAAGCATCACATAGATGTAACAAAAATAAATTCACGATCATTAATACATGATGCATAATCTGAATCAAAATATCTCACTGTCTCAAATGATTTAGATTTCCTAAAAGTCAACTTGTGATATTTTATACTGTGAAGGTACTTCACAACTTATACCATGAAGGTACTTAACATGATTGTTTATCATAATCCCGTTTAAGGATCCCAAATTATAATAAACTAAGAAAACTCATTATTCATAAAAAAAGCTCATACGACCAAATGTCTCTAAAATCTCTATATTGATAAGGTACAAAAAATATTAAGATATCAATTCAACTGAACCTTAATAATATCAAATCTATCAGTGTTATACCGATAAGGTATATGTACTACCAATGTAATTTATCTAACAATAATTATACAATATTAATTTGATATGGAAGCCTAAATTAAATTAAACAACAAATACCTGTACAATTGGTCTCACAATAGGTGAGCTCATAATTACAAGGTGTTAGTTGTCCAACTGATCTTCGCAGTAAGTAAAATCACTTAATCATGTCTAAGAATAAGGAAAAGCCAACATTTTGGATTTCGTGTTGTTTCAAATAATGCATGATTGATTGTTAAGAATATAAAACTAATAAAACTTTTCATATATAATTTTATTTAAATTAAAAACAATCCAAACAAACAATATTTGACTTTCTATAGCTACCACTTTTAAAGCTAATATTGACTTTAAACAATCATCGTTAGTATTTTATATGAAGGCCAAAACAAGTTTATCAAATTTCAAAGTCTCAAAGTCAATGAAAATGATAGAATTTAGGCCCGAAAATGGACCAAATCACCTTCAATAATTAATTTAGGCATTGGGCTCCTTATGAGCATTTTGTAATGATTTTATAGCCCAAAAATTTTATTTATGCTAAAAGTTATACCTATTTTAAGTCATGTTGCTTTTTTAGGCATACATTTAGGCTTCTAATAGCCAATTTAGCTAAATTGCTTAATCGCAATAATTCATGTCATTAATGATAAATGAGTATGTTGCTTAAAAGGTTTAAATAATTAAAACAATAATTTTCATAACCAAATTCACTAAATCCACATAGAATTTGAACTTAGAATTAAATTCAGCATAATACTAAATTTATAAAAGTATAATTTTCTCTAAAATTTATTTAGTCCATCAAATCATTCTACTAGTGGGAGTGTAAAAAATATATGGTGCTAAGTTATATTTAGAATATGTACAAAAATTTTCAACCCAAACTTATCTTAAATAATGTGTGGAATATCATAAAAACTCAAAAACTTACATTTTTGAATTTCCAAAGACTCTAAATAAATTACCATCAAATAAAACATAAAAAATTAATGCGAAAGCTAAAAACTTAAATCAAAATAGCCTCTAAAACATTGGATTTCATTATATTATAAAAAACAGGTCAAATACGGGTCAAATTAACCCGTATGAGCAAGAAGACAATGGACAATGCTAGATGACAAAGCCCATTCTCGGACTTTGGAGCGTAGGGGACTTCTTCCTGGAGGCAGAAAATATGTTATCTTCGTCCCGATCCCATTACATCGACTCATCCACTTCCTGTTTTCCCCATGGAAGAAATCAAAGCAGCATTCAAGAAATTGGCCTTTCAATTCCACCCCGACAAGCATTCGCAATCACCCCAAGCTGTCAGAGACAATGCGACTCATAGATTCAAGTAGGTCTCTGAGGCTTATGAGGTGCTCATGGATGATCTTCAGCGTGCGGACTACAATGTACAATCACAGGCTCGCATTAGTAGAAGTGGGTTCTCTAGATCTAAATCGGGGTCTGGCTTTGGCGTTGACGGCATCGCGTCCAAGGTTGAGCTTGCTCTTCGGTTTCGTACTACACGAGTTTTTTTTTTTTTTTCTCAATCTTGGCTTCACAGTGTAAAGTGCCCCCTTTTCGCTATGCAATTTCTGCAATGATATATATATATATATATATATATATATATATATATTGTTTTATGCGATTCTTTTTAACACTATATAAACCTGGCTAAATTATTGGGTGCAGTTCTATTTTAAACAATAAGTTTAATAACAACCAGCAATAGAACACTAAAGGTTACAGGTGCTACAAAATACAGTCAAGTTATTTCAGTGTTTTTTTTTAAATCAAACAGTAACTCGTATCTTTAGGTGATCTCAACAAAATTCCGCCTTGAGAACTAATTGTTTAGCAAATTAGCTTCAGAAAAACAAATGAGATTGATAAGCTTATCCGAAACAGGCTATCTCTACAACTGATACTCAGTTTTTTCCCATCTTTATAAGGAAATGAGATGCTAAAATCTTGGAACTCATTTTCATAAAATGTGAAGTTCTAAATCAACTAGAAACTTACCAGGATTATCAGGACATTAATTAAATCATCATTGGTTCAATTAATTAGGGGGAAATAGAAAAATGCTAATCTTGAATTCTTTAATGTAAAGAAAATATTTTCCACGTTTACTTCACAAGATTTACATCTGTTATGAATAGGGCCAAACATGGTCTACAAAAATTTTAACATGTAAATCATATCCACATGTCAAATGATCAGGACCACTTTAATAGAGAATCCATGAAGACGGAACCCAACAATACATTCAGTTCAGAGTAGCAGCCTCCATTTGACCATGTAAAAACAAAAAGTTATGATATCAATTGATGGAAAAAAATTAAGAGATTATAATGCACATAAATAAATAATTAATAAAAAAATATTTGAAATGTAGATCTTCATTGTAGGTACAAATTTTATAGTAGAGATATCTTTTCTTTTATACTTCAAAAGAATGAGAGTCACAAATGATTTTTTTTTTTTAAATAAGTTAAAGGAGTTATCTAGTGAGTTATCAAAATATAAAAAGTTATCGCACGTTTAGAGTATTTATCTAATTTTAATAAATAAAATTATTTGAATTATTTAAAACGAGTACCTTTTTACTTTTCAATTACTCAAATTTAAAATTAGACATACTTATAGAATTTTTTTTTTTTACTCTCTTAGTCAATAATATAATAGAATAATTATTCATAAGATTTAGGTTGTAGATTTGTGCCTCTACCTAATAAGTTTGTAGGTAATTTAACCTATTATTAATTACTTACAGGTAACTTAAATCCAATCTATTCATGATTTATGTCAAAATTAGTTGCTTAATTAATTAACATGGTAAATTACACTAATAATAAATTAATGTTAATTTACAATATTTAAAAAAAATATTTCAACATTTAGGACTCTCAATGCTGGCGCGTGTCTATTTCCAATCTTACACAACCATAAACCCAATCCTTGTGAATACTCCACCTTCACAATAGAATGAGAAGGGTGTTTTGTCGTCGGTCTACCCAATTCCATTGCAAGTCAAGATTTTTGACCATTCTTTGATCATACAATTTATTCAACCTAAGAGGGAGCCTCTAGGAAGGGATGTTTTAAGCATAAATATTTTTCACGCCGGGGGAGTGTTATTTTTTCTAGTTTATTATTCAAGTTATTGGAAATATTTCAGATATTAATCTCATTTTACTTTCTAGTCTCCTTTATACTAAATATAAATTCTTTTCAAAACCTATTTCATTTATTTATATACCAAACATAACTTTTGCTTTTATGATTTTTTTTTCATTATCTTCCACTTTGATTATCATTTTCTTTTTCATTTCTATAAAAATTATTTATGCATACCAAACATGACTTCAGTCCACCTTGTTCAATTCCAAAGTCAAGTTGATTACATAATATATCCACTTTGGAGAGAGAAGTGCCAAATTAGTTCTTATTTTTATATATTGTGATAATTTGATTCCTTAAAAATTATATTTTATATAAAATTAGTCTTTTAGTAATATAATTAAAATGATTAATTTTTTATAAATTTAAATTTATGAAAAATTGATTTTGTATAAATTTAAATTTATAAAAATTAAATTTATCACAAAGTATAAAAATATAAAATTAATTTTATACCCCTCATAGTTTACCATCCTTAGTCTATACAATTCGATCACAAGTCAAAATATGTTACAGCTTTGTGATCGTACAATTTATTAACCTTCTTTAGTTTACCCAATTGGCTTTGTGAGTTAAAATTTTTAACAATTATTTGACCGTACAATTTATTTAACGTAGAACATTAAATTAAAATTGGAGATATTACGTGATCAAATTTTTGACCGCAGTTACTATGTGAAGCCGAAGTCATAAGATTTGTACACTACAATCTCTATTCTTTGGATCGCTTGTGACACGCCTGCACGTGTTAAACGTCGACATCTCACTGGTCCAAAGCCGTTGAGCGTTGGACGGTGTTGGTCATTCATTTCACATTGCTTTCCGTCTTCTTCCAATTACCTCGCAAAAGCGGTTTTCAATTCTATAACAAAGCACGTGCCCTTGTTTCCAACTGTGACCAAGCGAGAAACTCGCTTCCTCTCTCTCTTTCATTCTACGCCACGGAGGTTCGGGACACCGATTCTCTCGGTGTCTCCGTTCTCTTTCTCTCTCTAGATTTCCTCGCTGAGATCTGATTCTTCCTTCATTTCACTTCATTTCCCTTCCAATATCACTTGGAAACTACCGCTGTGCCATCGAGACGCTGATTTTCCGGGCGGAATGTCGGCGATCCTGAATTGTCCGCCCTGCTGCACCGGTGGCGGCGTGGTTAGTTCTTCCGGAAGAAAGATGAGTTGTGTGTCGAATACGTGGAGGAATTCGAAGGCACTGCCGAGGGTTTTGCGGCTATCGGAGGTATTTTTCTGGTTCATTCTCATGTGTTTGTTGGTTTTTGGGTTACTTCGTTTTTTATGCATTGGGGAATGTTAATGGTACATGTGGTCACGACGAAACCAGAAAACATAGCTTGAGCCGAAATGTGTTCCACCATGAGGTACAAAATGTGTTGTGTAACAATTTCAACTTTCAAAGCTTTTCTGACTAGACCTATGAAATCCCCCTTTTTAATGCCCCTAGCTCCGTCCCTACATGTGGTATTGTGTGTTAGTTTAACTGGATATCCTAGTCTATTTGTGGTGTTCTATATCCATTTTGTTATAACGGTTTTAATTTAAGCTTCATTTACCTGTGGTAGTTTCAAGCGGTAAACAAGAAATCTTCATTCGCAGGATATAGAACTTTTGATATGATTCTATTACTTGCTGAAGCTGTTAAGATGAGTCAGCGAATAATTAGGTAAATATTGTTAGTATTACTGAAATTTTTTAAAAAGTATTTTGACAGTTTAAGTACTATGGACAACAAAGTTAAAAGTTTGTTGTATTGATATAGCAAAAATTAAAGTAAGAAATCAAAAGAAGATCAGTTACAGTTCAGGTTTTTCCACTGGCATTGTTTTATTTAAATGTTTGTCAATGGTTTTTAATAGTCTACTGTCGAGGATTAGTATTAATGATCTATTAGTGGCATAAGATGTTTTCAAAATGAAAAAGAAAATTTAAATGATAATGATACTTTAAAATGTTATCAGTTTTTATCTGGATTTTGTGTACAATAGAAGTATGTGAAATCTCCCTTATTTTGGTCTTTAAAGACTGTTACTTACAATAAAATTTTCTGATAGAGAAATAATTTACGGTAATGTGAACATTCTTGATATTTCTATTTCAAGAGCAACAAAAAATATTACTAGTTTAAGATTTTATTTTTCATTTTTTGTACGAAGAGAAAGAATACTATATCTGAATTACCTATTAGTGCGAAGTGGTTGCACTCGTACCTTCACATTGATAGTTTCCATGTAAGTAAAACTGCTTAATATTTGTGCTAGTGCTGATGGTGTTTTTTCCTCTCCTATAAAATGGTGGATGTAGCATGGAGTTATGGAAGGTAGTGATAGGTGAGATTAAAATGAAAAATTGATAGGTGTGGCCTTGGGGGTTTGGGTTGTTTTATGTTAAAATGTGAGGGGCATGTTCTCGTCCATAATATTTGCTTTGTGGTATTGCCTCAGTCATGCCTAAGTCAGTGTTGGAGCTATCCTTTTGCTATTCATGGCCTTGTTTGAAGAAGTCTGTACTTTAGGTGTTCAGCCAAATAAAGTTATAGATTTACCTGAGCAACCTATGACCCAAACACATGCATGATTTTATATGTTATGATTTGTTTACAAATATGTCTACTAGAAGTTGCATTTGTCATATAATATACTTGCATGTGGATGTGTATAATATGTCTTTCTTTTTGTTAAAGGACCATTTTCCTTCTCTGAGTCCAGAAACATTTTTGTAAGATTGCAAAGGGTAATACCATCATAAGGTAAATGAATTTGGAAGACATTGTTTTAAACTTAATCTTCTGGTATATATGCATCTCTTTTCATTTTGTCTTGTTGCTATTTGTTTGAGTTGGTTTGTTCTATTATAACAACAATCTGTGCATGGAAGAATTTACTTTTCAATATAGTGACTGACTCTAAGATGAGCTTGTTGGTAGTCTCATCAGTGTGATAACTAGATGGAGGCTACAACACTTAGAAGGATGTGGTACTGGATGTTCTCTTTGATGACTTTTCTGTTTTTCCTGATATTTGCTGTAGAATGACATATTCAATGTCTGCCGGTTGGCTCCTAGCTGCTGTAGCAGGGCAGTCAAACGCCAGACAATATCAATGGCATTAGTGGATGAAAAGCTAGTGCACAAGGGCAATGTGGTCAGCTCTTCTTCCGGCATCTTGGTAATGGAGCTGCTCTTTGCTTGAATTGTTGTGCTTAGTTCATATGTGGGTAGATAGAACGACCAAGAGAGGAAATTTCTATAATTTTATCATAATTCCCTAGTTGTAGAGATGGACAACCATGAGTTTCATTTAATATGTTGAGTAGGTAGATGCTAGAATGAGGACTTCTAAAATATTAATGAGAAAATGTATTAATTCTGTTGTTGTTTCTTTCAGCTAATACTTATGTTGTTTCTTTGCAGGCATATGATCTGATTCAAGGAGAACTTGTAAGAATGATCTGTTCCTTGGTTCTCAATTGCATCTAAGAGCATTTGTTACTTGCTACGAGTAAATTATGTATTCTATTTAATCATTGCATTTTGGCATGCTCTTTATTTCCAAGATAGTGTCACAATTCTGTATCATGTTTGATTGGTCTTAGGTGGCAATGCAAGAAGCTAGGATGTGCTTGAGAAAGCTTTTTTTTTTTTTAAATTTTATTATCTATCTTTTGTCTTCTGAAAATAGTTTTCAGTATCATTTTTTTTACTTTTAGAGAATATGTTTGTTTCTGCTTCTACTATTGTTTTCGTTTTCAGTTTTATACCTTTCAGATATTTGTTTGCATTATCTCCTTAGTATAGATGCAAGCAAAAATCAGTTACAGTTTCTCAAAAAATATATTCTTGATCTAAATTGCAAGTCAATACCAAAGAATGTCAGCACTGTGGGTTATGGTGGCGCTGGCTTTGGCTTACGGAGAGGGAAAGAGGTGATGATGGAGAAAATGGAGAAAGAAAGAATGAGTTGGTGGCACAAAGAGAGAGAGAGAATGAGAGAGTTACGGTATCAGTGATGTACGGGAGGAATGGTGGTGATGCAAAGTAAAAAGAAATTTGCAGTTTTGGTGTCTGTAATGGAAATCTACGATTGTGATGAGAGTGAGAGAAAGAATGGTGGCTTTCGGGGCTTTGGTGGAGGTCTATGGTGGTGATAAGAGGGAGAGAACAAATGGGGAATCTGGTGGCCTTGATGGTGATGGAGACACACTGTGATAGAAAGACTCAAATGAAATGAAGATAGTGGTGAGACAATAGAAAGATGATTATTCCCGATAAAACTCCATTTTATCTACATTTCAGATAATTACAAATTAAGCACTGTATTTTGAGTGAAAATGCTGAATACAGCGTTTTGAAGGTCCCTGTTTCCAGATTGAAGAAACATTTCCTGAAATTATATTCTACATAGGAAGCATGGATACAAACAAGGAACGGGACATGACACTGGCAAGGACACAATGGCACAACAAAAGTTTAAGCGTCCAAATGTAATTTGAAGTATTACATAGTGTCATTTTGTGTCTAATACAAGTGTATGATATATGCGAGACACAAACACGGCTCTTTTTCGTGCTTCATAGTTTTCTACTAAATCCTAATCCAACCAAACACTTTTTACTCATGTTTTCTGTTTTGAATGATAATAAAAATATAAAATAGCCAAAACGAACTGGCTCTTATTCTTCAATGGCTGCTATGTTAAGTGATGCCATTGTTTAGTTGGTCATTTGGTCTTAGGTGATAGGTATGGTCCTTGCCTTTTTGGTTGTTTCCTTCTATAGTTTTGGTCCACTGTTGCTCAAACTATAAGGATCAATCTGGTAAAATGCTAAGGGTGCTTAGCCGCAGTTTCATACTGCTGCAGTTTACAGCTACTTTTGTGCTACGTCAGTTTTGCAATGGAAAACTTACTATAAAAGATGAAACTGTTCTGGCTGAATATGAGCCATCAGATTTATATTAACTGAGGTGGTGGACTAATAACTGTAAATTGTTGCGGCTGCTGGGATATGGCTGCAGATTGCAGCTGAGCCTCACCTGTATTCTTTTTTTTTTTTTCTTTGGTTTTTGAAATCATGATTAATTGGAAAAGTACCCTGTCCCTTTAAAATAATGAATGTTGCAAAAATTACTTTAATTCGATCAGTAGTTCCCCTGAAACATGTTGGACATATGAAATAAAGAAAAAGAGGTTGGTTTGGTTTTTATTAAAATTACCCTCACATTGAAATTTGAATTGTGACTGTTCAATGGTTATATAGTTGCCTTGCAATAGTTTAATGACACTATTAACCAATATATTGGAAAGAAAATTATATTAGTGCACAGTCAATAGTTATTAACTAATATGGTCAACTGGATTGTTACTTTGTTAAATAAATTTAGGTCAAAATGCACACAACCCCCAAAAACTTTGGGTAATGTGTAGATAACTCCCTTGACCTTCAAAACTTGACAATAGACCTCTCCAAACTTGAGATCATATGCAAGTAATCCACTTGATGTTAGTCTATTATTTCACCAATAGGAGTGTTGATAAATCCAGGAATTATCTGCATATGACCTAAAATTTAGGGTCATATGTACAGAACCTAAAATTCAAGGGGTTATTTGCACAGAAGAGGAAGTTTAAAGGGTTCATTTAATTTGATGTGTCACCTGTTTGTAAATTAATGGATTTACTAACAGTGGGGTTCTATGCACAAATTTAGAAGTTTGAGGGGGTTTATTGTCAAGTTTTGAAGCTTGGGTATATTTATTTGTGCATGACCAAAATTCAGGGGGTTCTGTGTATTTTAGTCATAAATTTAGAGGATCTTTGATAAAAAGGATTCAGATCTGTATCAGAACTTTCAGAGAAATGATTGTTAGAAGTTGGACATTATAATCTGGTAGTGAATCTGCATATTTAAGTCATTGATCAGGCTCATTATTAATCTGCTCTTTATGTTTTTCTCTCATGAATTTAGATGGAAATGTGGCCCAGAAAAAAAAAAAAAAGAATTTAGCTGGAACTGTTTTTGATTGTGTTACAAAGAGGATGTGGTGGCAAATCTCTTTTAAAAGACTAAAATACAGAAAAATTTTGTTGTGCAGGTGAGATGGAGTACTGTTATGGATAGGCCTTTACCTGATCCACCAACAGCTGTTTTTCTGCATGGTATCCTAGGTAGCAGAAAAAATTGGGGTGCGTGTTTTACATGTTATTCATGAGCCTTTTAAGATTATAATATATATTTGCCTGAGTTATTTATTTTTTTGTATATAAAGTGAATAACTTATCTTGCCTCAAAGGCGTATCTTAACTGATGCTGTTATTACTCTTCTCTCTCTCTCTACTCATGCTTCTAAAGATAGAATCTAATATCTTTTTTGACTTTTGAGTTTTAATGGTAAAAAATGGATGAATATATGAAACTCTTTACAATCAATTAATTTCACTTAGGATAAGCAATCTCTGTCTTTTCCTAGTTTCTTGGATCTAGAGTAGAAGCAAGTGACTAGGTCTTCTTAAATAGTTTGGTTCAATGGGATTGATACTAATCAGATTGCATGAAGATGGAATTGGTGAAAAAATGTAGTACTGGGAGTAAACATTAGTTTTTTTAAGACATTTTATACCAGTGAGTCTACTCACAAGTCTAGCACAAAGAATTTGAAAATTTTTTCTAATGCCCTAAATGGGTTATGCTGTGATTAAAACCTGCTATGTTAATTTGAACTCCCTGAGACTTCATGAGTTCAAATTTCTTCTTTTCCCACATTTATTTTGACCATTCATTGGCTTGGTAATTCTGATTCTCTAAATCTTCTGTAATCCTTCTGCTCTTACTCTCGTAGCACTTCTTAAACACACTCATGGTTGTCTGCAAGCTTTGAAAAGATATCTTATGTTATGCCTAGTGTTTAAATTTGTATACCTTTGCTACATCAAGTAGCTTCCAACTGAGTTATGATATTTTGAATCTTAGAAGTTCATTATTCGAGGGAAGCATCCTTTGTTAAATAAAGGTCAAAATCCTATTCTGGTCCCTAAAGTATATTTAAGTTTCATATTGGTCCCTAAAGATTTTTTTTATTCCCAAATAAATAAAAAAGTTTTTTCTGTAAAAGTCCTAACTACGAATTCCGTTAACTTTTTTTTTTTCCTTTTTCCCTGGGATTATATGTGGAGGTTTTGAATATCTATGTGGCACCTACTCTTTCTGACTTGGCATCCTAGTCATTCTTCTTTTTTCCCCTCTTCTTTTCTTTCTCTGTTGTTCTTCTCTCTTTCAACTTTCCTTTGTCTTTTGTTTCTCTTATGTTTATCTTTCCGAGTTTTTTGATCATGAGACTAGAGGTTCAAGCAATCCACCTTCACTCTAAAGAGAGAAGGGGAATGGGCATGGCACATTGCAGTTGCAAGAAGACAACATTAAAGGCGCAATATCCTTCCCCCAAACTATAAGCAATCTTAGCTGACCAGAAAAAAATAAAAGATTTTAACGTAATCTTTACAATAGGTGTCGAAATTTAGATATATAGGTTAATGGAGCAAAAGTTCATCCAAATATGCACAAATTCACCTGACACAGTAAGTAGAAAAAAAACTCCGACTGGAATTGCATGCAAGTAGAACCGTCTTCAGAGATATTCATCAAACAATGCACACAATGATTCTGGAGGTACACACAACACATTAAGCAGGAACAGTCATTTCTGAGAAATTAATTATGGAAATTTACCCTGAAAGTGGAATCTTTCATATGCTGTGTTTCTACTTCCCAACAATTTTTTAAATCTAAGATCAATTTGCAAAGTCCATATTTGTAATCTGAGACTCACTGTGAAGAAGGGAGAGAAAGAAGGGAAGGAGATGAAAGGTCAAATCTTTGGTGCCAGTTAGGGTGGGGATTTAGCCAAGTCAGCATGCCGCACCAGTGTTAACAGATCTGTGTTAACAGAATTTAAGCCCACAGAATCTATTTGGAACAACTTGGACACTTACGGACCAATACAAAACTTCAAATGTACTTTAGGGACCAAAATAGGATTTTGACCATAAATTAATAAAGTTAAGAAATTTAAGGTTGAATTTGAGGGATTCTCACTTCTCCATGTAAATTTGTGAATCTATTGGCAGGGATAAATCTGGTAATTTTAATGAAATCTTATCTCTTTCTTTGACGTAGTTTTCTTGTGGTTTTGATATATCAATTTGGTTTCTTTTAAATTTATGATTAATTATGTCTAGATCTGATTTAGATAATATGGAAAAGATTGAGTTGTAAGTTTCACTAACACTTTTAAGAGGACGATATTGCAGGAACTTTTGCTCAGAGATTGGCACGAGAGTTTCCTATGTGGCAGGTTGTTTTCCATGCTTTTTTATCCTCAGAATTATTAGGCATTAATTTGTTGTAGCAATTATACTTGGCAATATCACTTACTGGTTTGTAGACTGCGTATCACAAATTTAGATTATTTATTTAGGATTTGCTGCAGCAGGCTGGGATTTAAGAACATTTAGACTTACATCAATCTCAATATCACTTACTGGTTTGTAGACTGCGTATCACAAATTTAGATTATTTATTTAGGATTTGCTGCAGCAGGCTGGGATTTAAGAACATTTAGACTTACATCAATCTCAATCTTATTTGTTCCTCTTGTTTCTATTGGCAGTTTCTATTAGTAGACCTGCGGTGTCATGGCAATTCATCGTCAATCAAGAAGAGGGGGCCCCACACTGTTGCATCTGCTGCCCTTGATGTTTTGAAACTGGTGTGCTTTCCTTAACATCTGTCATTATTTGTTTTAATACAGTGGCCACGGAAATTTTGTATGTTATCTTACCGTAGTACTACAAATCTTATGCTGTCTAGTGAAGTTGAATAGTGAAGCTCGCATTTTTAATCTAAACAGTACGTATATACAGTATGTCTCTGTTACCAGAGTAGTTTTACTTTTCTGATTGTGCATCTAAGCCTCCCTTCATAGAGCCAATTCTGATTCCTGATCTTTATTTTAGACTGTTACAAAAAATTATAAGAATATATACAACCAAGGAGTTCCATGTACTCTTGAACCTCATGGAAGATGGAATTTCTGGTGGACCTTTTCCTAGGATGCTTCTGGATTTGATAGTCTTTTGAAATGGTCTTAATAAAATTGACACATCACACTTTTGTATTTTAGCCCTAAATTCTGCTCTCAGCAGAACTACCTTTTAAACTGCTTTTAGGGCTTTTGTTGGCCAATTGATTATCCAAAGAGCTATGAAACATGGCTGCTATTGGTTAGCAGCTCGTTGGATGCCTTTGTTTTCCATACCCTTTGTTTCACTATGAGACTTGGGCTAGGATCGGACATGGATCTCTTCTCAACTCATAGTTATCCATGAATACCCGTCCAGTGTTCCCGAGAACCATTCCAGTGTTCCCTGGCGGACTCACCCCCTGTCCCTTTATATGTGTTTGGTGTTTTAAGATTCCATGTGTCTGATGAAAGCATATATTATTTACTGGTATTATTTAATGATTAGTTGGCTCTGAATAAGTTAGCGATTTTGGTTGTGGGGACTATGAATTCCTCAAGAGTCATTTGTTCAAGACATATGGTCTGACTTAAATAGTTATGCTCATAGTAACATGAAAGTTTCTTGCAATGCATTGTAAATTTGTTATACATCCTAGGTTTTGTTTATGGATAGTGATTAGATGCATATTATGAGTATATATAATTTATTTTCCCTCTGTCTTGTTATAACATCATTTTTATTGTTTTGGCTAGGTTCGAGAGCTAAGATTAACGCCCCGTGTGTTGGTTGGTCATAGTTTTGGAGGAAAAGGTTTTAAGTCCTTTTACTTTAAATTAAGTCAATTGTGAGCCTACTGAAGTGTCATTTTTTAACTTCTATTTTCTACAGCTTTCCTTGCAAGTTCTTTTACTTACTTAGGTTGCTTTGCTTTCACAGTTGTCTTGAGCATGGTGGATCAAGCTGCAAAACCTCTTGCTCGGCCTGTTAGAGTGAGTTTAAACTTTGATCGCTGATAACTAAATAATATTTAATTAGCTCCATTTGTGATCTATGTCTTGATGCAATTATTGGATGTTTACAAATGTTAAGGGGAATCAATGTGTTCAAACTGTTTCTTTTTTTTCTTTTTTCCGTGGTAGAAATCTGGTAAATTACTGTTGCTTCCCCCACATTTGGTAGCCCCAAGTGTCTGGAAGTATGGTTTTTGGTTGCAGATTAGACCTAAAGTGTGTTGTAAGTTCTAGTTACTTCTTTTGGCTAAATATCTAATGAGATACTGGGAAGTTGTCAGAAAATAATATTTTGTTGATCTCTGGGATCTGTTTTCAAATTGGTTATTGTTGGGAACCTGGAAATTGTATTTTTTTTTCTCTTTTAAATCCAGGACCTTAGAAACCTGAGCTATATTACAGACCGCACCTACATTAAAAAAACTTGGTGATGGTGAGTGGAAGCTAGATATGGATTTTATATTTTTGTTTTGTATCCTGTTTGTGTGTATTTATGTATCAGTGTCTCTTGTATCTTATTGTATTATATGCCATTTCAAGGTTTGGGTTTTGGATGCAACTCCTGGAAAAGTTCGAGCAGGTGGAGATGGGGAGGACCACCCTGCAGAACTCATATCTTTTCTAAGTACTTTGCCAAATGAGGTAGTAGATCTCTGGCTTATTCTTCTTTCACTTTTCTCAATTTATGTGCCCTTGGAGAAATTGAACAAAATATATATTACATATGATTGGTTCCTTTAATCATGTTGCTTGGTCATATTGTTGTAAGATCAAAGAGAGAAAATGGAAAAAGAAAAAAATAAAAAAACGAAGGAAATGAATCAAATTATAGAATAAGGAAAGTAAGAGAGGATGAGAGCAGAGGTTAGAGGAATGGAAGTACTTTTGTCAATCAGGAAACCACAAATATTTAGTTACTCATCCATGAATGCGTTCTTTAGTGAAGTTTTTTTACCAGTAGTCCAAATTGTAATAGAATTGGAGCCTTTACTTTAGCACCCAACAAACACAATGCTAATGAAAATATTAGTTGCTCCAATGGAGATTTTGATATTATTTTTTCTCTCTTTATTTGCCTTCTTCCTTTATAAATTTATCTTATATTCTCCAATCTCCATTATCCATCGACTTAGTCTAACAATGGACTTGGTTCATATCCTGAGGTATGCAAGCGTTGTTATTGGTCTGGTAATGTTGTAACATGTCACGTGCATATGTTGAACAATAGTTGACTTAAAATTAATAATGCGTACTTAAGATATGGAATGATATGATAAAAAAAATATGTCAAGTTATAGGAAGAAGGGATAAAAGAAATGCATTATGAATAAGAATGTTGCTTTTGGAATATAGTAAAACATTGAATATGAGGGTTCAGTCATCAGACATACATATCTTATGCTTCCTTCATTATCTACTACATTCCAGCATGAAAACTTTTCCAGTTCTGCTAGAGAAGATATATGTATTTCTGACAAAATCATGCTAATTTTGAGTTAACTTTGGTTAGTATATATGTTCTGATCATAATGACCAAACAGGTCATGGCACTGAGTTTTATAAGTGTGGCTTTGACTTACCCGTTTGAGGAAAAAAAAATTTAAGGTCTCAAATATCATTCAACAACTTTACGTACTTATAACTGAATTGTGCTATAAATTCAGCAAGAAAAAAAGTATTTTGCTATTAATGAAGAAGATTCCTTTTGAGGTTAATAAATATTCTGTTTAGATGGTGAATGCCATGTTTAACTTCCCATGTTGTGTTAATGAATAGATGATTGTTGTTTTATAAGATTTGCTGATGTATTGTAGTATGAATGACTTATTTAACGTACAGTATGATGATTTGGAGATTAAAGGAATCAGCTAAAATATCTTTAACCACCATAGTTTAGCCACACCCATGCCCTGTAGATATTGTTAACTTAAGCAATACCATGCCTAACTTTCAAACCTTGTTAAAATGTCACATAAATGCACAAAATTATAGTAGTTGCTTGAATGAATGGTTTTTTTAATTGTTTTCTTTTATAAAAGAACTAGTACAAAATGGTGCAAAACGGATGGTCAAAATCCCTTCCATCTCATTAATTTTTGTATATTTCCTCCCTTTAGACCAATTTATACGTTTTTTGTCATTGTTTCTTTGAAAAATATATAATCCCAAAGCACTAGCTGCCTCAATATGACTTCAAATTCGGACTCGGCCCTTAATTAATTATGTGATGTGCTTCTTCATTTAATCCTGTATATCTTTTTATTATTATTATTATTATTATTTATCTTTATGGTACATTGAAGGGTCTGAACGCATAACTGTCCATTTCTCCACCCCTTCCTTACCACCTGGGCAAACTCCAAGTGGCTTTATATGGATCCGTTTTTAATTATATAGATGAATTTCTTTTTTAACATTCTTTGCTTATATTCTAGTTGCAAGGACCTGACATCGAAAGATAAGGAATAAAATTGATCATAATTGTTGGGGAGGAATGCTATAAAGGAATCAATGGCACTTGAGTAGTTGTGCGAGAGGATAGTGTTTGACTTTCTTTGATGTTCCACTCATGATCTTTGTAATGGGGTGGCTCTTTTGGATATCCAGAGAGATTGGACTGCTTGGTTGCTATGTCTTTCTTTTTTGTTTCCTCTGTCTCTCTTTCTTTAGAGGATATCTCATCCTCCTCCCTTGTCTTGCTAATAAAATTTCTTTTCTGTTGGAAAATAAATTTGACCACAATTTTTTGCACGTCAGTCATGCTATTTTACATTCTATGATCCTCTAAGTGCTTCATATATCTTTGGTTGACATTTTAGTTTAATTTTTGCCTCCCACCCGTTTTAAATTCATTGATTGCAATACCTTGTTAAAACTTTTAACTTTTTTTGGCCCTATGTTGTGAGAATGATTTTAATTGTTCTATGATCTTTTTCTTAAGGAAGGTCTCATCAAAGAGGGATGTTGTCAAAGCTCTCATTCAACAAGGGTTTTCCAATGATGTTGCGCAGGTATATGACAAACATTATTTATCAATATTGATTACTGTTTTGTTCCTCCTTTGTCTGTTACTTGGCTACACCTACTGCTATGGCATGTTCTTGCTAGAATGCAGCTGCTTAAAAAATTATAAGATAATGTCACATATGAGTAAAGACGTAATATTAATTGCATTTTAATCAAGCTACTCAGGAACCATTATGAGTTGAGGAAACTATGTTCAAGTTCAGCTAATGTTGAACTATTCTAGCCTGCCTATTCACTTGGATCACATCAATTATCAATTCAAAGTGACCTCAAATTATCTTTTATTGGTTAGACCTTTAGTGTACTCTAGCAGCCTATTTCTTTTCCATTTTAAATCAATGCATCCCTTCTCACTCTAATACAGATCTTTATATAAATGGAAGTGGGATCTGGTGGAAATCTGTTTCTTGATGGGTAGTTCGGACAAGAACTTGATAGGGGGATGCTGTTACTTGACATGTTTGAATACAGATACAACTAACTCGAGGAAGAATGATTAAATGGGCTTATGTTAAAAATATGGTTACTTTTAGTTCATTTTGTTCAAATTCTGTAGTTAGCAGTTTACCATTGGATAACTATGGATTAATAATGATTTTACTTGATGAGAAATGGATGGTGTAAGTGGGATAAAACGCCCTTCAGTCCCCATGGTATTCATAAGAATATGGGGCACCAAAAAATAAGAGAATAGTAAGAACTAAGCTGAATACAACTGAAGAGTGGGCGCTTATCAGTAAGATTTCTGAGCTATTCCTAACTTTCACCTTTATGATTTGGAAATATAAATAATATATACAAGTATGAACTAAACTTAGGAAATTATAGATATTCTATTTGTGGTGTAACAGAAAAAAAATAGTAGAGAATCATAATTCATAAATGAATTTTCATAATGACTGTAAGACTGAATCAATTATAAAAAATCATATCCTTAGACCAATTTCTGTTTGTTTTTCTGAATTGACATAATTACATTCAAGTCTCTGTTGAGAAGGTCTTTGTATATATGTTATTTTCTTTTGATGCCTGATTGAATATTATATTGTACATAGCTTTTTGCATTTATTAACCAAGAAATCATGAGAACGTCAAAATTCACATAGAAGACGAAGAGAAAGATGTTAATGTTCACCTGATAATATTTTTTATTTTTCTCAATTTCTGATATTTATTATTTTTCATGCAGTGGGTAGTGACTAACCTACAGTCAACCAGTTCATTTGGTTCACGATCATCAAGCTTTTCATGGGTGTTTGACCTGAAGGGGATTGCTGAAATGTATCAATCATATGAAGAAACAAATTTGTGGTATTATGAGCTATGATAATAGCTGTAATTTACGTAACTTTTATAACCTTGACCTGAAGAGAATAAAATAATCCATTTTTTAAAAATTTTATTTATGAAGCCAATAAATTGATTTATAATTATTTTTTTCTCACAGGAAAATTGTTGAGGATGTGCCGCGTGGTGTGCATGTGAACTTTTTGAAAGCAGAAAGAAGCTTACATAGGTGGGCTCTTGAAGATCTTCAGCGAATCCATGCTGCTGAGGAGCTGGCTGCTGAGGAAGGCGGTGGAGTTGAAATGCATGTCCTTGAAGATGCTGGTCATTGGGTATGTTTTATATATGGTTAAGTTTTTCGCTTGGAGTATGCTCTTCTTCGCATGTCTTTTGCTATGTTTTCCTATGGTTGTGATTGTGATTGTACTTGTTCATGGGCTGAGTCAGTTCTGGTTTTGGGCCATAGCCTAATTATCTTTTAGGCTTTAGGTCCAGGCTGAATGCCAGCTTAGCCCCATTATTAGATGTTGGGAAATAGCATTCCATAAATAGAGCTCATGCTTAACCCATTGTTTATTTGCATGTAAATATAATTTTGTTCAACTTGATAATAATAGCAAATGTTGGGTGAAAAAAGGAATTTATAGAGAACAAATGGAAAAAAAAAAACATCATTAAAGGGAATATAAAGAATGAGAACAAATAAATGAATATAACGTAAACTTTTAGAGGGTAAATAAATTTCTAAAATTGGCTAGCTCAGGAAATGCCCTAGCCAAAGTCCAGTTTTGCCCTGAAATTTTTAGAATACCTAATCAAACGATATGGGGTATTTAGTGGGAATTGGACAATGGGGATTGGCTCAGTTGGTTATATATAACTGTTTGGAGGCAACAAGCAAACTTTAGAAGAAGTTGGCTGGGCTATCAGAAATGAACAAGGAGTGAGGGCAGCGGGAGAGAGGTAGAATTTGGATATTCATGTGGGAGATTCTAGCGCCTCAGTTACTAGGAATGTATGCTTGTCTTCTGTTGCTTTTTTTTGTTTTGAACCATTTTTGGGTTCGATTTTTGCTGAAATTCAAAGGCAACACTGAGTTACTAACAAAGTTGTATAACTCTCTGCTTCGACTTTGATTTTAAGCCCATTGAACCACAAGTTAGGCCTTGGACTAAGCCCACTTAATTGAGCTAGGTATACCCATGGGTCAACCTAGCTTATGAACAACTCTAGTCCTTATGTCAAATGATGCTTGCCAATATTGTCAGTAGACACACAGCATAACGCGGCTGCCAGATGCCAATATGCGGGCTGCATGATTAAGATGAAACCTGAAGAGTGAGGCAGTGACTTGATGTGCCTTCTTTAGTCCTTTTGGCTCCCTGACAGGTTTGTTGGTATACCTAGCTCATTCATGTCTATTTTGGAGACAAATATCCTCCCTCTAGGACAATAAAAATAAAATTGGTAAGGAAATATCTTAAGAAACAATCAGCTGCAATTTATTTTGAAATGGCATAAAGTAAATTAGCACTAGATTGGAATTGGTGTGGGTGTGGAAGACTTGTTAATTTGAAAATATAGAGTAAATTATATTGAAATGGAAAAGATATATCTTAAGGAACAATCAGCTGCAATTTATATTGAAATGGCATAAAGTAAGATTGGAATTGGTGTGTATGTGGAAGACTTATTAATTTGAGCCTTGTGCGACATTTTGATTAATGAGTGGGTGGCTTGCTCATGATATTTAATGAGAACGGGAGCATAGGATGTTTAGAGCATCAGGTATTATTTGCCATGGCATACCTCAACTTTTACATAGTTTTTGTGCTTTATTAGTAATTTTTTTAATCATTTTATTGCCAAGCATTTTACTGGGTCTATTATTATATTATTATTATCATGCATCGAGTACAGATAGGCTCTTTTCTGAGTTTTCTTCAGTAAGATTTATGTTCTAGCATACTTGCTGACTTTGCCCATTCATCAGGTACACGCAGATAACCCAGATGGACTCTTCAGGATACTTTCATCCTCGTTCCAGGGTGTCAAGACCTGAGTTTATATTTACTTCCCATTTAGTACGGTTGTTCTTGTTATTGGGCTTCTTGGGGTGGATCCACAATCTCATATAATTTTATTTCTTTTCCCCCACAATTTTTCTGCTTAATTTATCCCCATTCATTATTTCTGTATGTAATATATATGTTGAACATCCTCATTTGACTGTTACTCTATGGAAACTTTACCCTCCGCTGCTAGTAAAAAAATTGTTAGATCATAGTTAGAAAAAATACAAAGTAGAAAGGTGTATGGTTACACTATTATATTAGTATAGAGTATATTCTAAAATTTGAAAGCATGTATTTTGTTGTCATTTCTTCATTCTTTTATTTTATATGATCTCTACTCTTTAATTTTATAAAGACATTTTCTCTCTTATTTTTTTTTAATGTTTTTCAATTTGCATTTTATATTCACATTTATTTGTAACATTAATTTAATTTCCTTACTTTTAGGTTAGATAGTGTCTTATGCATTATAATTATTCTTATCGTCAGATTATTAATACGATATATATACTTCAAATCAGTTTATAGTTTACAAAAGTTAGTCTGAGATAAATTATATGAAATATGACATTTAAAATTATGCTGTTTTATGTATATTCTTTAATGTGGTGTTGTGCACATAGTTATTGTGATATTCATCATGGTGCCATTCATTTATTTAATTTAAATGTAATATAATATGTATATACATTAGAATGTGTACAAAAAATATTATATATTATAATTAACAATCTTGTGAAAAACTTTTTGTCTCCGCCAGTGTCCAGGAGGATGCCTTGTCACTATCATTGCTTCAGGTGGGCATATTTCCTTTGGTCCTTAACAATCCAAAATATTGGCGAAGGCATTTTGGTACGCGCTCCTATTTCCTATTACAAATTTTTATATTTATAATAAAAAGATATTTATTATAATAGTTTATTTCACTCAAGAGTTGCTCGCCGAATTTGTTAATTTGGAATCACAAGATGTGAAGATGCCACAAATGATGAATGGACTTCTTATCTTTATAACTATATTTTTGTTCATTATAATGATTGATTGATGAATAAAAACTTTCAATTGTATTTTTTTAGTGGTATTTTCACTTATTTTCCTATACTTCTTTTGAAAATGGAAATTTAGGAAAGTAAGTTTTTATTATATATATAAAAAGAACATATTTTATTTAGTTTCTTCATTTCCATTATAACTAATCATTTCAATTTTCTATTAACAGCTTTAATTATAACCTCATCTCAATTTATTGGCCTGAGCAAGATTTGACTTATTTGATTTGAAATTATGATATCAATTAAATGAACAATTTATAAAAATAAATATTTCTAGGATATTCGATATATTTTGTAGTTACTTACAGTATTAATTTCCAATTCTTAGTCATGGAAATTCGTGGGCAACACAAATTAATATTTAAGGATATATTTTACCTCTCTCTTACCATCTCAAAATTGCACATTCCGAGACAAGAAGTAATATTAAACTCTTTTCGAATGGAAGCCCGAAGCAACTTGAAAGGCGGGACATGGTTTCTCTATAATTGAGAGACAAGTGCAATTTTTTTTTTTTCCATATATAATTTTAATTAAAATTACAAAAAAAAAAAAAAAAGAAACAAAAAGATGAGGGACCTATCCATTGAGTATATGAGAAGTACACTTGCATAGATTGTGCTTGGCCATTGTGTTTTGGTTGTCATCATAAACTTATTTTTTAATGCTTATTATCTCTACGTTTTCTGACATTCAATAAGGTGGCATCGTATTTTACTCTTTTACATGAAATTCAAGACACCGTGCCAACTTGGGTTGATCACAAACCCGAGCAACCTGGCCTGGTGGTAATATATTATATATAATTATTTAAAATTATTTTTTTAAATTTAAATTAATCACAAAACCTTAAATCCATAATATTAGAATATCACTCTCGCCTCTCGTTGCCTTTTGTTATTCCGTTTGCCAGTGCCCAACCCTTCACCATGCAGCCTTGCGACGTCTAGACCTCTTCCATGAACTAACTCCTCTGTATCTCGCCATACTCGAACAGGCTGTCAGCTATTGTGCCGTTAGTCGTCTGTCTTCTTCGATCTCTCCATCAATCTCTCTCGCTAGTGGCCACTTCTAAGTTAGTTCACCACCCTTCATTCTCCTTATTCATTGGTTGATGAGCATTTTATTGATGAGCATTGGAGACTGCAAAAGTAAATCCATAACTTCAGTCCTATTAAAAGTCATAGAGGTGACACTTATAAGATAGGCAATTGAGAATTGTTTAATAGGATGGGTGATTGAAAGTATTAATTTTGACTTTAGATGACACAAACCCTAATGACACAATTGTGACTTATTTGAAAAAACAACTAAGAAGTTGGCGAGTTAGTTTGTATTGGAGATTTCTTACATATGGGTTAATTTATAAGAGTTCGTAGATTATAAGAATTTGCTTCTTATAATTCAAATATTTGGTTAGAAAACTTTCGACCCATTGCTATCAAATCCTAAATCTGTCATTGAATAACATGTTATATGTAAGGTTAAATCAAAGCACAAATGGAGGCTAACATGAGGACTATTCAAAACATCATGGATAAACACAAACTCATGCGAGTATATTTCCAACTTTTAAGCCATTTCTCTCTCTCTCTCTCTCTCTCTCTCTCTCTCTCTCTCTCTCTCTCTCTCCCCCACGGGTATCTCTATAGCTGTTTGAGCTTTCATTCATAAGAAAATTTAATATTTGTAATTGTCTCGGACAAAATTTAATATCGCTATCATTGGGAGATTTTGTAGGAACTAGTGGTTTTTGAGCGTAAATGGTAGAGATAGGTTATGAATAATGGACTATTGACTATGAGAAGTTAACTAAGAAATAAAAAATTGAATACTCGACATGAAGGATCAGTTGCTGACTATTTGTTAAGTCCCTAATTGTATTATGTTTTTATTTGTTTTTAATAAGGACTTACTTGAGGATAGGATGTGGAGATCTATTAGTGAGTCCCATTTTGATTTGTGAGGCTTGAGCTCTTTTTATTTTGTGCATGATTTCCTATTTTTGTACTTTCCAATTTCCACACTATTTTTGCCCGCAACTGTTGTTTCAGTGTATTAGCCATAAGTTTGGGATCCATGTCAGATTTCAATGAATGACTCCTCATTGAAAATATTTTGAGAAGATCTACAACTTACTTTGCGAGATATAGACATTTTCATATTCAAATGTTTGCAGTTCCAAAAGTTGCACTGAAATTAGTTGTTCATAAGCTTTAAGATGAATACTATCTTATCTTTGTCCTGTGGCTTTTTCTAACCTCCATGATGTTTGTAAAACTTTCCAGTATCCTTGAATGATCCTTTTTCATACATTTGTTCATCAATAATCTTCTTGTGTATGCAGTTCATTTAAAGCTCATATACAAGTAATTTAAAATTAGATTTCAGACAAAGTAGCTACCAAATATTCTAAATCATAAAATACATTAAATAAACATGCTTTCACCATTAAATTAAGAGAATTAATCCAAAATATATCATAAGTCCCCAGTAAAAACATATTAATATATAATATTTTTGGGGACTTATTAGTCAATAATGTAAAAGAAAAAATCCTTCCATTCTTTCTTGAAACGTAAGACAAAATGAAAATAGGAAACTCCAAAAAAACAGAGGAAAGATTGGAAGTAATTAGTAAAAAAATCAATAACTGAAAAATAAAAGGAAAAGAAAATGGAAAATATTCCTTTCATTCTTTCTTGAAAAGTAAGGCATGCAGGAAAGAGGAAAATCCCAAAAAAAAAATTGGAAAAAAATTAATTGGTGATTTGTCAACCCTTATGTAGAAAACCCTAGTTTTTGACAATAAAAGAAGAATGGAGGAACCCAAGGGGAGGAGAAGAAAGTTCATTTGGCATGTTAGCTAAAGGTAATTTGATTCTCTTTTCCCCATTATCTCATGCTTAGTAAACTAGGAAGGTTACATCATTGAAAAACATTCTTAGTTCCAAAAGTGATATTGTTCTTTCTATTTTGGATAAGCCAAATCATAGGATTGAAAGAGTGCAAAAGTCCTTTAAATTGATTTTTTTTAAACCATGCATAGGAAAGTAATTTTGTTGATGTATGTTTTATTATGTATCTAACCTGACTCTTCTTTTTGATTGACATTACTATTGCTGGTTTCATAAACTTAATTATGAGGATGACGTTTTGGTTTCATAATTCATGACTAGCCATTTGGTGAGAAAGAAAGGTAAGAATCTCTAGGCCTCGTGTTCCCTATTGCACTGTCATAACTTGCTTCTTTTGGCATTTATTAATTGATTGATTCTTATACTATCATTTTGTGATCCATTGTTTGAGATCATGTTAAGGAATGTAAAGGAATCTTTTGAGTACCTAGCGCATGATAATAATATGTGTGAGATGCTAATGCTGAGGATTACAAAGTTTCTCCGAAGAAAAACATTGCCGAAGCCAAGATATAATGTCTACCTCTTGAAAGTGGTTAATTCGAATACCCAAACGCAAGACAAACCAAATAGCCCTAGCAAAGGAGCAAGTAAGAAATAGATGGTTCAAAGTCTCAGTGTGCTCTAGAAACAAAAGGCAGGTTGAATTAACGTTCAGCTTGCGTTAGGCAAGAATATCACCAGTGGGCAAGGCTTTATTAACTAATTTCCATAAAAAGGAAATTACCCTAAGAGGCAGCTGTAGCTTCTATAATTCTTTCTAGTCAGTGAAATCAAAGTTGGCTGTCATCATGTTTACTACAATTAAGATTCTATAATTATCATTAACTTTATACATGCTAAAGCTATTTCATGACCAGATTAATTCAAGAAAAAGGACAAGCTCTTAATGCACACGTTTCCTCAGGGAAAATACTTGATAATAGCTACAAATTCTATGATCCAGAATGAAAGTTGATGAGGTTAGAAACTTTAAAGTCAGGAAGAATTTGCAAAGTATGAGAAGGCCACCAATAAGGGCTATTTATAGGGATTCATTGACCATTGTCAACTTGCCATTGAAGTTAATTTGAGATAAGATCATGGGGATTGAATATTCATTTCCATATCTAAGATGAGCTTGATCATTTGATAATGACCCTTGGTTGGGAGGAGGAAATATACCTACTTCGTCATGGCATCAGAAGTTTGGCAAGTCCCTAATTACCTTTAAGTTTGTATATATTTTACTAGGGTTTATTATTCATTTTGGATAAAACTCCTACGAAAATAATGACCAACTGATGTTATTTTTAATGCATCTTATGCAATGTATCATTAGGTTGCCTCCCTGCAATAAGTCTAAGTGATTATTGCATCGCTTTGGTATAACTGCAAGGAAATTGCTTAGATATGGGAAATGGAGAATTTAGAGTGAGGGAAAGGACTTCTACAAATGCATTGTATTCTCAATGATTTTCTAGAACTCAAAGCACCTTAACCTTAGTTTTCTTTAAATGATTGGATTTAACCTCTATGTAGGTTGTGTTTGATAGTTCAACTCTAAATCTTAATGCATTTTAGGAAAATTTTCATTTAAATAATTTGGGTTCAATCTTTTAGTGGATTTGGATTTACAATTAGAATAATCACTAGGTTTAAACTTATTTTTTTAGTGAATTAAATTATCTAGAAATGAATTAAATTATGTTGGTGCAAGATTAATAATAAACTTGATAAATTATCTTGAATCTTTGTCTTTTTATTTAGGGCCCTTAGAGTTTTAGCGTAGCTTAGATGTTTAGTTTATAATTTAATACTTACATCAATTAACTAAATTTATTTGAACCACAAGTGTATGTAATGAGTCTATTATTATCATCCTCAATAATCATTTCCCTTTCACTATATATATTGTAATAATTATATGCCTAACTTGTATTATCCAGAAGATGGTTTGTGAATGGAGTATGGGGTGGGAAGAATTGAGCATCTTGACCTTTGATTTTATTTTTAAAAGCTAATGAAGTAGATGGCTTAGAATAGTTCCCAAACCTTCTGACCACTTTTCAAACCACATTAAATTGGATGGTTTGGAGATAGTTTAGGTTATAGAATTTTTTTTATTTTTATTCTTAACCATATTCACTAGTTTGGAGGTAGTCCCTCTTCTAATTTTTTTTAACGTTCAACGTAAGATTATGATTCTACATTTAATATGACAGTACATAAAATTAAGATGATGTTAAACTAGCAAGAGATTGTGATTTTAATTACAATAAAAATAATTAAGTAAATTTTTTATTTCTGAAAAAACGCATATTACGTAGAAAAAATATGTTATTGAAATAATATAAATTGAAGAAGAATTACTTATAACTTTATAAATAAAAAGGTACTAAATATAATTTAGTCAAACTAAATATATAGAAGATAATGAATATATCTTCCAGAAAGTTATGTTAATAAAATTAATTGTGTTAAAATGTATTCATTGGATTAGGACATGGTCATGATGGTTTGTAGAAGAAAGCAGGGCAAACTCCCAAGTACACGTTGGTTTTGTCTTTTGTGTATTCCAAATTCATGGATCTTGACACATTACTCCAATGCCAAAAGTTTGCTTAAAATATCTTTTTTATCCTTCATTTATTGTAAATTATTATTTGATTCCTTATTTATTATAATATTTAAGATAATTTTTTATTTATTAAAAAATATTATATTTAATTCTTATTTTTTTAAAAATAACTATATTTAGTTTTTTCATTTAAATTTTAAACCTAAAACTGAGAGATTAAATTTGATATTTTTAAAAGAAGAGAATTAAGTGTAACATTTTGCATTGAGTGAATGATTATTTTAAATATTATAATAGATGAAGGACTAAAATGATAGTTTTACAATAATTGGGGGAAAAAATAGTTTATTCCCATGTCCTCAAATTTCAAGCCACTTGTATCTCACGAGCACAAGGTTAAATCCACCGTCCAAAATTAATGTCCTCTCCGTCCAATTTATTAGAATTTGTGGAAGCTAAATTCATTTTTTTTATAAGAAAATGCTATATTAATTTTTAAATTATATCAGTTTACTTACTACAAAACAATTTGAAATTTTATAATTTAGAATTATAATTTATGCATTCAATTACGTATTAATTGTAGGCGATCTAATTATATTTCTGTGCTTCTTTATATGATAATTTTTATTATTTATATTAAACCATTTTGCTACTATCAATATATCGGCATCTTTTTATGTTGGATAATAAAATATTTTTAAGAATGAATTTAAGGGGCACGAGAAAAAGCCCCCTCTGATATATATATATATATATATATATATATATATATATATATATATTTGAATCTTTATATGTTATTTTACCTAATACTGATTTTGTGTCTTATAAATTGATAATAATTAACTTTCTATCGTTTAAACTTTAAATCAGAAAATATTTGTACCTTAAAGTTGAATTATAATTCTGATTTTATTTTGGATGAGAGGAGAAGTAATAACAAAAATTAAATTAATTAAATTTCATGTGACTTAAAAAATTCGGAATACACTAACAAAAGGAACGACTTTGAAACAAAAACAACACGATAAAAAGTAAGCCAAAGAGTATTTTAGGATAAAAAGTAATTCTCTTAACTATATAATTTATTTACAATAATTTAGTCTGTCGAATTTGGATAATTAATATGATCAGGTATACTTGTGGAAAGAGTGAACTGACATGTGTTATATTTGTTAACATTGACCTTTGAATATTTTGACTTTGTTTCCATGGTCAACCCTTCAACCTTCCACTCTCGGGAATGGGCATGTTTGACTACCATATTCTTCAACCTTTTCTTTTTCTTCAGCAACGCCCAAATCTCAATCTTCCATCTCTCTCACACTACTCACCACACACACTTGCTTTCAAATCAATTCTTGCTTTAGAATTGGTTGGAATTTATAAAGAGTCTTTTGTAGCTTCAACTCAGAAGAAGGATCCATGAGTTGTGGACCATGTACAACAATGGAGGAGATCAAGTTCAGGGTGGTCTGCCGTCGAAAATGGGGCAAGCGGTGTCAGAGATTTGCGTGCTGGGGTCGCTGACCGCCTGTGGTTGGGCACATACGCATCGCCGGAGCTGTTGCCGGCGCCGTGGCACACGACAAAGCTCTCTATTGCCTAAAAAGACCATTTTCCATTGAGAAGCTCTACTTTCCAGCCATGTTGCCTTCTTACTGCGTCCAGCAACATCGCAACATGTCGCCACGGTCTGTACAGAAGGCAGCGTCGGATGTCAGCATGGCTGTCGATGCACAGAGGAATATTGCTGGGAAGCCATTGACGACGCTGACAAATGAGGAAGCTTATGAGAAGGAAAAGGTCCCAGTGAGTATTGACCTTGAAGAATTGTCTTCAGAATTGAAGGATTCAAATATGAATTTCAATCTGGAGCAAAATAATCAGAATAATGATTGGTTTTGGTGGGAAGACAAGGGATTGAACATTTCCATAGAGGATTATTTATCTTAATAAAGATTAAATAATTATTTTAGTCATTCAAACATTGATTTAGTATCAATTTGATCCTTATAAATTTATAATGTCAAAATAATTTTTAAAATATTAAATATTAATCAATTGTAATCCCATATGACTAGCTTTATGAGAGACTACTTTTAAATAATATTAAATTTTTTTAAGACTCTAAATTTATAACAACTAAATTGATATTGAAACAAAGATTGAGAGACCAAAATAGTACTTTCCTCTATTTATAAGTTTAGGTGTTAAAGATTGAAGCTGTAAGATAGTATTCTCTTATGCTAATTGTGTCCAGTTTGTATAGCTAGTATTGTTGCGCCAACTACACGTGGGGCTTATACTTCAAAGGTTCTAGACACTAGGAAACACATAGATAAATTTAGTTGGATTTAAATACATTTAAGAAAAGATAAATATTAAATAATTGCACCACTTATAAGAAAATAGATAGAGATGGCAAAAGGTTACAGTATTTGAAGATTTTCGTAAAAACTATCCCATTTGGGGACCTGTAGTTAGAGTTTTTTCCCATGTGGATGGGGATGAGAAAAAATCTCTTTGATGGTAATTTGAAGATGGAGACGAGGATCATACTTCTGCCTGTTGGGTTCCCGTTCTTGACAATTTGACCAAAATATTTTAATATATATATATATATATATATTTGTGTGTGCATGTATATATATATTACTAGTAGTAATTTTATTACATCTTCAAGTTTAACAAATGAAAATTTTTTTGTGAAGATAAAAAATTGGAAGTGTAACTATTTCTAATATGTAAAAAAATTAAAAGACAAAATGATTGAATTCAGAAATTGGCTGAGTTGTAATCGAATTCGATTAGCACCAGACATTTTCAGACATTTTCTAATAATTAAAGGTTGGTTTTGGATAATTGAATGAATCTAATGATTTATAATATATTATTTTTTAAAAAAATTATGATAATTCACAAAGATATATTTATATCATAGATTTTTCTTTGCAAGATAATATTCTACTTATGAGGAAAAAAATAAACAACTTAAAATTTATAATCTATTTTTCATATTTTACAGTTTATTTTAATTCTATAGATTACAAACTATTAGAAGGTATTTATTATTTTTCTCTAGAATGGAATATCATTTTGTAAAAAAAAAAATATAATATATATATATATAGCGGTTGCCAAAAAAATTATATATTATGAAATTAATTGAATGAAAAATTTATAAAAATAAATGTTTATGGGATATTCAACATATTTTATAGTTATGTAATCCTTGCTGAATTAATTTCCAATTTGTCATTGAAATTCATGGACAATAGAAATTAATATTTAAAGATATATATTATCTTCCCTTTTTCCTTTTAAACAAATTAAAATGATTGAAATCCTATTTGGAATTATATAATACAATAAATTGGGGCTACTTTATCATATGATAAAAGAATCTTTTAATTAATCCAGCAAATTGGCTCCCTCGTAATCGAAATTGATTACCTCCGGACTTTTTATACTATTTTTGGATGAATCTAATGATTTAAAATATATTATACTATTTCTCAACTCAATAATAATAAAATAATTATCTTTTTATAAAAAATTATGACAATACACAATAATATATTTATATTTTAGATTTTTTTTCCAAAATTATATTCAATTTAAGAGAAAAAATAAAAAATTTAAAGTAGTTTATGTTGTATTTCTCATATTTTATAATTTATTTATTTTTGGATATAATATAAACTATTAGAAGGTCTTTACTATCTTTTCTCAAGAATGGGATACCATTTAGAATGAAAATTATAAAAAATATAAATTTAGAAGGTCTTTATTTTCTTTAATTTTTTTAAGTTGAAGTAAAATTTTTATTGATGAAAACAAAACAATTTTGTCAAAAAAAAAAATTATGCGAAAAATATTTTCAATAAAATAAACACAGTAACAAAACAACTGAAGACCGATATAAAAAGTTAGGTATAACTTATTATTGAACCATTAAAAATTCAAAAATATTTTACATTTTAAAAATTTTCTTAATCCAATAGCAACAATTTAAGTAAAAGTAGTTGAAAAATGCTGACAAATGAATTAACTGCAACTCTGAATATATAAAAAGTTAATTGAAAATGACAACCAAAAGGAAGAAGTCATATGGAAATTATACGTAGTTAAAATATTTATTTATCATTTATTTACAATAATGGAAAAAATTGATAAACACTCGCATTATATAATCAACGTTTATCATTCATTATTATTTATGTATTTATTATATTTACTTTTACCCACAAAGTAGACAATTTGAAAAAATATTAGCTGGCACAAATACACTTATATAGAGTTGATTAAGTGTGTTAGTCATAATCAAATTATGCCTCTAATATCTTCCACTATTTTCTTTAAATGATTTAATTAGGAATAAGACACCCAATCAACCGTAACATAATTGTATCAATATTTAGCCAATATTTTCTGTAAAACTTTTGCTCCATTTCTAATCTTATTACTTATTTTTCCAACACGTCATCCACGAGTTGAGCCAGAGTGATTTATGTTATAGGATCAAGAATGGATCTCGTATTTGCTAGGGGATCTCGAAATGATTTCCAATTGATTTTCAGTTTTAATTTTTCTCTCACTAACTAGTCCATCCTTAATAATTTAAATATTAGAATATTTAGTCCAAATTTAGTAATGATTGAGAGACTAAGTATATTAATTCTCATATTAGGGAGGGATTAAATTGAAAATTAATCAATAAATGAGAGACCAATTTAAGGATGAAAATCAACCAATGTCCAAATAAACTAAAAAATGAAGATCAAAATGACGTTTTAAACTATTGAAATTTGTTATTATTCTTACATAACATTGACCTTTCAATATTTTGACTTGGTTTTCATGTCTAACCCCCTAGCCTTCCACTCTTCAAAATAGGCATGGCCCCAAGCTTTGGGATTTACATTCTCTACATTGGAGAATCTAAATACAATGCATTTGAGTGAATCTGGACAAATAACTTTTTAATCCAATGGTTCACAACTTAATAAATATTAAAAAAAATTAAACATTTTCTAACCGTTCATTTAAATCTAAATTATTAAATTTTCTTTCATATGTGCAAATTCTAACAAGGTCACTTGCATTTAGAAGTCCAAATGAAGTTGCCTTACCTCTATGACTTGTATTCCTCAACCTTTTCAAAACCCACTCCCTCACTTGCCCTGTTCTACGAAACCCCAATCTACCATCTTCATCTCTCAAAGTAATCACTACTAGAGAAAAATAAAATAGAGATGGAAAGAATTCATGTCTAAATTCAATAAATTTTGTGTCTAAATTAGTTTGAGAAAAAATTTGACACATATTTAGTTTTGTATATACAACTTGGTCTTTAAATGATCAGACATAGAAGTAAATATTCTGTCTCATAATTGACATGAGAAAAAGTCTTATCAAATGATAAAAGTTCTGTTACAAAACAAAAACCAAAGTTGTCTCCATTATTAAAATTTGAATGACAGTGATGGAATAGTTGGTCCTCGAAGTAGTGTCTAAAATTTAGATGATGATTTTCATTTGTCTCTGATAATTAGTTAAAAGAAATTATTCCATATTAGATTTCATGTCAAAATTATAGATACAAAATTCCATACGTGGCAAAATGGGGACTAAATTGTTTTCATTTGGTGTCTGATTCAGTGACTAAAATAATGATGAAGAATTATTACGTCTCATATTTCTTTCTATCTTTCCATATTTGATTCCATATCTAAATCTCTAATACTCAATCATTTTGTCTAAGATGGAGAATTGAAATGTTTTCTGTTAGTATCTAATTCTGTGTCTAAATTGTAATTTGTATACCTAGCCTACTAGTCCATTTTCACTTTTATCTTATTCGCATTTCAATTCTATAAACAAATATTAATGGTGATAGAACTTGAAATATCTATCCATATCACTTAATCAAGTAATGCAATACAAGTTAGTATTAATCTATTAAAGTCTTATCCATAGGACAACAATGCAAAAGTTAAGAAGTGTTATTAATAGAATAATACTAGTGTCAATACTAATTTAATAAAAGAAATAATTTGTCCATCTCTAATAAGCTTCCTCATTCTCTAAGTGCTCATTTCCTTCATGTGCTTGTTGTGTTGTAAGTGACACCCACATCTAAACACTAGCCCTTAAGACCCCAACCTTCTGCTCTAACAAATTCAATCTTTTGCATTATCATTGACACGGATTGAATCTGTATCTGATACTTTAATTGCAATTACCTTATATAATTCATGTATTGACACAAAATTAGATAGTACTAAATTTGAGATGGACCTATTTCATTTCTAGTTTCGTCTCAATCACAAACAATACTTTATTACATGTATCACATCTAGATATGTGTCTAATTCCATCTTTATTTGTTATGACTGAAATTTCATGTTAAATTTCTGTCTTTATTTCACATTTTTTTAGTAATGTCTAAACATGGAGACCTGTTTTCGTATTTATCTTGCCTTCTGGAATTTGAGCAAAGAAAATGTGATCCTCCACTAAGAAATAGAAATATGAGTTGTGGAATGCACAAAAATATATGGTCATAGGAACACCTGTGGTTGGGCAAATATGCTTACCCGAAGGCCGCTGCTGTAGCTCATCGGCAAGCACCAATATACCTAAATAGGAGGTCTATATATATCGGACACATTCGATTTGATATGTGATATAATTCACTTGCATATGCATTAGAAATTTCATCTTTTATGAGACACATTTACAAATGTATTGAAATAGTATCAAAACAATACTAAAATATTTTTGTTTATTTTTTTTATTAACTATGATATTATTTTATTATTTGACCTCTTGTTTTATGATTTGTTTCTCCCATCTTTCACTACATTCTCAAGTTTTCCAATTTATGGTCTTTACATACTTTCTTTTATTATGAAGTCTGTTATTGTCTTCTTTTATTACATACATATTTGGCTAAATAAAGTTTGAATTCCAATTTGAATCAAAATTACCAAAAGAACAAGGATAAGTATGAAGCATGGATCTTATGTAGTACTGCAGATTTTGCAACATTATTGTAGATCATTGGATCTTGATCCAGTGGTCCACATTTAACACCTCTCTTTGATGCTAAGGAAACTCAGTATGTGGTGATTAGACAAGTATTATATTAGGCGCATAGTTGTTAAAATCGCGAGTCAACTCGTTAAACTCGTCAATTCTATGTTTTTAGGTGACGAAATCGATTTAACTCGGTCGTAGAATTAGAATCGGAATAGACTCGGTGTAGACTCAGTCAAACTCGTATATAATTGGTCAAACTCGGGTAGACTTGCTGAGTTTGACCAAAGTCAACTATTTTTTTTTTTTTTTTAGTTTTTAGCCCAAATATGAAAAATCTAACATTCTAATCAATTTTTTTTAAAAAAAATTAACTGACTTTAAGCTCAACTCAATTCTTTCAACCATTAAACATAAAAAAAAAATTATATTGCAAGTATAATTACATTATTATGACTTTAATACATTCTACTTGCAATCCATAGCAAATAACATATTACATTTGATTAAATAGTTAACTCTACTTTCAAATTTTTTTAATTGCATAGCTTAAAATACATTATATATATATATATATATATAAAATATTTACTCTAACTTGTTTACATTATTATTACTATTAAAATTACTATTATTTTAAATTTTAATTACTTTGAATTTCTATATTAGTAAGTATTATAATGGCAAAGCTTGCCTTTAATTTTTTTTTTAATAAATTAAATCTCAACGCTTTTCAAAAACTTTTAAACTCAATCTTTACCTAATTAATTATAATTAAAAGTTATATGATTCAAGTATATTTCTTAATAATTTTTTTATCATTTCCTAGTTCTATAATTTGGGTAATTATAATAAAATTTGTATATATGTATGCATTTTTATTTGTATTTCTAAAATTTGATTATGTTTAATAGTTATTTATTAATAGAGGTAAACTTTTACAATTCTACGTTATGATTTTACGTTATGAGTTTACATCCCATTTACGATTCTGCCTAAACTCGCGAGTTTGACAACATTGATTAGGTGAATTAAGAATGACTTTAAATATAAAAAGTTAAGCGTGTGTTATTTGTTATTAATGAACTATAGACATTTATTTTGTGATCAAGTGAAATAATAAGAGAACGTAAGAACAAGATTGTTGTGTTTGTTCCTTTTAGGTGAGTAAATGTTATTAATCAATTTTATTTTTTGGAATTTAAACTGTCATTTGTTAAATATTTTCTTTTGTATTGTTTGACACCTTATTTTTTTTAAAATGCATATTACATTTAAAAAATATGTTATTCATTAAAATAAATTGAAGAAAAATCACCTATGATTTTTATAAATAGAAAGGTACTCAATATAATTTAGTCAAACTGAATTAATAGAAGATAATGAATATATCATCCAAAAAAAAAAAATGGAAGAATGAATTGTGATAAAACGTATTTATTAGATTAGGACGTGGTCATACTAGTTTGTCTTTTGTGTATTTTAAATTCATGTATCTAGACATCTCACTCCCATGCCATAAGTTGGAGTGAAATGTTTGTTTTGATCTCTTATGTATCTCAAATTATCATTCTAATCCCTTATTTATTGTACTGTCTAAAATAATTCCCTACTTATTAAAAAATATAACAATGAATCTTTTACTCATAAAAAAAATATCAAATTTAGTCCTTTAACTCTAACCCTAAACTCAAAGTTGAGTGATTAAATTTGGTCTATATTTTTTTTGAATAGAAAAAAACTAAGTGTGACATTTTTTATTGAGCAAATAATCATTTTGGCTATTATAATAGATGAGGAATCAAAATGATAATTTTACAATAATTGACGGACAAAAAAATAGTTTATTCCCAAAAGTTATTATGTCCTCAAATTTCAAGCCACTTGTATTTCACGTGCCTAATTTTTAATCTAATTCCACATTCCACTCAAGACCGTAGCATCAGAAACGCAAAAAGTTAAATGCACCGTCCAGAATTAATGTCCTCCGTCTAATTGATTAGTATTTGTGGATGCTAAATTGATTTTTTCTTATAAGAAACTGCTATATTAATTTTTAAATTATATCTGTTTATTTTTTACAAAATAATTTGAAATTTTATAATACAGAATTATAATTTATGAATTCAATTACTTATTTATTATAGACGATATAATTGTATTTCTATGCTTCTTAATTTATATAATATATTTTATAATTCGTATTATAACCCATTTTGCAACTAACAGTATATCGGCATCTTTTAATGTTTGGTACTAAAGTATTTTTCACGAGATATAGAAAATTTGGAATGCACCAACAAAAGAGACGACTTTGAAACAAAAACAAAACAAGTGGGACAAAAGTAGGCCAAAGTGTATTTTGGGGACAAAATTAATTTTTTTGACTGTAAAATCTATGTACATTAATTTAGTCTGTCGAATTTGGAAAATTAATACGATGCAGGCCAAAGAGTGAATCTTTTTTGACCTTTGAATATTTTGACTTAGTTTTCATGGTCAACCCTTCAACGTTCCACTCTTGCAAATGGGCATGTCTTGCCTCTGACTCCCATAATCCTCAACCTTTATATGCCACTCCCTCTGTTCATCTCGTTCACAACACCCTAATCTCAATCTCCCCTGTTCATCTCTCACACTACTCACCACACACACTTTCTTTCAAACCAATCCTGCCTTTCAGAACTTCAGAGTTTAGAGTTTACAGAGTTTAGGGTTTACGAACTTCTTTCTTAACTTTAATAGAAAGAAGAATCGATGAGTTGTGGATCATGCACATCAATGGTGGAAAGAAAGTTTATGGGGGTTCGTCGTCGAAAATGGGGCAAGTGGGTGTCAGAGATTCGCGTACCAGGGTCGAAGGAACGACTATGGTTAGGCACATACGCTTCGCCGGAGGCCGCCGCCGTAGCTCACGATATAGCTTTCTATTGCCTGAAGAGACCGTCTTCCATGGAGAAGCTTAACTTTCCAGCCATGTTGCCTTCTTATTGCATCCAGCAACATCGTGACATGTCACCAAGGTCTGTGCAGATGGCAGCGTCGGATGCAGGCATGGCCGTCGATGCACAGAGGATTATTGCGAGGAAGCCATTGACGACTGAGATAACTGAGAAAGCTTATGACAAGGAGAAGGTCCCAGTGAGTACAGACTTCAAAGAATTGTCTTCAGAATTGAAGAATTCAAATACGAATTTCTGTGCAAAGCAAAATTATCAGAATAATGATTGGTTTTGGTGGGAAGGTGAGAGATTGAACATTTCCATAGAGGATTATTTATCTTAATATGGGTAAAGGAATTATTATGGTCTCTCATTCTCTGATTTAATGTCAATTTAGTCCTTCATAAATTTAGAGTATCAAAATTATCTCTAAAAAATTCAACTATAATAAAAAATAGTCCTTTATTTTTTCAATTATTAGTGACTATTTTTTATTCATATTTAATTTTTAAGAGATTTTTTTGGCTCTACAAATCTCTGGGGAGCTAACTTAGCACTATATAGAAAGTGAGGGACCAAAATGTTAATATTCTCTATTAACTAGTATAGGAGTTGCAGGTTGAGGCTGTGCGACAGTCTTTGTCTCCTCTTTGTATGACTAGTGTTGTTGCTCCAACTACGGTTTAAAATTCGAAGGTTCTACACATGCACTAGGAAATACATAGATAAAGTTAGTTGAATTTGTATACATCTAAAAGAAAGAAAAAATTATTTAGTCTCTTTACTTTATATGATTTTCTTAAATAGGTCCTACACTTTAGTTTTTTTTCAAATTAGTCGTTCTCTTTCAAACATTTTCAAATTCATCCCTAGTATTAGGTTGACCATTAACCCTATTTAAATTACTATTGATGTAAAAATTAACAAGCCACCTCAGATTTCAATAATCTGCCAAATTAGGTGCCTGTCCCACTCAAACTCTCATATTCGTCCTTCTCTCTCTGCATTTGAGAAGGCATGCTAATTTCTACATCAGCAATGGTTCAAACTGTATTAATGATTAACCTAACGATAAGGCTAAATTTGAAAATTTTTAAAATAGTAAAGACTGATTTAAAAAAAAAAGCATAGAAACCTATATGAAAATTCATGTAAACCATAAAAACTAATTGATTAATTTTTAGATATTAAATAATCACAAAAGGAGCCACTTATAAGAAAATAGGGGCACCATCTTTCTATTCACATTTATTTTGATCCATCCTTTATATATATATATATATATATATATATATATCTATCTATAAAATCGCGGCAAAAAAAAAAAATATATGTTATGAAATTAATTGGATGAACAATTCATAAAAATGAATATATTTATGCGATATACAATATATTTTATAGTTCCTTATTGTATTAATCATTAATTCTTGGTCACTAAAATTAATGGACAATAGGATATATATTACTTATCCATTTACTGTTTAAAACAAATTAGAATGATTGAATTTTTATTTAGAATCATATAATACAATAAATTGAGGCTACTTTAGTATCTATAAAAGAATCTTTTAATTAATCCAACAATTAGTTGGCTTGTAATCCAATTGGATTACCTCTGGTAGTTTTCCCAAGTTAAAGGCAGGTTTAGGATAGTTGAATGAATCCAATGATTCAAAATATATTATACTATTGTTTTAATTTAATTTTATTAAAAAAATTATCTCTTAAAAATTATAATAATATATAATGATATACTTATATTTCATATCTTTTTTTACAATATGATATCATATTTTAGAGAAAATAAATAAACAACTTATAACATTTTGTATTCTATTTCTTACATTTTACAATTTATTTTACTTCAATAGACAATAAATTATATCAGAAGGTCCTTATTATTTTTTCTCTAGAATGAAATAATATTTTGTAAGAAAATCATATAAAATATAACTATATTTTTGTGTCATAATTTCTTTTTCAAAAAATCATTTTTTATTAATGGTAAATTAAAAAAGCAATATGGTATATTTTGGACTATTAAATACAAATGGTCTTGACTTGCTCGAGGTGATCCACATTTTGCTTGGAATATCTCTTATTTTGATAATGTTAAACTCCACAGAATCAATGTATGTTTACTCATTTTGCATTCGCAGTTTTTTTTTAATTTTTTTTAAATCAATAAATAAAAACATTGATTATTATATTGACTTTTTACCGACAAAGTAGACAATTTGTTTCCTTATTATATATTTACGATAATGGAAGAAATTGATAAACACTCAACATCAATCATATAATCAACGTTTATCATTTATTATTATATTGACTTTTTACCGACAAAGTAGACAATTTGACAAGAAACTTTTGCACCATTGCTAATTTATTTACTTATTTTTCCATTACGCCGTCCACGGCTGGTTGAGTGATTCATTTCGTGAAATCCAAAACGGTTAAAACACCATTTTAATTTCTTATTTATTAATGAATTTACAAAATAATTTTTATTTTTAATTTAGTTCCTCGTTAATTAGTTCATACTTAATTGAGTCTTTTGTTAATTATATATTTTAGCCAAAACTGTGAGATTAAATATGTAAATACTCTAATTACTCAAACTGAATTAAAGGAAGATAATGAATATATGTATATATATATATATATGTGTGTGATCCAAAAAATGTAAGAGGTGAATGAAATATATAAAGTGACCAAAAAGGATAGGCATTCCATTCCCTTTCATTTTATTTTTGATTGGTTCCATAGTGCCGCCCAGCTGAATATTAATTTGCATAAAATAGGCATCCCTATATATTAATAACGCTTTCTGCACTCAGTTGCACTCTCTTTCTCTCTCTCTCTCTCAAAATTAGAATAATATTTTGGGAATAAGGAAAAAGATATAAGTTCTTAAAATAGTAATGCACCAACCACATATCGCCGTCCCAACCCCAACAACATTATCTGTAGGATTTGGCCCTTCATCGTCTATTATCATTAATTTTATTGTAAACTATGCGTTAATTTTTCGAAATTTTTTAGTTCCAATTTTCATTTCATGTGTCATATATATATTGTCAATGATATTAACTTTCTTTAAAAAATTAATTTAACTATTTATACTGTACGTCATATTAATTAATATAAAATTATTTATCTTATTATGTACAAAATTAGTTTTATTGACAAAAGATAAATTAGAAGATAAATTATATGTGTGTGTGTGTGTGTATATATATATATATATATATATATATATATTAAATACTAAGAAAGGCGAATGATATGTTTAAAGTGCGAAGAATTCACATGTAATTTAGCCTAAACTTAGAGAAAATTAGAATAATTTATTTCTAATATCATCTTCAACAAGTCAAATTGGGAAAAAATAATCAAGCAAGTATAATGGTCTTTAATTTGTTTATGGACTAATTAAAATGTGTATGTCGTCCAAACTTAATAAAGATATTACAATATAAAGCCAGAGAACTGAGCTCACGGAACAATATATTGTATCAAACACCACTGTGACATGTTGTCGAAGACCGTGCAAAAGGCAGCGTCGGATGCTAGCATGGCCATTGATGAACAGAGGATTGTTGCAGGGAAGCCATTGGCAACAGTGACAATTAAGGAAGCTTACGAGAAAGAGGAGGTCCCATTGACTGTTAACTATGTAGAATTGTCTTCAGAATTGAAGAATTCAAATATGAATTTCAGTATCCTAATAATGATTGGTTTTGGTAGGAAGGTGAGAGATTACGCATTTCTGTAGAGGATTATATAGTAATATAAAAGAAAAGTAGTACTTTGACATCTCACTAATATTAATATGATTCTTCAGAAGTTTAACAATAGTCAAAAGTAGTCTTTTATTAAGTTAATTATGAAAGATTACTTTTGATTAATATTGAATTTCTAAGAGAGATTATTTTGACACTATAAATTTATAAAGGATTAAATTATCACTATAACAAAAAAATGAAGGACCAAAACAATAATTTTGTTGATATATGTATTGAGAATTTGTTTGAAGTGTATAAATTCTTTGCAATCAATATGAAAAATTATGAAGTAAATAATTAAAGAATTAATGAATCACCTCTTAAATCGAAAATATTTTGAAGTTTGAGAATTTTTTAAAATAAACTAGAAAATTAATGAATTTTTCTTTGTCATTTTGTCAACAAGAAAAATTATAAAGTAATTAATTAATAAATTAATTAACTACTTTTTAATCGTGAATTCTTCGACATCGAAGAAAATTTTTTGAGAAATAAGAAAATTAATGAATTAATTAACTGCCTCTAAAATCAGGAATTATTTGAAGTTCAAATAGTTTTTATAGTCAACAAATAAATAATGATTGATGTAATTAACAATGTTTTAAACTTTATAATAAGGAACATTTTTTTGGGCCAATTAATAAGGGATTATAATTATAGCTTGGCATGGTTCAAAATTAAAGTAAGAAAAAATTATATATGATTAAATAAATTATTCAACGGTTTAGACAGTTAAAAGTAAAGTTATATGTGATTCCATTAGTTTTTTATATTTTAGAGTTTTTCAGAAAGAGCAACAATAAGAGCTGCTTTATACGACAAAGATCTTTTATGATGATACTCTCTCAATAAACCTAATAATTTAAAATGTATTGGCATATAATAATACACGTAATTTTTTCTATGGCTCGCGCAATACATGGACAAATAAACTAGTTAATATTTAAGGATATATATTACATGTCCCCTAACTAAGAAAGTGTGAAGGGCAAGGTGAACAAAGTTAACTCTGCCTCCGCAAACCCAAAAAGAATTAGATAAGCTTAACAGTTTGACAACAAGCTTACTAATTAAAGAATACTAGATCATGTCAATCCTTAAGCATAGAATTAACTAATTAGCTTTTTGAGGAAATTTTGGCAGAGTCTCCCATGAAATATAGACTTCCTAAAATATTCACAACCAAATCTTGTAAAATTAGAAAATAAAAAAGCTCTGCTATCACAAAATAAACAACTAGACAGTTCCAGATATACCATATAATTAAGTTCCTACCTGTGGTAATTAGAGCTACTAGATTACTAAATTTACAATGTTCAACAACAACAAGAAATAAACTACACCATAGTGGACAATTAAACCTGTTCATAATTTAAAAAGCCCGCCTGACTTAAAAAAATAAAGCCTGAACAAAAAAAGCTCAAATAGAAAAGCCTAATTTGTAAAACGGGCTAGGCTTGGGCTCTTTTTAAAGCCTGACCTGTGCTCCAAAAACTTGAATGAATACTTTTTTAATTAGTAAAAACTTATACTTAGTGTAATGAGACATTTTAATAAAGAAATAAAAACTAATACATCTTATTTAAAGGATTTATATCAATACGACAATTCATTAGTATTTGCAACTTCTCTATATATAATCTTACATATAATAGTAATATATTTATGTTATCTATTTCAAATCTTAAGTAATAAATTAATTTGACCTTTCTATAAAAAGCCTGATTAGCCTGACTAAAAAAAATTGACAAAAACCCATATAAAATAGCCCAATTAAAATACGGGTTTGAGATTTTTTCAGAGCCTAAATTCAAACTTAATTTTTAAAAGCCAAGCTTGATGATTAGGTCTACGGACAATGCATGGCTCATAGGGGATATCTAACTTCACTCTATGCAACAAAAGAGTCCTTGGTCAACATAGCTCTATGAAAACTTGGAAATAAATAAGTGAATGAAAGCACTTAGTGAACAAATATCACTAATTATACTAGGAAGAGAACATATAGAAGTGGAAGAGATTTTCATAAATAAGTTATTTATCATTAAATCTACACACAAACAAGTAATTATTCATAGAATACGAATAATGAGAACATATTAATGCTCACTGGAACCAACAGAACATCAGACCTAGAGCTTTCTCAAGGCTAGTGCTATTAGAACAGAACATATATCAAATGCGAGCATTAAGCTTGAAATAATCAGAATATAGGTCGTACGCCTTAGTCAAATAATTAGAATTAAATCAGATTCACATGTGGTGGTGAGCACATAAGGCTAGTATCTCCTCTACTAGCTATGGTGTTATTAGAACAAAACAGATATCAAACACGAGCATTAAGCTCAAAATAATAAGAATATTGGACATCTGCCACAATAAGATAATCATAATCATATCAGATCCATGTGTGGTGGTCGATACATAAGGCTAGTATCTCCTTTACTAGCTAGGGTTTAGAATTACGATGTACTATAACTAATGTCTACTATCGTTAACAACATGGTTCTATACTAGATAGGTTCCCAAAATTCTTTTATAGAAATAATTACATAACCAAACTTTTCAGAAAAATTCAAAACCAAATAAATTCATAAATCTATAGTCAAGTATTTTGTCAATCCAAAGTTAGAGTATTGCATAAATACAAGATTAGAGTATTTAATGAATATAAAATCAAAACATTTCATGAAATCAAAAACAAAGTTTTTCTTAGATCAAGAGTTTTCTAAATAACCAAAGCTCAAGTAGTTTAGGAAATCCAGAATCAGATTATTATGAAAAACAAAACTAGAGTAATTCAAAATTTATGGGATCAGGGTACTTTATAATCATAAACCAGCATACTTCGAAACTACTAAATAGAATAATTTAGAAATTCATAATAATTGTACTTCACAAATCTAAAATCAAATTCCTTTAAAAATTCAAAAATAAAGTACTTCATAAAACCAAAGTTTTAATATTACCTAATACTAGAGTAATTTAGAGAATCTAGAATAATTTTTATCTAGAAAACATAATAAAATAAATTTGACATTTCATGACTAATGTAAATCAGAACCAAATATACAGAGATATAAATCATAATTCCAAAGTCAAATTCCAAAGTCAAACTAAATACTGGAAAAGGTTATATAATGTATTACCTTGAAGTTGTGAAAGTATTTGGAGCAATTGTCAAAGAGAAATCAACATATTTAAAAAGCCAATTCCCTACAATAGCTAAGCATACAAAGTACACAAATTCATGAAGAGAGTTTTTAAAATGTGAAAGACAAGTACATTTAGCGATATCTACTCACCTGGAGACAGAATTCCAAAAATTTCCTTCCTCACTATCCGCTCTACTTATCACTAGATTAAGGAACAGTCTCTATGTCCCTATAAACATGATTTATAAACTTAAATTCCCATACTAGGAATATTTCAACTCAAATAAATTTCTAATGTCAAAATCTCCATATCAAACTGATTACAATTAAGTTGTCATTCTCAAATGGCTTTCATCATTCATTTCTTGTCTATAAAGTCACCAATATTCCCTTAATAATGCTCTTTGCCATATCTAAAGTATACATACATATACAACTTAGACAAAATTTGCTCATGGGACCCTAGTGGTCAAAAGTTAAGTGCTCCATCTTCCACCAATGGCCAAACTCCAATATTTTTTACTTAGGAAAATATTCCAACAATTTGGTAAAGTCCTTGTACCTTTAAGTTCAATAAATTTCCACTAATGGAAAATTTATTACCTTTAAGACCAAAATATAAATAAACCCTTGCATATCTAGTTCAATATGAAGCATTCTTAATTTGCTCATCTATCCACCCTTACCTATTATAAATAGCATTATTGCCAACATAGGAACAACAAAGTTTCTTAACTTATCAATATTGCTTAACACATTTCCAAATATCATCATCCATATGTATAGTTCAAAATTATTATAAGCCCAAATAGATTACATTGTCACTTCTCATAGCCCTTGAGTTGCCTAAAATTATCAATGGCTTGGAAACTTTACCAAAGATAATTTAGAGTAATTATACCAAGCTAATAATTATTTCTGATCAATATATATATATATACTCTTCATCAACTTCCCTCTTTCAACAATGGAATGTTAGAAAATTTAAGAAAAATTTTTAACACAACTTACCACTCAAAACAAAAACTCTAAATAACCATAGCCCTTCCTCTTGAGTTCCAAATGTTAGAGGAACAAGAAATTTTCAGATTTCATCACCCAACACACTTTAACTCACTACCATTAAGTGGGGGTTTTCAAATTAGTGTCCAAATTATGAAATTGATAGAGGGGAAATGTTAGAATCTTACCAAGGACCAAAAACCTGAAACAAATTTCACACAATTACTCCAAATCAAGTTCTAATTTTGAAATCAAGCAACTGTTCACGTTAAATGCTGGAAAGGGATTTTTTTTTATATTTTGAGCCAAATTGAAGAAATTAATTCATCAAAACAATAGAGAAATGGCTGAAATACCTTAAGGAATCGAAGCCCTAACCAAATTCAATGAAATCATGCCCAAAATAAGCTAAAACTTGGATTCACGTCGTTTTCATGCTGCAGAAAGGATTTTACGAATTCAGACCTTATTATTTGTGATTAATTAGTGCAATCAAATAGAAAGGTTTGAAATTCATTGTAGAGTTCAAGCCCTATTAGGATCAGATGAAAAACGTGCCAAATCACCTCTAATTTCAGTGAAATCAAGCCTACAGCTCGTTGAAACCCTAACAAGTTGTTTAGTTGCCAAACATGATGGAAAGGGGATAGCAACTGATCCGTAATGACAACTCAAGCAAGGAACTGATGAAATGGTGGCCGGACGAAAAGAACAAAGGAGTTGTCACGCAGAAGAGAAACAGAAAGGGGAAAAAGAAATAATGAAGAGTAATTTGGTAATTTTATACAGGGACACTGGCAAAAATCTAAGAAAACATGGGTTTGTTTCAGAGTTGCCCATGGATAGATTCAAACCTGAGTTCCTGTGGATGCAACAAGGGTGTAGGCTTAGCCATTTGAGCTAGTATTAAACTTTGATAAAATGCTACTTCATTTTGTATTTAAGTCTTTTTAAATTTTCTATTCTAATATTCTCTCAATTATTTTAAATCATTAAGATTTATTCTTGCCCCAAATGCCTCATTTTTCTGTTATCCAATTCATGGAACCATTTTAAAAAAAAATTTCCTCCTAAAATAGGATATTTAGCTCATAGGTTTCAAGAATATTACACAACTTATAACATTTTATATTCTGTTTCTCACAATTTATAATTTATTTTATTTTGGTAGACAATTTACTATAAAGTAGCGTTCATACGTTCTTGGGGACGTGTATGTTTACACATTCCTGACATGTGTAACAATTACATTGGAAGCTAAAGCATTATATTGGAAGCATATAATTCCATCATATTAGAGAACATTGGGAACGTGTATCCAAGAACGTGTGAACACTACTCGGTACTCTTAACTACAATAGAAGGACTTTAGTATATTTTCTTTTGAATGAAATACCATTTTGTAAGAAAATTATATAAAATACAAATATATCTTTGTGTCATAATTTATTTTTCAAAAAATCATATATTATTAAAAGTAAATTGAAAAAGTATGTGGTGTATTTTGGACCTTTGGAAAGAAAATCGTCTTAAAATGCTCAAGGTGATTCAAATTCTGTTTGGAATATCTCTTATTTTAATAATGTTAAATTCCAAGAAATCAATGTATTTTACTATCTTTTAATTGGCACTATTTTTTCATTTTCAAAACTATAGCAATACATAAAAACATTCATAAAAAATTAATAAAAGATGGAGGTGCTAGGGCCTAGACATACCCATTATCTCTTATGATGACAGTGTAGAAGGCGTAATAATTAAATTGTTTATGTATTAAATTAAATACGATAATAATTTTTTATTTTATTTAATTTTCTTTAAAGTTGGAGTAAAATTTATATTGATGAAAACAAAACAATTTTGTCGAAAAGAATTATGTGAAAAATATATCCGATGAAATAAACACAGTATATAAACAATTAAAGACCAATATGTTAGTTAGGTTTAGCTTATTATTGAACCAATAAAAAAAATATTTAGCTGCATAACTTTTAAAGTAAAAATAATTGAAAAATGCTGACATATTAATTGCAACTCTGAAGATATAAAAAGTTAATTGGAAATCGACAACCAAAGAGAAAAAGTCATATAGAAACACGAAATAGTTAAATTATTTACTTATTATATATATGCGATATTGGAAACAATTGATCAACACTCACATCGATCATAGAATCAACGTTTTTGATTCATTGTTATCCATGTATTTATTATATTGACTTTTTACCGACAAAGTAGACAATTTGACATGAAACTTTTGCTCCATTGCTAATATGCTTACTTATAAATACTATTGAATCTCTTATTTGTCAATGGATTGGCAAAATGATTATTTATTAAGTTTTATTTTTAATTAATCTCTTGTTAATTAATTTATTATTTATAATTAAAGTAAACTCTTTTTAACGTGGAAGTTCCGTTTATTAATAAGAAGTCTTAGTTGATCAACCCTTTAACTTTTTGTACGATGATTTTCACCTTTTTGATACATGTACTGACAAATTTTTTAAGTGCATAAATTGTTTGTAATTAATGAAAAAAAATGCAGTTCAAAAAATTATGATGTAACTAATTAATTAATTATCTCTTAAATTGAGAATTTTTTGAAATCTGATAATTTTTTTAAAATTAACAAAAAAAGTAATGAATTTTTTGTTGTCAAAGAAAAAAATGATGAAGTAATCAATCAATAAATTAATTAATTACCTCTTAAATTGTTAATTCTTCAAAGTCTAAGAAATTTGTTGAGTGACAAAGAAAATTAATGAATTAATTAATAATCTCTTAACTCATAAATTCTTTGAAATTTGGAAAATTTTTAACAATAATAAATCAATTAATTAACTGTGTCTTAGACTTTATAATAAGGGACTATAAATATAAGTTGACATTGTTCAAAATTAAAATAAAAGAAAATGATACATGATTGAAGGATTTAATCAGTGGTTTAGATTGTTCAAAGTCAGAAGTAGAGTCAAATGAGATTCTATCAGTTTCAGATATTTTAGAATTCTTCAAGAAAAACAACAAAAAGAGTTGCTTTGTAAGTCAAAAAAAGAACATTTATAATAATGCCCTCTCAATGAACCCAATCATTTAAAATGTATAGATATATAATAATACAAATTAATTTTTTTTCTAAAGGCAAATAAACTAGTTCATTGTTAATTTGGTCTCTAATTGTTTGAATATCGTATAATATCTAGGGTTTAAATCTGTTAAGATATTATACTGAGTTCACCCATAAGGAGTGCTTATTAAATAAGGGTAAAATAGTAATTATAAGAATTACTACTAAACCCTAAGCCTAGCTAGCCTCTTATAAATAGGGCTAGACTATTATATGATAAAACAACTCATTAGAGAGAGACTTGAGATGCTCTGAATAAAATACATGTGAGTATTATGTAGTCGCATTCGAGAGGGGATTTAGGCTGTGAAAACCTGAGATACACCCAATACACTATGGATATCTCATTGATCAGTGATCCTAGCTAGAGTTCGATAAGCTTGTGCAATTATGAGATCTATGTAAGTCTCTTACTCTGAATCTATGAATATATTTATGTTCATATATTCCCTTCATTGGTATCAGAGCCTTTAAGCTAGTTTTCTTATCAATTATATATTTTATTAGGATCAGATTTTTATTTGGGGCTATTTTAATTTTTTTTAAAAAGGTTTTTTTTGAATTATTTTGAAGAAGTATCTTCTTCTTCCTTGATGAAAAGCCTCCAATGCCTCCATCGCTTCCAGCATATTTTGATTCCTCCCTGCAACTGGCGATAGTGGTTGCCGGCGATTCCACCCCCATCAGCTAAACCTTTTGTCATCGGTAAATGTAAATTATGTATTTATATTTTAGCCCTAAATAAATTCAATTAATTTTTGGTGAAAAATTAATTTTTTATATCTCAATAAATTTTAGTCATGTAATATGTGATTACTTGTCATTATGTTAATTAGTTTAACATTTTTTTTGTCAATTTTCTTCCAATATAAAATTTAGACATAATGTTAATTAGTTAACATTATGCATTTAAATATGTTAATTAGTTTAACATGTTTATTAATGAATGTTAATTAGTTTAACATTATATAATTGATTTATTGATGTGTTGATTAGTTTAACACATTAGTTAACGAATGTTAATTTGTTTAGCATTTGAAAAATCATGATTTACAATTTGTTTGTAGAATGATTAGGACACTTATTATGTTTTGATTTCGTTGATTTACACCTTGCATACAACCTTAGGACGATGATTGACACTTAGTGCTTTTTCAACTCTGGGCTATGCATGAGTTAATTAGCTTAATCATATGATACTTAGTATCATAATCTATAAGCATGGTGAACATTAAATCTTGCGTGTTTTTAATTATCTAATCCTAATTTATGTCAATTTTTCTTTTTATGAAAAGAATGACCACAGTTTCCAAAAGTATTGTCGTTGAGCTCAACAAGGGGTTGAAGCTAAATGGCGACAATTATAAGATCTGAAGTATGAAAGTCTAGTATCTCCTGAAAGAGCAAGAGGCTCTTAAGGCTCTCAATAATGTCATGGAAGAGCCAGAAGTTGGAAACACAACCCAACATAGGCGGGACCATGAAGCTTATGACGCTTGGAAGAAAAAGAATTCCACTACTTGCATTACATTGCTAAGCATTATGGATGATGACATCTTAAGGGAGTTCAAGGACCATCAAAGTGCTATGGGGCTTTGGAATGCTTTGAGAATGAGGTTCGAAACTAGATTACGTTCTCTAATGATCAAATATGACTTATTTAAGAAATGCCCAAAACAATCAATGAGGAAACATCTGAGGCTAATGTCAAATATGATCATTGAGCTAAAAGATATTATAAATGTCTTAACAGACGAGCCGCAGATCTAAATAGTCATTCGCTCTTTGCCTAGTTTGTGGGAGCATATGAAGATGCATCTCACTCATAATAACAGAATCACAACTCTATAAAAGGTTTGGAGACACCTCGAACTCGAGGAAGAAAGACTTGAATCAACCAAGCCAATACTTGAGTTGCACATGGCAACTTTAGGTGAAAGACATGGTTGAAAGAGAAAGAGCTGGGGAAAGAACAAAGAACCAGCTCAACCTAAGAAAAAGCCAAAGACTAATCAGCAAGGAAAAAAGAAGCAATGAAAGGTGAATACGGTAAAAGTTAAGTGCTTCAATTGCCAAAAGAAGGCACACTGTGCGAGTGATTGGCCTGAGCCTTTCAAAAAGGTAACCTACACTACTTATGCTAGTGAGCTTTGTGTTTTTAGCTCAATTATGCTTATTGAAGCTTGTCTTTTATGGATTGTAGACTCAAGAGCTACGGGCCATATAGCATGTAACCATGATGCCTTTGTTGACTTCTGGTGAGTTCCTTATGGAGCATTTGAATATATGTGGGCAACAACACTAAGGTTACTGTTAAAGGGATCGGAACATATAAGTTAGTCTTGCGTGGTGGTCGAGACTTGATCTTACATGATGTCCTTTCTGCGTCTCAAATTCGTCGGAATGTTATTTCAGTTTTGGTTTTACTTTGGCTAGGCTATGATTTGTATTTCCATGACAATTATGTTAAATTAAGTAATGGCTTAGTTTTTTATGGTTTTGTTTATGTAACTGGAGGTTTTATTTCTATGGATTTAGATGACGAATCTTATATTAATAATAATATTAGTTTTTCCATGTTTGCCTTTACGCATGATTATGATCATGACATAAATATATGGCATGCTAGACTTGGTCTATTGGCCAATAGAGAATGCAATAGTTAGCATAAAAGGGTTTGCTTCCTAGCATTGAACAAGTAGATTTATTTACTTGTGAATCTTGTCTAACAGAAAAATCTGCAAGAAAACCCCTTCAATAAAATAATTAGAGCTAATTTTCCACTGTAGTTAGTTCATTTTGATATCTGTGGGCCTATGAATGTCAGGACCCAGCACAGAGTGAATTATTTCATCACATTCATTGATGATTATACTCGTTTCGGTTATGTCTATTTGATTTCATAAGTAAGAAGCATTGAGCTGCTTCAAAAACTATATAAACTTAGTTAAGAATCAATTAGATAAGAAGATTAAGGCTCTTCGAACCGATTGAGGCCGAGAATATTTATTAGTTCAATTCAATGAATTATGTGATAAGAAAAGGATAATTCATCAGTTGACTATTCCAAGTACTCCACAACAAAATGGTGTTGCAGAAAGAAGGAATAAAGCATTCCTTGAGATGGTTAGGTCCATGATGGCATATGCTAATTTGCCAATCATCTATTGGGATGATGTATTGATGTCTGCAACCTAGGTACTTAATCGTGTGTCTACGAAATCAATTGCAACCACTCCATATGAGTTATGGATTGGGCAAAAGTCTGACCTAAGTGTTATGAAACCTTCAGGACGTGCTACCTATACACATGATTCCTCTCATAAGTATGAGAAATTGGGTCCAAGAGGAAAGAAAAGTATCTTTATTAGATACTCAAAAACCTCAAAAGGTTATGTGTTTATAGGTTAGCAAGACAGTGGGAGCGTGACTGAATTCGAATATAGAGATGTCACATTCTTAAAGAATGAATATCTTAAGAAGGGTAAGGTAGGTCAAGACCTATCCTTATTTAAGATTGAGGATCCGAACGCACTAGGACCCCTTCATTCGAGTAGGAGGATTATAGCAGATGATGAATTAGTTTCTCATTAGCAACATTTTTCCTCATTTGATGCAAATGAAAATGTTCCTGAGTTAGTTGCTCTAAGTGGGAGTGACCAAATGGATCTCATTCCAAGTAGGAGTGAGACCAACATTCTAAATCTTAATGGGAGCAATATTGATCCAAATGGGAATAATGAAATAAGATTCAATAAATCACAATTGAGACGTGGTTCACGTAAAAAGACTCCTTATCGATGATATGAGATTGAAGGTGGTAAACTTTTTACAATGCTCCTGCAAAATGAAGATGAGCTAACAAAATTTGAAAGAGACTCTTTTATCCCCTTTTAAGGATAAATGGACTAAAATAATGGAAGAGAAAATAGAGTCTATGAGAGTCAACAATGTTTAGGAACTTGGTGATCTTCCAAGGGGACGCAAGGCTATTAGAAACAAGTGGGTTCTTAAAATCAAGAAAAGAGCCAATGACACAATTGAAAAATTTAAGACTCAACTAGTAGCAAAGGGGTATACATAGTAGGAAGGAATTGACTATGAAGAGATTTTTTCTCCTGTTATATGATTTACCTTTGTTCGCTTACTTCTAGCTATAGTGGCTTTTCTAGATCTTGAATTACATCAAATGGATGTAAAGACTGCCTTTCTTAATAGATAATTAAATGATGAGATTTATATGGAACAACTTGAGGGTTTCATTAAAACTGGCCAAGAAGATAAAGTTTGTAGACTTTTAAAGTCTATTTATGGCCTTAAACAATCTTCAATGCAGTGGTGTATTTGTTTTCACAATGTAGTCATCTTTAGTGTTTCACTATGTTGAGTGAAGACAACTGTGTGTATACCAAAAGATCTAAGGACAAGTATGTGATTATGGCATTATTCGTTGATAACATACTCATAGCTGGAAATGATATAGAGCTAATTAACGAGGTAAAGACCTGGTTGTCATCTCGCTTTGAGATGAAGGATATGGGTAAAGATGCATACATTCTTGGAGTTAAGATTTCAAGAAATCGTTATAAGAAACTCTTGTATCTCTCATAAGATAATTACATCAAAAAGGTTTAGGAACGTTTTAGTATGAAAAGTTGTAACCCTGTTAACACTCCTATCAACACAAGTTGAACCTTGAGTGCCGAAATATGTCCTAAGACTGCCATAGAAAGAAAGTGTATGAGCTGAACTCCATATAGGAATGTGATCAATTGTCTAATATACACAATAATGTGTATTAGACCTGATATCTGTCAAGCAGTTGGCTTGATAATTAGATATTAAACTGACCCAAGTCCTAAACATTGAGAAGCTGTAAAAAAAGATCTTAAGATATCCGAAGGGGACTACTAATTTGCACTCTGCTATCAAGGCTGTAGAGATCTATGATTGAAATGATACACTAATGCTGATCATGGAGGGGACTTAGATGAGCAAAAGTTTACCTCAGGATACATTTTCTTACTCAGTGATAGTGCCATATCATAGAGTAGTAAAAAATAATCCTATGTATCCTTGTCCATGATGGAGGTTGAGTTCGTGACCCTATCTTCAGCAGCCCAAGAAGCTTAGTTGAAGAGGTTCTTGGATCAACTATTGTGTAAAGTGGAAAACATTGAACCAGTGTTAGTGTACTGCGATAGTGAGGCTACAATTGTACACACCAAGAATCCAAAGTACCATTGCAAAACCAAACATATAGATATCAAGTATCACTATATGAAATACATGGTTGCAAACAAGACTGTGTATGTGAAGTATATGTCTACACATGAAATGCTGGCAGATCCGTTGACTAAGCCTATTTTTATAGATGTGTTTGTGAGATATGTTAGGTCTTTAGGATTATGTAGAATTTAACATACTTCATTTGTATTTTTATTTTTCCATTGTTCATAGATAGAGATGTTTTGATGTTTTTTGATAATCAATAAAGTTGATTTCCATGCTTATATATCTTTATTTGAATGTTGTGTACATTTTTGTTTATTATTGAGTATGTCAGGTAGACAAAAGGGTTAGCATTCTTACATAGGTAACCGTCTTAGTGTCTTTGTGACATTAGAGATGAGACAAAATTTTAAAAGAAATTATCAAGAGGATAATTTGTGAGCAATTACACTTAAAATCATATAATTTGTCTAATTGATGACATAAGGTCATTAAAATTGATTTGATAAAATAAGTTCATCATTTCTAGTTTACTTTAGTTGCTAGATGTGAGTTCAAGACATTATGTAGATCTAAGAACTCAATTTTAGACTTATGGTGTCTAAAATATCATTTGTACAACATTATTTGTGAAATAGACATACACTCTATGAGAAAAGAAGGAATGTTGTAGCACATGTTTCATACCATGTGTACAGATGCCGATCATATTTGTACTCTTGGACTCCAATCAAGTACTTAAGATGCAGCTTGGTGTTTGCTATCTTAGCTTGTTACCTAAGGACTATGTGTAATGATTCAGTCTGGCGGGACATGTCTAGAAAAACAAGCTAAGTTTGTGTTGATAGGATCGTGAGAAGAGGAAGATCATAAAAAGAATCTCATTATTTTGTATTTACTAGTATACCAGTTATGACTTGTGTGTCATGATTGTGAATATAAGATATTATGACAGATGAGATCATTGAGAAATATCTGAATGTGTTTATTATGATCTGGGGTGCATGCATACTTTGTAATCTACAAGCAGGCCTGTTTTCGACGAAAGGTTATATATTCGTAACTGATGTATAGCATTGATACTCTTATAGTATGCTGGTTGCATGGCGTACTTTCCCTGTATGAACAAATGCAGACTATAAGGAGAAATTGTTCTCTTGATTTACCAAGAATATGTTTTTTTAGTTTAGAGCTTATGAGCACTCCTATTATGTGTGAATGAGAGATGTTAGAATATCATATAATATCTAGGGTTTAAATATGTTAAGATATTATACTGAGTTCACCTATAAGAGGTGCTCATTTAATAAGCGTAAAATAGTAATTATAAGAATTACTACTAAACCCTAACCTTAGCTAGCCTCTTATAAATAGGGCTAGACTATTATATGATAAAACAACTCATTAGAGAAAGACTCAAGACACTTTAAGTAGAATACCTGTGAGTATTCCACAGTTGCATTTGAGAGGAGATTTAGATTGTGAAAACCCAATATACTCTAAATACACTGTGGGTATCTCATCGATCAGTGATCCTAGCTAGAGTTCGATGAGCTTCCACAATTATGAGATCTAGGTAAGTCTCCTACTCTGAATCTATGAATATATTTATGTTCATTTATTCCTTTCACTAATTAATTTAAACATTAGAATATTTAGTCTCAATTTAGTCAAAATTGAGAGACTTAATGTGTTAATACTCTGATTAGTAAAGAATTAAATTGATAATGAATTGATAAATGATTGATTAAATTAAAAATAAAAATTAATCAATGACTAAATCAATTAATAAGTGAAATTCAAAATGAAATATTATACTATTAAAATTTGTTATTAATGACTTCTTGTTATTATTCTTGCATAACATTGACCTTTGAATTTCACTTGGTTTGCTGTCTAACACCCCAGCCTATTAATAAGGATGCCCCAAGTTGCAAGACTTGGATTCTTTATATTTGAGAATCCAAATATAGTGTATTTCAATGAACTTGAACTATTTAATTTTCATCCAATAGTTTAGAATTTAATTAATATTAAAAACTTGAAACGATTTCTAATAGTTCCTTGAAAAAGTCACAACCTTTTTGTCCCTTAACTTATGAGTTCAGTCTCTATTTGGCCTCTACTACTTTTCAGTTTTAACTTGGTCCCTTACTAATTTCCAGTTTCAGTTTAGTCTATCATTTGTGAGTCCAGTTTCAATCTAATCCCTTACTAATATGAATGTTAGCATATTTAGTCCATATTAAGTTGAGACTAAGAAAGTAAATCTTATCTTTCATATTAGTGAGGGACTAAATTGAGATAAAATCTATAAATGAGGAACCATATTAAGATTAAAACTTAACGAGGGATCAAATTGATACTTTTAGTGAGGAACTAAAAATCCCTTCATCCTTTCTTGAAAAGTATGGCAAAATGAAAATAAGAAACTCCCAACAGAAAGTAAAGATTGGAAAAATGTAGTAGAAAAATCAATAATTTAAAAATAAAAGGAAAGAAAATGGAAAATATTCCTTTTATTCATTCTTGAAAAGTAAGGCATGATAAAAAGAGGAAAATCTAAAAAAAGAAAAAATTAAATGGTGATTTGACAACCCTCTTGTAAAAAACTCTAGTTTTCGACAATAAAATGAAAAAGGATAAACCAAAAGAGAGGAGAAGGCAATTCATTTGGTATTTTCGCTAAAGCTAATTTGATTCTCTCTTGCCCATTATCTCATGGTTAATATAGTAAACTAGAAAGGTTACATCATTGAAAAACATTATTAGTTCCAAGAGTAATAGTATTCTTTCTATTTGGATAACCTATTTGATTGGATTGAAGGAGTGCAAAAGTCCTTTAAATTGATTGATTTTGTTTTAACAACGGGAAAATGAAAGATAAGAATCTCTAAGCCCCATGTTTCCTTTTTGGGAATTGTAGGTGATTGTTTTGATTTCCAATTACATTGTCATAAATGCATCTTTTGGCATTTATTAATTGATTCTTACACTATCATTTTGTGATCCATTGTTTGAGATCATGTTAAGGAATGTAAAGGAATCTTTTGAGTACCTAGCACATGATAATATAATTTGTGAGATGTTAAAGCTAAGGATTACGAAGGATCTCTGAAGAAAACCATTGTTGACGCTAAGATATAATGTTTACCTCTTCAAAGTGGTCAATTTGAATACCCAAAGGCGAAACAAACTAAATAGCCCTAGCAAAGAAGCAAGTAAGAAATAGATGGTTCAAAGTCTCAATGTGTTGTAAAAATAAAAGACAGGTTGAATTAATGTTTAGCATGTGCAAGGGAAGAATATCTCCAGTGGGGAAAGCTTTTTATCAACAAATTTCCATAAAAAAGGAAATTACCCTCAGTGGCACCTTTATCTTCTATAATTCTTTCTAATAAGTGAAATAAGGGTTAGTTGTCATCATGTTTACAACAATTAAGATTCTATAATTATTCTTAACTTTATACTTGCCAAACCTATTTCATGACCTGATTAAATTTGTTTAAGAAAAAGGACAAGCTTTTATTCTTTCACAATTTCCTCACAGTAAATACTTGATAGTAGCTACAAAATCCATGATCCATAATGTAAGTTGATAAGGTTAGAAACTTTAAAGTAAGGAGGAATTTGCAAAGTATGAGGAGGCCACCAATAATAATGTTAAATTTGTATATATTTTACTAGTTTTTTTCTTTTATTTTGGATAAAACTAATGTGAGAGCACAGATGACAAGAGGCGTAATGGTTTGAATGATTATCTAAATTTTCCTCCGGGTCTAATTACAAGATTGAAAGCTAAGAAGTTCAAGGAATTGTTGGAAATTTATGTGGGAAAGTTCTTAGAGAATACATAAGAAAATCACTTGGATGCCTTGGGGTTGAAGAAAGAAACCCAAGTGATTAATCTAAGTCATGTCCAGCTCAAATGAAGACCTAATTCATTTGGGTTATGTCATCAAGAATTTTTGTTATTGAAATAAGTATTTTGGACCTCATTATAACTAATTTGGGCTTAGAATGTTTATGGTTATGTATTGGGCTTCTATTTTTAATGACTGAAGTTATTTTTGGCCTAATTTAACCCATCTTATTGGAGGCCCAAGGATGCATTACGAATTAGGGTTTCTTAAGAGGGCCTGAAGCTTATAAAAAGTTTTGAGCATTAACCTTGTAAGACATCAAGTTTCATTCTATCAAAGAAACATTTTAGTTTCCTTCTTGGCTTGGCCAGAGTTCTCTCAGTGAGGATAACTTGTCTTCTTTTATTGCAACAAGAATTAATTCTTAGCAGGTAATATCTTGAGGTGAATTTATTCTTGTTTTTAATCAACCTATCACTTGCGTTTCCATTAGCATCTATCATTTTGGGATTCAATAGGTTGGGTTCATTTCATTTCATGTTCTTGCCATAATGGTGTTCAAGGAGTTTTAGGTTCTTCATAACCTTGGGGTTCCGCATCAAAAACTCCTAGGAACTAGTTACCAATTGATGTTATTTTTATACATCTTATGAAATGTATCATTTGGTTGCCTCCTTGCAGTAAGTCTAAGTGATTATTGCATTGCTTCAAAATTATAGGGAAATTGCTTGGATATATGAAATAGAGAATTCAAAGCGAGAGAAAGAACTTTTAAGAGTGTATTGTATTCTTAATTATTTTTTAGAACTTAAGCAACTTAATATTAATTTTCTTTAAATGATTGGATTCAACGTCTATCACTACAAGAAAATACAAATTTAAGGATGGAAATTAGATACAGATGGAAATTCGTGTCTAATCTATGCCAAATCTGTGTCTAAATCCGTCCCTAAAATGTTAATTATTTTTAATTCAAAAATATAATATGGGACGGATTTTTGACACGGATATTTCCGTGTAAAAAAATCTGCACCTAATTTCGTTTTGATTCCACCCCTAAAATAGGATTTTTAAATCTTTTTTGTGAAAAAGTTTTTGGTATGGAATTTAGGGAAGAATTTTACCCTCTAAAAATGTCCCTCCCTAATTCTGTATCAAAATATGAATTAGATATTCTATAATAGTTAAAATTATTTAGGGACGAATTTGTGAGAGAGTAATCCATTCCTAATTTTTTTAAAAAAATTGTAATAAATAAATTATTTTAAATTTTCATATTATTTCTTATTTTATTTATTTATTTCATTTTTCCTCAAATAATATTTATATTTATAAATAAATGCTAAATATATTATCTCTCAATACTTGTAGCTTTAATATACTTTTATTATTCTCATTCAATTTTCATTGGTTATATGCTAAAAGTTTAAAAACTCATCATATTTAAAAGCAATTAATAATTTGCAATGAGTTTTTATGTTTAATGACATGTGCCTTATAATACCTTTGATATATATATATATATATATATATATATATATATATATATATATAAACTTATAACTAAGGGTATAACGATAGAATCTTATTTTAAAGAGTGAAATTTATGTAAGAAATTTACTTGTGTTGTTGAAATATAATTATATTGAATAACTATTTATTAATTTTTTGGTCACTAATAACTATTTATCTATTTAAAAATTAATTATTTATGAATTTAAAGATGAGTATTTATAAAATAAGGGAATCTCTTATAGATGTTGATGTCAAAAAATTTTAAAAAATTTATATGCAATTCACTTTTAATATATTCAGTAAATATACTCTATTGTATTAATTTTACCTTGTACAACTTAACACTATATGAATTATAAAACCTCCCTTGCCATGATTAAACTTGACTGTATAAAGATTTTTAAGAGTTGTAAATAATCTATTATTGTTTCAAATTGGGCAAATTATTAATTAAATTTTCAAATTATGATCAATAATATATATATATATATATATATAGTTTTATTGAAAATGACATTAGTTTATGAATACTAATTACAAATGCAATTGCGAAATGAACAAATGGTAACTTACTAGTTTCAACAATTGCTTAATTTAGTACGAATTAGGTTATTTATTATGATAAGGTCAAATTTTAAATAAATAAATCACTGAATATTAAAGTAATATTTATATTAATTTTCAATTTTAAGGAAATATTAAAAATGAGGTAGAATGTTGACTTAAATATAAAGTAAATAGAACGAAAGTCTAAACATGTGACTGTCACAATTGGTCTCAAGAGTCTTAAATTAAGACTCATACACACACAGATATATATATATATATATAGAGATATATATATATATATATATATTAAAAAATAATTATTTGATTTAATTATGATTAAAAATGAAATTAAAATAGAAAAAGAGGCAAATAGAATGCTAAAATATAAATTAATGTAAATATATAACTTGAATATGAAGCTGGCAATGTTAATCTCACATGTCTTATGTTCCTTTTGGTGCCTTTGTTCAAATCCCTGTGGCTACAGTTTAGGAAATGGCCAATTTTTTAAAAAGTTGCCACATGTCACAGTGTGAAAAAGACAAAAATAACCCTTGTTATTGCAATTATACTCTATAATGTATTAAAGTTGGATGATTTAAGATAAATATAGTAAGTATTGAAATTTGACTATACTTGAACTGATAATTATATTGAAATAATGAACTGGTCATGTGTCAATGGTTAATTTGACTATAGTTGAACTAAAATTGAATTGCTTTGTGTAAAGAAATTATAGAAAAGATATAAATATATGTAATATTTTATGGTTAAACTAATATAGAAAGGAATCATTTTAGTCTCACAATTTTTGTATTAATATCAATTTGGTTATCTATGAATTTTCAAAATGTATTTCCTGAGATTTTAAAGTCATTGGATCCAAGTCCTTCTATCTTGACATTAAGTAAGTGAATAACTATTTTGTTTTAGTAATTTTTATATTTTTAAAAGACTATTTTAATACTATTAATTTGTGGAGCACTCAATTAAGACTTATGTAAAAAGTAGGAGACTAAGATAAAATAGAGTTAGAAGAATTGTTATGAGATGGGCTAGCTAAGCTAGTCTTGATGAAGCTATATTACTTAAAGGTTCCAAGTTTGAAAAATTGCAAAATAGGGAAGGATTAGTGACAAAATAGGGATGAGACTTAGGGATGGATTAGCATTTCCGTTTCAAATCGAGATGGAATTTAGGGAGGGAATAATTCCACTCTAATTTGGGATAGATTTGCCTAACAAAATTCAATCCCAAATTGCGTGGTATTTGGGATGAAAATTCTGTCCCTAAATTGGATTACCATATTCCTAATTTAGAGACGAAAATTTTTTTTGGGACGAACATATTTAGGGACAAACTTTATTTTTTGTCCCAAATGATTTGCAACTTCAATATCTGGAATAGATGTTTTCCCATCCTGGAATTTGTCCCAGATTAGTTAGGGATGGGTTTTTTAACCATTAAGGACAGAATTTTCCATCCCTAACTATTATTTTTCTTGTAGTGTAGATAGGTTGTGTTTGATATTTTACCTCTAAATCTTAATGCATTTTATGGCAAATTTCATTTAAATGGTTTGCATTCAATCTTTAAGTGGATTTGGAATTAAAATTAGAATAACAACTAGGTTTAGACTTATCTATTTAATGAATTAAATTATCCAGAAATGAAATTAAATTATGTTGGTGTAAGATTAATAACAAATTTGATAACTCATTTTATCCTTACTTGAACTTCTGATTAGCTTATTCTAAGTAGTATCTTGAGTCTCTGTCTTTTTATTTAGGGCCCTTAAAAATCCTAGTGTAATTTAGATGTTTAGTTTATAGTTTACTACTTGCATTGATTACTAGTAACTGAATTTATCTGAATCACAAGTATAAATATGTGATAAGTCTTTTATCATAATCCTCAATAATCATTTCCCTTTCACTATATATATATTGTAATAATTATGTGGCTAACTTGTATTATCCAGAAGATGCTTTGTGAATGCAGTATGGGGTGGGATGAATTGAGCATCTTGACCATTGATTTTGTTTTTAAAAGCTAATGAAGTGGACGGCTTAGAGTAGTTCCCAAACCTTCTGACCACTTTTCAAACCACATTAAATTGGTTGGTTTGGAGATAGTTTAGGTTATAGAATTTTTTTCTCTTTTTTTTTTTTTTCCTTAACCATATTCACTAGTTTGGAGATAGTCCCTCTTCTAATTTTTTTCAACTTCAACGTAAGATTATGATTCTACATTTAATATGACAGTAAATAAAATTAAGATGATGTTGAGCTAGCAAGAGATTGTAATTTTTTCACAATAAAAATAATTAATTTTTTATTTCTGAAAAAACGCATATTTCGTAGAAAAAATATGTTATTCAAATAATATAAATTGAATAAGAATTACTTATAATTTTATAAATAAAAAGGTACTAAATATAATTTAATCAAACTAAATTTATAGAAGATAATGAATATATCCTTCAAAAAGTTATATTAATAAAATTAATTGTGATAAAATGTATTCTTAGATTAGGACATGGTCATAACAGTTTGTAGAAGAAAGCAGGGCAAGCCCCCAACTACACGCTGGTTTTGTCTTTTGTGTATTTCAAATTCATAGATCATGACACTTTACTCCAATGCCAAAGGTTTGAGTAAAATATCTTTTTGGTCTTTTATTTATTGTAAATTATTATTTTGGTCCCTTATTTATAATAACATCTAAGATGGTTTGATTCTTATTTTTAAGAAAAATATCGTATTTAGTCTCTTTATCCAAATTCTAAATTTAAAGCTGAAAGACTAAATTTGATATTTTTTAAAAAAGAGAACTAAATGCCACATTTAGCATTAAATGAATGACTATTTTGAATATTATAATAGATGAAGGACCAAAATAATAATTTTACAAAAATTTAAGGAAAAAAAATAGTTTATTCCCATGTCTTCAAATTTCAAGCCACTTGTATCTCACGAGCACGAGGTTAAATCCAACGTCCAAAATTAATGTCCTCTCCATCCAATTGATTAGTATTTGTGGAAGCTAAATTCATTTTTTTTTATAAGAAAATGCTATATTAATTTAAAATTATATCAGTTTACTTACTACAAAACAATTTGAAATTTTATAATATAGAATTATAATTTGTGAATTCAATTACGTTTTAATTGTAGATGACATAATTATATTTCTATGCTTCTGTATATGATAATTTTTATTATTTATATTAAACCATTTTGCTACTATCAGTATATCGGCGTCATTTTATGTTTGACGATAAAATATTTTTAAGAATGAATTTAAGGGGCACGAGAAAGAGTCCCCTCTTATATTTTTTTAAAATTTGAATCTTTATATGTTATTTTATCTAATATTGATTTTGTGTCTTATAAATTGATAAGAACTAACTTTGAATAGTTTAAACTTTAAATCAGAAACTATTTGTACCTTAAAGTTAAATTATAGTGTTAAAATAGTTCCTAAAAAATTTAATATTAGTCAAAAGTAGTCTCATATGACTAGTTTAATGAGAGACTACTTTTGAATAATGTTAAATTTTTTTTAGAACCATTTTGGTATTTTGAATTTATAAGGACCAAATTGATACTGAAACAAAGATGGAGAGACCAAAATAGTACTTTTCTTTATTAATAAGTTTAGGAGTTAAAAATTGAACCAGTGAGATAGTATTCTCTTATGCTAATTGTCTCCAGTTTGTATGACTAGTATTGTTGCTCCAACTACACGTGGGGGAAATATATAGATAAATTTTGGTTGGATTTAAATTCATTTAAGAAAAGATAAGTATTAAATAATTGCACCCCTTTTAAGAAAATAGATAGAGATGGCAAAAGGTCCCTGTATTTGGGGATTCTCGTGGAGACTATTTCATTCGGGGATCTATATTTAGAGTTTTTTCCCATGTAGATGGGGATCATGCTCTTGACAATTTGACCAAAATATTTTAATATATATATATATATATCTATTTGTGTGTATGTATGTATATATGTGTTATTAGTAGTAATTTATTACATTTTCAAGTTTAACAAATGTGAATTTTCTTACGAAGACAAAAAATTGAAAGTACAACTATTTTCAATATAAAAAAGAAATTATTTCAATTAGTAATATCAAGTCAAAGTTAAACTATTATTTAAACGAACATGTCTTGATTAATATTTCAAATGCATAAATTTTCGACATATTAAAATGGTGGAAATAAAATAGATTGAAATAATTAACTTGCACATAAGAAAGAAACAATAATGATGACTTCACATGTGGTGAAAAATATGTCTTAATATCAATATGATTTCAACTCAATGTTTTTAATTTGTCAAAGTTATTATTTTTTTAAGTTTTAGAATTTTTAGAACTTATTTAGAACTTGTCATTTGAAATCTTTTTAGCTTTTATATTCAAAATTTGATTAGAACTTATTGGATAATATAAACAATGAACTCAAGCTTTATATTTATTATTTTCAATATTTCATTTTTTAGATATTTATTAATATTTTTATTTATTTGTAATTTTTTTTTTAAATTTGAGGTCTCTGTGGATATACTTAAAGGTCCACATCCTCATGTGAAATAGGGTTGAGGGACACGAATAATGGTGTCTCCCCACTTTCGTTTCGCAAAATTGTCATATTTAAAAGTAGAGGCACCATTTTGCTATGCACTTTTGATGCATATATATATATATATATATATATATATATAGTTTAATTTACATTTTTATACTTTCTTACCGTATCATAGTTACAATATTATAGTTTCATAGCTATTAACTTCCAATTTTTGGTCATTAAGATTCGTGGTCAATACCAATTAATATTTAAAATATATATGATCTCCTCTTATTACTTTTAAACAAATTAAAATGATTGAAGTTGTATTTGGAATTATATAATACAATAAAATTTAATCAATCCAGCAATTTGCCGGGTTGTAATCGAATTGGATTAGCTCCAGACATTTTCTAATAATTAAAGGTTGGTTTTGGATAATTGAATGAATCTAAGGATTTAAAATATATTATTTTTAAAAAAATTATGATAATTCACAAAGATATATTTATATCATAGATTTTTCTTTACAAGATAATATTCTACTTAAGGGAAAAAAAAAAAAGCAACTTATAATAGTTTACAATCTATTTTTCATATTTTATAGTTTATTTTAATTCTATACATTATAAACTATTAGAAGGTATTTATTATTTTTCTCTAGAATGGAAAATCATTTTGTAAAAAAAATATAAAATATATATATAGCAGTTGCCAAAAAAATTATATATTATGAAATTAATTGAATGAAAAATTTATAAAAATAAATGTTTACGGGATATTCAACATATTTTATAGTTATGTAATCCTTACTGAATTAATTTCCGATTTGTCATTGAAATTCATGGACAATAGAAATTAATATTTAAGGATATATATTACCTTCCTTTTCCTTTTAAACAAATTAAAATGATTGAAATCCTATTTGGAATTATATAATACAATAAATTGGGGCTACTTTATCATATGGTAAAAGAATCTTTTAATTAATCCAGCAAATTGGCTCACTCGTAATCGAAATTGATTAACTCCGGACGTTTTTATACTATTTTTGTATGAATCTAATTATTCAAAATATATTATACTATTTATCAATTTAATTATAATAAAATAATTATCTTTTTATAAAACATTATGACAATGCACAAAGATATATTTATATTTTAGATTTTTTTACAAAATTATATTCAATTTAAGAGAAAAAATAAATAATTTAGAATAGTTTATATTGCATTTCTCATATTTTATAATTTTTTTTTGGAAATAATTAAACTATTAGAAGGTCTTTATTATCTTTTCTCGAGAATGGGATACCATTTAGAATGAAAATTATACAAAATATAAATATACCAGTGTGTATAAAAATTATTTTTATTAAAATAAAATTAAAAAATAATATGATATATCTTGGACTATTAGATAAAAATAATTTTAAAATACTCGAGGTGATCCAAAGTCTACTTGGAATATATACTGTTACATTCCAAGAAATCAATGTATTTTACTAATTTTTAACTGGCAGTGTTTTTTAACTGTTAGAACTATATCAATAAATAAAAGTATCCATCAAAATTAATAAAAAAACGTAACAATTAAAATATTTATGTATTACGAATTTACAAAATGCCATTGTATTAAAGTAAATATGGTAATATCTTTTTATTTTCTTTAATTTTTTAAAGTTGAATTAAAATTTTTATTGATGAACACAAAACAATTTTGTAAAAAAAAATCATGTGAAAAATATTTTCAGTAAAATAAACACGGTAGCAAAACAACTGAAGACCGATATAAAAAGTTAGGTATAACTTATTATTGAACCATTAAAAATTCAAAAATATTTTACATTTTAAAAATTTTCTTAATGCAATGGCAACATTTTAAGTAAAAGTAGTTGAAAAATGCTGACAAATGAATTAACTGCAACTCTGAATATATAAAAAGTTAATTGAAAAATGACAACCAAAAAGAAGTCATATGGAAATTATACGTAATAGTTAAATTATTTACTTATAATTTATTTACAATAATGGAAAAAATTGATAAACACTCGCATTATATAATCAACGTTTATCATTCATTATTATTGATGTGTTTATTATATTTACTTTTTACCCTCAAAGTAGATAATTTGAAAAAATATTGTCTGATACAAATATATTTATATAGAGTTGATTTAGTGTGCTAATCCTAATTAAATTATTCCCTTAATATCTTCCACTCTTTCTGTAAATGATTTAATTAGGACTAGGACCAATATTTTCTCTGAAACTTTTGCTCCATTTCTAATCTTATTACTTAATTTTCCAACACGCCATCCACGAGTCAATCTCGTATTTGCTAGGGGATCTCGAAATGATTTCCAATTGATTTTCAGTTTTAATTTTTCTCTCACTAAGTAGTCCATCCTTAATAATTTAAATATTAGAATATTTAGTCCAAATTTAATAATGATTGAGAGACTAAGTATATTAATTCTCATATTAGGGAGGGATTATTAATCAGTAAATGAGAGACCAATTTAAGGATGAAAATCAACCAATGTCCAAATAAACTAAAAAATGAAGATCAAAATGACGTTTTAAACTATTGAAAATTGTTATTATTCTTCCATAACATTGACCTTTCAATATTTTGACTTGGTTTTCATGTCTAAACCCCCTAGCCTTCCACTCTTCAAAATCGGCATGCCCAAGCTGTGGGATTTACATTCTCTACATTGGAGAATCTAAATACAATGCGTTTGAGTGAATCTGGACTAATAACTTTTTAATCCAATGGTTCAAAACTTAATAAATATTGAAAAAAAATTAAACATTTTTTAACCGTTCATTTAAATCTAAATTATTGGATTTTCTTTCATATGTACAAATTCTAACATGGTCACTTGCATTTAGAAATCCAAATGAAGTTGCCTTACCTCTATGACTTGTATTCCTCAACCTTTTCAAAACCCACTCCCTCGCTTGCCCGGTTCTACGACAATCTACCATCTTCATCTCTCAAAGTACTCACTACTAGAGAAAAACAAAATAGAAATGAAAAGAATTCGTGTCTAAATTTAATAAATTTTGTGTCTAAATTAGTTTGAGAAAAATTTGACACATATTTAGTTCTCTATCATACATCTTGGTCTCTAAATAATCAGACACAAAATTAAATATTCTGTCTCATAATTGACATGAAAAAAAGTCATATCAAACGATAAAAGTTCTATTGCAACACAAAAACCAAAGTCGTATCTATTATTAAAATTTGAATGACAGTGATGGAATAATCGGTCCTAGAAGTAGTGCTTGAAGTTTATATGATGATTTTCATTTGTCTCTGATAAATAGTTGAAAGAAATTATTCCATATTAGATTTCGTGTCAAAATTATAGATACAAAATTCCATTCATCGCAAAATGGGAACTGAATTGTTTTCATTCGGTCTCTAATTTCGTGACTAAAATAATAATGAAGAATTATTCCATCTCAAATTTTTTTTTTAATCTTTCCATTTCTGATTCCATAATCATTTCATCTATGATGGAGAATTGAAATGTTTTCTATTGATATCTAATTCCGTGTCTAAATTATAATTTGTATACCTAGCCTACTAGTCCATTTTCACCTCTATATTATTTGCATTTCAATTCTGTAAACAAATATTAATGGTGATAGAAAATGAAATATCTATCCATATCACTTAATCAAGTAATGCAATACAAGTCAGTGTTAATCTATTATCTTATCCATAGGACAACAATACAAAAGTTAAGAAGTGTTATTATTAATAGGATAATACTAGTGTCAATACTAATTTAATAAAAGAAATCATTTGTCCATCTCTAATCAGCTTCCTCATCCTTTAAGTGCTCATCTCCTTCAAGTGCTTGTTGTGTTGTAGGTGACATTGACATCTAAACACTAGCGCTTAATACCTTAACCTTATGCTCTAACAATTCAATCTTTTGCATTATCATTGACACGGATTGAATTTGTATATGATACTTTAATTGCAATTACCATATAAAATTCATGTATTGACACAGAATTAGATAATACTAAATTTTAGATGGACTTATTTCATTTCTAATTTCGTCTCAGTCACAAATAATACTTTATTACATGTATCATATCCAAATTTGTCTAATTCCGTCCCTATTTGTTGTGACTTAAATTTCATGTTAAATTTCCATCTCTATTTCACCTTTTCTAGTAATGTCTAAACATGGAGACTTGCTTTCGTATTTATCTTGTCTTTTGGAATTTGAGCAAAGAAAATGTGATCCTCTACTAAGAAATAGAAATATGAGTTATGGAATGCACAAAAAATATATGGTCATAGGAACACCTATGGTTGGGCAAATATGCTTCCCCGAAGGCCACTGCTGTAGCCCATGGGCAAGCACCAATATACCTAAATAGGAGGTCTATATATATCGGACACATTCGATTCGATATACAATATAATTCACTTGCATATGCATTAGAAATTTCATCTTTTATGAGATACTTTTACAAATGTATTGAAATAGTATCAAAACAATGCTGAAATATTTTTGTTTGTTTTTTTCATTAACTGTGATATTATTTTATTATTTGACCTCTTGTTTTATGATTTGTTTCTCCCATCTTTCACTACACTCTCAAGTTTTCCAATTTATGGTCTTTACATACTTTCTTTTATTATAAAGTCTGTTATTGTCTTCTTTTATTACATACATATTTGGCTAAATAAAGTTTGAATTCCAATTTGAATCAAAATTACCAAAAGAACAAGGATAAGTATGAAGCATGGATCTTATGTAGTTTTGCAGATTTTGTAGCATTATTGTGGATCATTGGATCTTGATCCAATGGTCCACATTTAACACCTCACTTTAATGTTGACAAAACTCAGTACGTGGTGATTTGACAAGTATTGTATTAGGCGAATTAAGAATGACTTTATATGTAAGAAGTTAAATTTGTTATTAATGGAGTATAGACATTTATTTTGTGACCAAGTGAGATAATAAAAGAGATGGTAAGAATATGGTTGTTGTGTTTGTTCTTTTTAGGTGAGTAAATGTTATTAATCAAATTTATTTTTTGGAATTTAAACTGTCATTTGTGAAATTTTTTCTTTTATGCATTTTGACGCCTTTGGAATAAACATATAAAATTATTGTGTTAATTTTGATGTTTATTTACACTGTTTAAAGTTTTTACAAAGACTTCCGCATCTAAGTGATTGTTTTAAATGATTTACATATATGATATTATCGGAACTTTCTAAATAATTATATTACCGTACAAATTTATGTTATTTGGAATTTTGTTGTTTGGGTATATTTTCAATTATGTATACTAATATGGGAAATATGATTTTCTTGGATATTCATCCAACATAGAACCCTGTAATTAAAGACAATAGACGTTAGCCTTAGTGCACCATAATCTATTCTCTTATTTGAACCTAGTTAGTAGGGTGTTGCTAGCCCCATGAGATAGCCACCACATATGGATCAATTCTAACTATTTGCGAGTTATATTGCTTGACTTTGACTATTAACTATATTGTGATTCCTAACTTAGAGTTAGTATTCATTTATAGATTGCGATTAGTTATGTATGATATTTTTCCTTTCAGTATTATTCTTTTAAAATTATTGATAAAGTTTAAATGCTTATTAATACGATCTATTTCACAAAGCATTTGTGGATTTCCATTAGCCTTATGGACTATATTTTATAATTTATGATCTTCTCATTTGGAATAATTTAGCATATGTAAGCTTATTGTGTTTTGAACTAAAAATTGGTACAGTTGTAAAAATTCTAGTGGTTTACATATTCCCTCTAGGTATGTTTAGTGATATTAACTCAATAAGTGCTGCCATACCTAGGAGCTTCTCACTCTGATCATTCATAAGATTCTAATGTTGGCTTAATTAATATGCAAATTTAGGAACTGGTAAATTATTGTTCAATGACTTTTAAAAAACAATAGAGTATATTATGCCAGCCAACTTTATTTGAAGTTTGATTAAACCACACCAGAAATCTCATTCATTTTAAAAATTGGACTTGACTTCTACGACATTTTGTCATATATTGTAAACACCAGAAATCTCATTCATTTTAAAAATTGGACTTGACTTCTACGACATTTTGTCATATATTGTAAACACCAGAAATCTCATTCATTTTAAAAATTGGACTTGACTTCTACGACATTTTGTCATATATTGTAAAAGTCCCTCTTCTAATTTTTTTCAACTTTCAACGTAAGATAGGGATTTTATATTTAAAACGACAGTAAAGAAAATTAAGATGATGTTAAACTCTAGCAAGAGATTGTGATTTTATTCTCAAGGCGACAATAAAATAATTAAGTAATTTTATTTTTTAAAAATGCATATTACATTTGAAAAAAATATGTTATTCATTAAAATAAATGGAAGAAAAATAACCTATGATTTTAAAAATAGAAAGGTATGAAATATAATTTAGTCAAACTGAATTAATAGAAGATAATGAATATATCATCTTCCAAACAAAAAAATGGAAGAAGTGATGTGATAAGACGTATTTATTAGATTAGGAGGTGGTCATACTGGTTTGTGGAGGAAATTAGGGCGACGTGATTTAAGTCGACTCCAACCACACGTTGGCCTTGTCTTTTGTGTATTTTAAATTCATGTATCTAGACATCTCACTCCCATGCCATAAGTTCGAGTGAAATTTGTTTTTTGATATCCATGTATCTCAAATTATCATTCTAGTCCCTTGTTTATTGTACTGTCTAAAGTAATTCTCCACAAAAATATAACCATTAGTCTTTTATTTTTAAGAAAAATATCAAATATAATCCTTCAACTCCAACCTTAAACCCGAAGTTGACATATTAAATTTAATATATATATTTAAAAAAAAAAATTAAAGTGACATTTTTCATTAAACAAATGACCATTTTGGCTATTATAATAGATGAAGGATCAAAATGATAATTTTACAAAAATTGAAGCAAAAAAAATAGTTTATTCCCAAAAGTTATTATGTCCTCAAATTTCAAGCCACTTGTATTTCACGTGCCTAATTTTTAATCTAATTCCACATTCCACTCAAGACCGTAGCATCAGAAACGCAAAAAGTTAAATCCACCGATCAGAATTAATGTCCTCCGTCTAATTGATTAGTATTTGTGGATGCTAAATTCATTTTTTCTTATAAGAAACTACTATATTAATTTTTAAATTATATCAGTTTTTTTTAACAAAATAATTTGAAATTTTATAATATAGAATTATAATTTATGAATTCAATTACTTATTAATTATAGACGATATAATTGTACTTCTATGCTTCTTAATTTATATAATATATTTTATAATTCGTATTATAACCCATTTTGCAACTAACAGTATGTCGGCATCTTTTCATGTTTGGTAATAAATCTGTTTATGTTTGGTAATAAAGTATTTTTAGAGATGGATTTAAGGGCCACAAGAAAGAGTCTCCTCTTATACTTTTCAAAATTTTGATCTTTGTATGTAATTTTATCTAATTTTGATTTTATATCTTAATTGATAAGAATTAACTTTCTTTAGTTTAAACTTAAAAACTTTTACTTCCTTAAAATTAAATTTTAGATCTAATTTTATTTTGGATATGACAAGAAGGTAATAACAAAAAATAAATTAATCAAATTTCACGAGATATAGAAAATTTGAATACACCAACAAAAGAGACGACTTTGAAACTAAAACAAAACGAGTGGGACAAAAGTAGGCCAAAGAGTATTTTGGGGATAAAATTAATTTTTTTTACTATAAAATCTATGTACATTAATTTAGTCTGTCGAATTTGTTGAATTAATATGATGCAGGTATACTTGTGGAAAGAGTGAATATAATTGACATGTGTTATACTTATTAAGATTGACCTTGGAATATTTTGACTTAGTTTTCATGGTCAATCCTTCAACGTTCCAACTCTTGCAAATGGGCATGTCTTGCCTCTTTGACTCCCATATGCCTCAACCTTTATAAGCCATTCCCTCTCTTCTTCTCTTCCTCGACACCCTAATCTCAATCTCCCATCTTCATCTCTCACTATACTCACCTCACACACTTCCTTTCAAACCAATCCTGCCTTTCTGAACTTTGGAGTTAGGGTTTATGAACTTCTTTCTTTAACTTTCATAGAAAAGAAAGAAGAATTGATGAATTGTGGATCATGCGCATCAATGGGGGAAAGAAAGTTTAGGGGGGTTCGTCGTCGAAAATGGGGCAAGTGGGTTTCGGAGATTCGCGTGCCAGGGTCGAAGGAACGACTGTGGTTGGGCACATACTCTTCGCCGGAGGCCGCCGCCGTGGCTCACGATGTAGCTTTCTATTGCCTGAAGAGACCGTCTTCCATGGAGATGCTCAACTTTCCTGCCATACTGCCTTCTTACTGCATCCAGCAACACGACGACATGTCACCGAGGTCTGTGCAGAAGGCGGCGTCGGATGCTGGCATGGCCGTCGATGCGCAGAAGATTATTGCTGGGAAGCCATTGACGACGGTGACAGCTGAGGAAGCTTATGAGGAGGAAGATGTCCTAATGAATGTTAATTTTGATGAATCATTGTCACCAGAATTGAAGAATTCAAATATGAATTTCAATTCGAAGCAAAATTATCTTAATAATGATTGGTTTTTGTGGGAAGGTGAGGGAATGAGCATTTCAGTCGAGGATTATACATATTAATTAAATTACGAGCAGAAGATTGAAGCTGCGATATAGTCTTCTCCCTGCTAGTTGTCTCCAGTTTGTATGTTGTTACTCCAACTACTTGTAGGGCTTAAATTCGGAAGGTTCTAGACACTCCGAAATATATAGGTAAATTTAGTTGGATTTGTATACATTTAACAATAAAAAAGGAAAATTCATCATTTTATCCCTTTATTTTTATGAGTTTTCAAATAGGTTCCTACACTTTAATTTTTATCAAATTAATCCATACTATTTCAAACATTTTCAAATCTATCTCCGCCATTAGGTTAACCATTAATGCCGTTAGAACTACTGCTAAGGTGAAAATTAACAAGCCACCTCATATCTCAATCTATTATATAAAAGTAAAGTTGACTTCCTTGAACATGGAAGCTCTATTTGACAGATGAAAAGCTTTTTTTAATCAAATCCTCAGTTATTCATGTAATGTCTTTTCACTTTTCCCATACACAATTAAGGATTCTTTAAAGTCATAAATTTTTCATAGTTAATGCAAAATATTGAAAAAAAATAATTTACATAAATTCTTTGTAATAAACAAGAAAAATTAAAATTATGAAGTAATTATTAATTAATTAATCATCTCTTAAAATAAGAAATTTTCAAAGTTTGAAATTTTTTGGGAGTAATAAGAAAATTAATAAATAAATTAACAGCTTCTTAAATCTAAATCTTTTTGAAGTTCAGGCATTTTTTTAGAGTTAATGAGAAAAATGATGAATTAATTAATTAATTGTATCTAAGAGTTTCTAATAAAGGACTACAAATATAACTTGACATGGTCCAATATTAAAGCAAGAGAAAATAATATATGGTTAAATGATTTAAGAATGTGCCCTCTTAATGAGCTTATTATCATCAGTTCTTTCTCATTAATGTCAAATAACTAATTTTATGGACTTATCTAATTTATTATATTTTCTTTATATCACAATATATTACTAAATTAAAATTTTTACTAAGACTTAGATATTTTGTTAATTTAACATGTATTGATATATAATAAAATGAACTAATTTTCTCTATGGCTCGTGCAACATATGTGCAAATAAACTAGTAACATAATATGCCAAATAAATTGCTTGTCCCATGTAGACTCTCTTCTTTGTCTTTCTTTCCCCCCCTTTGAGGTAGCTTGTTAATTTCCACATCACCAATGGTTCAAACAATGTTAATGGTCAATCTAACAACAAGAGTGGATTTAAAAAATTTTGAAATTGTAAAGACTAATTTTTTAAAAAATAAATTATAAGGAACATTTTAAAAATTTATATAAAATATAAAGATTAAATAATTATTTTTTTACAAAAAATAAATATTAAATAATCACGGACATAGGGATAGAAACAGGTCCCCAAATTTGGAGATCCTTGTGGGGATGTCCCATTTGGAGACTTGTATGTGAGGAATTTTTTCTTGTGGGGATGGGGTAAAACTCTCCCCAAAGAAAGTTTTGGGCAATATGGTCATTTTGAGAAAATACCATGGGTAAAATGGTAAATTCACAAGGAAGGACATGTGGCACTACCATAACCTTTAAAGCCCACACCATGATAAAATCTTAGATATTTGTAGAGCCTACACCATAATTAAATTTTAGATATTTTATAATTTGAGATTAAATCACAACCATTGGATAAAAAACATGTAATTAAAGCATAGTCATCAAATTCTCTTTAAATACCTTACATCTACTCCATTTCTTCACAAAACACTCCACATCTTTCCCGTACTTACTCCACTCAGACTCACCACCATTTTGGCGCCACACTTAGATCAAGAAGGAAGGAAGGAATTTTAGGAGAATTATAAGAAATGAGAGCGTATCTAAATAACATGATTTAGCATATTCTAGATCTTTATCTTCCCTTTTACTTTTCCTTCTTCTTCTTCTTAAATGGTTTGCATGGTAATGCAGGGGTAAAAGGGTTGGCTATGGTGTGGAAATGTATTTGAAATGAGAACACCCCATGGTACTATATAGCCAATTCCTTTTGGCTTATGGTCATTTATTTTAAAATTTTGTCACCTTGACCTTGTATTAGCCCATTCAAGGTCTAAGAAAGGTAGAATTAGATAAGATTAAGGCCAGATAGATATTTTGAAATATCTTAGAAAATATTATGTAAGACAAAATAACTTTAGGCAAGCAATTTTGATGTGTGGATTTTCCTATGCATTTCAATTTTGTATTATGGGTTGACAATATGGTAGTTTGAGAAGAAACTATTCTTTGTGAGATTAAAATATTCCTGTACACTATGTACATATTGATAGTTTGGAATCTCATTTGATGATGGTTGACTATGCTACCTTAATATATATTTTGAACCTTATAAGCTCCTTAGCGCTATTAATCATGGAATCTACGGCAGGTCAAACTATCTAAATAATTATAGGAAAAATGGTTTTATTACACTTTTTAAGCCACAACTTGAATTCTGATATCAATAATAAGCCGTGCCACCTAAATGGTTTCAAGAAATCAGGAGAGGAAGAATGTATTTGTAACATCCATAAATGAGTGATTTTTAATATAAGTTAAATTATTTAGGGAAAATTAGAAAGAATTAAACAAAAATAAATATGCCCTGTTGAATCATTTAAAGAAAATAACCTATAGCTTAGTTTCAAGGAATAAGAGCAAAATGGTCATTTTTAAAAAATGTTAAGGGCAAAATGGTAAATTTACAAGGCTAGGGGCAAAATGGTCATTTTAAAAATATACTAATGGTAAAATGGTAAATTCACATGGAGGGACATGTGGCATTACCTTAACCTACGGGGCTTGCATATGTGGGGCCCACACTATAATAAAATATTTAGATCTCCGTGGGCCCCACACTAAAATAAAATATTAGACATTCATGGGACCTACACCATAATTATATCTTAAATATTTATGATTTGAGATTCAATCACAACTGTTATGTGGTTAAATTCTAACTATTGGTTTCTCTTTAAATACCCTACACCCTATCCCTTTTCTTCACACCATTCCTTACATTCCTCCTATACCCATATCATTCACTCTCACCTCTCCACTCCATACTTAGATTAAGAAAGACGGACGTAAGAAGGAAGAGAGCAATTTTAGGAGAATTAAAAGAAAGGAAAGCGTATCCAAGTAACATGATTTAGTATATTCTAGTTTCTCTTCTTCTCTTTTCCTTCTTTGTCATGAATGATCTTCATGGTAATATCTTTGTAGGCTATGGTCATTTATCTTAAAATTTTGTTACCATGACCTTCCATGAGCCCATTCAAGGTCTAAGAAGGGTAGGCTTAGAGAAGTTGAGACTAAGTAGATATTTTGAAATATCTAGGGAAATATTATGTAAGCTATTACAACTTTAAGATAAAAAATTTTGATATGTGAATTTTCTTGTGCATTATGTATCCTCACATAAATATTTTGTTATTTATGCATTATAATGGCCTATATTATTGTGTATTTCAACTTTGAAATTCCATGTGATAATGACTGATTATGTCACCTTAATATATATTATGTACCATTTGATAATTTTTGGTTATCCCACCTTAATATAAATTATTAACCATTGGTAATGATTGACTATGCTACCATAATATATATTATGAACCCTATAAGTTCCTTAGCAAAGCATTATATCTAATTAATCCTGTAATTTATTGCAGGTTGTACTGCCTAGATGATAATAAGAAAAATGGTGTTATTACACTTCTTATGCCACAACTTGAATTCTAAGATCAATGGCAGGCTGTGTCGCTTAAGTGGTCTTAAGAATTTAGGAGAGGACAATAATGTGTTCTTGCTAGGAATATCTTGAATTTAAATTGACACTGAAGGGGTTCCTAACTATCATAAGAACTTCAGTGCTCAGAGGATTACAAAAGAAATCTTGATAGTTCTCTCTTAAACTAATCCAATCTTGACCACATGGTGGCTTGGGTGACATATTAATATAAAGATTATATTGCTTGACTTTGTTCAGGGTACCCACTAGGGGACGCCTTAGCTAAAGGTGAGGTCGCACCTGTCGGTCAGGTGTCATACGCTGGTTTCGTGAGACACAGTTGCCTGGGTATGACAGTCATATGTTGGGGTTTCATGAAACTCAAATAAACCAAATATGACATCCCAACGCCTAATGGTTAAAGACATTGTCTACCTCTATTTGCCATATGTTTGCTAATGCATATCTGTATGTTATGATATTTGATATCATACATATTTCATAAAGATCATGATTTATAGTCATATTATATTCCATGGATATTTCAAGTATCATATAAGCTTTTTCATGTTACTGAGAAAGTATTCTTTTCATTTTATTAATGATGATTTTAGATGGTGAATTACCTATTTCTCTTGAAGTCCATATGAAATGAGTATTTTTCTCACCAATTAGGAAGTGCTGATTATTAATATCATTGTGAACACTCCATCCTTAATTACTTAATTATTTAATTAATTGATACACCAATTAATTAATAATTAAGCAAATAAAGAATATTAAAAATGACAAATACTCAAATGACATTCTTAAGTGAAGGCAATTTGAAATTAAAAATGAATAATAGGAGAACTTTAAGAAAAAAAAAAACCAAAATTTGAAAATAAGAATTAATTAATAATAATAATAACAAATCAAAATAAAAAAAATCATAAAAGACACAAAAATAGAAAATTAGAAAAAAAATCCAAAAGTAAATATTAATAGTGATGATGACAAAAATTAAAAAAAAAAGGGTTAGATTAAAAAATAAATTAAATCAAAAGTACCAAAACAATATATAATTTAATATATATGGCAAAATATGATTTATAACTCTTATCTTAGCATATCTCTCTGCAATTTGACGGTCTAAAGCTTCTCTGCAAATTGCTGTAGTCACAGCCCATAGACCTCTTTAGCTTCTCCGCAAGTTACCGTAGCCGTTGCTATAGCCCATAGCTTGTCTGAGGAAGTGATGGGCAGCATAACATGTAATGATGATGGTGGCTTTATAAAAAGAGGAGGAGAATACAGGAGATGAGGGAATGGAGAGGTTGAAGAAGAGAAACGGAGGGACTAAAGAGAGACGAGGAAAAGGAAGAGAGGATAGACCAAGAGCTGCTGTGAGAAAAAAACTAAGTGAGCAGCGAGCCAAAGCCGAGACGTACAAACCGAGAACTGGTGAGCTACTGAGCTGAGGCCGAGAAGGATCCAAACCGAGCTGAAGCAGAGAAAAATACGAGATCGGAAGCAAACTGAGGAGCACCAATGACAGAGTAAGTCGAGGAGAGGGAATACCTCCCTTGTTTTGGGCGCTATGAACAGGGGCGAACACGGAAGGGGTGACGGACCGAAATAGTTGACTGGGAGGTGTAGAAAACTACTGAAGCTCTCTTCGTTCTGGAGCCGGGAAGGAAAAAAAACTGCTACAAATTTCTTCTGGTGTCGTGAAGGGGAGAGAGAGAAAGAGAGAGAGAGAGAGAAAGAGTAAGCTCTTCCTGATGCTTTCATTCTTCTTATACCATACTTATATATATACACTACATATGTGTTTATATATATATATATATATATATATGTGTGTGTGTGTGTATGTGTATGTGTATATATATAGATGTATACATATCATTTGCCTCCTTATGCTTGTTTTCTTCTCACGCCATGCTTATATATATATATATATATATATATACTATACATTGTTTATATATATATATATGTGTGTGTGTGTGTGTGTGTATAATATAGAGATATATATATATATATATATAATTTGCCTCTTGATGCTTGTTTTCTTCTCACGCCATGCTATATATATATATATATATTATACATGTGTCTATATATATATATATATATATATATGTATATATGTGTGTGTGTGTAAACATAGAGGTATATATATATATGCATGGATGTGCTTCATTTGCCTCCTGGTGCTTGTTTTCTGTCAATATGAGATTAATTTTTGTGTATATAAATAGAGGTATATATATATATTATTTTTATGTCAATATGAGATTAATTTTTGGCTTTATAAACAAGATTCCAGGAAAATCATCAAGTGGGAATATTATTCTCCTCGGTTGTTTAAGATTATGTGAGATTTTAATCTCTTTAGATCCATAAAATTAATACATATTTGTTTTAAATAACAATAATACTAAAAAAATATAATAAGAAATACTTTAATTGAATAGTTTCTAGTATTTATAAAAATCATCGAGTGAGAATATTGTTCTCCTTGGGTGGTTGAGATTCTGTGAGGTTTTAATCTCTTTAGATCCCACAAAAAAATTAATACATATTTGTTTTAAATAACAATAATGATAAAAAAAATATAATAAGAAATACTTTAATTGCATATTTTCTATTATTTAAGAAGATCATCAAGTGAGAATATTGTTCTCCTTGGGTGTCTGAGATCATGTGAGATTTTAATCTCTTTAGATCCTAAAAATTAATACATACTTATTTTAAATAACAATAATAATTAAAAAATATAATAAGAAATACTTTAATTAAATATTTACAATTATTTATGAAATCATCATGTGAGAATATTGTTCTCCTTGAATGTTTAGGATCGTGTGAAATTTTAATCTCTTCAGATTCCGAAAACTAATATATATTTGTTTTGAAATAATAATAATAATGCAAAGATGAATACTTTAATTAAATATTTTATATCATTTACTAAATCATCGTGTGAGAATATTGTTCTCCTCGAGTGCTTGAGATCATATGAGATTTTAATCTCCCTAAATTCAAAAAATTAGTACATGCTTGTTTAAAATAATGATAACAATGATGATAATAATGCAAAAATGAATATCTTAATTAAATATTTTTTATCACATTATTTACAAGATGATTATGATCGTTCTTTATAATAATTTCATTTAAATTTCAAAATGAAGATTAAAATCCCGAAAATAAACCAAAAAAAAAATTCAAAAGGAAAGAAAATGAAAGGATAAGGAGAGCGAGATTAATCAGATTGTTGTAAATTAAAATACCTAAATCAAACTCCAATCCCGTTTTATTTATGAGAATCTATTTAATTTGAACTCTCCTGTTCTTATCACAAAAATTATTTATCATCAACTAATAGACACGCCTTTTAGGTCGAACTACGTAGACTTTGATCCCTATCTCGGGGTACATAGGCTCTAGGCTTTCATCTTAGGTCAAGTCCACCCTTTGTAAATATCTACTCATATGCTTTTATTATTGTCATTTTTATTGTCTCTATTTAACGAGCATGCACATCAATAAAAGGGTAATTGAGATAAATTTAAGGCCATATTCTATTTCAACTGACTAGTTTAAGATAACTGTCCTCAAGGACGGCTGTTGTGGGGTGCCTAACACTTTCCCCACACTCAAATAGACTCTCGAACCCATCTCTAGTTGCGTAGACCATGTTGCCTTTTTTTTTTTATTATTATTTTAAATTGGTTTTCCAAAATTTCCCTTTAAAAATTTTGGTAGCAACTCCAAATAAATTGATTTTCAATATTCATTTTGGGAATCAATTTTAAACACTTTTTATTTCTTCTCGCCAAAAGTTCGATTACGACAATCATCATTGCAAGATGTAATATGGCCTTATGTGTCATACCACTTATGTTTATGTCACAGGAGGGTATAAATCTTACTAGATATAGGCCTGATATCCCTTCTCCAGTTTTGTTAAATTATCCATATAGATATATGAACAAATTTATGCATAAACTTTTGTTCTCTATAATTATACTATTATGTTGTAGATATTCTAATAATTTTTTTTTTATAATTCTATTATTACAATAATTTTAAATAAAGTTTATAATAAATTTTATATCTTGTAAGAAGGGTGATACACTTACCGTATTAATTTTCAATTCTTGGTCATTAAGATTCATGGACAATACAAATTAATATTTAATGATATATCTATATCACCTCACCCTTTCACCTTTTAAACAAATTAAAATGATTGAAATTCTGTTTGGAATTATATGATACAATAAATTGAGGCTACTTTAGCATCTGAAAGGAATCTTGTAATTAATCCAGCAAATTGGCTTGCTTGTAATCGAATTTGATTACCTCCGAAGTTTTCCAATATTTGTAGGTAGGCTTAGGATAATCGGATATATCTATTGATTCAAAATACATTATACTATTTTGTAATTTAATTTTAGAGAAAGTTATGATAATACACAACGGTATATTTAGATTTTATATCTTTATGTATTTTTAATTTACCAAATGGCAATGAATTGTAGAAAGTACGGTAATAATTTTGTTATCTTTAACTTTTTTAAAGTTGGATAAAATTTGTATTGATGAAAACAAAATAATTTTGTCCAAAAAAATTATGTGATAAATATTTACAATAATATAAACACAATAACAAAACAATTGAATACCGATATAAAAAGTTAGGTATAACTTATTATTGAACCATTAAAAATTAAAAAAATATTTTATATTTTAAAATTTTTCTTAATCGAGTTGCAACATTTCGAGTAAAAGCAATTGAAAAATGCTGCCAAATTAATTAAGTGCAACTCTGGATATATAAAAAGTTAATTGAAAAATGACAACCAAAAGGAAAAAGTCATATGGACATTACACGTAATAGTTAAATTATTATATTTATCATTTATTTACGATAATGGAAAATTTTGATAAAATCTCACATCATGGAATCAACGTCTATCATTCATTATTAATCATGTATTTATTATATTGACATTTTCCCCACAAAGTAGACAATTTGAAAAAATATTGGCCGGCATAAACACTTAATACCAGCCAATATTTCTTTAAAACTTTTGCTCCATTTCTAATCATATTACTGACTTTTCCATAACGCCATCCACAGGTTGAGCTTCAGTGATTCATTTCATAGAATCTAGAATGGGTAAAATATTATTTTAATTTCATATTTTCCGGTAGATCTCAAAATTATTTTTTATTGGTTCTCAGCTTGAATTTAGTCTCTCATTGACTAGTTCATTCTTGATTTGGTCTTTCATTAATTTGAATATTAGAATATTTAGTCTAGATTGAGAGTCTAAATGTGTTAAGACCCATGTAGTAAAGGGGAAAAAATATTTCTTTCATTTACATAGGTATTTATATACATAATATTCACTAAGAATGTAGGCTAATTATTATTGTAGGTGAGTGTAGGTGAGTGAAACTAATTAATGCCAATGTTGAAATTTTGACTTATTCCAACACTCTCCCTCAAGTTGGTGCATAAATATCAGTTATGCCTAACTTATTACAAAGATATTCAATTCGATTCCTATTGAGAGCTTTTGTAAAAACATCACCCAACTAATCTCTTATTTTTACATATCCTGTAGTGACCAAATTTTCTTGTATTTTTTCATGAACAAAATGACAATCAACCTCTATATGTTTAGTTCGTTCATGGAAGACTAGGTTTGATGCAATATGAAGTGCAACCTAATTATCACACCAAAGTGTTGCTGGTAGTGATAATTTCAATTCAACTTCCTCCATAAGATGTTGTATCCACATAATTTTGCATGTAGATTGTACCATAGCTCTATATTCTGATTTAGCACTAGATCTAAATACCACATTTTTGCTTCTTGTTCTTCTAAGACACCAATTTCCTCTAATAAATACACAATAGCCATTAGTAGATCTCCTATTTGTCCTGGATCCTACCTAATCAGCATCCGTGAAGCACTCAATCTTAGTCTGGCTATGATTCTTGTATAGTAAACCTTGTCCAAGGGCTCTTTTCAAGTAGCATAAAATTTGTTTTAGAGCTACCCAATGATTGATTGTGGGTGAAGACATAAATTGGCTAATAATACTCATAGCATATGCAATATATAGTCACATCACTGTGAGATAATTTTGCCTTCCAACCAACCTTTTGTACTTTTTTTATCTTCAAATGATTCACTATCTTATTGTGTGAGACCCAAATTAGGAGCCATAGGTGTGATACATAGTTTTGCTCCTATTTTACCATTTTCTATTAATAAATCAAGCATATACTTCCTTTGTGATAAAAAGATTCCTTTCTTGCTCCTTGTCACCTCTACTCTTAAAAAATGTTAGTTGTCTATGAAACTTAACATGAAAGAATGGTTTAAAGAATGAGATCCCTTCACCATCATCTCCTATGATAACAATGTCGTCAACATATACCCCAAGAAGGATAATACCTACTTCCAATTGTTTGTGGAACACTAAGTGATCAATCTTACTCTTTTTCAAACTGAATTGTTGAACTACTTCACTAAACTTTCCAAACCATATGAGGACTCTATTTTAAACTATAAAAAGACTATTTCAAATGACAGACTTTTCCAAACTCCCTTTAAGCAATAAACCCAGGTGGTTGCTCTATATAAAACTCCTTCTTAAGATTATTAGATCAAGATCCAACGGACCATATTTAACACCTCACTTTGAGGTTGAGGGAACCAGATACATAGTGATTAGGCAAATATTAGGTTAGGCATTGAGAAGTTATTTGAATTAAGGACAATTTCTGATATAAGAATTTGAATGCGTGTTATTTGTTATTATAGAACCATCGACATTAGTTTTAAGGTCAAGTAAGATAAAAAAAATAGACGATAGGAACAAGATCATTGTGTGTGCTCCCTCTAGGTGAGTAAATGTTATTAATTATATTTATTTTTTGTACTTTAAACTATTCATTATGATTTCTTTTTGTTTAATGCCTTGAGAATAAGCCTATAGAATTATTCTATTAATTTTGGCATTTATTTGCACTTTCTAAGATTATGATAAATGTCTTTGTAATATTCTTTAACATATGAATGTTTGTTTTATATCATTTACATGTATGATATTCCAATAATTTTTTGAATGACTTACCGTATGAATTTTTGGAAGTCAAAGATTAGTTGGTGAGCCTTGCATTGTCCATAAGGGCAAAGAATTGTAATTGTTTCTTTTGTTTCCATTGTCAAATATGTGACATCATGTCTACTTTAGTAGCTCTTTTTGTCACAAGCAAAGTTATTAGATCAATATAGTTTTGTGTAATATGTATGTTCTTTTTTATTTTGTCTTCGGTTAAGAATGAATCTCCCTTTTCCTATGTAAGATATAAATTCTCTCTTATGGAGGTTTTGAAAGGCCCATATTTAATATAAGACTTTGTTAAAATTTTCATAGATGAGCCCTATAGAGAATTTTTAGCAATGGATTTACTTAGTGTCATTTATATTAGTTGTGGTTGACTCCTTTTAAAATTGGATTCTTTTTACCAAATTTTGTTATTTACGTTAATTGTCGGGCTATAGTTGTGAGGCATACACAAGTATGGTTTACTTTGCCCTTTGTGCTAGTCACCCTCCCTCTTAGGGCGTAGCATTGTTGGTAAGCTTTAGAAGTTGACTTTTATCATAATTTGGAACCTCTCAATTTCGAGCAATAGAGGAAAAGTTATAACCAATGTAATACCCAAGAAATATTTATGTTAAATAAGTTATTTTAGGTGGAAAAAAATTAAATAATTTTGTGAATTAGAGAAAGGAAGAAAATGCATGAGGCAAGTATAAATTTTAAATGATGATGGAACATTAAAAGAGGAAATTTAAGAAGTATTAAATATGAAATTAAGTAATATTATATCTAAGTTAGAGGCCAACAGGAATGCCTGAGCCTTATCACACACATTTCCTAACACCAATAATTAAATCCCAGAGTATGTAAATAAGGTATTTTCAAAATTTTTGTTCAAAAATTGCCAAATTTTCCCTAGAAAATTACTCAAACTCCCTTATTATAATATCTTCCCCAATATTTCTCCCTTTTTTTTTTTTTGTGTTTTTCCTTTTCCATGACACATTCATGTTCTCTTCTTCATCTAGCTCATTCTTGTCGCTGATCAACATTGTTTAAGGTCGCTAGTGGTCATCGGACGTTCTTGTACATACGCTGGCCTGGAATCGTCCCTCTTCAACCTCATTTTGGCTAGACAACACGACATTTCAAGTGAACTAACAACTTGCACAATTTCAATGGATTTTCAGCCAAATTGATGCTCTTTTCTTTGATTTAACTTAAGGCTTTATTTTCTTGATGATTTTCAGCCAATCTCTTTCATCCCCACTGATTAATTTAACTTAAATAGCTCAAAATAAAAATAAAAAAAACTATTTTGTTATTGTTCATGTGCTAAAGTGGGAAATTTAAGCTCAACTTGATGTAATCTCATCAGATTGAGTTGGGGCTTCATATCTTAGGTATATTTTGGACTTATCTCCCCTGGATACAGTGGTCAATAGTGAGTTTTAGCTTCTAGATTGAAAAACCTCAAATTAGAATTACATGTGCATACTTGTAGGGTGATGAAACATGAAGTTTTTGGGCTTCTTTAGCATCACTAACCATCTAGGAGATGACTTAAGGCTACTGACAGTTTTCATTTCTTATTGTAAGTTAATTTGATTATTTTTCTTAATTTTCTTAAATTTTCCATTGAGAAAAATGAAGGAAATATGGATAGGAAACCTTGAAAAATTTGATTAAGTGGCCTTGGATGATAATATTAGTTTAATAAATAATTTTAAAGCTTGGCTGGTTGATCTTTAATGCCACATTGATGAAATTAATAAATTCTTGAATATGATAAAAGGGCATAACAAAGCATACTAATGAAGATTCAAGGCATCAAGTGTTATTAAATGTCATGAATAAATTTGGACTACGAATGCAATTTCTTAAGTTACTAAAAAGTAAGAATTGCAAGTGGAGTTGGAGTTAGTTATAGAAAATGTTGTTTGGAAATCTAGAAATAAAAGCAGTGATGCTTATGTTAAGGTTCAAAAGCAAATGAATAGCTAAACAAATAGATTGATAAAATAAGTTAAACTTTTAAGATAATAGTGGCTGAGAGCATGTTGCTAGATGTTACAGGTATTTAGGGCTAATTGTGATAAAGGAAATTGTAAAAAGAGTTAGGAAGAGCTTGGCGTACCCCTCTCTAGGTGAGTAAATATTACTAGTTATGCTTGTTTTCTATATTTTTAAATCTTCCTATGAGAATTTGTACACTCTTGTGCTTTGGAAACAGATATCCTAAAATATACAAATTTCTCCTTAAGGATTTTACTGGACATGATGGGATCTCTGAAAAAATCTTGCTATGAAGAAGTTCTCATACTTGATTTACTTCTGTATTGAAAATTAGCTATTGTGTGGTTTTCTCTATATGGATTGTTTACTGCATGACTTTTAGAGAATTTCTAATTTTCAAATACTCTATGTCTTCTTGGATATTTGGCAAATCATTAATTGGATATTTGAAACTAATTTGCATGGTTATAAAAGAAGATGTTTTATTGGAAATTCATTAACATCGGACCCTATAACTATCAATAGTAGGCGTTAGCCATGGCACACTATGAACTGTATCATTGTACTAAGGCCTTGTGCCATTTTATTGATTAATAATGAGCCTTCGTGCTCACCATTGATGATCGCATTGTACTATATCATCATTGATAGTAGATGCTAGCACTTGATTACTGATTGTTGGTTCTATGAGATGTTTTCCACCCTAATATTTCTCAAATCATGGTTTGAATGTTTATTAGTGCTCTTATCATATAAAGTAATCCGCTATAAAGCTTAAGATCTAGACATAATGATTTATCTTTATTGGTTCGTAAGTATTTTAGATTATGTTATACCTTAAGTTTTCATTGAAATGATAAATGATTGCCAAAAACTCTACTAGTCTCATATATTCCCTTTCAGGTTTAGTTAGCGGTATTTACTCACCTCTTATTTCTCTATGTTTTTTAGATAGCAATGTTGAGCAGGGAGCTTTCTCTACTATGTAGAGTCCAGAGTAATCCTTTTCGGTGAGCCCTACATTATCTGCAAGGGCAAGGATATTCTTTTGTTGTAACCATTATATGTGTTGTAATCTAGTAGCTCTAGATGTCGCAGGTAGGGATTAATGGTGTTTTGTATATATGCACTGGATTATCTTATTGTAAACTTTTGTGAGAGCGAAGCTCTTTTCCTTTTAATGTACATGTCTTGTTTGTGGAAATTTTGAAAAGTCCACATTTTAGGGGAGACTCGGTCAAAATTTCCACATAAAAATCATGTAATGAATTATATATTTATGTCTACTCCATATGAATTGCATTAGATGGTGAATTGATATAATTAAGTATGCCCTTTATGTAACTTTGTGATTAAATTGATTAAGTTGCATACTTTTTTTTCAGTCTACTTAGCCTTTCGTACCGGTCACACCTCCTTAGTTAAGGGTGTGACAACCAAATTAAGAAACACTATTGGCAAGCAATTCAACACTTTGCCAAATTTTTTGAATTTGTTTCTAAATGCTTCAATTTAGCTCCAAATTGCACTCTAACCCTGAAATCTCAACATAACACATCAAAGAACATAAAAACAATAAAATCTTTAAGAAACAAGCAAATTGAGGAATCAAAGGTACATGAAATGCACTTGTCAAATTCAATTTCAAATTATTCAAGTTTCCTATACAACATCTTAACTTAGAAACTCCTAGCAAATCAAACCAAGTTGTAATAGTTATCTAAAATCAAAAGATAATCAACAAAAGTATTAGGCACAAAAAAAATGCTCACATAAGGACTATAATAAAAGATACATTATTGCTAACAAAAAATCTAATAAATAGCAATCAAGCTTCATCTAGTTCTAAATAACAACTAACATAATGTAAGTACAAGTAAATAAAATAGCAGGGTAAAAGAAGAGTGATAACTGATATCAATTAAGACACGTATCTTAAGTGAATAACCAACTGAGTAGGCTAAGATTGCAATAGTGCCTTCAACTTAAAGGTCGTCATACCTAGGTGCTTCCTACTATAGTCATTCATAAGATTCTAATATTGGCTTAATTAATATGCATATTTAGCCATGATTTACATAATGTCTAAAAGATCTTTACATTTAGGACCATTGAATCTAGATCAAATAACCCAATTCCAATTATTGGTGGGGATCCACTCTCCATCATTTGTTCATTAAACTTTTAATTGATGGACATCTCACTTGACTCATATAATAACTCCTAATCACAATTTTAAATATCAGATTCTATGCTAAGGCCATATATTCCCATAGAATGCTGATTGTTTTATTTTATGATATTGTTAAGCAAACTTCATTCCTTAGGAACTGGTAAATTATTGTTCGATGACTTTTAAAAAACAATAGCCACTACAAAAATATGGCGCCATTGTGATGATACACTTATGACAATTAAAATAAACCATCGTAAGAAACAAACATTATGATAGTCAATATGACTATCGTTAATCCAGAACCTTTGCGATGGTTAGCAACTAACCCTCATAAAATCAACAACCAAATGGGCCCCAAGTGGACCTGATCTTCAAGTTCACTTCAGTGGATATAACGACGGCCACCCTGGTAGTCGTTATGTTAGGTATCAACGACGACCCATGTTAACTGTCATTAGACCACATGGACCTAAAAATGGTCATCGTGGGTCGTTGTTAAAGCCTAAGCCATTCGAGTGGATCTGAATCCAGATGCACTCGAATGACCTAATGATGGTTATTACTAACCGTCATTAAAGTGTAGCTTAACGACAATCCCTAGTGGCCATCATTAGCCCTCATGAGTTTCAAAAGACCTAATGACGATCAACTTGGGCCATCTTTAAGGCCTAAGCATCGAGTGGATTTGGTCAATGCAAATCCATTTGAGTGACCTAACGATAGTCAGTACTGACCATTGTTAGAGTGTGGTCTAACAATGGCTACTATGGGCCATCATTAGGTCCTATAAGTTTTAGGGGAGATTTGACTCTAGAGCTCACATCCATACTATCTCATGAGATATTTCTCTAAACATTTTTATTTTGTATAAGTATAATGTTCTTTTATCTTTATTATTCAATTTATTGCTGATCAAAGTTTGTCTTTAATTTTTAGGTACCTAGTGAGTAAGGCAGTGCAAACCTGCCTTTAAATACATCCCCAAGTCCTTCTAGTAGAAACAATTAGCTAATTAGGATGACTTATCATTGTTTGTTGTTAGACTTTGTAATTATTACCATTTTATTATGTTTATAATTGATTATAGTTTTATGTTCAACTTTGCATGTAATTATGTTTACAATTAGTTTTCAAGTAGGCCTTGTTAACTTTATGTATCAGATTATGTTATTGTGAATCAAGACTTTAATTAACACCATAAGCTCACAATGTAAAACCCACTGTCTCCTGATGATATAATTATATTTCTATGCTTCTTTATATAATATTTCTTTATTATTTATATTAAACCCATTTGCTATTATCAATATATTGACTTTTTTAATGTTTAGTAATAAAGTATTTTTAGGGATGAATTTAAAGGAATACCAGAAAAAATGTCCCCTTATATTTTTTAAATTAGAACTTTTAAATGTACTTTTATTTAAAATTCATAATTTTGTGACCTAATTTATAAGAATTAATTTTCTTTAGTTAAACTTTCAATTTCAGATGTTTACTCTCTTAAAATCTAATTATAAATACATAATATAAATTCATTAAGTTTAACGTGACTTAAAAATTTGGAATACCTCATCAAAAGGGAGATTTTGAAGCAAAAATTATACAAGTGGGACAAAAGTAGGCCAAAGAGTACTTTAGGATAAAAAGTAATTCTTTTAAATATAAAATATTTACAATAATTTAATCTGTCGAGTTTAAAAAATTAATATGATGCAGATATACTTGTGGAAAGAGTAAATTGACGTGTTATAATTGTTAACATTGACCTTTGAATATTTTGACTTTATTTTCACGGTGAATCCTTCAACCTTCCACTCTTGCAAATGGGCATGCCTTGCCTCTTTGACTCCCATATTCTTCAACCTTTATAAGCCACTCTCTCCCTTCTTATCCTCCACGAAACCCTAATCTCAATCTGCCATCTTCATCTCTCACACTACTCACCACACACACTTGCTTTCAAATCAATTCTTGCTTTAGAATTTGTTGGAATTCAGTAAGAGTCCTTCTCAGCTTCAATAGAGCTGAAGAATCCTTGAATTGTAGATCATGCACAACAATGGAGGAGATCAAGTTCAGGGGAGTCCGTCGTCCATAATGGGGCAAGTGGGTGTCAGAGATCCGCGTGCCCGGGTCGCAGGAACGCTTGTGGTTGGTCACATGCACTTCGCCGGAGGCCGCCGCCGTAGCTCACGATGTAGCTTTCCAGCGATGTCGCCTTCTTACTGCATCCAGTTGCACAGCAACATGTCCCAGAGGTCTGTGCAGAAGGTGGCGTCAGATGTCGGCATGGCTATCGATGCACAGAGGATGGTCGCAGGGAAGCCATTATTAACAACAATTACAGCTAAGGAAGCTTATGTGAAGGAGAAGGTCCCAGTGAATGTTGACTCCGAAGAGTTGTTTCCAGAATTGAAGAATTCAAATATGAATTTCAGTGCAAAGCAAAATTATCAAAATAATGACTGTTTTTGGAGGGAAGGTGAGAGATTGACCATTTCTGTAGAGGATTATATGTATTAATTAAGGTAAAAAAACCTATTATGGCCTCTTCGATTGAATGTCAATTTAGTTATTTACAAATTTTAAATTAAAATAATATTTAAAAAATTTCAACATTAATAAAAAATAATTTTTTATTAATCTAATTAGGAGTAACTATTTTCTATTAAAATTGAAGCTCTGAATGATTATTTTAGTACGACAAACTTGTGAAGAATTAACTTAGCATTAAAACAAAAAGTAAGAAATCAAAATGTTGATTTTCCCTATTAATTAGTCTGGGAGTTGAAGATTGAAGCCGCGAGATGATCTTCTCTTGTGGTAACTGACTCCTGTTTGTAGATAAACTTAGTTGGATTTAGTTACATTTTAAAAGTAATAAATATTAAATAATGTGTGTGTTTGTATATAACTGCTGCCAAAAAAAAGTTATATATTATGAAATTAATTGAATGAATAATTTATAAAAATAATTGTTCATGAGGTATTCAATACATTTTATAGTTCCTTATTATATTAATTTTTAATTCTTGGTCGTTGAGGTTCATGAACATTAAAATTTAATACATAAAGTTATATTTGAGAGTTTAGGAATAAATGGAATGAAAATACTAATAATAAAATAAAGTGAAGTGAAAAAAAAAAAAGAAAAATATGTACTTCCCAGTAAAAATGTTATAACAGTAGACGATGTAATCAATCTGAATCATTTATTTCATTGCTGGTTTGATTTGCGCCATGTGTCTTTTTTATGACTTACGTTTTGGTTTGAAAAAAATACGCTTTATGCAAATGAGCATAGCATAGGATATTACTGTAATTCACCTTTAGGCCTCTCCTTTAAATCCTGGACCCTCCAAATTGAATAACAAAAATAAAGTTTTGAATGATAAGGAGGGATTTTTATTTTTTATTATTATTTTTGAGCATATCAATTTAAATTGGGGTAGGTTTTTTAAACAAATGTTTTTTATTATCATCCCACCATGAATTCAAACTTGGGATACAATGATTAAAGGGCACAGACTTATTCTATTTATGTCAACTTATACGAGTATGAGGGCCTTTGAATAGGCTTGAATATTAAGTTGGGTTTATAAAAATCAGGCTGAAATTTGTCCAAAAAAAAAGATTATTTTTTAATTAGACTTTTATTTATATTTATGCCTTGGGAAAAGTAGGTCTTTTAATGTCATCAAGTCAATTTGCAACTTAGAATTTGATATAAATAATATAACTAACAATTATTATTACTTGTGAAATAAAATTTATAAATACAAATAAATTGTTATATTAACATAAATCATTTAAATAAAAAATATTAGTTTTTATTTCTTTACTAAAATGTCAGATTACACTAATTTTTTTTAAATAATAATTTTTTTAATTTAAAAAATTTGATTCAAATTTAAAAAAAGTCCAAATTGACTCATTTTATAAAACAAGTTTTTCTAATTAAGGTTTTTTTATTCAAGTTTTATTTTTTTCAAGCAAACTTCTTGAGTTAAACAAGCTTTTTAAATTATGATTAAGTTTAGCTTTGAAGTCGTTATTTTATCATTTCATTTTGAAATAAAGTTTTAAACATACATTCACCCTGCAAACTATAAATTTTGCAGTATATTTTATTTTGATAGACTATACACTATTAGAAGCTATTTATTTATTTTTCTCTAGAATGGGATGCCATTTTGTAAGAAAATTATATAAAATATAAATACAATTTTGAGTATTATCATAATTTATTTTTTAAAAAATATTTTTTATTAAAAGTAAATTAAAAAACTAATGTGGTGTATTTTAGACTATTAAATAAAAATTGTCTTGAAATGCTTGAGACGATCCAAATTCTGAGCGGAATATTTCTTATTTTAATAATGTTAAATTCCAAGAAATTAATGAATTTTACTAATTTTAATTGGCAGTATCTTTTCTTCTTTTAAAAAAGCCAATAAATAAATAATTGATCGAAATTAATTAAAGATGGAGATCCTGGGATTGGACATACCTAATATTACTTATGATGACGTAATAATTAAATTATTTATGTATTATTAATGAACAATATAGCAATGCATTAAATTAAATATAGTAATGATTTTTTATATTCTTTAATTTTTTTAAGTTGAAGTACAATTTATATTGATGAAAACAAAACAATTATGTCAAAAAAAATTATGAGAAAAATATTTCCAATAAAATAAACACAGTAACAAAAAATTGAAGATCAATATAAAAAGTTATATTAAACCATTAAAAATTTAAAAATATTTTTATGTTTTTAAAAATCTTTTAATCGAGTTGCAATAATCTTAAGTAAAAGTAGTTCAAAAATGCTGACAAATTAACTGCAACTCTGAATATATAAAAAGTTAATTGAAAAATGACAACCAAAAAGAGAAAGTCAAATGGAAAAATAGAGAATGGAAAAAATTGATAAACACTCACGTCGATATTAGAATCAACGTTCGTCATTCATTATTATCCATATAACAATATATTGACTTTTTTATCGAAAAAATAGAGAATTTGACATGAGACCTTGCTTCATTGCTAAATTTTATATTTTTTTATTTATTACTGCATAATTTTAATATTTTATTTATTAATGAATTTGCAAAATAATTTTTTATTTATTTTTATTTTTAATTTAATTTCCCATTAATTAGTCCATACTAATTTTTGAAAAGTAATGTGACAAAGAATGAAGTTATAAAAATCATGTCACTCCTTTATTTAAAAATTTAATAAAAAAATGAGGAGGGTCACTAATAGAATAAAAGTGCTTATATATTATTTTAATAATATTATCTTTATAAATAAAATATTATTATGATAAATTTTTAAACAAAGAAGGTATCATTATAATAACACTACTTGGACATTTTATTCTATCATTGATCCCAATTTGGAAGAACAAAAAAATAGAAATTTTGGATAATAAATAAAAGTCTTGAAATTTCTCATTTACTATTCCATTTCATTGTAAAGAAAGTTTTCAAATATAATGACATACCAAATTAATTACTTTACTATATGTCATTGTATCCTTAATCATCTATCTAAACATAAAAGTATTTTATGTATGAAAATATTGTAATATAATTACTGTAATCTAATGATTAAAAATAAAAAATTGGTGCACTCGTAATCTTGAGTGCACCAATGAACTTAGTCATTCATAATTGTAATATTATTATTTTTTGAGTTAATAATATTATAATTATGTCCTTTACACCAAGATGACACTAAATTATTTAATTAAATGATGAAATAATTAAATAAAATATAATAACGTAAAGTCCCACCCGGCGACGCTGAAAGCTAAATTAATTTCTAACACGAGTCAGATTTCAACAAATTCAACCCTACCAAGTTTCCAATCTTGAAACGATGCTGACTGTATGCACTATGTCTGGCCTGGTATCTATGAGATATATCAACAATCCAACAAGACTTCAATAAGTTGTCTTGTTCACTTTTTTTTTTCCATCCTCCTTTGATAATTTCTGATTTGTACCCATTGAAATGGATTTTGGCTTGCAGTCTTCCATCTTGAATTTCTTTAACAAATCATTTGCATATTTTTCTTGAGAAATAAATGTCAGTCCAAGCCTTTGTTTGACTTGCATTCCGAGAAAATATTTCATGAGACCAAGATCGATCATTTCATATTCCTTCATTATGGCCTGTTTGAACTCTTCAATTATCTTCTTGTCATTGCTCTTGTAAATTAAATCATCTACGTACTGACATAGGATGATAAAATGATCTTCTTGTATCTTCACATACAGCGATGGCTTACTTGGGCTTTTTGTAAATCCGTGATTGACAAGATACTGATCAATTTTGCTATTCCATGCACGCAGTGCTTACTTCAAGACATACAGTGCTTTCTTCAAACGATAAACTCTGTCTTCTTTACCTTGAACAATATATCCTTGAGGTTGCTACACGTACACTTCTTTTTCAAGTTCTCTGTTGTGAAATGCTGACTTCACATATAATTGATACACCTGTAATTTTAGTTAGGCGATTAAAGCAAGAACCATTCTTGTTGTCACCATACAGACCACAAGAGAAAAGGTCTCGTTGAAGTCAATACCTAGTTGTTAGGAATATCCTTTTACCACTAGTCATGCCTTATACTTCTAAGTGGATCCATCTTCATTATACTTGATTTTGTATACCCATTTTATCCTAATGATATCTTTTTCATTGGGCTTTTGCATAAGCTCTCATGTTTGATTTTTTCTTGATCATCTTTATATCTTCATCTATGGCTCTTCTCCATTCTTCTTGTTTGCTGTTTCTTCAAATTTTTATGCTCACAAGAAAATAATGCGACATTACAAGTTTGATAAATATCTTGCAATGATCACATCTTTCTTAGGGGTGATGAATTTGGTGATTGGCTATTATGTCTTAGAGGTAAAGTCATACTTGGGTCTAATTCATCTCTTACATTCTCCCTAGCTTCAAAATGTTGAGTTCCATTAGGATCTCCATTACTCCATTCCCAACTAGCATCTTCCTTAAAGATCACATCCCTTGAAATGATTAAACATCTCGTATCAGGATTGTAGAGACGATAACCCTTGGATTCATCGTTGTAGCCGATGAAGATACACTTTTCTCCATTCACATCTAGCTTGTCTCTACTTCCTTTTGGGATGTGAGCATAAGCAATGCAACTAAAGACTCTAAAGTGATCAACTTTCGGTTTTCGCTTGAACCAGACTTTATATGGTGTTTTATTTAGAATAGCTTTTGTAGGGGTTCGGTTGAGAATATAAATAGCTATGTTAACTACTTTAGCTCAAAAGTATTTTGGCAGATCTTTTCCTTGCAACATTGCACAAGCCATCTAGACAATGGTTCAATTTTTTCTTTCTGCAACTCCATTTTGTTGTGGTGTATACTAAACTGTAAGCTCTTTCTCGATGCCATGCTCTTGCATTACTTAACAAATATTTAATTAGTAAATTCTCCCACATGATCTGTTCTCAAGATTTTTAGATAGTGACCACTTTGCTTTTTAGCAAGTGCTTTAAACTAAGTGAAATAGGAGAATACATCAGATTTATACTCAATAAAGTAAACCCAGATTAAGCGAGTATAATCATCAACAAAGAGGAGAAAATATTTCTGACCACTAGGAGTAGGAGATCTCGAGGGACCCCAAATATCTGCATACATTAACTCCAATGGGGCTTTAGCTTTCCAGGATGATTTTGGGAATGACAACCTATGCATTTTTCCAAAAATGCATCATTGACATATTTTCTTTTCAAAATGCATGGAAGGAAGCCCAAGCACCATTTCTTTTCTATTGACCAATTCAAGACTATTGAAATTTAGATGACCATATCTCAAATGCCATAGTGTGGATTCATCAATCTTTTCACACTCCATGGGACATTTTTGCCCAAATCGCATAGTTAAAGGAAATATTTTGTTAGGGGTTATTTTAATAGTAGTTGTAAGTTGCCTTTTATTTTTATCAAAGATGACACATTTATTTTCATAAAAAAATCAGCTTGTAGCCCTTCTGTATCAATTGGCCAACACTTAATAAATTTTGTGTGAGGCCTAAAACATAAAAAATATATGAATATATTTTTGTTGGCCATTTTTTGTTTTCACAGAAATAATGCCTTTGCCTTCAACTTCTTGTATTTTTTCGTCACTAAGTGTAACTTGGGATTTTATATTTTCATCAAGATTGACAAAGCAATTTTTGTTGGTTGTCATGTAATTTGAACAACCACTATCAAGATACCAAATATCTCTGGATTCTTGCTAAGAAGAAAATGCTGAATAAAATAATTGACCAAGGGATTGGTCTCTTTCTATAAAATTTGCTTCTTCTTTTTGCCGAAACCAACAATATTTTTCAAAATGAATGTGCCTCTTACCCTTTTTGCATTTGAATCAACAATCATTTGTATCAAAATTATTATTATTATTATTATTATTTTGCAAAGATTACAATAGGAGCTTGATTTTTCTTTGCTCCTTGATTTTTGTAATTTCTTCTCCCCCTTCCATAGTAATTATATGATCCTCTATTTTGAGGATTTTAACCATGATCATTCTTTTTATCTCCTTCATTTTTTGAAAAATTTATTTTGGATTGAAAGGCTTGCTCTAGTGGTTGCTCAAATCTTTGCATTCTCTCCTCATATGCTTGGAGAGATCTTATTAACTCTACTAGAGTAAGCTTTGACAAATTCTTAGCTTCTTCAATCGCAGCCACCACATGATCAAATTTAGCAAGAAGGCTTTTCAGTAATTTTTGAATAATTTTCTTATCTTCTATCGTGACTCCATAACATCTAATTTGATTAATGATAGTGGAGACACAATAGAAGAATCCCCTGAATAGTTTCACCTTCCTTCATGAGTAAAGTATCAAAATCTTTCCATAAAGATTGAAGTTTGATAGTGATTACCTTATCTGAGCTTTTATACTAGCTCTTTAAGATCTCATATACCTCATTTGCTATCCTAACATTCAAGATTATGGGAAAGATCATGTTGCTTACCCCTCACTAGATCAAGAGTAGGGTTGTTGTGTCCTTTTGCATATTTTGCTTGTACTTCTTTTGCTTCAAAGTTGTCCATGTTGATTGCTCTTCGTGGGTTGATTCCTAGAATCCTTCTACCACTATATCCCAAAAGTCTTGTGAGATAAATAATGTCATCAATTATGTACTCCAAAAATCATAAGCTTCTCCTTAAAATATGGGGATTAAAGCTTGGGCATAGTTAAAGGTAGTTAGATTAGAGGTAGAAGAGAAGGTCATAAGGAATAAGATATGAAATGTAAAATTGTGGTGTTAAGTTGGTTGGAAATGGCTAAAGATATCAAGGCTTTGATACCACTGATGATTTTTGTAATGAATAAATTATGGGTGGAACTTGAATAATAGGCAAGAGATATAGAAGGGTGAGAAGAAATAAACTAGAATAGAAATGTTTTTCCTTGAATTGTAAAGTGAGCTCTACATCCATCCATATATATAGTCATTTTGGTGGATAGTTACACAGTTTCCTCTTCAAACTTTAACACTAACTACACCCTTTTACCATTACATATTTCAACTATTTTTCACCTACTATTACATATTTTAGCAAACTTTCACCTACCAATACATATTTTCAATATTCTTCATCTAACTCTACATATTTCAACAATTAATCACCTAACTTATTTGACAATTATCCCAATTACTTATTGAAAAATTTTCCATAGTCATCACATGTTGAAAATTAGCAACATTCATGATTTTTCCAGATTAAGTTTCTAGATTAATTTTTGACAGTCCTAGCTTGCACTTGGTCAGCCAATTCCCACCTTATTCTCTTTTTCGTGTATACAGTTGAAATGAGGTTGGATGAACAAGTCTACCACCTTCCATATCAATTTTTGTGCTTTTTGTTTGACTTTTGCTTCATCACATTGGGTTTGCAATGACTTGTTTTCTTCCTGTCGTCTTCTCCTTTCCAATATAGGCACATACTTTGAGTAACTGAGTTCACCCTTTAAGTGGATCTCATGTCAAGTAAAACCTACCATTCCATAAGGAGAAAAGAAAAGGAGCAGACCCAATACTAAAATAACATATCATAATATGTTTAAAATGAAATTTTCAAAATAAATAACATATTATAATATGTTTAAAATTCAAAGATAATAAATATAATACTCTGACTTGAGGATAAACAAACACCAGCCATCCAATGTAGATTGATAGAAAATTGCAACCCACAAATGCCAAATATTTGAAAGAGTGAAAGAGAGAGGAGAAAAGCTATATGAAACTTTCTTTTGGGATGATTTCAAATGATAATAAAGGACTTATATAAGGATGCCAAAGGAGAAATAATCCTTTTGTGACAGACAATGGAAGTGGTTGAACCATTTTGGGGCAGACAATGGAGAGTGGTTAATGATAAGAGATAATCATGGTGTTATACATTATTAATTTAAATTATTAGTGGAATTAAACAGTGATGTTTCTATCATCATATAAAGGCTCAATCTCTCTCACAAAATCAACAATTTAATAGGATAATTATTAATTAATATTGGGTTGTGGGCTTTTGAGTAATCTAACTCATCACTAATTATTTGCAAATAAAACATGAACCTAATCCATTTTAAGTTTAAATCAATTATATTAACTTGCCTAATTGTCAATCATAAGATATTGATCTTATAATAAGATTGATGTAAATACCTATAACAATTAAAATAATTCTAACATCCAAATCCCATGCAGATTCTTAGCAATAAGAATCTTATTATGGAAACTTGATTCAATTATCAATAATTTTTTTATAAAAGGTTAAATTATAATATATATATATATATATAAAGAATCATGAGATTTGGATCCAATGTTCTGTATCATTAATGGAGAATTTGTGATAAATAACTCTACGATGTAGGATCCAATCTCCTTTATGGCTCAACTGATGTCATTCCCGAGTCCGAATTTGCAGCTTTTCTTCACTAATTTTTTTTTTAATTTTTATTTGTTACAAAATTCTTTTTCAGTTGTCATTTGCTGAACAACAAATGATCCGCTTTTGTCATTCCCACGCTAAAAAATGGAGTCCCAACGTGCCTTTCAGTGTAGATGGATCATGTGCACCCATTCTTAATACAATCTAATGTGCTTTCCTAATTTCATGTTTGCATTTTATGATCTTCAATTTTGTTGTTCTTTTTTCTTTTACTAAGATACCTTTTTTTTGTCTATTATTCCCATAATCCCATTCTTGCAATGTGTTCCTTTTTTTTGGTTTATTGTTAATTCTATCTTTTCTATTTTCAAATTCCATCATTTTCAGTTTTTTCATTCTTTTTGTTATTTTTGTTTTCAATTTTTTATCTGTCCATTTTTAATTAATTTTTTAATTTTTGGGTAGAGTGTTCACATAATGTATTTTGGACCGTTAGATACAAAAATCTTTAAATGCTCAAGCTGATCCAAATTCTGCTTGAAATATCTCTTACTTTGATAAAGTTAAATTCCAAGAAATCAATGTATTTGACTCATTTTTAAATTATGATAACAGTGTAGAAGATGTAATAATTAAATTATTTATGTATTATTAATTTACAAAATAGCAATTTATTAGAGTAAATATAGTAATAATTTTTTTTATTTTCATTAATGTTTTTTAAAGTTGGAGTATATTTATATTGATGAAAACAAAACTAATTAGTTAAAAAGAAATCATGTGAAAAATATTTCCAATAATATAAACACAATAACAAAACAATTGAAGGCCAATATAAAAAGGTCGATAGAACTTATTATTGAACCATTAAAAGTTTAAAAATATTTCATATTTTATTAAATTTTATTAATCGAGCTCCAACATTTTACGTAAAAGTAGTTTAAAAAAGCTGACAAATTAACTGCAACTCTAAATATATAAAAGGTTAATTTAAAAATGACAACCAAGAAGGAAAAGTCATATGGAAACATATAATAGTTAAATTATTCACTACTTATTTATTTATGATAATGTCGTAACCAATCATTCGGCGGAATAGACAAAAAGTGTTTAAAATTGATTCCCCAAATGAATATTGAAAATCAATTTATTTGAAGTCGCTACCAAAATTTTTAACAGAAAATTTTAGAAAACCAATTTAAAACAAAAAGAAAAAGCCAACATGATCTACGAAACCAGAGATGGGTTCGGGAGTCTATTTGAGTGTGGGGAAGGTGTTAGGTACCCCACAACACTCATCCATAAAGACGGTTACCTTAAACTAATCAACTGAAATAGAATATAGCCTTGAATTTATCTCAATTACCCTTTTATTAACATGCTTATTCATTAAACAGAGAAGATAAAATCAATAATAACGAAAGCAAACAAATAGATACTTACAAAGGACGGACTTGACCTAGGATAAGAGCCTAGGGCCTACGTACCCTGTGATAAGGATTAGAGTCCACGTAGTTTGATCAAAAAGACGTATCTATTGGTTGATTTGTAAATTTTGTGATGAGAATAGGAGGGTTTAAATTAACAGATTTTTGTAAACAAAACGAAATTAAGACTCGGTTTGTGTGTTTTAACTTACAACAACTTGATTAATCTAGCCTTATTGACCTCTTCATTTTTCTTCTTTTAATTTTTGTTTATTTTTAGAATTTTAATCTTTATTTTCAAATTTAAATGAAATGATTATAAAGAACGAACTTAATCAATTTGTAAATAATAGAATAAATAAAAATTTTATTTAATTAAGATATTTATTTTTGCATTATTATCATTATTGTTATTATTATTTTAAATAAGTATGTACTAATTTTTAGGGTTTATGCAGATTAAAATCTCACACAACCCCAAGCACTCAAGGAGAATGATATTCTCACACGATGATTTCACAAATAATAAAAAATATTTAATTAAAGTATTTATTTTTGCATTATTATTATTTTTAAAACAAATATGTACTAATTTTCGAGTTCTAAGGAGATTAAAATCTCACATGATCCCAAGCACTCGATGAGAACAATATTCTCACACGATGATTTCATAAATAAGGGAAAATATTTAATTAAAGCATTTATTTTTAAAACAAATATGTACTAATTTTCAGGATCTAAGGAGATTAAAATCTCACATGATCCCAGGCACTCGAGGAGAAGAATATTCTCACACGATGATTTCGTAAATAATGAAAAATATTCAATTAAAGCATTTATTTTTACATTATTATTATTTTTTAAAACAAGTATGTATTAATTTTCGGGATCTAAGGAGATTAGAACATCACATGATCCCAAGCACTCGAGGAGAATAATATTCTCAGACGATAATTTCATAAATAATGGAAATATTTAATTAAAGTATTTATTTTTACATCATTATTATTTTTGAAAAAAATTATATACTAACTCTCAAGGCTAAAAGGGATGCACAAGAATCTCACATGTCTTCTACTAAGTGCCTAAGGAGATTAGTGTTCTCACGTGACACCATTGAAAATTAGGACAAAAATAATAATAAGGATAGTAACAATGGTAACCATACTAACAGTTACAATAACAAAATAAACAATTAAATTAAATTAAAAAAATGATGCATAAAAAATAAAAGACAACCCATATCCTCGTATGCACTCCATGAATATCCAATATCACTTTTCTTCATGCATATAATATACACATACGTGGCAAACGACACCTCATTATATATACATATACATTTATATACATGTAAATATATATATATATATATATATATGTATATATATATACACACACACATATATATAGAACATGATAAAATAAAAATAAAATAAAATAAAAAGTAAAAAAAAAAAAGGGAAGAGAAAAACAAAAAACCAAGAGACAAAAAAAAAGCAAAAAAACAAAAGACAAAAGAAACAAAGCAAAACAAAAAAAACAAAAAACAAAATGAAGAAAAGACAAAAAAAAAAAAAAGAAGCATGAATGCCCAGTAATCAATATGCATTTTCCATACCACATACATTGCACCTTGCATGCAACGAACGTCCACATCCAGGAAAGCCTTCTACCTGCATATATATATATATATTTATATTTATATACATTTATATACATATATATAATAGATTATATATATATATATATAATACATACTTATAAAAGAAAAGAAAAATTAAAAATTAAAAAAAAATGACGCCATGCGAACCTTCTAAGAAACCAAAAACACTCACTTTAGTTCACTTTCTTCATACATATATGCTTATATATATATATATATATATATATATACACATCATCCTTGCCTTTGAATGACTTGACTTTTAACATGTGACCCATACTGGAAATCAGAAACTCCTCCTCTTGGTTCATTTCTTTTCTTATACATATATGCCTACATGTATGCATATATATATATATATGTTCAGGGATCACTCTCATTTCCTTCCTAACTCACCTTCAATTATTTTTTTAGTAAAACATCAGCTGGTGGCCAAACCGAAAAAAAACACCCACTTAGCTTCCTTGAATGACAACTTGACAGTGGCATGAAACTGCAGCCACGTTTTTTGTGACAGATGAAACAAGAGAGGTGCAGCGACCATGATTAACGCTAAGAGCAGAAAAAAAAATAAAAAAGATACAACGTTGCAAACTGAGGAACTTGACAACCTTCCCAACGTCCTCCTCGCCTCTGTTTGCCTCTATTTTGGTGAGTGTGGGCAGAGGAGCTTTTTTTTTAGTAATGTTAGCTCTCACATGGTATAGGAAAGGAGGGGAAGAGGATGGAAAACCCATGCTTAATGGCAATAAAACAAGTAGAAGGATAGAGTGAAGGAGGAAGTGAGTAAAATGGAGAGTAGAACCATCGAACATGAGATAAAATGGAAACACATTACTGCCATGTAAAATGCAAACCACATGTGTATAGACTAACTAACTTAGAGGGCCAACAAAGAGGAGGCTAGGCGATGGCGTGACTCTTTGGTTTACGACTTCTCTTTTGGTCTGTGACTTTTCGTTTTTAGCTCAGTTTTTTTTCTCTCTTAGTTTGTCTTCCCTCTTCTTGGTTCAGTTTCTCTTCTCTCTTTTCAACTCAATTTTTCTCTTCTCTCTCAGTTTGTCGCTTTTCTCTCAGTTTGTCTTTACTCTTCTGCAGCTTGGTTTTTCTTCACTCTTTTCAACTTATAGCTCGGTTTCTCTTCACTCTTTTCTACTTGTTTTTTCTCCCCTCCCCTTCAGAATGCTCCTCTTTCTTGATCCGTCTCTTTGAAAACTCCACCCCTCTCTTCTCCTTTTCAGCCCTTTTAATCCTCTTTTTCTAGTGCACACAGCCTTCCTTTTCAGCCCTTGTATCTGCTTCTGCTCACCTCCACTTTTCAGCAGCAAATCCCCTTTTCCTTGTCATGTCTCTTGCCCTTTTTTCTTTTCAGCCCTCCTGGTGTCCTTTTTGTCTCTTATGAGTGTGTGTAAGAGTGGTATGTGATAGTGGTGTGTGTTTCCGTGAGTGTGTGCAAGTGTGAATGAGAGTGTGTGAGCGTGAGTGAGAGTGTGTAAGAGCAAGTGAGAGTAAGCTTGCATTTTCATTTTTATTTTAATTAGGTGGCCTTTCTCTCCTCTTTGTATTTGGATCAATTCGAAAATTTGTTGACTCTATTTATTTTTCTTTTTTGCAAGATAATTATCATGTCTTTACTTCAAATATATATTTGGAATTTTTTCTCTTTTAATATTTTTGGTTTTGTATTTGGTTTATCCCATATTAATTCTATATTTTGCATTTTGCATTTTTGTTTTTAATTAATAATTTTTTTATTTTTAATTTTATTTATTATTATTATTTTAGCTGGAATGTTCACAGTTGCCTCTTTTTGCTTGTCTCATAAGTTAGGGAAGTGAATATAGTGAAGAAATGACCTGAGCTTAAGAGCAAGCAAAGACATGAACATACCATCCTTCACATCGAGGGAAGACAAGTGTAAATCCGTGCCTAGAAAGGATAGTGAATAGCCTAAACAGGATGCAGGGCTTTTGACAGAAATGTAAGTTGCCTAGACATAATGCAGGACTTTCAGTAGAAATGTAGATTGCCTGGACACGATGCAGGACTTTTGACAGAAATGTAACTTACCTGGACACAATGTAGGACTTTTGATAGAAATATAAATTGCCTAGACACGATGCAAGACTTTCAATAGAAATGTAAATTGCCTGGACACAATGCAAGACTTTTGACAGAAATATAAATTGCCTGGACACAATGCAGGACTTTCGACAAAAATGTAAATTGCCTAGACACGATGTAAGACTTTCGACAGAAATGTAGATTGCCTGGACACGATGTAGGACTTTTGACAGAAATATAGATTGCCCAAACATGATGCAGGACTTTTGACAAGAATGTAAATTGCCTGGACACGATGCAAGACTTGTGCATAAATGTAAATTGCCTGGACACGATGCAAGACTTTCGGCAGAAATGTAAATTTTCTGGACACGATGTTGGACTTTCAACAAAAATGTAAATTGCCTGGACACGATGCAGGACTTTTGACAGAAATGTAAATTGCCTGGACATGATATAGGACTTTTATAGAAATGTAAATTGCCTAGACACGATGCAGGACTTTCGACGGAAACGTAAATTGCCTGGACATGATGCAGGACTTTTGACAGAAAATGTAAATTGCCTAGACATGATGCAGGACTTTTGTAGAAATGTAAATTGCTTGGGCACGATGCAGGACTTTTGACAGAAACGTAAATTGCCTGGACACAATGCAAGACTTTTGACAGAAAAGTAAATTGCCTAGACACGATGTAGGACTTTTAACATAAATATAAATTGCTTGGACATGATGCACGAGCGAGATATATGATAAGCGTGGAGAACCGTGTATGCATGAGATAGGCACGTTTTTTAAGGGTAATGAAAATTTTAATTGTTTTGATATATTTCAAAACGATACCTATACCCAGGGTGTTAGAAATAAGAGAACTTTACATGAGCGTAGAACCTCTACCTTTTACTTTAGAAACTGAAGGTGTGGCATGTTAAGTTATAGTTCATGCTAGTTGGAAAGGCATCAATATTGCCCAGGGCGAAAGAACTATCTAACCAAGCTTCTTTTGTTGTGACCCTAAATTCGTCGTTTCAATAGCCGATGATCCGCATAAATTTACTCTTCGGTTTAACTCTGGCAAACTTATATTCTTTTCCTTACAGTAAACTAGAGGACATTGAAAATGCTTCTATCTCCTTTTTTACAAAGTAACCCGGTAATGAAATCAGAAATGCCAAGACGCATATATGTTTCATACTTTAAGCTTAATCCCAACAATTGCATAGAAGCACTTATTTAAAAAGAATCATGGGTGTTTCCAAAATGCATATCATTAGACAATATTTTGAATGGCATTATTCAACTGAATGTTTATTTTGTGTATTGAATGCATGAAGCAATTATAAAGGTGATACGGTTATGTAGAAAGAAAAAGAGTAATAAGAAGTAGTTGTCTTAAATGAGTAAACGACTTTATTTTAAAGATAGATCACATAGTCCTAAGGAAAGTGGGTGATAAATTGAATACAAAAGCAAAGAATAGCAAAAAAGGCAACTGGAATGACTTTGACTTAAGGTGGGGTGTTCATAGATAATATAAAAAATTGATAAACACTCTCTTCGATCATAGAATCAACGTTGATCATTTGTTAATATTAATCCATGTATTTATTATATTGAATTTTTACTGACAAAGTAGACAATATGACATGAAACTTTTGCTCTAATGCTAATATATTACTACATTGTTTTAATCTTTTATTTACCTGTTGATCTTAAAATTATTTCTCATTGATTTAATTTTATCTTTATTCCTCACCAATTAATACTTTCTTAATTTAGTGATTCATATCTATATAATATCTAAAAGAAAGAAAAACTATGTGATATGAAGGAAATGACTTCTCAGATTAATCTTTAGAGTACAGTACATAATACATGTGAACAAGGTTGTCAAACTCGCGAGTTTAGGCAAACTCGTAAAAGAGGGTGTAGACTCGGAACGTAAACTCGTATCGTAGAATCGTAAGAGTTTACCTCAATTAATAAATAGTTATTAAAATATATAATTACATATTTATAATACCATATGCAATATTAAATTTATTCAAATAATATTAAGTAAAGACTGATTATAGTTAAAAATACAAAGTGAGTAGGAGATATTATTGGAAAACAAAAAAAGTAAATTTGTCATTCTTCAAAAAATAAAATCAATAGTAAAAGTAGAGTTATGTCACACCCCAAAACTTGGAGTGTGACCGAGACAGATAACAAGACAACCCTGCTTCTGCAAGCCTTAAACATTCAGCATTAACCTTACCCATCAAGATTATAGCTCCAAGATTCACTATAATAAATTCCCTAGGAAACAACTATATGCATCAAGGGTATTTATCAGCTTAAATTCTATTAAAATTTTAGCAGAGTCTCCCCAACAAATAGGACCTCCTGAAATTTCTATGATGTGCCTGCCAACTTATACCAATCAACAATAAGGAGAGCTCAGCTCTCAATTTAAATCAATTATAGTTACAAAGGATTGGGAGTCTTATCTATGATTATGTGGTCATTGTGATACATCTACCATAAATCATAACAAAAAACATACAAAGAACCCTCTACCTTTGTAAAATAATTTGGGGACTCACTTATAACCTTACGTCTCATTTTCCAGTTTAGGCTATTTGAAACAGTAAAAGTAAATAGGTAGCATCCCAGAAAAAACATAATAACGTAATGTCATTAAGCAAAACAAAATCAGAGAATAATTATAAAATAAGCCTAACATAGACAAGTTATTTTTGTATCAATTAAATAACTGTAAATGATATTCACGGTGAAGCTTTATAAGCTATCAAAGCTTGCGTAACTTTGGAAAGATCGCTAGCCACCGCTTTTATTCCACATTAACGGTGAAAAAAAAAACCAATTTTCTTAAAAACGTAAACGATGAATAAGAGGACTATCATAAATCATAATTCATCTTTCATAAGCACACAATCCTCAATATCATTTCCATCTGTCAAAACTTTAAATAGTATCCATGAGTGTGGAATACAATACGCTATCAGATATGCGTGGTTCTTGTTAAAACACATGTAAATACTTTCCTTTTTGTTCAAAATATGATTGGCTCAAAACCTAGATTTAAAATGAGAACTATCAAAGACATCAAGCATCGGTCATGGACTTCTAACCCATGTAAGTTAATCATCTATCGAGAATAGACAACTCTTGGGCTAATCGTTATCAGTTGAGGGTATATATCTCTTGGGTTATTAACTATCGATCGAGAGCACACAGCCTTGGGGGTAAATCACCTATATGATCCTAGGTCGCAAGCTCATACTAAATCATCGATCCTATAGTAGTCCTCCATAAATCTAACGAACTGCCATACATGAGTTTTCTTCTTTCAATATCAATGCAGTCTGATTCTTCTTTCAATATCAATGTTGTCAGAATAAAACTTTTGCTATCTCTATTAAAGCAATACCCTTTTCTATAAAATTTATTTAACTCCATATAAATTCCAATCCTTCATAGTGAAAAGGGCCATAAAAGGAATTTTTTATAAAACAGTGTCAAATGAACTCTTCTCGTTAAACTGAGAAGGATAATAAAGTGACAACTTGGGACTACTATTTGCTCAAGATACATTATCTTTCATTTGATAAAAGAAATAAACCATGTTTCTTTAAATTATTTTGGTCAAATGTGTTTAAGCTATCCATTCTCTCTTCTGGCATTCTATGTACGATTTACAATCAGTTTCTAGATCTTTGTAAACCATTCAACTAAATAAATTTACCAAGCATAGCCCTTTTCGAAACTATGTACACAGAAATGTGTGACATAAATAATGAAGCATATAATACTGTTAGGAGTACTACTGTTTACCTGGTTGATGGAGTAATTCTAGCTATTCCAAATTTCTCACTTTACCCTCGAGAGGTACTCTTAAAGTAAGTCCCTATAACAAAGAATCGCATGGTATTATTTTTATTCTCAAAATAGACCATAACTCTTAATTACAAGCTCTAAGGCCTCTCTAACTTACTTAGCAATATTAAGAATTGCATACATGTCAATATAAACTAAGTACATGCCAATAAAAAGCCTTCCACATTATTTATCCACCATAATCCATGAATATCACATTTCAACATTCAATCTTTACTACCACTTATCAACATACAACTTTTAGAAAAATAACACATTCTTAAATACAAATTTTAGTTAACTTCCTCCGCTGTCCAATATTATCCAGAATTCTAATTCACCACTGTTTGGACATTATTTCGCCTAGAAAAACAATTCCAAATTTAGTAAAATTTGACACCCAGCTTCTTATACATGTTTTTAACCTATAGTAAAACTTTCAAGTTCAAATTATTTCTTTTAGGCTGCCAACAACAGAGTTTTCACCAACTGTTCTGTTCTGAAATCTGGGTTCAAACAACTATGAATTTCATATTATATTCCCTATCAGTTATATTCAGAAAATTTCCAAACTTTTCTAATCATATCTTTAGCACGAAATGATATTGCCTACTAAATTCCAACTTGATTGGAGGCCATTTGCCTATTCTTACACTCTGGTTTCCAAAATAGTGTTGTTTCTATCAATACTCCTTATTGCTAACCATAAAATTTTACCTTGAGCACATCATAAGTAAGTCTATCCATACATTCCTAATACACCTTTCATTCTTTCATTTTAGCTCAATTTCCTCTAACTTCTCCTCAATTTAACACTACTAATCCAATTACTTTCACTTCCTTATATTTCTTATTTCTATTTATTCACTTACATCCCAATTTGCCAAACATTAAATCTTCCTTTCACCTTCAACTAAGTTTCTAGATAAATGTCAATACATATCTCACCTTCAAAACAATTAATCATATGCCTAAATTACTAGCTTTAGTCAATAAATTCTAGAATTTCTTAATTCTATGTTTAACCCTAAAAATCTGGAAAATATTTGGTTTGGTCCCTAGGAGAACTACCATTTACCAATCTCAAAAACTTGTCCAAATACATGCTTCCAAGATTGAAATTTAAAAGGAAAGGACTAAAAATCAATCTACCATTAACATCTCTATGAAAAACTCACCAAAAACTACTGAGAAATCTCTCCTCTTGGCTGCTAGAAGATGTCATCAGAAAATGGGTGTTGTTGTCGAAAACTGCAAGGCACGGCGGTTAGAAGCACATCGCTGGTGAAGGGGGTCACTGGCCAAAAGCTGGGGTGGTGGCAGAGCACTGGTAGTGCAAAGAGGCTGAGAGAAGAAGATGAAATTCTGCAAAAAAAGCATCGGGTAGAGAAGAAAATGAAATGAGGGGTAATTTGATAATCGCACATGGCAAGACACGTGGCAGCATCAGAAAAATTCATAGGAAAGAGGAAGCTGAGTCTTGAACCCTTTTTATCAAGCTCAATATGCTAATGCCTTACCACTAACCCAAGGTTCTTATTTAATTAACAACCTACACCAAGGACATTTATGCTTTTACTCTTTCTAAGAACAAAACTTACAAGTGTTACATTCTCTTCCTGAATTTATAACCCTACATTCCTCTTGTAATGGTTCTTCCATAACACCTTTACCAAGGGAATTTCCTTTAAATGGAATTTCTTTACCCATTTATACAATATAGCCACTGTTATTTATTCATAACTTTTTATAGTATAAATCTAAATTTTGAATGGTTCAATTACATTTGAAAATCAAACAGGTGCTACATATTGACACATGAAAGACTATGTAAATATTGTTAGCTTAGGAGGTAATGTAAGCGATAAGCCACTACACCAATTCCCTTAAACATTTTAAAGGGATCGATACACCACGGGCCCAACTTCCCTTTCTTGGCCAAAATGCATTACCTTTTTTTATTAGGGACATTTGGAGAAACCCTGATTACCCATCATGAACTCCAAGTCCCTTTGCCGATTATCACATAGGCTTTTTGCCTACTTTGTATAGCAAGTAATATCTCTTTAATCATCTTTACATTCTCCATACCAATCCACCAATATAACTACTTTCGCTTAAAATTTAATGTTGTAGCTCTTGTGCCATGTACATCGAAACATTAATTTTTCCATTAGTACCTACATTCTTAACATCCTTCGTCCACCACCCACAATAACCACAGGGAGATCCACCCATAAACCAAGCTCTAATACCAATTTGTCACACCCCAAAACTTGGAGTGTACCAATGTCTTACCACTAAACCAAGATTCTTATTTAATTAACAACCTACACCTAGGACATTTATGCTTTTATTGTTTCTAAGAACAAAACTTACAAGTGTTACAAGTTACATGCTTATTATGAATATTATTAAAATATATTTAATATAATTTTGTCTAACTTTTTATAAGAATTTTATTTTTTTTATTCATGGTATCATACAAAATTTTTATAGTTATCCTTTAAATAACATAGGAGGCTCTTGTAAAATAAAAAAGACATTTATAGTTTCAAATTTTATTTTTCATATTGTCAATATATTAAAATAAATTATAAATAGATATTATATATAAAAGTTGTTCTACTTTAATACGCAGTACAAAATGGGAAAGGGAGGGGTCATTGACTCTCTTTGCATTAGGTTATCAATTCCAATCAAAGCTTTGAAATTTTTGAAAATAAGATTTGGAGTTGTTATATATTAAAATTGGTACTATATAATAGAAGCTTATGGTGGCTACATGGTCAAGACGTTGACACTTACACACTTAGATGTGGGACAAGATTGGGCGAGTTTACTGAGTCAACTCACAATTTTAACAATACTTCATGGGAATACACAATTGGGTATATATATATATATATATATATATTATAAGGATGAGGCAATGGATAACAAGAACACCCAAACACTTTTAAGAAGCTATAATCAGGATACAGCTGAAAAAGACGCTGATAAGGTGAATCAAAGTTGAGTGCAGCTATTGGAAGACGATTAATGAGATGCACGACAGTAAGAAATAAATCTTCCTAGCATTTTAGAGGTAAGCTAGCATGAGATAATATGGAAAGACCAGTTTCAACAATATGTCAGTGTATTCTTTCTACGGTAACTTTTTTCTAATGAGTATATGGACAAGAAAATTGATAAATAATACCATGTTCAGCAAGATAGGCAATAAAATTACGAAATTCACCACCTGATTTTGATTGTAATGCTTTGATTTTTTATCTAAGTTGAAGTTCTGCTATTGTTTTGAATTTGTTTAAAGCTACTAATGCATCAGATTTTTGTTCCAGAGGATAAAGCAAAGTAAACCTTGAGACCGCATCAGCAAATGTAATATACTGAAGAGAACCATATGTAGAAGAGTAGGGAGCTGGTCCCCATACATCAAAGTAAACAAGTTCAAGAGGTGCATTATAACTATTTTGTGATTGTGGTGCCGATAATTTTCCAGCTTTGCTAGCACAACATGACACACTGAAAATGATGCTTCTTTATTGGTAAACTTAACATTACATGAGTGAAGAACTTTGGTTACTATAGGGGTGCTTGGATGACCCAAGCTTTAGTTGCTAAAGTGGAAAGACATCACTTGTTTTGTGTACATCAGACTTAACAAGTACAGAATTACAAGAAGAAATCAAAGATTTGGACATGAGATTAGAAGAACCACGAGCTGCGACAACTGACAAGATGAACCGTCACTGGTCTAATGTAAAGGTATGTGATCAAAGCTATAAAGACCATCAGATCTAAGTTGACCTTCCAGAAGGATTAGCCATGTAACATGAGATTTGACACAACATGACAATGGATGAAATTTTAAAAAAGAAAGAGACATGATTATCTCTAGGGAACTGAGATACACTAATGAAATTTTTAGTAATATTTGGATTATGAAGCAAAGGCTTGAGAACAAGAGGGAAAGAAAAAAAAAGGATTAGTAGAAGAAGTTAGAAAAGAATACCCAAAGTATTTGATCCTCAAATCTGTACCATTCCTTACATGGCTTTGATATGAACCTTGATATTCTTTACTATTTAATAGATTTGATTCATACGATGTGACATGGTTATTAGCACCTGTGTCTGGAAGCCATGCATTATCATATACAAACTTAGGTGTTACTAAAGTTGTAAGAGTTGTGGTGGTAGTAGTAGATGAACCGGTAGCAACAGTTGAAGACATGTTGACATGAGCAGTATTACGTACATTTGTAAGTTGTGTAGAAGGTAAAGTAGTAAATGCTGATGAATAAGGATTCATATATGGAGCAAAATTCATATGAGCAACCTTAACACTTGACTAAACTGAGTTAACTGCTGATTCTTATTATTATATGGCTGATTAGGAACAAAATTTGGATCAAACCTGTAATAACATTTTGAAGCGAGATGTCTTGCCTTGTTACAAACTTGACCGATTATGGAATACCTTCCTCCACTGTAACTTCAACATGATCTTCCTCTGTTTCTTCCTCTTAAACCCGTCTACCATTTGAACTCTGATTTCGGTCATAGGTATTGTTTGTACAGTCGGATCTATCTATTTGATTCATACTTGTTAAATGTACTACCAAATTTTTAAAGATGACGTAACCTTTTTATTTTTGCCAATACGTATCTCTTGAACAAATAGAAGCGACTCATTCTCACTGACTGGGAATGGTTCCTTTTGAGTATTGACTAATGTAACCAAAGTATCATCAAGAAGTCCTTCCAAAATTATTTCAATATGTTTTGCTTCACAGATCGGGTTGCCTGTAGCAGTAAGTGCATCTACCAATGCTTTAATCCGCAATATGTATTATGCAATTTTACTTGTGCTTTTCTTAGTGCTACGCAGCTCCATCTTAAATTGGTGTGTCTTAGCTCGTGTCTACAAAGCCAAAAAATCAGATATTCAAGCCTAAGCTTAACTTTACCGTTTGCATCCGACCAATAGAGTAAGCATGCTTCCAAAGACAAAAGATAACAGCCATGAAAGAAGCAATTGGTCTTGCTTCTCCTAAGCTAGAAATTCTGCAGATGATTTACTAGAAATCTTATCTTCAGGTGAAATATACTGAAGCAATGGCTATTGATCATGAAGCTTCTGAACGTTATGGCCTTCATTCGCAGCTACAACTTGTTGTTTTCAGAGAAGATAGTTCCGTTCATCAAGTTTTACCAAGATCGAATGAGTGAAGGTTGCTTAAGTGCTCTTCATGCCAGAAGAAAGCGAAGATTTCATCCAATAGTTCGAATCTTAATGAATATTAACAAAATTTAAACAAATCTAAATCATTAAATTTTCATCCAAATATTCAAATTCTAACAAATTCACCTGCATTTAGAAATCCAAAGGAAGTTGCCTTGCCTCGGTGACTCTCGTATTCTTCAATCTACCATCGTCTCTCAAAGTACTAAGCACAGAGAAACAGTATTTGAAATTACACGCTTCAAACATACCTCACCTCATCAACGACATTATAATATCTATTAAGTGGTGAATGGAGTACCATCACCTTTTCATATAATACTTGCTTAGAATATTCGCTTAGAATACTGACTGGTTTCTATTTTATATAATCCTTGTTAAACAAACACCAGTCCTTAGGAGCTGGTAATTTAATCACTGACTTTTAAAAAACATTTTAGTTTATTTGCTTGCACATTGTATGAACTTTTGAAAAAAATTAGTTTGTATTATTATATGTTTATATATTCTAAATCAGCGACATTTGTTATTGTTAGTAAAAAATTGAATTTAATAATGTGATATATGAAAATATAAATTAGACAAAATTTATAAAATTAATTATGTGATATTAGTGAAAAAAAAGTTACGACAACAATGGTATAATTAATTAATTTCGTTATTTTTTGGTTAACTATGAAAAATTTATGCAAATTAATTAATTTATTGTTTTTTGGGTTAATTGTAAAAAATTTTTATACTTCAAATAATTCTTAATACATGTATAAAAAGGTGAAAAGTCAATTGCATGAAAAGATGAGAGTTTTATTGATGGAGCCTTCTCATTTATCACAAGGAGTTCTATGTTAAAGGAAACTTACTTCAATTATATATAATTGATAGATTAAATAATGTTAACTTCATTTGAAGTTTGATTAAATTGCTCCAGATATCCCATTCGTTTTAAAAAATTACACTCGACTTCTATCACATTTTTTTTATATATATTGAAAAAGTCCCTCTTCTAATTTTTTTTTTTCAATTTCCTACGTAAGATTATGATTTTATATTTAATATGATAATAAAGAAAACTAAGATGATATTAAAGTCTAGCAAGAGATTGTGATTTTATTTGCAATATAACAATAAAAATAATTAAGAAATTTTATTGTGGAAAAACGCATATTATGTAGAAAAAATATGTTATTCATTGAATATAAATTGAAGAAGAATTAAGCATAATTTTATAAATAAATAATGTAGTCAAACTGAGCTAATGGAAGATAATTAATATATGTTCCAAAAAGTGGAAGAAGTTAATGTAATATATTAATAAAATTAATTTCAAAGATTTTTTATTTATTTTTATTTTTAATTTAGCCTCCTGTCAATTAATTCATTCTTAATTTAGTCTCTTAATAATTTGAATATTAGAATATTTGGTCTAAATTTAATTAAGATTGAAACACTAAATATATTAATATTCTTATTAGTCAAATTTAATTATATTAATGTTCCGATGAGGAATATATCTTCCCAAAAAAATGGAAGAAGTGAATGTAATATATTAATAAAATTGTGTTAAAATGTATTTATTAGATTAGGAAGTGATCTTACTTGTATGTAGAAAAAAAAAGGAAAATGTGACTTAAGTTGCCCCTAGCGGCAACCTCCATACTTTTTGACTAAAACACCTTTTCGTTCCTTATTTATTGCAAATTACGATTTTAATTTTCTATTTATTATAATATTTAAAATAATTCTTTACTTATTAAAAAATATTATATTTAATTCTTTATTTCTTAAAAAAATATTAAATTTCTAAACCACTCACTCCCTTGCCATAAGTTCTGTCCTCAAATTTCAAGCCACTCGTATCTCACGTGCTAGTGAGTGTTGACTTTGTAGAATTGTCTTCAGAATTGAAGAATCCAAATTGAATTTTAGTCCAAAGTAAAATTATTAGAATAATGATTGGTTTTTCTCCTTCATTATTTGCTTCATAATCAATTTGGCCCTCATAAATTTAGAATATCAAAATGATCAATACAAAATTTAATATTAATCAAAACTAGTAGCTATATATATATATATATATATATATAAGTTGCCAAAAATATTTATATGTCAAGAAACTAATCAAATGGGATAAAAATTAATGTTTATGGGATATATAATATATTTTATAGTCCCTTACTGTATTAATTTCCAATTTTTGGTAATACAAAGTAATATTTAAGGGTATATATTACCTCCTCTTTTTTCTTTAAAACAAATTAAAATGATAGAAGTTGTATTTAGAATTATATAATACAATAAACTCAGGCTACTTTAGCATTAGACTTGATCACAAGCCGAGCTTGCCTTCGGGCCTAATATTTTTGTAAGCCTGGGTCTAGGCTTGCACTTGTTTATTTACTAATTTTGAGTTCTGGGCATGAGCGCAGTAAATGGCTTGAAAGCCCAGCCCGACTTGAATAGAAAGAAAAATAGAAAATTTGGTTCATATTGTTTTCTTTTCTAAATTTATAAACATAGAAATATTGGTATTCCAAATATTAATTTAGAGAAAATGTAATTTTTGATCTCTTAATTATATATGGTTCAACTATATGATTATTAAATTTTAGTATGTACTTTAGTTTTTTAAAAGTGCATATCTAACTAATTGATTTGTGAATTTAGAAAATGAACAATCTAATCCAAAAATATAAAGAATTAATCTTTGAGGTACATACCAATGGAAATTAATGAGCAAGAAGTCAACTTTAAAATATTACACTATTAAATTCAAAGACTAAAAGCATATATTCTTTTAGACTGTAAGAATATTTATTGCTTCCATTTAGCTATTTGGATACAAAGGGAGCATGAGTATGGTTAAGAAGGGAGAAAGAAGTGTCTTCTCCATAAGTGAAAAAATAATTAAAAGAAATAAAAAAGAAGAAAAATAGTCTGAGCCAAGTCAGGCTTTAAAAAGAACCTCAACCCCGACCTATTTTTATCTGGGCTTTTAAATTTGGGCCCAAATTTAGGTCAGACTTTATTCACTGGGTTTTTATTTATTTTGACTGGACTGGGCGCTCGACAAGCTTTTCAAATGATAATTAGGTCTATTTAGCATATAATAAATTTCAATCAATCCAGCAAGTAGCTAGCTCATAATCAAATTGGATTACCTTTAGACGTTTTCCAATAATTAAAGGTAGGTTTAAAATAATCGGATAAATTTAATGGTTCAAAATATATTATATTTTTTAATTTAATTTCCATAAAACATTAATTTTTAGAAAATTATAATAATTCACAAAGATATACTTATAACGTAGATCTTTTCTTAACATGGTAATATCCTATTTAAGAGGAAAAGAATAAACAACTTACAATAGGTTACATTCTATTTTTCATATTTTTACAGTTTATTTTATTTTTATAAACTATAAATTATTAGAAGCTATTTATTATATTTCTCTAGAATGGAAATCATTTTGTAAGAAAATTATATAATATATAAATATATCTTTATGTATTAATTTTTTTCAGAAAATTATTTTTTTATTCAAAGTAAATTGATCATATTTTTAATAAAGGTCTTGAGATGAATAAAGATCCACTGCTGTGCACCTGAATGACAGCGTTTGGGTGTACAGCACCTTTTATGTATTTTTTAAAATGGTAATAAAAATATTTTAAAATATTAAAATATAAAATAAAAAAATTATTTTTGGGTATAAGATGTCATTTTCTTGAAGAAAAAAATCTTATTCTATATATTATTATCATCTTAGTGATTCAAATCTTGTCTAGTTCAGCCAAAATACATAGATCTAATAATTATTATTGAAAAATTACATAGATCTAACTGTTCGAATTAAAATTAGGTGACCGCATATAGGAAAAAGTTTTAATATTGACTGCGTGTGGTCTTAAAATTTAATCTAACAGTTTATGTTAAATAAATTATCTGACCAATGACTTATATCATAGCATAGTTTTTTTCTCACATGTGGCAAATCTATATTTTATGACACAATAAGATATAATATACCGGTCTATATTAAATAAACTCCATGACCAACGACTCATATCAAAGCATAATTTTTCTCAAAAATGTAACAAATTTATTTATGATAGTACAATAAGATATAATCTATCAATCTATATTATTATGATGGCAGTGTAATATGCGTAATAACTAAATTATTTATGTATTATTATTTTACAAAATAGCAATGTATTAAAGTGAATATAATAATAATTTTTTCTTTTTTAAATTTAATTTTTTACTCACTATTATATCATAATTTATTGTAACTGTTCTCCTTATAATTTGAATTCAAGACCATTCAGATGAGTGTGAGGAGTTCTACAATTGGACTACTCTTGCTATGCTCTTTAAGTTATTTTTGAAGTTGAAGTAAAATTTAAATTGATAAAAACAAAAAGAATTGTCAAAATCCAATTATGTGAAAAATATTTCCAATAAAATAAACACAGTAACAAAGCAATTGAAGAACGCTATAAAAGGTTAGGTATAACTTATTATTGAAACATTAAAAACTAAAAGATATTTTATATTTTTTAAATTTTCTTAATCGAGTTGCAACATTTTAAGTCAAAGTAGCTGACAAATGCTGACAAATTAACTGCAACTAGCTGAATATATAAAATGTTAATTCAAAAATGACAACCAAAAGGATAAAAGTCATATAGAAATACGTAATAGTTAAATTATTTACTTATTATTTAGTTACAATAATAGAAAATATTGAAGCTGCTACATAAACTTCTCTTGTGATTATTATCTCTACGTAATTGTCCCTATCTGGTGTTGTTGCTCCAATTTCAGGATAAGTAAGTATAGTATAGAAAATTCACAATAAAATGCATTTTTTTTAAAAAAAAATTATGATAATACACAAAGATATACTTATATTTTATGTAATTTTTTTTCAAATGATATCACTAGAGAAAAATAACGAATAGCTTCAAATGGTTCATAGTATATCATCGATCGAAATAAAATGAACTATAAAATGTGAAAAATAGAATGTAAATAACTATAAGCTGTTTACTTCTTTTCTCTTAAATAGGATATTATCTCATAAAATATATCTTTGTGAAATTATCATAACTATTTTAAAAGATAATGTTTTATTAAAATTAAAAATTAAAAAATATTATGATATATTGTGAAGCATTGGATTCATCCAATTATCCTAAGCTTACCTCCAAGTAAGAAAATGCCAGATTCTTTTATCAATGCTAAACTAGACTCAATTTATTGTATTATATAATTTTAAATAGAAGTTCAATCATTTTGATTTGTTTAAGAGGAGAAAGTGGGACATAAAATATATATTTAAAATTTTTATATTAATTGTCTATGAATCTCAATGACCAAGAACTGAAAGTTAATACGGTAAGGAACTATATAATACATTGAATATCCTATAAAAATTTATATTTATAAATTTTTAATTCAATTAATTTCATAATGTATAAATTTAATTTATTTTTGGTAGATGTTATATATATATATATATATATATATATATATAATAAGTAGAAAGATGGTGCCACTATTTTCTTATAAGTGGCCCTGTCCGTGAATATTTAATATATATCATTTTTTCAGAACAATTAAATATTTAATTCTTATACTTTACATGAATTTTTAAATGGGTTCTTATACTTTATATTTTTCTAATTAGTATTTATTGTTTAAAATTTTTTTAAATCCATCCCCGCTGATAGGTTAATTCTTATACTTTACATTAATATAAATATATTTTATACTTGAAAATTACTTATTATCCTAAAATACTCTTTGGGCTAATTTTGTCCCATTCGTATATTTTTTGTTTCATGGTCATTCGAATTTCAAATTCGGTAAGTCATGTGAAATTTAAATTATTTTGGATGTAAGAATTAAACTAAGATAAATGAATACTTATAAAATATGAAACAGATTTCTTATCTATTAATATACTAAATTGAATATATAAGATTAAATATATATATATATATATAAAATTAAAATCTTAAAAATTGTAAGAAAGATGCGATATCTCCTAAATCTATCACTAAAAATAATATATCACTAAACATAAAAAGATGCCGTTATACTGTTAATTAGTAGTAAAATGGTTTAATATAACTAATACAAATTATTACATTAAGAAGCATAGCAAAATAATTATATTATATATAATCATAAGAATTCAATTTATGTAGTAAATAATAAATTGATATAATTCAAAAACTAATATAGCAGTTTCTTAGAAAAAGGAAAGAGGAATTTGACATCCACAAATACTAATCAATTAGACGGCCCTCTGGTGTTAGTGGAAGTTGTTGAATTAGATTAAGAACTAGCACGTGAGATAGAAGTTACTTGAAATTTGAGGATAAAACTTATGAAAAAAAAATTATCATTTTAATCCTTTACGTATCATAATATTATTATTTTAGTTATTGTAACACTTTAAATAATCTCAGCTCAATGAAAATGTTGCACTTAATCTCTTTTTAATTAAAAAGAATATATTAAATTCAGTTTTTTGACTTAGCCCATAGATCCACTCCAGTGCAAGTCTTTTCTGTAATAATGATATGGATCGTTAGATTTTTATTTAATAATTCAGATTATTACTATAAAAAAAACTGCATAATATTTTTGCGATGAATCCAATCCCCTGACTTTGAGTTTGAGTTGAGTTTTGGATAAAGAGATTAAATATAATATTTCTCTTATAAATGAAGAGTTCAATATGACAACTTTTAATACATAGGGGCTCGTTTTGGATACTACAATAACTAAAGCATCAAAATAATAATTTGCCATAAATAAAGGGCGGAAAAGATATTTTAGTAGAACTTATGGCGTGGAAGTGAGGTGTCTGGAGACAAGAATTTGAAATACACAATAGACAACGACTTAAATCACATTGCCCCCTTTTCTTCTACAAACCAGTATGACCACGTCCTAATCTAATAAATACATCTTATCACAATTAATTTTATTAATATATTACATTCACTTTCTTCAAATCAGTTTGAATAAATTATTTTTAGTATCTTTTTGTTGAAAAAATTATACCAAATTCTTCTAGAATTTATATTATATGCATAAAAATAATCTTCCGTAGTATGCATTTTTTTTCCAATATAATATACTTACTTATTTTTATTGTCATATTATGAATGAAATCACAATCATTGTTAGAGTTTAACATCAACATAAATATCTTTAATATCATATTAACAAAAAAATTACAGTTTCACACAGTATAAAAGTTGAAAATAAATTGGTAATAGAGTTTTTATAGTGTGTATCAAAATATCATAGAAGTTGAGTGTAATTTTTATTATGAACGGGATATCATGTGTAATTTAATTTAGCCCACAGAAAATGGATATCACTCTAATCAGGGAAATAAATTTGGTGAAGTTGAAAATTCAAATGCAAGTAAATTTGATAAAATCTAAATTGTTAAATGAAAATTTAATGATTCAAATTTCAATAAGTTATTAAAATTTTTTTAATATTTATTAAAAATCTTAATCATCAAATAAAAATTTAGCACTTGGTTGAATGTTTTAAAAAACTGTTTCTTATTTTCAAAGATAAAAAACCAAAAAACTTATTTTGTAATGTGTTTTTTATCCATTGTTCTAAAAAATTAAAAAACGGAAAAGTGTTTTTAGAATAAAAAAAAAAAAAGAACATGTTTGCCATGTTTTCTCTTATTTTTCAAAATTGTTTTTATTAATGATAAAATTGTAATTATGTTAAAAAGAGTTTAAGTAGAATTATGGGCTATGTTTATATAAATTTTGAGACTCAACACAGCTAGTTAGTAACTAGCCGGATTGAGTTTGCTCTTATTTTTATGTTACAAATATTTTGTTAAAAAATAATTTATAAAAAAGTAAAAAATTAAGATTTAAAATGAAAATAATTAAATAAAAATACAATTTAAAATAAAAAATAATTAAAATTTAAAAAGAATTAAAATTTTAAAATTTTATCATAAAAATTTATCATAAAAAAATAAATTAATATTAAAAAATAATATAGAGTTGAATTTGGAATGAACCTAATACCAAATTTCATTTGATTAAAACACACATGCACACTCCCATGTATACTCTTACATACTGAACATGTAACATATACACATGTAACATATACACACGTGCACACGTGTGCACTTGCATGCATAAATACAAAAACATATATAACAAAATTGTTCTATACACTCTTATATACATGTATGCATATACAAGTGCAGATATATTTACATATATACCAAATATATTTAACACACAAAAATATATATAACGTATACATAGCTCCCACTGAGCTTTCAAAATATAATATATCTTCGTATTGATGTTCTCCGGAGCATTGTGATATGATTTTATCAGACTTCAGCAATGTGTTTGTGGTTTGAGGCTCGGTACTCTTTGGTCTCTTATATATGCATATATAATATGTGTAAATCAGTTTTGGTCACTCATAAAAAAAAATTTTTCATTTTGTCCCCTATTACCTAATAAAACGAAGTCAAATTTCCCTTAGATTTTTTTTTCCTATTCTCTTCCTTGTATCCGACCATACTATTTTTTATCATTTCCCTTCTTAGTGTATTTTTACACTTGCATGTTCGTATAAACTAACATTTGAAAGAGTAAAAATCACAATTTTTTCTTAATCTTCTTTATGTATTTTATTTTCATTTTCTCTCTCTTCTTTTAATTATTTGACCTCCCTTTTTCTAATTTTTTGAAAATATTTTCTCTCTTCTGTTTCTAGTGCCTACCTTGGAACATTATTAATTTACAGTAAAATCTTTGATACAACAATAGAATTAGATGCACCGGTGTAATTATTATATGGCATACCATGAAAAAGATACATGGTGCTAATGTGTCAAAATATATTGATTGTTTGCCACCTAAAATAATATTTTGATTAATATTTTAACTCCCAATATTTTTAAATTTTATATTTGAGCCTAATATCTTTTGAATTTCCAATTTACTAAAGGAATAAAATTTCATATCATAGTGAGAGATAAATGAATAAAACAATAACAATAAAATTGTACTTACCTAATGAAGTACCCAATGCAGCTATAATAATTCAAGTAGAGAGAAGAGTACGCTTTACCTAAATTTTTTTATACATTAAAGTGAGAGTCAGACATAGAGAAGTTTAATAAGCTAAAAAAGTTATTCTGATGAGTTCTCAAAATGTGAGAAGTTACTTCACGTTTAGAGTACTCATCTATATTTAATAAATAAAATATTCAAATGATTTAGAACGATAACTTCCCACTTCTTCTTAACTGCTCAAATTTTAAATTGGATATGCTTATAGAATATTCTTCTTATCCTCTCAGTCAGCAATATGATAGGATAATTAATGATAAGACTTAGGCTGTTAGTTGGGGCTTCTATTCAATGGGGTTGTAGATAATCCAACCTATTACTGATTACCCACAAATAACTCGGACTCAATCTTCTCAACTACTCAAATTTTAAATTAGATATGCTTATAGAATATTCTTCTTATCCTCTCAGTCAACAATATAATAGAATAATTACTGACAAGACTTGGACTACAAGTTAGGACCTCTACCCAATAGGCTTGTGGATAATCTAACCTATCATTAATTACCCACAAATAACTCAAACTCAAACCATTCCAAGTTTATATATCAAATTTTAGTTGTTTAATTAATTAATTAACCCAATGAATCCACTTAATGATAAATTGATATCAATCCACGTTATTTTAATATATTTCATAAAATTAATTCAACGTTTACCCCCATCTATTTTTTATTTTCTATAACTCCCTCAAAATCACTAGTTTATAAATTTATTAACTCACTCTTGTAATCCCTTGATTTTTTTTCAATGATTCCCCATATCCCTAATTTATCCTTATTTTCAATTTATAAATAATTTTTTATGGGGGTTATTGGGAACTAAAAATATAGGGAATAAATCAAAAATTTCAAAAAAAAAAATAAGTTCATTAATGAAATCTAAAAAATATTAGGGTTAAAATATAAATAAAACAAATTAGTTTGAGTTAGCATACAATTAGAATATTTTGACATGTTACTATCATGTGTTTTCCTCTTAGTGTACCACATAGTAATTGCACTAGTGCAATTAGTTTTATAGCTACACTAAAAATCTCATCTTAATTTAATTATTTGATTTTGTGAATATATACACACACACATAAAGGAATATTATATTTAATTATTTACAATTCGACCCCCTTCACAAAAGATTTCTGCCTCCGCCACTGCATGTACGTGCATGTGTGCAAATACATGTCTATGTACACCCATACACACAAATACATATATAATGAATTTGTTCCAAACATACACACACACACACACACATATATATATATATATGCATACGCATGCATGCATGCACATATACACATATATATTGACCATGTAACACACAAATACATACTACAAATATTTAAAATTCATTGAAATAGTAAAATTAGAATTAAATTTTGAATTACAATTTTATATTCTAATTCTTTACATGGCCATAATTTAAAATTTGAAATTAATTTCAATTTTAATGGAATTAGAAGTAGAATTATAATTCTACTTTCTAAATTTAATTTTTAATTTTTGGTGTGTTTCTAAAAACAAAGGATTCAACCAAGTTTTTAAAATTTTTATTTTTAAAATGTTTTCTAAAAAAAAATTTCACAAAACTGTATTAAGAATATAAAAACAAAGAATAGAATCAAATAAGCCATTAATGATCCAAATCTTCTAAATTGAAGTGAATTTAGATAATGAAATACAATGCATCCATATCCTTCCAACGATCACCGATTAGATATTACATTGTCATCAATGGGACATGGGAGGTTTGAAGGGTGAAGTTTCCAACATTAGCATAAACCATATCCTAAACCGTTTTATAAGATTAGACAAGTGGATTAGTAGGGTTAAAAGTGGAAAAGAAAATTTCAAAAAGCTTAAACCTCCTAATTCACCTGCATTTAGAAATGTAAATGAAGTTGCCTTGCTTTGAGAATTTGAGGAAGAAAATGTAATCCTCCAATAAGAGAAAGAAATGTGAGTTGTAGAACATGCACATCAATATGGTGATAAAAATTTCCTTGGTTGGGCAAATACGCCTTCTTAGAAGCTGCTAATGTCATGGGCAAGCATAGGTATACTTAAATAAACGGTGTATTATTATTATTATTATTATTATTATATATATATATATATATATATATAACACACATCTAATTTAGGATTCAACAAATCTTGGGCCAGGTTGGATTTGACTCCAACTTGTGGTCTGGCTTTGGGTTAACATTGGGCCAAATAATGTGGCCTAGTTAAGACCTATCCTGGTTAGATCCAATACATAATTGGTTAGGCGGGGTCATCCAGTTTTTTTAAATTTTTTTTAATATTTGTACAAATTTAAATTTTGAATTTTTTAAGAAAAAATAAAAGAAACTTTGGTTTATATTTAATAAATAAGATATCCTATATTAAATTGTAATTAATTTTATTAGCAAACAAAATAAAAGTTAAAGAAAAAGCAAAATATTATATATATATATATATATATATATATTACTAGGGCAGGTCAGGTTAACCAGACCAATCTGGGTGCTAATCTAATTCAATGCACAATATAATTTACTTGCATATGTGTTGAAGAGTTCTTATGTTATGGGAAACATCTACAAATAAATTGAAATAGTACAAAAACAATGCTAAATTGTTATTGTTTATTTTTTATTAATTTGATATTATTTTATAATTTTACCTCTTATTTTATTATTTTTTTTCCCATATATTTTTTTTACGCTCTTAAGTTTTTCAATTTATGGTCTTTATATACTTTCTTTTATTATAAAACTTGTCATTGTCTTCTTTTATTACATACAGTATTTTGGCTAAATAGAGTTTGAATTCCAATCTGAACCAAAATTACCAAAAGATTACCAGGCATATGTGTGAGGAGGATGACACTGATAATGGGTTTTGGAGGAAAAAGTAGGGAAGATGACTTGGCACATGGGATCATAAAGGTGGTTAGTCTCGACACACTTATATGATAAATAACATAGTGTATTAGTCTCAAATAAATCATTCAAAGAGAAGAGTATGTATAAAGAGAGTGATTTAATTGGCACTAGTACACCACATCAGCTACCACATAAGTATGTCAGTATCATTCAATATATTTTCTTATAAAGAAAAAGATATTAATTGCTCCCGACACACTTATGTGACAGTTGATTTGGTGTACTAGGTAAACGATGGAGCATTTCCTTATAAATTGCTTTTGATAGTATTCAAGGATATGTAATTTTGCTGAAGAATTCAAAGACATTCTAAGATTTTTCAGTGGATAAAGATGTCCTTAAAGCCATGTTGTGATTTACTACTCAGGTTTGTGTTTATTACCATCTTGTTTTGTCAATCTTACTTTATTTGCTTTTCACTTATTGTCATAAAAATTTATTACTATCTAGTTTACAAGCTAACTAGTGATTTATTATTTTCGAAAGCGTGCTTCTCTTTTTTCAAAGCATGATGAAAATTCAAGTTGAAGAATGAGAACTTAGGATTGATTGACAAATCATGTTTTGGAGCGAAGTTATTAAAATCATTAAAGTCAGGAATTTTTCTATCAACTGAAAATTGTTAAAATGTTATTATATCCTTAAGTGAAATTACAAAACTAAATATCCTTGAATGATAGTAAAAGCAACTAATGATCCCTATATGAATTTTTCCCAAAGTTTTATCTGTTATCTGATTTAAAAATTAGATAAACACCAAACCATCCAACAAAGTGAATCGTGAATGCTGCAACTGATCTTTCGACGAAAAGAATAAAAAAGAGATAGGTGAATTGATTACCAAAATGAAATCTTGAAAATCGATTTATTAGAGTTGCCACCAAAATTTTTTTAAAGGAAAACTTTAGAAAACCATTTTAAAACAAAAGGAAAAGGCAAGGTAGTCTGTGAAAACAGAGATTGGTTTGGGAGTCTATTTGAATGTGGGAAAGATGTTAGGCACCCTACAACAACCGTCTATAAAGACGATTACTCGAAACTAGTCAAGTGAAATTAATGCAATATGACCTTAAATTTATCTCAATTTCCCTTACTAACACACATGTACATTAAACAAAGAAGACAAAAATAACAATAATGAAAACAAACAAATAGATATTTACAAAGAGCAGACTTGACCTAATATGAGAGCCTAGAACCTACATACCCAACGACAGGGATCAAAGTTCATGTTTCAACCAAAAAGGTGCATATTGAGTTTTTTCTTTTCAAAGAGACCAAAATAGTTGAAATTAAACCAGTTTTTGCAAACAAAACAATTATGAGATTTTGTCAATGTGTTTTAGTTCACGAAATTAGTGTAGTCTCACTTTTTTACTCTCTTCACTTTTTGGAGTTTTGAAAAACATGATTTATGTATGCTTTATTTGAAAAAGAGGAAAATATTATTTTATTTATTTTTAAATTTTGATTATTTGAAAGATGCATGTAATTGGTCATTGGAACCCAAAACTTATTCAAAACATAAACAATTGGGAATGGCCATCAAAACCCAAAATTATTTTAAATGAGTGCATCTAGTATCGAGATATGCCTCTGAAGTCATTGGATCTCACATGGGCCTACTTATAAATCATTAGTTACTCATGGAGACGTTGGTCTTACACAACAATACTGATATTAAGAAAAATATATATGTCTAAAAAATATGCCTATTGAGACATTGGACCTCACATGGCAAGAGAATTGAAAGAGAGTACCTATGGAAACATTGGACGTCACATGGCACATTTTCGAAAATATAAAGCATTGGTGTTTGGTGTGCATGGGTATTTAATCAATTATCTATGGGTGTGGTGTGTATTGGTGTTAAGTAAAACATTCATGGGTGTGGTGTGTGTTGGTGTCCAATTACATATTCAATACATGGTGATCACAAAGGACTAAAAATACATTAATTACAATTAAGCTCCAAGAAATTTGATAACTTAACCTTACTAGTCTTTCAATATGTCATCCTTGCTTGTGTGTCCCTTATACCTTGATTTGAATGCCTCTTAGCCATGATTCTCAAGTTTAAGACTCACCATAATCCAATATTATTTGGACAACCAATAGATCATACATTAAACATCACCAATATTGAGTAACTCAAAGGTTAATCATGTTACGATAACAATAGCATTATAAGTTTCATGTCAAAGTAAACCCCATATGACACCATCATATTAGCTAAAATGGACAGCCATGTACACTATCTTAAGAGATGAAATTCAACTCAAAATGGAACGAGAGTGAATTTCACTACTCTATTTTCTCTTGTTGCTGAGTTAGGTATGAAAATCAGTAGAAAAGTGCTATATCCAAAAATTAAAACCCAAATACTAGTTTATCCTATAAACTAGACATACAGAGAGTTCACATATTCAAAAATCAACTGAAGATACTTTCTAAATCAATACCAGAAAATTCATGAAGTTGACTACACTTAAACTATCTAGGCACAGAGTTGTGTGCGTAAAGTTATACAAATGGCATACCAAAATGTCACTATAAATTCCATAAAAATTAAAAAAATATAATGACATACCAAAACACATGTATACCAAATTTTAGCACAAAATTATGTATATAAACTTCCCAGAAAATTCAATAATTTGACCCAAGGTAGAATTCGCTGAAGCAGAACATGTTCAGGACAAACACTGAATTTCACCACTTATCTACTACCAATCTGAGATGAAAAAATCAGTGGAAAAATCTTCAAGACTCTAAACATATGAAATAAATTTGACACATAATTTCAAGGTAAAATGGAATCATATGAAATACCAGAAAATTCGCAGAATTGCCTATACCTATGTTGTCCAGTCACAGAGTTATGTGCACAAAGTTATAAAGATGGCATATTAACTGATCATTATAAATCCAAAAAAAATTCAACCAAAATGGTGACATACCAAAAGACATTTTTACCGAATTTCAACTAAAAATGATATATAGAAACTTCTCAGAAAATTCAACAAAGTGACCCATGGTAAAATTGGCTGAAACAAAACATGAACAAACACAAAATTTCACCACTTATCTACTACCAATCCAAAATAAAAATTGGTGGAAAAACTCATCAAATATCTAAACATATGGAATAACTTTGACACCAAATCTCATGGTAAAATGGCATCATATGAGGTACCAAAAAATTCACAAAGTCCACACAAGTCATATTGAACCTAAAAATGGATATATAAAGTGAACAAATCTATTCATCAATCCTCTTGAGATTAAAAAAAAAAAAAAACCATTACCACATCAACACCTCCATAATGACTAATTGAAACCTAGCCCATGATAATTTCAACCAAAAGCAGAAAAAAAAAAAAAAATTGAAACAAAGAGAGCTAAATTGAAGAAAAGTTACGAAGAATTACTTAGAGTTCTCCTTTAACCTCTTTCCTTCTTCCTTGCCTCTTTCACTCTAAGGGTCCGTTTGGTTGCTAGAATCAAGGTGGGAAAATGGGAATGGGAAAGTGAGACACTCCCATTTCCACAAATTATGTCCTCATTCTCATTCCCTAGATAGTCTGCTCTCTCTCATATGAGGGAGAGTTCTCTCCCTAACTGAAGTTATGGAATAAGATTGGTCTCCTAGGAATAAAAATATGCTTAACAAAAGTGTCCCCACTTATAGTAATTTTCAAACAAACATACCCCTATGATACATTAAAACCCTAATTTATTATTATTTATTAATTAATTATTAAAATATTTATTATTATTAATTTATTAAATATATGTTATTATATTATTAATTAAATATATATTAATATATAATTATATTATTAATTAATAATTCGAAGAAATGTCTGTCTTTTTTTTTGGTTTTATGAAAATGGATAATATGATAAAATATACACACTACCTAATTGATTCTCATATGCAATCTACTAACAGAAAAAAAAGTAAAGAGAGACATGTCCATTCTTATTCCTTCCCAACCAAACAACATTTTAATATTTGCATTCCCACTTCCACTTTCATTCCTATTCTCATTCTCATTCCCATTGTATTAATTCTAACTACCAAATGAGCCTTAATTTCTCTTAACCTCTCAAAACTTCTCTTTCTAACCTTGTGCCCTCTCTTCCCTCTTCCTCTCCTCTATTTATAGGGAAAATTCAATCTCCCTTCCTATTCTTTTCCTATCATCCACCACCTTTCATTCATCATTGTCTCCTCTTTTCTCACCTTTTGACCACTTTCCCTCTTGTTCTATTCCATATATTCCCTTATTCCATTTTTTTTTCTTTTAATTTCATCATTTTATCCTCTTTCCACCCAACTAATTTCTCATATGTCCCCCATTATTATCTTTCCAACTTAGTTAAAGTGATTGATTCTCTCTACACATCATCTTCTCACATGCTCTCTCCTAATTTTTTACTTTTCTTTTTGATTTGAAGATAAGTTGATTTTGTTGTTGTTTTTTTATTTTTTAATTTTCTCCCCTTTCTTAATCCTCTTACTAAAATATCCCTATTCAAAATTTTATGTCCTTTCTTTGATTTTTTTAAAATTTTTTCTTTTTTAAGATTTCATGTTTTATATTATTGTTTTCTTTATTAAATTTTTTTTTTATATTTTCTAATTTTTCTCATCTTTTTTTTTTAATCATTGTTATTTTTCATTTCTTGAATTTTTTATTTTTTATTTTATTTTTCATTTTTAGATTTTTTTTATTTATGTTTGCCCCTTCCACATTTATTTAATTAATGAATTAAACAATTAATCATGAATTTTTATTCTTAATTAATTTTACTTTTGGGATGAGGTGTTCACAATAAAAATAATTTTCTAGGTTCTTGATCAAAATTAAAAATTTTCATCTAATTAATTATTTAAAATACTATAGCAAATTTGGCCAAAAAAAAAAAGCTATTACAAATTCACCTACTGCTTCCATTGGTGTATTACTTTAAATATATGGACGATGTTTAACTTCTGGTGGGAGCAGTAATTAAGCCCTTGGAATTCTTCACTGTATCATTCCAGTATAAACCTTCAATTCATTTTCAGCCAAAAAAAAACAACCTTCGTTTTTTGGAAATTAATTTTGCCAACTTAGGTATTATAAATTTAATGTATCTTTGGATGAATGGTGAGAGATTAAATGATGTGGTGTGGAGTATCTAATTTGATAACAATGATTGAAAGTTTTATGTTTTTGGTGAAATTGAGTGGCAAAAGAGATCAAAAACTCCTTTTTGTCATCCAAAATCTCTTTTTCTTTGTGCTTCTAAATTGGGGGTTAATGAATGAATCAAGTAACAAAATGATGCAACTACTATACTAACCTGATTGGCTAAAATTTTAGTATAATGGCATTTTAATTATAAGTGCAATATTAGAAAATAATATGTAAGTCATTCAATTCCATTCCATTAATGACTTTCTTCACTTCCCTTATTAACTTTCAAACAATAAAGTAGCACATATTTTATCATTATATTCGTTGTAACTTTCTTACATTACTAGTTATTTTATTCCTTCCTCATTGTTAAGAAAATTTATAATATTTCAATTATGTCAAAAAAATAAGAAAGTGACATGTGTCATGAATGGATTAAAATATCTTGGCCTCATTATAATATCATGGCCAAAACATGCTTTACATGGTTTGAATGTGAAATACGCACAAAAACCTAACTTGGGAACATTGGCCTAAAGTATCTGCCTAAGTCTGTCTCATAGACTAAGCTCATTACAACCTCCTGGATTATGATATTTGATCCACAAGACTTTAGGTGATCTATGATAGTCAACTATATACAAGTTATGTCTTGATTTTATGGAAGCTATATACAGGCTACATCCTAATTTCATAAAAAGTTGTGTCTGAGATAGCCTCCAAATTGCCTGCTAAAGTTGACTTGGGTAAAGACATTTTGATAAGAAAGATATTGCAGTGATGAAGGTGATATGAAGACTACACCAAAAAATACCTTCATTTGACACAAGAAATTTGTTACACACTTCAACTTCATGCAAGTTTTTTAATGGTTTCAATGTTAAAGAGCTACTCCCTTACTTAAACACCTTGCAACCAAAAATTAATAAAGGCGTAGCCATTAAAACATTTAAACATTGGCATTAAAAACTCTAAAATTTACCTATTGAAACTAGTAAGTAGGAGGCAATGTTCATTTTACTAAAAGGTTGGTGAAGCAAAATAGTTGATTATTTAAAGAAGGTGATATGCATTGAGGAATAAGTGAAATGGCAAGAAGAAATAGAGAAGAAGCTGAAAATTATTGCCATATATTTTTGCTTTTAATTAAGCCAAAGATTTCACTCTAAAATGCTTAATGTGCTGGTATTTTTGTATATTTCTCCATGCAAGGTATTAAGCATAGTATTTCACTTGTGCTCTAAGTGAGCTTGGGATTGATTTGCATTTTCAATCTACTTGGTATTTTTCAGTGGGGTTTTCTGGAACCTACTAAATTTTATGAGTCAGTATGGAATGTAAAGGTTATAGGGTCTAAGTTTGTTGATTAAGTTTCCATGGATAGAAAGTACAAGCTAAAGAAGGTTGATCTTAAGATGTAATGTTATCTTAATTTCAAGAAGTAAAACATAAAAATGTGATCCCTAGAGTGATCCCAAGAGGTCATTGTGGATAAGGTGTAAAAGCCAAATGCAGCTAATGTTAGAATAATTTTAATTATTTTATAAATGAGCATTAATCAATTATTAGATCAATTTCTTGTAGTTATTAATTAGGTAATTAATATTATTGAACTAAACTAAGAATGAATTAGGTTCATAATATTTGTGGATAAACAGTGATAGGTTGAATTATTTATACACCTTTTAGGTAGAGAATCCAATCTGTAGCACAATATTGATCAGTAATTACCCCATTAGATTACTGATGGAGAGTTTATAAGAGAAATTGAGCTTATTTACAATGTAAAAAACATCATTGATGGATGCATTAACTCCCAACAACCCTTTTCGTCCTTTTGTCTCGCTAACTTTTACTTTTCCAATTTCACTCCTAAATTTATAGGGAGTTGTCTCCATGCATGCATTCTATATCTATGGGGAGTTTTCATGATTCTTGTATAAGGTTGGGGTGGAAATTCCATTGCACCTAATCTTCTTTCGGTCACTAGCTCACTCTCTTTCTCTCCTTGTCTTAACTTTTTAAAATTAGGCACAATAGGTTGCTCGTCTTTACCAATTATTTGAGACATAACCAATACATCATCAACTTTTGGTCGGTATTTTATATTTATGCAATCTCTCATTTTGAACATTATCATGTATAATGTTATTTATTTTTAAGCAAATTGTATCAAAGCCTTGCTTGAAAAATTTTATCTTCTATTTATATGGGCCATTTTGTTAAAATATTCATTCTGAAGTTATAGTGATTTATATATATTCATTCCTTTCTTATGAACATATGAAAAAATAAAAACCCATTTATTTTCAAACTTATACTAATTGTAGAGAAGGAATTTTTTGAAATTAAGTTATGGATTTAATAGATCATAACGTTTAGAACAGATGGATACCCAATATATGCCCTGAAATGAGAAAAATGTACATGGCCTCATTAACGAACAACTTAAAAAAAAAAAAAAATCTCCCACATGGTTGCGTTTTAGCTAAAATAAAGTAATGAATCAGCATAATCATACCTTAATAGACATGGTCAGAAGCATGATCACTCATTCTACCTTGCCATAATTTCTGTGGGGTAATGCCCTTTAGACAACAACTTACATCTTAAATCGAGTTCCATATAAGTCAATTGAAAAGATCATATATGAACATTTCACTGGTAAGAAGCCTAGTTTAAGGCATTTCGTATTTGAGGTTGTAGAGTAAAGGTAAGAACCTGTAATCCTCAACTTAAGAAACTTGATTCTAGGACTGTAAGTGGATCTTTCATTGGGTATTGTTCATGATCCATAAGATGTAGATTTTATTGTCTTACTCACATTACCAAAGTTATAGAGTTTGATAGCGTATTCTATTTTGAGAATGACTTAGATAGTGGGAGTGATGTTCCAAGGGTTATCAATCTGCATAATGAAGATGCCATATTACCTATGGGAGCTATGTCATCTCCATCTGTTGTTCATGCTATAAAGATGAAACTCTGATTGAGAATCTAGTTGATCCTGATATGGAGGATCCAATCATTGAATTGAGATGGTCACAGAAGGTTCATAGACCTACAATTCCTGGATTACATAGTATATATGTGAGAATTTAAGTTAGATGTTATTGATGATACAGATCTTATGTTATTTGATAAAGCTATGTTAGGTCTTCATTCATCTAAGAGATTAGAGGCTATAAATGATGAAATTGCCTCCATGTATCATAATAAAAGTATGGAAACTTGTTGAGTTACCAGATGGAAGTAAACCTTCTAGTCGCAAATTGGTCTTTTAGACCAAATGAAGGCTAATTGTGAAGTTGAAAGATACAAAGCCAAGCTTATAACTAAAGGCTATCATCAGAAAGAATGGATTAATTACACAAAAACCATCTCATCAATGTCTACTAATGATGCCTTTAGAATGGTAATGCTTTAGTTGCACAATTGGATCTTGAACTTTACTAAATGGATGTTAAAACTGTATTCTTGAATGGCGACTTGCTTAAGGATGTTTACATGATACAACCTGATGGATTTGCTAAAATAGGAAAGGAGCACTTAGTGTGTAAAGTGAATAGATCCATCTATGAGTTTAAATAAGCCTGAAGACAATGGTATTTAAAATTTGATCAGATAATTTCTTCACTTGGTTTCACAGAGTATACTTCTAATCAATGTATCTATTAGAAATTTGAAGTAAACAACTTCGGGATTCTTATGTTGTATGTTGATAACATCCTATTGGCCAATAACTTAATAAGTTTCTTAAATGAAATAAAACACTTATTTTATTTAACAAGCTCACTAAGTTATTGGCTAATAGGATGTCATCATGTTTTATCATTCTACTTTGATATGAAAGATCTTAGTGAAGTCTTTTCTGGTTTTAGGAATTCAAATTTACTGTAATAAATTTTGTGGCAGTTTCAGTTTGTCTCAGTTAACTTATATAAACAGAGTGCTGAGGAAATTTAACATATATTCTTACACTCCTTGTGTTGCACTTATCTAAAATGGTGAAAGGTTGTCTAAATCATTATGTCCCAAAAAAGATGAAAAGAAAATTTAAATGCATAAAATTTCATATGCATCTACTGTTGGTAGCCTAATGAAAGCTTAGGAATGCATACGGCCTAATATTACTTTTGCTATCAATGTGCTTAGCATATATTTGAGTAATCCTAGTCATGATCATTAGAAGGCTGTAAAAAAAGTTATGAAGTACCTCGAAGGTATAAAGCATCATATGTTGACAATCAAGAAGTATGAACCATTTGACATAATGGGATATTCTAATTCAGACCATGCATCATGTATTAATGATTATAAATATACTTCTGGATATATCTTTATAATGTCTTAAGGAGTTGTTTCATGAAAAAGTTACAAGTAATCAATAATACCTACCTTAACTACGAAGGCAGAGTATATGCTTGTTATAAGGCCATTTGCTTGGCTATATGGTTAAGGAAATTGATTTCTCGTATGCGTCTAATTAATTTTATATCACGACCTCTAACCATATATTGCAATAGTTCATCTGCTATTAGATTTTCTCAGAATCACAAGAACTCAAGTGACAACAAACACTTTGATGTAAAGTTCCTATTTATTAGAGAAAAGATTATTGAATCTCAAACTTGGTTCACATATTAAGTGAACATATGTTAGTGGATTCATTGACCAAAGACTAACCTATAAGATTCTTCAAAAGTCATGTGACTCGTACGGGTGTTGTTAAAAATTTTGATGTAACCTTGGTTTAGTGGGAGTTTGAGTTGAGTCCTTAAAAGGACTTTTATGATGTAATATGACATCTAAAATGCCATTTTGTATTCCATTCGGTTCAGATATTGAAACTAAGTCTATGACAATGCTAATATCACTTATTTCCCTATCGAATCTAGTAATCTTTATGTAGTTTCATTTCTAAACTTTGCATGGTTTAGTATATACAACATCTATGAGTTTATATGAATATTAATTGCTTAATTCTGCACTTTTGTTGATTGACCTAATAATTAATTAATACTATCTAAGTAAGAGATTGTTAAAATAATTTTAATTATTTTATGGATTAACATAATCAATTATTAGATCAATTTCTTGTAGTTATTAATTAGGCAATTAATATTATTGAATTAAACTAAGAATGGATTGAGTTCATGTTATTTATAGGTAATCAGTGATGGGTTAAATTACTTATAAGCCCTTTTGGGTAGAGACCCCAACTTACAGCCTAATGTTAATAAGTAATTATCCTATCATATTACTTATGGATAGTTAATAAGAGAAGATGAGCTTAATTACAATGTCAAAAACATCATTAATGGACGTATTAACTCCTACATACCCTTTTTGTCCTTTAGTCTCTATCACTATTTCTTTGCCAATTTCACTTATAAATTTACAGAGAGTTATCTTCATGCATGCATCCTATAATTAGAAGGAAATTTGCCAATTTCACTCATAAATTTATAGGGAGTTATCATGATTCTTATATAAGGTAGGTGTGGAAATTTCATTGCACCATATCTTCATCCAATCTTTGGCTCTCTCTCTCTCTCTCTCTCTCTCTCTCTTTCTCTCTTTCACAGTATCTTAACTCTCTTAAAATTGCACATAATAGGTTATTCACTTCTGCCAATTATATGAGCTATGACCAATGCATCATCAACTTCAAGTTAGTATTTTATATTTATGCAATCTCCCATTTTGAACATTATCATGTATAATGTTATTTCTTTTTTAGTAGCTAAGCCTCTAGACAAAGTTTCCTAGTTGTATTTGTAATTTCTCAATGATAGTAAAATTCTCTTACTGTGTGCTTGGAGAATGCATGTATAACCACTAGGGATTTGAACCACTATAAATATTTGGTGTGATTCTTTCTTCATTTGATCTCTTTATACTTATTTATGTAGGTATGTGTGTGTGCGTGTGTTTAAAAATTTGTTTCAGTAACTCTCGAAAAGAGTGATTTTTAATTTATTTGAAACTTATGGTTTTGTTAATTCCATAACTCAACTTGTTCTATAAATCAATGTTTCAATGTCTAACAAGAACCAAAGCTTCCTAGATATATTTCTTTAACAAAGTAACTAAAAAGTTCTCTTTGCACTCTCACATTTTTTAATCTTTGCAAGTTACATGAAACTCGAAAGAAATTCTTTTCAATTTTGTTTTGATAAAACCACTTTTTGGTCACACTCACTTTAGGAAACCATTCATACACCCCTGAAAGAAGCATAATTTCATCATGTAGTTTAAATAACTCAATTTTAAAAGGCTAATTCATCCCCTTTTGATCTCTTATAGACTAATGCTCACCAAAACTCTAAAGCCTTAAGGTTCTTAACATCTTCTTTCTTCATTTTCTCCTTGATTTTCTCAGTTTCTTTGAAAAGAAATCCTCTTCACTATGATGAGTTCTCTAAAGACAATGGTGAGTTCTTGTTATTCCTCACTTTTTTTTTAGTAAGTTTTTCTTTTCTTTTTATTTTGAGATTAAACATGTAGACTCCTCAGTCCCGATCTTTACGATCAGAACCAAGGTCCTAAATAATGCAACAGACTTTAAATTGTAAAAGTTGAGACTTCTAAACTTTAGCATTTGTTGTATGATTTTCTCCAATTTAAAAATATATAGCTATTAGACTATATCATTGGGTTAAGTTCAAGAAAATCAGACCAAGTTTTGGTTAAAAAATAAACCCAAACCTACTCTTTAATAAGACTTTTATTTAGGCACTTATCATATTTTTGGAGTTGGGCCAAGTGGGCTTTTCAAGCTATTTTCAAGTCTACTTGTTGCTTAGAACTTGAGATAGGCTATATGGTTAATAGTTGTTATTATTTATGCAATGTTGTAAAATATGTAAAAGTAAGAGTATTTCTATGAACAAGATACTTGAAAGAGATAGAGAGAAATGTGAGGTAAGAGAGTGTTTCTTTTACTCAACTCATGAATATTATTCATATCATCACACAAAGCTTCTATTTATAGGCTAGGGGGCCTTAAGGGGTTACAATGTATGGGAACTTAAGGGTGTGTATTTAATGTACATGTAGAAAATCAAATGATTGTAAGTACATTCTTATGGATAGAGAATGCCAAAGGTTGTATAATATTTTATAACATTCCCCTTTGAATATCCACAATAAGTATACTTGTTGCTACGCATTATTGGTTGCCTAGTTAAAACCTTCCTAGGAAAACTCAGTGGGACAAAACCATGGCTAAGGAAAAAAGAGTACATCACATATCTCCCTCTTACTGTAGCATCATTGAAGGTCCCTTAATTGGCGTATTCCAATATGGTGAATCAACTTCTCAAATGTTATGATTGGAAATGCCTTGGTGAAAAAATATGCTAGATTATCACTTGAACGAATTTGTTGAACATTAATCTTACCATCTTTTTTAAGATCATAAGTGAAGAAGCGCTTTGATGAGATATGCTTAGTCCAGTCTCATTTAATGTATCCTCTTTTAGTTGAGCTATGCAAGCAACATTATTTTCATACAATGTCATTGGGGCCTTTTCATTGAGTTATAAACCATACAATTCATGAATATGTTTAGTCATAGATCTCAGTCATACACATTCACAACTTGCTTCATGAATTGCAAGTAATACTGCATAATTTGATGAAGTGGTTTATTTTATTGAGCGCCAAGATATAGTTAGGTCACTATATGTAAACAAATAGCCTGTTTGGGATCGTTCTTTGTATGGATCAAACAAATACCTTGCATTTGTATAACCAATCAATGGTGAACTAGATTTATTTGAACAAAATAAACTTTTATCAATTGTTCCTCGATGGTATCTAAAAATATGTTTGATTCCTTTCCTATGTCTTTGTGTTGGTGAAGAACTATATCCCATTAGCAATTTTACTCAAAATGCAATATCCGATCTTATGCCATTAGCCAAATACATTAGTGCTCCAATAGTACGAAGATATGGTACTCCAAGACCAAGAAGTTCTTCACCTTCTTCTTGAGGTCAAAAAAAATCTTTTATCACTTCAAGTGATCAAACCACCATATGTGTACTTAATGGAAGCACCTTGTCCACATAAAATCGCTCTTAGATCCTTTTTATATATGTTAGTTGATGAACAAATATTCCTCTTTTTAAGTGTTCAATTTGTAGTCCAAGACAATATTTTGTCTTTCCAAGGTCTTTCATCTCAAACTTTCCTTTTAAGAGTTTTACTACTTTTGAAAGACATTTTGCAGTTTCGATTATGTTTAAATCATCAATATATGCTACGATGATAACAAATTTAGATATTAACATTTTTATAAAAACACATGGACTAATATGATCATTTTTGTATCCTTTTTGTTGCATATACTCACTAGGGCGATTGTACCATATGCGCCCAAATTGTTTCAATCCATAGAAAGATTTTTGCAATTTCATTAAGCATATTCCTCGGTCACTCAAATTATATGCTTAAGGTATATTAAATCCTTCGGGATTTTCATGTATATATCATTATTAAGTGATCCATATAAGTAGGTTATAATAAAATCCATTAGGTATATATCAAGTCTTTTATAAGCAGTTAGACTAATCAAATAAGTAATTGCATCCACCACAGGAGAGTAAGTCTCCTTATAATCAATTTCTAGTCTTTGTAAAAAACCTTATACCATAAGTCATGCTCTGTATCTCACAATTTCATATTTTTCATTTTTTTTTCACACAAAAACCCATTTGTACCAAATTGGTTTTACACCATTAGGTGTTCAGACTACAGGTTCAAAAACTTCACGCTTTGGAAATGAGTTTAATTTAGTTTGCATCATATATTTTCAATTTGACCAATCTTTTCTAAGTTGACATTCTTTGACAAAATTTAGTTCATGATCCTTATTTTCATTTACAATTTCTAGTACTACATTATATGTAAAAATGTTGTCGACAATAGTTCTAGATTGGTTTCATGTTGTTCCAGTATCAACATAACTTATTAAGATCTCATTATTTTCTTCACTTTCATGTACTAGAATCTCTTCTGGTGATAATGTTTTGCCTAAAGGATTATCTATTACAAAACTTCCTGGTTTTCAATTGTGAAAATTTTACTTATTGGAAATTGATGATGAAAATTTTCTTTGAACTGTTGACATTGACTTTTGAGATGTTATTAAGGAAGGTCCTTATGTACCTATGAAAGAAGAAGAAGGCAAGACCTTAGTTAAACCCAAAAGTGGATGGAATTAAATATATAGAAGAAAAGTTTTGTTAAACAATAAAGCCAAACTTATTCTTTCCATTGCACTTGGCTAAGAATAGTATTTTAGAGTTTCAAATTGTGAAAGTGCAAAAGAAATGGGGGAGGCTTTAGAGATAGCTCATGAGGGAACTCAGGAGTAAAAGAGTCTAGGATTCATAATCTTACACAACAATATGAATTGTTCAAGGCGAATCCTAGAGAAACCATTAAAGAAATGCAAATTTGTTTTACTTACACTGTGAATCATTTAGCAGCTCTAAGAAAGACATACTCACAAACTGACCAGGCTTACAAGATCATGAAGGCTCTTTTTATGGAATGGCAACCAAAGGTAACAACAATTAAAGAAGTAAAAGGTCTATAAGTAAAATTAGTTGCTGCTCTTTTTGGAAACCTGCAAGAACATGAGTCAAGGTTGAAATAGCTCCTTGAGGAACAGGATAAGAAGAAAAAAGGTCTTGCTCTTAAAGTTTCATCATCAATGCATTCAGATGAAGAAGAATATGATGATGATTCTCTGAATGAAATTGATGAAGAAACGTTTGGTCTCTTTGTCAAAAAGTTTGGAAGATTCTTTAACAGTAAAAGAATGAATGGAAGGAGACCAATTAGAAGAAATTAAGAAACCAAAGAACTTCCTATCTACTATAAATGCAGAAAACTAGGGCATACCAAATGGGAATGTTCTCAATTTCTAAAGAAACAAGATAACTCTAAGAAAAAGAAAGGGAAAGAAAAGAAAAAGGCCTACTTGTCAGCTGCTTGGGGAAAAAGTGATGAGGATTCAGAAGATGATGATAAAGAAGCCAATGTCTACCTTATGGCAAATAAAGACAAAGTAAGCTCTATCCCTTCATATGAAGAATTACAATATGCTTTTGATGATTTACATACTGAATTTCTAAAGTTGGCAAAAGCCTTAAAATTTTCAAAGAAGGAAATTCTACTTTTAGAGGAAGAGTTAAAGAAGAAAAAGGAAGAAAAAAATTCCTTACTTCAAATAAACGATTCTTTTGAAAAACAAATTATGAAATTGGAATATGACTATACAAATCTCAAGGATAAACATATTTATTGTAATTATGAACTTTTATGGAAAGAGAAAAATGATTTGATAATTACTCTTTCCAAATTTACCAAAGGAAAAGATAACTTGAATATCTTACTTGGGAAACAAAGATGCATGTTTGATAAAGCTAGTATTGGATATAATCCTAAAAAGAGGCAAAAATATTATAAGAACTTCTTTGTTCTTGCTATCATGACCAATACTCAATCTATCACTTGTTACTATTATGGCAAGAAGGGGCATGGATCATAATTTTGTCCCCATAGTAATGATAAACTTCTGGAAGGAAAGAAAATGTGGGTTCCCAAAAGAACAACTAACACTCAAGAACTTGGGCATCTAAGAATGAGACCTAATGCTTATGCCGGTATGCATGAAGGCTATTGAAAGAAAGTGGTACTTGGATAGTGGATGCTCTAAACATATGATTGGAGACAAATTCAAGTTTATTTCTCTTCAGCCAAAGAATGGAGGGAATGTTATATTTGAAGGTAGTGGACATGGGAAAATCACTGGTATTGGAAAAGTAGGTAAGAACTCTTCCACCTCTATTGATAATGTGCTTCTTGTTGAAGGATTGAATCATAATCTTCTGAGCATTAGGTAATTATGTGATAAGAACAATAGAGTTATATTTGATTCAATACTACCTGGTTGAAAATTTAGATGGAAAAAAAACTATACTCATAAAACATAGAATTAACATTGTATATATTATTTAACTTGGATAATGTCCTTGCTACAAATTCAAAATGTTTGATAAGTGTAAATGATAATAGTTGGTTATGGCATAGAAGGCTTGCTCATGCTAGTATAAGTCTTCTAGAGAAGCTTGCCAAGAGAGACCTATTAGTAGGATTGCCTAAATTAAGATTTGATAAAAACAAACTATGTGATACATGTTAGAAAAGAAAACAAGTTAAAAGCTCATTTAAGGAAAAAGGAATTGTCTCCATAACTAGGCCACTACAATTACTTCACATGGATTTGTTTATACCTTCTAGGACTATGAGTCTTGGAGAAAATTATTATGTTTTAGTAATTGTAGATGATTTTAGCAGATACACATGGACACTCTTTTTATCTCACAAAGATCAAGCCTTCAAATCTTTTTTTAAATTGGTTAAATTCTTTCAAAATGAACAAGGTATGACCATTGTGTGAATTAGAAGTGGTCATGGTGGAGAATTCGAAAACAATCTATTTATGGAGTTCTGTGATGATAATGGAATTAAACATAATTTCTCTGCACCAAGAACTCCTTAACAAAATGGAGTAGTTGAAAGGAAGAATAGAACCATAGAAGAAATGGCTAGAACCATGTTAAATGAAAGAAATCTTCCTAAATATTTCTAGGGTGATGTCGTAAACACTACTTGCTATGTCATGAATAGAGCTATGATAAGGCCTATATTAAAAACGACTCCATGTGAGCTATACAAGGGAAGAAAACTAAATATTTCTCATATACATGTATTTGGATGCAAATGTTTTATACTGAACAATAGAAAAGACAATTTAGATAAATTTGATGCTAAGTCTGATGAGGTAATCTTCCTAGGATATTCTAATACAAGCAAAGCCTATAGGGTATATAATAGAAGAACTATGGTAGTAGAAGAATCTATTCACGTGAATTTTGATAAATCTGACCCTTTTAAGCCAAGAAAGGTATCCTCTGAAGAAATTAGAATAAAATTCAATAATCTCACAATAAAAGACAAGCAAATAGCTCAAGAAAAGAAGAATGAAAATTAATCCATCAAGACAAAAGAACAATCATCCTTGCAAGATGAATCTCATCAAGAAGAAGAGGAAGTCAATAATGAGCTATCAAAGGCATGAAATTTCAAAAAGGATCATCTACTTGAGCAAATAATTGGTGAGGTTTCCAAAGGGGTAACAACTTGAAACTCTCTCAAAAATATTTGTAATCATCAATCTTTTTTGTCCCAAATAGAACCAAATGGAATTGATGAAGCACTAAAAGATGAATATTAGGTTCTAACTATGCAAAAAGAAATGAATCAATTTGAAAAGGAGTCAAGCATGGAAACTTGTTCTCAGACCCAATAATCATCCTATAATTAGTACTAAATAGGTATTTAGGAATAAGCTTGATGAATTTGGGGTTGTTACAAGAAATAAGGCTAGGTTGGTTGCAAAAGGTTACAATTAAGAAGAAGGTATTGATTATGATGAAATATTTGTGTCGGTAGCTAGATTGGAAGCTATTCGTATGTTACTAGCCTTTGCATGCATAAATAATTTTAAGTTGTATCTAATGAATGTTAAGAGTGCCTTTCTTAAGGGATACATAATGAAAGAGGTATATGTTGAACAACCTCCTAGTTTTGAAGATCAAAACTCTCGAAATGATGTATTCAAATTAAGAAAAGTATTATATGGTCTTACACAAGCCCTTAGACCATAGTACGAAAAACTGAGTACATTTCTCATTAAAAATAATTTCTTTATAGGCAAGGTTGATACAACATTATTCTTTAAGAAGAAAATGCATGATATATTAGTTGTTCAAATTTATATGAATGATATCGTATTTGGTGCCACTAATGAAAAGCTGTGCAAGAAATTTGCTGAGATGATGAAAGGAGAGTTTGAAATGTCAATGATGGGAGAGCTCACATTCTTCTTGGGTCTTTAAATAAAACAATAAGCAAATGAAACAATTTATAAATCAATCCAAATATGTCAAAGAATTACTCAAGAAATTTAGATTTGAAAATGTTTAAACAAATGACACTCCAATGGGATCAACTACAAGGATGGATGCTGATAAAAAGGGACAGCCATATGACATCTCCAAATATAGAGGTATGATTGGATCCCTTTTATATTTAACTGGAAGTAGACTTGATGTTATGTTTAGTGTATGCATTTGTGCCAAATTTCAAACTTGTCCTAAAAAGTCTCATTACTTAGTAGTAAAAAGAATTTTTAGATATATTGTTGGTACAATACACATAGGTCTGTAGTATCTAAAAGGATCTATTAATACCTTGGAAGGATATTCATATGCTAATTTTTCCAGTTGTAAAATAGACCAAAAAAAACACCATGGAACATGTCAATTCTTTGGAAATTGTCATGTTTCTTGTTTAGTAAGAAACAAAAAAGTGTAGCATTATCCACTGCTGAAGTTAAATATGTTCCAGCTAGTAATTGTTGTGCTCAAATCCTTTAGATGAATAACAACTAAAGGATTTTAGGATATATCTTAAAGAGATTCCAATCAAATCTGACAATATCAATGCAATCAATCTTACTAAGAATCCTATCATGCATTCAAGGTCTAAACATATAAAAATCAGACATCATTTCATTAGGGACCATGTTCAAAAGAAAGATATTAGCCTTGAATTAATCAAAACTAAATTTCAACTTGCTAATATCTTTACTATACCTCTTCCTATAGAAAGATTTTGTTTTAAAAGAGGTGAACTTGGAATGGTTAATCCTAATAAGCTATAAAACAAAGAATTAAATTGTTTTGCCATTTTCTTAATGATAGCATTCACTAACTTAAGCATCAAAGTGGTTTTAATCTATTTTGCAAAATGTTGGTGATGAATTTCAATGATTTCCACTTGTTTGTTATAATGTTTGGTTGAATACTTATGCTTAAATGTGTTTTTAAATAAAGTAATCTTTAGAAATTAAGAATTTTGGCCTGTAAAATTCAAATTATGTCATATTTTTAAGTGACCAGTTGACTAGTAGAGGTCAGAGAAGTAACCAGCTATTTAGGAAGAGAGGAATAACTAACTGATGGCTCTCTATAAGGGAGCAATCAACTGCCAATAAGTGAGTAGTCAACTAGGCACATTCAAAGGCCCAATAGTTGACTGGTGGTGAGTGACCAGTCAACCGAGAGGTTCCAAAGAGCAGCCCTGTGAAAACAGAGGCCGACAATTGATTGCTTATGAGTAACTAGTCGACTGATTGATGCCAGAGAGCGATACTAAGCAAAAGTAAGGGCCGACAATCAACTATTTACTAGTGACCAGTCAATTTTTCGATGACAGATATCGCTATTTAGGGTAGTCGAACCCTATAAACCTGCCATTTTCACTATTTTCTCCAGTCAACTGCTCATCCCTTTTCTTGCTCTCAAATTTTCTAACCAAATATTGGTGATTTTATTTCCAAATCCACCAAAATCTCCATTTACACTTAGAAATCTAAGGTTTCACTAATTTAAAAGGGGGGTTTTCTACTCTTCATTTAAAATCTTGCCTCTCGTACATATCTCTTGCCTCTCTAAACACCACTATGGCTCAAAGACTAATTCCCAAGCATCCAAGGACTAAGAACGCCACTGTTGGCTCATCATCCAATCCTCCTCCTCTCTTTTCCTTAAGAGCACAAGAAGTGGCATTCATTAAGAACTTCCAACAAATAGGGGTTCCTTCCAATAGGTATGTGCATATTCATTTGCTTCAAAAAGAGGGATTCGCTTTTTTCGATTTATTTACCAATGCTACGTTGAATCCTCTACAGAGTTTAAAGCTTGATTATAGCCCCAAGGTTATTAGGGCTTTTTCTTCAAATCTAACTTACAACCCAACCACATGTCTTATCACTACTAAGGTTAGGGGCTCAAGAATTGTTTTTGGTGTTGAAACTGTAGCTAATATATAGAATCTTCTTATCCCTATTAGTTATTATTTTACTGATCATCCTAATTCTCTCAAGACTGTGGCTGGCTATAACAAGTTAGAGGTTATGAATATGATTAGTAAGGTGGCCATTGACAATCCCAACACTCCTATTAATGTCAATGACCTATCCCTGGAACACTGACTCCTGCATTACATCATAGCACATTGCCTGATCAACAAGTCAAGAAATTTTTCCTATCTGAATGAGCCTGAGACGTTTATGATGAAGTGCATATTAGATGGAGAAAGTTTTAGGCTTTCATGGTTGATCACACAAAGGATGGCTACTTATAAGAAGAAGTCATCCCCTCTGCCTTATGCAAACATCATAGCTGCCATCCTCCGCCACTATAGCATCTCACCACTTGAGGATGACGTGGAATCCCCTCTATAGATTGGATGGAATAACCTATAAAGAATGAGATTCATTAAGATTCCACAAGGGCAATAGGTGAGGAAAGCCCAAAGAGTGCCTAGGCCTCCTCTCCCACCTGCTGCTGATGTGCCTCCTCAAGCTTCTCCTCCTCCGTACACAGCTCCTACTGAGGAAGATCCATCTTTCGATATCCCTTCTCCTATTGCTCCTATGCCTCCATCACCACACACTCCTACATCCATGGTTACGCCCCAACTCAGCCTGAGACTGTGGTGATTTTGGAGCCCATTCTCCTAGCTGAGATTCGAGCCTTGCACTAGAAAATGGACACCTTCAGCCTTAAATGCAGAATCTCCAGGAAAAATAAAAGATATAAATGTTAGGCTTGAGTGCATTGAGTCTTACCATGAGCAGCATTTCAACTTCTAGACATTTTGGAGATAGCTAAGTTCTTTTCCCGCCTTTTTGATGTGACAAAGGGGAAGAGATATTAGGAATTTAAGAATTTTAAGTTTAAATTTAGGATTCTATTTTAAGTTGTGTTTCCTTGTTGGTTTATTATGTTTTCATTGTGTTTTCATTGAACCATATGGTTGTTATTTCTGCCATGATTATCAATTCAACAAAAGTGGTTATTTTAGTTATATAACTGCTTGATATCTGTATTTATCATTTGAATCTATATTTATCGCTCAAAAATAACTAAATTAAATAAGGAAACTAAAAGAAGTGCAAGTTAAACAAAGTGAACTTACTAAAGCTTTCACAAAAACAAAGGATTTTACCTTGAAAATTTTCTTTGTAAAGAGCTAACATTTGTAGGGTTGTCATCATAAAAAAAAGGGAGATTGTTGAGCCCATTTGCTTAAGAATATATAGAGAATGTAATGTATAGGCTATGAGACCTTAAAGGGTTACAATGTATAGGAACTTAAGGGTGTGTATTTAATGTACATGTAGAAAATCAAAGGAACGTGAATACATTATTATACATGGAGAATGCCAAAGGTTAGAATGCTAAATGTTGTATATATATTAATATGCATATGGATGTTCAAAAGTTGTAGACATTCACATATAATATTTTATAACATACAATTATATTTATAGAAGCTATAAATATAAAATAGTTGTTGCAGTGGCATAAATCGTCTAGATGAAAGACACTAGTTATTATTTTCTTACTAATATATCACGTCGCATTCACATGTGGTTTAATGTATAATCTCTTTAAATTAAAAGTAAGCTAGTCTCACTCATAAACTTATATTTTACATCTTTAAAATTAAAATAATTTTACTTTTAATATGTTAAATCTTACGTTACATATCATTTAATAATCAAATTAAGTTTTTTTTAAAATAATAAATTTTTCTTACTAAAAAAATATTGATTTAAACATTTTAGACTCAGATTGAACTTTTATGAAAAGTCTAAGTCCAACCCATTTTATAAAACAAAAATTTTTAATTAGGCTTTATTTTTTAAAATGTCAAACTCATCAAATCAAACAAACTTTTTAAATTATAATTAGATCTAATAACATTGTTTGGGTCTCATATGTTATTATCTTTTTGTTTACTTGTTTTTCTCCGTGTGTGATTTATTTGGGCCATTGATTTGCTTGTATATGACATGTTCAAGGTTTTAGGCCTAGCTCTATCAGTTGGGCTTCACTCAGATCCAACTCTATTAGTAGGCCCAAATTCCGTACTCGGGATATGCCAAATTGTCTTAAATTATTTTTCTATGCAAGGCAACAGCATTGTTACAGACAGCATATGGATATTTGAATTTAGCAGTGGATTAGATTGCACTGAATATGAAAGAGAAGTGGTAAAATAATTTTCTTATGCATATAGTTTTATTTAATCTTTAATTTATTTTTCATAGCATTAAAATTTATATTTAGATTCCCAAAGTTTTAATAATATATAATTTGGTTACTGCCATTAAGCTTTCTTGACTCTTCAGTACAATTAATTTTTGGAAACATAAGCAACTATGCATTAATATAATACTTTGGAAGAAGATGAATCATGCCAGTGTATGTACACACTTTGCATAGTGTAGGGCCACATGAGATTCGTGAAGAAGACAAAGGATTAAATTTTGTAACATAATAATATTAGTTTTTTTTCCAAGAGGGTATTTTTATATTTATCATCTTACACAAAAAAAAAAAAAATTGTTTTCATCCTCATTCCTTTTGGCTATTATACCAAACATAATTTTAAATCATTTAGTTCCATTTCATTAACAATCATTCAATTTTTCATTCCCATAAAAGTTACTTCATTCATTCTACCAAACAAGATCTTACTTAAAAGTTCGAGCAATTGGGCCAAGTAATCTAGCACCTTTGTCAAAGTGTCTTCGGTGAGTTGATATAGATCATGCACATCTGAAACTCAAGATAGCATATAATTGACCACATCAATCATTTTTGTAATACAGAAGTTTAAAGACATGAACTGAATTAACATTTTTTAATATTTTAATAATTTATTTACAAAAGCCTAAATTATAACGATCAAATTTAAAATGAAGCGAAATTAAAAAAAATAAAATCAACCAGGTAATTTTATAGCTACATATGTTGTTTGCATCTCATATGTCGTTACGTTTTTTTTTTTAGCTTGTGTATTTTTTGGCCGTTGATTTGTTTGTATATGAAATGTTCAAGTTTAATTATTTTTTCGGAAGAGTAAGTTCTATTTTTGGGCCGTTCTTCAGGCCCATCATTATTGGTGGCCTTCCTTCAGATCCAATTCAAATAGTGGGCCTAAATTCCACACTCCAGATATGCCGACTTGTCTCAAATTCTTTTTCTACGCAAGGCAGCAACAATGTTACAAACAACGGATCAACAATTGAACTTACAAACATGGAAGGTAGTAGTGGTATATAAGATTGTAGTGAATATGAAAGATAATTGGTATTTTTTTACGCATATAGTTTATTTCATCTTTAATTTATTTTTTGTAGTATTGAAATTAAAAAAAATATTTTTTTAATTTCTCACTTACTACAAAATTAACATTTTGGTCTCACTCATTATAATACCAAAAATGATCCCTACTTATTATAAAATGTCATATTTAATTTTTTATTTTTTTAAAAAAAAATCTAAATTTAATTTTTTACTGTTAAGATTTAAAGTTTAATAAAAATACTAAATATAATTTTTTTTTAATAAAATAACAGACTATATGTAATATTTTTTAACAAGTAAATGATTATTTTAAACATTATAATAAATGAGACAAAAAATGTAAATTTTTTATAAATGAGGAATAAAAAAAGTATTTTTTACTAAAATTTATATTTAGGTTCCTAAAGTTTTAATAATATATAATTTGGTTGCTGCCATTAAGCTTTCTTGAGCACTATTAATTTTTTGTTGATATAAGCAACTATGCATTAATATAATATTTTGAATATATATAATTCATACAAATAAAAATGGATTAAAGTAGACAAAAAAATAAAATTTACTCGACTAAAGACACATGGGGTTGCTGGCATTTTAGTGAAGGAATATTCATCCTCACTACTTTGGGAATATCCATTCCCATCGATATGGGAATATGGAAACCCTCGCTTATGTAAGGGAATTTGAAGCATCCCGTGAATGTATATTAAATTTACTCTTTTGCCCTCTACTCTTTCTCTCTTCCATGCCCTTCTCTTTGCCACTGCTCCTCCCTCACTTTCTCATTTGGTTCGTCCTACTCTTCTCTCTCTTCACGCAAGTCCTGCTACATTTTGTTTGTCCTCGCCGGCTCTCTCTCCTCTAGCATATATATCTCTCCTGTGTCGATTCATAGATGACCAGGAAACACGATAACTGAAAAGCACTAGGAAGAGAAAGCTGGTGTGTTCCGATCTGTTGGGCAAAGAGAAGATGAAGGAAATTTGTTCCAATATTTTTAATAGGGATGATACCGGCGAGAGACAAGGACGGTGCCAGGTAGGGAGATGAATGATGGGTTTTATCGGTGGACTCTATAATTAATGAAGGAAATCTGTTTCGATATTGTTTTTATCGATGGACTTTGTCGTTAATGAAGTTGTCGTCGTACATTGATAGCCCTTATTGCCTTTCAATAATGCCTGTCGTTGCTGTTGGGAATCTGAGATAGGGTTTTTAGACACAGGTTTCTGGAGAGAAGAGAAGGAGGAGATAACATTTCTTTTAAAAAAATAAAAAATAATATTAATATTTTAATCTTCATGAAAAATAATAGTTAATTTCTAATTATAATAGAAATTATTATTTTATATAATAAATTTTAATAAAAATATTAATTAATTTTGCATAAGAGCATTATGATCATTTTCTTAACTTTCGTATCAATTCTTACTCCTTCTTTTAATATTATACCAAACTTCATAGTTTAAAATTTTATTCCATCAAAATACATTTTTAATTTTATTCCCTATCAGTTTAGTAATCAAACATAGCCTAGGTTACTTACACATCTGTCAAGTGTCTTCAGCGAGTTGATATAGATCATACACATATGATTGACCACATTAGCCATGTCAACAAACAAAAGTTTAAAGGCAAATTTTTTTATTATTTTAAGAATTTATTTGCAAACACCTAAATTATAATGACCAAATTTAAAAGAGAAAAAAATTTTTTTTGAATGATCACTTGTCACAAAATTCTTATTTTAATCCTTCTCTTATTCTAATATTTAAAATATCCCCCACTCATTGAAAAATAATATATTTAATTCTTCACCATTTTTTAAAAAATCAAATTTAGTCATTTAATTAAAATTTAGAGTTTAATAGATGAATTAAATTTAATATTTTTTGTTAAAAGTAAATGACATTTTTTAAAGAATAAAAAATTATTTTGAGTATTGTAATAAGTGAGAGAATAAAATGAAAATTTTGTGATAAATGAAGAACAAAAAAGACATTTTATTCAAATTTAAAATGAAGTAAAATTACAAGGATCAACCAAGTAATTTAACCAATACATTATAGCCGGCTGGTCTTCCTAGACAAGCTTCCCATAGTCTTAGCCTTATGCTTGAGAACATATTTCTGTGTCTTGCCAGTTGACGTCTTTGGCAAATCTTGAAAGACCACACTTCTAGGAGCCATATAACGAGGCAAACGCTTCTGACAAAACTGTATAATTTCTTCCTCTGTGGCTTTATAGCCTTCCTTCAACTTCACAAATGCACATGGTGTCTCTCCCCAGTAGTCATCAGGCCTCCCTACAACAGCTGCATCAAAAACTGCAGGATGACTGAAAATCACACCTTCCAACTCTATTGAGCTTATATTTTCTCCCCCAGAGATTATTATATCTTTTGAGCGATCCTTGAGTTCTATGTACCCATCAGGATGCTTCACTCCCAAATCCCCACTTCTAAACCATCCACCTTTAAATGCCTCTTGTGTTGCTTCCAAGTTCTTTAAATATCCATTCATCACAGTGTTGCCTCTGAACATAACCTCTCCCATGGTTTTTGCATCAGGTGGTACACTCTTCATTGTGACAGGATCTTTCACATCAAGCTCATCAAGGCCTAAATGGTGTACTCCTTGACGTGCTTTGATTTTAGCTTGTGTGTCTCTAGGTAGGGTGTCCCATTCTGGTTTCCAAGCGCAAATTGTTCCAGGACCATAAGTTTCTGTCAAACCATACGAATGTGTCACACTGAAACCTAGTTCTTCCATCTTGAAGAGGACCTCCGGTGGCGGTGGGGCACCACCTGTCATCATGGCTACCTTCCCAGAAAGTGGCTTCCGAACATCTGGAGGTGAATTTATTATCATATTCAAAACTGTTGGTGCACCGCCAGTGTGGGTTATCTTGTGCTGAGAAATGTTGTCAAATATTGATTTGGCAGTTACATTTCGTTGGCAGACATTTGTGCCGCCCTGAGCAGCAATACCCCATGGGAGGCACCATCCATTGCAATGAAACATGGGAACACACCATAAATACACTGGCATAGACTTCATCTCATTGAGAAGAACTGTGGCCAAAGAATTTAGATACGCACCTCTATGGCTGAAGATTACACCTTTAGGGCTTGATGTAGTTCCAGAAGTGTAATTGAGTGAGATCGGATCACATTCATCCTTTGGTTTTCTCACTTCAAAATCAACTTTTCCTCTAGCAATGAGGTTCTCATATTCTAACATTCCAGCAGAGCGTGTGTTGTTGCAACTAGTGCCACACTCTGGAATTAAGACCAAAAGGGGAAGCTTGGTGGTTGTTTTGGAAAGAAGATCAAGCGCTCCTTGAGCAATATCGAGCATCTGAATGTCTGCAAAAAGAATTTTAGCCTCTGAATGTTTTAATAACACTGAAACCATTGCTGAATCATGACGTGTGTTTAGAGTGCAGAGAACTGCCCCTGACATCGGAACACCAAAATGAAGCTCAAACATAGCCGGCGTATTCGGGGCAATTACAGCAACCTAATCAAGTGCAAATTCTTAGTAAACACAATAATTACTCTGGCTTAACAGTGTCATAAGGGACCAATTACATTCCATTGCAACCGAGCCAGATCAAGGGAAAAGGAAGAAAAGCAGAATAATACTATCAATACATGGGAAATACTTATTGTACCATGTACTACTGCTATTCATATATCGACAAGGCGATTCACAGCTGAAATTCATGATCCAACTGAACGAAGATTTAAAACTGAAATACATTGCTTCGACTCAAAAAATTAAAGAAAAAGAAAAGATTAGATTACATAGTAATATATAAATGGCAGTGGTACCAAGTGTTCACACCAGAGGTATACCAAATATGAACTCCAATAAGTGAAGCTGAATGAGAGATATTCATAAGCACAGTCAAATAAAATATCCAATTAAGCTAATACATCATAGACTTGGGATAATTAACGATAATAAAGAAATTGCGAATGTTCATTGCTCTTGATCGTCTATAAATGCCGCTTTTTGTTTCTTCTCGTCCATTGTGAATGATATTCACTGCCGAAGAGCAAATTCATGGAGAGGCAGAATCGAAGTACAAACAAGTAAAATCAATCTATTGATGTAAGATATGGCATATTTCTCACAATCTCCCAATCCAGAAAACTTTGATGACAAATTGATCAGACTCAGAAACCCAGAAAAGTAAACAGGAGATAAACAAAGGAGGCTTTGCAAACTGACCACATCGCCGCGAGAAACTCCGAGTTGGGCAATCCCACAAGCAAGTTTTGTGCATCGTTGAAGGGTCTGTTCCCATGTGTACCTGACGTCACCATACACAATAGAGAGGTTGTCTCTGTAGACTATGGCGGATCGCTCCAAGAAGCTGATGGGAGTGAGAGGAACATAGTTGGCTGAGCACCAGAGAGTACCCTCCATAGCCATGGAAGGACGAATTTCAACTTCCCAAGAGGGTGTCTGAACTTCTCGAGGAGATGGAGCAATTAGGAAGAAGACGAAGCAGCGAATTGAGACACGGATTGGGATCCCTGTGAACGCATGGCATCCTTATCTTGGAAATTTATAATATAAATTGTTCCAGACTTCATATTTAATATATAGACTTTTTATATTTCCCGAATATTGTGTGTTATTTTCTCTCTAACATTTTTTCCCTTAAATTGTGAGTTTTTTATCAGCTGAATTTATTTCTCTTCAAAATTTAATAAATAAATTTCTGAGCAAATTTGAGAGTTTTACAAAATTATTATTAGAGCTATTAAAATAGGTCAAATCCATCGAAATTAAGTCAAATATTATTTTTTTTAAGATAGTTGTTTTTAAAAAAAATCATTGGATTCAATTTTGACATGTTATGTATATGCAAGTAAGTAGTGTTATAAGTGCATATGCTTACGGCGTCTTGCTATCTTGTCATGTTGCGTTTGAATATGTATATGTGTGTACAATGTCATATCACATACGTATGGTGTTATGTTTCATGGCTTTCCTCACTTTCAAGTGTACATGTATTATATCGTTTTATGTGTCTGCATGTAATGTATTATGTTTGTTCATTCACATTAAGCATGTGTATGCGCAAAGGTGCACATTATCACATACAACGTCGTACCTAAGTGTGTAAAATGTGTTTATGCATGCAATGGTGTGTCTTATTTGTTTGTATTGCATACATGTAATGTCATATTATGTGTGTTTGTATACGTGCATATATACAATATTATATGGCATGTGTATTGGTATTTTATATTTTTTTGAAATTTGAGATGCAATATTGTATTCTATGCGGGGCTTAGTTATATTATTTTTTGAAGTTTAATAAATTAGTGTGTTTATATCGAGCTACAAAATATATATATATATATATATGTCACAAACATCTATTTCATTAGTTAATAAAAAAGTGGTTATTTCTTATAAAATAACATTAAGTTTAGGTATTATCTTTGGTGTATTTATAATTTTGAGTACATTAAAGTACTCATATTAATTTATATAATTTTATTATTTTAAATATTAATCCAAAAAATAATAAATTAAAAATTATGTAACTATATTATAATTAAGTGTATAAGTACATTCAAAATTATAAATATACAAAAACATTTGCTTTAATTTTATTAACAAAAAAAAATTGGCCCAAGTCTGGCCTGGTCCATGCAATTCGATAAAAATAGAAAAAAGTGGATACACAAAAGATAGGAAACAAAAGAAATGTAAAGAAAAAGTATTTAAATAGAATATATATATATATACATATATAAGATGAAAACAGTGCCTAGAAACGTGTGTTAACCATACTGTCCTTAAGGTGATATTTGCCTCTACTTAGTTTACTGCAAGGTTAATGACAAATCACCCCTAGGAGTTATCCCAAACACGTAGGGATTTATAGACAACAACTCTGTGAAAAACTTTTGAATAAGTACAGAGTAGGATGTCTAAGAGAGAAGAGGAGGAAATTCTTTTTTTTTTTTTTTGTCAGTCTTTTTCTAATCTGTCCAATTCATATTTATAACCAAAATCTATATAAATGTAACTTTTCACGAAAAGCTATATTCCTTTGAAAATGGTATCCGTTCAAATTTAAATGAAAATATGACCATTGGAAAATAAATGTTTAAATTTGAATAGAAATAAATAAATAAATAAATGAAACAGATAACAAATTTAGGACCACTGGATTTTCTCAATCTTATGTACATGCACGCGCCAAGTTCTAAGTGCTAAGTGCTTTTTAAATATAAATTTTTTAATAGCACTTGATTTCTCTCCAATTTTCTAATTTAATATGTGATGTGTATAGCTATATATATAGGCTTTAAACATATTATATTTATCCAATGTGGGACTTGGAAGCTTATCACAATTACATACTCTTTAACTTAGTTTTCCAACCAACTATTTTTAACAATCCCCTACTTAGTTTGGAAAAATAAGTATCCTATTTGTTATCCTCTATTTTCCATAAGGCTACGCTTAATGACAAGTGTCTTTCAACTTGAACCTACCGTTAATGTAAGTATTTCAAAATATTAACAAATTGATGGTTGCATAAAGCATTGAACCACAATTCTTATGTTTACACTGGAAACGACATACACAGTCTTATTTTTAAATCCAAAATTTTTCATAATATTCGTAGCACTTCTATAACCATGTGTTTCTCCCAAGGCTTTTCATGAACATTTTCAAGAATCAACCCAAATTCATGCGAAGAGCGGCACCACTCCTTATGTTCACATAGGTGGATTCTTTTAAGCTTTAAGTCCTTCAAGCTTTCTTCAATCTATTAAGAGTTATACTCACCCTGAACACTTAAGTTCCTATAATGTGCACTCGACCTGGAATGACTACTATATTTTCAGTACACCTAGTCATGTATCGGTAACTTGTTCTTACCCAATGAACCTTTAAACTAGATTTGGTCTAGTTACAGGTTAGGTTTCCATTACTAGTGACTCCATTTAAGGGGTTTTAATCACATTCCTTTTGATGTTTTCTCTATAACATTTTTCGTAAGTGCTTTAGTAAAAGGACTTGCCAAGTTGTTACTTGTCTTCACATATTGAATTGTGACTATTCAAACACAAATTAATTGTCTAACGTAATCATACCTTAGACTTATATGTCTAGATTTACCATTATACACTTTGTTAAATGCTCTAAACATAGTTGCTTCATTATCACAATGTAAAGAGATTGCTGGCATTAGCTGTGGCCATAGCTTTATTTCCAATAATAAGTTTCTCAATCATTCTCCCTCTCTACATGCTGCTACTAAGGCAACAAACATTGATTCCATTGTGGAATGAGTTATACATGTCTATTTCTTGGAAGCCCATGAAATGGCTCCTCCAGTAAGAGTAAAAATCTAAGCAGAAGTTGATTTATTGTCACTTGCACTAGTTACCTAACTAGCATCAGTGTATCTCTCAAATACAGTTGGAAAGTTATTATAAAATGGTCCTAGATTTGATGTCTTCTTTAGATATCCTAGAACTCTAGCAATTCCTTTCCAATGTTCTAAACTAGGATTGCTTGTATGCCTAGAAAGTTTACAAACAGCGAAAGAAATATCTAGTCTTGTACAATGCATAGCATACATTAAACTCCCAATGGCACTAGCATACTTAACTTATGCAATTAATCTATTAGTGTTTTCTTTTAAGTTCTGTGAATGATCATAGGGTGTGCTTGCCTCCTTTATGTTTAAGTGTTGAAATTTAGTTAAAAGTTTCTCAATATAATGAGATTAATTCAAGGCAAAACCCACACTATGTCTTCTTACTTTTACCCCTAAGATTGTATCTACCTCTCCAAGATCTTTCATTTTAAATTTTGAAGATAGATATTTCTTAGTATCATTCACAGCAATCATATTTGTCCCAAAGATAAGCATATCATCCACATACAAGCAGATGATAACACCATACTCATTTATGAATTTTGAATAAACACACTTGTCAGCATTGTTATGCTTAAAACCATGAGACAATATGACTGAATCAAATTTTTCATGCCACTATTTTGGTGCCTATTTCAAACCATATAATGACCTAACTAGCTTACAAACTTTCTTTTCATTTCTAGGCAATACGAATCCTTCAAGTTGTCCCATGAAAACTTCTTCTAAGTCACCATTAAAGAAGGTTGTCATAATATCCATTTGATGCATAAACAAATTACTAATTGAGGCTAAGGCTAATAAATACCCATTTACAACCTGTAGGTTTTGATCCTGGAGGTAAGTCTACTAATACCCAAGTGTTATTTAATAATATTGAATCCATTTTATCATTAATAGCTTCCTTCCATTTCATCATTTCATCATTAATAGGTTCCTTTCAAATTAATAGCATTTAATTTCTCTCCAATTTTCTAATTTAATATGTGATGTGGATAGCTATATATAGGGGCTTTAAACGTATTAGATTTATCTGATGTGGGACTTGGAAGCCTATCACATACTCTTTAACTTAGTTTTCCAAACTAACTATTTCTAACAAGAAAAAGAAAAAAGAAAAACAATGAAAAGGACATGTGAAAAGAGATGCTTGGTCTTAAGGATCAAAACAGAAGAAAAAGAAAAAAAAAATTTTAATGGAGTTGAGAAAATGAAAAAAAATGAGGGGAGATGGGAGCTAGAAAGAATGAAGGAGAGCTAAAGAAAACGAAGAAACAGTGTTGAGGAAGGAAATGTAACAATGAGTATAAGCTGCTGAAAGAATAGGGTGTGAGTGAATAGTTGTGAGGCAGAATGAGAGATAGAGAACGAAAGAGAGCTTGAGTTAGAAAACGAGAGGTGAGAGAGCCCCTGTTTAGAATGTTAGAAACTAAGTTTGTGAATAAATTTTTATAGTGAACATGTAGAGCTAAGAATGGTAAGAAGATAAGAAGCTCAGGGAAACGAGTGAAGAAAGGCAGAATAATAATAATATTAATATTAATAATAAGAAGAAAATAACAAATCAATGATTCACTTTTACCTTTTGTGACAATTTAATCCATCATAGATAACTGTGCCAAATTGGTTCCTTGAATTTTATTTTATATAAAATTAGTCTCTCATTGATACAAATAGAAGAACTAATTTTATACAAATTTGAATTTGTGATGGACTAATTTTATACAAATTTAAATTTGTAAAGGATTAAATTATCACAAAATACAAAAGTAAAAGACTAATTTTGTATATTTCTCTTAATAATAATAATAATATTCTGATTGTTATAGTCTGCATAATGGTGTTGGTTCTCTCATTCTCAATTGAGTAGGCATATTGTTATCTTGTTGGTTAATGTTTACTTTTCCTTTTGCCATTTGCTAATATAAGAATACCTATTGGAATATTTTAGGATGGCATTAGATGTATATAGCTGTAAACAAACACTATGGCAAGAAGAAGAGAAAGCTCAAATGGCCACTTTTCTTAATTCGCTTGTCACTTGTAAATAAATGGATTTGACTACACGTAGACACATATAGGTTGAATTTTTTTCCCTTCATGTTAATTAGTATTTTTATTTTATTTTATTATTATTTTTTTAAAAATAGACTTGTGGGACTTTTAATCTTCTTGGTACTTCAGAATTAACTATTGAAAGTTATATGGCATCTTTAATTTTAGATGTTATTTTTTGTACATTCACAATTTTGAGTGTATCAGTATAACTAGTTATAATGTAGGAACATCATTGTAATATTATTAATTTTTTAGTTAATAATATTATAATTATGTCTGTACATTATAATTAGGTAGTGCACTTATAATTATGAGTATATCAAAGATGTTACTTTAATTTTATTATAATTTAAAAGTTAATATATAATTTTTGAAAATGAAAAAATGATACCATTTTTAAATGATAAAATTCATTTTTTTCCTCATTATGAATTAACTTCCGGACGGTACTTATTGTTTCAAAAGTAAATTATTATGTTTTCTTCTTATAAACGCCCATTCATATAAACATGCATAAACAAATATAAATGGATGTATTCAACAATTATAATGGAATATTAAACCAAACACACAAAAAAAGAATATAAGATAAGTTTGTAATTAAGATAAATAATAACTCGAAGATAATGCGAGAAAATAAGGACAACACACCCCAAATATTGGTCTAACTACTAAAAGGAAATTTACAATACACTTCCACAGAAAATACAATAAGACTAAATAAAGATAAACCAAGGAAAAATTGAATGAAATCCAACCAATGTGGATCCTTACACTAATGGCTCCTCTTAAAGTTAATATGATGGTTAGTATTAATTACAAGAGAAAATACAATGACTTGTATTTAAAGTTGGGTTACCTTATGTTGGGAAATTGATAGTCTGAGTCACGTTGAAGAATGTTGTCCTTAGGAATATTTCATGAACACATGAATTTCCACCTGGATTAAACAAACCCTTCTGAGATATAACTTAGGAGCAGAAGTTAACAAGAAGAGAGGAGAGGTGAAGTAGTAATTGTTGTGTATGTAATCCAAATATATGTTTGGTATTTATAGGAGAGAAAAACTAGCCGTTAACTAATAATTAGAAACTAACCATTATAAATTAACTATTAAAAAATAATGTTATATAAGATTTCACTCTGCCAAATAATATAAGAATTCTTTTGAAATACCCATACTCATTTTTTAACAATCCCCCATATATTTCAAAAGAATCATTTAAAAAAAATTGTAGTTTGTAAAGAAATCTCTGGATTAAATACACAAGTGTAATAGTTTCAAATCTAGTGTCTTTTAGACTATGAACTAGACCTAGGTTGATAAAACGTAACTCACAGAGTTATGGTGAAGTTTAAAACTTCTATGAACCATAAACTTTTGTTTATAAGTTGGAGATCTTATTACCCATATTACACACCCCCTACAATTCTTGTTATTATCGTAGTTTTAGACTTTAATTGGCCATGTGCGCACTTGGTAGTTCATAAGTGCTCTAGAGATTTTGCTAAGATCTCATAAGAGCAGCCCCACTCCTTACTCATATAGGTGATTTCATCAAGTGTATCTACAATGAATACACCACCCATAAAGGATATGAAAATCACTAAGAACAATATCTTCATCCTCCTAATCAATTCATTCTAGCACTTTCTCACATCATAGGAAAGTATAATAATTAATAGTACTAGCAGAATTAACAGTTAACTTGTTATTACCCATATGAACCTTTTTCATAGGATCTCCAATCACAAAGGTTGGGTTACCATCATTGTTAATTTCAAATTGACTTAAGTCTCATTTCCCTCGATGTTTTAAGGATAAATTTCCTTGCTAAAGGTTTTTTCAGAGGATATGCTTAATTCATCTCTGATCTCACATTATCAATCAATATCACATTATCTTTCAACAACTACTTAACCACATTATGTCTTAAACGGATATGTCTACTTTTACCATTGAAAATTTTATTCTTAGCAATGGCTATTGCTATTCACAATCACAATGCATTAACACAGAAGTTAGTTTTACTCCAAATGGTATGTTAGCTAAGAAATTTCTTAGCCACTTTGCCTCATTACCAACCAATTCTCGAGCAATAAAGTCTAACTCCATAGTGTATCTCACTATAATAGTTTGTTTGGCAGATTTCCAAGTTACTGCACCACCACCAAGGGTAAATACATAACCACTAGTGGATTTTATCTCATCTAAATCTGAGATCTAGTATGCATTATTGTATCCTTCTAATACAGTGGAAAATCTACTATATATGATACCATAGTTCATAATAGCTCTTAAATATCTCATTAATTTAACCAACACATCCTAATGATTACGGTTTGGGCCATATGTGTATCTACTTAATTTGCACACTATATAATCTATATCAGGTCAGGTGAAGTTCATTAAATGCAATTGACTCCTAATAATCTGTGCATACTCAGACTGATCAATAAGTTCCCCTTTATTTTTCTTTAGTTGAATGTTAAGATCATATGGAGTGTATGTCAGTTTATCATTGTAATGACCAAAACTTCTCAATAATTTTTCAACATAATGTTCTTGTGTAAACAATATACCATCATCATTCCTAATGATCTTAACATCTAGAATCACTTTAGCTTCACTAATGTCTTTCATATCAAACTTCGATGCTAGAAACAATTTTGTTTTATTCATAATATTCATGCTAGTACCAAATATCAACATATCATCTACATGTAAATTGATAATAGCACAATCACCATTCAAAAAAGTTGTTTTAACATCTATTTGATGAATAAAAAGTTTGTAGGTTGAGGTAAAGGCCATCAAAACTCTAATAGATGAAATTATTGTAACAGGAGCAAAAATGTCAAAATAATCAACATCTTGTTTTCGAGTAAAACCTTTTGCCACTAATCTTACTTTATATTTATTAATAGATCCATTAGGATTATATTTCCTTTTGAAAATCCATTTACTACATATAGTCTTTGCTCTTGAAGGCAAATATACCGAAATCCATGTTTTATTTTTTGTAAAAGAATCAATTTCAGTTTTAATTGCTTCTTTTCAAAGTTGTGCATTAGGAGATGCAATAACCTCATAATAAGTTGAAAGATCATTTTCTACAAGATAAATATAAAAATCATCACCAAAGCAAGTCTCTTTCCTTTGTCATTTGCTTCTTCTCAAATCTTCAAGTGAATTCTCAATGTTTTCTTCATTAACTATAGGTGAATGTATGAATGCATGTGCATTAGAAAATTTATCAATTTTCATAGGAAAAGTTTGTTAAAAAACGCAGCATTCTTAGTCTCTATTATGGTATTAGAATCAAGCACATCACTTTTCAAGACAATAAATCTATATGCAGCATTATTCTCAGCATATCCAACAAAAATGCAATCAGAAGTTTTAGAGTCTATTTTCCTTTTCTTGGGATCAGGTAACATCACTTTAGCTAGACACCCCTTCACTTTTAAGTACTTTAGGTTAGGTGTATACCCTTCCATAATTCATATGGTGTTTTATCATTCTTCTTATAAGGTATTCTATTTGTAAATGACATGCAAATAACAAAGCCTTACCCTAAAGATCATTTGGAGCTAAAGAGCCAACTAACATAGCATTCATCATTTTTTTTAGAGTCCTATTTTTCCCTTCTGCTACTCCATTATATTTAGGAGAATAAGGAAAAGTAATTTTATGAATTATTCCTTCTTTCTCACAAAATTCATTGAATAATACATATTCACCTCTTTTATTTGACATCACTCTTTTAATTTTCTTATCTAATTGATTTTCTACTTCAACTTTATATAAAATAAATGTGTTAAATGCTTTATTTTTATGTCTAAGTACACCTTAGTGTATCTTGAAAAATATCTACAAATGTTATATAATAATTTTTCCCACGTCTAGTCATTGTTTGTTTTAGGTCTCTTAAGTCAGTATGAATTAAACTGAGTAATTCATTTTCTTTTTGTACATTAGGAAAGGACTTCTTAGTTTGTTTAAACTCATCTCACATTTGTTTTAAATTGTATTATTAATTCTAGAAATTAAACCAAGTTTTGTATTTTCTTAATGTAAGAGATACTAACATGTCCTAATCAAACATGCCACAAATCTACAGAGTCAATCAAATAAGTAGAAGAAGATGCATTCTTATTCATAATTTTGGAAATAATGAGTATAAAGAGTCCCAAATTATAGCAACCTTTGCCAACAAAAACATTGTTCTTTGTCTTTATAATCTTGTCAAATTCAAATAAAACTTTAACCCCAACCTTTCCCAGTAGAGCCACAGAGATCAAATTTGCTCTTATGTTAGGTACAGGTAGCGCGTCATTGAGGGCCAAGGTCTTGCCAAATGTGAACTTGAGAAGAACCTTACCATTTCCAAGAACATTTATAGTTCTTGAATCACCAAGGTACACATGTTCTTCTCCGTCTCCCACTGTAGTGTAGGAGACAAAGGCATCTTTTGTTTACACAAATATACCTAGTAGCACCAGAGTTGAGAAATGACTGCAGCAATTATGTCATCTCTTTGAACCACATATGCATTTGGCTTTGAAGGCTTGTCATTTCTTACTCTCTTCCTAAATTGAGTAGCATAGTAACCTGGCTTCCCATAAACAAAACAATCTCCTTTCTTTTTAAAGGTGGGAATATATTGCATAGGCTTGTAATCAGTTTTCTTTTTATCATACCATTGTTTGTGCAACTTTTCTTGTACTAAGTTTGCATTTGTGGTAATTTTATTTGCTTTTGCAGCTTTGAGTTCTTTCCGATTTTTGTCATCTATTATGATGTGAGTGATTAAATCTACAACTGACAGTTGCCTTTGCTTGTGCTTAAGTTGCTGTTTGTAATCACTCCATGAATTTGGTAACTTTTCAATCAGTATGCCAGGAATGTACTCATTAGGGAGGTTAATTTTCTTAGCTTGAAGTTCCTCTAAAAGTTTATGATATTCATTGATTTGCATTTTGATGTCTTTTTCGTCGGTTATCTCCCATTTGTAGTGGCTGCTTATAACAAATTTTTGCTTTCTAGCATCCTTGATAGTATATTTGAGAATCATTGGTTCCCCAATTTTGTTGGCTTCCTTGTATGTGCAATACACATCGAATAAATCATTAGACAAAGTGCTAATTATTGTATGTCTATATATCTTGTTTACATATGTCCAAAGCTCCAATGTTTTTACATCAGATGTTGATGAAGGCATTGGGTCAGTAAAGGTTGAAGCAACTCCATGCATACCCAAAATAGAGAAAATCAACTCTCACCATCTTTGAAAGTTTTATCCGTCATACACTAGGATTTTTTATATATTTGTAAATGGCTTGGCATAGGGAACAAATGACATCACTGGAATAGTCATAACTCCCTGAGTGGAGATTGCATCGGTAGGTGACAGTGCAAAATCATCAAAGGTATTGGTAGCAACATCAATAGTGTCTATATTTCTAAGATTATTAGGAAATTAGTAGTCTGAGTCACATTGAAGAACGCTATCCTTAGGAATATTTCGTGAACACACGAATTTCTCCCAAGATTAAATAGACCCTTCTGAGATATAACTCAAGAGCAGAAGTTAGCAAGAATAGAGGAGATGAGAAGTAGTAATTGTTGTGTATGTAATCCAAAGATATGTTTGGTATTTATAAAAGAGAAAAACTAGCCGTTAACTAGCCATTGCAAACTCACCATTATAAACTAGCCGTTAGAAAATAATATTATATAAGATCTTAATCTTCTAAATAATATGAGACTTCTTTTGAAATACCCATACTCATATTTTTAACACCTTAAAATTTGATGTTCAGGATTCATTAACAAATAAATTAGATGGTCATGATTTATTATAAAATCTATAAAAATTTTGGCAAAGGATCACCTGTTGTGGTGCTATCACAGCCATTTTTAATTATTATTTTATAGAAATTAGTATAAATTAAAAAAATATATTAAAATACAAATATGAAGAACTAAATATTATTTTATTTTAGTTTATATATGATGTTATTTTTTTGAAAAGAGAAAATTTTGATAATTTATAATGTTTAAAATTTTAATAAATATAATTTTTTAAAAAGTTTTAAAATAAAACAGTAAAAAACATTTTGGTTACAAAATGTTATTAGATAATATTGTACTAAATTATATATTAATATGATAATAATATATGTTCAACAAATCAAGATAAAACTGCAAAAAAAAAAATTATTTCTTTTATTTTTATGTCTTTTAAAATTTTTGAAAACAAACAAATATTTGCCAAAGTTTATTATTAAAAAAATTATATTGTTGTGATCATTTAAATTTATACGTGTTTTTCTTAGCAAATGACATCTTATGAAATTTCTTGTTTTATTCTAATATTTTTTAAAAAAATTTATACTTTTAAAATTTTTAACATTATAATTGGTTAAAATTTTATCTAATAAAAAAATAAAAAAATATTTCCTATTTTTTATTTTGATATTTTTTAAAAACTAATACTACTTTCTATAAAAAAATTGGTTGTGCACTAAATGTTAGGCGTTTGCTGCTACGCATATATGCTCAACAGCCCTGCTTTGCATATATGCACAACAGGAGATCTTTTTCCCAAAATTTTGGGTCTCAAACCAATACACTACCCAATTTTTTGTAAGCTTTTAATTAGTTTTCTAAGTGATTTCTTTTGCTCATATTTGAGGAGCAAAGTTGTGAATTTGTTGCACCACTTTAAAAATAATATTAATTTATATGTAAAGTATAATTTATTCTAAAATATATTTTAAAATTTTTATTTAATGTTATTTATCTTGTGGTGGAATTCTATAAAGCTAATTTATTTCAGATTTATAAATAACAGTTATTATTGATCAAGGATACTTTTATAATTAATAAATATAAGGAGAAATTGGTCAAAAATAAATCTTATTAAAACTTGTTTTTTCGGTAGTGGCCTATATAAAGCCATACTTGGAAGGGGGTAGAATAGAACTTGAGAGCTAACTCCATCCCACCCTACTTTATTAATAGCCACCACATTTCATTCTTTTTAAAACTTTTCAATTAGACCAAATAATGTTGGTTATTGTTACTGAAACTCCTTTATAAGAAGTTTATTGATTTTATTTTGACTAAAATGTCCTGAGAAATAATATTAATTTATATCAAAAGTATAGCTTATTAAAAAAATATATTTTAAAAAATTTTATTTCAACCTTATTTATCTAGTGGTGGAGTTCTATAAAGTTAATTTATTTTACGCTTAGAAATAACATTTTTTATTGATTATATATATATATATATAACACTTGTTATATTACAATTAAAAAATAAAAGGAAAAATTGGTAAAAATGAATGTTATTAGATTTTATCTTTTGTTGTTAGGAAGGTCAATGTGATGCATTTTTTTCTTTCAAGAGAGGAAAGTGCGATCATTCAAAACATACGAGAGAATAAAAACAATTTTAAAGAATAAAGAATACTTAAAAAAAAAAAAAAACTTATAAGCAATAAAACAACACACATGTATGGTTAACTAATTACATCAAGTCATCTGTATGGTTGTTGCCTTGATTATAAGTTATCTAGAAGGCATTTTTCTCTTTTTTTAATTAACTTTCAAACTTTATATAGTCGTTTAATATAATATATTTTTAAATGATGAAAATGTTATATTTAGGGGTATTTAGGTAATTTTACTAGAGATACCTGACACCATCAGTACCAAGTTTTAAAATTATTTGATTTGTACACTCTAGAGTTCAAACATAAATGTTAAGCATGCATAAAGTAAGGATTAGTCACTAATTATGGCCTCCAATTTAAGTTAAGTACTAACTCATTTTGTAATTAATCTTTACAAATCTTATTTTTTTAAATATTCTTTAATTATAAAAATTTTTTCTCGCCCCAATTGCATTTTTTTTTTTTCAATTCATAACATCTTTTAAAAAAAGTTTCCCAAATCTTTTTTAGCATATAAATTTCAAGAATGTTATACTTTCAAACTTTATGTAGTCATTTAATATAATATATCTGAAGTAATTAAATTAAGATAATTATTATATTTCAATAACTAAGATCACAAGTTATGTTTTAAAACAAATTTTTAAGAAAAGTTAGTTGAGAAAGAGGTGCAAGAAATAATAATACATAAATGAATCAGTTCAAATACCTTGCAATAAAATAAGGATTTAAACTTTAGTTTCTATTAATTGGATAAGATTCAAGAAGCGAAGGAGTTAGTTTTTTTTACGTGTAACTCATAATAAAGCAAAATAAATATTGCTATATATTAGCGTTCTTGCTAAGTGAAAATATGAGCCCTCTTATGATCCGTAGAACGTGATCAAGTAAAACAAATAATAATAGTTCATGAAAATTAACATGCATAGAAAGAAAAGTTTTAACATTTTACTTTTTACCCATCAGAATCCTTCCTTTTTATCCATAAAAGTTCTTTTTTTTTCATGACATCTAACTTTTTTTGGTGTTATTGACTTTTGATACTTATTCCTGTCCAATCCCATATTACATCAGCATCATTTTGTTTAAAAATATATATATTTAGTGTTATACTTGTTATAAAATTATTATTTTAACTTCTCATTTATTAAAAAATATCACAATTAATTTTTTATTTTTAAAAAAATTATTAAATTTAGTTCATTTACTAAGTTCTAATTTACAAATTAGTAAGAAATTATTTTTTATTTTAAAAAGTGAGAGATTAAGTGTGATATTTTTTAATAAATAAAAAAATATACTTTAATAAGTGATGAATTAAAATAATAATTTCATAATAGGTAAAAGACTAAAAAATATATTTTATTCTTCTTCTTTTTTCAGCTTCACACATAATATGATTATTTCAAACATTGTGAGAGCATATACAAGACTTCTGTTATTTTGATCCATCATCCCAAATTATTAACACATGGTTCATGTGACTACTCTAGCAATGATAAAAGAAATTATTGGAACAGATATTATGTTTTTTTTAATTGTAAAATTGTCTAATGGATATTTATTGTGTCACATCAAGAAAACTACGGATAACTAGTTACTTTCATGCCTTCCAATAATCAACTGTCAATAATATTATAACTATTTAAAGTTTTATATCCTCTTTCACTTAAATTAAAAATTATCTTAAATAATTAATTACTTGACAACAGTTAGGGATGAGATCGAGTCTATTCCATTCATAAATTTATATCTTATTATCCATGAAATTATATGCTTAATTTAACAAGTGGCTACAGTTGAAGTGTAATACCTAATAAACTTGTCTACTTCTGTTTCATTACATATATATATATACAAACACACATAAAATATTTTCAATTGAATAAAAAAATAATTTTTAACCGTGAAATTTTTTGAAAGATATTTTATTGTGTTACATCGTGAAAGCAATGGAAAGCCAAAAAATGATTGCAAGAGTTGCTTTCATGCCCCAACTAATGAATACTTAACAATATTATACTATCTAGAGCTATAGTCTTTTTCTTACATATCAAATGTTATCTTAAATAATTACTTTGGCAACAATTAGAGATAGAGAAAGGATTGAACATATATGTAATTTCTTATGTCTTTGTCATACTGTTATCCAATTAAAATATAAAAAATATTGAATTAACTAATAATAATGTATAATTTAATTTTAAAATAAAACAATTATCTACAACAACTATACACAAGTTATGAAATTATTAGACAACCAAACACTTGTTATGTTGTAATTAAAAAATAACATAACAAAGATATAAGAAAGTTTATATAAATTTTTTCCATAAAGAAAAATATCATTTTGTCCTATAACATTTAATTCATTCTTAAGTTGATCTTTGGTTAATTCTTATTCTCAAGATAATTCGTCAGATATCTATATCAAAAGTAGTCCCCTTATAATTAGATAATTAAAGACTCGTTAAGGTGGATCGTTTCATGATCACATACACGCTTATGTGCTGACCTAGAAAACATATAACCTAGATAAGTTTTTCGCCTCCGTCACCTACACATCATACGAAAACGTTTGATTGCACTTATGTGAGATTTGTACTGGGTTATCTCATTTTTTATAATACCTCATATTTTTAGTCATATTAGAGATTGGTAGACATAGAGTGAGATTTACTATTTAAGTCAGTCCCACTTAAAGTTGTAAGACCCACTGCTCAAATAGGTCTCACATACTCTTTATTTGTCTCTTGATAAGTCCTTTATTGTGTTATAATTGTCTATGTTATACTAGGAACTTGTCATGTATTTTTGATAAATTCATTTAATTTAGTGACCAAATAATGTCAATTTCATGTATTTATGGGTTAGACTATTTGGTTGCTTTCTTGCATGAAATTAAATTAATTTTGCATTGTTCTAATCATAATTGCAAGGGAATTGATTAGATGTAATGAAATTGAGGAATTGGAGGCTTGGAAAAGGAGGATTTAAAGATGTCTTGAAGGCTTTCTTAAACATCTTGGAAGTGGAAGAAGCCAAGGAAGACAATTGAGATGATTTTCAACTTAGGACTATAAACACTCAACTTTAACACCACTTTTGGACTTATAAACATCATAATTTTAAGCTGACCTTTTCACACGAAGTTTTAGAGCTTGTTGAGAACTTTCTAACAAGTATTAATTTGCTAAATTCTAATTTCCAATCGCGAAATTATGGCCAAAATACTGAAACTGTATCAGGAGACTAATCTGGACACCTAGATGCCCAACCTTAAGTGCCTAGACGCCCAGAACTATATTTTGGCGTCCATGTTATCTCTGGATGCCTAGGTGCCTGAATATATGATATGTATGAATTCTCTAGTTTTTAAAGGTATAAAAGAACTTTTGCCATTTTTGAGATGGAGAAAAGAGGAGAAGGCTAGGGTTTTGATTCTCTCTCTAGAAAACCAAGGCAATCCTCCATTTTCTTGGGCTTCCAAAGTATTCTCTTGGAAAGAGAGGTCAAGGGTTGGTCTTCTTGGACCTCCCTTGGCCAAGCCTCCATGGATTCTTCCATGGAGGTCTTCTTCCACTCTTCCCTTCTCTTGTTTTTTCTTTTTCACTTTTCTTTCCTTGATGTAATATATATTTAAGCTTGTTGTTAGTTGTTGTGATGAGTTTTTTTATGGATATTCAGTAGTGATTTGTTAGTTTTTTATCCACATATATTAAAAGAGATTATTTTTATTCTCTTGTGATTAATTGTTGGTTAATGAATGTATGTTGTTGCTTATTTGAGGCTTTTTCATGTTTTAGTCAATTAATATGATTGCAAGTGGATTGAATGGGTTGTATTGATGAATTTCTTTTTAATCTCTTATTATAGAATTGAATGCCTACAAGGTGTTTGATAAAATGACTCATTTGTTGAAATAGGCTGGCATCCAAGAGGGGGTGAATTGAGTGTTTATAAAAATTTAAGATAAAAGCAAAATTTTTTTTCTAAATTGAAAACTTGATGCAAAATGATTTTCTATATATAAGTATAGAAAACAATAAATAACACAATTAAAGTCCAACAATAAGAAAGTAAGGGAAGAGAGAATGCAAACAGAGCTTATCCTGGTTCGGCTCTAACCCAAGCTTACGTGCACTCCCTAAGTAAATACATGAGATTTTTCACTAACTTACAATTTGTTACAAATCTTCAAGAATACTCCCCCTAAAACTAAACTCTCTTTAAGGAAAAAATTTCTTTGAATTTAATCTCTCCTCAAGGAATATCTTTCCTTAAAATAATAAATTTTTTAAGAAGAAAATACTTAAAAAAAAAAAAACTCTCAAAAGAGCAAATAACACAATTGAAGCTTACTGGCAATAATAGAGATATTTGAGAGTATGAATCACTCAAGATGTTTTTCACTTTGTTTCTTATGTTTTCTAAGCTCTTGAGACATGTATTTATAGCCTTAAAAAGCAATAGAACCATTTGAAGCCAAGAAGAAATTCAAACTTGTACAATTTGATTGTTAGAAGTAAGTAACTCCATTTGTTGACTTTATGACCATCCTTTATCCCATAGCCGTAACTTTAGATGTTAATAGCTCATGCATTTCAACTTCATTTTAAACAAATTATTTATCACCAAAAAGCTCTGACAAGTTTCATTGTAAAATTCAATGTGTTTGTTGAGATATTGTTGAAAGAGTGACAAAAGATCATATAACAAATTAATATACAAAGCTGCAAATTGAGATGTTCATAACTCCTTTATTTTAAATCAATTTTAAGCATGATATATGACTGGAAAGCTGTATGTGTCTAATTTCATATGAAATAAATCTCATTTAAAAATTCTTACTGGTTGGTGAGATATTGTTGAAAATGTGACTAAAGGTCAAGAAAAAGTGTAATATCCATACTTAAAACTTTGACAATCATAACTTCTTAATTTTAACTCTATTTTAAGCATGTGATATGTAAATAGATAGATGTTTAAGTCTATTTTCAGATGCAATAGGTTTCATTTTGAAACTCTTGATTTGTGAGATATGATAAAGATAGTGATCTAAGGTCCAAAAACAATTCCATTAAAATCCATATCTCTCTTATCTTTTTGGCCTAAACTTATATTTTGAGGACCAAAATGTATTGGGCCAATAAATGTAAGTCCAAATGAATTTAGCAAAATAATAATAAGGGCATGATGGTTAGTCTAACTTGCAAACTAAATACTTGGTCAAATTTATATATCTCAATATGCATATTTTAATAACACTTAGTAGAATATAAACATTTTTTTATCATACATATGAGATCCCTATAAATACATATATATATATATATATATCCAATTTTGATTGTCTATAATATTAGAGACTATTGGATATAATATAAGCAAGTATATCTCATAAAAGGGATAATTCAAGTATAAAGTATTACATGTTAATGATTAATCAATTAAGCACAAGTTAATACTATATGTCTAACTTATTTGTTACATGTTTGTCATCATCAAAACTTATAACATTGAACCTTAGGGTTAACATCATTAAGAATTTGAGTGTTTTTTCTTTAGATGTTCGGAGACAACCTTTAAGGCAAATTCATAATCACATTTATAATGATTTCCAAGGACTTAAGACACCTTAAGATTAGTATTCCATAAATGTTTGGAAACAACCTTTAAGGGAGGCTAATGGTTGAGGTAGTGTAATTTTACTTAAATGCTTAGAAACAACCTTTAGGTAAGTTATGTTTGATGATTTGACTCTTGAAATTAATGCATTTTAAGGAAGATTGCACTTAAATGTTTGGAGACAACCTCCAAGTGTGATTGGAACCAGAGTTAGGATAACCTCTAGAACCAGACTTATCTTGTTGAAGTAAAATTATCTGAAAGTGGAATTAAACTATATGGAACAAAGTTAAGAATGAACTTGATAACTTAATTTATTCTCACTCCAACTCCCAATTAGCTTGATCTAGTGTAGTGTCATGAGTCTTTTATATTTAGTTTGGGCCATTAGAATTGTAGTTTAATGTAGTAATTTTGTCTATTTCACTTGAATCATTTCCTAGTGATGATTTATCTGGGCCACTAGTGTAAATACGTAAATAACCACACTAACACATTCTTTTGTACCTTTTGTGTATTTTGATAAGCAAAAATTTAATTTTAAGAATAATAAAGATAACACTTTATCCTCATGGGAACGATACTAGACCTTTTAGATCATTTTGCTATAATTTGACTCATATACTTGCGATTCATCATCTCTTTTCAATATAACAGGAAAATAAAGGATGAAAAAACAAGATAGAATCCTATCTAGTTTTCTATTTTCTCTTTTTCTAGCCATTGATTTGTTTGTATATGACATGTTCAAGTTCAATGATTTTTTCTTTGGATGAGTAAGTTCTATTTATGGGCCTTCCTTTAGGCCTAGCTCTATTAGTTGGTCTTCATTCAAACCTAATTGTATTAATAGGCCTAAATTTTTCACTTATTGTAATATCCAAAATAGTCTTTCACTCATTAGAAAATGTTACACTTGGTCATTTACTTCTTAAAAAAGAAGTATCATATTTAGTTATTCTACCCAAACCCTAAACCCAAAGACAAGGAACTAATCTAGTATATTTCTTAAAATTAAAGGAATTAAATGTGATATTTTCCAATAAGTGAAGGACTATTTTGAGCATTATTATGAGTGAAGGATCAAAATAGTAATTTTTCAATAAATGAGGGACCTTAAAGATAGTGTTCTCAATAATTCTTCTACGCAATGCTACAAGAATGTTACAGATAATAGTTGAACAAATGAGATTAACAAACATGCATGTATATAATGGTGGATAACATTGTAGTGAACTTGAAAGATGTAATACTCTTGAAATATTTTTTTATGAATTGGAAAAGTAAAGAAATGCAATTGGGGCAAGAGTAATTTTTTTTTAAATTAAGGAATATTGAAAAAGGAATCTAGAAAGACTAAATAAAAAGTAAGTTGGTATTAAACTTAAACTAGAGGTTGGAATTAGTAGCTAAGCCTCACCATATGCATTCCTAACATTTGTGTTTGAACTTTAGAGTGTGAAAATCAAGCATTATTAAATTTTTGTCCTAATTGTGCCAAGTGTCCCTAATAAAATTACCTAAATGTCCCTAAATATCACACATTTATCATTTTCCTTCCTTTTACCATATGCAGTATGTTGAGCAGCATCCATCTCTTTCCTTTTAAATTCAACCACTAACCTCGACATCTAGCCACCGTGCATCATTGTCGTCCTTTCCTTGTCCTTGCCGGTCACTGAGCACCTCTTCTCTTACATTAATTGGCTAAAATTTGAAGAAGGTCTAATAGCCCACACGATGTTTTTCAATGAAATTTGTCTCGATTCGTAGTTAGTTTCTCTAAATTTCTTAAGGGCCTGACTTTTAATAGGTGTTTTGGCACACACACTCTCCATTCTATAAAATAGGTTAACACATATAGCTCACAATCAAAAAACCCTATAATTTTACTGTGCATGCGTGAAAAGTTTGGATTTGAAGCTCAATCTGATGTGATCTCATCAATATGAGTTTGAGCTTCATATCCTAGGTAAATTTTAAGCCTTTCTTCCTTAAAATCAATGATCAATTTCGTGTTTTAGCTCCAGAATTGAAAAACCCCATATTTTCTATGTGTGTTCATACTTATTTAACTTCGTTAACATCTAAGGGAAGGATTAAGGCCAACCGAAGTTTTCATTTTGAGTTGTAAGTGGATTTCATAATTTTCTTGGATTTTCATTGATGTAAATAGAAGAAAAGAGGAATGAAAAACATTATCGGAGTCAACTAAAGGCCTTAGATGATTGATATAATTTAATAAGTAGCTTTGGAACTGGGTTGGTTGATCCTTAATGTCACATATGTGAAAGTTGATAAATTCTTGAATTTAGAATGCAGATATAATAAAGTATGTTGGATAGATTTATGACATTAACATTATTTAATGTCATGGAATTTAATTAGACTAAGAGAGTATCTTTTCCTAAGCCATTGATGAAGTTAGATGGCTAGTGATTATGAGAAGTACAAGTGAAGGATGAGAAACTTAAGAAACCATAATAATGGAATATGTGGAATATGTAAGTGTTTAAATTTTGAAATTAAGTGAATTAGTCTTCCATTGGTGGAAATTCACTTGAACTTACGAGTATATGGACCTTACCCAATCTTGTAGTATTTTTCCCCAAATTCTAGATATTAGTGTTTGGGCCAATAAGTTAAAGGATGAAATTATTACCATATAGATTTTTTATGTCTCTTGGACATTTTTCCTAAATTATATATTTATGCATAAGTTAGCCTTCAGAGTATACTTCTAAGGGAATGAAAATGAATATGTAAGAAGAGAAGTAAATGAAGGAAATAAGGTTTAAGCCAAAAAATTTGTTTGAGTAAGAGATATTGCCTAGCATAGGACATTGAAGTCATATATTTTGCTTTTAGAATAACAAAAGTTACTATATTTGTTGTGGCCAGGTAAGTAGATACCGTTAATTACGAGTATTTTTCTAATTTTCATATTTTCAATGTGAAAATGATTTTTATTGAATATTCCAGTGCCCTAGGACAAACTTGTTGGAATTTAGAAACCTCATCATTTCTATATACTCTAAATATTTGGAAAACTCTAGAATTTGATGGAAATTTATCAAGCATTTGATTAAATTTTTCTAATTGTCTGAATTACTATAATTTTGGATTTATAATTCACTATGGTTTTACATTTTTGAATTACTCTGATTTTGTATTTCTAAAGTACTCTAATTCTATATTTCGAATTACTTTGTTCTATATTTCAAATTTTGAATTACTTTGTATCTTTCTTCAGTTAATGGGCTCATCAGAGCTTGCATTATATCATTTTCTCATTTAACTCATCAATTAATAGTTATTATTTAGTACATTAGTTGTAGAACTGAAATAATTACCAAAAAAAAGCTTCATTTTTCACATAGATTATGATAGTACACTCAGAGGGGATGGGTGAACATGTGCTCTTAAAATTTTTTTTTTTTAAAATTTGGTTTTAAGAATATAGTTAATTGAAAATATTTTTAGTCGACTATAATTCACAATAAATAATTGACTGAAATAAAATATAGTCAACTGAATTTTTCAGTAATACGTTCACTTTATCAAAAAGAATGAGAGTTAACTGAAAATATTTTTAGTCGACTATAATAAATAAAGTTGATTGAACCTTTTAGCAATGGGTTCACTCTGTCAGAAGAAAAAATAGTTAACTATAAATATTTTAATAAATTGTGTTACTTAGAGAGAAAAGATGAGTAGAGAAATCAGTTAACTAAAAAATTTGAAGTTAACTGAAAATAAATTAAAAGACAAAGTTCAAGGATAGAGAATCAAACACGATAGTTTATTCTGGTTTGGCCAACTACAATGCCTACTTCCAGTCCTCTTGACTCCTCCAAGGGATTTTCCACTAAGAATAGTTCTTCTATAAATTCACACAGAGTTTTCACGTGTTAACTCCAAACATAAAACTTTCTAGCTTAACCTCAAACTCTAAAACAATCATCTTCTCCATTGAGACAGAGGCACAACACCAGTAGTAGAAGAAAATGATTTTTATGAAACCTTAAAACTAGGTTTTATCCAATAGCTCTCAAAAATGCTCTAAAAAGCAAATAAATCATAAACTAAGCTCAAAGATGAAAAACTTTTGAATAATACAATATACTTTTCTCTTCAGTTTTATTTCGGTTTGTTCTACTTCATTTCAAAGGCAGCAGCTTGACAAATATAGCTTTCTAGAAAGTAATCATTGGAGAGCATTTAATGTCGCAGATCTCCATGATGAGAGATATATTCAGGTTGCACCTTCTTTAACCGCCATGAGGTACAGATTCGGCTCCATTGTGCGCAGTTCTTCTAGGTATGCTAAAGGCGCCATTAATGGCCGCTTTTGTCGGCGGCTCCAGGCAAAAACAAAGGGCGCAAAGAGGATGTAGCAATGAATGTCAGAAAAGTGCTGAGATTGTCTCTTCAGGACAGTTTTTCATATTGTATTGAAGAGATAAACTTATGAGTTTTCTTCCACTATCTCATGCTGATATGGGCTTCTTATGTGAGCTAAGATTTAAATATTCAGACTTGCTTATTTCTTTAATGCAGGCTAGGTTAGATTTTCAACATTTGGTTTGTCATTAATTAAATATAAGTTTAGGCCATTTACTTTTGGGCCAACAGATTATGCTCATTAAATGCAAACCATCTTCAACGTTCAGAAGTTGCTTCTCATATCAAAACTCAAGATGCTTGCGGTAAGTGCGAAGCAACCCTTCGCATAAGAAGCCGTAAGCATAAGTTCATGAAACAGAATTCATGTAAAATTGTATATTAAAGAAGCAACCCTTTTCTTTGAGGAGCATTTTCTTGCATCACTATAGTAATTCAAGAAGGTCCAGAAAGTTTCATGAGCTAGAATATTGCGAATTATGATTCTTCTTTAATATTCAAGCGTACAGAGGATTTAGTAGTGAAGGCAACTTGGTATTGATCTCAAATTAGCAGGCAGTTATCTTGTTATTATTATTTTTTTTAATCTACTACGAATAAGAATTGCCATAGCATACTGCCTTTTTTCGCGCATGTTTAATTAATTTATTTTTTGAAAATTTTGTATGAGTTAATTTTATCATGTCAATGCTTAAAAAGTTAACAATCATAAACAACTAATATTGTACTCCATTGGTAAAGTGTAAACTTAGTTTTTATTTAATTAGATTCTATGTAATTAGTTTTATATATTGACATATCACCTTTCATTAGTAAATTAACGGAATTACTAACGATGGGGTTCTATGCATAAATCTAAAAGTTTGAGGGAGTTTATTATTAAGTTTTTAAAGTTAGGTGAATTATCTGCCATGACCTACAGGATGAGAAGTTTTATATATTTTAGTAGTAAATTTTATGGATCTCTCATGAAAAATTCTAGAGAAAAGATCTTTAGAAGTTGGACTTTATGATTTGGGAGTGAATTTGCATATTTTAATATACCATTTTATGATTATAATATATATCTGCCTGGATTATTTATTCATTTTTGTATATAATGTGATTATATGAATGACTCATCTTCCCTTAAAGGCGTACCTTCTATAATACTATTATTACTCTTCTCTCTCTACATGCTTCTAAAGCAAATATGAAATTTATTTTTAACTTTTGAGTTGTAAGTAAAAAATGGAGGAATATATGCAATTCTTTACAGATATATATTTTATTTATATTTTATTTCAATATACTTATTTTGTGGTGAAGTTATATAAATTTAATTTACTTTGGAATTAAATTGACCAAAACTCCATTGATTCGGTTTTCCTCATCTCAAATTGAAGAGATTATCCGTTCGGACGAATCTGGTGAGAACATGAAATCTGGGCAAAAGGATATTTATAGCTTGGGTTTTGGTGATAATTCTTTGGCCTCTTTATGTGGATTTTGGAAGATTTAATTTGAAAAAAAATTAACAAATTGGTCTCTTACTTGTTCCCTTACAAATTGCATGGTCAAATATTTTGTTAGTCCCTCACTTATTATAAAATTGTCATTATAGTTTTTTATTCATTATTATACTCCAATTAATCTCTTACTCATTGAAAAATATCACATTTAGTTCCTTTTTTCTTAATAAAAACATTAGATTTAATTCTCTCATTCTAACCCTGAACCCAAGGATGAGAGATAAGATATGGTAATTTTTTTTAAGTAAAGGATTAAGTATGATATTTCTTAACAAATGGGAGATTATTTTGAACATTATAATAAATGAGAGGCCAAATATGACAATTTTTCAATAAAATAATTTTCTCAATAATTTTTCTACGCAAGGTTATGAGAATGTTATACACAATAGATGAACAAATGAGATTTACAAAATGCATGTATATGATGGTGGATATAAGATTGCAGTGAACTTGAAATATAATCAGTACAATTATTTTATTGATTCAAACAGTTTGATTTAATCTTGATTTATCTTTTTTTGAAGTATTAAAATTTATATTTAAGTTTCTATAGTTTTAAAAACTATATAAAACCATATACCTGGAAAGCATAGAATAAAACTTGAGACTCCACCACCCTACTTTATTAATAACTATTACATTTCATTCTTTTCAAAACAATCAATGAGTCCAAATAATATTGCTTGTCGTAATGGAAACTCATTTATAAGAAGTTTATTGTTTTGGCTTTAATTTAAAAATGAAAAGATGACTAAAATATTTTAAGAATTAATATTGATTTGTCATTAAAAATATATTATTTATATTCTGGTAAAGTTCTATAAATTTAATTTATTTTGAATTTAAATTGACTAAAACTCCACAGCTTCGGTTCTCCTCATCTTAAATAATTGAAGAGATTATCTGTTTCGACAAATGCGTTGAGAGCATGAAACCTGACCAAAAGGATATTTATAGCTTGGATTTTAGACGTGGTAATTCTTTAGATTCTTCATGTGGTTTTTTGGAGTTTATTCCATTTGAAAAAAATATTAAATTGGTCTCTCATTTTAACATTTTATGACAATTTGATTCTCAATAAATTGTCTGTGTTAAATCAATGTTCATTATATAATGTGTATAAAAGATGAATTAGTTTTGCATCCTTAACAATTGAGAGAGACTGATTAAACACAAACAATTTGTGAGGGATTGATTTAACTACTTTACTCATTTAATTTGTCTAATTACTTTACCAATATGTCATTTCTTTATTTGATCTCTCATAAATAAAATTGTTGTCAATAATATCTTAAAAAATGAGTTAATTTAAAAAATACAAACTCAAAATTTTTTTTTCTATTTGGTCTTTCACATATAAGATATTTCTTTATTTGACTCATTATAGAATTGTTTTATCAATGTAGTATTATAGTCTCTCACATATGTATGTTTCTTAATTTGATCAATCACAAATAAAATTATTAAAATAATATCCTCAAAATAAATTTAATCTAGAAAATGCAAACTTAGAAAATTTTTTCTCAGTTTAGACTCTCACATATAAGATATTTTTTAAATTTGATCTCTCATAAAGTTTTTCACTCAATTTAGTTACTCATAAAATTGTTTTCTTAATTTAATCCATCACATATGAACATTTTTCCATATGACCCTTCACAAATAATATTGTTATCAATAGTATCCTCAATAAATAGGATAATTTAAAAAGTATAAACTCATAAATTTTTCTCAGTTTACTCAAACACATATAAGATATTTTTTATTTTGATCTCACATAGAATTATTTTCTCAATTTATTCCTTCACATATATATATTTCTCTATTTGATCCCTCATAAATAAAATTCCTATCAGTAATTTTTCCAATTCCACCTTAAATATATATAGAATTTTTTTGAGGAATACTCTATTTGTAATGGACCAAAATCAGATTTTACCCATTTATTCTTTATTTCAAATTATAATTTTTTCAATTTCACCTTAAATATATATTGATATATTCCTATGAATGTGTATAAGTAACAAGAAAGAATCAATTTCTTTATGTTTTTGGGGCATTTTGATGAATATAATTTTTCAAATAAATTACATTTTTTGTCAAAATCATTCATTTTTATCATGTTTAGTGTTATATATATAGTGTGTTACCAAAAATTAAACAGTATCTTGTGCAATACAATATAATATCACAACAAATATTGCATAATATTAAATCTTTATAAGGTCTTATCATATCTAATTTTACACAATATGCTAAACAAGAGATTTTTCTCACGAGAAAGGTCAGAGTGAATGCAAGAAAGTTCTAGCTGAGAATCTCTTTCCCTGTACATCTTTTCATCTATCGTTTTTGGGTATCTTCTTTATCAAATAACTTTGTATATTAAAGATAGCAAGTGGTCGCCATAGATTTTCCCATAAGCTATAGAAGAGTGGTGCCCAATTAGATAGATTATTTTTCATTAAACAATGACCAAACAGCTTGATGCTACTCCATGAACAAGATGAGATCGCGATTAAGTCTGACAAGCCCACTAATAGCATCACAATAATATAATATTTCTTACTTACCTGCTTCTGCCGCATTCCAAAGCATCCCAAGTCCCTTGACAAATACAACTTTGTCTTATTGGGAGCAATCTTTTGTTTAATTCACATTTTTTAATTCAATGCCTTAAAAAACTACTAGTGTCCGAGCTTTAGGCCACTTGCCATGTGCATCTCAAACGCATTGTTCTGTGCGAAGCCATTCCTTGTAATAATTTGGCCAAAGGGCTATTGGCATTAGGCGCACTTTCAGTTTACTTTCATCGCTTGCTCTGTTTGATTTCCATTCTTACCATGGCTGGTGCGTTGGTTGGTGGTGCTGTTCTTTCTGCCTTCCTTCAGGTGGCATTTGACAGGCTGGCTTCGCGTCAAATTTCGGACTACTTCCAGAAACGAAGATTGAATGAGACGTTGGTAAAGAAGTTGAATATCATGCTGTTATCCATCAACACTGTGATTGATGATGCAGAGAAAAGGCAGTTCAATGATCGAAATGTGAAAGCCTGGATTGATAAGGTCAAAGAAGCTGTGTCTGAGGATGTCTTAGAAGAGATTGACTATGAAGTGTCCAGATGCAAGCTGGAAACTGGAATTCAAACTACTGTTACTAGCAAGGTCCGAAAGTTCTTCAGTGCTTCTGTTGGTTCATTTGATAAGGAAATTGAATCAAGGATGAAACATGTTCTTGAAGACCTAGAATATCTTGAGAGCAGAAAGATTGTTCTAGGATTGAAAGAAGGCAGTGGTGGTGGTGTTGGATTACTGAGAAAGTTTCCAACAACCTCTTTGGTGGATGAAGAAGGAATATATGGTAGAGATGATGATAAAGAAATTATCATCAAGTGGTTGTTAAATGGCAGTCAATTTCTGTCATTTCTGTAGTGGGTTTGGGTGGGCTGGGTAAGACTGCCCTTGCCCAACTTGTTTACAATGATCCAAATGTGAAGGACGAATTTGACCACAAAGCTTGGGTATGTGTATCTAAGAACTTTGATGTTCTAAGGGTAACAAGGACAATTTTAAAGGCAATCACAATGTTTAATGATGATACTGAAGATCTAAATATGCTCCAAATTAAATTGAAGGAGAAGGTGACTGGAAAGAAGTTTCTTAATGTTCTTGACGACGTTTGGAACGAAGATTATATATTATGGGAAGCCTTTCAAACACCTTTCATTTATGGGGGCAGCTGGAAGCAGAATTCTTGTCACTTCACGTAGTGACAAGGTTGCTCTAGCCACGCGCTCTGATGAAACATATTACCTAAAGTATTTATCAGAAGGGGATAGTTGGTTGTTATTTACTAAATATGCATTTTGCGATGCGTATCCCCTGACAAATCTTGGTCATGAAGAAATTGGTAGAAAGATCATTAAAAAGTGCAAAGGTTTGCCGCTGGCCTTGAAAACAATTGGGAGTCTCTTGTACACTAAATTATCTTGTGAGTAATGGAATGTCATATTAACCAGTGAGAGAGATGAGGAACGTTTCAAATGATCATGACAATATTCTCCCAGCTTTGGGATTGAGCTATCATTATCTCCTCTCTCATCTTAAAAGATGCTTTGCTTACTGTTCCTTATTCCCCAAAAATTATGAATTTGACAAGGAACAATTAGTTCTACTATGGATGGCTCAAGATTTTCTGCAAGACTCTCATGAGGATACGAGAATCCAAGAGGTAGGGAATCAGTACTTCCAGGATCTTGTCTCAAGGTCTTTTTCCCAGAAATCTACTGTGCATAAAGCAAGTTTTGTCATGCACGACCTTCTAAACGATTTGGCGAATTTTGTATCTGGAGAATTCTGTTCAAGGCTAGAGGTTACAGAGGTGCCACATGTTTCTGAAAAGACCCGTCACTTGTCATTTTTAACATTTCGAAATCAAGAATTTAAACGATTTGAACATCTGCACAAAACAAACCAAGTTAAGAACGTTCTTGCCTTTTAGTGCTTCCAATTCTTACCAACGCTTCTGGATGTCTAGCAACATGATACTTGATCAATTATCCAAGTGCGAGTGCATGCGGACTTTATCTCTGTCTAACTATTTCAATAATTTGGAGTTACCTGATTCCATTGGAAACCTTAAACATCTACGGTATCTAAATCTATCTGGCAGTCGAGTAAAAAAAACTTCCGAATTCAACATGTCTTCTCTATAATTTGCAAACATTAAAGTTGGTCGACTGTGAACTTTTGGATGAGTTGCCCTCAGGTTTGCATAAGCTCAGTAATCTGCGTCATCTGGATTTACTGAAGAAGATTCCACAACAGCTCGGAAAGTTGAAAAATCTTCAAGTGCTGACATCTTTTTATGTGGGCAAATGTAGTGAGTCCAACATCAAGCAGTTAGCCGGACTCAATCTTCAGGGAACACTTTCCATTTTGGAGTTGCAGAATGTAGTCCTTGTGATGGATGCTTTAGCTGCCAATTTGAAAGATAAAAAATACCTTGAGGAGTTAAGGTTCAAGTGGAGTAAGAATAATGATGAATCACAAAATGAAAGGGATGTGCTGGAGAAGCTCCAACCTCACCCAAACTTAAACTGTCGGTCCAGTACTACGGTGGTACGAGGTTTCCCAATGGTTTGCAGGTGACACATTATCCAATGTAGTGTCCCTTGAGTTGAAAAATGGCAAATGTTGTATCTTCTTGCCGTCATTGGGCCTCGTACCATCTCTCAAGTTACTGTTAATTAAAGGGTTGGAGGGTATAGTATACATTGGTGCTGAATTTTTTGGAAATAACTCTTCTACTATTTCATTTGGATCCCTTGAAATCTTGTAATTTGAGGAAATGGTGAATTGGGAGGAATGAGAATGTAAAAGCGCATCAAGAGCCTTCCCATGCGTTAAAGAGCTTCATATAAACAATTGTCTAAAGCTGATAGGATACTTGCCTGAACAACTTCCTTCTTTGGAAATACTTCATATTATGAACTGCCGACAACTTGTGGCTTTAGTTCCTTGTGCTCCACTTATTCATAGTTTGGCTCTAAGAAATTGTGGAAAGATGCAGTTGGAATATGTACCATCTACTCTAAAAACACTTTGCTTTGATGGACCCTGCATGGATGTAACCTTGCTTGAAAAGATTGAGCATACTATTGCTAACACCTGCATTGAAAAACTTCATATTCATGATTGTCCCAATTTGGAGTTTCCATTATACCACTGTCATAACTCACTTCGTTCAATACAGATAAAAGGAAGTTGTGTGTCTCTTAAAACCTTCCCATTGGATTTATTCCCTATGCTTCAATTGCTATATCTGAATGAATGTAGTAATCTTGAGATGATTTCTATTTCAGAGGAACGCAAGCATGATCCCACTTGTCTTACAAAAATGCAAATCTGGAAGTGTCCTAAATTTGTATCATTTCCAAAAGGAGGATTCTCTGGCCCTAGACTGGAATGGTGTCGCATTGCACATTTGGAGAGTTTGAAATCACTACCTGATCGTATGAACATCCTCTTTCCATCGCTTAGAAATCTGATAATAATTGATTGTCCCCAAATGGAGTCATTTCCTGAAGGAGGATTGCCATCAAATATGATGGATCTTACAATTGACAAATGCCCGAAACTCTTTGCATCTAGAATGGATTGGGGATTGCATAATCTTAGTTCTATAACTATGTTGCGCATTGTGGGTGCAGATGAGGTGGAGTCTCTACCCGAACCTGGACTACTGCCACCTACTCTTACTTCTCTTTGCTTCTGTGGTTTCTCCAATCTCACAATGTTGGATTATAAAGGTCTCTGCCATTTGTCTTCTCTCAAAATTTTGGCTCTTGCAGACTGTCCTAGAATCCAAAGCTTGCCGAAGGAGGGCCGCCCTAGTACTCTTTCCCATCTTGAAATATGGGGAAATTGTCCATTGCTTTTACAACGGTGCCAGAAACTGAAAGGGGAAGATTGGGGAAAGATTGCTCACATCCCATGTGTTAAGATTGAAAATGATATAATAACTTGAGTTAGTGAAGGACAAGTGCCGCATATTGTATTGTCTAGCCACCAGTCAGGTACCTACTCCTTCTAACCTTTGCGCATTTATTATTTTATAGAACTACTTGTTTGTTAGATACATATATCTATATATATATATATATCTACTATCATCTGCATATCTCAAACGTTGATATTATATGAGAAGTTTCACTCTGTTGGACCCTGGTGCTTCAACATTACTTTCAGGTTTCTAGCTGTTGTATCTACAGCAGTTATTGTAAGAATGAGCAGGAACTTACAGCTTTTGCCTTTTTGTTTTTTCAAATGCTTTCTCCCCCCTGAATATAATTATCCGTATTACATTTTCTACAATACTTTTCCAGGATCTTATTATTTGCTGATTTATAGTTTTGCTTTAAAACTTTTTTTGTTTTGGATAGAATGCTTTGAGACTTATAAGACTCCACTTCTGTATGCATATTTTGATTTATAAACATATAAATCGAAATATTTGCTTACTTTTTTCTTTTTCACACTTTCTTAAGATTTGATTTTATTTATCAAAAAAAAATTTCATTAAAAATCATTTGCTGCATTTGAAGATGCCTGTGGGTTTTGGTGGCAATTTATGCTGGTGAAGCGAACTAATTAATATTAGTAACGGACAAAAGGATCTAGTTAAAGATGACTTCTATTTATTCTCTGAATACTCATGCTTAGATATATATGTTGGAATAAGTAAATGGTTTGTTAGTGATAGTAAGTTTGTAATAAGGCAAATATGTAGTAATCTTTTCGCTTATTTGTGAACCTCCTATGATCATGGTGAGATTGTATCACAATAGTAAGATTCCTTTTGGATATACATCAATGTATAGTATCGATGGAAATGAATCAGAAGTATTCTTTTAAAAATTTTGTTTGCCAATATCTTCATTGTTTAATGATAGTTTTTTTTTTTTTTCCAAATCCAAAAAATAATATATTTTCAAACTTCTATTGGCTCCTTGCATCTGTTTCCTTTGCGAGGAATATAATTTCTGTCTAACATCTAGGATTTGATAGACCAAATTAAGGATACAAGAAAAAATTATATACAAAAATTAAAATTTTAAAAATTTCAGGGAACAATTGTATCCTTGCGCCTTTCTCTTAAATCTATCCCTAAGAAGTTCATGTTCACTTTTCTGGAAAATTCTCTCTATTTGGTGTGGCAGCACGAGGCTTTCAAGGGAGTAAGAAAATTAGAGGCCGAAGAATGACTTGATTGAACAACTTGACACTGCTTTTTCAGCCAACCATGGAAATTGATGGGTACGATGGAGGCTAGCTAATGCATATCTACTATTTTTAGTATGAATTATAATTGTACTATACTTGTAAGAGACATTAATATTACTGCAGGACTTTCTAAGGGAAAATTGTTCTTTTACTTCCTAGACTTCATACCTATTTTCAAATCAGTCCCTATAGTTTAACTTTTTGTAAATCACTCCTTAAACTTCTCTATGTTTGCAAGTTGCTCCTTGCCATCCAATTGTCTGTTAACTCCATCCACTTTATGATGACATGGCAGATCAATTTCTTTCTCTCTCTAAAATTGTAATGATATGGCTCTCTGACATTTTTCGAAGCCCGAAAAAAAAGAAAAAGAAAACTAATCTCTTTCTACAGCAAACAGAGGATAAATGACACTATTGATCCAAGATTCAGCATTAGCTTCAATTAATTGCCAGTGATTTTTTAAAGCTGACTCTCAAACTCCGTTTCAGTTGGATCCCCATTGTGAAGTCATCAAATTGATTCATTACACGCAGTGCAGGGAAGCCATCTTGCTGAAAAGTATTTACATCATGATTTACTGTTTGCAACACCCCCACAGCTGCAGCAATTTATTTCATCTAGACCACTTTGTGACATATTCACGATTGCTGTAGCTGTGCATCTTAACTTTCATCTATATAATTAAAACGAAAGTTCCTTCTACAGTCCTTTCAATTCCAAAAACAGAACTTTTCAAAAGGAGGATGAGAAATTGAGAAGGGCTTCATCAAACTCAAGCACCGAAATGAAGTAAACAAATGTTGTCAACAAGTTGACTTCCATGCTCTCTCAATGACAACCAGAAAGTGATACTTATGCTAGAATGCCAAATAATAGTTGGAATGTATGCTCTATACTGGAACACCAAAGCGAATAGCATTGTACGCGTGACGAGGGAGAGGATGAGTGCAAGTTGTGGACTGCCGAGGTAACTCTGTTCAATAGGGAACTACAAAGGGGTCAGTTGCAGGTGGTGCCACAAAACTTTGTGGTGGCAGAATAGGTAGGAATCAAGGGATTACTGGTAGATTGTTTCCCATCTCTATAGTACTGGTTTTCTTTCACAACTTGAGAGAGAGAGAGAGATTGGGTTTTTTTTTCTTTCTTTTATTTTCAAATTTTGAAACATGTTAGAGAGAAGAAATTTTGTCATATTATCGCAACTTTAGAGAAAGAAAGAGATTAGTCTGTCATGTCACCAAGAGATTAATTTTTCCCATTTTCTAATCTCATGTACATTCTTGACTATATTTTTGTGCAAATGGGAGTGTATGATTTCATTTATAGCAATTCTATGCATTATATTTTTTTTTTGTTGGCCAACACATTATATGTAGATTTGTAGTTTCAAATTGCACAACAACCATTTTAAAGCACTCAGTGCTAACATGGCACTACCACAATTATAACTACATTGACTTAAAAGGTTTTGAGACTTGTAAAAATTGAACTCTTGACAAATTAGTCAGAAATTTTAATACCATAATAAAGTGAACTCAAAATTTAAGCTATAGGTGATGACTCAATTTATTTATTTTTTTAAATATCTAGGACAAAATCTATGGTGAATACATGTAATTCATATGAAGCACTTGGATCTTCAAAGTTTAAACACTCGAAACAAAAACCCATAGAAGGCTTTAATTATATGAAAGAAGTCATTTATAATTAGACAGAATGCGGCTAAGTGTTCATCCAGTCATGCAATTTTCCTATCCTAGAGAAAGGAACACAACTTGCGTAGTATTGGTTGTTTCAATCGTTGTAGACTTACAATAACATTCTAAAAAACTTGTTCAGAATGTGATGCCTAAGTCAATGCCATAGGCGGTTAAGTCTATTTCCAAACCCAAATTCAATAGATTTCATGAAAAATTAAGTCATTTAAGTAGTCTCTTTATTCTCCACTAACTTTAATTTATTTTTATTTATCTTCAAATTTTATTTTAGGGTTTCATATAAAAGATTTGTGGAGACATTTTGTCTTGGGTTTTAATGAATAAACATTTTTGAGCTATCCATTGAATTTTATTTTGGCATATCACCCTATGTCACTTTGTCCTCATGTTAGTATGCACTAAGACTCATTTAGATGTTGGAAATGGTTGAAATAAGAATAGAAATGTGCTTAAAAATTGAAATGAGTTTTGAAAGAATAAAATCTTAAGTTCATATATCATATTTGGTATGATATTAAAAAAGAGAGTAAAAATAGAAATAAAGGTTAATCAAATTACTAAAATATTTTTATTTAAAATGATATATTAATTATTGATTTTTAAATTTTGAAAAAAACGATTTATCTGGGTTTTTCTGTTGCTTCTCTTTCTTCTCTGATAAAGCTCCGGTGAAGCTTTGCTTGTTAAAGAGAGAGGCAGATCAAGATGGAGGAATGCTCAAATTTAGTCAATGACCACAATGAGAGAAAGAAAACCATGAAGAGAGAAATTGAGAAAGGCAGAGGAATGTGAGGAACACTTTAGATCTGGTTCGACAACCACGAGAAGAGAAAGAGAAGCTCTGATGAACGAAGAGAGAGGCGATGGAAGATGGAGGAAGACTGAAACGATTAGATATAGTCATCGGTGGAGAGAGGCGGAGGAAGACGGAGGAGAGACAAACGCCAGAGAGAAGATAAGGGAACGACGGAGAAAAGGAGAAAGAGCAACGGAGAGAAGATGAAGGAGAGAGAGAGACACAAAGGAGAGGGAGAGCAGAAGAGAGAGGTAAAGGAGAGGATGAAGCTTGACCAAGTGAGGAAAGGGGCAAAATAGTAATTTTACATAATATTCTTGGGAATGTTGGTGATTCCATCAGATAATCAAGATAATTTTCACACCCTTATTCGTGGGAATACAAATTGCCAGAGGAATGGGAATCCGAGCAAGATAGTAACCAACCATAGGGCTCAGTTCCATTCTCAATTTCTCCTTCTAAATCAAGTAACTAAACAGGCTCTTAATATGCACTAAGTGTTACAAAGAATGCACACTTCCTTTCATGTTCTTTGATGAATATTGATAGAGCCTAGAGTATTCATTCAAGGCTAAATTTACCTAAAGTAGATTATCTCAAGCTTTTGTAATAGTAAGGGTAAATCAAATAACCAAACAAGCTCTTAGTATGTACTAAAAGTGTTACAAATAATGGACATTTCCTTTCATGTTCTTTGATGAATATTGATTGAGCTTACAGTATTCATTCAAGGTTGAATTTACCTAAAGTAGATTATCTCAAGCTTTTGCAATAGTAAAGATAAACATGGGTTGAGTCAGGCCAAGTTTTTGTAAAACTCAAGACCTGATCCAACTTAGTTTTAGCCTAGTAAGTGACCAGGTGGGGTTGGATTAAACCAAGTCTGGACTGGGTTTAGATTTTTTTTTAATTTTATAAAAATTTATTGGTAAAAAACAATGTTTTAAGATAAAATAAAAATTTAAGGATAAAAAACCCTCATTTTGGTCCCCCACTCATCTCTATATTTTTAGTTTGGCTCCCCACCTCTTTAAAAATCCAAATCAATCATCCACTCAACCAAATATCCTTCATTCAATCATCCACTCAACCAAATATCCTTCATTCTAGTCCCTTTATTAAGACTATCTAAAAACCACTAACATGGAACATTAAGTGCTGAGGTGGAAAAATTGTAAACACTCTTTTGCCATTTCACCATCCATATAGCAACACCTCAACCCACCATGAGTCGCATCCAAACCTCTCCAACACATTTTTGCTTTCTTATTTTCTAGAATTTGTCGTCTATTTATTCAACCTTGTCACCTCCTAGATCTTCCTATTCCTCTTTTTCCCCAATCTTCCTTCTCTATGTCAAATAAAGATTGAATTGTTACTCATCACTAACCCAAAGAAGACTAAAGAATGATGGACTCAGGGCAACATTGAATGAGAAAAAGTATTAGTATTACTCCATTTTCGTATACTTACTAGGCCATTACATCTCTGTGAAATCATTGTTTCTTAGCCTATCCTTCTTTGTCTTCCTCTTGTTCTTGTCCCTGATTGCTTCTCTATTGTCTCTTCCCTTTAAAAAAAAATATTTAAGGTACTGCAACTTACAATCTTAGAAATTCCTCCCCCCATCTTATTGAAAGAGCTAATATCTACAACTTTGGAAAAAATTAAAACCAACAAGAATAACTATGAAGACATTCACATGAATCTAGCTTCTTCACTCTGCTTACTATCTTTATAACTCACCATTAATACATAGAAGAGAGAACTAAGAATAGAATATGTCAAAGTGGATAACTTGGAATAAGGGACTAACATGGAAATAGAGAGATGAGTTAGAGACCAAAATGAGATTTTTACCAAAATTTAAGAATTGAAATGAATAAAGAATGGAATAAAAAACGATTTGGAATAAAAAGTGATTAAAATTTGAAAAGAATTAATATTTTAAGAATGTATAACAAGTAAAACCAAAATAATAATAATAATAATAATTAGTGGTTTGTATGAACCCAAAACTTGACTTGTCTTGATAAAATTTGCAAACTTTTTTTTTGTTTTGACTTGGCCTAACTCATCTTAATATGACCAGGTTAGACTGGATTGACTGAACAAACTAGGCCAATGAATACCATTAACTTGGGGGATGACATATGCTGGTTCCCTTTCATAGCTCTACCACTGTGCATAAACACAAAACTTCATCATCATTAGTGATATTAATTTCTCAACATATAATTAAGAGTTGCATAACTTTTTCGTTTCTAATCAACATTGAATATTCACTCTCAAACTATTGAAAATCAAAATAAATATATCAAATAGTCAATGTTACCTGTACCACTGTAGTAGCTTTCAATTGACATACCTAGTGCATCCTCATGTGTTTGGAAGATAAAAATGAGTAGGATGATAAAGTAGGTGGCTAGTGCCTAATGGGTGCTTTTGGTTCAAAGAATCAAACTTGGACAACTAGTTATTATAGACAAAATTTAAGAATATTTAGGATTATTTGGTCTTGAATCCTCTTGGGTAATTCTTCCTTCTTTTAATACCATAATATCCTCAGTTCAATATAGGTACACTTAAGTTGTTATCCCCTTTAATGACTATGAGCTTTTAATATAGATTCCTAATATGGTAACTTTAACTAAAGTCACAATGATAATATTCATCTTGTAACTAGGGTTTAGAATTTAGGGTGAACTTTTACATATTTTCATAATTGTTGTGTTTAGACATATAACTCACTATAAATCTAAATAACCATGTTCATGTGGAGTGTTTCGACATGAAATTAATTGTTTCCTTTAAAATCAACATCACCAACAATTATAAAGATGCTACATTTTTCAAGATAAGGATAAAGGTCAATTTTCACAGGACAATTCAATTAAGACAATATTCATTAACACAGTTAAATAACATTTACTTAAATAAAATAATAATATTGTTCTTGTAAACTTTAATACATAACCTCATTTGAAGAATTGGTAAACTTAAGTTCAAAATTCATATATACACCAGAAAAAAAATTATATAGCTAAAAAAATATTTAAAATGATGAAATTTATGCCTTATTGAAACAAGTCCAATTTGGCTCCAATAATACCCCAAATTTGAAATGTGATTGGCATGGGATAGGAGAAGATTCCTATTTGGCAAACTTGATGTACCTGGTCAAACCATGCTAAATATAAAATATACATATGAGAATTAGTGAACACATTAACATTATGCTATAATGTGTAGTTCAACATTTGAAGGTATGTTGGTAGAGTTTTCCTTGAAAATTGGGCCTTGCAATCTTTCTACTATACTTGTAAACATATAGAATTTGCAATATAGAGCTTCGCTTCAATGAATATTAATAAAATCATATAATAACCCAAAAATTTAGTAAAAAATAATAGTAAAACATTAATTTAAATTTAAGGTAAGAACCCAAAATTTATTCTATAAACAATTCATCTCTTGGAAACAATGTAAGTAGTTCTAATGTAATCTATTCACTTATCTTTCACCATTAGACCACATTTTTTACTAGTATAATTGACTATGAGAAGGGGATAAAGACAAAGTACAAACAAGCAATTGACCCTTTTTTCCTTCAGGTTCAACGTACATCCACATTACTCTTTTTCAATATACACTCTTTTAGATCCATGTGCTTGACTAACTCACTAGGTATAAAATGAGACAAGATAGGATAACTTCAATGCTTGGTAAGAGAGAAAGTGAGGGTAGGTGGCTAAAAAGCTCACTCCATAGAGAGGAAAGGCAAAAAGAAAAGGTTTAAGAAGTGGCTTAGAAAAGAGCCACATGTGATAAATTTAGCAATGTTAGTCAAAACTAGAACATTAAAGGCCCTAATTGGTAGAGTAGAAAGGGAGCTAATGGAAAAAAGGAGTACTGCCATGTTGTTTGCTGTGCTACAGAGTTGATTCCATGTAAAAGCTCTTTCGATTGCTATACAACTGACCTAATTTCATAATAAAGCAATGGAAAGGTGGAGATTGATGGGAGAGCAATGGTTTTTTCCAAAATTACCCTAAAGCAAAATAAAAATTGACAAACTATTCTAGAACTTCTCTAATGTCAAAATCTATATAGGATTGAACGACATTTGTTCTCGTCAGTCATTCTCATCGATCGTGCTCTAAGGTTGCTGTAATTTTGTTGCCTCCAACTTTTGATCTTCTTTCAACCGTTAACTATATGGTAGCATGAAAGAGGGAGTTGGTGTGAGACAGATGAAGAAACAGAGGCAGTGGAGCATAAGGGAGATAGTCATTAACACTCGTCAATTGTGCTCTAATGACAGCCATGACACGATGAAATAGAGGACAAAGCAATAGAGGTAGCAGGGAGGGTGTAGTGTGAGATCAGGAACAAAGAAACTACAAGTTTTTTTTAGTTTTTTTTTTTTAATTCAAAGGTAGTTTGGTCTTTTCATTATCTCTTCCTTTTTATTACTCCATTTTTCACTATTGCATACAAAACATGCTTTTGTATCTCATTTCCACTTTAATTACCATCCCTAATCCCATAAAGTTAGTTTATTATACCAAAGGGGACAGTGCTAATGAGAGCTGGTAAAATAAAGCAATTATTATCAAGTAGAAGGAAGAACACTACAGAAAACTTTTTGCATTGTAGCAAACTAGTTGTGTTCTGTTTGAGTTAAAGTAAACTTAAAAAGGAAAAGATATCTAATTTTCTATACAAAAAGGGAGGACCAGACCAAAGAAAGGTAAGTGATGTAAATTTTACTTAGTTCAAAGGAAGATGCACAGAACCGTCATCTTTCATTTCTATGGAACTTTCTATTTAAAATTTGTTAGGTCTGTCATGTAAATGGCAATGTTGTCCAGGATAAGTTGATGAAAACAATTATTTAAATTTTTTAAATGAGCTTGGGAAGTCATGTAGGGTATGAACTCTTAGCTGAAGTGAAATTGTAACAAGTAGATGCCTTATATATGGTCATTTTTCATGTTTTATGATATTTTCAAGGACATAATAAAGGGCCTTAGAATAAGCTAAATTTTGGTATGGGATATTGTTAGTGCTAAAATTTTATTCTGAAAAGTTTTAAGAATTTTGGAATTTATTCTGATGGGATAAGTTAACCCAAACTTCTCAGGTGGTGATATGGAGAATACATTGAACACTGTTTTGAAATTCCTGATTAGATAAGGTAAACGAATGAATTTTAAGTTGAAATATTCATGGTATGTTCTCAACATGTAGATTTATGTCATATCCAAATTTCATTTAATTTGAATTAGTTTTACCATTTGGACCAAATTCAAGCAAATTAGCCACAAAAATAAGGACTAATCTACACTATCCCCACAGTGCACTTGGTTCAGGTAGCAACTTGTACGTTTTAGGGCCCATCTTTCTCCATCATATAAAGGACACATAGGAGGATAATTCTTCAAGTTATCATAATTTTTGGGATTCATTAAAGTTGAAATCTTAATTTGGGAACTAGTGTTAGGATTTAGGTAAATCGTGGATAAACATAATAGTATGGCTAAATGTATTCCTGAACACTCACTTCAAAAGGAAGGCTTGAAAAGGGGTGGAAATCTTGGAGAAAGAAGTCAAACTGAGCTTCAAAGGAAAATTTTGAAATATTAGAACTTGCGAACCCAGTGGAAAGAATGAGGGAAAGTTTTGTTATTATGCCAAATGCACTGTGTATAAATATTGCTAACTATGGTTGTTTTCTATATTTTAATAGCTTTCTTTGGGAATGTGTGTGTTTTGTTCGCTCAGCTATTTTAAGGAATAAACTTCCTCAGATGTACTATTTTATTCTAGAGAATTTCTCTAAATGATGTCACTACTTCAAGGTAATGTGTTATACAACTTCTTTTGGTATTTGTTTCGACTTTGGAATTAACATTTACATTTCTATATATTTTGGATTCTAATTTAAATTGATTATGGAAATTCAAATTAATCTGATTCTGCCATCTAAGTGAACATATTTCTAGATTCCCTAAACTACTTTGACTTTGGTTATTCTGAAAACTCTGGATTTATTAAGTACTTTGATTTTGTATTTGTGAAAAAATTTAATTATCTACTTCTAAAGAGTTTGATTCTATATTTCTAAATTTTTTAATTTCCTATGGTTTAGAATTTTTGAATTTCTCTAATATGTGTTTCTAAATGTTTTTGACTCTAAATTTATAAATTTATCTGGTTCTAAACTTTTCTAAAATGTTTAATTATGTATTATTTCTGCAAAAAAAAAAAATGTTAGGAACTCATCTAGCCTAGAACCCTATAGCTAATGGTAGTATACATTAGTTATGGTGTCGTGATTTTGAACCCCAGCTAGTAGAGGTGATACTAGCCTCATGTGTTGGCCAAAACACGTGGATCTGATGTGATTCAGATTAGTTAATTATGGCATATGATCATTATTTTGATTATTTAGAGCTTGATGCTCGTGTTAGATATCTATTCTATTCTAACAGCACCTCAACTAGTAAGAGTGACACTAGCCTTGTGTGTCAACCAAAACTTGTGGATTTGATCTAATTTTGGTTATCAAACCAAAGTATACGACCAATATTTTGACTTTTTTTAGCATGATGCTTGCATATAATATTTGTTCTGTTCTAATAACACTGGCCTTGAGCTAACTTTAGTTTTCAGAGATTTTGTTGATTCAATTGGATTTGAACTAACTCTCTTTTAATCTCTTTTTAATCAGCTCCTCATACAATAAAACCTCACATTTCCTATACATGCATCAAAAATTCTTTAAAGAGTGATAATCCTTTGAACACTGTTTTGAAATTTCAAATTGGAAGGGGTAAATGAATGAATTTTGAGTTGAAATTTTCATGGCATGTTGTCAACATATAGATTTATGTTATTTCCAAATTTCATTTAATTTGAATTAAGTTTACCCCCTTGGACCAAATTCAAGTATATTGGTCACAAAAACACAGACTAATCTACAATATCCCAACAGTGCACTTGGTTCAAGTAGCAACTTGTATGTTTAGGGGCCCATCTTTCACCATGGCAATGGCCTTGAGAAAGGATTACAAAGGATTGAGGATTTTACACTTCTAGCAAAGTTGATTAAAAGGTTGTGCTTCTAGGCCAAAAGAATCAAATATACCTTGCAAAGCTTTATGGGTCACTTGGTCAACAAGTACTTTTGTTACCTACACTTCAAGCCATGAAAGTTGGAGAAGCGTATGGCATTGTTTCATTATGCCAAATGGGCCTAATTTACAAGCCTAAATTATGTGGGCTTTACTTTATATTTAGCTTTGTAAATTCCATAGGCATTAAGTAATTTTCATATTTGTTATTTCCTAAAGAGTTGATTAGTTTCCATTTTTGTTATTTCCGTAGGCATTAATTAGTTTCCTTATTGGTTATTTCCTTAGAGATCAAGTAGTTTCTTTATTTAATATTTCTTTAAGCATTAGGTAGTTGCCCAATTATTTATTTCCTTATATGTTAATAAGTTTCCTTGTTTGTTTTCCATAGGCATTTAGTTGCCTTATTTGTTCTTTACTTGGGTACTAAGTTAATAATAGATTATAAATACTACTCTATAAAATTGTAATACCTAGACAATTTTAAGTGATTGAATTATATTGTGTTTTTTCTATTATTTGGGTTTGTTTTGGGTCATATTCGGCCTTCCTTTTGGGTTGTCTGAATTTTTCATATAATTCCCATCTTGTCCTTTATTTGCATTCTTAGTTTTCATTTTTGTTCATAGCCAATTTTGCATCCAATTACGTGATTTGAGTAATATTTTGCATTCTTGTTATTCATAATATATACTCACATAACATACATTCGTGTTTGTGTGTTATTTTTGTTCTCATGTTGGTCATATAATTTTGCCCCTAGATTTATGCTTTTAATTATTGTTTAAACTTTTCTTTACTTTTCTATTATTGCTATACCTAAGTTTCCTTGCTTGAGTTGTTGAGTTCTAAAGTGTAACTTGAAGAACAAAACTTGAGTGGTAAAGGGTTAGAGTGTATGAGCATAAAGGAAGGATAAAAGTCATACATTAAGCATAAAAGGGATTCTATCTTTTGAATGAAACACATTAGGGAGTCTTTTGTGAGGTTGCTTTTCTAACTTTCATGCAGGTTATAAAAATATCTAAATTTTCACTAAGGTAGGATGGTATGAATGTGTGCTTAGTAAAAGGAACATGATATGAAAGTAATGTATAAAGATTTGGCAAGAGGGTTTCAAAAGTTGACTATGAGAATGGATAATATTGATAAGAGTATAAATGAAGTGTCTAGGGTAAGGACGCATAACCATAGTGGATCCATCAGTAGTATAAAGCAGAGAGAGAAGGAAAGAAAGAGGTGGTATGATGGTGATGATGATAAGGTTGAAAGGTACAATCCACATAGGGATAGAAGGAGAGAGACTAGGAAAGAATGGAATAGCAACAAAAATCCCATCAAAATGAAGATTCCCTCATTCAGTGGGAAAAATGATGTTGAAGCTTACCTAGAATGAGAAAGATAAGTGGTGATGGTTTTTAAATGCCATAATTATTCCAAGGAGAAAAAGTTGAAATTGGTAATTATGGAATTCATAAATTATGCTCTTATTTGGTGGAATGAATTTGTAAAGTCAAGGAAGAGATATGGTGAAGCTCCTATTGCAACATGAAATGAGATGAAATGGGCTATGAGAAAGAGGTATGTTACATCCTACCATTTTAGAGAGTTACACCAACAATTAGATAGACTCACTTAAGAGTCTAAATCAATGAAGGACTACCACAAGGAGATGGGGAAGATCATAACTAAAGCCAATATAAAGGAGGACGAGAAAGTGACTAGATTTGTAAATGGCTTAAATAAGGAGATTGCTAATATAGTGGATTTATACTATTATCATGATATAGTGGACATGTTTAACATGGCAATAAAGATGGAAAGGAAACTCAAACACCAAAGGGCAGTAAAGAATCCATGGAAATCTAGCAGCTCCTAAACCTCCAAATGGGATAAAATGGAAGTAACAATTGAAGAAGAAGGCAAGGATGTGAATTGCACATCTAAGGAAGTGATTCTAAAAGTAGTTCTATTCATAACTCTTATAACAAACATAACAATATAAAATGCTTTAAGTGTTTGTGTAGTGGTCAAATTGAATCTCATTGTCCTATTGAAAGGATTATTTTTGCTAGCAAAGATGAGGAAATTGACTCTAAAACTAATGACAATGATTTTAAAGATTATGACGATGAATGGCCTAACAAAAAGACTATGGCAATAAAGGTGATGAGTTTGTTTTTTAGCATAGTGACAAGAGTAGTTATAGTAATATGCCACCTTTAGAGGATGTTACTACTAAGGATGAAAATGTTGAATATGTTATATTTGGTGAGACACTTTTATCAAATATGCATTACAAGTTCAAATTAAAAAGGAAAGTCTAAAAAAACATGCAAACATATTTCATTCTAAATGTTTGATTGTTGGTAAAGAGTAGTTTGGACATTGATGGAGATATTGGTGCTAGTGTTGCTATTTCTACTTTGGTTTAGGAATTAGGTCTAAAATGAGTTTAATGTCCTAATTTTTATAGGTTGCAATGGTTAAATGATAGTCATAACATGCAATTGACTAAGTAGGTTGTGATTGAATTTTCAATTGATCGATATGTCAATAGAATTGTGAGCAATGTAATACCAATGAAAGTTGGCCCATTGTTTTTGGAGAGGCCATGACAAGTTCATTGGTGTATGATACACAAAGTGTATGAGAATAGATATTCATTAGAGCTTCATGGACCGAAGTTTATTCTTATTCCTTTATCTCTGAAAGAAGTAAACATTGACCAAATGAAATGGGAATTCAGGTAGTAGGGTAAGGAAAAATGAAGAGAGAAAAGAGACCATGAGAAAGAGAAAAAAAAGATAAAGGCCTAATGGTGAGTGACTGCATTAATATTAAAAAGAAAGAAGGGTGTGCAGGAAAGAAAAGGTTTGTGAGTGCAAATAAAAGAAAAAGATGTGAACAAAATAAAAAGAATGATGAAAGTGATAAAAGTAAAAAGTAGTTGAGCTTTTATGCAAAGGAAAGAGTGTTCAAGGGTGTTTGTTTAGGCAAGGAAACACTCATTGTACTTTGATTTAAGGAGAATTATTTATGTATATCTAACCTTTAACCAAATTTGCCTAGTGTGTTTGTCTTTTTGTTACAAGTTTTCAATAATGTATAGGTAAATGAGATGCCATTTAGGTTGCCTACATTAAGGAGGATTGAACATTAAATAGATCTTATGCTAAGAGCTCAGATACCTAACCATCTAGCTTACTGGAGTGATCTCGAGGTGAAAAGGGAGTTACAAAGGCAAGTTGATAAGTTAACAACTAAGGGTCATATAAGGGATAACCTCAACCCATATGTAGTACCAATTCTTTTAGTAATAGAGAAAGATGGAACTTGAAGGATGTGTCTGGAATATAGAGTAGTCAATAAAACCACTATAAACTACCACCATTCCATTCCAATATTAGATGATATGCTTGATGAGTTGCATGATGCATGTATGTCAATAAGTTATGGACTATATAAGTGGAAAACAAAATTCAAGGCTAATTATGGATTGTCTAATTAGTTATCTATGCCTTTTAGATTGATTAGCGTACCTAATACATTCATGGGCTTAATGACTCATGTCTTGCAAGAATATCTTGGGATATTTGTTATTTATTTTGATAACATATTTATATACAAGTCCTTAAATGATCATATAGAGCATATGATGAAGGAATGGTTTCCTAGTTAAAAGGAGTCCAAATTAGATTCAAGAGGAGATGGTGCTTTCCGAGTGTTGGAAAAGAATACTAATAATGCCTATAAGATTGATTTACTAAGCAAGTATAATGTATCAGTTCCAGTTTATGTATCTGATTTATCTCATTTTGATATGGTTTCAGATTTGATGATGAATCTTTTTTAGGAAGGAGGGACTAATATAAGTATAAATCACTATGGCAATGGGCTCGAAAGAGTACTATGAAGGATTATGGATTTTACACTTCTAGCGGAGTCAATTACAAGGTTGCACTTGTGGGCCAAGTGACTCAAATATAACTAGATGAACAAGTACTTTTGTGACCCACACTTCAAGCCACGGGAGTTAAAAAAGTAGTTGGCATTGTTTCATTATGCCAAACATGTAGGCCTAATTTACAAGGCTAAAATGTGTGGCCTTTACTTCATATTTGGTTTTGTATATTCCTTAGGCATTAAGTAATTTCCATATATGTTATTTCATATGGAGTTGATTAGTTTCCATTTTTGTTATTCTTTTAGACATAAATTAGTTTTCTTATTGGTTATTTCCTTACAGATCAAGTAGTTTCTTTATTTAATATTTCCTTAGGTATTAAGTAGTTGCCTAATTTGTTATTTTCTTAAAGGTTAAGAAGTTTCCATGTTTGTTTTCTATAGTTATTAATTTAGTTGTCTTATTTACTTGAACACTAAGTTAGTGATAAGCTATAATACTATTCTATGGCATTGTAATACCCAAACAATTTTGAATGATCAAATTATATTGCATTTTCTCTATTTCTCTGCTAGTGAAGCACACGCTTATGTTTCTTATTGCATCAAAAATTCGATATCTTATCAAGGTAAATTTTTACATTGTGGCAATTTCAATTCTTATCTTTTCAAGTTTTATTATCAGTGTTTTTAAAAACAAGTTTCTTAAGGGTTCAGTAAGAGTTTATATTTGGTTATTGTTGAATGAAGTGTGTGTTGGCGTTTTAGTCTCTTAAGGCTAGGATTCCGTATCACTAATGTCATCTCATTGTCTACATTAATTCTATTTGCTAGTGCTAACTCGAGTAGTTTACTACCTCATAAATTTAAGTTATCTACATAGCCAATTTCTCACTTCCATTAATGTGGTTGAATTCTCCAATTAATTAACATTTTCTTTGATTTTTAAATATTAAAATTTTGCCCTTCCAAAACTTCACAAGTCCCTGCATCATTTTTAAAGGTCCTGTCCATGTAAAATGTTTTCCAAAAGAAAAATATTATGAGATTGATTAAAGAAATGAATATCTAAAAGAATGGCATTACAAAACAATATTTCCATCACCAAATCATATTTTTCTTCCACAATAAAATTTATCAAAATATTTAACAGTAGAATTAGTATATAAATCCACTAACATTTGTAAACTTACTACATGATTAAAATAAATTTAACGCTGCCATTTTAGAAGAAATATCCAATGACTCTTAACACTATTTCGCAGAAAGTTCACACTTTCGAAGCTCTTACCAAAAGTCATAAATTTTATAAAACTAAGGGCATAGCAAATTCAATTTAATACTTATACTATCAGACTATTTTAAAACTACTTTAAAAAAATTGTTAATTGATATAAATTGCATTTTTTAATAAAATATGAAAAAAAAAATTAAATAAATGTTGTATGATTGAAAGTTACTAAATAAACCCTAAGCCCATTTCAGCCCAACCTTGTTGGCCAATATGGATGAGCTAAAAGCCCACTTGCATAGGTAGTGTATGGATTATAGTTTTTGATTTTGAATTAACTTGATTTTTATAATTAATTTTGGTCAGACATAATTTTATATGTGTTTAAAAACTTTAATTTTAAAATTGAATTTTGTTATCAATTCAATTCATCAAATAAAAATAACTTTTTACACTTCAATTTAACAGAAAAAATGATTCATAAGATAAACCCCTATTTAAATATACAGATGAGTTTATAATCTCTCTTTAAGAACAAAGAGTTCAACTCCATTTAGTACATTAAAGTAGTTTCTAACTTTGAACCGAACCCCAAACTTCCTCAAATGCAAAATTATAGTTCGCATTATCAAAACCTCTCAAATTTTCCATATTTGAGTAACCTAATTTCAAGTAAAAATTTATTCTTTTGACCCCTCAAGTAACCCAATTTCCGTTACTGCCCTAATTCAGTTAACAAATTTGTCTAGACCACAATTCAGGAAGCAAATCAATTTGAAAAATTACAAAATTTTGCAGAACTTTTTCTAAGGGTATCAGCTACTTCTTATTCCATTAATTTCAAGGGAAACGAAGGTAATTGAGAAAAATATATCTTGGTGCTCCTCTTTTAAATTTAGTTTAATTTTAAAACTCTACGAATTGAAAGTTTTAAAATAGTTTTCTATTTTTCAAGATCTGAGTTAAAATGATTTTCTACTTTTGAACTTGATCTTATTTAGAAATGGGTTATTTTGAAAAGATTTTAAAAAATGGAAGACTATTCTGAAATTTTCAAGTTGTAGATAACCAAATTGAGTCCAAATTAAAATATAAAAATTTTAGAAAATGTGCATAATATAACAAACGGCAAGTTCTTACTGAATCTGTTTACATACTCAATAACACATAACTATATTTGGCTTCTTCTCCTCATCTCATCTTCCTTGCTTACACATGGAAGTCATTGTAAGTAGGGAAAGTCTTCATGAGATATCATGAGAGAAAAATATAATTTTGGTTTCTCACTTTTACCTAAAGTATCATTTTAATCCTCCAAAGATGAAAAATATCAAAATGGCCTTTCAAAGATTAAAAAGTGAACCAATTTGGCACTGTAAAAGGACCAAATTGATTTTTGGAAGACTTATATATTTTGCAGGATTTTATTTTTGAAAGACCGTTTTTATATTTTTTATTATTGGAGGACCAAATTGATCTTTAAGTAAAAAATAAGGAACCAAAATTATACTTTTTCCATATCATTACCTCAGTAGTTAACATCATTTCTGAAGTACCGTAATAGAAAGTATGACTACTTCTAAATTTTTATAAGAGATGCATAAAGCATCTGACTTTTGCCTTAACATCTGAAAGTCCATAATATAAATTTGCTAATAATAAAAATACGCTTAACACTTCTAGTGCAAAAATGTCATAACGTTACACATGGAGTGCCTCCTTGCATATGAAGTGCAGCTAGTTGGCCAAAGCAATGGATAAACTCCCATCTTACTTTCTTTAACCCAAGTGAATTACGCACCATTAAATCATACAATTAATTTTATGCAGATCGTCAGATTAAATTTTTCAATTTTATTAATTTTGGTAATTGAAAAATTACTAATGTTAGTATCTAACTTTAAATATTGACTGTTAGATCTGCATATTTTTTTAATACTGACCATCCAATCTATATTTATAAATAAATAGAGGAAATACAGGCGCCTTTCTCCATACATAGTATATGAGAGATATATTTTACGACCAAATTTAAGCTAGCATCTTGTACACAAATTGGATAGTGCAGGAAACATCTAGTACACATATGTTATGCTAACTACATCAATCCTCGAGTGGATGCACTTCGAGAGTCCAATTTCCTTCCTCAAGTAGCCACAATACTCTATCAATCCCTTACTTCAAATTCTAAAATATAAAAACAGAGTCTTATATACCATATTCTATCAATAGGTTATTTCCATGCATCTGTAATAGTTGTTTTTTGTTTTTTTCCTTTTTCTTTACTTACCCAACTATTGGAGGAAGTTGCTCTAACTCCTCCAATTTTTCCCCAAATTCTATAATTCATAACACAAAAATTCAAATCAGTTGCCTGCTCATAAACTTCTTTTCTACAAGTCATCTTTTACCCATGTAAGAAGTTTTTTTCTTTTGGTCAAATACCCATCTAAGAAGTTAAGCAAGAAAGTACCTCAATAGTTTGTCAAGAGCTTCTTACCTTCCAAAGGGCTTTCTTCCTAGTTTAGTGAAATCTTCTTCTTCCTCATTAAGGCAGACTGATTTGCAGGTAATCCCATATAATTCTCTTCCCCAAGTCATTTTTTACCCTAAATTCTAAACCCATATTTTACCCTCCTTCTGCTTCCAAGCACAATGATAGTTACGAAAAGAAAATTGGCAACGTGTACGGATGGGGTTTCAGATAACATTAAATAATAGGATAATAATATAAAATAGCTGATTATGGCAACACTGTATGAACAGGGGGACAAAAGCACAAGACATCCAAAATTTGAATGCCTCATGCAGAAGCAATTAACAAAAATGGTGTCAAAGTCTTGATTTGATAATATTTCAATATTTGCCTAAATTACATTAAACCGAGGGTTCCCTAAAATTTCAATAAAGAACAGTGATATTCAAGTGAAGAAATAAAAAACCTAAAATTTCCCAAAAGTAAATCTACTTAGGAAAATGCCCTAGAAAGCCAGCTTGAAATCTAATAGTCATAAACAAGAAACAACTAAATTCACACATTAATTATAGCTGAGTCTATGACTTACCAAGTGAAATCGTTAATTTGACGTCTAACCATCTGCGTCAGCGTGTCCAAAGTATCATTTCAATGGTGCTGTAGCTCTGCTCCGGAAGAATTCTAAAGGAATAAACGTAAAACAGAAATCTTAATTTCATACCTGCGTTGAGCTACAATAACAAGCATAATTACAAGAACCCTATAAAGTAAGATTCCTATTTAAGGAAATAATAGGGAAGGAAGGAGTGAAGGAGAAATATATCTAAGTATTTTGTATCAGAGAGTTTATGTACATTTTGGCTTCACAACATTTTGATTACAAAGCAAGCTTTTCATTTGTCAAGATGAGTTCCTGAAGCATAGACATGTTAGTATTTACATATCTTGCTTTGGCTTCCTGCTCAATTCAGAGTAATGGCCACCCATTAGTTGCAAAATCTCCTCCCACAAATTTTCCGATGAATCGGTTGAAGCCCGACAAAGCAAACTTGAGCTACATGCAGCGACATACCAATAATCTGACTCAATCTCCTCTCTCAACTGATCCAGTTGCCATCCAGCATAGCCAACAAAGAATCTGAAATCTTGAGGCTTGAGTATCCCCTTCTTAGCAAGCACTGCAGCTTCAACCAAACTGTTTCGAGCTCCGAAGCATAGGCCAGGGATAACCTCTTCAAATCCCGGAAGCTTCAACTTCTCTGCTGTTCTCAACAAAAACATGCTCGCCTCGAGAGGCCCACCAAAATGCAATGAACAGTCAGAGAAAGTGGTTGCTAGATCAAGATTTGTAGGATTTATGTGTTTAATCTTTTTGTGAAGCGGGCGGTTGATGACAACTCCAAAAGGCCCTTCTTGTGGGTGTCGAGTTCCAGATCTGAGAAGAAGAACAACAGTTCTTTCAAAGGTACGAACACCATCAAGCTTTTCTGTGGCAACAAGTACACAGCCAGTCTCAGGTACAGGAATAGGGTGAGCCCACTTTGCCCCAAGAGGTTTGGAACTGTACAATGTCCCACCTTGATTTTGAGCATCAGATTCTGCTAATTCTTTCTGTTCATTAAGTGAAAGCTTTTGGTTAATAAAAAGCAAAGATAAAAGCAGAGCTTTATTTATTTCTTCTTACTTATGCTCAATTATAAATAGTAGATTATACATAAAGCACGATTAGTAATTCAACAGTCACCAAGAAGATAAGTGGAAAACCTATAAATCCCAAGAATTTAAAGGAGGGCTAAAATTTATTACCAAAATTAACCATTATAGAGAGGGTTAATTAGAGGACAGGCAAAATCAAGGAGCCATCCTCTACCAAGGCATTGCCACCAAATTGGTGGGCATTATAGCAGATCAATCAAAAACAGATCATCTCCCAATTGTTATGCATGCTTCACCGAGAGGCACAAAGTACGACGAAATCACTATAGCCTATGAAGCATGAACCATGACATAGCCATGTATCAAACATGTCATAACACATACATAAATATTGATATACTTCATACTCAAATCGCGTTTTTTTCACTTTCCAGCTGGTTATCTACTTCAGAAGCAAAAATGTATGCATGATTTCATATTATGAGGACCCTTGCACTATTATTTTTAAATTGAAAAAAAAAAACTCTAAAACAAAAAGATGCTGCACCATATTATTCAATATGTACAACAAAAAAACACTAGGAAAGAATTTTGATTATGACATCAAGATTCAAGATGGGGTTCCTATTCTTATTCTATCTTTTTATTCTTTTCCATTTGGGGACCAGGATGACACACATGTCCAAGCCACAAACAAAAAATTTTCACTCTGACACATACCTAATCCACCTGAAAACAGGCGTCTATACTTTATAGACTATAACAATGTTCTAAAAGGTAAATACAATTTCTAAATTCATAAAATCAAAACCATTCTATAAAAAATGAACACAGAAGAGAGACAGAAAAGTTAAGAGATGACAGCTAGAGATCCCATCAAGGAACAACTATAATACCGGCTCATCTCTATATAGCTTTGCCCTGAATTCTCTCCAGTCCAAATTAGCACGATGAAATTTCCCAGAATTAGCGTCTGATTTGTGGCCATCAGAGGAATTGTTGTCTCTAACACCATCTCCTTCTGGGATAGACTGCTCACCATTTCCTGTAATAATCAATATATCTATCCATAAAAGGAGAACAATTTCTACTCATAAAAGATTTAGTGGAAGTGTATTTACCATTGAAGTCAAATCAATGATAAGAATAAACAAGAAACACGTGGCAATTAAGAAAGCCAAAGTTAATCAGCTATTTCAAGCTAATGAATGCTTTCACAAGATACAGTCAGTTAACTATCAATGAGAGCTTGCAAAGAACACCTAGCAAGAAAATAAATGTAGGGAAGATAAAGATAAGAACACCACAATATCCTATTCCTATGTAGATGACCAAAAGTAAAATTTTTTGTCAATCTCAAAATATGGTTTTCTACCCAAGAATAGCTCATAAACAAGAACACTTTCCTTCCTTTGAATAGGGAAAGATATTTTCTATTCATTATACATAACGTTTAGTGTAATAAAAAATACATAAAAAAATATATGAGAACAAGTTTAGGAATGTGCTTCCACGTTGAACCTTCAAAGTTATTTTCAAATTTAGAGAATCAGACATTGAATTGGAGACATGCGAGCAAAATACACACAACAAACTGCATCTTGAAGATCATGAAAAATGGAATTCCAAAATAATAATAATAATATACAATGATAATGGAAAACCTCAATTAACACTTCAAGTGAGAAAAATGTCTTCAATCATTATAAGAATGGATCCCTTTTTAATAAAATTAATTACTTTAGTCTGCACAGTTGAATATGACTGCTGATAGGGAAAGAAACTCGAAAGTATAATTTATATCCAAATGAAAATGCAAGAATATAAAGAATCCATATCCTGTTGCCATTAGGGTGTTGGGACAGCAAAATACCATGAAGAAATCTCACCAAAAGAACTATTAATCTCACTCTCCACCCCACTCAAGGGGAAAATGGATCTTTTGGATTGAAAGTTCATTTGCATGAACAAAGTATATCCTCTTCCCCAGAGTTAACTTGCATAGATAGCAACAAATTGTTGCTAGAAGGCGAAGGCTCTTTCAGAAGATATTGTGACAGGTAGCACTTAATATACTGTCCAATATTGAGAGAGGTTAAAAAGGGAAGTTGGGGGAGGGGGATTTATAATCAGCAAAACATGACAAACAAACAAACAAAAATTAATCAACTTTTATCACATTGTAATTATGATATAATTCTTGAAACTTCATGTATGTTTGAAGATTTATAAGACAAGATTTGAGTGACTTAGTTCACAAAAATCAGTAAAAGATCATCAGATCGCCCAAGTTCAGAGCATTACAATTCAGATGGAGTGAATTGAAAGTACATGCAACACGCAAGCCATAGATTTCCACTATCTTTCGATCTCACATTGCATGATAATCTCTAATAAATAGAGATCTAGATTATTCTGAAACCGGCAAGACATAGAAACCATTGAGAAAAATTATTTGTATTTATGAGTGTTTAGGTGATTTTTAGTGATTTTACAATTATTTGTTTTTATGTGTTTAGGTTGTAAATACTAGATTTTTGTAGTTTTTATTAGAAATTCATTAGAATAAATAAGTATGGGTTTGAATAGTAATGCAGGTGTTAAGGAGCAGAATCAGGCTGAAGGAGAGCTAGACGGTCCAAGGTTTCACATATAGGCTGCATTACAGTTGTGAGATGTGCAGGTTATCACAGCTGAGATGTGACACAAAGATAAAAAATGTAGAGGCCGCATTGCAGCTGTGATGAGCTGCATATCATAGCTGCAATGCTATCATTAAACACATCCAGCTGCCCTAGCTTAAAACTGATTCAAGACCTTACCAGAAAATGTGATGTACAATGAAGTGAAAGACAAATTGACAGAAAGTAACTTATAGAAGCAAAAGGGATGCCAATGATGATTTTCAGGCCATGATGGTAATAAACTGTCCAGAAGCTAAAGCCTGTAAAACACAAAGTATTCAATTTCTTAAATAAAAAGCGTGCAATTAGTGGAATCCAAAGACCCTTATAGACTTTGCATGATATCTTCCATCCAACAACTACCTTAAAATATTCATAAGCACCCAAATGTCCAATTCAATAATCATACAAGCTTAAAGACCAATCAGACATTTGAGTTCACAAAATGTAGCTCAAAACTTCAAGCATAATCCAAACTTATCAGCTGAACATCATTTCAGAGTTTCAACCAAGAATTAAAAAGTCATTTGGTACATTGGCATCTTAATGTAAGGATACCATAGTATAGGAAAAAAACTTATACAATAATTGAAATAATACAATTCATTTTGTAAGAGTTAGGAAAGATGAAATTTCGGTGATGCAAGATCCCCATAGTTTTTGGCTGGTATAAGTAACCATAGTTATCCATAGCCAGCCATAGCTCTTACTATAGCCTGTAGCTATTCACAAAAGGTCTTTGTGCTATAATATCTGTGAAACAAACTTCTGTGTAGCTCAGCTACAGTAAACTGTCTGTATCCTTTGACTTTGTTTAAAGATAAAGATAGCACAGTCCTTGGCGGAAATTTTTGACAGCTCTAAAGTGGCAGCCACATCTCATCTGTCTTTCAGGGACTCTTGCTTGTCTTCCTTTATTTTCTTACTCCCTACTTTGATCCTCATTTTCTGGTAATGGGATGGCTGGCAGCCACTAGGAAGAACTACTTTTTTTGTTAGAAATAGACTACTTATAAGTAATATATAAGAATCTCCATTTGTCTTTGTAGTGAAGGAGAAAGAACTTGTATTTCACCTTGTTGAATCACTCTAATAACATGGATATTTATACACAAAATCTACACCTAAAAATAAGGCTAATCAATGCAATAGTTGAACTAATTCATACAAGAGTTGAACTACTAATTGAACTAATAAATACAAGAGTGAGACTAATAAATATTATAGTTGACAATATGCTATAACACTCTCCCTCAAGCTGGTCATTTCCAGCTTGGATATAATGGTTCAAAATGTTGCATTGTTGATCCCTTTGGTGAATATGTCTACTAGCTAGCCTCTTGTTGACACATAAGGAATATAAATAAAACCACTATCTAGCTTTTCTTTTATGAAGTGTCTATCAACTTCAACATGCTTTGTTCTGTCATGTTGCACTGGATTATGAGCAATGCTAATAGCAAATTTATTGTCACAGTATAATCTCATAGGTCCATCCTACTTGATTTTTAAGTCATCCAAGATAATCTTTAACCACAATAATTCACAAATTCCAAGTGTCATAGCTCTAACTCTGCCTCAGCACTAGACCTAGCTACCATGTTCTATTTTTTACTCCTCCAAGTTACTAAATTACCCCCTAGGAGAGTGCAATCACCCGTAGTAGACCTTCTGTCTATTACTGATCCTGCATAGTCAGCATCTGTATAAGCCTCTAAAGTTAATTATGTGTTCCTTTTGAATAATATCCCATTCCCTAGAAGGTCTTTCAGATAGTGTAGAATCCTGTGAACAGCATGTAAGAATACTTGTTCGGGATTATGCATAAATTGACTTACCACACTTACTGCAAATGCTATGTTAAGTCTAGTATGTGAAACATAGATAAGTCTCTCCACCAACCTCTGGTACATTTCCTTGTCAATAGCAATGTCATCCCTAGCTTCTCCTAATTTATGGTTAGGACCAATCGGTGTGTTAGCTAGTTTGCCTGTATCTTTTAGGAGATCTGTCACATATTTTTGTTGAAAAATAAAGATACCTTGTTTTGAACATGCTACTTCAATTCCCAAGAAGTACTTTGATTTTTCCAATTATTTTATCTCGAATTCATTTGCCAAACATCTCTTAAGCTCCTCTTGTTCTATTTTATAATCTTCAATGACAATGACATCATCAACGTATACTAGCAAGATTGTGACTCCCCCTGAATCCTTGTGTTTGATAAAAAGAGTATGATCTCCCTAACTTTGCTTATAGCCAGAAGATAACATTACTCTGGTGAATCTTTCAAACCAAGCTCTTGGAGATTGTTTCAAACCATATAAAGCTTTCTTCAATTTACACACTTTGTTTGCTTTTGTGTTGTTTCCAAATCCTGGTGGAATATTCATGTAGATTTCCTCATCTAGGTCCGCATGGAGGAAGACATGTTTGTGTGGAATAGATAGGCACAAGTTTTAGATAAGAGATGTTTATTTTTCCATTCAACTATTCCATTTTGCTGTGGAGTATACACACAGGACGATTCATGGATTATTCCTTCCTTTTGGATGTAGGAAGACAATGTGTGATTAAAGTCATCTCTCGCATTATCATACCTAAGCCTTTTAATTTTAACCCCAAACTGATTTTGGATCATGCTATAAAAATTAGAAAACAGTGCACTCACATCTAACTTATTTTTTAGGAGAAAGATCCAAGAAACCCTAGTGCAATCGTCGATGAAAGAAACAAACCATTTAGCACCAGAGATATTAGGAATAGGAGATGGTTTTCAAATATCACTGTGAATAAGAGTAAAAGGAGAAGAGCTTCTTTTATGACTGATGGGAAAGGAAACTTGGTTATGTTCTGCTGTTTCACAAGTCTCACAATGAAAATTGGCAAGATTAAATTTATTAAACAAAGAAGGAAACATAATTTTCAAAGTTCCAAAAAAGGGGTGACCAAAACAGCAGGGACATGGGAATCTTAATGTCATCAGCATTTGCAGGTGGCACTAAATAGTAAAGTTCATCCTATTCCTTAGCAAACCCAATCTTCTTCCCCGTATCCTGATCCTGAAAAATACATGAAATAAAGAAGAAGTTTACTTTACAATTCAAATCTTGTGTGAGCTTTTTTATGGATATAAGATTTGTGGATAGCTTAGGAACACGAAGAACATTTTTAAAAACAAAGAACGGAGATATTTGGATATTCCCTGATCCTGCTACAGTAACAAATGAGCCAATTGCAACCGATATTTTCCTATTGCTAAGGCAAGGAGTGTAACTTTTAAAATGATGAGAAGAATTAGTCATATGATTTGTTGCTCTTGAATCAAAGATCCGAGAGTCCTAGATTGATTTATCTGAGGCATTTAACCTGTAGGAGTGATAGAGATTACCTAAATAAGCTAGAGAGCAAGTACTGGTATTACCAGGAGGCTTCTCTAAGGTCTCCAACAAGTTGCGTAGTCTTTCAATTTCATTTCTACTAAATCCTTTAAGGTCTGGAGCTTATACATGGTTGGGTTGCATCAAATGTGCTTGCCCTTGAGCTCTTGTTAATCCACTTTTCATATTTTTTCCATGTAATTTCCTATAATACTCCTTGGTATGTCGTGGTTTTTTGCAATAGGTACACCATAGACTATAACAATCCTGTGTCTTGCCTTTCTTGTTTTCTTTGGGCTATTCTAGTGTCAGACCTTGATGTCTGCCACCATTAATGATCATGGCAAATCCTTCAATAGGTGGACAGCTTAGCATTACACCTCTCCAAGTCTCCTTTGCTTGAATAATTGCAATAGTATGGTTACGGGGTAGGTAGTTCATTCTTACCAAGAAGTTAGATTCTAACTAGATCAAATTCAACATTGAGTCCTGCAAGGAAATCATAAACACGATCCTTTGCAATGAAACTTTTCAGTATTGTTGCATCTTCGCTGCACTTCATTTCAATACACCTGTAATGGTCCATTTCTTGCCAAATGTTCCTCAACATATTAGCATATTCTGTTACAAATTTATTTCCTTGTCGGATCCCTACAGCTTTCATTTTGAGCTCATACACCAAAGCAGCATCCTTAGCCTTGGAATAAGTCTACTTAACAGTCTCCCATACCTTCTTAGCAATGGTGAGAAACATGCATGTATCACTTATCTCTGGATTCATGGAATTCTAAAGCCACGCCATTATCATGGAATCCTCCTCATCCCATGCCTCATAGTGCTTGTCACTTTTCAAGGGTCCACTTCCCAAAATATGACTTAACTTTCCTCTTCCCTTCAATATGGTCTGAACAAGTTGTGACCATTTAAGATAGTTTTTACATTCATCCCCAACTGCACTGAAATTTCAGTCAAATTGGTTTTGGAGGACATAGTGACCTCGAACATTTTTAGGGATATAATAGGCCAAAAATATAGTAGAAGAAGGAAGGGCTGCTTGAGGATACCTAAAAGAAAAATTCAACTTGCAAAAGGGCTTGGATTGTAGCTAAGAAAAGTTGCTTCATGGTGTCAAACCAGAAGGTCTCTTCAACAAATGAAGTCAATGAGGCTAAGTCAATTACCAGCCAATCTTACGCAAAAAAAATGAGGGTTCTCCAACAACAAAACTCTGATTATATAAACCCAAGTCATAATGTTGAAGTTGTTAGAGTGCTTAACAGAGAGCTATAGAGCTAGAGTGCTTAACAGAATTTGGCAAAGAGCTATAAAGCTTGAACTCATAGGTAAGAATTTGACAGAAGGACTCAAAAGCAAGTATGCATCAATGGCTAGGTGGAGAAATGCCGTGAAACAGTACGTACAATGCTTCGTCATGCACGCTGTTTTAGGCCACCAGAAAGCTGGGACAAGCCGACTAAAACCTTATGTGTTTCCATGTGCCGGCGGTGAGATATAAAGAGCAAACTAAAGTATCACCCTAGTTTCTCCAAAAGGATGAACCAGGAAAAATGGCAATGAGGATACCCAGAAACAAGTCAAAAGCTCTAATACCATGTAGTGAAGGAGAAAGAACTTGTATTTCACCTTGTTGAATCACTCTAATAACATGGATATTTATATATAAAATCTACACCTAGAAATAAGGCTAATCAATGCAGTAGTTAGACTACTTCATACAAGAGTTGAACTACTAGTTAGACTAATAAATATTGTAGTTGACAATATGCTGCAACAATCTTTATTAGATTTTTGCAGAACATCGCTATGACGTGCACGCTTTGAATCTTATGCAACTAATCATTTTCAACCTTGCCCTTGATCCAATACTAACATTGTTATCCTCCTTGTACTACTGGTCCAAAGAATTTTTGCCTTCGTTGTCTTGAATCTCCACCTTGATAATCGTTCTCTTCATCCGCACAAGTTCTATAGACATTTCTGCCAGTAACCCTTCCATTGTGAGGACCGAGAGGCTCTGATACCAATGATATAGAGAAAAAAGAACACAACTTTATTCAATCATTCACAAGTCTTTTCCTTTGCCTTCCCCCATATTTATAACCATAAGGTAGTGAAGGTGAATACAATATGTAGTTATATCCTTAACTACCTAAACTACATCCTAACAAATCCTAACTAAGAATTTCTCAACTAACTTCTACTAACTACCATTTTGATTAACTAACTACTAATCCACTAATCTCATTCTCATATAACACATGCACTGTACATTATAGCATTTAAGAGCCCTGCTGGCTAAAAGTATGCTATGCATTATTAATAACTATAGAAATTTAGGGTTAGAAGAACATACATACTGACAAAGAAAACTCTTCACACACCTCAACCCTTGTACCTTAAATTATTCATAATATTCACAAAATGAGTTTAACTACAAGATAGGCACCTAAAGATAAAAGATAAATTTCAAAGCAATTAAACTTGTTTGCTATCTTCGGAATGAAACTAAAGAATAATCCTAAGAGATAATTGATTCCCAAACAAACTAAAAAAATCCAGGACTCCTAGATGGCATAGACTTTTAATTCTCTCACACTCTTTTACTTTGTAAGGCTTGTCCTAGATTTCTTAACAATAAGAATGTAAGATACTACACAAAATGATGACGTCCTACGATTCCTACTATCTGCAATCAAGTATCTTAATTTTTTAAATACTAGTGTACCAAACAAGGCATCTTCAGTGGCCCTTGACATCTAAGATAGCAGGATGAATATGACTGTGTACCAAAATGCATTTAATTTATAAGTGCATCTAGCAGATTGAGGTTGTTATAGGTTTATGAAACTTGTCTACAGTTGAATGGTGATAAACATTCTTGCAATTCAATGTTATCAACTAGAGTATGGAGGCCAAAGGCGGCAAGCCCATAAATTACATCGCAGATGGCATAGTGGGAGCCACATTAAGGCATGGCAGCCTTTTCAAGACAAAGGCTTGAATACACTTTTGGTCACTCTACAACACTCTGGCATTGTAATAGTTTCAATTTCGTCCCTCTAGTTTTAATAGATTAGATGCTATCCTTCCACATATAAAAATAATGCAATAACATATTTTCATCTTAGTTCTATTCTTGTAACAACAAAAAATATGATGTTTTAGTTAGGGGTGAGCACGGGCTGGGTCGCACCAAGTTTTTTGCCAACCCGAGACTCGGCCCGATTTTATACCCGGGTTAATTTTTTGAACCCTTGACCCAACCCAACACAGTTATTGACCTGGCCGAGTCGAGTCTACTTTAAAAAAATATATATATATATATATATATATATGAATTATTATGCGAAAATGATTTTTTTTAAACAAAAAATGAAAAAAAAATAAAATTTGAAAGAAAATAAAATGAAATTAAAAAAAAATTTAAGATTTGGAATGAAAAATAATAAAAATTTGAAAAGAATTGATATTTTAAAATTCAATTATAAATCAAATTTATTTAAAATCAAATTAAAAATATATTATAAAAATTTAAAAATAAATATCAAGTCAGGTCAAGCTAGATCTTATGTCACCCCCGGGACCCAGCCCAACCCAGCCCAGCATTAGACTCGACCTAGATTAGTGAAAGTTGCAATTTTTTTTCTTTGGCCCAGTCATAACCGAGCCCGAGGTAATCAGGCCGAACCGGGTTCACTAGGTTGACCGAGTCAATGCTTAATCCTAGTTTTAGTTAACTCAGTTACATAGACATGATTTGGGTCACCATGTTGATTCATTGGATGATAGGTAATGTAAGATCACACTTTACTCATGTGATATCCCATCCCTAAGCCATTCTACTCCCAAGTTCGAGTATAATTTAGGGTGACTTCACTTCATTACAGGTCACCTGGCAAATCCCATGTAGCCAAAATCATATCATGTGAGGAAATTAATCGCAACTTCATTATTTTTCTTCTTAATATAACTACGACAAAAGGACTTGCATTATTTCCAAAAATTGAAGGACAAAACCAACTTGATTAAAGACAAAAGTTACTAAATTGAAGTTTTTACAATACTAAAGGGACCAAAAGTGTATTAAGGCTATTTAAAAAATGGAAAATTTTACATAACACAGAAAACAAAAGTAAATTAACAAGCATAGTGATCGGCCAAAGAAAAAATGCACAGTGGATCAATCTTCACATGAAGAATCTATACGAGTTAGAATTATCACCCTCATCCCTCAAATTACAGCCCCATTATTGCTTTCATGATTACCAATAGACCTGAAACCCTCTTTCATCACCTGAAGGTTGTTGCTTTTGAATTGTTATCGTCAATGTCAATTAGAAAAGAAGAATAAAGACCGAGGGATCTCTGCAGAAAATTCAAAATAATGAAAGAAAACATAAAACAGATTAGATGTTAAAGGATCTCACAAGTAACCTGGATGAGGATTCAGCAGGTTTGTTAAAAGCTAGAGGATCCTTCACTGGAACCCTCTAGTTTGAAGCCTTAAATGTAGAGCAAGAACTCTGAGGAAAAATTGTTCTTGTGTGTTGAGGATTTTATAGCAAGGACTCAACAAGTCCTTAAACTGCCACGTCATTCCACCATGGTGGCTGCCATTGACAACATTACCACAACTTTGAAAAATACATGTCAAGGAACCAGAGTCTCAAAAAGAAAATAAAATATAAAATCTCATCCCTCTTACACCCTGCTCAAGTAACGAACCAAGTTTTATAGCTTCACATGATCATTATAAGGAGCACATCTTGTAACTTTGAGATATGCACTCTCAAGGAACCACATAGTCCTTTCTCAAAGATAAAAGAAAGTATCTTGCACCATGTTCAGACACTGAACCGAGTTTAAATCTTAACAACATCAACAGAGGGCATACCATTGGACTTTAGGTGTTCCTACCTTCAAATTATATCAATATGCAATAATTGTAAGAGAGATCATATTTTATGTTCCACAATTTGGTATAAAGCCTAATATCAAATGGGAAGAAGGTCTTGACTGAAATTCTAACTCTTTGTCCAGAATAAACTCCAACAACAACTTTGTTTCTGTGATTCACTCTTTCATTTGATGCATTCTCTTCCAATTTAAGATTGTTTCAACCCAATTATCTGAATGATAGGAGAAGCTGCAGGAACACAGACTTGGCAAATGGGATTTAAAATATATATATATATATATATATATATTGCATTCTAAAGATAGTTGTGACTTTCAACAAGTCACTTCTGCAGAAGGAAAGGACAGTAGTAAGTCAAAATCTATATAAACTCCTAGCTAAAGGGGAGAAAATGGGAAGAAACTCTTACAAAGTTCTACAAGAAGTAACTATAAACTCTAACACCTAGCAACTCAGACATATGAACCAGATGAAACTAACATTAAGCTACTTAAATTAAAGGAAAAAAAAAATCTTATAGAACAACTTAAAGTTAAAGTGGAGGAATGAAGATTTCATAATCATACTAGTAAACCACATTTCGATAATCAGCCAACAAGTGAATATCTAGGTAAGACTTGTTCATTAACAACATATGTGGATGACAGGCCCGATTTCCTCTGTATAGAAAGAAAAACTATTCATCCCAAGGGAAAAAAAAAAAAAACTTCCTTTTTTCTTTCGCACCATTTACCAACACAATAAAGCTGATGGAGTTCTCTAAAAGCCCCTATCGCACCTATTTTTCTGCCAATTCAAGTTGACCATCTTCTATAGAATAAGATATTTTCATAAAGATTGAATGCAATTATGATGCATGTGTACATGCCATTTCTGTCTAAATCTGTCATCTCATAGATTTTCGTTAACCCAAAAAATGATTGAAAAGATATTCTTAGGCCAAATTCAAATCCTTCAAAGATAAAAGAATTTCTGTAGACATGCCGACACACTATTATGCCACACTGCCAGCAGTTTCACGGTTACCCAAACAACGAAAAAGAAGCCAAACTTCACACTAATAAATGTTACACATAAATTAAGTTGTAACAAAGAATACTCCAAACAGGGAATCAAGTTGGGCAAAGTAAATTCCGGATAAATGAAATTAAAGCAACCTGAAGACGACGAATTGTCATGATTCTTCTTCCCCATAGCTCTGACAGCAAATGGCTTATGCCCTTTATAGCAAACCTTGCGCCTCAAAATTTTGATCTCAAACACTCGCCCATCTTCTACTCTGAAAGAAATCCCCGTCCTTCCCAAACTCCAGGAAGAAGCGGGTCTCTCGCAAAACATGTTTCCGAGTAAAAGAGGGCTCCGGGTAATGTTCTTGACATGAACAGCAGACAGATCCATACCACGACCCTCCCAATAGTGCTTTTCCCTCAAAAGATGATCCGAGATTTTCTTCCGGATTTTGGTGTTTACGGATGATTTTCTTTCTATCTGAGCATGGGAAAGGACGACGAAGGAAAAAAGAGAGAAAATCTTGAACAGACGGAAAAATAAAAACCAAAAAATTATATAAAAAAGAAAATAAAAAAAGCTGAAAGGGAAGTAAACAAACAAAGGAGTGGCGAAACAGAGGAAGATCAGACAGAGAGAGAGATAGAAAGCGACGCTTTGAAAAGGGAGAGAGTGTGTGTGCGCGAGAATATGCTTTTTCCTTTTAACCGATTTCGCGTGGGGTCTTCCAGTGTGCAGCATCAGCGTATATTAGCGTGAGACAATGTTGTGACGTAAACATGCGCCGGCAGCTTAACTGAAGCACTCTTACAAGTGAGTTACGGTGAAGTTTAGCCGCGCCAGCTACGCGTTTGGAAAAAAAAAAATTGTCAGCAGTCATGTTTTGTGAATTTCCTTGCATTTGAGCTGAAGGTATATATACTTTTCTAATTTAATAAGTTCAAATGCATTGGATGCAGTTTAAATGCACCAAATATAATTTGTTTCAAATGGAGAGTATCTGAATCCTTGTTACTTACTAACGCCCTCCTGTTCATTCCTCTATAGGGTCACTACGATTTATGAAATTTCTGAGTCATACAATATTTATATTGATCTTTTGGAATACTTTTGAGATTTAATTAATTATCCGAGGTTTTTTCAGAAGATGAAATGGATGATTGTTCATGAAAGGATATACAAAAAAATAAAATAAAGTAAAAGGATTAGAATTAATGAATTATTTGGAAGATTTAATAAAAGAAATAAGAGATTATTAAACTTTTGTTTACAAGTTACATGTAATAAAATGAGTCATAAATTATTTTTTAAATATTGTTTTTATAAAACATACATATTACTAATAATATTTTTATTGTTAAATTTAATATACATAATTATAATTGTGAGAAAGTAAGAATTTTTTGTATTTGCCTTTTTTGACAATGAATTCATAAAACAAAATTTAATGGAATTTAAAAGAATTTTGTAAAATTATTAAATTGTTACTAAAAATCATATATTTACTATATTTTTAGGTAAGTTGATCATTAAATGAAAGTTACCGAAAAAATCATAAAAATATTGACTTTTGATATTAAAAAATGACAATCATAAAAAAAAAAAAAAAATTGTTGTAAAAGTAACTAGTATGAAAAATCACTAATATTGTGACAAAAATTTCAGGATACATGCAGTAAAAATATTATGATATATGCACCATGAAAAAAGATTTCTACATATCACTGTTCAATTATAAAATAACGTTATCACTATTCAATTACTGAAGAAGCACGATGGTAATGATGAAGATAATAGACTTTTCCATTTAGTTATAACTATAATTATAATTAATAAAATATATGTATATTTGTAATTTAATTTCTTAGATCACTTCATTCCATCATTGATCCCCTAGTTTAAAGGAACACCAAAACTAAGGTTTCAGATAGCAAGAAAGAATCTTGGTGTCTCTCCCTTATCATTTCATTTTACTTTAAAAAAAAATTCAAACATAAATCTAACGCATATTAGTCATTCCATTTCTTGTCACTCCTTCCTGAACCATCTATTCAAACATAACCTTTAAGCCCTACAAAATATTTTATTTTAAATAATATATTTATACAAATAAATTTTAAGCAATTGATATTAATATTGAAAGGAATAATAAATAAATGACCACATTCATATATTCAAAGTAGAAGACATACATACTTCTCCTAATTGCGGAAGTTGATCAAACTCTGGCTGGGATCACTAATCAAATGAGATACTCACAGTGTATTATGTGTATTTCAAGTTTTTACTGCTTAAATTTCATCTCGAATGCAACAGTAGAATACTCGCAGGTATTCCTTTCAAAACGTCTTAAGTCTCTTTTTAATCTCAGTTGTTAATCATATAATAATCTAGCCCCTATTTATAAAAGGCTAGTTAGGGTTAAGGTTTAGTAGTAATTCCTATAATTACTATTTTACCCTTATTTAATGAGCACCCCTAATGGGTAGACACTATATAATATCTTAATAGATTTAAATCCTAGATATTATACGATATTCTAACATCTCTCACTCAGACATAATGGGAGTACTCATACGCCCTAAACCAAAGAAACATATTCTCGGTAAATCAAGAAAACATTCTCTTTTTATAATTTGCAGTCATTCATACAAGGAAAGTAGGTCGTGCGACCAACATACTATGAGAGCATCAATACTATACATCAATTACGAATATGTAGCCTCTCGTCGAAAACGCACCTGAATTTAGATTATAAAGCATGAATGTACCCTAGATCATAAGAATCACATTCAAATATCTCTTAATGATCTCATCTATCATAATATCTTGTATTCACAATCATGACACACAAGTCATAACTAGTATACTGGTGAATACAGAATAATGAGATTCTCTTTATGATCTTCCTCTTTTCACGATCCTATCAACACAGACTTAGTTTGCTTTTCTAGACATGTCTCACCAGACTGAATCATTACTCATAGTCCTTAGGTAACACGCTAAGATAGCAAACACCAACCTGCATCTTAAGTACCTAATTAGAGTTCAAGGGTACAAATATAGAGCCAACATAAAGGCTCAAGGGTCTCACACAATCATGAGTTGAGATCGCACTCATGTTAACCCAAATGGTTAGCATTTGCATACATGGTATGAAACATTTGCTACAGCATTCCTCCTTTCCCTGTGGAATGTATGTCTATTTCACAAATAATGTATAGATGATATTTTAGACACCACAAGTCAAACTAAGTTTCTTTATCTACATAATGTCTTGAACTCACATCTGGCAACTAAGGTAAACTAGAAATGATGAACTTGTTTCATCAAATTAATTATAATGACCATATGTCATCAATCTGGCGACTTAAATGATTTTAAGTATAGTTGCTCTCAAATTATCCTCCTAATAATTTATCTTAAAATCTAGTCTCATCTCCAATGTCACAAAGACACTAAGACAGTTACCTATGTGAAAAGGCTAACCCTTTTATCTACCTAACATACTCAATAATAAATAAGAATGTACACAACATTCAAATAAAGATATGTAAGTATGGAAATCAAACTTTATTGATTATCGAAGAACATTAAAACATCTTTGTCTGTGAACAATGGGAGAAAAAAATACAAATAAAGTATGTTAAATTCTATGCAATCTTAAAGACCTAACATGTCTCACAAACACTTCTCTAGAAATAGGCTTGGTTAGTGGATCTACCAGCATCTCATGCGCAGATACATACTTCACATTCACAGTCTTGCGTGCAACCATGTCCTTCACATAGTGATACTTGATATCTATGTGTTTGGTTTTGCAATGGTACTTTGAATCCTTAGTGTATGCAATTGCTGCCTTACTATTGCAGTACACTAACACTAGTTCAATGTTTTCTGCTTTGCACTATAATTGATCCAAGAACCTTTTTAACCAAATAGCCTCGTGGGTTGTTGAAGATAGGGCTACGAACTCTGCCTCCATTATGGACAAGGATACACAGGATTGTACTACTCCATGATATGGCACCATCACTGAGTAAGAAAACGTATTCTGAGGTAAATTTTTGCTCATCTAAGCCCCCTCCATGATTAGCATCAGTATATCCTACTAGTCGTAGATCTCTACCACCTTAATAGCAGAACACATAATTAGCAATCCCCTTCAAATATCTTAAGATCCTTTTTACAACTTCCCAATGTTTAAGACCTAGGTCGGTTTAATATCTACTCACCAAGTCAACTGCTTGACAGATATCAGGTCTAGTACACATCATAGCATACATTAGACAACCAATTGCATTCTTGTATAGAGTTCGACTCATACGCTCTCTTTCCATAGCAGTCTTAAGATACATTTTGGAACTCAAGGTTTGGCTTGTGCTAATAGGAGTGTTAGCAGGCTTATAACTTTTCATACTAAAACATTCCAAAACCTTTTTGATGTAATTCTCTTGCGAGAGATACTAGAGTTTCTAAGAACAATTTCTTGAAATCTTAACTCTAAGAATGTATGTAGCTTCACCTATATCTTTCATCTCAAAGCGAGATGACAACTAAGTTTTTACCTCGTTGATCAGCTCCATATCATTTCTAGTTATGAGTATGTCATCAACATATAATGTCATAATCACATACTTGTCCTTAGATCTTTTGGTATATACATAGTTGTCTTCACTCATCATAGTGAAACCACTAGAGATGACTGCATTGTGAAAACAAATATACCACTGCCTTAAAGACTATTTAAGGCCATAGATAGACTTCAAAAGTCTACAAACTTTTTCTTCTTGGCCCTCTTTAATGAAACCCTTAGGTTGTTCCATATAAATTTTTTTATTTAATTCTCCATTGAGAAAGACAGTCTTTACATCCATCTGATGTAATTTAAGATCTAAACAAGCCATTATAGCTAGAAGTAAGCGAATAGAGATAAATTGTACACTAGGAGAAAAAGTCTCCTCATAGTCAATTCCTTCCTATTGTGTATACCCTTTTACTACTAGTTGAGCCTTAAATTTTTCAATCGTGCCATTGGCTATTTCCTTGATTTTGAGAACCCACTTATTCCCACTAGCCTTATGTCCCATTGGAAGATCAATAAGTTCCCAAACACTGTTGACTTTCATAGACTCTATTTCCTTTTCTATAACTTTAGTCTATATATCCTTAAAAGGGGATAAGAGAGTCTCTTTCAAATTTTTTGGCTCATCTTCATTTTGCAGGAGCATTGTAAAATGTTCACCACCTTCAATCTTATTTCGTCAAGAAGGAGTCTTTTTATGTGAATCATGTCTTAGTTGTGATTCATTGAATCTTGTTTTATTGTTCCCATTTGGATCAATATTGCTCTCACTCGGATAAAGAATGTTGGTCTCACTCCCACTTGGAATGAGATCCATTTGGTCACTCCCACTTGGAGCAACTAGCTCAGGAACACTTTCATTTGCATCAAATGATGAAGAAGGTTGCTGATAAGAAACTAATTCATCATCTGCTATAATCTTCCCACTTAAATGAAGTGGTCATTGTGCGTTCATATCCTTTATCTCAAATAAGGATAGGTCTTGACCTATCTCACCTTTCTTAGGATATTCATTTTCTAAAAATGTGACATCTTTAGATTTAAATTCAGTCACGTTTCCACTGTCTTGTTGACCTATAAATACATAACCTTTTGAGGTTTTTAAGTATCTAATAAAGATACTTTTCTTTCCTCTCGGGCCCAATTTGCCATACTTGTGAGCGGAATCATGCGTATAGGCAGCACATCCCTAAGGTTTCATAAAACTTAGGTCAGGCTCTCGCCCATTCCATAACTCATATGGAGTGGTTGCAACTGATTTCCTAGGCACACGGTTAAGTACGTAGGCTATAGACATCAATGCATCACCCCAATAGGTGATGGGCAAATTAGTCTGTGCCATCATGGACCTAACCATCTCAAGAAGCATTCTATTCCTTCCTTTCGCAACACCATTTTGTTGTGGAGTACTTAGAATAGTCAACTGATGAACTATCCATTTCTCATCACATAATTCATTGAATTGAATTAACAAATATTCTCAACCTCGATCGGTTTAAAGAGCCTTAATCTTCTTATCTAATTGATTCTTAACAAGTTCATATAGTTTTTAAAGCAACTCAATGCTTCTGACTAAAGAGAAGTCAAATAGATATAACCAAAACGGGTATAATCATCAATGAATGCAATGAAATAATTCGCTCTATGTAGGCCCTAACATTTATAGGCCCACAGATGTCATAATGAACTAACTGCAGTGGAAAATCGGCTCTAGTTGTTTTACCGAAGGGTTTTCTTGCAAATTTTCCTGCTAGAAAAGATTCACAAATAAACAAATCCACTCGTTCAATGCCAATAAGCAAACCCTCTTTTACTAACCATTGTATTCTCTGTTGGCCAATATGACCAAGTCTAGCATGTCATATATTTATATCGCAATCATAATCATGTGTAGAGGCAAACATGGAAAAACTAATATTATTATTAATATAAGATTCGTCATCCAAATCCATAGGAATAAAACCTCCAGTTACATAACCAAAACCATAAAAAAACTGAGTTATAACTTAATTTAACATAATTGTCATGGAAATACCAATCATAACCTAGTTTAAGTAAAACCAAAACTGAAATCACATTCTGACGAATTTGAGGTGTATAAAGGACATCATGTAAGATCAGGTTTTAACCACCACGCAGGACTAACTTGCATGTTTTAATCCTTTTGACAGCAACCTTAATGTTGTTGTCCATATATATCTAGAATGCTCCATAGGGAACTCGCTGAAAGTCAACAATGGCTTCATGGTCCCTCACTATATGGTTCATGGCTCCTAAGTCTACAATCCACACAGGACAAGATTTAGTTAGCATGATAGAGCTAGAAATACAAAGTTCACTAGCATAAGTAGTGTAGGTTACCTTTATGAAAGGCTAAGGGCAATCACTAGCATAATGTCCCTTCTTTTAGCTATTGAAGCACTTAACATTTACCGTATTCACCTTTCACTGCTTCTTTTTGCCTTGTTGGTTAGTCTTTAGCTTTTTCTTAGGTTGAGTTGGTTCTTTATTCTTTCCCCAGCTCTTTCTCTTTGAACCATGTCTTTCACCTGAAGTTGTCATGTGCAACTTAGGTATCGGCTTGGCTGATTCAAGCCTTTCTTCCTCGAGTTTGAGGTGTCTCTGGATATTTTCCAAAGTCGTGATTCTATCATTGTGAGTGAGATGCATCTTCATATACTTCCATGAACTAGGTAAAGAGCAAATAACAGCTTGGATCTGCTGCTCGTCTATTAAGACATTTCCAGTATCTTTTAGCTTAACAATCATATTTGACATCAACCTCAAATGTTTCCTCATTAAATGTTCTTGGCGTTTCTTATGTGAGTCAAATTTAATCATCAAAGAACGCAATCTAGATACGAATGTAGTTTCGAACCTCATTCTCAAAGAATTCCAAAGCCCCATAGCACTTTGATGGTCCTTGAACTCCCTTAGGCTGTCATCATCTAGAGTGCTCAGGTCTCTAGAATGCAAGCAATGAAGTTCTTTTCCTTCCAAGCGTTATAAGCTTCAGGTCTCGCCTATGCTAGGTTGTGTTTCTAGCTTCTGGCTCTTTCATGACATTATTGAGAGCCTCAAAAATCTTTTGCTCTTCTAGGAGATACTGGAAATTCATACTCCATATCTCATAATTGTCACAATTTAGCTTTAACCCCTTGTTGAGCTCAACAACAATACTTGTGGAAATTGTAGTCATTCTTTACATAAAAAGAAAGATAAACTTCAATCAGGATCAGATAATTAAAAACATACAAGATTTAATGTTCACCATGCTTACAAATTATGACACTAAGGATCGTATGATTAAGCTAATTAACCCATGCGTAACCCAGAGTCGAAAGAGCACAAAGTGTCAATCATCGTCATAAGGTTATATGCAAGGTGTCCATCAACTAAATCAAAGCACAATTAAGTGTCCTAAACATGCTATAAACAAATTGTAAATCATGATTTTCAAATGTTAAATACGTTAACATTTGTTAACTATCATGTTAAATTAATTAACACATTAATAAATCAATTATGTAATGCTAAACTAATTAACATTCATTAAGAAACATGTTAAACTAATTAACATATTTAAATATATGCATTTAATGCTTTAACAAATAGCGGATCTAGTAAGTGGCATTGTTAGACCAAAAACATAGATCTAAAACAGATCTCTTATTACCAGTAGCCTGCAGTTCTGGGTTTCCAATCGATATACGAATCTAAAGTGTAAGGGTTTATGCATGTTAAACAAATTAACACAATTAAATACATAATGTTAAGCTAATTAACATTAAATGTCTAAATTTTCTATTGGAAGAAAATTTGCAAAACACAAAAAAAAATGTTAAACTAATTAATATAATGATAAGTAATCACATATTACTTAACTGAAAGTTATTGGAATATAAAAAATTAATTTTTCACTGAAAATTAATTGCATTTATTTGGGACTAAAATATAAATATACAATTTATATTTTTGAACATATATAAATGTTCATTAATTAAGGACTTAACAATTAGGCCTCTAATTATTATTATTTTAAATGAGCCATATGCTCAATTAAAAAAAAAAAGGCCCAACTCTTAAAAATAACTAAAAAAAATTCTTTTAATAGGTCAAATCTTTTTCAAAATCTTTGAAGGCCTAAAACAATTTTAGCAATGAGTTTAGATCAAACCCTATAAGCCCATTGAAAAAATTTATGGTTTCTGAAAATTAAAAAAAAAAATTAAATTTTTTATTTTTTTAATTTTGAAAAAAATACTATTGCTTCCTGTTTCTCCCTTCCCTCGTTCTTATCTGCTACTATCCCTCTGTAGCTCATCGTTGCTCATCGGCGGGGAGAGTGACAGAGGTCATTGGCTATAAGAGTTCAGTGTCACTAGCAGCCATTACCCCTAGCAACAACAACAGAGAGAGACATGTCTCTCAGCGTGGCGATGAAATTCACGACGAACTTGAGCTCCATCGTTGCGTTTTAACCGGCAGGGAGCAGCAAAGGTGGCCGGCAACAGTGTTTGCCACCACTATGGTGTCATCTACAGCCACTGCCGTCGGCGATGAGCTTCCCTCTCTATGTCATTCCACTGTCGATGAAGTAGGACATCTCCCTAGTTTTTTTTTTTTTTATTCAGCGGCTTTGGAGGTGTTGACGACATGGTCACCGGCGACTATAGGCTCCTCTTGATGGGGGAGTCTTACCGATGATAGTGGTTGCCAGCAACAATGAAGAAAGGGTGGAGGGAGAAACTCGGCCAGGAAACGCAAAAGAAAGAAATTCAATCAATTTTTTTTCAATCCTAATTAAAATAGCCCTAAAGAAAATCTTAGATCCCAATAAAATATACAAATGATTAGAAAATCAGCCTATGACTCAAATACCAATGAAAGGAGTAATAAATAAATGAACACATTCATAGATTCAGAGTAAAAGACTTACATACTTCTCCTAATTACGGAAACTGATCGAACTCTAGCTGAGATCACTAATCAAATGAGATACCCATAGTGTATTAGATATATCTTAGGTTTTCACAATCTAAATTCCCTTTCGAATATGATTGTAGAATACTCACAGGTATTCCTCTCAGAGCATCTCAAGTCTCTTTTTAATCTCAGTTGTCAATCATATAATAGTCTAACCCCTATTTATAAAAGGCTAGTTAGGATTAGAGTTTAGTGGTAATTCTTATAATTACTATTTAACCCTTATTTAATGAGCACCCGTTATGGGTGGACTCTGTATAATAACTTAATAGATTTAAACCCTAGATATTATACAATATTCTAACAAATATCATATATTATACTTATGCATTGTCATATGTAAATATTATTAATATTTCGTGATATTTAACCATGAATAACAATAAAATGATTATGAAATGTTAAAGAGATTTCTCATAATTATAACCAAGATATGTAAAATAAATAATTATCCAATAGTTTTATCAATGAATTGCTTCAAAAGCACAATATTGTAAGATAAATAAAACTCTTGAAAAATGATTATGTCATCCTATATTATATAATCTTACACAAATATTGTATCAATTTAAAATTTAAAAGAAACCTGTTACAAGCTTTATTTAAAAATGCTTTATAGTGAGAAAGATGGATGAGGATATTGAAAAAGATTCTCTAAAGATATTGTACAAATTTGATAAATTACATGAGAAACTAAATGAAAAATTCACGAATTTTTGGCATGATTGTTTAGGGTCATTTCAAGTTAATAATGAAAAATAAATTGAGAATTCACATTAATTTCTATTAAATAACCAGAAAATACTTATTTAATGAATTCTCCTATATTACTTATTCTCATAACAAATTGGTCAATATAGTATCACCTATCAAAGTTGTAATATATATTTTATATCTCTGGAATATATTCAATTAATAGATGGATCAATTCATTCAATATTACCGCTAAAATATTATAAATAGATGCATCTTTAAAATGGTTATAGACTTGTTATCAACATGCAATTTAAAGTTTACAAGATTGTATGTGCACAATTTCTCAATTATACAAAGAGACACTTTTTCGTTGACAAGTGATATTATATCACAAATTTTATGAATAAAAATTTATTGGGATATTTGTTGAAAAGTTTGAATTGCCTATGTTTCTACACCTTTAATGGTCTAATAAATTATCTTTAAATGTCTCCAATTATTTTATAGACCATTTATGAGAAAATATCTCTATATTTCTTTTAAGATGATGCATCAAGCCAATAAATTATATTTTAAATAAATCTCTACACTAAAATTGAGCTTTTGGTTATAAGTCAAATATTTTCCACCAAAGAATTTTAGTAATGTGTGATTTATAATTTTGTTATTCCACTACAATGCACAAAGATGTATCCTCATTTGAGGTTAAGAACACATTAAAATGAATCTCCAAATAAGATATATTTATAACATAATTTGTCTATTATCATTTGGTCATATAATTTTCTCATAATTAAGGAAAGAAAATAAATAGTTAAAGAAAAATATTATGGCGTATACCAATATTTTGTTATCGTTACATATCAGGTGCAAATGTTTCAATTACATTGATTAATGGGCCCTGAAAAAATCTTGAAAATGAAAAATGAGCAAATAATTAAGATGACAATAAAGGAGACAAGTATTATGAAGAGAGTATTTTTATAACTAAATCTTTATAAGATATTCTACTACCTAAAAGTATAATATGAAGAAATTTCATCAAGTTATATCATTACAAGAAAATATAGAACCTAGAAAAAAAAATAGTTGTTAACAACATTATAAGATAAAGTACAATATTATGGAATTGAGTAAAGACTTTGAATTATTAAAAAATATTAATATGAAAATACTTGGCCAAAATTAAAAAAAAAAAAACCAATGATATTAATAGGTGAAAGTCAAGCAATTGGATATGTTATCCAAACATTTGAAGGTATAAAGCCAATGAGATACAAATGATAATATGCGAAAATGAAATAAGAATTATATATATATATATATATATAATAAATTATTGCACAAAGATTTTAGCAAAACCTGATATTTGATCATAGAAATATATTATTGTGTAATGATTGGTGATACATGAAATATAATCATACATATAACAAATCTGATCACAAGTTGTTTATTACAATTATTTTATGATTGTGTAGATGAATATCTCTAAAAAGTTTGAGATGCTTAACTCATAAAATTCAAGTTATACTCTTATTGAAGGCACTTGTAAATACAAAATAAGAAAAGTTTCGAAAGAAAATCACAAATTATCCTCGCCACTCATACTATTTAAACAGAAACTTGAAAACAAATTATTTATTATTGAGTGAACACTTGACTTAATAAAATAATAGGACAACCCATAAATCCATCAAATTGGTGAGTAAAATGGGTTGCTGATAGGTTTCATCCATTTTAACAACTCTAATTCCTTCTTAGGTTGGTGACAAGTAGGTTTAGTTTTTTTATCTTTTAAATTTTTGGATAGTGAAAAATAAGCCATATAGGTTGTATTACTTTATTGACAATACGCTACACCAGTGCCAATTAGGCATTTTCACCAGCCATGCAAACCAGAAGGACATAGAATTATGCTTGAAACTAACCTCGAGGCTTATTTACAATTGACCAAACAAAAAACAATATAAGAATTTTTCCAAAAAAAGTAGAAGAATTAAATTGAAAATTTAAATACATGACAGAGATTAAATGTATAATTAACTCTTAAATAAATTAATAAAATATATAATGTAAAACGATAATAAACCTATAACTAAAAATTTAATCTAGTGTGAAAACTCAATTGTCTTGTAATGACAAATATTATCCCTAGCTTTTGTTTCGAAAGTTTAATACATCCTTACATATTTTATACATTGTCTACCAAAATAGAGAACAAAACAAGAGTGTTATATATGCTTTTACTTTTACAAGCATTGTGGTACCAATAAAGAAGAAATTGACTCAGGCAAATCAAAGAGCAAAACAATAAACATTTTTCTTTTGAAAGCACTACCCTTTTGGAACAAAATCAGTAGAATTCAGCAAATTAAAGCCTGTTAAGAAATGGCCCTATCAGAAACAGAAGATACAGAAATAATTCTCCCTGCAGGACGAGAGGACTTCTTCACATAAGAGGAATTCCACTCCCCACCATCTTGAGCATAATAGTCCATTGGATATTCTCCACCAAAATCTCCCTTTGCATCTGCACAGTTACACTCACTACATGATGAATTTCTAATCTTGCAACCTAAACGATTTTCACAACCCTGATTTTCTTCCACAGTTTTCTCCCACCAACCAGGTATGATTCCTAATGCAATTTCTGCTTCAAAAGGAGTCAGAACTGGTTTTACAAAAGCATCTCCCCAGTCGATTGATAATCGAGGACAAGCGATCTGAATCCAAGCATCCACAGAGTCTTCAAACAGTGCAATCCTCCCTGGACTTATCTCTGACATTAAAATCACTGTATAATTGAAGCCTTTATTGCTCAACTTCTTTTCCAATCTCTCCAAAATTTTTGGATTCCCTTGCCTACCTAAAGTTCCTAAAACCACACCCCAATTCTGAGCCTCCCTTGCCTTCGCAATAGCACTTCTTCTTGACTGTTTCATACCCACGTGATCATAATCCTCCAGAAACAATTTCCCTAAATATGGGTCATATCTGAAGGCCCTAATTCCTGGATTTGCTATCAGGAACGCCTCAAGGTGAAATCTTCCATCTGCTACGAACACTCCCACAGTTTCACCCTTACCATCAAACAAATTTGATGAGACCTTTGGTGCCGTGCAGCCAAGAACCTCACCAGCTGACAGTGGCTTGGACTGTGGAATCAAAACCTTAAACCCATTTTTCTCTAATTCAGATTTTGCTGCTCGAATTGCTGAGGCAAACTGTATTGTACCAGCAAGGACAAGGTTTTTGGCACTGGATTGAAGATTTAGTCTGACAGTGTCAATCATGTGATTAACATTGATTTTAATATCAACAAAGACATAAAGGCAAGGGATTGTGGTGGAATCAATGGGTACAAGACAGCTGTGACCATAATGGATAAGGAGATCAGCGCCAAGTGCTTTAGCAGACAAGTCATCTACACAACAAGCTCCATAGGTGACATCGCCAAGGACAAAGCATTGAGAGACACCAGCAAAAGTAGTGAAGATGTCGGATAGGACAAGGGAGTACATGAGGAGGCCCTCAGGAAATTGGAGGGCAACTCGCTTGGCCCCTGTTGAAACCACACGCCAAATACATTTGTGCACCTCAAAGTTGTAGTTGGAGGGGAGAAGTGATATGGCAGCATTCAGAGCCGAGTCATTTAAGATCGAATCTGGAATTTGGCTCTTAACAAAACGCTTTGGTGTAGGCTTTGGCCTACTAGGGTTAGGTTCTTGAAATGAATGGCAAGAAGCTGGTCCTTGCTTGGTTTGCTCCAACTCCATGGATGAGCTGCAGTCTGCAACCTTCACACTTCTTTTTCCACCTCTCTGAATACCTGGATTTGTTGAATTGCACTACTTTTCTGGGTCTGTATATCATTATGAGAGTAGAGAAACCATAAAAAACTTGAATTTGTAAATCAAAAACCAGAAAATATTTTGAAATTAGGCTTTAGTGGGAAGAAGTTCTAGCATTTGTATGAATAAAATACAGGGATGAAGAAACAAAAAGCAAAATTAATATGGAGCAAGTATGGTTAGTCCATAGAAAGTTGTGCTAGTATGACAAGCCCTGCAAAAGTCTGTTAAATACAGACTAACTATCAAGAGTCAAGACCAACCTCAAATTTGATAAAATATGAAAAAATAAATGAAGTAAAAGAATACGGCATATCCTTCCAACACGTAAGTGGTGAATGGGGTATGGTTACACATTTCAACAAACTAGAACCATCTAGCTGCTTGCCTTATGCTCAAAGCCATCAGCTAACATTGGACATAATCCCATTAACAATTTATGTTTCTTATAAATTTTATTTTTGATTAATACATCCAATGCATTTGAGCTTTATTCCTTTTTTTTAGTCAGGTCCAGATTATTCAAGTTATTTTATCACTGAAGAACAAACACAAGTATAGAACAAGTCCGATACAATTTAGATTCAACAGTTAAAACTAGCAAAATACATATAATGCATTTGAGCTTTATATCAATCACTTCATAATGAAATTTCAACTCCAAAGAGACATTATTTTCTCCAATATAGCAAACTTAAATTTACATTTTAGATCTTGATTTAGTGACATACATCTAATTAATTGGTTGGACTTGGAGCTTTTAACATGTGATGTCAGAAAGAGAACTACTATTAATTAGAAATCGGATTTGATGTTTGTCAATCTTAACGAGCCAATAGAAACCTACTAGCATTAGGTACTGACCATTAAATATTAACTTCCAAGGTAAAATGAACATATAGAAGTAAGAAAAATACTAAGAGACAGGTACCATGTTGGTCCCTAACTTATCACTAAATTATTATTTTGGTCCCTCACTCATTTTATTTTCCAAAATGGTCCCTTACTGATTGGAAATTATCAATTTTGGTCTCCCAAGTAATTAACAGGTTTTAGCTTAAGGGATCACATAGGGTAACAATCTCAAAATTAAGGGATCAAAAGTGAAAATTTCTGATCAGTGCAGGACCAAAAGTTACAATTTCTAATTAGTTGTAGATCATTTTGGGAAATAAAATGAGCGAGGGACCAAAATGATAATTTGATGATAAGTCAGGGACTAAAATGATGTTTTTCTCAATATACAAATGAAGCAGCAACAGAAAATTTTGTTTAATATAATATGAAGAGATAATGGCCAACTGCACAAGTGCTCAAGCGTCTAAGTTAAGATGTGATGCTTTATATGTTACAAGTGAAAAGTTCATAATCATCCGACATAACAAGCAGGACAATTTTTTAAGGCCAGACATGTCTACCTACTATTAGCTACATATATTGAATATCAACGCTACAACAAAAGATAAATGCAAGAGAAATTTACGAATATGAGATAGTCCTTCAACCTATGACTTCTTAGTTAGTAAGTAGTCTTAATTTAGAGGACACAACATTCTGCTCTACAACTAGTAATTATAAACCATTACAGAAATGACACAATAACATCATATTGATAACAACACAAAAAGTCATTATAGATAAAAACAACATGTAAGGCTTTGTACATAAAAGCACATTTAATCCTGTAAATGTAATACGATGGTGGCATTATAAAATTACATATTTTTATTTCATCAGCACGTGTTACACAATGGGAGGTAACCCCCTCACTTCTTTCAAACCTAGATTTCAAATTTTTGAATTCTTATGGTAAAGAAAAGACTTTTTTTTAATCTACGAATGTAGAATCTAATTCAAGTCCTTCAAAATATTTATCATTTCTAAAGAGAGATATCAAAGGAACTGAACTTGTCCAATATACAACAATAACCTGCACATGAAATAATCGGATAAAACCTAAACCTTCCATCACTCCAAAAAAGCGCTTATCACGGATGACAAAACCTAAAGCATCGTCAACATTTCTCAAAATAATCATCCGTAAGGATTCTTTGTCACCTCTTACCGATTTCTACAACACTATAGATTATTATGGTAGAATAACTTCGAACGGCAAAACAGATTTCAAAACGAAAGAAAGTAAAAACACACGAATTCACGGAATACAAAAGAAGAGATGTTCTGGAATTAGCTTAAGTACCAGTCTCTTGAAGAAGAGAGAAGGCAAAAGTAGATTTTGGAGAAGAAACCTTTCCTCCGCATCACCATAAGCGTTCCAAGGCGATTTCTTCCTTTCTATGGTTCCTAATTAGGAGTAATGGAAGCTAAACGCGGCGGGAAGGAATGCCTCAACTGACCTAATTTCTCCTAATTTCTAATTTCGGATATTTTCGTTTCCTTTTCAAATTTATTTTTTTCAAAAACAAAAAACAATTATTTGATAATTTTTTCATTTGACTTAAAAAAATATTATTCTAAAAATTAAAAATAAAACACATTTTTAGATATTCTAACCTCTTTTTTCTTTCAATAAAAAATATAAGGAGAATAATTTTTAAAAATAAATTTTATTGAATAAAACACTATTTTGGTCTCTCACTAATATCTAGTCTCAATTTAATCTCTTGTTTATGAGTTTGATCTTAATTTGAATCTTTATTAATTTTTAGTCTCAATTTATCCCTCACTAATAAGTTCACTGTTGATTTAATCCCTCGATGGTATGAATGTGCTATTTAGCTGAAATTTAGTCAAGAATGAGAGAATAAATGTAATTACTTTTATATTATTGAAAAGTTTAATTGAAACTATACTCATAAGTGATTGGTCAAATTAAAACTGAAAATTAATTATTGATCAAATTAAGACTAGGCTCATAAGTAAGAGATTAAATTAAGATTAAAAATTAGTGAAGGGACCAAAATTTTATTAACAATATTTTATTATATAACAAAAACACACAAAATATCTTAATAAAACAATTTTCATCTAAACAAGTTGTTTTTTTTTTTTATATTCAAAACCAATAAATTATTTTAATAACCTAAAATATATTATAAAATCAAACATGCACCTTGTTTTTAATATTTATATTCAAGTTGAAAGGCTATTTTTGTATTCAAGTAGGTGAAAAGTGTGATAACCACCAATTGGTGAAAAGTTGTGTTGTTTTAAAAAAACTTTACATACTAAAAAAGTGTAACTCTTTATGTGATTATTTAAGTTATGTTAATTCATTAATCAACATATGGTTGTGAGTTTTAATTAAAGATGTATTGCTCCAAGAAGTATATTTTCAAAGCATCACTTCATAGTCTATAAAAACCACTCACCATCACTCTATTTTCATATCTAACAACACAAACACAATACAACATCAAATTGTAAAGGTTATTGTTGTTTTGGCTTGAGTATTATGAGTAAAATCCATATTCAAGAGTCTTTTATTGTATCCAGTTGGAAATTCGTTGGTCAACCTAAATGTATGTTTCCAAATAAATTACATTACTAGAAAATCACATTTAACCCAAATTAATTTTAAATGACAAATTGATCCAAAATCACTATTGTTCAATATTAATCTAAAACACATAACAAAATTATCTTCAAATTGCGGTCGAGTAGTGTAAATTAGAAATTACAAGATTGATTTGGATTCTATGTATTTGAGATTCCAAATTCATTGCACCTAAAAGGATTTGAGCTATTAAATTTTTATCTAATAGTTCAAATTTTAATAAATATTAAATATTTCCTAGCAATTTTTTAAAATTTTGTACTATTAAATTTTTGTCTAACTACTTAATTTTATCAAATCCACTTTGAATTTTCAACTTGCCGAAATCTATTTCCATTACAAGGTACATAAAATCAAACATGCAACAAGCCATCATGAAATGACATAAGTATAAAGAATGACTGAGTTAAACATGTACCTTGTAATGAAAATAGATTTCAGCAAGTTGAAAATTCAAAGCAAATTTGATAAAATTAAGTAGTTAGGAAAAATTTTAATGGTACAAATTAAAAAAAAAAATTGTTAAGAAATATTTAATATTTATTAAAATTTGAACTATTAAATGAAAATTTAATAGCTCAAATCTTTTTAGATGCAGTGAATTTGGAATCTCAAATACATAGAATCCAAATCAATCTTGTAATTTTTAATCTACACTACTCACCCACAATTTGGAGATAATTTTTGTATGTATTTTGGATTGATATTGAACAAAAGTGATCTTGGATCAATTTAACATTTAAAATTAATTTGGGTCAAATGTGATTTTCTAGTAACGTAATTTATTTGGAAACATACATTTAGGTTAACTGACGCATTTCCAGCAGGATACAATAAAAGACTCTTGAATATGGATTTCACTCATAATACTCAAGCCAAAACAACAATAGCCTTTACAATTTGATGTTGTATTGTGTTTGTGTTTTTAGCTATGAAAATGGAATGATGGAGAAGGGTTTTTATAGACCATGAAGTGATGCCTTGAAAATATACTTCTTGGAGCAATACCTTTTTAATTAAAAGTCACAACCATATATTGATTAATAAACTAACATAACTTAAATAACCAAAACTTATTTAATAAGTTTTCCATGAAGAGTTACACCTTTTTAGTATGTAAGGTTTCTTTAAAACAACACAACTTTTCACCAACTAGTGGTTATCATACTTTTCTATAGATGTTTGTCATTTAGTGTTGTAAATCCTTACAAACCTTTAATAAAAAGTTTTCAACATGTATTTTCTTTTAAATAAAACCAAATAAGGGGAACGAAAGTTTCTAATTATTTTACTTTATTATATCAAATAAAGTGAGTGATAGTTCATTGACTTTCTTTCCATATTTCCTTTCATTTTCTTTCTCTTGTGGTGATTTCATTATGTTTTCATTTCCTTCCTAATTTACTAAACAATGAATAAACTAAGATGCTTGATTTTTACCAAACCAAATTGAGAGAAGATTGATATTTTCAAGATTAAATTATTAATTAGTCCACTAATTTTAATTTTTTAAAATATACGTAAGTGATTAATTAGTGTCCCTTATAAAGAGAAAAATATATTTTTTGTCTATTACTTATCACAAAATTTTTATAAAATTACCAAATTTAATTCCTCTATCAAACTTTAGACCCTAAATCTAAAAGACTAAATTTAATGTTTTTTTTTTAAGTGGGAGATTAAGTGTGACATTTTCTAATGAGTGAAAAATTATTTTGAATATTTCAATTAGCAAGGAATGAAAATGACAATTTTGTAATAAGTGACGAACCAAAAAAATATTTTACTCCAATTAAAAAAATTGTAGCTTTTTGCTTTAAAAAATTTGGTATAAGTTTTACCTAACTCCTTACATTTAGTGGAAAAAAATAAAAGCTGCTTTCATTTTTACCAGTTCATGTATTGACACCTATCATTATAGGAATCTAACAAGATTGTCAACCATCAAGGCATTAATACATTATCAAATGAGTAAAAAATTTTACTGAGTGACACTTTTCTTCAATATAAGTGTCAAAAATTCCAAATTCAAATCTTGCCTCACTTCGTTTCCAATTCCTTACACCTAAGATGTTATGCCCTCTTTATTGAAAAAGAAGTGTTGAACATTCTTGCATGTCTTCTTTTTTTTTTTTTTTCACAAAATGGGTAAAGTTGTATTGTTACAGCACATCAACGAAAGCAAATATGATAGAGTTGCTATTAAATTAGGTTATTTTAATAAGAGGTTAAATTTGCCAACTAGTTGTCTCACTATTTAAAAAAAAAATCTATGAAGTTTCAGCCAATATTAGCACCCAATATTACATTTAAATGTTGTATGATTGTTTGAGATATTACATTTATGGAAAACAAATTATAAGAGGAAGAGAGCAAAGGTTTAACTATCCGAGGAGATGTCTGGATCCTTATGCATAAAAGGTCTAATGGATCATTCATCAATGAATATACTAGAGTTGCTAGTGTAAGTATATGAACTTTATGAGATTATATTATTTATTTTTGATTTACTTGAAATGGTTTACTATTGAAATGATTTGTTATTCTTATATTTTGCTTAAATACACAGGAAAATATCATTGAGTTTCAAGAATCTGATGCTAGTTCGTAAGAAATTTTGATGTAAGATTTATTAGCAATGATTTTAGGAACTCAAAAGCATTTTGGACGAGTTTTAAAAAATGAGAATGAGTGTTTAGATGTCATGTTAGTGAGATTCTGCCATTTGAGCCTTCTACACTAAGTCACATAACAAAAGTTGTAGAAAAACAACAAGCCAATCTAATTGCTAATATTGTAGAAAAACAACAACAAATGGATACAGTCATGACTTTAATTCTTAGAATTGTCTAGGATGGTTTGCCACTTGAGCTCGCTTTCTTACTAGCTTGAGAAGTATTTTTAAAACTTTATTTTATATAAGTCATATGAATAAATGTTCTTTTATTTTAACGTTCAATTTACTGAACATAATTTATCTTGAATCTTATTAAAGTTATCAAATGAGTCTATTCTACTACGTTGGCCCATTTAACCAACTATTTTGGTGAGTTGGGTTGAAATTTTGAGTTCATTTAACATAGTAAGGCTAAACTACCCAGGCCCACTTAACTTGCAAATCAAACGAGTCAGTTTAAAAGGTTAGTGGGTGGGCTCACTCAAAAGCTTTGTGGAGTTTTTTTTTTCCTGGTGAAAAGTTTAATATTCCATAATTTAAATTAATTTTTATCCTTCGTTTATCCTTAAATATTCGATATAATGATCCTAAATTGTCAACCTTGCAAGTTTAGGTAAACACATAATGGGAGGAAAACTCATAATATAAACTCATAAGAGTTTATCTATATTGATAAGTAACTATTAAAACATGCAATTAATCATTAAAATCAATGTTTTTTGTTTAGACTAGTCATTAAACTAGTAAAGACACTAATTAATGGTCACTAGTTTGACCATAATTGAATTAGTGATAACTAAAAATAGATTTTTATATATTAAATTTTAATATAATAAGTGTTTACAAGCAAATAGAGATAATTTTAAATTTTAAATCTAAGATAATTTATCTACCGATAAATATAACCATTAAATATTAGTGCATCCAAAAAAGTTAAAAAATGAAGATTTCACAAAATCTATTAGCATTATTCTATTATGTTAAAAATAAATAATTTTATATTATTTTTAGTTAAATATGTAAATTAATTAATATTTAAATAATTTTAAAAAGAATTTAATGATTTTGATTAAGACACAAAATTAATAAACTTTCAATTAATTGATTGACCATGATTAAAAAAAATTTTGAAACAAATTCTAAAATAATGGTAAGGAGTCATTATATGTAAAACATTACCTACATTATATAAAGATGTGTTCTAGCTTAATGGTGAACAATAAAGCATTGATGCACCAAAAATGTCGATGCACCCATGTTTGGTGCGTGTCCAGTGCAGACACATGTATGATGCACCTGCATGCATGTCTGACACATGTCTATTCAAGCGAAATGCACTGAGACATGTTGGAATGTTTCAAAACACCAAAACATTTCAAAATGCAAAAAAAAGTTTCGAAACAGGTGAAAGTATTTTTCAAATCAATAAACAAAACCTAATCATGTTCATTTTGTCATCTACATCTTTGTTCTTTTGTTGTTGCCTCCTCCCTTCTTCATCTTCATCAGCCTCCCTCCCTTCATTTGCATCTTTGTTCTATCACCCACAACTCATCATTTTGTCTATCGTCTCATGTTTGATTATATGCTTGTCATTTCATGTCTGTCCTTTGTCTTTATCCTTCATCTTTGGGGTTCTATCTTACTTCATCTCGTGCTCTTCATTTGGTTCTTTGCTCCTTACAGTTCTAGTTCTCTCCTCCCTTCTTCCTATTCATCTAATTCTCTGTTCTAGTTCATCTGGTTCTTTATTTTATGTTTGGCTGTTGTTGACTCATAATATTGAGTATTTTTTCTTTCATTTTATGACTAAATATGGTATTGGCAGTTGAGTTTTACGACTGAATTGGGTTGAAGAATAGTTTTATGGTTGTTAACACTTATTTCTTTTTCCAATGATGCTTGTAATGCATCAATTATTTGAAAGGACTTCAATGGCTACGAGATTTACTAGTTCAGGCAACTCAACTTCTAGATATCAATCATCTAATGAACTCTAAAAGGAGTTGCCTCCTTTATGGGCTTATGTGACTATGGTTAATAAAAGTAATATAGTTTTTAAGTGATGGAAATAGGTATTGGAAGTGCAATTATTGTAACAATAAATATAATAAATCTTATTCTAGAGTTAGGTGGCATTTGTTACTAATGTCTGGTAAAGGGATTGCTATGTGCTCTAAGGTATATAGTTGAAATGAAAACTATGCAAGAGAAGGCTAATAATATATCAAAGCCAAAGTAAGTGTCATTTCCACCACCTACTTTAGGCTTGTCTCCTTTAATCCTAGATGAATGCATTGTAATTGAAAGTCAATACAACTAAGTAAAAATAAGAGCCGTGAGTGGTTTAGAAAGAGCCTTTAATAATGGGGCAAGGGAGAAATTGTGTGTAAAAATTGCAAGGATGTTTTATTCTGTTAGTCTATCATTTAATTTAGCACATAATCCTTATTACATTAGCTCATTTCAATATGCTGCAAATAACATGATTGCTGGTTTTAAGCCTCCTAGTTATAATGTATCAAGAGGTCTTTTATTGCAAAAGGAGAAGGTAAATGCTAAAAGGCTACTTGAACCAATTAAAGGAACTTGGAGTGAGAAAGGAATAAGATAATGACAAATGGTTAGATTAATGTGTATCATAGGCCATTAATAAATTTTATGGCTATATCTAATAGGGGTCCCTTTTTTTGGAAGGTTGTTGATGGATCTAAAAAGCATAAAGATAACTATTACATAGCTAATTTGATTAAACAAGTTATTGAAGAGGTTAGTCCATAATATGTTGTTCAAATTATTAGTGATAATGATTTTGTGTGCAATGCTATTGGTAAACTGGTTGAAGCTAAGTATCCATACATTTTTTGGACACCATGTGTTGTGCACACATAAAATCTTGCTTTAAAACATATAAGTGTTGCAAAAAACATAAAGGCAAATAAGTTTGTGTTTGAAAAATGTCATTGGATCACACAAGTTAAGGGTGATGCAATTTTTATTAGAAATTTTTTTCATGAATCATTCTATGAGGTTGGCTATTTTCAATGAATTGATGCCTTTGAAATTATTGGCTATTGCTAAAACTCAATTTGCTTCAACCATTGTTATGATTTAAAGGCTCAAAATCATAAAATAACATCTCCAAACAATGGTAATTAGTGAGGAATGGAGTACTTACAGAGATGATGACATTGGAAAGGCAAATACGATTAAAAAGTTCATTTTTTATGATTCTTGGTAGGATAAAATTGATTACATCCTCTCTTTCACAAATCCTATTTATGACATGCTTAGGTTTTGTGATATCGATAAGGCTACACTCCATTTGGCTTTCAATATGTGGGACTCAATGATAGAAATAGTGAAGGCATCAATATACAAGCATGAGAAAAGGAACTTCATGAGTATTCAAGGTTTTATGAATTTGTATATAGGATAATAGTTATTTATTGGACAGAATTGCATTCCACTTCATTGTCTTGCTCATTCATTGAATCCAAGGTATAATATATGTGTTATTTCAAATTGTGTTTTAAACAAGTGACATGTATATCTTTTTTTTCTTAAATTTATTTAGGTATTAAACTCCTCAATAGCTTTAAAGGGCACCTAATAGAGTTCCTTCATATATGAATGATGAAATTTCAACTAAGAGGACCCAATGTTTTAGCATGTACTTTATAGAGCTAAGGGAAAAAGATTATTCTTCAAGAGTATTTTAAGTTTTGTGAAGCCTCATATGCATATTCACTATTTGAATCCTTGCAAGATAGATGGATTTTATAACTTAAAGAATGGTGGATAAATTATGGTTCATAAACCTCTATGCTTCCAAATCTTGTATTAAAGCTTTTTGGGCAACCATGCTCATCTTCTTGTTATGGAAAAATTAGAACACCTACTTGTTCATTCACTCTCTTAAACTAAACAAGATAAATCCAAAAAGGGCTGAGGATTTAGTTTATATGCATCCCAATTTTCATCTTTTCTCAAGGAAGAGTAAGATGTATTCTTAAGGACCAAGTAGGATGTGGGATATTAAATAAGATCACTAGAAGCCATTAATGGTGTTAGAAGCCTTAAAGTTATAGATTTATCCTTAGATAAACTAGATTTAGGGCTAAAGCTTATAGGAAATCCTAATGACATTGATGAAAATGAAGAATAACAATTTATTTTATTTTGTTTAATCATTTATGCTCTTATTTGCAACTATTTATTGATATCTTTACAAATGCAAACTTGTTTAATTATATTGTATTGTTCTCTTTTTTATGTATGTATGTATTTATTTATATTGTTGCACCCGTATCCGAAAATTTCAAAAATTGGCATATGCTTTGTATTGTATCATGTCATACTCGATATGTATACCTGTATCGATGCTTCTTAAGTGGTGAGAGGCAAGCAGCACTCTGATGCTTTTGCAAGTCCGTGATTAAGTCTAATAGGTGATGTTTTTCTGGGAAAAAAATGAAGAAGAAGTCTATGTGAGTGAGTTGTACAACTCAATTTTCTTAACTCAAAATGTGAACTCAATTAATTCAACGAGTTTGATAATATTGATTTGATTAATAATGGACAACATAAATGGTATTTTAGTATCGGAATTAGATATTTAGTTTGGTTATGGTATATCTTTCACAAAACAAAGATTTCCCTCATATTAGGGCTCTCAATAGTAAATATTCCATAGCCTAAATTAGATATTTAGAATTAGATATTTGCCTTTATTATAATATATTTACTATTGATAGTACTAATAGGATGGGACAAAACAAAGAAAATATTCCTTAAAGGCCTGTAAATTGAAAAAATTATTAGTTAGTCTTGACACATTTATGTGACAGATAATTTGGTATATCAGTCATAATAAAATCATTCTTTTAATGGGCCTCATCTTCGTTCTGAGTAATTTAATTATGACCAGTACACCAAATCAACTGCTATATAAATGTATCAGAACCAATCAATATTTTTTTCTGTAAATTATGAGTGATAAATTTATATACAAGAATTTCATCCGGGCAAAGGTACATCATTATACACTAAACTTGTTGTTTATCTTAAGTGAGACAATACAACTTGTGTCTTTGTTGAATTTATCTCCAAGATTGTGTCTTTTGCCATATCTTTTTGGAGACCAATTTAGTCTTTAGCTTCAATCTCGAGCTCTGCATACCCTGATCAGAATTAACATTTTCAAGATCTAACTCATAAGGAAATATAATATTACGATATGAGGTTTACAAAAATCAACATATTATTATTAGCTGATTGAGATCAAACAATGTTACTCTACCAAAAATATTTTTTTCTAGAAGGAAAAGTACTTGAATGGCATATTTTGGAATTTCCTTATTCCATCCCTACTATCCACACTTCTCACCAGTCTTTAGTTAGGAAGAGGTGGTTTTCTTCACTTCCAACTAGAATCTTTGTTCTATGGAAATAATTAATTCATTATATATACATATACACTTGCACAAAGTTATAATCATACAATAAGTATCCTAAATAGTATTTTCTAGTAAGTACACAAATGAAAGTTATTTCAAATGACAGCCAATATCAAAATAAATATATATTTGAAGGGCAACATCTAATGAGTTTTCAATCTCATACCAATTTTTTTATTGGAAATCATATGTCGTATGTTGAAACTTTTCTACATAAAAATTCAAATAGAGCCACATCATGGTACTGATATATATATAAACCTACCAGAAAGCAAGAATGAAATATTTGGTAAGTAGAAAAACGGAAACTACAAAACACTCATTATATATACATACACATGCACAAAGTTCTAATAATTCAATAAGTAGTCTGAATAGTATTGTCTGGTAAGCATAAGAAGGGAAACTACAAAATAATCATACATTTTATGGCAGTTATTTTTGTATTTCCAACAATTCTAACCTTTTGGGAATACAACTTTGAGTTGTTCATAAAACGTTGAAAATATATGTTTTACTAAATGTTTTTCGATATAGGTACTTAGTCAATACTTCATTCCAAACTAAACAAATAACAAATTCCTAGTAAAAACAAGTTGAGTAAGTTTGCAGACATCTTGAAAATGAAAATATATTTACTTCCAAGCATCACAGTAAAACCTTGAAGTTAAGGACTCTTTAGTTTAGGTCAAATATGTTCTATGAAACATTGATACAGTAAGAAAAAAAGGATCATGAAAAGGAAAAGGACATTAAACTTTTAAATATGAGATAAGTCTAGCAAATATGCAATATAGATAAATAGATGGGTAGATTAAAGAACATAATTGTTTCATTTTTTTTTATATATGCAATTTTTATATTGTATCATTCCCCCTGTTTTCCTAATCCCATGTCATTAAAGCGCCATACATGTTGCACATAATCTAGCACTTTCCATGAATGACTGAGAAACATTTAATGAAAATGAGCTCACATAAGTGAAATCCATTTAAGTATGAGACTTTAGTATATATGTTAATGTGGCTAAAAGTAAGATATTAATTAAGTTTTATACTCATAAACATTTCTTTGTATACCATAATATCCAAACCTAAGAAATTGTGGTTTATGGGAACTATTCTAAAGAGTTTACCTTAAATTGTCAATTAGAATAATTATTTCACATATTAGTAAAGGAAGGAATATAATCTTCAGATACTGTAAGAAAACCATGAACTATGCCAAAGCAAGTGCATTAGTATATTAATGCAAAAATAAAAATTTTTTAGGAAAAAGAAAGTTAGATCAAAGACACATCCCAATTCTAAAGTGTAAAATATAAGAGTGTTAATCTAATAAGAAGAATATATCAAAGGGATAAGATAACAAAAACTTCCTAATAAGAAAGGTAGAAAGTTATGGTGTACTATCAAAGCTCTCAAGATATATAAAAAGGAGCAATTTAATTGTAATAAGCAATGGTATTACAGTAACATCATGGCCTGGTGCTTACTATTACAAAATATAAAATCATAGTTAGATTTATGTCTCTATAATAACCAAAGTGCAATACACAATTTCATGGTTCCTAAACCACTTGATCAATATCAACAATAAGTAAAATAAAGAAACCATCAAACAATTAACAAGAAAAACTATGGCATATGTGTTGATTACATGGAATTGATGGTGCAGGTAATGATAACCTTCCTCTAGCTACAACAACATTGAAAATGGTGAGGGAAAAATGAAAGAAAAATCATGAAGTTATATTTAAAAAAAAAACACGGCCCCAACACTGCTATTAATATCCAACAAAAATATTCCATTCAAACAACCATGAACTAATATCCACAATATTGCTGATCATACTAGCATTAAATGGTTTTAAGAATTGAGGACCATTAAGTTGTATTAATAACATAAAGTTTAATAGTGCACTATAGTTATTTTGATTGATTACAACTAAGTATGATAGATTAATCATTCTGGCTTTACAGATGGTATTTATGGATACAAAATCTACTATGTTGGATGACTTTATTTTCTTTTCCATTTTAAAAGAGATAAAAGAAGAAAAATGAGTATAGAAGGAAGGCAATTACCATATACAATAGCAAAGGAACAAAAATAAAAACAAGGCAAAAGAATCACATTAATTAATTGAAATTAAAAAGGACTGTGCTAAAATGAACAAAAAATATCATCAATTTAATAATAGCAACCTATAATACAGCAAATTACCTTTTCATGTAATAGTCATCCTTTATATTAACAACTATAATGCAAGGTAGCACCTAAGAGCCATTTGTCATAAAAATAAACCAGACACACCATTTGTCATAGTACGTGATGGAATAAATTTCTATCAAACATTAAGGTGACAGATTAAAGTAAAAAAAAAAAGGTTAGAATATGACATATATATATATATATATATATATGCATTAGTGCTTCAAATAGAGGTTCCTATTTGATAACCTGACCCCATTAAAGGGAAGATAGTCTAAGATACTAAATAAATGCTTGAATCAATAAATGAGCATCTTTTAAGTTAATACTTGCATATTTTGCCTGACTATCTAAGATAGATATACATAACAATGGAATAAATAGTCATAGCAGCAAATGACAAGGTCACAAGACAACATATATCCTTCATTAATATTGAATCATATCAAGATTTGTATTTTCATATATGATAATAAAAAATTATTTAATATAAATATATAAAGAACTCAATAATAAAACAACTCAATCTCTTCGTTCCCAGCATTGTTCCATTTTCTTTATTACTATTGATTTAGCTTTAGCTTAGCTACGTGATGTGTTAACTAATTCATAAACATTCAAAAACTTATATAGATTTTCTTTTACAGCGAAATTTAGCAAAAACAAAAATCTTTTCTATAAGGATGGCTAATGTCTCTAACTTTAAGCAAGATGACATTGTTTTAGTAACTTTCTGTAGTTTCCATTTTAATATCGCTAATTATGTACATCGTTAACTATGAGTAATTATCGTAAGAAGGAAAGTTATTTCAAATAATAGCTAATATCAAAATGAATAGATATTTTAAAGGAAAAGTCTTTAAAATGAATAGAAATAGTATACCAGAGGGCACCATCTAATAAGATTATCAATTACACATTGATTAATTTATTACAAATCATATACAATATGTGGAAACTTTTGTGCACAACAAATTCAAATAAAGTCATATTAAGGTATATATATATATACATATATATTGATAGGACCAACAAGAATAGGCCAGAGGTCTATAAAAGATATGAAAGGATGAATAAGAAGTGAGGAGAAAGAGCACGGGGGCTGGAAAGGAATAGCTGACTAGACAAGTTAATACAAGCATGGACCACCATAGCAATGAGCTTAGCTGAGGACCATGAAAGGATAAGGACATTAGACTTCCAAAAGGATCAATTAAGAGATTATATGCTAAAACATTTAAATCTTCCTTGCAAACTTATGTGGGCCACTCATTGAAGTAGTACTTTTGTGACTTGCACTTCAAGCCGCGGGGGCTGAAGAAGTGGATGACATTGTTTAATTATGCAAAACATGTGGGCTTAATTTAGAAGCCGAATTTTAGTGGTCTTTATTTTATATTTCACTTTGTAACTTTACTTAGGCTTCATGTAGTTCCCTTTTATGTTATTTCCTTAGGCATTAAGTAGTTTACTTATTACTATTTCTTTAGAGATTAAGTAATTTCTTTATTTGATATTACCTTAGGCATTAGGTAGTTGCCTAATTTGTTATTTCCTTAGCAGTTAAGAAGTTTCCTTTTTTCTTTTGGTTATTTCTATAGGCATCAATTTGGTTGCCTTATTTGATCTTTACCTAGGCACTAAGTTAATAATAGGCTATAAATACAACTCTATGGCATTGTAAGACTCATGCAATTTTGAGTAATTGAATGATATTGAGTTTTCTCAATTTTACCTGCAAGTAAGGCATGCTTACTTCCTTATTGCATCATGAATTTAATATCTTATTTAGGTAACTTTTACTATATGCCGATTTCAATTGCTGATTTCGATTCTAGTCTTTTCAAGCTTTATTAACTATTTATAATAACAATTTTCTTAGGGGTTCAATAGGGCGAGTTTTAAATTTAATTATTACCTGAATCGAGTGTATGTTGACATTTCAGTCTCTTTAAGCTAGGGTTTCACATCATTTTAGTATCAGAGCACAGTCAAAGATAAATTCTTATTTATCTTTATTTTCAATTGTAATTTAAGTTTATTAAAAAAAAGTCAAAAAAAGAAATTTGAGAAATAAAAAAGAGGACAATTCAAAAAATAAAAAATAAAAACATTCAAAAGAATACAAAAAATTCAAAAAAGAGAGAGAGAGAGAGAGAGAATAGAGTTCCTAAAAAAAAAATTTTAAAAGAGTCGTGAGTGTCTTAATTTGGGATTTTTTATTTAGGCTTTCTTACTCTATGTTGACTTTGCATACTTGAAGTTGCTTATTTCCTTTGCTATTTTATATTGAATTCATATTATTTAGGTTTGCTTTGTGTTATATTTGTCCTTCCTTTTAGGTTGTCCAAATTCTTCACATGATTTATGTCTTGGCTTTTATTTGCATTCTTAGTTTTCATTTTTATTCCTACTTAATTTTACTTCCAATTACATGATTTGAGTAATATTTTGCATTCTTGTGACTCATAATATATACTCACATAACATACATTTATGTTTGTGTGCTGTTTTTATTTTTATTGGTCACATAAATTTTCCTCTAGATTTGTGCTTTCCATTATTGTTTAGGCTTTTCTTTGCTTTCCTCTAATTGCTACATGTAAGAGTTTCCTTGCTTGAGTTATTGAATTCTAAAGTACATAAAGAACGAAGTTTAAATGGTACAAGGCTAGAGTGTGTGAGCATAAAAGAAGGTGAAAGCCATACATTGAGCTTAAACATGAGGGATTCCATCTTTTGAGTGAAACACACAAGGAAGTGTTTTATGAGGTTGTTTTCTTAACCTTCTTGCAAGTTATAAAAATGTCTAAATTTTCACTAAGGCAAGATAGGAAGGAACATATGCTTAGTAAGAGGAACATGATATGAAAGTAATGTATAAAGCATTGATAAGAGGGTTTCAAAACTTGACTACTAAAATGGATAAGATTGATGAAAGTATAATTGAAGTGTTTGGGGCAAGGATATATACCTATAGTACATCTAATGATAGTAAACAGTAGAAAAAGGAGGAAATAATAAGGAGGTATGGTGGTAATGATGATGAAATGGAAAGATACAATCCAACTAGGGATAAAAGGAGAGATGATAGAAAAAAAATAAAGTAGCAACAACAATTCCACTAAAATGAAGATTCCTTCATTCAAAGGGAAAAATGACGTTAAAGCTTACTTAGAATGGGAGAGAAAGGTGGAGATGATTTTTTTAGAGCCATAATTACTTTAAGGAAAAAAGTTGAAATTAGTAACTATGAAATTCATAGATTATGTTTTTATTTGTGGAATGAATTTGTGAAATCTAGGAGAAGATATGGTAAGATCCTATTACAACATGGGAAGAGATGAAAAGGGTGATAAGGATAAGGTTTTATCTACTATTATAGGGAGTTATACTAACAATTAAATAAACTGATTCAAGGGTCTAAATCAGTATAGGATTGTCACAAAGAGATGGAGAGGATCATGAATAAGGCTAACATAAAAGAGGACAAACAAATGACTATAACAAGATTTATAAATGCATGAACATAGAGATTGTTGATATAGTGGATTTGCATAGTTTTGTTGATATGATGGATTTAGTTAGCATGACAATAAAAGTGAATAGGAAACTAAGGAATAAGGCATCAATAAGAACCTATTTAGATTTTAACACTAGATGGGGTTCAAAATGTTCAAATTTTGAGTCTGAAAGAGAATGGCTCAAATTTTAAAGAGAAGGGGTTAAATGAAACCAAAGGCAAGGTGAAGAGTAGTACACAAAAGGTACATCTTATTTTTCTCTTGATTCATCTAGCCATAAAGATCTTATATGCATTAAATGCCAAAGGTGTGGGCATATGACTAGTGAATATCTTAATAATGAGTATGCTTATAGAAGATGATGATTTTGTTTTTAATTTTGAGCATGATGACAATGTTAGTGTTGATAATATGTCATCTTCAGAGAATGTCAACAGTGACAAAGAGAATGTCAAATATGCTATTATAGGTGATGATTTTGTTCTTAATTCTGAGCATAATGATGATATTAGTGATGATAATATTCCATCTTTAGATCATGTTACTAGAGATAAAAAGATTGCTGAAATTGTTGCTATAAGTGAACCTCTTGATTCTAAGCATAATGATGAATATAGCCTAGAAAGAGAAAATGTCTTTCATTCTATATGTTTTTTTAGCAAAGAATGTGACTTGATTATGGATGGAGGTACTGGTACTAATGTTGCTAATACAACTTTGGATAAGAAGTTGGGTCTAAAATATGTTAAGTATCCTAATGCTTATAATTTATAATGGTTAAATTATAGTGGTGAATTGCATTTGACTAACAAATTATGGTTAAGTCCTCAATTGATAGATATTTTAGTAGAACTGTGTTCTGTAATATTGATAAAAGCTGGCCAATTGTTTTTGGAGCGGCCATGGTAAGTTGATTGGTGTGTAATACATGAAAGGTATGACAATAGATATTCATTTGAACTTCATAGATTGAAATTTATTCTTGTTCCTTTATTGCTGAAAGAGGTATACATCGATTGAATGAGACTTCATTCGTATGGGGATTCAGGTAATGAGGTAAAGAAAAATGAAGAGAGAAAAAGACCATGAAAGTGAAAGAAAAGAAAAAGTAATGAAAGTGATAAAAGCGAGAAGTTGTTGAGCTTTTATGCAAGAGAGTGAGACTTAAAAAGTGCTTATCATGACAAGAGTGCTTTCATAGTGGTTCGACTTTGGGAGGTTTTGATTTTTGAATGTAACTTTAACCTAAGTTTGTCTAGTTATTTTGTCTTTTTATTATAAAGCTTGTTAAGATATTGCTAGATGAGATTCCATTGGAGCTTCCTACATTATGAAGAATTAAACATCAAACCCTTAACCATCTATCATATTGAAGTGATCTTAAGGAGACAATGGAGTTACAAAGACAGGTTAATGAGTTATTAGCTAAGGGCCAAGTAAGGGAAAACCTCAACTCATGCAAATATTAATCATTTCGGTACCAAAGAAAGATGGAACTTGGAGGATGTGCATATACTTTGGAGTAGTCAATAAAACCATTGTAAAGTATTGTCTTTCCATTCCTAGATAAGATGATATATTTAATGAGTTGCATGGTGTATGTATGTTCACTAGTTATGGATTGTATAACTAGAAAACATAATTCAAGGCTACTTGTGGATTGTTTGAGTGATTATTTATGGCTTTTAGATTAACTAGTGCACCTTGTACATTTATGTGCTTAATGACTCATGTCTTGGAAGAATATTTTTAGATATTCTTTGTTAATTTTGATGACATCTTTATATACAACAAGTCCCTAGATGATCACATAGAGTATATATAGCTAGAACAATTTTTGAATCAAAGGAAGTCAAAATTAGATCAGAGAGGATATGGTCGATCTCAAGTGTTCTAGACAAGAATAATAAAGCCTACAAGATTGATTTTCCAATTAAGTACAATATATCAACTACCTTTTATGTCTTTAATATAACACCTTTTGGTATGGTTTCAGATTTAAGGACCAAGCTTTTCAAGGAGGAAGGATTGATATAAGCATGGACCACAATGGTAATGAGTTTAGCTAAGAATGACAAAGGGTTAAGGACATTAAACTTCTAAAGAGACTGATTACAAGGTTGCGACCTAAATGATTTAAATCTTCCTTATAAACTTATGTGGACCATTAGTTTAAAAAGTACTTTTGTGACCCTCACTTCAAGCCACAAGAGTTGAACAAATAGATGACATTGTTTCATTATGCCAGGCATGTAGACCCAATTTAGAAGCCTAATTTTTTGTATTTTATTTTATATTTCACTTTGTAATTTTCCTTAGGCTTCATGTAGTTTCCTTTTATGTTATTTCCTTAGGCATTAAACAGTTTACTTTTTGGCTATTTCTTTAGAGATCAAGTAGTTTCTTTATTTGATACTTCTTTAGCAATTATGAAGTTTCCTATGTTTGTTATTTCTATAGCCATTAATTTAATTGACTTATTTGATTTTTATTTGGGTACTAAGTTAATTATATGCTATAAATACTACTCTTTGGCATTATAAGACACATACAATTTTGAATGATTGAATTATATTGAGTTTTCTAAATTTTCTTTACAAGTGAGGCACACTTATGTTTCTTATTACATCAAAAATTTGATATTTTATCAAGGTAACTTTTACTTTATGGCAATTTCGATTCTTATCTTTTCAAGCTTATTATCTGTGCTTCTAGTAACGAGTTTTAAAGGTTCAATAAGGTGAAAGTTTAGATTTAATTATTGCATGAATCGAGTGTGTGTTAGTGTTTTAGTCTTTTTAGGCTAAGATTCCATATCACAGGTTGAAGAGAGAGATACAAAGGAGAGACATAATGGCATGGGTGGTTATTTATTTGGGGTGAAGGTTGTGGAGGAGGTAATAAACAAGTTGTTAGTTGAGAGGAGGGAGCCTTGGCCTAACGAAAATCAAGGGGTGTTATGTTCTTTCATCTTTATTTTACATAGCTGTAATAAAGCTCCTGGAGCTCTTATTTATCTTTTACATATCAGGAAGGTTATGTGTTTCATCAATAATACTACATTTTCAGCTAGTTACATCATATTGGTATCAGAGTGGTGATAATGGGGAATGGTTAATACACAAATGGAGCATAGAGTATAAAGTTTAAAGGGCATTAAAAGGAAACTTACATCATTGATAGATATTATTATAGAGATGCGAGCTTAACTTACTTAAGTACAATCACAGTTGAAGGAAAAGGAGAAATCATAAGTACATAAATTGTTGGAGTAGTTTATTGATGTATAATGAGCCTCTAAATGAGCTGCCACCACATCGCACAATATGTAACATCTCAAAATAACCTTAGTTATATGTATGATTTAAGTAAGGGTAAAAAGTAAATATTAGAATATAAGTTATTAGGATAGACAAAAAATTTTCTAATTAAATCAAAGGATAAATTTATAAAGTAGATAGTGACCCTAGTAAAATAGAAGAAGATTAAGTATAGATATTTTTATGTTTCAAGTTAAAAGTTTGACAATAATTAAAGGGGACTAAAATAAAAGAATAATTTTTATTAAGATAGAAATTATAATATTTTATTTTTAGAAGCTTGTCCTAGTCATTTTAGCAATTATAGATTTTTTTCTAAGAACTTTAAAAAAGGAATCTTATGTAAATGTATAACATAGTATGAGGAAATGGTCGAGAAAAAGACTATAAATGTCATCTCATACTTTCTTCTTCTTTTATTTATTATTTGTTTTTACATGCCACCTTTTAACAAATTGTAATGGGAATTGGCTTGTAAGTCACTTGGAGCCTCATGAAAGCAAGTCACAAGCAAAAATGAGAAAAGATCAATAAGAAAGTCTAAGTGGGCTCATATGTGAAAGAGAGATACTTGATAGGAAGAGACAAAGTATAACCACCACTTAATTAGCCTTTTCCATCTCATTAATGCATTAAACAACTTGGAATATTAGGTACACTCATCTATATTTTCCTTATTTTGGTTGAAACTTTGAGAATGGTGAAAGGAAAAGTCTAAGAGGGGTCTATATGCAAGAAAATGAGAGAGAGTGAAAATATGTAGGATGAGATATGGTAAAACAATTTAATAATTGAAAGTCATCAAATAATTAATGATTTTGTCATCTTCACTTTATGAAGCTATTCACACTTATTTATTTTTCCTTATTTTGGTTGAAACTTAGACAAAGGTGAAAGAAAAAGTCAAAGAGGGGTCCATATGCAAGAAAATGAGAGAGTGAAAACATGTAGGATAAGATAGGGTCAAGCATTTTAATAGTTGAAAATTATCAAATAATTAATGGTTTGATCATCTTCACTTTAAGAAGACATTCCTTTCATTTTTTAATCATTTTAGCTAAAACAAGAAATAGAAAGGAGAGAGAAAGAAAAACTCTAGCTTTTAACTATGGAGGACAAAACACAAGGTTGAAGAGGGGTTTCTAACTCTTGTATGAGGTATCATCTCTCATCTTTTGCCTTAGGTGTAAGAGAGAAAAATGCTTAGAATCAAGAGAGCTTTATATTGATGTAATTTATTTCACCATCAAATAAGTTTGAGTTTTCTTTTAGTAGTCACTTTGAAGAGCTAAAAGATAAGTGTTCATGCTCTCTTGATCTAATTTTCTAAAGCAACATTTCAAAGATTTTTTATCAAGTAAAGTAAGATGGAAGTTGAATTTTGTTACTAGATTTAAAAGGGGATAATACATGTTTTAGAAATAGAAATTAAGGCTGAAAAATAATTGTTTTAATGGTAGTAGATATCACTTTAATTAAGGACATTAAAAATGTTTAGTTTCTCTTGGTAAGAGTTTCAAACACTTAATTTTTGGAATCATGCCATTGATGTACGAATTTAGTGTGATGTAATGATAATGGATTCTAGTTTAATTAGGCTTTGTAAGGGTAATAAAAATTTATAGGGGTTTAACTAAGAACATCAATAGAAAATTTTGGGACCCTTAGAGATATTAGAATAATTTAATTTAGAAATCCCTTAGTGAAATAATTAATAACTCAAAATATAAATAAAAGGGAAATAGAAGACAAGAGAAATCTTGTGCATAGTTAGTAAATGTTCAAGTCTAGATTAACATGTATGACATTTTTTTTACATGACTAGATCGAATTACATTATAATTCTTTCACTTAAGGACTTAGACACTTTCAAGAAGGGAAAGTGAGCTTGAAGATAATGTAGCTAGTCTTATCCTTAAAACTTGCATTTTTCTACAATATTAACTTGTGTTATCCATTGATACATTGATTGTAATTCACATGTGCCACATAAATTTATAAGGATATGTTTATGCATTGTTAGAAAGGATGAATGAATAAAAGTCTTGTTTTCCCTTTCTTTAATGTGATGATCATCCATTTATAAATGCAAGAGATTACCCTACCAAAAAGTGGGAAGAGATAATACATTTCCCACTAGAAGTGGGACAAGATAAGGCATTCCCCACATGAAGGACACCATGAATTCATGATAATGCCATTTGGACTTACTAACACATCATTTACATTTCAATCCTTGATGAATGAGATTTTCAAACTTTACTTGAAGAAGTTCATATGGGTCATTTTTTATGATATATTGGTGTATAACATTGATGTTCCCACTTACTTAAAGCATCTAAGGTAGGCTTTACAAGTGCTAAGAGATGATAAATTAAATATTAACCAAAAAAAATGTGTGTTTGTGGAACTTAAACTTGAATATTTTGGTCATATCATAATAACTATTAGAGTATAAGCATATTCATAAAAAATAGAGGGCGTGGTTAAGTGGCCAACCCTATAGGATATCAAAGCCTTAAGGGGATTCCTTAGGTTGACCAGATATTCTAGAAGGTTTGTCAAAAACTATGGAAAAATAGTAGCTCCACTCATAAATTTGCTAAAAGATGCATTTGTGTAGAATGAAGAGGCTTAAAATGCATTTGAAGTATTAAGGAAAACAATGACAACACTACTAGTACTTATCATGCTTGATTTCACTATCTTTAGTGAAATTGAGACTAACACTTTTAGGGAAGGGAATCGGGGCTGTCTTGATGCAGAAGGGACACATAATGTATGATAGTTAAGTGTTGTCACCAAAAGCTCAGTAGTCATTAATGTATGAGAGTGAATTGATGGCATTTGTATATGATATTAAAAGGTGGAATCATTACTTGTTAGGATACTAATTCATCATAAGAATAGACGATAGTGTGCTTAAGTACTTGCTTGAGCAACAAGATTTAGACCCTAATTAATAGATTGGGTCTTAAAATTAATAGGATTTAAATTTGACGTGAATTATAGACTCGACAAGGAAAATTGTGCAATTGATGCTCTTTCCAAGAAGGGTGAAGTATTGAAACTCAATGACTACTCTTTATGGTAATATAATGAATGAGAGAGTTTAGATTTGGAAGTAGAAAAGAATCAGAAATTAGGGGCAATTGTACAACAATTATTGGCTGGTCATGAGGCACCATAGGGGCTTAGTTTGAATAAGGGATACCTATTATACAGTAGATTAACAATACTAAAAGGGTCATATTGAATTCAACCTTTAATTAAAGAGTTCGATGACTCTCTTTTGGGTGGCCACTCAGGTTATTTAAGGACATATAAATAGCTGATAAAATTGGTATTTTATGAAGGGATGAAGAACCAAGTGTTGTAGTATGTAACAAGGTACAATATATAGAGAGAAGTACCAAATTGGTCCTCCACTTTTACACTTTGGGACAATTTGGTCTCTCATAAGTAACTGTGACAAATTAGTCCTTCAAAAATCCTTTTTTACGCAATCTCTCATTAATACAAATGGAAAGACTAATTTTGTACAAATTTGAATTTTTGAGGAACTGCTTTTGAACAAATTTAAATTTGTGAGGGATTAGTCATGATTAATTTGTGAGGGACCAAATTGTCACACAATGCAAAGGTAAGAGACCAAATGTGTACTTTACTCTATAATATATATCTAAAATTAATATGAAACGATGCAAGCAATAGGCTTACTATAGCTTTTACCCATTCCCTTATAGGTTTGGAAATACTTGAATTATATGATATGAAATCTACCTTTAAATTATGTGTACCACAAAGACCAAAATCAACTACGTGTTATAACTGTAGTGATTACTTTATGGAGAGTACTAATAGAAGGGGATAAAGTGAAGAGAAAATATTCCTTGATCATTTGTATTTTATGATTGATCAATTTATATACAAGAATTTCATCTGTTAAGAAAGCAGTTAAAGCAATGCAAAGGTATAACATACTTGTCTTTTATCTTGAGTGAGACAATACAACTTGTGTCTTTGGTGAATTTTCCTCCTAGATTATGTCTTTATATCTTTTTAGAGACCAATTTAGTCATTCAGCTTAATTTCAAGCTCTGTATACCCTGATCCTAAAACATCATTTTTAATATGCACCATTTAGAATGTCTCTAAATCACTCATTACCTCCTATAAATAACTTATAAATACACATACACACACACACACACACAGAGTTCTAATCATTCAATAAGTATTCTAAATAGTATTTTCTAGTAAACATATGAAGGGAAACTACAAAACAATCTTACATTTTATGGCGATTATTTATACATGTGTCGATAAACGTTTTCTAGTATAGGTACATAGTTAATGCTTCATTTTAAATTAAACAAATAATAAATTCTTGGTAAAAACAAGTTGAGTAAGTTTGTAGGCATAACTTGAAGATAAAAGTAGATTTACTTATAAACACATAGAAGAGGAAATTCTTTGTTGATTGGCATTAATGATAACTTTATGAAATACAGTTATTACAACCATTTTAATGCTTTATCATTATGTAATCTTGTTAGTTTAATATAATTTTGAGTATTTTTTGTCATTTTTAAAATTTATCTTTGAAAGTTTAGGTTTTAGGTTATTTTAGCGCTAGTTTATGTTAATTTAATGAATTATATACAAACATATAGCCATTTATAAGCTACTTGTGTGATTTTATTTCCTATTTGGGTTGTGTAAGGAAGAAATCATGGTTTTGGCATCAATTAAGTGAATACTAAACTTTCATATAAGTTTTAGGCCAGCAAACATTAGAATTTAGAGACAGTCATATCACAAAAAGTTTGAGAGTTCATTAAGATCTTTACAATGAATGGTAATTCACTGAAATATGATGTTAGAGCGCATAGTTATAGCTGAAGCACCGAAATTGATACAAAAGACAACAACTTGGTGCCATGATGTTAGAAAATGTAGAAAGCAAGAAAACTGGTGCCAAGGCATAGAAAATGAAGGATAAATTAGTCTTTCTGAAATTTAAGTCAAGATATATCAAATTTGGAAAGGTTTTTCAAAGGATTATTCTAAGGCAATAAAAGCTAAATCTTAGAGTTATAGGGCAAGAATTCACTCAAGGAAGGCATTTCAAGAGGAATTTCAATGGAGGAAGCTAATTATAGCTCGAAAACAAAGTTTTTCTTCTATTCCTCTTCTTTTACTCTTATTTTGGTTATATTGTTTTTGGTGTGAATTTGATTATATCAATGAACATGTGAGGCTAGGTTTTCTTTCTCTAGGATTATGAGGATTTGACATGTAAATTGATTATTATTATTACTTCTTTTCTTGAATTTCATTGTGAATGAATTTATTTAGTTCAATTCTACATTGTTCTCTTATTGCTTGGCCACCAATTAGAGTTTATGTTGATAATTTGGGGATTGTTAAAAGAGAAGTCCAAATTTAGTCATTGAGTTGAATACTACTTGATTGATGTTAATTAAATACTTGAATAAAATCAAATTGCCATTACGATAAACATATACCTATTAGACTAGTAGAGCTTTGATTACCTATATATAATGCATATCTTTAATTGGATTCTCATAGAAATATAAGGAATCTAATTAAGACGATAGAATTTATAAAGGATACACTAATTCTTATAATGAAAACTAAAGTTTTATACTAATTCATGAGCAATGTTTTTTTTTTTTATGGTTGACAAAAAATGTAATAAGATCTTTCATGAGAGTGGTTTTGCAACATTTTTATTAACTGTTACAAAAGTTTTGCAATAGTCAAAACCCGTACAAGAGCCTATAACAAATTGTCACAAAAAATACATTTTTTTGTAGTGTTAAAAGGTAAAAACCTTTTAGGGAAGAAAGATAGCACTTAAAATAATACTCATGAAATTCACCATAAAATCTTCAAACACTATGCAACTATTGCCATTTTTTTCTACAAAATGTATTTGGAAGAGCATTTGGTGATTTTAAGAAACATTTTGCCGTTATCACCAATGGACCAACTTTTAGTACTTAAAAAAAAAGGGTGTTAGCTACTTGTATCTTCCATGATTAGTGGTGATCAAGATGAATTACTTATAACTAAGATGGACTATGTTTTCTCAAATCAAATTGATGATGAAAAGGAGTATTGTGTTGATACAAGAAAGATAGTAAAAAGCCAAGTAAAGGAGTTTTAATTAGATACTCAATTATAGTTGTTATATCTCTTGATATGAACTTACAATTATTTTCATATTAATATATTACATATATGAACTTAAGTTGTCTTTTTATATTATTATTATTATTATGAATGTTTTAGTTTATGAATACTCAAAGTGAATTTTGAATGTTAATTTTACTATTGATTGTCACTAAATATATAGTTGACTCTATGTTCAATTAGATATGTCATAACAAAGAGTCTGAAGTGGTATGCCAAATGTATTAGTTGAGCGCAATGAACAATGTGTTTGGAACACTACTATGGAAGATATTCTTGTTGATACACATGAGTGTCATTATAATTTTAGAAGTAGGCAAGGTGGAACACTTACATTGAAAACCTTAGATGATTCTACTATAGTTGAGAAAATGCTTTCCCAATAAGGTATTTGGCAAAACAAAAGTGAAAAAATCATATAAGAAGAATGAAGAACAAATTCACACTTTGTTATGATTTGTTTAAGCATAGCCTTAGTAATTTTAGAAGTAATTCAACTACTAATATGTGGACTACTAAACTTGAAGTTTGGGACAAATTAATTGAGATAAGAGCCCATTTTGGTTTTAATGTTTGCTTTGTATGATTCAAATCTTTTGTCAATTTAATTAAATATAATGTGTTATCCTTATTTTTCTTACACAAAACATAAAGCAAGCTGCTACATGGAGGAATCAGTCCATCCATAATCATATAATGAGAAAAATACTTATACGGAAACATATTACCATATTATGAGAAAATAATTGTATAAAAGCATATTACGCAAAATTTATTTTTCTTAATTCATGACATTGATGCTCAATAGGTCATGAGAATGTCCTGAAATGGCAATGAAGGGGATGTTAACATTTTTTTCTTTGGTTTTTCAATAACCATGCACCTTAGTTTATGGTTATATGACAAGAACATAAGAGCTTAGTATTAGTGACTATAATGATTGTTAGTATTGATAGTTGGTTAATTGATTTATCTGCCTAATATATGTTTTGATTTTTATCTTAATATTTATATTTAGTATTTAAATTATTTCTTGTTTTTATCTAAAAAGAATTTCAGCTCGTATTTATAGTCTACTTATGCTGATGTAACTATTATAGTAAATAATATGCTTTATTAATGTTATTAACATAACGTGGCCAAGTATAATGTAATAATTTAATATACTTTTGTATTACAATTGAATTTTATTGTATTTCTTTATTTTTTTTTGTAAAATTTGTTGCAAGGCATGTTAGTGTTATAATTTTATGCCGCGTTTATTTTATGAAAATAATATTTAAAAAAAAATTAGTCACTTTATTTCATCTTATTTTATGCTATTTTATTTTAATAATTATTCCATTTTATTATTTTTTAAACTCTCAAACATAATCTTAAAAAATATATTTTAATAAGCCTAGACATATCCTATTTATATTTTTTAGAAAGTGAATGTATGTGAATAAATGATTAAGAATATTACCTACATTAGATTATTTCGTCTAACTGTATTCTTTGACAAATTTTCTTTTGAAAACTAAATTGTTAATGCAATAAATATAGTTGTCACTCTTCTGTTACTAATTACATGGCTTTTGTATTCTATTGCTAAGTAAAAATTATTATTCATTGGTTTCTGCGACCACAAAAAGTAATGCACCGATCAATTTACATTTAAAAAAAATTCTTATGGTTGTGTGATCAACTACCACGTGATTTTTAAAATTTTGTTTAAAAAAAATATAAAAAAGAGATTGTCTGGTTTCGTACAATGCAACCCTCTGCATACACTTGGCACATTTACCAAAGGCAATAGGTATATGTTCATGAAAGCTTGAAATATCTTCATTGGTTGCATCAAAGACTCAGCTTCATTAGTCACATATGATGCTTTATTTATTTATTTATTTATTTTTTAACACATTTTGATTCTCTCACTCATTAATTTGTTAATTTAATATTTATTTCTTTATACCATTAAATAGAAAGTATTAGTTAACACATTAATTTGTTTCACTAATATTAACATAACTTTAAATAATTATTAATAATTAAGATATGAGTTTTATTAATGAATACATACTAGTTAAAAATCACTCACTTATTATAATAATAAATATTTATTGATTAATTTTATTAGTTAAAATTATTTATTATACTCACTAATAATAATAAATACTTATGGACTAATTATATTAATTAATGATAACTTATTACACCTAATAACAACAAAAATTAGTAATGAAATATAATAAAATTAAGGTAAATTATTTGATGCACTCATAATTTTGAGTGCACTAACACACTCAATTATAATATAATTACATAATTTTAAAATTATTATTCTTTGGGTTAATATTTAAAATAACAAAATTATATAAATTAATATGTAAATTCAAAACTTATATACTATCGGCATTTAATAATTAACAAATTTACATGTCTGTAACATATAACAAAGTTTTATTTCATCACATTATGAATACACCAGTGCACTCAAAATTATAAATATATCAAACATTACACCCAACATTAATTGCTAAATATTTATCATTATTATTATTAAAGAGTACAATAAATTATTTTTAACCAGTGTAACACTTGTGAGCAAAATATTTAATATATTAACTAATATTCATGACTATAGCAAAAATAGTCCAATGATAAAATTAGTGAGTTAAGGAAAAAACTAATATTCATACTTTTTGAATTTTCAAACATATTAAATACATTATGGCGTTTATTAATATTTTGACGTAGGCAACATGCCAGATACATATTACTAGAGAAATAAAATAGCATTTAGCCTAATTAATGTCATAATATTAATAAAACACAGATAATTTTAAAAATTAGTTTTATTTGTGTTCGACATGCATCAAACATTTACAATAAATATTATACAAAAATACTCGTGTGGTCTATTATGTTGCACCCTATCTATTAATCATACGTAGTGTTTATGATTTTTTATTGAGAAGGAGTGAAATTTTATTTTGGTTCCTTATATATAGAATATTTCTTAAGTTGATTTTTTACATATTTTTTATCCACTTAATCTTTTACATATAGACATTTTTTTTATATATTTTCTCATAAATAAAATTATAGGGTGAGTTTTGGAGCAACCAATGCAGACATTTTAAGCTTTCAGAAACACATATTTATTTTCTTTAGAAAATGAGCCTAGTATATGCATGCAATTTTTTATTTTTTATTTTTTGAAATAATTTTGATAATTACTTGGTAGTTAATCACACAACTATTTAAATTTTTTAACAAAAAGTACATTTATCATATATTAATGCATTATTTTTTGTGGCAGTAGAAATTAGTGAATAAAATTTTTATTGTAACAATAGAATACAAAGCCCTAATTACATAGTCTTTCTAAATCAAAATTTATTAGAATTAGATATATTAAGACCAAAACACCATCAAATTTATAATATAACTGTTTTGGATTTTTTATTTTAAAATTTTTGAATCTTTTAATGGAAAATAAATAAATAAAGAAAAAATATAAAATATGATTGTTCAAAAAATTTTGATCAATTGACAAAAAATATCTAATTTCAACAATTATATTATTTTTTTATAAATTATTTGGTACAACTATAAAATTAATTGTACCTATATAATAACTACATGTCATCTTAATAAAAATATACATAATAATATTGTGTTATATTTTGTTAACTATATAATAATATAAAATAACATGTTATATTTATATATATTTTTTTATTTTTAAATTTTATTTATGAATTCAAATTTTATTTTAAAATTTTTAATTTATTTTTTTAAAATAATTCATACAAAAATATTAATTTATAATTTTATTTTTATTTTTAATTTATAATTTATCATTTTGTGAAATTATTAAAAAATAAAAAATAAATTAAAAATATTTTTAAAAAATTTTAAATTTATAAATAAAATTAAAAATATTAAAATAATACAATAAATTATTTTAAATTGACAAAAAACATTATTATTATATATTTTATTTTAATATATTATAAATAATTGCAGTGCAATTAAATTTATGATTATATCAAAGGTGTCTACTTTTTTTTTTAAAATATATTTTCAAATTTTAAGGATCTTTGAACCTGTGGTTCATGATTTGGGGACGAAACAGCTCTCAAGTTTGATACATGCTGATCCGTTTACATGTCGGAAAAATTTGATAGTGATGTTAATATGTATAGATTTATATTGAAATTTCTTCATTTCTGAATTCAGTGCCTGTTTGATTCACTCTACAGACTACTGCAGTCTCTCTCCCTCTCGATTTTTTCCTGTACGTGTGTGACAATGACGAACGCAATGGGTCCTCCTCCTCCAAGAAACCCTAATTCAGATACAAACCCAGAAATCAAACCCGCCGATGAACTCGCTTCTACTTCGTCTCCTTCTTGTGAAGCTGCATCAGCGACTACAACGAAGTCTGCTATGGGTCCTACTCCTCCGAATCCCAACTCTTCGAAGCCAGACTCGGCCCAGTTAAACACGGATATTGCCGAAGGCCCGCAGTCTGATACGCCCGCCGAACCCATCGAGAAGAACCCTGAAAGCTCTTCGCGTGACGTAAGTGTGAAGCCTTCGGCTACGAAGCAATCTCAAAGCGTCGGGGTACCGTACAAGATTCCTGCTTGGAGTGGAGCACCATGCCATAAATTCTATCTTGAGGTTCTCAAGGACGGTTCTATAATCGATCAACTTGATGTGTAAGTAGCTGCATTCCTTTGTGAGATAGCTGTTTGGGGTAGAGCTTCATGCCATAAATGCGTACTTTAACGAAATTTGTTTGCTAATTAAGTTACTGCGTATCTTGGTTCCTGAACAGATATGAGAAAGGGGCCTATATGTTTGGGCGACTGGACCTCTGCGACTTTGTACTTGAGCATCCAACTATTTCTAGGTTTCATGCAGGTAAAGTATATACTCTTTTGGTTTTTGCCCACACTGAAAACAGCTTTTTCTGTCAATATCATTATTCTCTTCCGTTGTCACTAGTTGTGTCACGGTTTCATCAATTAGAAGACGCAGTGACTAATAAATTGGGCAACATTTTTGAAACTAGGTTGGTTTATTGTCAATCTATTTAACTTGCAATCTGGCATAAGCAATATCCCTGTCTGACTCTACATACATAAACTAATAAGGATTGATTGGTCAATAGACAAGGTTGTGGTGTTTAAAATGTATAACAAACAATTAATTAAGATGGTTGAGTCTGACATTGGTCTGTATTATGTGGCTATGACGGGTACTTTTTGTTTTTCATTTTAACAGTCTCCCATATTTTTTATTGGTGGTTTTGCATGAAAAGGGTTTGATATTTAAGTATGCCCTTTAGGTGTTCTTGTTTTTATTTGTTTACAATATCCTTGCATTAAGAGCAAAGGTAATTGAAAACTTATTAGGAATTTCCTTTGTTTAGGTTGGTTCAGACAAAACCTAGTCATTCGATTTGTTGGGGTTGTTGTTTCAAACCTTGTTAGTTGGGTGTGGTGGGGCTTTGGAATTTGGGATGCCAAGACCAGGATCAACCTTACCCACGTGGGTATGTTGACCATTTTTCAATTACTTGCTACCTACTAGTTTCATGATTGATAGTTCTAGATCTCTTCTATATTTGTTGCCCTCCTCATCCTTCCTTAGAATTCAAAGAACATTAGCCTTTATCTCCTGCTATTTCTTTTGTGTTTTTGGTGTTTTCAAGCTATCATACAAGAGTCCAGTTGTTTTTGAAAGAAAAATGGATTTATATATTGAACATTGATCACTTACCACCATACATGAGATGATAAAAGCCCATCTTAGCCTGCTTTTCAGAAGTACCCATGCGACCTGATTGCCTGCTTCTTCAAAAACTTGTTGTACTTGAGAGTAAAGATATTTTATTGGTTAAGGAAGTATGGGTTGTATATTTATTTGAGAGCTTTGTGAAGTATCTTATTTTGCTTGCGTCTGGAAACTGTATGATAATTAGGCATGACCTTGATTACAATGTAAATAAGCTTGCCCTTAACAGTTACAGTCTTACAGACTTGAACATTCATCTGGTTTGGCCATGAAAGTTACCATGTTTCTGTTTGTCTTTGTTAGTTATCCAGTTCAAGAGAAGCGGACATGCATATCTCTATGACCTTGGGAGTACTCATGGTACTTTTGTGAACAAGAATCAGGTATTTTATTGCAGTTTTCATCTCTTTGAGTTTTGATATGACATTCTCCATGGAAGTTGGGACATGTGGTCCCAGAGTTGGTGGGTGAAAATGATTGTGGATAGCTGATAGAGTTTTTACCGCTTGAAACTAGGTGAAAGAGTCAAGGTGCCAAATTCTAATCCAAGTTGGTGAATATAACTTTTATTTCACATCATGTCATTGTGGTAAGAATTAAAGTACCCCTCACCCAAACTTAAAACTATGAATTAAAATGCCCAAAGTCCAAGTTCCTACCTAAAATATGTAAATATCCATAATTAGATTAACAACTCTAAGTTGAGAAAAAAAAAAAAAATTGAATGTTTACTGTCATTGTAGTTTGGTTTAACATTCACATCATTAAGTTTTTGTTTTAAAAAAATTTACATAATCAAATGAGTGTGAAATTCTTTTTTATTTTGTTAAGAGTACTTGAGCCTTGCAATTAGGGAAAATATCTGCATAATTATTTCTTGAGTGCTCTGCTCATGGTCTTTTTAGGGGATTCGTTACTTTGTTCTGCTATGAGATTCTACTTGCTTCTCTGGTTTGAGGATTTCTTATGGTTCAACATTTTGTATATTGTTCTCTTCTTTCATACATTAGCTTCTTTTATCCGAATAATTATTAAAAAAGTTTTTAGAATCAACTAAGTAAAATTTTTTTCTTTCCCATGTTTGATTAGGTGGAGAAAAACACATATATTGACTTGCATGTTGGTGATGTCATTCGGTTTGGACGGTATGTATAGTATTTTATTAAATGCTTCATTTTGATGATAAATTTTCTGGCCTTTATTCCATTTTCTTTTGTTCTTTTATTTCATTATTAGTCTTTATAATTGTGAAGAACCAAATCTCCTGAAAACTTTATTGGTTTATATTTGTATTGTGACTCATGTATTGAGGTTTGGAGGCAATTACAATAGTGAGTTAATGACTTAGTAGTTATATCAGTATTATTGTTGCTTGAAAATGTGTAATGATTCCAATATAATTAGGAGCATGATCCCATAGTTGTTATTGTGCAATTTGTATCCTGAACCAAAATTTTTTATATCAGAATTGTGAATTGTAAATTGTATTAAATTATAAGTTTTAGTAACAAATTGAAAAATAGCTTGAAATATAAGCTATTCATGTGTAGATTCCTAGTGTGCATAAAATACTCGAGATGGTAAATCTAACCAAAGAGTTGGAAAAAGTACTGAACTATAAGTTATAGATGAGCTCCTTAGTCATAAGTTTATAAGTAATTTTTGAAATGGTCTCAAGTAATATCCACCTTTTCTTTCATTGTAAAGCAGTGGAGGGAGAAATTTTCAGCAATGTCACATATTAGCTTAGAGAAATGAAACTCATGCAGTTGCATTCTTACTACTAGTTACATCAAGTTGCAATATATTTCACTTTGCAACTTGGATGATACCCAACGTTATCACACATTTTTGAATTGTTGAATTGTGCAACTTTGACATATTGGCTCAAATTGTGTCAAAACCTATGATTCATGGCCGATTTGGGGTTGCTCCCTATTCAGCCACCGATTCATAATGTTGGCTTTGTAACTCATTGCAAATGGTAAGATTTGGATAATGAATTGTATGGTTTTGCTAACTATGCTATATTCATTTGATGTTAAATTTGATTGAGTAAATTGCGGTGCCCCCTCATTAGGAGTAAGAAGCGACACCATGCTTCAAAATTTTCCTTGATGTTATGGTCTAATCCTTTTCTATTTCTTGGTATTGTTGGAGTTAATGGATGCTGACAAAATATGCCATTCCAAGTGTGGTTAAAAACTTGAATAAGAGAAAGCTCCTGCTACTGTTGATATCTGTTATTGTGATGGTAAATCAGCTGTCAATATTGCATACCTTCTAGTTCAACATGATTGAACTAGTCATATTGATATTGATAGGCACTGCAGAGAGGAGAAACTTGATTGTGGCCTGAGCAGCACACCATATATGGCCATCAGAAAATTTAATTTATGAAGTTTCTTACAAGAGGTTTTGTGACTGCATGGTTATGAGAAATCACTTGCTAGTTGGGAAAGGAAGAAATCCACTCCCCAAATTGGCAGGGACTGTTAAAATATGGCAACTATCTGTGTGGAAAGATTTGATCTATGGGTTGGAGGCCGTGATTTCCTCCCTTTTTATTTTCTATATTCTTGAGAATCAACCTTTATTATCCGTATCCCAAAAAATAGCATGTACAGCCCCCGTCTATTATCTCATTAATTTTAGGTGATTAGTCCCCTGTATCATGGGATTTATTCTCTTGTAACTCTATATATACAAGGCTGAATAAACCTCTGTAAATGAAAGACCCAAACTGGAAATAAATTGAAAATAGGAATAGGAATATTTCTATGCAAACAAAGGATAAAATCCCTAATTGAAAAAACTTTAAGTCCATTTTTTTTAAGAAAAAAATCTAATGCCCCCCAATTATAAACCCTATTTTCTAATTTACAAAGGTATCATAAATCAACATTGTCAAAGCCTAATTTAACTCAAGTTTAAGCTGTTAAATAAAGGCTTATGAAATATGAATAGTTTTATTATAATCCATAAAAGCCCTTTGGGCTTTAAATGTGGGAATAGCACAAGCTCACCAAACCTCGTACTGAAACTGAATTTTAAATAAGAGAATGAGGGGCAGCAAGGATGGAAGTTTATTCACTGTTGAAGAAGCTTTGATGCCATTTCAAAGGCCATTTCAATTTCGAAGTTCATTAAGTGAAAGTTGATTAATAGTTTCATTATAATCTATTCTCTAATGCGTTGTTTCTGCTCTTGTCAATTTGAAGCAATTTTGTGTTTTTTTTAATCCCCTAATGCTATTACCTATTTTTGCTTTTTGGTGCATTAGAAGGCTACGCTGCATTGCTAGATTTGTTTGGTTTCTCCTCCCCCATTACTGGTCAATGTACACTGGACTTTGAGTCAAAGATGAAAATAATTGGAACAAAATTTCAATGACAAGGAACTTCTTCTTATTGTATGCTTCTGATGATTACTTTTGTGTTCCATGAACAGGTCATCTCGTTTGTTCATTTTCCAAGGACCACCTGAGTTGATGCTTCCAGTAAGATCAGGATTTTTGTTTTTTTAATCCTTTTTCTTCCTTCTGACTTTTTACCACTTAGTATAGGCCAATTTATTCTCCCCATATTAATGTGGTTGAGTCCTTTCTAATGATCTCCTTCTGCAAGTAACTGCAGCATTTCTTTACAATTTAAGTTTCCTATCTATATGGTTACTGATATGAGCAATTACTCTATACAAAGTCTTACAAATTCTCTGATGGTAAGGTCAACAATTTGGGAGTTATGGAATTGGAATAGAAAGGAAAAAACTACTTGGCTATCTGTTCTTGGACATTATTGCTAACAAGTTAAATTGTCATTTTGGAGTTATGCTTTCGTACTTGAGCACCAAAGACTATTGGCTTTCTTTTCCTAACCTTTATCATAATTAACATAAAATACTTATAAGGCAAGAAGAGGTGATAGAAGGGCATTGAAAGGAATGGAAAAGAAAATAACAAACAAACATGATATTACTTTTGATCTAAGGAAGAAAATGAAGAAGCAAAAGTAGGCAGTGAAACTGTCTATGTAAAGAAGCTATGCAAGGAACTCCTTTTAACTCCGTGGAAGATAATTATCTATTTTGAAATAGATGTTTAAAGGAGAAAGAAATTCTATAGTATGTATGGAAACCTTTCCTCTCTTGCTAAAATTAAAAAATTTCTCTTTGGAGTTCTTTCCTACAGTCAATTTTTCGAAGCATTTGCTATCCATGAGATTTGAACCAGGCATCATCTGTGATGTGCCTCTTTGTTTTTGCTAATGTAATAATGAGCTTGTAAATCTGTGGTGGCAAAGAATACTCATTACACAGCTGAATTTATTGACAGCTTAAAAATTTGATTTTGGAGCCATAATATCTGTGGGGAGTTGTGACGTCCTCACTTGAAATAAATAGTGGAAGAGAAGTTTTTATATAGTTTTTCTCCATTTCTTTAATGGAAATGTACTTTTTTTTTTTTAATCAAATTTTTACTTCAATTGGCCTCTTTATTTTTGCACTGCATGCTTATGTATTTTGGTATAGCTGTTTTTGTGGTTTTATTTTTGTAGGAAACTGACTTGAAAATTATGAGAGAAGTGAAGATGCGAGAACAAATGCTAGATCGGGAAGCTTCACTTCATCGAGCAAGATTGGAAGCATCCCTTACTGATGGTATTTCATGGGGTATGGGTGAGGATGCTGTTGAAGAAGATGAGGTTTGTCAAAGTTTTTTGTCATGCAGTGCAAAGTATACTATGATCTATTAAGATTTTTACTCCCTTTGAACTGCCTTTTGTCTCATTTATATTGCATTGAGTTGATCAATTTTGTTTTCTTGCAATTGATTTGGTGGATTCAAATGTCAGGATGATGCTGATGAAATAACGTGGCAATCATATAAAGGACAGCTTACTGAAAAACAGGAAAAAACTCATGAAAAAATAATAAAAAGGATGGAAAAGGTGAGCAGTTCTCATTGTTAATTTGCTGTTCTGTAATGTGTGCTTTTGTGTTCTAATTCACAATATTAACCTGCATGAGCGAGTCAAAGAATTAGATGGGACTTATTATTTTAGTTCATGTATCGCATGATAAATGCCCTAAAGGTACTAAAAGCAAGCCAAAAGTTTGGTAGTTCTATCCTTGGGAAGTGCTGGAGATAATCAGCTCTAGTGTTTACTTAATAGAGCTGTATCTTGAGCTTCATTCATATCAACAAAATTCTTAATATGGAAGACTTATATTAATTTGAGTGATTTGAAGGGGATGTATTTTTGGCTCAGGGCTACTTGGTATTCTACCCACTGTGTGGTTAGATATTATTGAAGAGGTGCTAGATGTTAAAGTAGTGAAGTAAAGAAACAGTTGGGCAAGTAAGCCTGCCATTGCAAATACGTGGGCTGTGGCAGATTAATTTAAGCAGACTGATTCTGAAATAAGCATGTTCTTCCAAAGTCTGTTTATTGGATAATATATTTCTTTTTTAAACAGGGTGAATGATGCAGGAGCATTATTATTTATTTTCTGTATTTGCATTCAAGGGAAATAACGGAGTCTACACATATGTACCAGCAGCACAGCGTAAAAATAAATAGCTGCTAGTACAATAAGTTTTGTCTTGTTAAGCACTTTCAGGTTACGTAAAAGATCACCTTAGATGAATCAAGTATTTTGGCTGAAATTGCCTGTTGCCTAACAGAATATGGTTCCATAAGAAACTGCCATAAGTCCATAACCATATGCTACTTATGGCAATTCTCTTGGACAGGAAAATGTGATGTAGATATTTTTTTGTCCTGTATAAAAGGTATCATCCCTTTTTTGTTCCCCCATTCCTGTATAAAAGATAGATGATGGAAGAACTTGAAAACTTGGAAGAGACATTGAATGATAGTATTTGAGAAAGTATTGGTGCAAAAAGTGGAAAGATATCTCTTTCTTGCTGCAGTTTGTTTTTAATATACAGGGGCACCATTGGGTGCATTTAAAAGTATCCTTGTGCGAGTTTAAGAGAAGCCCTGTATAGTTGAATTTGTGTTCAAACAGTTTTATGAATTGATACTTTTCATATTGGCACTTATTAGTTAGATTCATAATTCCTTCCCTTGTACTTGTGCCTCTTTTCTTGGTGCAGATTGCCAACATGAAGAAAGAAATAAATGCTATACGTGCTAAGGACATTTCTCAGGGTGGATTAACACAAGGTCAACAGACTCAGATTGCCAGGAATGAGCAAAGAATAACTCAGGTAATTTGGGGGAAAATAAACGACTCTAGGACTTTGTATCTCAGTCCCCTTAACATATTCTGTATTAGTCATAGGTTTAAGAATTCATTTTTGTATATTATCCAAACATGATTTGTTATAAATACTGATGTATAAGTGGCCATGCTGATATTTTTGATGCATTCTTGTTGCAAATTTGGATAGATGATGGAAGAACTTGAAAATTTGGAAGAGACATTGAATGATAGTATTCGAGAAAGTGTTGGTGCAAAAAGTGGAAAGATATCTCGTGGGAAGAAGAAAAGTGCAATGGAAGATGAAGAGGAATATTTGAGGTATATTTTTATGTAGTTATTGGGTAACAGATAAATGATGCCCACAAGACTAGACTATAGTGCTCCTAAGTCACCATGAACTAATTAGGTTCAAAACTAAGTAAGGCTGTAGTCGCATGGGCTGCCATATTTTTCCTTTTTAGAATCATGCAATTCTTTGTGGATCATTATTCCAATCTATATTTTTGTAGAAAAATGAAGCTGTGAGTGTGCAGGACAGGAATTTGTTTGACGGTATAACTGTGTAGCGAACTGCTTAAGGCTATTTTACTTGCTTGCATCCTCCTTTTGAAAAGCTGACATTTTTTTTCTTTAGGGAGGGGGAGGGGGGGACTTGAAATGTTCAAAGTAATATCTTGTCCCTGTCAAGCTACATTTATATAGAAATGCATCCAAACTCCAAACCAAAATGCTAGTGACATAATTTAAATTAGTATTTGTTTTTGCAGTTGCTTTAGAAATTTTCATCTTCTGTTTTAACTATATCAACCTGAATATTTTTACTTAAATTTTCACTTTGGTAATTACTTGTTCAGTGATGATGATGATGATGAATTTTATGATCGGACAAAGAAGAAGCCTTCTCGCCAGAATGCTGGTGACAACCAATCAATTGAAACTGCCGATACTCTTCTTGATAAAAAAGAGGCAATCATCAAGGAAATGAGTGACAAGAAAGAGTTGCTATCAATTGAGAAGAACAAAATGCCTTCTGAAAGTGACATACAGGATGAAGTTGGTGATGCACTTGATGCGTACATGTCAGGGCTTTCATCTCAACTTGGTGAGTGTTTCTAATTACATATATTATGACTAGTGATTCATTTATTCTTTTTGTAGTTGAAAGTATACTCCTTTTGGTAGTTTCTGCATTCTAGCATGCTTATATTTGTACATAATTGTTCGCATGCAATCATGTATTACATCAATGTATAATTACATATTATCCTAGCAAATTCCCACATTTACTATTCTATGCAATATGGATCTTAAATTGGAGATTTACAGATAGAGATTGACTCAGTCAAATTCACCCCACTTTATTGATGATCTGTTCTTTTACTTTCAGTATATGATAAAAGTTTACAACTTGAAAAGGATCTGTCTACACTTCAGTCTGAGCTGGATAGGATATGCTACCTATTGAAGATTGCTGACCCATCTGGAGAAGCTGCCAAGAAAAGAGAGTTGAAAGCACAAGAACCCAAGCCTAACATAGCTGAGGAAGCTGCCTCTATCAAGAAGGAGAAACAACATATGGAGTCCCAGAAAAACAGTGAGCCTTATGCAGACGATGATAAAAAGAAGCCACCTGCAGGAACCCAAAAGAATAATGAGTCTTCTGCAAAGGCAGATGGCTCCAGACAAGTAGGGAAAACCACATATGCAACTGTGGGCATGGACGAGTCAGAAGGGACCTCCGCCAAAATGGATGCTGAGAATGTCGTATACACTGTCCCAAAGCCCCAGTGGCTTGGAGCTGTAGGGGATAGGGTTGCTAATGACACCCAACAAACTGCTGACGCCCTGGATCTGCATGGGATGGATGAATCCAGTCAGTTCATTGACTACAAGGACAGGAACAAAATTTTGGGCACTGGTGGTGATGCAGAGGCAATGGTGGAATCTACAATTGAGTCTGCTGCTCCTGGTCTAATCTTAAGGAAACGGAAGCAAGTTGAGAAAACTGGAACAAATGATCATGATGCCTCTCAGCAATTAGCATCTTCCTCTACGGGTGCTAAACTTGGGGCTGAGGATGCTGTGGCACTGTTGTTGAAGCATAAAAGGGGATATTATGCTAATGAAGAGGAGGGAGGATATGAAAACCAAGAAATATCAGATCTAAATAACTCATTTAAAGAGAGTAAGAAGCCTAAGAGAGTTATTGGACCCGAGAAACCATCATTTTTGAGTGGTGATACGGATTATGAATCATGGGTTCCTCCTGAAGGTAAGTATCGGGTTCAATATGCTGACTCTGCATGATTTGTAATTTGTTTTTTTTGGGTATAATCATGCAATGTATAATTTTGCGCAGGGCAATCAGGTGATGGACGGACTTCCCTGAATGACAGATATGGCTACTGAACTGGGGCTTTGTTTGGCATTGTCCATCATCGTAATTATCGTCGACCTGTGTGCAATGTTTTATCAAGGAAGTTGGAGGAAGTATGAAGGCAGAACTTGATGAGATTTTGTGGACATGGGCCCACAAGGTTCCTTCTATGACCCTTGCCGACCCTTGTTGGGAAAGGGACTGCAGTGATGTCTTAACAGACATGGCGGGATTGCAGTGATATCTCAAGAGTCATGGCCTGCTGATGCCTCTGATGTAAATCCACATGATGCGATCAACATGCTACATCAGTGAAAGGTTGGTGAGGAGGGACACTAGATTCAATTTTAAAACTAGCAAGGCAAGTCTACCAAAAAGAAAGAAGAAAATTCAGTGTACATTGTGTATGCTAGCGTCCGTTGAAAACCAAAAAAAAAGAAAAAAAAAGAAAAAAGGCGATGTCTGTAGCAGGCAAGCTTTGGTTGTGATGAGTGGTTGAAAGTTAATGGTTTTGGATGTGATCCTACTCCTTACATCTTGTTGCAAATTTGCATGGTATTTGATAGGTGAAACAATTTCTGAAGCATTTGAAAAATGTTTTTAATAAATTTAGGGCATAAATGCACTCTTTTGTCCCTTAATTTTTTTGAGTTTTCATTTTCATCGCTTAATATTATTTAGTTCTGATTTGATTTTTAACTTTACTTAAAATTTTATTTTTGTTATTTAATTTTACTTTAAGTTTTATTTTTATCCTTTAATTTTATTTTATTGTTATTCAATTTCTTATTTTTACTTTAAATTTAATTTTTATTTTTTAAATTTATTTGGTCTTAATTTGATTTCTTAACTTTATTTAGAGTTTTACTTTTGGCTTTTAATTTTATTTTATTCTTGTTTGGCTTTAAATTTAAAAAATTACTCAATTTTTTTCACTTTTTATTTTTTTATTTTTCCATTTATTTATTGATATACAAATGTTTCATGTATTGTAGTAATTATTATATTGAGGTTTAATTTTTATCTTATTCTTTCACAAGTTAAATTAATTGGTGCTTCTGAATGTTTTAATATTTATCTTTTTCATTTTAGTATTCATTATCCAATTTGCATTTTTATGGTCATAACTCTTAATTTATCTACAATCTAAATATTTATAGTATTTTAAATTGCTGTTAGAGGAAGAAAAACATTTGAGAAGTTGAGGGTAAAAAATAAAATAAAATTAAATTAAGAGACAAATAAAATCTAAAGTCAAGTTAAAGAATTAAATAGGAACTAAAGGAATTTAAAGGATGAAAATGAAAATTAAAGTAAAATTAAGGGATAAATTAGAATTAAATAACATTAAATGGTGAAAAGAAAACTTGAAGTTAAGTTAAATAACTAAGTTAAAATTACATGAAATTAAATTTTGAAAGTGGAATTAAGCATCCAAAAGTGCGCCAAAATTTAGATACAAAATTTATGTAAAGTTGATATTATTAGTAAAGACAGCAATAATTTTTTTTTTTATTTCCACACTCGGCTAGAGTTTTAGTTAACTGAGAATCTAAATTTTCATATCATACCAAATATTACTTGAGTTCAATAAATGACGGTCCCCTTTGTGACTTTGTTTAGTCCTATTGCCTAAGTTGCAATTAGGCTTTTTTATTTAAATATTATAAATAAAAAAATTATTTTTTAACAGTTATTACACTTAAATAATTTAAACCATACATAATAATTCGTCCATGTAGATGATGAATCGGAGCATATTGTGGGGCACGCAGTTAGGGAAGAGCCAGCGCCATATATATATATATATATATATATATATATATATATATGTCAAACTGAATATACGGGTATAAAATTTGGTTTATTTTATGTTGCTTCCTATTTAAACTTAATAGTTTTTTCATTATTTGTGACAATTCTTTTACTTGGGAGGTTGGAATATCTCTATTCCGTAGATATTTGTTTCTAAGCTTTTTGAGATAAATAAAACATGTGGAGTTTTTGGAATACAATATTATTTAAATTTTTTAAGTTTAGATTTAATTATTTGATATATTTTTCCTGTTTTTAATATTTCAATTATCATTTTTATTTACAATCATCTAAACTAAACACATAAGTTTCAATCATTATATATTAGTATTTTTTATCAGAATATTTAAATGTCACAATAATGTTGTTTTTAATCTTTTAGAGCTGTAAGTACAATGTCTTTTTTTAATCTTGTGTTATGATTGAATTATAATAATTCATGCTTTAAAATATGTAATTTTATAGTTCTTTATGCATTTATAATCATCCATTTAGTGTCCAATTGTTTTGTATAAATTTATATTAGTTACTTTAATTTAAAGTGAGAAGAAGTGTTATTTAAAGTTATAGTTAATAATATTTATATATGAATAAATGTGAATTTTATTTTTTGTGCTTTAAATGATATTATCACTAAATTGTAATTGTTTATTTTTGTTTATAATATTATAAAAATTTCAATTAAATTAAGTTATATAGATTTATTTATTTTATTTTACTGTTTAAATTAAAATTTTAAAGATTTGTTATGATAATTCATCTCATATGCAATTGTTGATGTAATCCATGCTTCAAAAGTTTTATTTTTGTAACTCTTTTTGTATTTAATTCATCCAGTGTACAATTTTTTTGTTTGAATTTTGATAAGTTATGCTACAATTTTGATATATTAGATTAATTAATGTGTTACATGCAATTTTAAAATGTGAAAAATATTGATATATTTAGTGGTAGTTGATAATATTAATGATTGTAATTGAAAAATTAATTTTCAAAATTCTCAAGAGAAAAAAACTATTACATCCAAATGTGTTAACCGTGTGTGTGTGTGTGTGTGTGTGTGTGTGTGTATATATATATATATATATATATATATAAATATAGACTCGTCTAGAAAAATGGTGATCTGATTCAAAATTTTTTAAAATTAATAATAAAAGGCTCCTACCTACCAAGTAAAAGGTATTGATAAATTTGAAATAATAGTTGATTATATTTGTTGAGTCATCAGAGTGTCTTTCTTTGGTTTAAGTTGTTTAATTGTGTTCTACACAGCTGAGTTAAAAGTTTTAATCTATTTAAGTATAGTGGATTAAATAAGTTAATTCTTTTAATTTACTTTGACACTTCTAACTATTTAAGTAGAATTCATTGCATAAATAATTTATGTATTTTTTTTTTATAATTTTAATTTTTAAAAAATAAAAGAATCCAAATGCTTAATACATATAAAAGACAATGTTTAAGAATAAAAACTTAAATGATAAAACAAATATAAATAAAATTGATAAATTTACTTTAATAATAATTGTTATTAAATTAAATAATTTATAGACAAAAATTTAAAATATATAGTTTAAGAATATTATGTATAATATATATTAAATTATATTATATATTACATTTTAATTTATTATTAACTAGTAAATACATATTAATTTAATTTTTTATTATATATATAACTTGGTGCCCGACTTTAAAGTCGGACACCATTTCTGACCCAAAGAGCAGGACGAGTCACTCAAATTTTTTACAAGAAGAAATATAAAAGTACAAATTAAGTATTTAGATATAATTTTTTTTGTCAGAAACGGATCTTAATAAATAATTTTTTTAAAATATCATATCATGCTCAATTCTCCGTTACTATCATGTTGATTTACCCTTGCCAAGATCCGGATGCAAATAGCTTTGTGACTTTTCCTTGTATTCGTCATACAGAGAAGTAATATTTTGGTCATTCCCTTTTGATTTAATATCAATTTATTATAATATTAAAATAGTTTTTTAAAGTTTAATATTAATCAAAAGTAGTCTCTCATTAAGCTAATAATAATTTTTTCATGTTAATCCTAAGGTTCAGTATTATAAGTTTTGATGATAACAAATATTAACAAATAAATTAGACATATCCTTTATATGAAATATACTTGTTCATATTATATTCAATAGGTTCTAATATTATAGACAATCAAAATTATATATATATATATATATATATATATTTATAGGAATATCATATGTATAGTAAAAAATGTTTATATTCTACTAATTGTTATTAAATATGCATATTGTGATATATGAATTTGATCAAATATTTAGTTTGTAAGTTTGACTAACCATCATGGGCTTATTATTATTTTTTTAAATTTATTTAGACTTACATTTATTGACCCAATACATTTTGGTCCTTAGAATATAAGTTTAAGCCAAAAAGATAAAAGAGATATGAATTTTAATAAAGTTATTTTGTGGACCCAAAATTATTATTTTTATTATATCTCACAAATCTGAAGGAATTTCGAAATGAAAGCTATTGCATCTAAATAGACTTAAATATCTTTCTAGTCACATATCAAACGCTTAAAATAGAGTTAAAATTAAAAAGTTATGATTGTCAAAGTTGTAAGTATGTATATTACATTTTTTTTTCTGACATCTAGTCATATTTTCAATAATATTTCACCAATTGGTAGCAATTTTTAAATGAAATTTATTTCATATGAAATTAGACTCATACAACTTTGCTTAAAAATGATTTAAAATAAAGGAATTATGAGCATCTCAATTTGTGAGTTTGTATATAAATTTGTTATTTGATCTTTTATTACTCTTTTAACAAGATCTCAACAACCATATTCAATTTTGCGATGAAACTTATTAGGATAGAAAATAAACTTACTGAGCTTTTGGTGATATATATAATTTGTTCAAAATGAAGTTGAAATGCAAGAGCTATGAGCATATAAAGTTATGGCTATAGAATAGAAGATGATTATAAAGTCAACAAATAGAATTACTTACTTCCAACAATTATGTTATATAAGTTTGAATTTCTCCTTGATTCTAAACGGTTCTCTTGTTTTTCTTTTTTAATAGTAAATACATGTTTCAAAAGCTCAGAAAACACAAGAACCAAATGCTAGAATGTGAACTTTAACTTGTTATATCATCTTTGAGAGAAAAACAAACAATATTGAGCCAAACTTTATATATTCTCTATCATTTGAGTTCTCAGTGCTTCATCTTGTATATCTACTTCTTTGAGGGAGTTTATTCATTTATATTTCTTTCTTTTTTGAGAGAGAGAACCTCAAGAAAGTTCCTTAAGGGTGTCAAGCAAAGAGTGCTTCAGTTAAAAAGAAGGTTCTCTTAGTTATGTTCTAGGAGGTTCCTTGAAGAAGTCAAACAGTGAGAGCTTGGTATTAGAAAGAGGTTCTTCTTGAAATTTGTAATTGAGGGATATGTTCTCCCAGGTTGTTGTAATTGATAATTGAGATAGTGACAAATTCTAAGAGATTGCTTGGAAACTGGACGTAAGTTTGGGTTGGAGTTGAATTAGGATAAATCTCTAAATTTGCGTTATCTATTCCTATACTTTTTATATTATGAATTATTGTATTTATGTGTTATTGATATTTGAAGTGTTGATATATATATATATATATATATATATATATATTTATATACACACACATACTCCAAGCATCAATATAAATATTTCCTTGGTTGATATAATTGCAGTTGTGCTTCATACATTTCCTAATAAGCTTCATAACAAGTATTTGGTAAAAAATTTTTGAAAAGAACCAAAATTTTTGTAAACACCCAATTCATATCCATTTTGGATGTTGGTTGCCTTGTTCTAACATTTCAAAGAATTACTTTGGATTAATATTGAATTTTTTAAAAACCATTTTGTTATTATAAATTTATGAATCACCAAATTACTAAAATTGTGGCGCAAATTACATTTAAATTTTTTTAAAAAAGACAAATAAATAATATTTATTGTAATAATAATTATCCTCTAGATGACCAAATCTCTTGAACAATTAAAATCAAATTTTAAACTCATAAAGAACTCCTTCAACCTTGAACAATTAAACAAAAATAATTACTTAACTAGCTCCAGTCTCATCAAATAAGGAAGAGAATAAAGTAGAATAAGCAATAATTTTTTCTCTGAAAATTTTTTTACCAAGAATATTTAAATTTTGTCTTGAAAAAACCAGTTGTTATAGCAAGAGTTAAAATATCTTTCTAAGTCTTTAAATTATTAGAATTAATATTAAAAAATTGACCAACCTATGAGTTAAGGAGTTTGGGCAAACATAATTGAGTTTAATCAGAGAAACTTTATTTATCATTTTGGTAGGTTTAACAAGATAGCTTGTGGATTCAACCCAATTAAATAAATATAGTGTCAAAATGGCGCACAATTTTTCATATTAGCTGAATGCAATCATATAATTACAAAATTTTAACTTTAAAATTAAAAAAGTAAAAAATAATATGACAATTTTAGTTACAAAATTATAAAACTATAATGGCCAATTATTGAGATTAATTAGAGCAACTATTTAACTTGTCCATAACCATAATTATAAGAAAAGAAGAAAGAGACAATCACCTCCTTAGTGTAATTTTAGCAAAATTACACGTATTAAAATTTGCAAACCGTGACATCATATATATTTGCTTACCTGCTTAAAACTTACAAACGCTAACATCATGTAAAAGTGCAATTCATTTGCCACGTGAATCAAATGAACAACTTACACATACTTTTTCGTTTTTTTTTTTTTTTTTTTTTTTTATCATTTATTCTGTATCTTATACATATACTTCTCAGTACAAATGGAGAACACTTTCTGCAATGCAACTAAAGCTAAACTTTTCTTCATAGACGTGTACATCCCTCTCTCGCCAGCCTGCTATTATATAAGTTTGATTTGAAGTATGATTTAGTGTCTTTATAAGGCTCAATAGTGAGTTGAGGGTGGAGGTGGTGAGTTGTACAGGTATGGGAATGGAGGTAGCCATGGGTGGGGCAAGGAAGGAGATGGTGGTGGTGGGGATGTGTAATCATAAGGAGGAGAATTAGGATTTACAGATGCAGGAGGTGGGGGAGGTGAAGCACAATTTGTGGGTGGTGATAGGGATGGCGGAGGAGGAGATTTGTAGACATAGGTGGGAGGAGAAGGTGCTGAAGGGGATGAAGAGGGTGGAGATTTGTACGTATATGGAGGAGAAGGTAACAAAGATGGCGCCGGAGGTGGAGATTTGTAAACATATGGCGGTGGTGAAGTAGATGGAGGTGGTGGTAATGAAGATGGAGGCGGCGGAGACTTGTATGTATATGAAGGATGTGGCGATGAAGATGGTGAAGGTGGAGACTTAGAAATATATGGAGGAGGTGGAGATGAAGATGGTGGTGGTGGAGACTTGTACACATAAGGTGGTGGCGAAGTAGATGGAGGTGGTGGAGACTTGTACACATAAGGTGGTGGTGAAGTAGACGGAGGTGGTGGAGACTTGTAAGTATATGTAGGAGGTGGTGGTGGAGACTTGTACACATAAGGTGGTGGCGAAGTAGATGGAGGTGGTGGAGATTTGTAAACGTATGGAGGTGGTGACGGAGATGGTGGAGGAGGAGACCTATAAACATATAGAGGAGGTGGTGACGGAGACGGAGAAGGTGGTGATGAGGGGTAAGTGTAAGGAGGGTGACCTCCATGCTTTGGTGGTTTAGGCCACAATGGTGGATGTCCCAGACTCACAGGAGGCAAAGGGAATATGAAATGTGGGTTAGGTTTAGGGAACTTAGGTTTAGGAAATTGAAATGGGAATGGTGAAGAGGAAGCATAAGGGTTAAAAGCAGTAACAACCCTAAGGGAAAGAAAGCAAAATGCAATAGGATAGAAGAATAAAGGCCATTGCCATGGCCCTTTGGAGCCTCTCATCATCTGCATCAAGCTCAAGTTTTGAGTGTTCAAAAGTTTTTTGACAAGAAGAATGCTATGCTCAATTCCCTTTATATAGATGTCTATATGCCCATTGCAATATATATTATAGCATATAAAAATATTAGTTTATGAACTATAGATAGTTACAACCTAAAATAAAAATTTGAGTCGTTATCAGATTTTTATGAGAAAAATATAAAATCTCATAAAATTTGAATTACTTTAAAATATTTTAAAAAATTTTTAAAACAATAAAATGAGTTACTTAACTTTTGTATTCTGTGTCAGTCCAACAAAAAGAATTTGTATTCTTTGAAATAAGCCATAAATTGATTTTATTCTTATCACTGTTATTATTTCACATGCTAATTTGGACTTTTTATAACATCTTGAATTTTATTTAGGACCAATAAAAACATGTTATGTAAATTATAAAAGAGTTTGAATAGCTTATAAAATATAGGGGTGAACACAAATCAAGTCAGGATTTTAAATAAAATATAGGGGTGAACACAAATCAAGTCAGGATTTTAATAAAACCTGATATTCAAACCAATTTTAGATTGAATCTTATCTTAGAGACCTAAAATTCGGGTTGACTTAATTATGTGATTGATACGATAAAATTTGAAAATATTTCATTTTTTCTTTGGCTTAAATTTAATATGATCGACTCAGATTAAATTGACTCGGTTAATGAATACTCCTAATAAAAATTCTTAATTGTAAAATAATCAGAAAAACTTATTTTCAGAGTGTAAAAATTGAGAAACCTATTTTTCTATTTTAAAAATTCAAGGAACATTAATGATTTTTTTTCCTCATTTGCTTAAATTCGGTGGTCATTTTCACTTGTTATGGTTTCCCATTAAGTGTCTTGACAAAAGTCATAATAGGGACCATATGTGGAGTAGGTATGGTGGTGTTGGGCTGGATAAGCTGGATAAAACACGTTCACACGTACTGAGATCTGAATCTGATCATGTTTTTGAGAAAATGTGAAGAAGAGTGGAGAAGCCAGAAATTAATGGCTTCAAAGTCCAAAGAATGAACAAATTTCTTGGCAAGAAAATTATATGCCCGCCAGTGAGATTCAAGAATTATTAGTTTTTTTATTCATTATTATATCTTAATTTATAATATTTTTTTTTTTAAAAAATTTGAGTATAAGATTACTTGGATGAATGTGAGATACTCTCAAAATTATTAGCTTATAAAAATTTTGAGTTTAGACGGTGTCGGTGATGAATAGGATTGTGGGAAACAGCAAAACTATAGATGGTTTATGTATTTAGCACTCTTATCTGTCTTCTTTTGCGCATTATAATATTTTTCTTTATGAGGATCAGTTCAAGTCTATTATCTATACTTCTTAGCTTTCATAATCTTTTTCCAGAAGTAAGTTTATTTACTTTGACAAGAAACTAATAGAGAAAAAGATTACCTTGATCCTTCACCTTGTGTTTCAGTATTAATTTAGTCATTTATAAATTTATAATATTAAAATGGTCTCTCAAAAATTTAATATTAATAAAAAATAATCTCTTAAAAAAGCTATAATTAAATTAATGAGGGACTATTTATGATTAATGTTAAATTTTTTAATAATCATTTTAGTACTTTAAATTGGTAGGAGATTAAATTTATATTAAACTAAAATGTGAAATACTAAAATAGTAATTTTCCTGTGTACCTTACAAAATAATAATAATTTAAAAACTAATAATCTGACTTTAAGTGAAACGCCCAATCAACTAAAAAAAAATAAATAGTGAAACGCTGATTCATTGGCTTACATTAACTGTTAATTTGTTCACTTTTTAACCTAATTCAATTAGTGACCAAAACGAAAAACTTAATTTAATTAATTGAGTAAAATATCATTTTAATTCTTCACTTGTTAGTTTAGTCTTAATTTTGTCTATCACTTATTTCTAGTTTTAATTTGATCATTCACTTATGAGTCTAATATCAATTTGGTCCCTTATAAATTTATAAAACTAGGTGGTACCCAAATAACTATATTAGTGAGAGAATAAATTAGTATTTTACTCATAATCAACTTGTGGTTTGCCTATTACATTATTGATTTATGCCATGCAGAATTAGAACAATAAGAAATTCTTGTATATCCCTACGGCTTATTAGATCAAACATGTACTTATTTGCATTTTTATTAAAGATGAAAGATTTAATGTGCTTTGTCTTGATGAGAAACCATGAGAATTCCTCTACGACTGATAAGAATAACAGACCAAATTTAAACTTGATTAAAGTCTACTTATAAATGACTCTTATACAAAAAATTTAAAATTCTAAAGCATTTTTCATAGGAATAGATTTGTTATTAAGTTGCTTGAATATTAAATGGAAAATATATTAGATGGAAATCATTAATTCAATCAGCTTTTTTATGAACATTTAAAGAGTTTTAAATATTTTGGTTTGCCTTTCTTGTTAGAGAATAAAATTGCTTAGTTCCACTTTAGTTGAAATTGCACTTTCTGTCTCCATTTAATAGAATATTTATAATTTGAGATAAATAACTATAAAATTAGTTACATCAATGTAATCATTATATGTCACATTCATATTAAACAAAAGATACATGATAATGATATATTATATTAGGCTAATTGTATAACAACCTAAACTAATTTATTATATTTATATTTTGACCCTATTATTTTTAAATTTTATTTATGAATCCAAAATTTCTTTTTGAATATTTCAATTTACTCTCTTTATTTTTATCTTTTAATAACTCATACGGAAATTTTAATTTATAACTTTATTAATTCACCCCTATATTTTTTTTTATTTTTCCAGTAACTTTACAAGTCCTTAATTTTATTCTTATTTTTAGTTTATGAACTAATGTTTAATGGGATTACTAAAAAACATAAGTAGAGGGGGCAAATTGAAAATTAAAAAAAAAAATTTGGAATCAAAAATAAAATCTAAAAATATTAGAGTCAAAATATAAATACAATAAGTTATTTAAATATGAGTTGGCATACAATCCATATATTTTGATATATCATTACCATATATCTTCTTCTTAGTGTGTTATGTAATAATTGCACTAGTGTAGTCAATTTTATAACTATACTAAAGATGACATGGTAAATTTATTCAGTTTAAGAATTTTACGTACATATGTATCAGGTTTAATAAATAGACATGGTTATGAATGAAGATTTTGACTATTTCTTGTCAGTTTTTATAAAAACATGATGTCGAATATATTTAATTTCATGAGTCAATAAAATCTTTTTTGTTTTTTATTCAACAAAAAAGTATAAATCATATGTTATTATTAAATCTAATGATATTTCTATAACTATATTTTATCAAGCTTTTTCGAACATCACAAGATAATGATTAGGCTTGAATTTTCATCAAAAATACGTCAACTAAAAACTTATGAAACATTAATTAATTGAATGACAAAAGAAAAAAGTATTAAGGGAATCATATATATAAAAGATTTTCACATTAATTTAGTTTTTCTTATTTATTTATTTCCTATCTATATTAATTTGGTTTTGCAGATATGATTTACTATATATGAATTTATTTTTTTAATTTAAATATTATTATGTTAACGAGTTCTAATAAGGATGGTAGGTGACAGCACAGCAGTGGGTGCTGTACTTGGCAATTGTTTTTTAATTTTATATATTAATAAATATTATTCTATTTAAAAATATTAAAATAAAAATAAGAAAATACATACTTTTTACTTTCTCTTATATAACTAAGGTGTTATCTTTTTGAAAAGAAAAATACTTAAAAATTTCTAATGTTAAAAATTTTTATAAGTATAATTTTTTTTTAAAAAATATTAGAATAAAATAATAAAAAAGTATTTAAATATAAGATGTTATTTTATTAAATAGAAAAAGATTAAATATCTTTCAACCTTAAGGCTCCACACTTCTCTGACAAGATTGTGTCATATTGGCATTTCAACACTATAATAGATTATATACAATAATAATAATACTACTATTACTACTATATTTTCTAAAAAAGAAAATTTATTGTAAAAGCAATACTAACATTTTAGCAATAAACTAAATGTAAATTTAATGTTAAAATATATTTAATCAATTTTTGCATAAAAAATGACATCTTATATTCAAATAATTTTCTTCTTTGTCTTATTTTAACATTTTTTAAAGAGAATTTATACTTGTAAAAATATTTAACATTATAAACTGTTAAAAGTTTTTTTTTTTCAAAAAAGTAACACCTTATATAAAAAAAAGTAAAAAATTATGAATATTCTTATATTTTATTTTAATATTTTTATATGAAATAATATTTATTGATATATAAAAAATTTACAAAAATTGTCTTGCACCTGCTGCTGTGTTGATAGAAAAGCAGTGGATCCCCACTGGAGGGTCAAAGGAATGCTGGCAGATTCCAAGGGAGGAAATTTTAAGACAAATTTGCCCTGCTGGAAAACCAACAATTACACACTGTGTCCTGAGAAAGATCTTGAGCTCGACAAGGCAAGGCTAAGGATCGTTGGGCAATGCTGGAGCCTCACCAAGGTGGAGGAGCACGAACTGATGACGGTCATCGGCAAAGTTCTGACATAAGCTTGTGAATCATTTGCTGCTGCTGATGTTCCCTACCCTTGAAATATGTGCTCTACTAGTGAGTTGCTTGGGTTCAAGTTGAATAACGAGTGGGTTAGCGTTGATCTGTGATGTGTGGGTTAACATTACTACAGATGACAGATAAGAGAGATTGAGTGATGGTTTGAGGCCCAGTGTGCGTTTGATCTGCATAAACATTTTTTAGAATTATATAATTATATTTGACCATTTTTTTTACTATTGGAAAGTAAAAAGATATTAGGACTGTTTGTCCCATTATTGTTCTCATTCTATTATTATTTCCATTGCAATATATATTATAGCATATAAAAATATTAGTTTATGAACTATAGATAGTTACAATCTAAAATAAAAATTTGAATCGGTATCAGATTTTTATGAGAAAAATATAAACTCTCATAAATTTGAATTACTTTAAAATATTTAAATTTTTTTTTAAAACAATAAAATGAGTTACTTAACTTTTGTATTCTGTGTCAGTCCAACAAAAAGAGTTTGCATTCTTTGAAATAAGCCATAAATTGATTTTATTCTTATCCTGTTATTATTTCACATGCTAATTTGGACTTTTTATAACATCTTGAATTTTCTTGAGGACCAATAAAAACATGACATGTAAATTATAAAGGAGTTTGAATAGCTTATAAAATATAGGGGTTAATATAAATCAAGTCAGGTTTTTAATAAAACCTAAGATTTAAACTAATTTTAGATCAAGTCTTATTTTAGAGAACTAAAATTCAAGTTGACTTGACTTAATTATGTGATTGATACGATAAAATTTGAAAATATTTCATTTTTTCTCTAGCCTAATTTAATTCAATATAATCGGCTTAGATTAAATTAACTCGACTAATGAATACTCCTAATAAAAATTCTTAATTGTAAAATAATCAAAAAAACTTATTTCTAGAGTGTGAAAATTGAGAGACCTATTTTTCTATTTTAAATTCAAGGAACATTAATGATTTTTTTTCCTCATTTGCTTATATTCGGTGGTCATTTTCACTTGTTATGGTTTCCCATTAAGTGTCTTGACAAAAGTCATAATAGGGACCATATGTGGAGGAGTAGGTATGGTGGTGTTGGGCTGGATAAGCTGGATAAAGCACGTTCACACGTGCTGAGATCTGAATCTGAGTCCAGAAATTTTTTACATTAAAAAAAAAAACCCTTAATATGAGAAATAAAAAGCATGGAACTTAGTCCAGAAAAATTTTCACTAATAATAGATTAATGGTAAGTGCAATGAGTTATTAGTATTTACCCAAAACAAAATCCTATCCTTACTTATTATCAACAAAGTGAAAACACACACACACACACACACATTTATGTATATACACAGACAAACGACATATTAAATTAAAAGACACAACAGCCCGTATATTATAATCATGTTTAACTTAATAGAATAAAATATGCATAGAAAAGGATAAAATTCTAAATAAATCTCATTTTATATGATGCACTGCATTAATTAACTTTTGATAAATTATAGACTAATTTTAACTATATTTATAAAACTTATTGATAATAATAATAATAAGTAAGGTAGTTTATAAAACTTATAGATAAAAAATGACTATAGAACTGTTGATAATGTATATGCAAAGAATAAGTTGAAAAATATTAAAAATAAAATAGGAAAATATATTTAAAAATAATAAAATAGATATTAAATAAAGTGAAAGAATGAGAAAAAAATAATAAATAATGAGATAAATTGGTGTTATTTAATCTTTCAAATCGTAGTCTATTAACATAAATGTTAAGTAAAAATCTTTTTATTTTAATTATTTAAATTTTGTATGATATTATTTTCAAAGTTTGTGGTTTTCTTAATTTTATCATTCACAAATACTTATAAAATTGTTAAAAAAAAAATCTATTATTAATAAATATCTAGTAACAATAAATGACATATGAGAATAATACCATTTTGTTATTTATACTATAACATATATTATGAGAAAAAAATCATTTTGGTCTTCTATTTTTTTTGTTTCGGCGTTAATTTGGTCCTACAATAATTTTTATTGATAAAATAGACCCTCAAAAATTCAAAAATAATAAAAGATAGTTCCTCGTAGTGATTATGAGTGACTTGTCATTAACTTAATGAGACTACTTTTAATTACTATTAAATTTTTTAGGAACCATTATGACATCACAATTTGAGGAGTACCAAATTAATACCGAGGCAAAAAATAGGGGGCTAAAATAATGCCTTTTCCATATTAACATGTGGATTAATAATTATATTATATTTTTGCCAAAAATTTTGGGAAAAAATTATGTAAGTTTTAATAGAGAGAGAGAGAGAGATATATATATATATATATATATATATATAAATAATAGGATAAAAAGATAATGTGAAATAGCAAAATCATTAGAATAAAAAATATATGAAATCAAATTAGAATTAACAGATGTAAAAACATAATTAAGAATAATAAGAGAATATATGACACAAATAAAATAGGTTTAAGGAATAAAAAAGAAAGACAATATAGTAAAAATAAAACAAGGAAATGAAATAAATATGATGAAAGCTATAAGAGAAGTAACATTTGAAGAAAAATGAAAGAACAAATAAAAGAAACCCTGATTGCTGAAAGTATACATGAAGCTAGAATAATAGCAGAAGGATTACAAAAAGCACAAGAAATAATAAACAACAATTTATGGACAATATTTGATGAAATTATGAAACTTGAACCAAGGACAGAAAAAGGTAAAGAAAAAATAGATGAACCATTAGAAGAAATATCCCAAAAAGATTTTGAAATAATGGAATTAACATGCCAAATAGAATTAGATTTACCAAATTATTTTTGCCTGATAAAACCAGAAGTTAAAGAAGAAAGAAGTTTAACAATAAGACAGATAAATATGATGAATGTATTAGAAAAATTAGAACAAGATGAGATAGAAAGAAGAAAATTTAGAAGAAATTAGAAAATAGTTAGGTAATATGACAATAGGATATAATGAATTAATACAAAATGAAATACATATGCAAAGTGACTTAACTTCAAGAAATTTAGGAAACTAAGAACCTCCAAACCCACCAAACTTACAGAATCCAACATATAATATTAATAACACTGGAAGTAGTAGAACAACAAGAGAACAAGAAGAATTAAGACATAGATAATCATTAAGATCCCAAGATTTAAAATATTTATATGAAACTACATATACACCAACAAAAAATAGTAATTTCACACCAATACCATTAGAACAATATGAAAAAAGACAAATATCAAATTCATGAATATGGTTAAATTTAGATTGTAATTTAGATAAGGGGAAAAGAATAGAGGAGTGGACTAAAGCCTAGCATAGCTTTACTAACTCGAAACATAGAAACTAATGTAGCAAATTTATTAGTAGAAGCAAGTTTCATAGGAATAGGACAAGATTGATAGAAAAGTAAATTAGAGGAATTTAGAGCAAATGCTAGAATAATAACTGGACATACAAATAGAAAGAATTTTATGCTATTTTATTAAGACAATATGAACAACTAATAAGAAATGAATTTGAAGGAAAAAGTGTAAGAGCCAATGAAACAACAACATAGATAGAGCAATAACTAAATTACAATAGATAGAAATATGTACTTTAGTTCCAAATGATTTAAATCAATATATATATGTGAATATAAAAAATACTATTATGAAGCGAGATTACAAAATTATGAACAACAAAAATTTTATATGGAATTATTTTATAGGAAACTACCTAGATTAATATTAGAAACAATAATAGATAATTATAAGAAAGCATTTAATGAAACACAAGAACTAGTACCATTTATAGATACTATGGGAAGAAGAGAAGATTTCCTAAGAAAGTGTTTATCCAATAGATGTAAAGAAGCATGGAGAAACATTAAATATTATAAACTAATATTAAAATGTAGTGAATTAGAAACACCTCATAGGTGGGGATGCAAAGTAAAAAAAAGAAAGTATAAGAAGAAGAAGAAATATTCAAAACCATATAAAAAATATAAATTTAGAAGATGCCCAAAAAATAAGTTTGAAAGTAACTATAAACCAATAAAATATTTCAAAAAAGGAAGAAACATAAATTATAAGAAAAATCCAAGAAAATGTCAGTGTTATAATTGTGGTCAAATAAGACTTATATCTAATACATGTAGTAAACCAAGAAATAAGAAAGCCATGAACATAATGGAAATATTTTACAATTATGGATTATAACCAATAGAATATAATGAAATATTAAAAAATGAAATAAATAATTCAAACTTAGAAATATACAAATGGCTATAGAAACATAAAGTAGTTCAGAAAATATAGAATATGATTATATAGAAGAAGAAAATAAAATTAATATGATGCAAGGAGAATAAAGTAGGAACCAATTAGAAGATCAAGAATAGGAAGAATATGAATAATGTGAAGAATTTAGAAATGTTGAAGAAGGTATAGTAGAAAGAAGAATACAATTTAGTAAAAAAACAAAACAATAAGATAAGAAATAAAGAATTAGATCTAAGCCCTCAAGATTTGAGACAACAAGGAATTATGACAAAAATAGGAAAATAATCAAGGCTAAAGAAAAAGAAAAATATGCATTTGTAGTATTACAAAAAAAAACACCCAATAGAAGCAACTCAAACATAAGGAGTCTTATGAATACCTTTAATAAATAAGACATTAATAGAACAAGAAATAGAAAAATCATCTATAAAAGATGAAGTAACTAAAATTTATAAACTTGGAGTACAATTACTAATAAAAACATATTTTAGATCAGAAATAGATACACCTATAAAATTATCAATAACTGATAATAGAATAATAGATAATGTACCAAATAGCATATAGGAGCATTAAATTGAAACCTAATATATCAAAAATTAAAATTTACAGTATATACAAAATTTTCAATATCAAGATCAGAAATGAATATGAACAAGACATTAGTAATATATCATAAATTAAAAGGAATACAAATGCCACATGGAAGTAAAATAATAAGTATAACAGGAATGGTAGGCTTAGTATTTTCCAATGAACATAGAATTTATAAAAGAAACAAAAGAAGAATAACCATAGAAAAAATTTTTTTTGCCAGTGTTAGAAGAATTAAGATTAGACCTAATAAGAATAACAATACCTAGACAATTATAGTTAGAATTAGACAACACTAAGGAAATAAGTCAAATTGACAATCCTAGAAGAATTAAATACAATAATAATTTAGGAAGAAGAAGTATTAGAATAAATACACCAAATGATATATATATATATATATATATATAGTAGAAGAAGTATGCAAGAATATAGACCTATATCTAGACAAGGACTTTTAAGATCAAGAGACCAAGAAAGTTATGAAGGAAATAGACTAGCTGAAATATCAATAACATCAAACTTAGTAGAAATAAATAGAAGAACACCAAAAATAAATTTAACAGACAAAAATGAAAATTATGTATTAGTAGATTTAAAGAAAAAAGGAATATGGAAAGAAATGATAGCTCCAATATATCCAAATTATGAAAAAAGCATAATACAATTAGAATATACAGACAATAACATTGAAATAAGAGAAGGAACAAAAACTGAAACAGTAATTAGATTTAATGGAAGAGATATAATAAAATTAAAATTATGGGTAGAAATTGAAATAAATAATACTCAAACACATAAATTAATATTAGCACAAGATTTCCTAGAACAAGTAAAACCTTATAGAATTCAGGAAAATAGGATATTAATAAATATAAATAATCAAATAGTAATATTAGAAAAAAAAAAAGACTAATATAAATGAAGTTCTATTATATATTGTTAAAATTCAATCATGATAAATACCAATCCAGAAAATATCATGTCATGGTAGATACAGGAACAAATATGACATTATCCAAATCTAATATATTATCATCAAAACTATGGAAAAAAAATAAACATATTAAGAAGAGTAGTGCAAGAAAAGAACTCCATATCATAGAATTATCAGTAAAAAACATCCCAATATAAATAGGATAATATGAATTAAAAATACTAATATTATATCAATATAATGAATCCACCCGACATAATATTAGGAATAGATTTTTTAGAACAATATATGCCATTACATTTTGCTTATAAAGCCTTAGTATTAATAACACCATGCAAACATGAAGCTTATGCAACTAAGATATTTAACCCATATAATAGGATGGATACAGTATTTGGAAAAAAAGAAATTTAATAATGAAATACAACTTGTATCTCATGCTAGACCTATAGAAGTAAAGAAACTAAACTAGCTATAAGATAACTATAAAACAAAGATTAATAGAAAATTACAATGATAATCCATTAATACATTGGGGCAAATCAAAACCATTAGCTAAAATAGAATTATTAGATTGTAGTAAGAAGATAACTAGGAAACCTTACCCTTGGACTGAAAATGATAAAAAAGAATTCATAATGCATATTAATGAAATGAAAAAATATGACGTAATAAGAGAAAGTTGATCAAATTATTATTCATTAGCCATGATAGTAATGAAACATAGTGAAGAGAAAAGAGGAAAATCTATAATGGTGATTAATTATCAAAAATTAAATGAAATAACAGTCATAAATAGATACCCCATACCAAAAATAGAATTATTATTTAACCTAATAAAGGGAAAACAAATATTCAATAAATTTGATTGGACATCAAGGTTTTTTCAAATAAAATTAGAAGAAAATAGTAAGAAATACATAGTATTTACCACTTCAGAAAGATTATATGAACAGAATGTATTACCAATGAGATTTCATAATAGTCCTAGTATATTTCAAGAATATGTTATCAAATTATTAATACCAATTAGAGATTTTACAGTAATATATATTGATGACATATTAATATTTTCAAATAATGAAGAAGAACATGTGTGAACATCCCATCTCATAAATAAATAAATAAGGATGGTCAAAATAAAAATTAGTTAATTGATTAATTAAATAATTAACTAATAAAAAGCAAAATGGAATTGAAAACAACAAATATAAATTCATTATCAAATATGAAGAATTTAAAAAAAGTAAAAAGGAGGAAATTAGAATACCTCTTAAATGTATTAGATGAATCAATTAAGTAAAGCAACAAATAAAAAACAATATAGATATATATAATAATAATAATAATAATAGTTCATAAAGAAAATAAATAATAAATAACTAAATAAAATAAAATACAATGTTGATAACAAAACAACAAAAACCATTATGGCAATAGGATAAAAAATCTTCCAAGCAGCCCTGAAGCACTGCAAGCCTGTTGCAACTCTATCACTGCACTATGAACACTTGCACCAAAATGAACCCTGCATCTCATGGGGCTCAAGGAAACAAAAGAGCAAATGGGTGCTAAACGTGAGAATGATGAGAGTTGTATGCATGCATGAGTATTCTTTGATGTTAAGAATAGATGGCTCAAGGGAGGGGCAGCAGCTGCAGAGGAGAAAAAAGGAAACAAATAGTACCAAGAGAAGGAAGACAGAGGAGCTTTGGTTTATAAAAAGAAGAAGGAAGAAGAAAGGAAGGGGTGAAGGACTAAGTTGCAAAGGAAAAAGAAGGAAGGAGACCTACCACGAGATAAACAAATCGAGAAATGGTGAGGGATCGAGCTTTAGAGGAGAAAGAACGAGGGAGACCTACCATGAGAAGCAAACCGGGTGAGCACTGAGCTAAAGCCGAGAAGGAATGAAACCGAAGACGAGTGGAGAAAAGAACGAGACCGAGTTGAAGCCGAGGAGGAACGAAACCAAAAGCTAACTGAGAAGGAAAACCGTAAGCAAACCAAGGAAAAGAAATGACCTCCCCTATTCTGAGCATTGTTGACAAGGGTGAATAGAAGAGGTGTCGAGCTGAGGAAAGGAGAAGGGAGGAGATAGAAACACTGCAAACTCATTACGGACTGAGGAGAGAGAGAAAGAAAGACAGATCAAGAAGAGGAAAAGAAGGCGAGGAGGAAAGCTTGTTGACAGGGGTGAACTGAGGTGGTGCTGAGCCGAGAAAAGGAGAAGGTAAGAGAAAGAGAAAGAAGATAGAGAAATGCTGTGGACCCATTACGGACCAAAGAGAGGGAGAGAAAGGGGCCAAATCGAGAAGAGGAGAAGAAGGCGAGGAGGAGAGCTCATTAACGGGGAGGAGAAGCTTCAGGTGAGGTATGTTGGAACACATGCATAAACATATGGTTTCCTGGTCACCTGAGACATGTAAAATGCATGTGGTTCCATCCTTCGTTTTTGTTTTTTTAGTGTTTGTGTTTTTATTTTTCTTTTTGCTATTATTATTATGATTATCATTTTTTGTTGCTTTGGTATTGCAAGTAAAAGATATTGTGTGGGAATATTATGCTTGGGGTTGTGTGAGATTTTAATCTCCTTATACCAATATATATTTGTTAAAAATAATAATAATAATAATAATAACAATGGAAAAATAAATATTTTAATTAAATATTTTCTATCATTTACAAAAGGATTAAGCCGATGTCTTATGAAATTTAATCAATTAAAAGTGCCATGTGGGACTTGGGTCTCTGTAGGGAATCAATTTAAACTACTTTTTATTCCTTCTCGCTAAATGGTCAGTTATGACAACATGAAAATCATTTATTACAATTTGTAGATTTAATAGAAACTAATGGATTCAATATATCACCAAACAAAGTAGAATTACAGAGGAATAGAATAGGATTTTTAGGGCATTATATTACAAAAAATAGAATAGAAGTACAAGAACATATAAGTAAAAAAGCAAAAGAATTTCCTAAAATAACCACTAAGAAGTAACTATAATCATTCTTAGGAATAGTAAATCAAGCTAGAAACTTTATTCCACACTTATCAAAATACACATCAAAATTAACAAAATTAGCTAGAGAAAAAACTAAATTGTAATGGAATGAAGAAGCGACTAAGTTAATAGAAAAAATTAAAAACTTATGTAAGAAGTTACTAAAATCAACAATACCTACAAAAGAACTAATAAAATGAATAATTTATACTAATGCTTCAGAAAATTATTAGGGAGCAACACTATATCATGAAAATGAAGAAAGGATAAAAATAATTACTAGATATGCAAGTGGAAAATTCAATGAAAGTCAAAGTAGATATCATTCTAATTGGAAAGAATTTCTGGCAATAGTAAAGGCAGTAGAAAAATTTGAACTATTAATAGTAAACTGTCACTTTATTATAAGAACAAATAATACTCAAGTAAAACATTGGTTACGTAGAGGTGTAAGAACAATAAAACTTTGTAGTAAAATGTTAATAAAATGGTAATCTAACATGACCATTATGATTATGAAGTAGAATATGTGAAAGGGAAAAAACTTGATTGTTGATTATTTTAGCAGGAATAGAGCTGAGTAATGAAAAGACAAATAACAACCTAATAAGAGAGACACTAGAACTGATATGAGTATTGAACAAGTAATTATGAAGATGAATATATTAGAGATGAATATGGGGTTATTGTAGGCCTAGGCAAATAGTCATATAAATAATCTCTCAAATTCTATAAGTAATTTAAGTCAATTTGTGGGTAGTCTAATTACCCATGTAAATGACTTGGAAAAACAATTTTCACAAATAGGAAGACAAATAATTCTTGCTTGCCCAACTCAAACCACTCCAATCCAAACCACTTCATTACCAAAAAAACCAAATAACCCTTTTTTAAGAAATCATGAAAGCCCAACAAAAAGTTCACTAAAAAAGCCAGGAGTCCAACCAAGCTTCTGGAAATAAACAACTCATTTCCCCTTTTATACCAAACAAGACTCAAAGCTCAACATCTTCATCGTCACTAACCTTGACCATTTATTCCAAAGTTCCAAAACAACTATAATATTTTAAACTCCTCATTAGCAAATTAAACCATCTTAAGATTCCTAGACTATCTAATATATGTCCCACTTTACTCTCAATAAAGCCATTATAGATCCTAAAACTAATCCTGAATTAGTGAAAACATTATATAGTTATGGATTAATCCAACCCATCTATCTTTCTTCAAATAGGAATGAAATTAGCCAATTACCAAAAGCCATCCAAGAAGCTACCAAACACTATTTCAAAATAGTTACCCAATATCGGGTCTATATCCGATGTTATTCCACAATAGCAAAAATAACCCTAGAAAAATTCTATCCTCCAATTAATCTGATCAAATTTGGAACCACAAAAAAACCTTTTGAATTCAAACAAACTCAAAAGAGAAATATTCCAAATGAAGACTTCCAACACATTATCTCCAGAACATGAGCCTAAGAAATAAATATCATTTTCTTATAAATGAATAGGACAATTACTTGTGATGAAGCCCAATAGATATACTTCACAGGCCCAACTACATGTATATACTCAATTGGGAAGAATAGTTGTCAAAATAAGCAATTTTCATCATGATATGACAAAGAAAAATCAAATAATATGGAAAATACTGAAAGTATGAAATGAAGAATATGCCAACAATTATTAGAATATAGTAGTCATGACTGCAAATATTATAAAGAAAGAGAATAAAGAGAACAAAAAACTATGAAGAGCCTTGGACTTCTCTTGACAATATCAGGGAATGAAAAAAAAAAACAGTGAGAGAAAAGAATACAAAAGACAAAAAAGACGCATAATTATTACAAGCAAGTGGCCAACAAGAAAGGACCTCACCAATGCCAGAAGATAAGATCATGAACAAGGGTAGCTGACAACAATAATGACCGTCAGGGACAATCATGACAATCTACAACACCTAAGAGATATGAAGGAATCCTCCAATAGTGAAAAAAATCTTAAAAGGTTGGGAATGCCTGGCCTATAAAATCCTTTGTAATTGTAAGAATGAGGCATTGAGCATTTGAAGCATACTTTCTAAGCTCTCAAGTGTTCAGCCTCTCTAAGCTTTTAGTTTCCTTTTCTATTTCTTTATATTCTCTTGTAACCCAAATATTTGTGAAAAATAAAAAATCCTTGTTCATATATACATAGTTGAATATTTTTGTCTATTCAATCCTCTATCTTTAACATTAATAAAAGAATAGTAGGAGAATAAGGTATGGAATTCTAAACTCATTATAAGGGAATTCAGGTATTATTTTTGGAAATTATAATCAACTAGTTATGATCCTATAATTTGGTTACCGACAGATTATTAATTACTTTAATATTATAATAGATTATGGAATAAGTACTTATCTTGTAGGAACATGAAGGAAGGTTGTGCTGAGCTAAACTGAAGGAGGAAGGTTTGTGCATCTAAAGCACTAGGAAAGGCCTATACATAAAAGAGGATAGAGTTCCTTCCATAACATGGTTTAGTTTTGGTAAAAAGAATTAGTTCGTAATTTATACTAATATTTTTGTAATTAATGATAACCATATATAGGTTGGAAACCCAAAATTGCAGGGCTACTAGTCCAAAACTATTATAAATCTATATTCTTGATAGAACAAGGCCACTTATGGAATTTTCCTATGTTAAGATATATATATATATATATATGTGTGTGTGTGTGTGTGTGTGTGTGTGTGTGTGTGAGTGTGTGTATTCACATAGATAAAATATTTCAGTGTCATAAACAACATACTAAAATTTGATAATCATCGCATGGTCCTCCAATTATGGTCACAAAGTGAGCAAAATCTCTTTTTCTTGTGGTCGTTGTAACACCAAGAATAAATATTAAAATAAATTCCTAAAGACCTATAGAAACTTGGATGGATAAATAAATGTGTGGGAGAAGGGAAATATAAACTAAAGCAAAAATTAAAATTCAATAAATATATAAGAAAATAAATTTACCCTAGAAAGGAATAAAAATGAGTGAGGGAAAGATCATACTTAAGGTTGAGCCTGGTCTCTGTGGCTAACACGTTCCTTGCTCTTTCTTAATGTCCCTTGTCAACAATCAAGCATCCAAAAATTGGATGTTTTTAGTAAGATATACCAAGAAAAAATAAATTTTGAGCAAAATCAGTATTTGTCACAACAAAATACCAAAATGCTTAAAAGATTATTTTTTTAAACAAAAAATAGTTACTGGTGATTCGTCTCCACTTTTCTTTTGTTGCCATAAGGATTCACCCCCACCTTATATATAGATATATATATATATATATATATATAAAGAAATATTTAATATTTAATTTCAAATAATATTTTAATAATTAATAAATATGAATAGAATATACTATGAAAATAAACAAAAATTATGTATATGTATAAGGAAATTTAATATTCAATGTAACCAAAAATAAATATATTAGAATTTTAATAAAAAAATTTAATAAATAATATTAGTAATTAATAAATGAAAATTATATATATTTATATATGTAGAAAAATTAAATTATAAACTTATTATGAATGGTAAAGAAAATATTAGACCTATATTAAGGGTGATCGTAATATAGCCTGTGGTGTACTTAGCCTGATCCAATCATATCAAGGAGAGCTATGTTATATTCAACTAGGATTAAGGGACGAAACTTTTTATGTGAGAAAATTGATAATAATTACAAGTGATCACAACTCATAACTATTATCAAGAATTGACTATAATCACTTGTATTTGTTGTTTACTTTCTTTTTACATGTTAAAAAAAAAAGTAAGTATCACATCCATTAATGCATGAGTACCATCAATTATAACTTCAAATATATAAGCACTATTTCACACTACAAATTTGCATGTAACCCATTAGTTAATGTAATTTACACAACAAAGTATAATTTATTAAAAGCACAAGAAGTAAGAATTAATCACATCCATTCTTTTATTAATATTATTAACTTCACATATATTAACAGTTTTTCACACTTTAAAATTACAATGTAATTCATAAATTTATACATAATAATTAGACACTAGATGGATTATTATAAATGGAGAAAGAACTAAAAAATTATAAATTTTAAGGCAGGAATTATTATAATCCAACAATAAGAGGAGACAAAAAGAATGACATTATACTTGTAGCTCTAAAATATTTTGAGAACAGTGCTACTATATTGTCCAAATATATAAAAAATACTAAATTATAATGACTAAAATTGATTTTTTATATGGTTATAAATAAAAATAATAATGGAAATGATTAAAAAAAATTAATTTTTTATAATTATAATATTTGAACAAAAAAGCCTGTAGAAATCCACCAACTAGTGTGATTTCTTCCCTATTTTGTCTAGTTTTTATCTGAGTATATGTGATTCTCTCCCAATGTTATGAATTGAGCCAGTTTTGTTAATCATGAATGATTGGGTTTCTATTGAAAGTGTAAATCATGAATCTAGTTTGATGACTAGTAATAAAATGAATGCAAATACCATTTGGCTTGAAGTGTGCATCTACAACTTTGTGTTTATAATTTACAACAACGAAAATTTCTTTTTAGTCATTGGGTTCTCCTAGAATTTAGCTAGTGTTTGACTTTGATGGGTGATTGGATTGTGACAAGTTAAGTTGATGTGGATTTAAAACTTAAGCCAAGTTTGTTAATTTGACAATAACTCCCCTCAAGGTTAGTGTTAACACAACTTATACCATGTGAACACCTCATTTCTATCTAAATTTATCATGGATTCGTTAATTAAGCAAATGAGGAAAATAAGAAGGACAGAGGTTCAAATGATATTTTTAAGCAAAAAACAAATTAAAATTCAAAACGAATAATGAGGGAATTTAAAAAAAAAATAACAAATTTAGGCAATAAGAATTAATAATAATAATAATAACAAATCAAAATAAAAAAATCATCATAAAAAATACAAAATAAGAAAAATCCAAAAATAAATGTTAATGGGGATGATGACAAAAGAACAAATGAATAACAATAAATAATTAAAATATAATAATAATAATAATAATAACAACAAGGGATTAAATAATAAAATAATAAAATATAAAATAATAATAATAAATTAAAATAAGAATTACTTAGGTAAGAGAACGCAGCTTACAGGGAGTGCAGTTTTTGGCAGTGATCTCTTTCGGCTGCAAGTGGGCAACTTGCTCGAGCTGTGGTGGCAATCCATAGCTCGGCTGAGAAGATGACAGGAGCAGGTGATAATGATGGAGGCTTCAGCTAATAAGAAGGAGGGCTGCTGTTAAGAAAAGAAACCGAGAGAGAGGGTTGCTGCAGAGGCACGAAAAGAAACCGAGAGAGAGGATTGCTGCAGAGGCAAGAAAAAAAATCGAGAGAGAAGAGTAGGAGCTGTTGTGAGGAAGAGAAACTGAGAGAGAAGAAGGGAGTTGCTGAAAGGAGAGAAACTGAGCTACAACAGATGAGCAAGACGAGGCAACTCCCTTATTCTCTCTATTGAATCTAGCTGCAACAAATGGCTATAGTAACGAGCAGAAAGGAGAGGACAGTGACGAGTTGAATCTAGCTGGAGCAGAGAAGTAAAGCAAGCTGAGAAGGAATCACACTTTCCTTTGTTCTGAGTAGCTTGAACAGGACTGAACAGAGGTGAATGAACTGTTGAAGACCACTGGAGCTCACTTCGTTCTGAAGCTGAGAGGGAGGAGAGCTGCTACAGATTTTCTTTTGGTGCCGTGGAAGAGCAAGAAGAGGGAGAAAGAGTAAGATCTTCCTAATGCTTATGTATATATATATTACATAGGTGTTTATATATAGATAGGTATATGTATATATGTATATTTGCCTCTTGATGCTCATTCTCTTCTCTTACCATATGCCATACATGTGTATATAAAGAGAGATATATATATATATATATATGTACATTGTTTTCGTTTTTCTGTCTCGCCATGCTTATGTATATATATATTATATAGGTGTTTATATATAGATAGGTATATGTATATATGTATATTTGCCTCTTGATGCTCATTCTCTTCTCTCGCCATATGCTATACATGTGTATATAAAGAGAGATATATATATATGTACATTGTTTTCGTTTTTCTGCCTTGCCATGCTTATGTATATGTATACTATATAAGTGTTTATATGTATATAAGTATATGTATACGTGTATATTTGCCTCCTGATGCTTATTCACTTCTTATGCCATATGCTATACATGTGTATATAAAGAGAGAGAGAGATATATATATATATATATGTACATATACCACTTACCTCCTGATGTTGTTTTTGTTTTTCTTCCTCGCCATGCTTATGTATATATATAGGTGTTTATATATATATATATAGGTATATGTATATGTGTATATTTGCCTCCTGATGCTTATTCTCTTCTCTTGCCATATGCCATACATGTGTATATAAAGAGAGAGAGAGAGAGAGAGATATATATATATATATATATATGTACATATGTCCATATATCACTTACCTCCTGATGCATGTTTTTGTTTTTGTTTTCCTTCTTGCTATGCTTATATATATATATATACTATACATGTGTTTATATATATATATGTGTGTGTGTGTGCATACCCGTATGTATGAATATAAAGGTATATATATATATATATTTGCTGCTTCCTAATACATGTTTGTCTCCTCGCCATGTCTATATATATATATATATGTATACTATACATGTGTTTATCTATATATATATATATATATATATCTGCGTATGTGTAAATATAGAGATGTACACATATATATATCCATTGCTTTTTGATGCATGTGTTTTTCCTCGTCATGTGTAGATATATAATATACTATACATGTGTTCATATGTATATATATATATATATATTTGTGTGTGTGTAAACATAAAGGTATATGTGTATATATGCATGGATGTACTTCATTTGCTTCTCGGTGCTTGTCTCCTATCAATATGAGATTAATTTTTGGCTTTATAAACAAGATTCCAAGAAAATCATCGAATGAGAATATTGTTCTCCTCGGATGATTGAGATCATGTGAGATTTTAATCTCTTTAGATCCCTAAAATTAATACATATTTGTTTTAAACAACTAACAGTTGTATGAATAAAAAATATATTACTTTAATTGAATAAGTTGCTATTATTCAATGAAAATCACCAAGTGAGAATATTGTTCTCCTTGGATGATTGGGATCAAGTGAGATTTTAATCTCTTTAGATCCCTAAAATTAATACATATTTGTTTTAAATAACAGTAACAATAATAAAAAAATAATAACTAAATATTTACTTTAATTAAATATTTTCTATTATTTACAAAAATTATCGTGTGAGAATATTGTTCTCCTCGAATGATTTGGATCATGTGAGATTTTAATCTCCTTAGACCCCCAAAATTAGTACACATTTGTTTATTTACTTCAATTAAATATTTTCCATTATTTACAAAAAATCACCAAGTGAGAATATTGTTCTCCTTAGATGATTGGAATCATGTGAGATTTTAATCTCCTTAGATCCCCAAAATTAGTACACATTTTTTTTTAAAAAAAGTAATAATAATTAAGTGTTTACTCCAATTAAATATTTTCCATTATTTACGAAATTATCGTGGTAAAATATTGTTCTCCTCGAATGCTTAGGGTCGTGTGAGATTTGAGTCTCCTTAGATCCCTGAAATTAGTACATACTCATTTTAAAATAATAATAACAATAATGATAATAATGCAAAAATAAATATCTTAACTAATTTTCTTTTTTTCACAAAGTGATTAAATTCATTCTTTATAATCATTTCGTTTAAATTTCAAAATAAAAATTAAGATTCCAAAATCAAACAAAATTAAAAACATGAAGAGATCAAGAGAGTTAGATTAATCAGGTTGTTGTAAATTAAAACACATAAATCAAATTTCAATCCTGTTTTGTTTACAAAAATTTGTTTAATTTAATCCCTTTTGTTCTCATCACAAAAATAAAAAAATCACTAACCAACAAATAAGCTATTTTGGTCGAACTACGTGGACTTTGATCCCTGTCGTAGGGTACGTAGGCCCTAGGCTTTCATCCTAGGTCAAGTCCGCCCTTTTGTAAATATCTATTTGTTTGCTTTCATTCTTGTTGTTTTGTCTCTTTTGTTTAACAGGCATGCATGTCGATAAAATGGTAATCAAGATAAATTAAAAGTCGTATTCTATTTCAGCTTACTGGTTTAAGGTAACCGTCCGTATGGACGGGTGTTGTGGGGTGCCTAGCACCTTCCCCACACTCAAATAGACTCCCGAACTCATCTCTAATTTCGCGGACCATATTGCCTTTTTCTTTTTGTTTTAAATTGGTTTTCCAAAGTTTTCTATTAAAAATTTGGTGGCAACTCCTAATAAATTGATTTTCGAGTTTCATTTTGGAAATCAATTTAAACACTTATTTTATTCTGCTGAAAGGTCGGTTACGACATACCCCATGTTAGATTGTTGGCATTTTAGTTAAAATGTAACTGCTTATGTTAACTATTTCTTAGTTAGTCTCTGAAGTCAGTAGATATTATAAGAGTTAGTAAGAAGTTAGTTGCATTTAGTTTTGTTTGAGCACTTAAGTAGGGAAGTTTCTTTTGTTTTTTTTTTCTCTTTTGTATAAATTTTGATGCAATTTATCAATGAAAAAAATTTTCAATCAATCACTTCTACTTCAATTCGCTCCTTAGAAGTCTTGTGTTTCAACTTTGCCTTTAGGACCTGCGTATGTGATTCAACACCACAACCCTAAAATTTCACTTGTATTGTTGTCATTATCTTTTAGGGAATCATTGAATCTTGCTTTGAACTTAGATATTAATAATTCAATTGTCTTGGTAAAGGTATTATGGTGTAACCATTTGCAAGAGGAAGCCACATAGGAGGTTCAAAGTGAGTTCCATGCTAAGTACCCCCACTAATTGATACTTAAGGCTAATGTCTTAACTTAAGCTCAAGCATTGAATTTTTTAAAAGGAGGAGAGGATGTAATAACCAAAATTTATTTTACTAGCAATTAAGTAAATAGATAATAAATGAAGTGTGAAATCTAATTTAAATTACATTTAAGGGAATAGAATTGAATTACGGAATTTTTCAAATTTAAATTTAATAAAAAGTTAGGGTTGTATAGAAAATTCCTTTGAGAGCATTGAAGATCAAATTCAAATATTTTTCTAAGTATCCTAAATTTATTTCCCACTTTTTCTTTTCTTTTTCCTCTCATTCTTCCTTTCCAACATTATCTTTAGCTTTTATACACATATCCTACTCCGTTCTCAAATTTTCTCATCCTCCTAAATGTCCTTACCATTCCTTCAAATACCCAAAATTACCTTTGAAAAAGTGTCTTTTGTAATTAGAAACATATTAGCTAGTCCTAACACACTTATGTAACAATTGATTTGGTGTATCAATCCCAATAAAATCATTTAGGTAAAAAAAGTAAAGGCCATTAAAGAAATGATTTTATTAGAACTAGTACACCAAATTAACTATTATATAAGTATGTTAGGACTAGCCATTATTTTTTCTTTGTAATCCCTATATCACCTTCATTACCTTCTACTTGATCACTTAGTCATTAAGCAGAAAAAATAAAAGCTTATTCAACATTCATCATTGTGCTTGCGTCTTCAAAGTTTTATGTCCACATTTCCTCTTCCCTATAGCTATTTCTTGCTTGTGGCTATAACTTTGTCCAACTCTAGTGTTTTTATAAGTTTAATTTATTCACATTAGTGCATTTAATTATGTTTTAGTTGTATTTTCTTCAATCACACAGCCTAACCAGTGAATTTTCCTTAATTGAAACATGAAATTGTGTGGGTATGATGTAATTGCGTTGACGGGCAGTTTTAAAGTGTTATGTGTCTTGGTTGAGCTATCCACAAGCTTAAATCCTCAAATTCTAGCTCTTCAAGAATGATTCATTGACATTCGATATTGAAATTTTTATCAGAAATATAGTAAAAGTGTTACAACCTTATTGTCCCTTAGTGAGTAGATAACATCCCAAAATGCATATTTGCCATGTGCCTTTTACAATTTAAATTTGAACTCTTTTATTTTAAATCAATATCTTTTCTTCATGTGAAAAACACTTTACTTAAATTTCAATTTCTTATAGAGTATCTGTGTCGTATTAGAGCCAATCATCTATTATGTTTTTACCTCTTGAATTGTTTAATTCTTGATACATATATAAAATTAACAAAGGAAAAAAAACTTTTGTTGGACTATATAAATTTTATACCAAATGGTAATGAATAATATATTACTAGAAATTGTATTTACATGATTCCAAATATGATGTAAATATTTTCTAGAAAGAACTTGGCTACAAAACAATAGAAGTTAACAATAGTTCACTCAGGCTTTGGAATGCCTTGGCTTGAACGCCAATTAACATGTGTAAAGGTGATGTTAGGCCTAGTGTGACGACCAAAGCACGTGATATGACCAAATGATATGTTCATGACAAATTTAATTGTTTACTCATATGAGTTGCATGTTCACAACAACAAAAAACTGTTGTGGTTGTGAATCCATATTGATGAGGATGCACATGGACATGTGTTATCTAATGGAGAGGATACACAAAGTAGGGATCTTCAGGTGCCAACTGGTCCTATAACAAGAGCCTGAGCTTAAAAACTTCAAAAAATCATCCAAGGCTTAATTGGGCATTTATATGTCGAGGATATCTAGTTGGAGGAGTTAGGATAGAAAAGAAAATCGAAGCTATCAATCTTATTCAAGTCCAACTAGATGAAAGCCCAATTACTTTGGATTAAGTTGTCATAATATTTGCTATTGTAATAAGTAATTTGGATCTTATTTACAAAACTTTGGGCCTATAATATGTTTTGATATATGTTGGACTTCTGTTTTAAAGTTTTACTGAAGGCCCAAGTGAGATCTCCGTAATTAGGGTTTCTTTAGGATTTTACTCCCTATAAAAGGCTTAGAACTTCTGCTTGTAGGGACTTTTTGATAAGATAATACAATTGGTGAGGAATTTCTCCTTCATGGCTCTTTCTTTTAGGTTATTAGTGATTACAATTGTTCTTGCAATCTCCAACCCTCTATGAAATTGGTTTCTTGCTCCTTATAGCTACGGGTCAATTTCTTTTGTTTCAATCTCTGCTATTGTCACAAGTTGATTCCAAAGTATTGGTATTGGGTCTTATGTCATTGTTTGTTAGGGTTCGTATCATTTGGTATCAGAGTATATACTTTAATTCGGGTTAATCTAGCCTTGATTCTATATTAGTTCTCTATTTTTTACCTTCAATCTTATCCAAATCTATTAGTCTTTTATTGGATTTTTTTAAGTATTTTTTCAATCTCTATTGTTTTCAACTGTGTCCAAATCTAGGTTCTGTCTTTGCTGGCTGTTTTTATATTTTATTCTTCTATTTTTTTTAGTTCCTCTGTGATTATTTTCCTCAGATCTTGTTTAATTTTCTTAATTTCTTAATCTTGTTATAGTCTGCTTCTTGAGGAAAATGAAAGAGAGAGAAAGAGAAGTCAATAAGTTGTTAAGTTGCATTGTTTGTTAGTTAAAAGTTAAAGGGGGACTTGAAGACCTTTACTTGAGTATGTTAAAGTTAAAGTCTGACATAAGATTCTTGGGTTACCTTTTTGTTAAGAAAAGTTAAAAAAAAAAAAAGTGAAAATAAAAAAAAATGAAGTTGAAAAAAAGATAATGAAAAAGGTGGCAATGGTGTGAATTAAAGCCAAGGAGAAATCGCTCTAGTGTACTTCAATTTCAACAATCTGACTTAGTGAGTTGTCTTAATTCCATCTTCCTTTTCTTTGTATGTTCTCTTCAGTTAAATACTTTCCACCATCCTCTATATTTGAATTCTTTTTGGTCTATTTCATTCTTGCTATATAAATTGTGTTTTAACCCTAATCGTGTTTATCCTTTTTAAATGATCTAGAAGTCAGTTTCTTATTTTGTGATTAGTTTAAGTATGATCATACTTTGATATTTCACTAATTAGTTACTTTAGAACTCTAAGAGGAGAAACTAAGAGTGGAAAAGGCATAAAGAGCTTTACTTCCAAAAAAGCAATAATGAATATATAAACACGAGTATTAAGGGATTCACTATTTCAGAGTGCAAACACTTAGGGAGTGAATTGTGAGGTTCTGCCTTATTATTATTATTATTATTATTGTTATTATTATTATTTTAATGCTCATTGTATATTTTAATCATGGAAGGATGAAAAAGTTCTAACAATGAATCAAACAATTCTGACAATTCATTTTCAAGTTATACAACAAACCTTCACCTATATAAAATTTATGATTGAGTAATTGGATTACCGGATGGAAAGAATTAATGGTCGTCTTCAGAGTGTAGAAAGAGAATAAACCATGCATCATCCATCTTAAAGAGGCAACAGTTGAAGATCACTGCATGCACCATATAAGTATGAATAAGATGAATTTGATGGAGAAGGTGACTATCAAGATAAGACAGCTTTAACTGTTAGTATTGATAAGATAAGAGGGGGACAGAGAGTGAGAATGAGGCAACAACAACAAAGAGTACACCATAAGAGAAAATCAATGGATAGGAACACTAGTTCAATCAAGTTGAAGAGAATGAGGTGAGACTTGTTCCTGCAGCATTCACTGATTAGGATGTCACTTAGTGGGATAAAGTAGTCATAGTAGAAGAAGAAAGAAGGAACATCCTATCAACACTTAGGAGGAAATGAAAGTCCTAATACGTAAGAGGTTTGTTCCTTTTCACTACTATCAGGATTCTTTTTTGAAGCTTTAAAGTTTAAAGCAAGGATCCAAGACAATGGAAGAGTATTATAAGGAGGTGGAAACCATCATGAATAGGGTGAATATTGACAAAGATCAAGAGATGAATATAGTTAGGATTGTTTGTGGACTTAAGAGAGAAATAGCTAATGTTGTTGAGTTACAACACTACTTGGAGATGGAAAAGTTGTTACGCATGGCAATTAAGGTTGAGAAACAACTTAAAAAAGGGAAGACTTCATCACGAGTTGACACATCTACTACCACTAATTAGAAATGGAACAATAATTAGAGGAAAGAAGAAAAAGTGGAATCCAGCTCTAAGGACAAGAAGACCACAGCTAAGCTCACATCTAAACAAAATAACAAAAGCACAACTAAAATTAAAAGGAGTCAAGATATCAAGTGCATTAGGTGTTTAAGACATAGGCATATTGCCTAACATGAGGAAATTAAATCTGGGGATGATGGTCTTACTGGATAATAGGGAAATTAAATCTGGGGATGGTGATAATTGTGACTCCATTCCATCTATAAAAGAAGATTCTGAACATGATCTTGCTACTGCTGAAATCGAACAAGCTTTAGTAATTCTTACAGCCTTACATGTATAAGCACAAGTAGAAGGTGATTAAATTCAAAAAGAAAATATCTTTTACACTAGGTGTCGAGTACATGACCAAGTGTTTAGATTGATAATTGATGGAGGTAGCTATGTAAATGTAATGAGTAAGTTGATGATGGAAAGCTTGGTCAAAAGATCCCTAAACACTTGAAGCCATTATAGGGTACAATGGCATAATGAAATTGGTGAAGTGTGTGTAACAAAACAAACTTTAATCTCTTTTACCATTGGTAACCCAAGGATGAAGTCCTCTGTGATGTAGTGTCAATGCAGGCAAGTCATATTCTTCTTAGAAGACCTTGGTAATTTGATAGGCTTAGCTTGCATGATAGATACGAGAATCTATACATAGTTACTTGGGATGGAAAGAAGATCACACTAATTCCATTACCACCTTACCAAGTTTACCATGAACATAAGCAAATAAAGAAATCTATAGCTGTCAACATGAAAACTAGTAGGGATAAGACTAAAATTGCAAAAGAAAAAGTGAGAAAAGAAAGAGAAAATCCATTAAGTGTTGAAAAGGAAAAAGAATAGTGTTTGGCCAAGGTAGGAAAAGAAGGAAATGTTAACTTTTATACAAAGGACAATGAGATAAAGAGTGGTTTTTATGCCAATCAAATGATACTAATAGTGCAAAAAGAAGTCTATTTATTTAACTCAAACCTTGATTATTCTTTGCCTTCTGCAACTAAGTCTCTTTTGCAGGATTACAAAGATATATTTCTAGAGGAGATGCCACCAGGTTTGTCTATAATAAAAGGAATAGAGCATCAAAGTGACTTCATTTTAGGAGCTTAAATTCTAAACCGACCAACTTATTGAAGTAGCCCAGAAGAAACTAAAGAATTGCAATGACAAATTGAAGAATTGAATTCAAAAGGACATGTTCAAGAAAGCATGAGTCTGTGCACTATACCAGTGTTGCTCGTCCCCCAAAATGATGAAACATAAAGAGTGTGTGTTGATTGCCGAGCTATCAATAAGATAACAGTTAAATATCATCATCCTATTCCTAGATTAGATGACATGTTGGATGGGTTGCATAGTTTTATTATCTTTTCCAAGATTGATTTGAAAATTGGTTATCATCAAATTCCTATGAAAGAGGGGATGAGTGGAAAACAACATTTAAGATTAAATATGGTTTGTATGAATGGTTAGTCATGCCTTTGGAATTAACTAATGCACCTAGTACATTTATGAGACTCATGAACCACGTTTTACGAGCTTTCATTGGCTGATTTGTTATTGTATACTTTTATGATATTTTGGTCTACAGCAAGCATTTAGATGAGCATATAGAACATTTAAGGAATGTGCTTGAGTTTTTACAACATAAGAAGTTATTTACTATGTCACACCCGAAATGTAACCACCCAATGTGGAAAAAGAATAATTTTACTTATTGTATAAAAAAATGAAAAACAAAATTTAGGAGTCACCATCAAAATTTTTAATGGAAAAATTTTGGAAAACTAATTTATAAGATAAGGTGGTGTACGATCCAGGAATCAAGTTTAGGAGTCGATTATGCGTGGGGAAGGTGTTAGGCACCCCATAGCACTTGTTCATATGCAGAACATATATGACCTTAATTTTAATTTTGATTACTCTTATCAATCACATGCCAAAGAAAGAAAAGAGAATAATGAAAAACAAATTAAGAAACTAAAATAAAGGAAAAATGAAATATTTACAAAGGTAGACTTGACCTAGGATTCAGAGGCTAAGGCCATATATACAGTAGGGATCAAAGTCCACGTAGTTTGACTAAGAATGTGTGTTAGTTAGTTAGTGATTTGTATTTTTTTTGTTTGCTTTTTTCAAAAAGGCCAAAATAGTTAATGATCTCACTTGGCCATATGAAATGCAGAAGAAACCATTTGTGATTTTTATCTTTATTTTTGGGAAAAGGGCAAGATTGACGAAATTAAATTGTTGTTCTTGAAAAAACAAATTTGGGATTTTATCGATATGTTTTAATTCATGAAACCAAGGTAATCTCACTCCTTTGCTCTTTCTATTTTTACTCTTTTTTAATTTTGGATTTTTTAGGCATTTTATGGAAGGTGTAATTTATTTCCTCTTTTATTATTTTGAAGTTTAAAAGAAAAGATAAATATTTTTGTCATTTTTTATTTTGTTTGTTGTCTAAAAGAAATTAATTTTTTTAAAAAAAGAATAAGAAAAGAAACCTTAAAATAAAATTTCTTTGTATTTGAATTTTTAAAACAAGTTATATTTTTTTGACTTTTTTTTAATTATCTTGTCTAATTTGTTTGGATTTTCATAAAATTTGAGGATTACAAAAAAAAGGACATGATTAAGATTTTAAAATTAAACTTGAAATGTGAAGATGGATTTTTTTATTAAAATAAAAATGAATCTTATTATTATTATTATTATTACTATCATTTTTTTACAACCACTTGGACTTGGAACATTGGAACCCATGTTATTAAAAAAAAAAAAAAGAACTAGCATTAGGTAAAACCGGGGAAGACATAAGGTCTCACACGACCCATCGGCTAACTATCTAAAGGTTAGAGAAGACACTGGGTTTCACACAACAACTCTAAAAAAATAAAATAAAATACAAGTAAAAATAAATATTACAAGCATACATATTTGGTTAAAGTGTGTGTTAGTGTTCAAGCTCAAATAATTTATTTATTCAAGAAAACCTAAATGAATAATTTGCAAGCCTCTTGACATCATATGCCTTTTCTATTCCTTTTCTTATTATTATCTATAATTTCCAACGCATTTTCTCTTGCCATTCCCAAGATTTTATATGCTCATAATAAAGTGAAATAAAAAGGAAAGGGTGTTTGTATATATATGTCTATATATATATATATATATATTTGCTTGTGTGTCTATATATATATATATATACATGCATATTAGGAAGTTTGAATAACTAAGAAATATGCACAAGTTAGATCTTTTTCCTTTATTAAAATATCTTCCTAACCTATTCATTTCCTTTTCATGTGGCTTCATGCAAAAACCTCACTAGACTCAAACAAATGTACACCTCAAGGCAAAATATCACTAAACTAAAGAATGAATGAACCAAACACCATGTACCATAAAAACACGTCCAAAGTTGGATTGCCTAGCATAAGGTTGATATAAGGCTGCCTAAATATAGGGCCGACACTAATAGGGGAACATATAGAATTGACCAAGCATTCATGCAGTAACAAACAAGAAAAAACAAAAAAGGTTTTCAAGGAACTATTTGTAGCATTCAAACAAACCCAAGCTGAAGTATTTACAAACCTAACTGGTGCGATTACAAATCAATAGTAAAGGGTCATATGGACCAAAATGTTCTAGTTGGCAAACAACGTGCAAAACTAACTAACAACACAAAAAGGAACCCCAAAGATTACCTCCCAAGGAGCTTTTGAATGTCTCTATTCATCCCTGTTTGATGTTTTTCATTCAGCTACCTAGCGATTCAGCCTCTCTTATTTGCTAAACTCTACTTAGCCTACCTCACCGTCGTCATCATACTCAATGTCCCTATTTTATGGCCAGAGAACAGGGATGTCTAGGCTCTCTTTTCTTTCTCAACCTCTCGATTTCTTTCCTTCTCCTTTGCTTACCCTACCTTATCATCATCATCATACTCAATGTCCATGTTTTGTGGCTAGAGAACAGGGGTTTCTTTACTTTCTTTTCTTCCTCCACCTCCCGGTTTTTCTCTTTCTCCATTCTCCCTTTCAACTTGTTCTCTCTGTTCTTTTTCTATTTTTTTTTTCTTTTGATCTCTCAAGTCCTCTTCTTATTCCATCTAATGCCTTGACTCTCTATCTCTCCCTCTGCCTTTTTCTTATTGCCTGAGCTCCCTCATTCGCCTATCCCTCTCACTACCTTCCTCGAGCTTCACCTTGAACTGAGATCTGGCGAGTCAACCCTGACAACCCTAGAAGTTTCCTATCTTACTCTTTGCTTTTGGGCAAGGAAGAAGACTCATTTGGTCACAAGCCACTCCTTCAAAAGATAGTTGCTAGTGCTTCAGGTGAGGATCAATGATAGGCTTTAGTTAGCTTATTGTCTTTTTCGTTTTGCTACTTCTGTTTTAAACTTTCGCTTTATTAATTTACACTTACTTTATTTGTTTAATTTTCATTAATTATTTTTGTTTAATTTTCATTTAGTTAAAAAGAAAATTTTATTTTTCTCTTTTTTCTTTTTTTAATGATTTTTTACTTTGCTAAATTTTTTATTTAATTATGAATCCCTCTTCATTGTTTTCATTCTTTTCTTTGCTTTTGTTTTTGTTTTCTTTAATTTCAAATCTTTTATTTCAACAATCTCAATTATTTTCTTAATGTTATTTTGACAATTCTTATTTTATCTTGAATGGTTTCATTAATGACATTACATCATTAATCATTAATTTATTATTTTGAAATTTGATGTTAGTGTTCACAGTTGCCTTTCTTTACATGTTTCTTAGGTAAATGAAGTAGGGGATAACTTTATGGGACTTACCTAAGAGGAAGTAAAGATGTGAATACTCATCCTATGCAACAAAAAAGGAAGAACACTTTCTACTTTGATCAATTTGACACTTATCAGGAACCAAGTGCGTGAAGCAAAACAAAGTTGTCTTGATTGGCAAAGGACCTAATGGAGATGTAAAAGTTCTAAGGCTTGTGCAAAAGGATGCCTGGACTTGTGCAGAACAAAAAAGGTACCTAAACTTGTGTAAGACTCAGACTCGTGTAGGACTTTAAAAGGTGCCAGCTAGACCTGGGCTTTGGAGTGTCTACCATTATAGGACTTTAAAGGGTGTCTGTCCTTACAAGCCTTTAAAAGGCGCTAATCAAAACTAGGCTTTAAGGGTGCTTGTCTTATAAGGCTTTAAAGGGTGCCAGCCTAACTAGGCTTGGAGGTGTCCATGTCATCAGGCTTTGGGGGTGCTTGCCATTACATGGTTTTGAAACATACCTATCTTTATAGGGTTTTGAGGTGCCAACCAAAATTAGGCTTTAGGGGTGCCTACTATTACAGGGCTTTGGAGTGTTTGTCAGTATTGGGCTTTAAAGGGTGCCTATCTTTATCAGGCTTTATAGTGCCAGCTAGAATTGGGCTTTAAAGATGTCAGCCGTTACAGGCCTTTAGAGTGCTAGTCAGTATTGGGCTTTGAAGGGAAATTATCTTTACAAGGCTTTATAGTGCCTACTATTACAGGGCTTTGGAATGCTAGCTGGTACTAGGATTTGAGGGGTTGTGATGCGGGATTTTGATCCCCTGGTAGCATGCATTTGATAAAGCTTACTATATACAAGTAAGGTACAGGATGCAAGCAAATGCTTGATGCAAGATTTCAAAAATTGCTAAAATGTAAGATTTGTGTTATGCAATGCTTAAATGTATGTGAGAGGCATGATTCTCATGGGAAAACTAAGCATGTGTGAATGTAAGTTTTTTTCATTTTTTTCCTTTTTCATTTTCACATGGAGGAGTTGTTCTTTATTAGCTCTAAGCCTTTAAAGAAAAAGGCAAATTACATACAGATACATATATTTTATAGGTTTGCAAAACCATTTCTTTAGGGTATTTCTTTGATTTTTTTAAAAAAAAATGTGATTTTTCTTAGGAAATGTGTTGCCCTATTTTAAGATACCCCATCTAGTTAGATTATTGGTGTTTGCCATCCCTAGCTGAGTTGTTTAACCAATCTTGTAAACCAGATGGCTAATGCTATGCTTATGATATTGATCGTAGACTTTTGTCATCTTACCACCAGAATTTATGTGAGATGACACCCATCTTTGCCTTTAGGTGATACCTATCTATTTTCCACACCATGAGACTTTAAAGATCAAGAGCTAAAAAGGGATTCCTAAATGTATCCCTTCATGTTCCTATCTCATTAGTCATTGATCCTTAGACATCACTTGTTTCATGCAAAACATCAAGTATTGTAATTAACATGTGAATATGAACATGAAGCACACCAAAATGGAAGAGAAAATATTGAATAATTCCTTTGGAATAAGAATGAAGGTACAATACTTTTGTGGATACAAGAATGACAAGTGATATGGAAACATCTAAAAGAACTAAGTATAAAAAGTTATTTCATGAAAAGTCCTCTGCTTTAGTCCTATGTAGTCCCATTAAGTGATTTGCCTTGTTGCCAAAGATATACATTATGAATGTCCAAATTGAAGCATTTCCTACCCATTCTTGCGTGTCATATTGTGCTCTTATTTCCTAATGAAGAGAAGAATTAGATGTTCAATCCAATCCCAATTCATATTTAGGACTTTATTCAGAATTCTGCCCATGACACCTTCCTTGTGACCTACTAGGTCTTTCTTCTCTTTCTTCATTTTTGTTCTAACTTTTGCCTGGGTCGCCCTTTCAGGTTTTCAACATAGCAAGCCCTCTTTTCCTTTCTTTTCTCTGTTTTTTTTTTCTATGCTTAGTATTTCTTGATAACTTTTGTATTAACGGGTTTTGGTAATTCATGACCTTCCATGTCTATCAATATTAAAACACCTCATAAGAAAGCAAGTTTGACAATATAAGGTCCTTCATATGTTAGAGCCCATTTGCCCCATCCATCTTCTTGATTTGGTAAGATCTTTTTGAGGATTAGGTTATTGACCTTGAATTCTCTTGGACGGAGCCTTATATTGAAAGCTCTAGCCATCCTTTTCTAATACAACTACCCATGACACATGGCTGTGAGTCATTTCTCTTCAATCATATTTAACTACTCATAACAGGTTTTTATCTAAGCATTTTCTTCTAGGTCTACTTCAATCATCACCCTCAAATAAGGAACTTCTACTTCAATGGGGGTTACAGCCTTTATCCTATAGACTAAGGGAAAAGGAAGAGGAAGAGGAATTTCTAGGTCTAATGTGTAAGTTCAAAAACAATTCAACTTCCTCGAAAGATAAAAGATTACATAGGGAAGAGGAATTGCCCATTAACTTGAGAGAGGAAATGGTCCTTTACCCAGTTAACAGTAAAAATCTTCTTCTTTTTTGGCCCAAGGATGCACTGAGCAATCATTTGGTTCACTTCTATGACAACGCTTTTATTTGTAAAGCAATAATGCATTCTAAAAGTTTCCTTTTCCAAAGAATTTTTCATGTATAAGAATGCCTATGTAATGCATGATTATGAAGCCGTAGGGTTTAGAAACCCTTTATAGGCTAGGGATGGTTTTACTAATGCATATTTTCATTGTAATTAATGTGTGTTCTATAGTGTAATGACATCACATCAACCACTCCAGTGAAGATCGACACTGAATCACCCACTTATAAGTTTGATCATGACATAATAGTATGCATGTTATATATTAAGGAAACTAAAAAAGATGCTCTCCTGTGTTCTAACTTAGAGAAACCTTGAGCTGAAGATACTAAATCTAAGGACGCCATATGCTAACTATATGGGTAGGATTACTAAGTTTTGACTATTAACATGCAAGTTAAGAGGGTGGATCTATCTTTATAAGGGAATAAAAGGTTCCCAGACTACGTCCACCACAAGGATGAAGATCTTGCTATACAAACCAAACCATAAGGGGAATAAAATCCCACGCAGGTTAGGTTCATACAACAAGGCAGAATCCAAGTGAAGTCTTCGTGGTAGCCTTAAGAGGCAAAAAGCCACACATGGAAACTTCGACTAACCTAAGGCGCACATAGACCCAGGTATAGGGCCCATAAAGAATGTGTGTAAGGTAATGTGTAATTGTGCAGTATATGAGCAGAGTGATCATACTTCTTACCTAAAGACTACCCATCCCTTATCTGCTAAGCAAATTAAATAAGAAAAGAACATTTAAATATATAGGATTTGCCTATCCTAATGTTTTAATCCGCATGTTATATAGTCTAGAACATGTTGTCATATAACCAAACATATTATTGAAATAGAAAAAATATACAATTAATACACAAACAATCAGATCATCCACATGTTATCTATCCTAAATATGCAACGGTAATTAAACACACACCTATGTACAAGTACTAAATAATGCATGTGAATCAAAACATGTTATTTAACATAAGCATGAAAGGCAAACAACATGTAAAAGAGTAATCGAAATAAAAGAAAAGGACCATATTATTTTGCATAATCAACTTGAATGAGCTTGACTCTCAATAATCCCTAGTGGAGTTGTCAAACTGTCACACCCAAAACATGATTGCCCAGCATGGAAAAAGAATAATTTTAATTCTTGCTTAAAAAAATGAAAACCAAAATTTAGGAGTTGTCCCCAAAATTTTTAAAGGATAAATTTTGGAAAATTAATTTATAAGTTATGGTGGTCTACGATCCAGGGATCAAGTTTAGGAGTCAATTGTGCATAGGGAAGGTGTTGGGCACCCCACAGCATTCATTCTTAAGAATGAATACCCAAAGTTGATTATGCAGAACATATATGGCCTTAATTTTAATTTTGATTACTCTTATTAATCATATGCCAAAGAAAGAAAAGAGAATAATAAAAAAAACAAATTAAGAAACTAAAATAAAGGGAAAAAAATAAAATATTTACAAAGGCAGGCTTGACTTAGGATTCAAGGCCTAGGGCCTACGTACCCTGCGGTAGGAATCAAAGTCCACGTAGTTTGACTAAGAATGCATGTCAGTTAGTTGGTGATTTGTTTTTTTTTTTTTTTTTTGTTTTGGAAAAGGCCAAAATAGTTAAAATTAAACCAATTTTCACAAAAAGATTTTGAGATTTGGTTGGTATGTTTTAATTTATGAAATTAATTTAATATTACTTCCTTGCTCCTTTCATTTTTTTACTTTTTAATTTTTTGACTTAGGATTTTATTTTAACAATGAAGAAAAAGTATTTTTATGATTTTTTTTTATATTACAAGTAATGGGCATAATAAACCATTTTTGGCATAGTTTCATCTTTGTATTTTAGGAAAGTTGATATTAACTCTCAAAACCTGAGGAGAATAACGGTCACACACGGTCTTTACTAGTTAATTCTCGAGTACTTGAGGAGATTAATGATCTCACATGGCAATCTGAAATGTAAAAGAAACCATTTGTGATTTTTATCTTTGTTTTTAGGAAAAGGGAAAGATTGATGAAATTAAATTGGTGTTCATGAACAAATGAATTAAGGATTTTATCACTTTGTTTTAATTTACGAAACCAAGGTAATCTCACTCCCTTGCTCTCTCTATTTTTACTCTTTTTTAATTTTTTTTTTTTGGAATTTTATGGAAGGTGTAATTTATTTCCTCTTCTATTATTTTGAAGTTTAAAAGAAAAGATAAACATATTTGTTGTTTTTTATTTTGTTTGTTGTCTAAAAGAAATTATTTTTTTAAATAAAAAAAGGATAAGAAAAGAAACCTTAAAATAGCATTTCTTTGTATTAGGATTTTTAAAACAAGTTATATTTTTTGACTTTTTTTTAATTATCCTATCTAATTTGTTTGGATTTTCATAAAATTTAAGGATTACAAAAAAAAAAAAAAAAGGACACAATTAAGATTTTAAAATTAAATGTGAAATGTGAAGATGGATTTTTTTATTAAATTAAAAATGATGATGATGATAATGATGATGATGATTATTATTATTATTATTATCGTTATTACCTTTTTTTATAAAAATGCCACTCAGATTTAGGCCATTGGAACCCATTTAAAAAAAAAAAAAGAGAGAGAGAGAATTGGTATTAAGTAAAACCTGGGGAGACACAAGGTCTCACACAACCCACTAGTTGATTATCTAAAGGCTAGAAAAGACACTGGGTCTCACACAGCAACTCTAAAAAAAAAAAAATACAAGTAAAAATAAATATTACAAGAATACATATTTGGTTAAAGTGTGTATTAATGTTCAAGCTCAAATAATTTATTTATTCAAGAAAAACCAGATGAATAATTTGCAAGCCTCTTGACATCATATGCCTTTTCTATTCCTTTTCTTATTATTATCTATAATTTCCAATGCATTTCTCTTGCTATTCCTAGGATTTTGTATGCTTACAATAAAGTGAAATAAACGGAAAATGGTGTGTATATATATGTGTATATATATATATATATATATATATATATATTTATACATGGATATCAGGAAGTTCAAATAAGTAAGAAATATGCATAAGTCAAAGCTTTTTCCTTTATTAAAATATCTTCCTGATATATATATATATATATATATATATATATTTATACATGGATATCAGGAAGTTCAAATAAGTAAGAAATATGCACAAGTCAAAGCTTTTTCCTTTATTAAAATATCTTCCTGATCTCATTTAGTTCCTTTTCATGTGGCTTCATGCAAAAACCTCACTAGACTCAAACAAATGTACACCTTAAGGTAAAATATCACTAAACTAAAGAATGAATTAACTAAACACCATGCACCATAAAAACAAGTCCAAAGTTGGATTGCTCGACATAAGGTTGATATAATGCTACCTAAATACTAGGTCGACACTAATAAGGGAACCTCAAGAACTGACCAAGCATTCATACAGGCAACAAACAAGAAAAAAAAAAAAAGTTCTCAGGGAACTAATCTTATCATTCAAACAAACCCAAGCGGAAGTATTTGTAGACCTAACTAGTGAAGTTACAAATCAGAAGTAAAGGGTCATATGGACCAAAATGTTCTTGTGGCAAGCAACGTGCAAAACTGACTAACAACACAAAAAGGAATCCCGAAGATTACCTCCCAAGGAGGTTTCGAATGTCTCTGTTCATACCTAAATGAGGTTTTTCGTTTAGCTGCCTAGTGATTCAGCCTCTCTCATTTGCCAAACTCTTCATGGTGCTTCCTCTGCCATTGGCGTCTCAAAACAAAGCTGGTTCCCTTCTCTAACGCTACTTAATCTCCATTTTTCCTCCTCTCCGTTCTTTCTTTCTACCTCTCTTCTTCTTTGGTTCTTGACCCCTCTCACTTTTCATGCTCTCTAACTTAGTTCATCCTTTCGACTTGCTATCTTTCTCTCTTCCCCTTTGCTCAACCTACCTCACCGTCATCATCACACTTAGCATCCCTATTTCATGGCCAGAGAATAGGTGTGTCTCAGCTCTCTTTTCTTACTCAACCTCTTGGATTCTTTCCTTTTCTTTGCTCAGCCTACCTCACTGTCATCATCTCATTCAACACCCATGTTTCATAGTCAGAGAACAAAGGTGTCTCTACTCACTTTTCTTCCTCCACCTCTCAGTTTCCCTCTTTCTCCACTCTCCCTTTTGACTTGTTCTACCCGTTCTTTTTCTCTTTTTTTTTCTTTTAATCTCTTAAGTTCTCTTCTTACTCCCTCTGACACTCTTACTCTTCATCTATCCCTTTGCTTCTTCTTTTTTTTCTCATTGCCCAAGCTCCTTCATTTTCCCATCCCTCTCACTGCCTTTCTTGAGTTTCACCTTAATCAGAGATCTGGCAAGTCAACTCTGAAACCCCTAAAAGTTTCCTCTTTTACTCTTTGCTTCTGGTTGAGGAAGAAGGCTCATATGGTTACAAGCCACTCCTTCAAAAGATAGTTGTAGGTGCTTCAAGTGAGGGAGGTTCAGCAAAAGGCTTCAGTTAGCTCTTGTCTTTTCTGTTTTGTTGCTTTTGTTTGAAACTTTCGCTTTATTAATTTCCACTCTATTTTTTGTATAATTTTCATTTAGTTAAAAAGAAAATTTTATTTTTCTCTTTTTTATCCTTTTATTTTGTTTACTTTGTTGAATTTTTTATTGAATTATGAATCCCTCTTCATTGTTTTCATTCTTATTTTCTTTATTTTTGTTTTTTTTCTTTATTTTCAATTTTTTTTATTTCAATGATCTTAATTATTTTCTTAATGCTATTTTGAGGTCAAGTGTTCACATGCTAATCCTAAAAAGTGTTCTTTTTATTTAGATTAAGTTGTTTGGATATATTGTTAGTAGCAGAGGTGTTAAAGTGGATGAAGAGAAAGTGAAGGCTATTAATGAATGGCCTACACCTAGAACACCTATTGAGGTGAGAAGCTTCCATGTTCTTACAAGCTTCTACTGAATATTTGTAAAGAATTTCGGTACACTCACTGTTCCTCTAACTAAAGTAACTAAGAAAAAAGAACAATTCAATTCAGAAGAGGCACAAGAAAGAGCTTTTAACACCTTGAAAGAAAAGCTAAGTTTTGCACCCTTAATGCTTTTACCAAATTTCTTAAAAACTTTTAAAGTTGAATGTGAGGCTTTCGATGTTGTCAAAATCGCGATTCTAGGTAGACTTGGAAATAGGGGTGGACTAGTAACATAAACTTGTAACATAGAATCATAAGAGTTTACCTACACCTGTTATTTAAGCTATTGAATATAACCATATCACATAAAATTTCATACATAGTTCATAATCCATAATCTATAATATATAAAGTTCAATAAACTCTGTAATCCATAGGTCATAATCCTTAATCTATAAAATATAATCCATAACACATAATACATAATAATCATTCATTTAACATAACAAACTCTCAATATAAATTCAATAAGGATCATCAATCCCATGACTATCATCACTTCTAAAATCTTGATCATCTTTTATATAACCTCCACCTATCTCATTCTCATTCTCACCATTATTATTATCTTCTTCTTCATCTTGGAAGTCATCATCAAAATCCATATTGTTAAATTGTTCACCAATACTAGTACCACCAACATTAGTATCAAGCTGAATAACCAAATCACTAATTTCTATTGTCGTTGAAAGAGGATTACTTGAATGTGTTCAAAAACCTCATCATCTGCCTCCACATTATTTTCATTTCTCATGTCATCAATTATCCATTCATCATCAGAATGAATATCATCAAAATCATAAACATAAGTTCTTATAGTTTACTTATTTTTTAACCTCAAATTGCACTTCACAAATAGCAAGTCATTCATCTTCTTTTGGTGCAAGTGATTTCTTTTCTTGGTATAAATCTAAAAAAAAAATAATGTTAATAAGTATTCTAACCCCTAAATAAAATTAAAATGAAAATAAAGAAAGAAAGTAATTTATCATTGTACAGTTACTTACCCTTTCAAAAGCACTCCAATTACGTTCACATCCAGAAGAGTTGTAGCATAAGCTAAGCATGCGAATTGCTAATCTTTTAAGTTCTAGGCATCCATCTCCATAGGCTACCCACCATTCTGCTGGGGTCAACTGTGTTCTTAATGTCTATGCAGAACCACAATTAAACATACCCGTTGTGAAATGAAATTCGACTAATTGAAACTCAATTTTGTCTCTTTCTCTCTTATCTTTAACTAGTCTTTCTACGAATTCATACAATCCTTACTTAACCATATAATCAGCTTGGAAGTTAGTGTTGAAGTGAAAATGAGGATTGAGATAGTACGCAGCTACATGTAAAGGCCTATGCAATTGAGCATCCCACTTTTCATCAATTATGTTCAATACAGGCTTATAGTTGCAGTAATTAACAAACAATCAAGTCAAAATATATTAAAGATAAAAACACTAATATAAGGTATATTTCTTTGTATTTACCTCCTTGAAACATTATTAAAGTTCATCTTATTTTTTGTCTTTGCACATTCCATTGCCTCATATATGAATCCTATTGTTGGTTTTTCCTCTAAATCCACTAAGCGAAGAACTTTAATGAGAGGAGTAGTAGCTTTGAGGCAAGTAATAATATTCCTCCACAACTTGTTATCCATAACATTTCTTGCCATTTCCTTCCCATCCTTGGTAGCAGAAAATTTGCTATCTTTCCATTCCTCAAAATTAATTAGATTTATCAAGCTTTATGGTCATTAAGACAACCTAATGTCAAATAAGTTATGGCAAAACAAGTCATAGTTGGCCTAATCAAGTCTCTCCCTTTTGTGAATTTTCTTAACATATTGATAAGCATTGATTTGCATAAATGTAAGTTGTAATTCTTCTGCCCCTACTCATCGTTTCTTTATGCAACTCTATTTTCTTTTCTAAGTCCTCCAACATCAAATCAATGCAATGGGCTGCACATGGTGTCCAATACAAGTGTTTTCTTTTCTCCATCAATTTTTATCCAGTGCCTTTCTAATTTGCAACATTGTCAATTATTATTTGCACCACATTCTCCTCTCCCACTTTCTTAACAACTTCATCAAGCATCTTAAACACCTTGTCAGCAGTTTTAGAAATATGAAAAGTGTCCAGTGAATATAAAAACATGGTCCCTTTAGGACTATTGACTAAAAAATTACAAATTGAATGCCTCTTATTATCCGTCCACCTATCAGACATAATGGAACAACCCATCTTTTTCCATTCTTGTTTAAACTCTTCAAGCATGGCATGTGTGTTCTTAACTTCCATATTCAAGTATTTTTCTCTAATCTCATGATAGGATGGAGGTTTAAACCCTTGGCCATATCTTCTATTAATCTCACACATCTTAATAAACTCAGGATTTTTTACACAATTAAAGGGAATAGTACATGTGTAAAAAAAATTGAGCTACTTGTTGGCAAGCTTCTTCCCTAGTATCTTTCTTGAACATGTGATTAATGGTAGATTGTGAACTACCTTGGCCACTGCTATGTTTTTTAGGAGCTCTTAATAAATTTAAGAGGTCTTAAGGATTAGAATGTCTTTGAGTGCCTGGAGTTTCCTCCTCACCAACATCAACCCATTGTCTTTTCCTTTTAGATGATGCACTTTTAGTTTCAATAACATATTGTAACATTTGTGCCTTAACATCATTTGGAACACTAACATATGGTTCAACATCTATTCTTGTGCCAGCTAAATGATGTTTGAATCTATAGACTCATCCACTATAAATCTTGCCACAATAACTACATTGAACTTTTTTACCATCCCCACTAACATCCTTCCTATGTTTCCACCCTATATCAGATCTATTACTAGGAAAATTCTTCCTTCCAGCAACTACATTTTTTCCAATAGGGGCTAATAGAGCACTTGCACTTGAAGACATATTTTCTTTGGTGTATTACATTAAAAAAATATATAAGTTTATATCAACTAAAGAGAAATCTAATGAAGCTAACCAAAACAAAGATGAATAAATGTAGGAAATGAATTCATAGTTAACACTTAACAGTTAACACAATAAGTTTTATAATTTGTTCAAAATAATAATAGCTAACCAACCATATTATTCTTTACACTTTCGTTCTTTCTTTCATTTTTTTCCATTAAAAGTTATCAGCAACTTACAATAAGTTTCTTTCTATGTAGTCCAAGTTTATAATTTGGCACATTCACCATGAAAATAAACCAAGATTCCCTTTATCTCAATTAAAACTATTAACCTAGAAAATTTACAAATCTAATCTACTATACAAACAATTATCTATCTACTTTAAGCAATTTGGCCAAATTCTCTATATATCTAAACACTCTATAGGTCAACTCAAGCTCATCTTTGTCCCTAGCACCATTTATATCCTTGTTTTACACTCTAAGAGCAGTACCTACTTTCTTCTAATATAGTCAAGCAGATTGTATCATTACAAAATTGTGACTAAATAAAGGAAGAAAAGCATATGTTACCTGAACTTGAAGAAATTGCGAGCACTAAAGGAAAGGAGAACACAGCCACTAAATTGAGAGTGAACCACTGAACCAAGTGTGAACAGAGGAGTGAACTGAGAGGAGGATTGGAAAACAGAGGCAAGGCAATAACTAGCGAGCACCAAGCAGCGAACTGAGGCAATAAACCAAGAGGAGTAGAGCATAACAAGTCAACCACTGAACTGTGAGCATGAGAAATGCAACAAATCAAGACTAGGAGAGGAGATCGATGGCGATCCAGTGAACCGAGACTAGGAAAGCACAATAACAACCAAGACTAGGAGAGAATAGAAGGAAAGCAATGTGGCAACCGAGAGTAGGAAAGGAGATCAGCAACAGCAGAGTGCAGTGAACCGAAGAGCATAATAGTAATGAGAGATCAAAGAGAAGTTGAGAACAGAGGCAGGTTAGGGCTCGATGAATAGATGATGGCGATGCTGCTCTTAAACCTGAAGGAAACACGTTCAGTTTAGGTGATCACATTCACACACATCATAGATGATATGTTGGACTTGGGCAGCCCTGCAGTAGGTGAGGTGATCTGTTGGAGGCAAGGCTGTCTACAGTGCAATACGTATGGGCTATCATTCTATCAACACAATTGGAAAATATTAGGCCTCTTATCTCTTTTTTTTTTCTTTAGGCTATAGAAATGGTGACTAAGCTAACTCGGTTGACTCGGTCAAACTCGCTAAGTTTACCGAGTCTGTGCGAGTCAGTGGCGAGTTTAACTGAGTTAGCCCCGATTTCGATTTTAATTGTAATTTAACACAAACTTGCTATCTTGGATAGTGAAATGGGTGACTCTATTGAGTTAAATCACGATTTTAACAACATTGGATGCTTTTGCTAATGGTATAAGTGTCGTGTTAATGCAAAATAGGCAACCAATTACTTATTTTAGTGAAAAATTTAACGGAGCTGCCTTGAATTATTCCGCCTATGACAAGGAATTGTATGCCTTAGTGAGGGCATTACAAACAACACTACTAATGGTCTAAGGAGTGGTAGATGCATTATCTTGCAAGTATACATTACTTATTTCTCTTGGTGCTAAAATTCTAGGACTTGAACACATTAAGGAGCTTTATGCAAATAATGATGATTTTGGACTTGTGTATGCTAATTGTGAGAAAAGAAAATTTGATAAATTTTACCTGAATGATATATTGCCATTTAGAGAGAATAAACTTTATATTCCTAGATGTTCCATACGTGAATTACTTGTTAAAGAATCACATGAGGGTGGTTTAATGGGGCATTTTTTAGGTATCCAAGACTTTGGACATTCTTAGAGAACATTTCTTTTAGCCACCCACGAAACATGATGTTGAAAGAATTTGTTCAACATGAATTGTTTGAAAGCTAAATCTCAAGTGAAACTACATGGTTTGTATATGTTTCTACCTATGCCTACAAAACCTTGGGTAGATATTTCTATGGATTTTGTTTTGGGCTTACCTTGAACAAAGAATGGTTGAGGTTTTATTTTTTATGTTTGTGGATAGATTCTCTAAAATGGTTCACTTGATTCCTTGCTACAAGATAAACGATGCTGCAAATGTAGCAAATTTGTTCATCAAGGCGGTGATACACATTCATGGAATTCCAAAAAGCATTGCTAGTGACTAAGACATAAGGTTCTTTAGTCACTTTTGGTGAGTGTTGTGGGGTAAGTAAGGCACTAAGTTGTTGTTCTCTACTACATGCCATCCACAAACAGATGGACAAATCAAAGTTCTCAACTGTACTTTAGGAACCATGTTACGAGATGTTCCTAAGAAGAATTTAAAGTCTTGGTAAGAATGTTTACCTTTTATTGAATTTTCTTACAATAGATGTGCATTCTTCTACTAAATTTTCACCATTCAAAATTGTTTATGGCTTTATCCCTCTAACTCCTTTGGATTTCATGCCTTTGCCTATGAATGAGCTTTCCAGTTTGGATGGAAGGCATAAAGCAGAGTTTGTTAAAGAGATACATGAAGAAGCATGAAGAAATATCTTGGAGAAAAATGACAAGACTGTAATTCGAGCAAATAAAGGGAGAAAACAAGTTTCATTCCAACCTGGTGATCAAGTATAGGTCCACTTTAGAAAAGAAAGATTTCCCAAAGAGTGGCAATTAAAACTCAATGCATGAGGGGATGGACCTTTCACAGCATCAGAGAAAATCAATGAAAGTGCTTACAAGATAGATCTTCCTAACTCTTATCAAGTTAATACAACATTCAATGTTAATTACCTTTCTCTTTATCTTGCAGGTTTGGATTCGAGGATGAATCCTTTTGAGCAAGGAGGGAATGATGAGGATGCACATAAACATTAGCTATCTAATGGAGAAGATATACAAAGAGGGATCTTTAGGTGCCAACCGATCCTATAACAAGAGCTCAAGCTAAGAAACTTCAAGAAGTCATCCAAGGCTTAATGGGGTGTATACATGTGGAGGAGATCCAGTTGGTAGAGTTGGGATAGAAAAGGAAACCCAAGCCATAAATCTTATTCAAGTCCAACCAGATAAAGGCCTAATTACTTTGGGTTAAATTATGTTGTTATTTGCTATTCTAATAAGTGATTTGGATCTTATTTACATAGTTTTAGGCCTAAAATATGTTTATATGTTAGGCTTCTATTTTAATGTTTTAGTAGTTTTTTAAGCTTCTTAGACTCATTTTACTGAAGGCCCAAGTGAGACCTCCGAAATTAAGGTTTCTTAAGATGTCACTCCCTATAAAAGGCTTGAAACTTCTGCTTGTAGGGACTTTTTGATAAGATAATACAATTAGTGAGGAATTTCTCCTTCTTGGCTCTCTTTTGGGCTTGTTGGTGATTGCAAGTGTTCTTGCAATCTCCAACCTTTTATAAAATCAGTTTCTAGCTCCTTCTAGTTACAGGGGCAATTTCTTTTATTTTAATATCTGTTGGTGTCTCAAGTTGATTTCAAAGTATTAGTATCAGGTCTCATGACATTGTTCGTTGGGGTTTGTATCATTTATTCTGATTTAAGGCTATGTTTTATTGATTCTAAATCACTTGACTTCTTGAATATATTGTGTAATTCATATTTGAATCTTTCAAAGTTGTTCTTTACTACTTGGACATAATATTTAAACTCTTAAATTCCTTAAAAGAATTTCCATATGTTCAGTCCATTTTGAGTAGTTGTGAAATCTCACTTGAACACATTTTATCCTTTTTAAACTAACTTTGAATTATTTTTACAAACTTTGAATTATCGTTGATTTTGGATTGACTATTTGAAGAAATTTTGAAATACTCCATTTTTAGACACTCAATATTTCTACAAAAAGTTCAAGATGAATACGTATCCAATAGTTTGAAGCTTGAAAATGAATTTTGTTGAATAACTTGTATCTTGCCATTTATGTGAGCTATGTTGTTGTAGTAATGAGACCAAAATGATTGGGTTCAAGTTGTGATATTAGGCTTCTAAATGCAAATATGACCTCATATTCCTTGCCAATTACATCTCTAATTTTATGGTATGACAAGAGATATATCCAAGGCAGTGTGAGGGTATAGTCACCCCCTTAGATTTTTTAAATTTAAACTTTTATATATAATTTTATCTTATATTTTTTATATAATCATCATTTACAGACTTAGTGTTGCGTATTCCTTTTTATTTATCTTTGGGCTTGTAACAATGTTTCAATAAAGCAAATATGTCCGAAGAGTTGGAGCACTTGTCTCCGAGACAAGAAGGTATTATTTTAGTCTTCCACTCAATACTTTTTTCATTTTCGTTCGTCACTTAATTTAAAATCCAAGCACGTCCTTCACTCTCTGTTTGATCTCTCTGTCATCAAACCACCCAAAATAATCTGACATGACTGTTATTGAGGGGCCATGTAATCGAATTACATAGAAGTACACGTCACCCTCGAATCTGAGTTGGTCAGAGACATCAGCGCTCTTCCTGGGGTTTCCATCACACACTCCAGGCCTTATCCCTCTCTGTTAGCTCTATCGTCTCCGTTGTCCGTTGACATCTCCTTCTACCGTGAAAGGTGTTGCCTTCCGTCATCGTCATCCCCATTGCGGTATATAGGAAGATGAAGCACACAGACAGTGTTGAACGCAGAGAAAGAAGTGCGAAAGGTAAAGCCAATTCCGACGGTTCAGCAAGGTACAATCTGGATTTCCCTTTCTTGCTTGTGTTAGAGTATATCGCCCCTGACCGAATGTCATTTATCGGAATCCCATTGTTCATCTGTGTACGATTGATATATACATCTGAATCCCTGAGCGGTATATGCTTGCAATCTGATTTTGATTTTGATTTTGAATTGATATTGCAATTGCTTGATATCAATGATTTGTCCGAGTGATATACACACATAGTTAAGGTGCTGGATTGATTAATAAATAGTCTTAAGTGTGGGTAGATATATACACACAGTTGAATCGATTGATATATAGTCAACGTTTAGGTTGATATGAAATAGAAACCCATTAGAAGAATTGTTGGAAAATGTAAATCTTGCTTCATATATAGTAGTCTTCTGTGATGTATTTCTCACTCATGTTTGTTAATCTTGCTCCATATATAGTAGTCTTGCTGAAATATATTTTTTGTTTGTTGCTATAAAATTACATGTTTGTAGAAAAATAAAAATTAATGAATTCTAGAGGTAGAGTAGTGATGGTGATAACCATGTCAGTCGAGGGAAAGTTGTGATGGTTTGTTGGAGGAGTTGATAAAGTGTGGTGGACCTGCTGGGATGGAGTAATTGTGAGGTTCGAAGGTCTTTCTAGGGGTGGTGGAGTGGGAGGGAGTAATTGTGAAGTCTGAAGGTGTTTCTGATGGCGGTGGAGTTGGCCTACTATTGGCAATAGTGGCCAAGTGATGATATTGATAGCTGCAAATATGGTTAGTTCATTCATTTGATGAAGAGTCTATACGTTAAAGTTGCCAAATGTATTTTACAAATTGATATATGACCAATTTTGTTCATATTTGAATGTCATAACAAAATTCACGTTTTAAATCTGTTTCATTTGAATAGTTACAGCGGGCAGGGATTTCAAACAAAAAAATTGAAATTTATTTTCTGTGTTGGTCCTAAGTCTTAACCCTTGGGGTGCAACAAAGGGATTCTTAGTAGAGAAGAAATTTTTTATTTTGCATCTCATTTTTTAAAGGTTGTCCCAATTCTGTGGTGAAGAAATAGATCTTCCCAATATAAATTTTGGGGAGAAAGTATATAGAAGATGCTTTAATTTTTCCCCCTTGAAATTTGAGTAACATAACATCATCTAAATCGGCATCACTATCTTCAAGGTTCTATATGGGTTTTTAGTTAATGAGAGAATGCTCTATAGTGTCTGATGTTTGGTATGGTAGAATATTGTGCTCATATTTCTTATTTGCCAATAGTGGATGGCTTAATGTAAAATATTCTTTCTGCATGTACAGATCTACAAATGATGGCAACTTTCCTACAATTACTGTTACATAGAAACAAATTAGTGGCAGTTATTACGTTGTTCGATGAATCATTCAGGAATTAAAATACAAGTCCAAATTGAATTCTTCAAAGAGCTTAGATCGGAATTTTGGTGGGTAAAGAGCATTTATTTAATGAGAGAAATCTCTTATCCAAGATGATTTTGCTAGCTACAATGGGGTGTATTATGTGTTGTGTTGTTGTAGCTAAGGTTTTATTTTAAGTGGTACACATTGTAATGAATCTGGATCTCCTGCTGTATAGTAAGAGATGCGCACGATCATTTTATCAGTTAAAAAAATCACAATATTCTCATATGTATAACACGGAATCTACGAAACATTGTGTAATTGCTAGTTAGGTGAGTGATTGTGATGGTTCTTTAGAGTAAAATTAGTGACTATTGTGGTTGTAATGCATACTTTGTCCTTTGTCTTCCATGGAATTGCAAAGCGATTGGGATCATCTTCCATATATACGACGAAACAAACATAATATAACATGTTTGTACAGATTTTTTTAATTTCACTCTGCAAAATTTGACAAACAGCATGCAAAAAAATGTAAATAAAATTAAAAGATAATAACGTTTCAACACCAGTGTGCAAAATTTTGTTTCTACAGAATTTGACAAATGTGAGAAAAAACTGAGAATAAAATTTAAAAGTGATAACTTTCAACATCACTATGCACTTTTTTTTTTTTTGGGTAGAATTGACAAAAATAATGTGAGAATAAAATTTCAAAATAATAACTTTCAACATCACTGTGAAGAATTTTTTTATTCGCAGAATTTGACAAACAGTATGTGAAAAAACTGAAATAAAATTTAAAAATAATAACTTTCAACATCACTATGCAGTATTTTTTCTGCAGAATTTGACAAATAGTATGCCAAAAAACTGAAAATAAAATTAAAAAATAATAACTTTCAACATCACTGTGCAGTATTTTTTTCTGGAGAATTATTTGACAAATAGTATGCGAAAAAACTGAAAATAAAATTAAAAGATAATAACATTCAACATCACTGTGCAATCTTTTTTTCTCTTCAGAATTTGACAAATAGTGAGAAAAAATTGTTTGGATTTGGATTTTTGATTAAGTGAGTAATTAAAATAGAAAAAGGATGCTTGGTGAGAAACCAAAATAGAACTTTTGTCCCTTTCTGTATCTCGGACATAGCAAAAGCTTTTGCCACCATGGTAAAATAAGGACTTCTCTAGAAAGACTGAAAGTGTATGCCCATAATTAACAATGATATTTACAAATAAAGTAAAATATTTTTGGCCCAATAATGAAGAAAAAACTTTTTGGCACATAGAAATATAAATTTCCAATCCAATTAAAATATCTCAAAATTTTTAAACTTTAAGTGATTTACATAATTGAAAATTTATTAGAGCTATTAATCCAAAATTGTGATAATTATGCTGTCATTAACGTGATTGATAAGTATAAATAGGATACATATTAAAATAATTTTTAAAAATTATATGCGGACCTTTATATTTAAATTGTTTTTTATTAAAACATGACAATTTTTTAATTTTTTTAATTATATCATGACATGTGTATAGTTACTATAGTTAACTATATAATTTTTGAATTAAATTATACATTATTATTATTTAACTAAATAATTTTCACATTTTAATTGAAAAAATCATAGTAAAAATATGAAGAATTGCATGTAAGTCTAATAATAAAAAAATTACATAACTATTTTATTGCATTATGAGGGATACCTATACATTTTCTATATGCATATTCACGAAGATAAGTGACTGATAATTTTCTTCCAAAAAAATCCTTCATAGATAATTTAAGTTAAGTGTTATATTTAATAAATAATGTTATATTTATAAGTAAATTATAATATATTGTTGTTGAATATCATAGTTATATGGGCTTATCTAGAAAGATTGAAAGTATAAGCACATAATTAACATTAATAGCTTTTAATAGTCCAAGTAAAATAGTTTTGGCCCAATAATGAAGAAAAAACCTTCTGGCACATAGAAATATAAATTTTGAATCCAAGTAAAATATCTCAATTTTTTTTTCAATTTAAGTACTTTACATAGTTAAATATTTAATAAAGCTGTTAATCCAACAATGTGATAATTATATTGTCATTAATGTGATTGATAAAAGTAAATAGGATACATACAAAAAAATTTGAAAAAAACTATACGCAGACCTTTATATTTTTGTTATATCCTTTTTCATTTAAAACATGACAATTGTTTATACATTATTATTAGTTAACTAATTAATGTTTATATTTTAATTGAAAAATATCAAAATAAAGATATGAAGAATTACAAATAAGTCTAATAAAAAAAATTACACAACTATTTTACTGGATTACGAGGGATACCTATACATTTTCTATATGCATATTCACCAAGTGACTGATAATTTTCTTCCAAAAAAGTCGTTCAGAGATAATTTAATTCAAAAAAGTGTTATAATTATTAAATAATGCTATATTTATAAGTATATTATAATATTTTGTTGTTGGATACCATGTTTATAAGAGTCAAATTAAAATTTTCAACTATGGATTCATGAAAAATTAATGTTATACACAATACATTAGAAGTTTTATTAAAAAATAAGAAATTTAAATTTCATCATCGTTTAATATAATATTATTGTTTAACTTATTTGCATTAAATTTATATTTAGGATGATTCAACCACTATTTTTTCTTGTGATTAATAAAGCATGAAAAGAATTACCAAACAGACAAAAGTTACACTCATTAAAAAAAATACATTAAAATTAGGAGTCAAATTAATTTAGATTTTGATAGTTACATCATAATAATTACATAAGAGATTTTCTGAGTCTCATCGTTCTTTCACGTGGTGCTCCCTCTCGTTGAGCCACATATCTCAATGTCTTGGTGACCTACCCAAAAGGTGGGAACTTTACATATTAATTTTAACGGTTAACATTACATTAAAAAAATATTAACTAATAATAATACACTTATATGGCTATTAATATTAAATCACTCAAATTTGCATAAAAGCCATAATTTTCAAAATCGTGGGATTTCATAATTTTTACAATAAACTTAAATATTTATAGCTGGTGTTGAAGCAATTGTAGATCTTTTTGTCAAATTGATTTCTCCCTTTTTTGTTTTTTTTATCAGTACTCTAATTTTCTTTAGTGATAGAACCCTGACTTTATGTGTCTTTTATTTTACTTTCCAGCGCAGCTGTTTTATGGTAGAGGAATGACTAATTTAATTAGCATTATATTAGCTTTAATTTAATCCATCTATCCAGTAATGAGATATATGCATGATCTAGATTTATCCACCTATTAAAACAATAATTTAAATTAAATATAGCCTTAATTATTTTTAATTAAATAATATTAAAGATAATATAATTATTTTATCTATTTATTAGCCTATATTTCAACAGTTAATTAATGTATAGACCCCATCAAATAGAGAAAAAGTAAGAGTCCCACACAGACACTTATTTCTCCCTATCATAATTTGATTAAATTACAGTATATCACATTAATTACCCTTTTAAATGTGTTATTACTGACCAATGTATTTTCATAAAAATGTGTTTTTAGCGAAAAAAATTTACTAATTCTCCATGATTATAATGACAAGAAACAAAACATAATAAGAAAAAGAAAATTAACAACTCCCACTTTTATTTTGCATGCTTCCAACTTGCAAACCGTAACAGCAAGTGTAAGTTTAACAACACGTACATACTCATTTTTTTCATTTTTCCTCTACAATTTATTCGTACTTCTCAAAACATAAGTAGAACACTACTAAAGCTAGAAATACTTCTTCACAGACGTTTGTATGCTTCCACGCTTGCAAATTCTGATATGATGCCGTACAGCACTGGATATTGTACACTCTAGACCATTATATTTATAATGACATCATGCATTCTAACGATCTATAGTGCTCAGCATTTAATGCTGTGCAGCACCGGATTAGAATTGCACGCCTGCATGTTAAATAACTCTGGTTTAAACTAAAACTTAATAGATTAAGATTCAATGGTGATTAGCCATGGTCAAGGTAGAAAATTAAGGAGATGGTGGTGGCGATGTGGATGCGTAAACATCAGGAGGAGATGGAGATTCGTCAATGTATGGAGATGGGGGTGGTTCAGACATGCAAGGACTAGAAGGGGATGGTGGATAAGGAGGAGTATATGGTGGTGAAGAAGAGTATGGAGGTGGAGGCCATGGAGATGAACTACCAGGCGGATCACAGTTGGACGGGGGAGGACACGGCGAGGAAGACGACGGGGGAGGACACGGCGAAGAAGACGACGGGGGAGGACACAGCGAGGAAGACGACGGGGGAGGACACGGAGAAGAAGACGACGGGGGAGGATACGGCCAAGAAGAGGACGGAGGAGGATACGGCCAAGAAGAGGACGGGGGAGGATACGGCCAAGAAGACGACGGAGGAGGATACGGCGAAGAAGAGGACGGGGGAGGATACGGCGAAGAAGAGGACGGGGGAGGATAGGGCGAAGAAGACGACGGGGGAGGATAGGGCGAAGAAGACGACGGAGGAGGATACGGCGAAGAAGACGACGGGGGAGGATAGGGCGAAGAAGATGACGGGGGAGGATAGGGCGAAGAAGACGACGGGGGAGGATACGGCGAAAAAGACGACGGAGGAGGATACGGCGAAGAAGACGACGGAGGAGGATACGGCGAAGAAGACGACGGGGGAGGATAGGGCGAAGAAGACGACGGAGGCGGATACGGCGAAGAAGACGACGGAGGAGGATAGGGCGAAGAAGACGACGGAGGAGGATAGGGCGAAGAAGACGACGGAGGCGGATACGGCGAAGAAGACGACGGAGGAGGATATGGCGAAGAAGACGACGGAGGAGGATATGGGAATTCAGGTTCCTGTGGCGGAGGCATAGAGATGTCCGGCGGAGATGGCGACGGACACGGCGGTGGAGACGGAGGCTTGTCGTCACATGGTGGCAGCGGAGGAATATAAATATGAGGAGGGAGACCTCCATGTTGTTTAGGCCACAGAAGTGAGCGTCCAGAAATTTCTGGAGGCAAAGACATAAAGCAAAGAGCAATAGCAGAGAAGAACAAAGGCCATTGCGATGGCCCTTTGGAGCCTCTCATCGTCTTCATCACAAAGTTCAAGAGTCTTACAAAGCTAGAATTTTAGCGTTGGGCTGCAATGGCAAATGCTATGTTCCTTCTGCTTTATATAGCAGTGAGCAGGAGTGTGCTAATTAAAGTTAGTAAAAGAAATAAATTTAATTTTTGGCGAGACAAGTGCTTCCGGTAACGTTTAAAAGCTCAAGGAAATATAGAATGATATAGAGCAGAAGTAATCCATAAATAAATTCTTTAAAAAAATTAATTATATGACGTTGGGTTGTGAAAATTATACATTTTTCATGTTGTTATCGGAATATTACATTTGTTAATATTTTAATTAAAAAAATCTGATAACAAAAGTATAAAGAAATATATATATATATATATATATATAACCTTTTTTCTTTTAACAATAATGTATGAGTAATTTTTTAAAAAAGCAGTATTTTTTGCTATAAATTACTAAAAAAAATTTTTATAAATTTGAATTTGCAATTAATATTATTTAGTGCATAAATTAATTTAAATATCATTTTTTAATCAGAATATCATTATTTTTTTTACTTATTTAATGCAACAATAATTAAACATATATTTGACTAGTATAAAATAGTCCCTTTTTAAAATGTAGCAAATATCCAAAAAAAAATTTGACAATCAATGAAAAGATATTGAATAGTAATATTCAATTTCAACAATAATATGTGTATCAAATATATATTAGGTTGAAATAATGATTCAGTCTTTTAACTTTATTTATTATTTTAAAATGATCTTTTAACTTTTAAAGTATTTCAAAATAGACTCTTAAGTCTTCAAAAATTTTAAGTGAATTCTGTAAAATATATTAACACCGTTAAATTTAATAATGATGTGACAGTCGCATTTTTTGGCAATTTAAATAATAGACTAGTACCCTGATTAACATTTAACTAAAAAATATATCAAGTGTAGATCTACCAGAAATCTCTAACAAAAAGAAATCTCATAGACATTCTGAATCTCTAAAAGAATAAAGAAGCAATACCCCGAATGTTGCCAGAATACTGCAACTCCGTGAAGCTCAAGTATGTAAAACTAGGATACCAATTCCTAATGAACCACATTATCACCCTCACCCTCATACCCATCATGCTCCCAATCTTCGTCGAGGTCCTATGCTTAGGCCCATTTGAAATTCTAAATCCCTGGAGATCTTTGCCCTTCGATTTGGTCAAAATCCTATGTTCTGCCTTCCTCATCATCCTCATGGCCACACTCTACTTCGTGTCCAAGTCTCGCACCATCTTTCTTGTCGACTACGCCTGCTTCAAACGTCCTGTTACATGCTGCGTCCCCTTTGCTACAAGAAAACCGGACTCAAAACTCAAAGACACGACATTCTTATAGTACATTGCAGCCTATTCTCTCCCACGCCTTCTGTATCTGCCATGGTTATAAACAAATACAAACGCAAACAACATTAAGAGCTTCGAAGACTGAATATATTTGTAAGTTAAATTTTAATTAGATGCTAATTTATTATCTAAATTGTAAGAAAAAAATGTGGTTGCCATGTCATTTTTAAATTAGTGTACTTAACGGATTTTACGAAAAAAAAATTTTTATGGGACAATTGAAAATTTGAAGGGACTATTTTATAATATTTTAAAGTTGAAAGACCATTTTAAAACCATGAATAAAGTTTTAAAAAAACCAAATCACTATTTTAACCTATATATTAATAAAGCTAAGTATTATCCTACATTTAACAAATTTTAGAATAGCTTTAATTTATGATTTCAGCCAAAAATAAATAATACTGAAATAGAAATATAAAAAACAAATTTTCTAATAAAGTTATGATTTAAATGAAATGAGTCAATATTATCCTTAAATGTGAATTCAGTTATGTTTTGATTTAAAGTGTTTGTGTATATATATTAAATGAGGATATATAATTTTAATATTTCCCTAGGAAAAGAACATTACTTTATCCTCAAAAAAGTAATGTACATTAAATACGTTTTTCATTTTGATCCAACAATGGTTTCCAACGACATTATTTGTCATGAAAAACTAAGAATAGGACACAGTATGATATATTTTTATCAGGGATGGCAATAGGTTAAGGTATAGAATGAGACCTTTCTTGCTCCTCTCCACCATTTCCATTCATATATCTCCCAATAAAGAACTACTGCTTGGGTAGAATTTTCTTAAAAAAAAATAAATTATTGATAGATCAAAACAGCATGATGTTAAAGTCAAATATATTAAAATTTATTTGCTTAAATTTTATATGTAGAAATATTAATTTAAACATATATTACTAAAATATCTTCCTCATTAAAAGTAGGGAAAGAAATCAAGTCCGGCTTCCAAATTGCTTCTGAATATCCTGGAATGATATGGTAGCAGATCCCCTTTTCTTGGCCTTCTGCTGAGAAAGATGTTCCCTCCACCCTGTCATGTATATAACCTACAAAACCCCAAGACAATGACAATAAAATACAAATCTTCACAAAGACTTTGTTCAGGCTATATTCAAAGGAAAAGTACCGCAGGTGCCACTTTCACTTGACAAGTGACAGAGACAGAGAGGAAGAGGAGGAAAATTACTACATAGCTTTTCACTTAACTGCATTGTTGCCACTTTTCGTTGTGAATAGCTTATGCATTCATTTGTCAGAGAAAGAGATAATCGAGGAGGGTACTGAGGATCCATATATCCCAATCTTCAGAATGAATAGAAGAGCTTCGATATTCTAAAAACAATGTTGTCGTGGGTTTAGTCTTAATTGAAATTAAACATAGTGAATTTCAATCAGTATTAACTTCTAATTAATTTTTTTATTTTTATTTAATTGAAATAAGAATAAAAATTACAATAAATATATAAACATTCGAGGAAAAAAAAAAGGTATAATTATTTCACTGGTAATTCAGAATAAAAGATACTTTTTCCTTAAAGTAATTTTAACCTTTTGCTTCAAAAGTGGAGTTTCTATTTCCTTAGTGCGCGGCAGAAAATTGTTTATGTTACAATTTAATAGAAGATTTTTAAATGTCACAACTCCTAATTAAAAATGAGTATTTTTTTTTTCTTTAAAATAAACAGCTATTCTTAAGCCATGCCGATATGGGGCTTAGTCAATGCCGTAATTCATAGTCAACTTACCTTCAAGCATGAGGCATGTGAATGGAACTTGACACTTTATTAAAATAATGATATAAAAGGCGAGAAACATTTGCAACTAATTTGTTAAAGGGGAAATAAATCACAACCTCCAATTCATAAAAGAACCATTTTGCATCACAATTCCCAACACAAAACAGTTAGGTTAATGCCTTGACTTAGTCAATGCCATGATCCACAGTAAACTTACCCACCAACATGATGCACGTGAATAGAATTTGACACTTCCTCAATCTTAATATGGAAAGTGAAAAACGAAATTGCACATATTTTGATAAAGGAGAAAAAAAGAACACAACCTCCAGTTCATGAAAGAACTATTTTGCATCACATTTCACAACGCAGAGTAACACTAAGGTGAAAGCCTTGACTTGGTCAATAATGATCCACGGTACTTGACCCTAAAACATGAGGCATGTGAATGATAACTAACTCTTGCTCAAAATCTGGAAACGAACGGTGAATAACATTTGCAATTATTTTGAAAAAGGGGAAAACATCAGAACCTCCACTTCACAAATGAACCAATTTGCATCACAATTCACGACACAAAGTAAAGCCACAAACCACTCTTTCTCGACAAGAACATGACATCCTATTGTAAAATCATATAAATGATTACTAAAAACTATATAAAACTATAAAGGCCGTTTTAATCTGAATGCACTGAGGTATGCGAAGCTCAAAAGTTTTATATTGTCCCAGACTTTACCTGGAAGGTTGCAGGTACTGAGCCATCATCCGCAGCAAACATTGAGTCATATATAGCTGCAGTTGCCAAGGCTGTGTCCCTTTGTAGGATCTGTGTACAGCCATTTTTTCAAGATGTTATGCAAGATGTCCAAAACTGGATGAAAGAAACAATCTTTAGACCTCATTTGGTGCGCTGTATACAATAAGACCTAATAGTATAAGTAGCATTCGATAGTATCGTATAAGCTATCCATCGCATAAATATATACTATTGTATGTTTGTTGCATCAATATGTATCATTTGAACGGATACAAGTTTGATGATAGGATGTAAATAATATTTTATATATGTAAATAATATTAAATTCAGATCATAATATGATAACAGTAACCGTGACAATAATGGGATTAGTGGTGACAGCAAGACAGCTATAATGGTAGTGAAAACAATAATGGCACTAGTGGTGGTTATGGCTACAGTAGAAGTTACAGTGATGGTGGTGGCTAGACATGTTGGGAGTGGTAATGGTGGAAGTAACTGTGGCAGCAGTGATGGTAGCAGCGGCAAGGCAAAGGTCATAATGGTGGCAGTAGCATGGTAGCAGTAGTGGTGATGACAGTGGACATGGCGGCAATGACAGCCAAGGGGTGGGGACACTAGTTGTAATGGTGATGATATGACAAGTACCAAAAAAAATTTTTGAAAAATTGCTATTAAAAAGGTTTTACTGGAGTTTTTATCATGACTTATCATTCCCTCTTAGGCGGATGGTGTTATAATAAGTGCTAACTAGCTTACATAACGCATTACATTTACATGCACCAAATATCCTATCAATACGGATTGTAATAGCTTATACTATACTATCCAGTCTTATACGGTCCACCAAACAGGGCCTAATGCGTAAAGGTGGTAGGAAAAGAAAAGTTTACAGTGTTCCTTTGAAGAAGAGCATTAGTTTCGCCCATAGCACGCAGATGTTCTATAAGCTCCAGAGCTGCACCAGAGAAGATTATCAAACCAAAATATCAAATGAGATATTTTTTTTATTACTTTTTATTTATGGGAAGCTTAAATGATTGTTCTCTCAAACCCCTCCATACCCCTTTGCCAGAAACAGACAAAATCTCATGCTCTTGGCCCATGCCAGTATACATTAGCCAAAATAATTGCACGACAAGTACCAATAAGCCATTTCCAAGTTTGCTAAGATGTACTCCGTGACTTAACATTGGCCATTTAATTAAATTTCACCACCACAACCATCCAAGAAAGAATTATTCCTTTTTCTTTTTTTTCCTTGGCCACTAGTATTGTTCAGCTGTTGAAGATCTATACACTGCTTACGCATGGAAAATACCAGACTAGGTGATTAGATTGCTGACTAACCAATGTACTAAATTACATAAATAAAACAATGTATACTATAAATAACCTTACATCTTATGAAGCACCAACATATTTGCCAACTAGCCAATATACTAGATTACATAAATAAAACAATGTATACTATAGCATATCATTTGAATTAATTCTATTGAGTACCTCGCTTCAAAGAAAAGTCTTTACCTTACAACGAGCCTTGGTCCTCCAGAAAGAATTAGTCAAAGGAAGACAATGAGCATTTATAATTCAGATAAAAGACTTAAGGAAAGAAGATTCAAACTCCAAGTCCTTGTACTCAGCAAAGAAAAAACTCTGAACAGGGCAAGGATTTCCAACAAAGAAGCAATATCATCAACAACTCTATCAATAAGATATCTAGAAAAGTGGAAATTCCCAAGGTTGTCAAACTCGTGAGTTTAAACAAATTCATAAAGAAAGGGTGAACTCGTAATGTAGACGTGGAATATAAACTCATAAAAATTTACCTTTTATTAATAAATAACTATTGAAATAAATAATTGCATAGTTTTAATGCAATATGGAATATGATAATTGTTCAAATATGTTAAGCAAAGGTTAATTATAATTAACATAACAAAATGACTACAGGATAACCTTGGAAAACCAAAAAAAGGAAAAAACAAATTAAGTGTAAATTTGCTATCCCTAAAATAGAAGCAATAGCAAATGTGATTTTACAATCTTATCTTGAATATAAGTTGCAGACTCACATATGTTGGTTACTTACACACATGGGCTATGTGCCCACAACTATTATGTTTCAAGGAAGTCCTTTCAACAAAAAGTTTGAGAAAAGTCGTGTTTTATAATTGATAGCCTGGTATTCATCTTTATATCTTGGTATCCTATACATGGTATCCAAGATACTGTGAGATAGCATTGCACCAAATGCCTCCTTTATTCTTTGGCTTAGATGTAGGGATGTATATATATATACATACATCACAGCCATATATCTCTGATTAGGGTTATGAAGAGGTTTTAACACCTTTTTATACTATTAGAAAATATAAAATTTCATAAATTATCAATATTTGCAATCACTAACTAACCATAGAGAAAATATGCAAATTATTGGTTTCAAACGGTTACTTCAAAATTATATATTACCAAATAACCAAAACTATATAAGTCACTAAATAAACAAGATAACCCCAACTAAAACAAAAACTATACGTCATATTTTTGTCCCTTGACAGAAAACCAGTTCTCTCAGTCTAACCATAATCCCATAAAAAAAAACGAAAATGCCCACAATCTTACAAGAAACTTCACAGAACATCTAGAAAATTCAACAGATCAGACTGACCAGCAAGTATGTCATTACAGTAACCGAGCATCGTCTAAAGTCTAAAATTAATAATATTACTAAAACAAATCTTGAAATTTATGTGATCATTGATCAACTATAATCACCACTTAGTTATGAAAAGCATAATTCAAATGAAAATAGGATATAAACACAGTTATAATAGTAAAAGAATGTTGAATGACAAACAACAAAAAGGTGAACTGCTTTCATAGCAGAATTTTGATGTTGTACAGTTTTGAAAATTTTCATAAAAAATGGCTCTGAAATTCATATTCTACATGTAAAGGGAGACAAAATTATATAGGGAAACAGACAGCAACAACTATGCCATTTAGTCCCTGAAATAATGCCACCATAATGGCAGCAAAGTGCTAGGATCTTTAAAAGGAAAAAAGCCATTGCAAATCCACACTAAATAGACAAATCAGTCATCTAATGAGATACAATAAAAATCATAAATAAATGTATAATAAAGGACCTAATTAAGGTCTGATTACAATCACACAAAAAGGAAATAAAACCTTGACTTTGGAGATTAAAAACATGTGAATCATATAGGCTTTGCGAAGGAATAGCGATGCGACAATCAAGGAATTTCAACATGTTTTCTTTCGCAAAGCTTATTGTTGCAGCATACCCACATAGTGTCAACTACCTCATTTATTAGTCTCACTCTTGTATTTATTAGTCCAACTAGTAGTTCAACTATTGTATGAATTAGTCCAACTATTGTATTAATTAGCCTCATGTTTAGGTGTAGATTTTGTATATAAATATCCATGTTATCAAAGTGATTCAACAAGGTGAAATACAAGTTCTTTCCCTTCACTACATGGTATCAGAGCTCTTGGCTCGTTTCTGGGTATCCCATTGCCATTTTTTTTCTGGTTCATCTTTCTAGAAAGACTAGGGTGATACTTTAGGTGGTAACTTTATCTCACCGCCGGCATAGAGGAAGACAGAAGGTTCCGATCGGCCTGTCCCAGCTTTCCGGTCACCGGAAACACATTGCGTGGATCTCAAGCACCAACGAAGCAATCTGCGCAGTGCATCACGCGCTGGCATGTGACGGCGCCTAACGGACCTGTTCCGTCTCGTGTCAATTTTCCGGCAGTCGAAATCCTCTTTCCGACACTTTCCCGGCCAACTACTGGTGCATACTCAATTTTTGAGTTCTTCTGCCAAATTCCTTCTTGAGTCCAGGCTCTCTGTTAAAAGCTTCAGCATTGTGACTTGGGTCTATATAATCTGAGTTTGTTGTTGGAGAACCCTCATGTTTTATGTAAGATTGTCTGGTAATTGACTCAGCCTTATTGACTTTAGTTGTTGAATAGGCATCATTTTTATGATTGACTTCCTTCTTCAATTTATCTCTTAAATTTCTCTTTTTTGTGAAGAAGATTATCAGTTATCTTTTAGTCAATCAAAGCCAGCCCTCAAAGAACTAAAGTCTTTTTCAATTGTTTTTATCCAAAACCTTCAGGTTTGACACCATAAAACAACTTGTCCTAGCCGTAACCTAAGCCCGGTTTTATGCAAGTTGCATTTTTCTTCCAGGTGTCCTTAAGCAACCCTTCCCTCTTCTACTATTTTTTGACCTATTATATCCCTAGAAATGTCCAAAGTCACTGTATCCTCCAAAACCAATATGACTGAAAATTCCAATGCAGTTGGAGATTTATAGAACTTACATCCCAATTATCGTTAAATGGTAGAAACTATCTCAAATGGTCACAACTTGTCCAGACTATATTGAAGGGAAAGGGAAAGTTAAGCCATATTTTGGGAACTGGTCCCTTGAAAAGTGAGAAGCACTATGAGGCATGGGATGAGGAAGATTCCATGATAATGGCGTGGCTCTGGAATTTCATGAATCCAAAGATAAGTGATACATGCATGTTTCTCACCACTGCTAAGGAGATATGGGAGATTGTTATGCAGACTTATTCCAAAACTAAGGATGTTGCTTTGGTGTATGAGCTCAAAATTAAAGCTACAAGGATTCAACAAGGAAATAAATTTGTAACAGAATATGCTAACATGCTGAGAAACATTTGGCAAGAAATGGACCATTATAGGTGTATTGAAATGAAGTGTAGTGAAGATGCAACAATACTAAAAAGTTTTATTGAAAAGGATCGTGTTTATGATTTCCTTACAGGACTCAATGCTGAATTTGATCCAGTCAGAATTCAACTTCTTGGAAAGGATGAACTACCATCCCTTAACCACACTATTTCAATTGTTCAGGCTGAGGAGACTTGGAGAGGTGTAATGCTTAGTTGTCCACCCATTGAAGGGTTTGCCATGATCCTTAATGGCGGCAAACATCAAAGTCTAACACTCAAATAGCCTAGAGAAGACAAGAAAGGCAAGGCACAGGATTGTGATAATCTATGGTGTACCTATTGCAAAAAATCGCGACATACCAAGGAGTATTGCTGAAAATTACATGGAAAAAAATTGAAAAGTGGATCAGCAAGAGCTCAAGGGCAAGCCCATTTGATGCAGTCCAACCAAGACCAACCTCCAAGCCTTGAAAGATTCAACAAAAATGAAGTTGAAAGACTACGCAACTTGTTGGAGACCTTAAAGAAGCCTCTTGGTAATACCAGTACTTGCTCTCCAGCTCATTCAGGTAATCTCTATCACTCCTATAGGTTAAATGTCTCAGATAAATCAATCCAGGACTCTTGGATCCTTGATTCAGGAGCAACAGATCACATGACCTATTCTTCTTATCATTTCAAAACTTACACTCCATGCCCTAGCAATAGGAAAATATTGGTTGCAAATGGTTCACTTGTTACCATAGCAGGCTTAGGGAATATACAAATATCTCCCTCCTTTGTTCTTAGAAATGTTCTTCATGTTCCTAAGCTATCCACAAATCTTATATCCATAAAAAAACTCACACAAGATTTGCATTGTCAAGTAACTTTCTTCTCTACTTCATGTATTTTTCAGGACCAGGATACGGGGAAGAGGATTGGGCTTGCTAAGGAACAAGATGGACTTTACTATCTAGTGCCACCTACAAATGCTGATGATATCAAGATGGACTTTACCATTGTCGTTTTGGTCACCCCTCCTTTGGAACTTTGAAAATTATGTTTCCTTCTTTGTTTAATAAAATTAATTTTGCCAATTTTCATTGTGAGACTTGTGAAACAGCAAAACACAACCGAGTTTCCTTTCCCATCAGTCATAAAAGAAGCTCTTCTCCTTTCACTCTTATTCACAGCGATATTTGGGGACCATCTCCTATTCCTAATATCTTTGGTGTTAAATGGTTTGTTTCTTTCATCAATGATTGCACTAGGGTTTCTTGGATCTTTCTTCTCAAAAATAAGTCAGATGTGAGTACCTTGTTTCCTAATTTTGCATAGCATAATTCAAAATCAGTTTGAGGTTAAAATTAAAAGGCTTAGGTCTGATAATGTGAGAGATTACTTCAATCACACATTGTCTTCCTACCTCCAAAAGGAAGGCATAATCCATGAATCATCCTATGTCTATACTCCTCAGCAAAATGGCATAGCTAAGCGGAAAAATGGGCATCTCTTATCTATGACTCATGCCTATCTATTTCATGCAAACATGCCTAAATCTTTTTGGGGGGAAGCTGTCCTTACAGCTACATACACTATAAATAAATTACCCTCTCGTGTTCTAAATAAGAAACTCCTATGGAGGTTCTCTCTCAATTTTATCCAGATCTAAGACATACCAATGGCCTTACACCTCGCATATTTGGGTGCACTGCATTTGTACATATTCATAACACAGGGAAGTTAGATCCAAGAGCCCTTAAATGCATCTTCGTGGGATATTCCTCTACTCAAAAAGGTTACAAATGTTATCATCCTACTACAAAGAAGTTCTTTGTTTATGTTGATGTCACATTTGCAAAACATCTTCCTTATTTTCCTCACCGTTATCTTCAGGGGGAGCACACTAGTATGGAAGTTAAGGAAGCATCTTTTCTTGATATTTCATCTTTTCTTGACCTTCCCAAGTCCATGTCAGAATCCAACCCTACCACTTCTGAAATTCCACCTGGTCCTGAATCCAATCCTGACACTTCTAATGATCCTAAACCCACTTTGGTTAGTCCCCACACTGAATCGATAATTAAGGATAACACCAATCTTGATAATGTAAGGCATTTGCAAGTGTACACAAGAAGGGAAGCTCTAGCTCCTGAACCTGTGCAAGCCCAAATCTCTGCATCTATGTCTGGTAGTTCTGAAACTGAGGTAAGCACAAATTCTAACCCTAGCTCCCTAAACATTAATCTTGATGTTCCCATTGCCATTAGGAAAGGAACTAGAGAATGTACAAAGCACCCATTATATCCTCTTTCCCACTTTGTGTCATTTAACAAGTTTTCTTCGACTCACAAAAACTTTCTTGCAGACTTAAATTCCATTGTTATTCCAAATAATTTATCTGAGGCACTAGCCAAAGGGGAATGGAGACAAGCCATGAAAATTGAGATGGAAGCATTAGAGAAAAACAAGACATAGGAGTTGGTCCAATTACCAAAAGGAAAAAAACCTATAGGGTGTAAGTGGGTCTTCTCAATTAAGTATAAAGCTGATGGATCACTGGAAAGGTATAAAGCATAGTTGGTTGCTAAAGGGTACACTCAAACTTATGGCATAGACTATCAAGAGACTTTTGCTCCAGTTGACAAAATGAATACTGTGAGAATCCTATTATCATTAGCATCTGTTTACAATTGGACACTTCAACAATATGATGTAAAGAATGTTTTCCTCCATGGCGACCTAGGTGAAGAAATCTACATGAATATTCCACTTGAATTTGGAGACAGCACAACTGCAAACAAAGTGTGTAAATTGAAGAAAGCATTATATGGTTTGAAACAATCTCCAAGAGCTTGGTTTGGAAGATTCACCAGAGTAATGTTAGCCTCTGGCTATAAGCAAAGTCAGAGAGACCATACTTTGTTTATTAAACACAAGGATTCAGGGGGAATCACAGTTTTATTGGTATATGTTGATGATATCATTGTCACCGACGATGACAAGATAGACCAAGAAGAGCTTAGGAGATGTCTAGCAATTGAATTCGAGATAAAAGAGTCGGGAAAATTAAAGTACTTCTTGGAAATTGAAGTAGCATATTCAAAACAAGGTATCTTTATTTCTCAACAAAAATATGTGACAGATCTCCTAAAAGATACAAGCAAACTAGCAAGCAAATCAGCTGATACGCCGATTGATTCAAATCATAAAGTTGGAGAAGCCAGGGATGACATTGCTATTGACAAGGAAATGTACCAGAGGTTGGTGGGGAGACTTATCTATCTTTCACATACCAGACCTGACATAACATATGCAGTAAGTGTGGTAAGTCAATTTATGCATAATCCCAAACAAGTACACTTACATGCTGTTCAGAGGATTCTACACTATTTGAAAGGCACTCCAAGGAATGGGATATTATTCAAGCGGAACACGGAATTAACTTTAGAGGTTTATACAGATGTTAACTATGCAGGATCAGTAATAGACAGAAGGTCTACTATGGGTTATTGTACTCTCCTAGGTGGTAATTTAGTAACTTGGAGGAGTAAAAAATAGAATGTGGTAGACAGGTCTAGTGCTGAGGCAGAATTTAGAGCTATGGCACTTGGAATTTGTGAATTATTATGGTTAAAGATCATCTTAGATGACTTAAAAATCAAGCGAGTTGGACCTATAAGACTATACTGTGACAATAAATCGCTATCAGCATTGCTCATAATCCAATGCAACATGACAGAACAAAGCATGTTGAAGTTGACAAACATTTCATAAAAGAAAAGCTAGAAAGTGGTCTTATTTGTACTCCTTATGTGTCAACAAAAAGCCAGCTAGCAAACATCTTCACCAAAGGGCTCAACAGTGCAACATTTCAAACCATTTTATCCAAGCTGGGAATGTAGAACATCTATTCACCAGCTTGAGGGGGAGTGTTGCAGCATACCCACATAGTGTCAACTACCTCATTTATTAATCTCACTCTTGTATTTATTAGTCCAACTAGTAGTTCAACTATTGTATGAATTAGTCCAACTATTGTATTAATTAGCCACATGTCTAGGTGTAATCCATGTTATCAAAGTGATTCAACAAGGTGAAATACAAGTCCTTTCCCTTCACTACATTTATAATACCTTATTAATCAGAAAAGTATCAGAAAGGCAAATGATCAGTTTCTCCATTACAGCATAAGACAATGATAAGAAAATTCTAATTTTGGTAAATTTCACATTCAAAAATGGGAAGAGAAATATGTACTTAGTGATAACTAGCAAAAGCTACCCTGATAGGGAAAGAAAGAATAGAGAAACAGAAAGAGAAAGAAAACATCCAAAAATCTTATTCCCTGAGCCTTCCTTCGGGTTACAAGTATTTATAGGAATAAAAGAATTAACTAACCAACAGATTCTTAACCATAACAGAATTAACTAATTCTGTTTAACTAATGTAACTAATCTGTTATATTTAACAGATTCCTAACCATAACAGAAATAACTAATTCTGTTTACTAATCCACTACATATCTCCTAAGTCCTAACATACCGTTGTTTATAATTCAGTGAATAACTTCTAGTTGTCCATCAACCAACAAAAACTCCGGGTTAAACCAGCATCTCATACAGTGGGAGTTGTATAAAATCTCATCACTTAATTATGTCATGAACATTGAAAGTTGAATTGAAAGTCGAAAACACAGGAAATTCTCACCACTTTCATATTTAACCGTATATTCATCAACATCAACTCCTGGGAGGGTGAAGCCTGCCCTTGTCAAAAGATTCCCTGCATCTCGCACCTGATCGAAAGGTCTGCTCAGTCCCAGTTGTCTATTCAGAAAATTTCATAAAAGTATTTATTAAGCATAATGAAGCTGCAACTAGTCAGATTACAAACAGATCATAAAGAATTTCAAAAAATATTGTAGAAAAAGATGGAAGAACATTTTTTTCTTGTTCTGTCTTTTATTTAGAATGAGGGAGATATATTTATAGGACCAATGGCATTAGCTTTGCCACCGGCCAAAGAATTTGAAGAAGGAAAAAAACCCAAAAGGGAAACAACAAAACAGGAAACTAAATAAGGAAAGATAATCATTCATAAATGAGGAACTAAAAAGGAAAAAAGAACACTTGAAATCAAGTCCTCCATGAATTGAAATTTGGAAATATAAATCAGATGGACTTGGTTTGTGACAGCTAGGCGGCAATGCACATTGCTTTCAACCTAGTACTTCATGAAAGAGCCAAACACATAGAAGTTGATTGCCACTTTATTTGAGAAAAGATTCAATCTGGCTACATTACTACCACATTTGTCAATTCAAACGATGAACTTGCAAATATACCCACCAAATCTCTCAGGAGTGTTAGAATATGTTTGAATATTCGCATATAAAAGGATGAATGTTGTACATAAAATAGGCTAGATTCATAGTCGTCTAGAAACATTGAATGTACTTTTCGTACTAGTTGTACTATACATTGTACCACATTATTTTCATTATTTATAAATAAGACAAAGAGAAAACTTTACATACACCTTACATTACCATCTTCACAATATAACTAATGCTTACAACAAAAAGGAAATAGGTAAAGGAAAACATGTGCATATATTGGTTGCACCTCAAGGCTACTGATACTTTTTGTTGTATTGTGATCTTTGACCTGATTCTTAGTTGTGTGCAATAAAAGTAGAGTTGTAAAATTTTCCTTCCAATTCTTCTATTTTCTTGCCTAAAGATCTGTACTAGTTCGGTTCTTAGCTATGTTTGTGTTTTATATGGTGAAACATAAAAAGTCTGATATCTAATATATCTAAGGACTACCTTTCATAGCCGCATGGAGCACGCAAAACATGTTTCTATTTACTTTATGTCACTAACTGTACATCAAATGCTGTGTTTTCCATCTATTGCTCTGTCATTTGTCCCTATTTAAAGGCAGCATTTTGTTCCATCTTACAAATGCAGCGTTATTGATTCAGTCCCTTTTTCTTTGGAAAAAAAAATTTCCCTACATTTTCTCTTCATGTTGCATCAAATAATTGATGACTGAATTCGCAACACATGCAACCCATATGAACCAAGTTCTCAAAAATTGCTAGTACACGAATTGCGTTTTCCAGCAATTCGCATAGCAATTCCAGTCCCCACACAATTTGGAGCTCTGATTTGTTGTTTTTCATACAGTACCATGTGTTTTGATTATAATTTATCCGAATTCAACTACCATGGATTAGATATCTCCAAATATATGGGCCAATGGATGGATGAATGCCCATCCACAGATCTGATCATGAATGAATTTGGACTATAGTATAAGATTCTTATGGATTCTAAGTGGGTCAATAGGTCAAGTTTGACCTACCCATTACAATCTGAATCCACAATCCACCCATTTGCTATCTCTATACATGATTAGACAACTGACAAGGATTGAAAACATATAACCATATCACTCTTCGCAAAAATCAACTATTTGCATCATTTCATTAAAGAGATCATAACTGCTAAACTATCTTATTTGCAAGAATACTCAAGCAATATAACGCATACCTGGGCCAAAGGTGATACTCGTGGACTGATCCCTCCTTCACGCTCCATTTGGGCCACTGTGCAAGCTATTCTGAGCTCCCTGGTGATACATAGAGTCAAGCAAAAAATATCTCATAAGTTGTTCCATGCGTTGATGTGTCAGAAATTTACAAAATAAGAGTAACATAGTCACTTTAGGGTCTCTCCACCAAGAATAGCTGCTAAAAATAGGCCATCAGGTTTCAAAGCCAATTTAGACTGCCAAAACAAAAAATTGCACATCAAAGTCAAGATAATAATAGATCTGTGTGATGGTTAAAGCATGAAATGCAAATTCATCATGAAGAATTGTTTGAATACCAGCCAAATACACATGAACTTTGGTAACAACTTGATATAGAACCAATAGCAACAATAGGAGAATAGAGAGGAGAGAGAAGGAGAAAGAAGGGAGATGTAGAAGAGAAAAATTTAGGCTATGTTTGGGACGTTAAATAAACCTATTAGAATATTATATATTATGGGATGAATATTGTACATAAAATAGGCTAGATTCATAGGCATCTAGTTACGTTGAATGTACTAGCCGTACAATTTGTACTACATGTTGTATTACACACTCTTCTTGATGTAAGGGAGTATACACACCTTACATTTACTAATTTATGGTATCAGATCCTGCTATAACTCAAATTCCTAATTTTTCCAATTTTTTCTCCTTTTTTCGAGTTTTCCTCTCACCTTCCATGGCTGCCCATTTTAGATCTCCACTACCCACTCATCCTTACCTCACGTGCATCCCACCACCATTCTCAGAACCCTCCAATCAGCCCATCATCAGAAGTACCAGCTCTGGCACCAGTGTCATGCACCACTCACCATTTTTCGTACTAGGTCTCACATGCTGGCGTGTGAGGGCACGTCAGAAGTTCTCTCTAGCCATGCTTTTCACAGTTTCAATCACCTCTCAAACCAGGTCCACTCCTAGCCCCCATTGGTTCAAACATGACCTGTTACAATTCTTATTCAAGCTCTTATAGATCTAACTATAGATCAAACACGCCATTTCAACTTCCAAAGGCCTCAAAATCAGCTCGATCCCTTCTGTCCTTGGCTGTACCACTGTCATTATCATTGAGAAATTAAGTGGGGTATCCAACTACAAATCCGTGGCTTCAGTTAAATTGGGGTTCAAGGGGCAAGGATATTTAGATCGTTGAGTAAAAGAGAAGCCAAAGTTTCTTATGCTTATCGATCTGCTTGGATGAAAATTGATGCTCAACTGTGTGCTTCTATGTCCTTTATCCACAGATTCTTGACATGTCCCAGCCCTACGAAACTTGTTTAGATAAAAGCTGTCAAAATTTATAGTGATGACGTTCGCAGTTATTATGATGTCTTATCGAATATTGTCAGCATAAAGCATCAGAATCTAGATATTCCTACCTATGGCTACCGTATCGAGTCTCTCAAGCATGAATTTTGCTCTCTGATGTCTCTTACCACTTCCGTCAGTGAACAAGAGTTGTAGTGCAACAAGTTCTTCATGGTCATGACCTAAAGTAATCTCAATTCTGACATAAAACCCATCCGAGTCACATTGTGAGCAATTCCAGTACCCACCCAAGATGACGTCCTCTTTCACCTCGTCCATGTGTCTTCCTCTGCCCTTGTGCCATCTAGGCACTTCAGCCTTGGCATCTCAAATTGGTCAGAAAGGTGGTCATTGAAGTGGTGGACACAGAGGTAACCGAAAACAGCCCCAATGTACTCATTGGAACAAACTGGGTTATGCCCTTGAATTATTGCTGGACAATTCATGTTCAACCACCCCACACAGCCAATGTTGCCCAAACAGCATCTAATGAGCCAGCCAAGGATCCAAACTCTAACTCTATCACCTTGACTAGGGCCGACTACAATGAGTATTTGCACTACCACCAATCGCAACAGACATCATATTAGACAAATCATTAACATTTTAAACAATGTTGTGTGCAATAAAGTTCTACTATAGATTATTCCAAGATACGACCCTCACTTAGTATGCACCTCAGCCTGGAACCTAGAACAAAAATGCTGAGAACCTTGAGCATGCAAATATGCTAATGAAAGTAACTATTTAAAATACTTAAAGTTCAAAATATTTGAAGACAATTAGTCGTTATCATAAAACAATCTGTTTTCAACAAATTAAAGGTTACTGTACAAAACCCCAACCTTCATATAGTAAGGGGGAAAAAAACTAAACAAAAGACATATTATCCCAAACATGCATTTTATGAGTAACCAAAGATGCTCATTAAACATTGCTTCATTATTGGTCACTATTAGATGAAGATCAATTCAAATACAACCCAAGCAATCAACATGTAATATCAAGACTAGTATATAAGGGAGGATACCTGTATCATTGCTCCTGGTAAATCATTAGTCCAATGTAGCCCCAAGCAACTAATTACCAAATCCACAGAGCTACACAGGCATAAATACAGGCATTCAAAAGCCAAATTACAACTACAACAATTCACAATTACAACTCCATAAAGATGACTCCATATGCACCTCTCTTTGATTGGCAAAAATTCTTCATCGCCAACTACAAAAGTTGTCTCAATGTTATCATTGGGTGATGCTTCCTCAGCATTTTTACAAAATTGTACCATTTCACTGGATGCATCCATCATAATGAGCTTTTCAATGGAACCTGCATTGATGAGTTCACTACACTACCATAAGGCATAAACTCTCCCTTATTAGTTTGAAAATTAAAAATAAACTTTTCAGGTACTAGGAAATAGGTACACATGCTACAAATAACTTATTATATTAGTCACAATAACAAAGTGTGCTCAGAATCATTCCTTAAGTTTAACAAATATGAAAAATCACCACTACAGGCATAATGCTAAAGTGAATTAGCTTGACAATAGGAAAAACAATTTTACTTGTTCAAAATCATAATAATGTCATGCTCAAATATCATATGATTATGTATCTTATAATAAATGTGCTAGCATAGATAACCCAGTGAGGACTAAAAATATTGCCTCTGCTTAATACTTCAATTAAATGAAAAGGGGAAAAAGGGGATATGTTTTGCTGCATAGAAGTAAACAGAATGGAGATTCAGAGAACATGAACATGCCACATATAAGAATAAATATAAAAATATCAATATATCATTGATCTTTTATATATTAAGATCTTTTTTTAATTTCCATTAACGAAACTGAGGAACTAATAGACATTTGCTCTCTAAATCTCCTCAATTAGCATATGTTAACATTCTCTTTGATAGAGAATTAAAAAGGTCCCCCAAGCTACTTGGTGCACTTTGGGTCTGTATTCTGTAATGGTATGGCGGGTGCTTAACAAAGCAAAGAATAATAGAGATTGAGATAGCCAAGGTTGTCAAACTCGCGATTCTAGGTAAACTCGTAAGGGGAAGGTAGACTCGTAACGTAAACTCGTAACGTAGAATCGTAAGAGTTTACAATAATGAATATTAAACATAATTGTATCATATAAATACATAAAATTTCATCCATAAATACTCATTTTATGATCCATAATTTATATTCTATGCTTTTCATTCAAGTCAATATATAAATTTCAATAAGCTTCATAATTTATTATTCATGATAAAATAATACTTATTTAACATAACTAAGTCTCAAATAAAAATAATATATAAGTTCGCATTTGCTAAAGAGAAATCCTAATTTCTTAACTATTATAGAAAAGAAATAAAAAAAATATAAATTGATCTTTCATCACAAATTAGTTAACGAAAAATTCTAATTTCCTAACCATATATGTATCAAATTTTAGCAATGTGCGTTAATAATATATAAATTCTTTGTTATTTTTGGGTAACTATATTAAATAATTAATTTTTAAATTTTTCACTATGTTAAAAATTGATTGGTTTAGATTGAGACTCTAAAAGTGTTGAGTGTTCAATATATCAAGTCAATTAAATCATAGTTTAAAAAATATATAGAGTCATGCAGTAATATTTTATTAATTATATATAATGTATTGCATATATATTACAAAGGTAACGTTGTGGCTGAGTGGCATAGCTTGTTTCCAGCGAGTTGCAGGACACGGGTTCGAGTCTGTCCAACACAACTTTTTCGAAAAAACAGAGATGAAGACCAGCTGAGCCAACTCGCCCAACTCGGAGTTGACTCGTCGATTTCACCGAGTTTGGACGAGTCAGGACCGAGTTGGAGCAAGTCTGAAACAGTCCGAGTTAATGAGCGAGTCAACTCGATTTGCTTAACTCATAACGTGAACTCGGCGAGTCAACCGAGTTGACTCACGAGTTTGATAACCCTGGAGATAGCTATTTGGATTTGCTCACTTTTTTCTTCTATGAATATGCAGGGACTAGAAGAGGTTTCTGGCTGCTGTAGACAATGTTACTTATGCCACATTACTTTTCAACATTTTACCGGTTATCTGTATATTTTTTTTTAAATTTCTGTCATCTCCATGATACTCTAATTTATCCTTAAAAGCTTCATACATTTTAAATTAAATAATGTATCTTCATATCAATGTGTCGCGTAATTTTTTCTAAACTTTTCATATGCCATATACTATTTTACAGAGAACCAAAGCAGAAACGGATGCTGCAAGTATATATCTTGTTAAAGACAATTGCTCCAAGAAACAATTTTGATCATGGACACCTAGAGGAAAATAAAATCCTGTACCTTCCCATTGAAAGTGCAGTCCTCATTGCTATTGCTATTCCATTGTGCTTTCTATCCATTCATGGAATTTTAAATTAAATGTTTTTTTTTTTCAAGTACTCCTAATAAAATAATTTTTTTATGCTAAAGGCATGTTGGGTTACATCTCTTAAGCTTCACAAAAAGTCATTTTGGTAATCACGGGGAACATTATGCTTGTAACTACAAAAGAAAAAGCACTCATGGACCAACATAGCTCTAGTGGTGCAAAGCAACGTCTTCATCAACCAATGCATCAAAAGAGAAAGAAACATAGTAATCGAAGACGCACGATTCACGATTTGAATCGTGCGATCCGCCTCGATTCACTGTGAAAACGATTCAAGTCGCAGAGTGAATCGTGCAAGAGCCAGAATCGCACGTCGGAATCGCTGGAATCGTGCGATGCAGCCTGAATCGGCGATTCCTGGTATGGCAGCGATTCAGGATGGACGTGCTGCAGGCTACTCTGAAGTCGGGTGACCCGACTGAGGAAGATGAAGACACTGTTTTCGTTTTCTAATTGCTTCTGTATAGCGCAGTCCTATTGATTATATGGGTAAACGGCACCGTTTCTTGCTTGGGTTGAATAAGGCAATAACTAATAAGTGCTGAAGTGTATTTGTGACTTTACTGGGAAGGCTGCCCGCAAGAAAGCAATTTTATTTTTAATTGCCTCAATGTCAAAAGGCTTCAGTCAAAAGAAACTTTGACTATTTAAACCTTTGGAAAGGCTGCCAGCAAGAAACAAATTTTATTTTTAATTGCTTCAGTCAAAACAAACTTTGACTATTTAAACCAAATATAAAAGACTATTATACTATGTATTCTAATTCTTCCAAGAGTGTCGTCGTATGAGTCCAATTCCTCCATTATTCTAGAAAAAAGTAAGCATGCTTCTCTTTTTTTTTTTTTGGAAAGAACTTCTCTTTATTTTAATTCTTCTATTTCAATCTATTATTGTATTAAGATATTATCAAATTCAAAGTTCAATCTTAACTAGTATCTTAATTTTTTATTTTTATTCTTCATCTTAATTTTTGTTTTCTTTTTTTATTGTAATATTTATTTTCTTTTCTCATCTTAATTTTTATTTTCTTTCACTGTCTTAATATTTTTTTTTCATCTTAATTTTTATTTTCTTTCTTCATCTCAAGTTTATTTTCTTTCTTCATCTTACTCTTTATGTTCTTTATTTTTTTTTTTTTTATTGTTTAAGACTTTAAGTTTCTAGATTTCAAGATATGGCTCCAAACAAGAAAACAAAGAAAGATATTGCATGGGATCATTGTAAGTCTCTTGACACTAGGTTACATGTTAAGTGTAACTATTGTCCTAAAACAATGTGGGGAGGAGCATTCAGGATGAAACATCATCTAGCTGGAACACATAAAGAGGTTGCACCTTGTGAACAAGTGCCTGAAGAAGTAAAAAATTTATTTAAGAAAATGTTAGATGATATGATTCTGAAGAAGGATGATGAAGATGATATTGTTGAATGTTTTGATTCCAATGATAAAGAAATTCAGTCGCAAAAAAAAGGGTCAATGAAAGCTTTTATAGGTAAAGGAAAAGGGATTGGTGGCTTAAGTTCCTTGAAGCCTAATATGAAGCAAAAATCTATAAATGCAATGATGAAGGATCGAGATGTAGTAATTAGAGATATATGTAGATGTATATATGCCAATGCATTGTCATTTACTTTGGTGAAGAGTCCTTATTTTATTGAAATGGTGAAGTCTATTAGTGAATATGGTAGAGGATTAAAGCCACCTACTTACCATGAAGTGAGAGTTTCCTATTTGAAAAAAGAAGTTGACCTTGTCCATGCTAATTTGGATAAATATAGACTTGAATGGAAGAAAATTGGTTGCACATTGATGTCAGACGGATGGACTGATGGAAAGGGTAGATCTCTCACTAATTTTCTTGTTAATAGTCCTAAGGGCACTGTTTTCATAAAATCTGTTGATACTAGTAGTTTTATTAAAGATGCTGAAAAAATGTTTGAACTACTAGATGAGATGGTGATGGAAATTGGGGAAGAAAATGTGGTGCAAGTAGTCACAGATAGTGCTTCAGCCCTTGTATCTGTTGGAAACAAATTGATGGACAAAAGAAAGCATATCTTTTGGTCCCCTTGTGCTGCTCATTGTATTGATTTAATTCTTGAAGATATTAGTGGCCTCACGGTTTTCTATAATACCATTGGAAAGGCAAAAAGAATCACGACTTTTATTTATAGGCACATATGGGTGTTGAATTTGTTCAGAAGCTATTCAAAAGGTAAAGAGTTAGCAAGGCCAGTAGTAACTAGGTTTGCCACATCTTTCTTGACAATGAAATCTATCTTAGATCAAAAAATTGCGTTGCGATCTATGTTTGCATCAGAAAAGTGGGCTACAAGTACATATACATCTAGAATTGAAGCTAAAGTTGTAGAAAATATTGTTCTAACTGATTCAAGGTTTTGGAAATCCGTAAAGTATTGCTTGAATTGTGTGTCACCTTTGGTTAAAGTTCTTAGACTTGTAGATGGTGATTCAAAGCCAGCGATGGGATACATATATGAGGCTATGGATAGAGCAAACGAACAAATAGCAAAAAATTTTAATAATGTGGAAAAAAGGTATAAAAAAGTTTGGGAAATCATAGACAAGCGTTGGGATTATCAACTCCATAGGCCTCTTCACGCAGCGGCATATTTTCTTAATCCTAAGTAAGTAAATTTGTTAGACATAATTTTTGTTTATGAAATATTTTTGCTTGATATTTAATTTCTTATTGTAGCTTACATTATCATAATAGGTTCCATTATAATCCAAATTTTAACGTGGACATTGAAGAAAAAGTTGGATTATACAAAACATTGGAGAAGATGTGTCCTGATATTGAAACCAGAGTCAAAATTGACTCTCAAATTGAGAAATTTGACAAGGCAGAGGGGCTTTTTGGATATAGCTTGGCAATTGCAACTAGAGAGAAAAAGCAACCTGGTAATTTTTGATCTTATAATGTTGTATGGCTTCTTTAATATATTAAATTGATTAAATATCTAATTAAGTGTCATTTATACCTTCTTTTTGCTAGCCTTATGGTGGAATAGTTTTGGAGAGGAGTGCAAAGAGTTACGATCACTTGCCATTCGCATCCTTAGCCTAACCTGTAGTGCTACAGGGTGTGAACGAAATTGGAGTGTGTTTGATCATGTCCACTCTAAGAGAAGAAATCGCTTAGAGCAGCAAAGATTGAATGCTCTTGTATTTGTCAAATATAACCTTCAACTTGAAATTAGACAAAAGCAAAGGGAAGCAAAAGGAGAAACATATGATCCTATTTGCCTATCAGATCTTGAATCAGATGATGAATGGATTACTGAACATGAGGAACCTTGTCTACCTGAAGCAAATTCTTGGATGGATGTACAAGAGTGCTTCAATGTCAATGAAGGAGATCCAAGTAAAAAGAGAAAGAGAGGTATATTAGACTTGCAATCTTAAGTCTCGTTATTCAATTACCATATATATTATAATATTACAATTTACAAATTAATATGATTACATATATGTCTCTTTTTAGGTCCACGAAATCTTAATACTGACAAGAGCAACAAAGGAAATGTCAGCAAGCATGATACAGGAAAAGGAATTATGATACAAGATACTAAAGATGATGGTGATGCTGAGGAAGAAGAGGATGAAGAAATTGTCATGTTGGATGATGACAATGATAATAGTGATAGTGATGACATTAGTCTAGATGATTAGTTTTTAAAGTCAATTAGTTTTCAAATATGAGATATTAGTTAAATAGTTAATGGTTACAATTTATGATTTTTGGTTTCTTGAAATTTTATGATATACATTCTTAATAAGATAGTTTTAATTAGCTTTCAATGTGTATCTGAATCGTACGATTCGATTCGATTTACGATTTACGATTCAAAAATTAGCTTTCCGATTTACGATTTGAATCGCGATTCGATTACTATGGAAAGAAAACCTAAATCCTAGCATATTTAATTGTTCTCATTTTATCAATTCATAACATGCAAAATCAAACGCATGCTTTCTTTTCAAGTTTTTAAGTACAACATGTTAAAATATGTTCGAGACCAAAGCCCAGTTCTCTCTCATAAACAAATGCATAACGGAAGCCTTAAATTTTACTAAGTGTTCTTACCACGACCACGAAGCAGGCGCCTAATAGCTTCCAATGAACCCCCCAGACATAATGCTGAGGGAAAAGTCTTCTTACAGTCCTAAAGAAAAGGCCAAAAAATAGCCTACATAAACCCAAAGGAGGAAATTTTTTGAACCATTCACATAAGATAAGATATTATCATATACGTTGTCTTCCACTCAAGAGATTTAGTTATATCCCATTCCTCAAGTATATGTAAAAGCAACAAGTAATAAGCATCATATAGCAGCTTTCTCGAATATCATAAATATAAGAGGAAATTACCCTGAAAGAAAAATTTTACATGATATCATTATTGCAATAATCAGTAGTTAAATACTCTACAATTAGTTTGTCATTAATTTTCTCAATACAAATATAAAATTTATTTTGATAGAAAAATATTAATACTATTCTAATTCAAATTATTATCCTGAGTCCTGACAATGGTCTGAGCTACCAGTTACCTATAAATGAATCCTTTAATCTTCTTCAACCTCACCAAGAAAAAAAAAAAAACCCTACTCCAATAGTAGGGACCCAATTCATAAATTCGCAACCATAAACCAAACAATAATGAATGTATAATGGCAGAAAATGCTAAACTCAATATACACTTAGGTTTCAACCTACAATTGAGGGAACAATGAACATAAATTTGCAATTCCAACCTCTGCAGCAAGTTGGTAATTTAAAATGAACACAAGTCAGAACAATAGAATAGTGCCAGAGTAACAGGTCATTCTGAAGTTTTTACATTCTGAAAAATCCATAATCCAAACAACCTTCAGAGTATACGCATAAAGTGCTAGTGTCACAGACCAATCTAATTGTCCAACTGCAAAGCTTCTGAACAATGTGTTTTCCCCCACTTAAATAAAAAATACACGTACTTTCATGGCAAGTTGCAAAAAAATGTCCATATGTTCCAATGTGTAAAGCTTTTTTGAAGAGAACCTATAGGACCATCCTACTTTACAAGACTCAGATTACATTGCAGCTGTAGACTTTTAGTGTACGAGAGAGTTACAAAAGAGCAGATAATCAAAAATAATTTTGTATGCTTTGTTTATTTGCTAGAAAACATGCTGTTCAAATTCAAATTCGCCAATATTGTTAATGAAAATATTTAAAAAATTATATATACTACTAACTTATCTTTCAAGATTTAATAATTGAAAATTGAATTGCATCTGCATCAAAACCTACTACAGGTAGACTACAAGCGGTCGAACTCCCTGAACTTAGTGAACCAGAAACATATAAATTTACAGAAGAGCATGGAAACTACCTCCAAGCGATCCAATAGATTTTCAGCTACAGTATCAAGCAAAGAATCCTTTGAGCGCATCAACCACGCAGCTCGATCTCGCTGCACCAGAGAACAAATTGCAACAATTTTTAGTGGAAGAACAAATTATTGCTATAACACAAGAGTACTCTGCGTCTTTAATTCAGGAAAAAATCAAAGGCGTGTGTGCGTCCAAAATCTCATTCATTTTTACAATGACAAATGGTTAAAACTTCATTTAAATTCAAATCCCCTACCATTTCCCAACTATAGCAGAAATTATAAACGTCATTTTTCCTCTCTTACATGCTTCAACTCTATAAGATCATAGAAGCCAAGGGTATGGACCAAAGCCTCAAATAAAACTCTAGTGCAAGCAAATTCCATATATACGTAGACCTAGAAACAGTAAGGAGATTAAGTAACTTTTTGATCGGCAGTGAAATGCACTTACTGCCTGGGAAGGTGAACATTTTCAGTTTCCGGCGACTCTCGTGAGATGAAAAGACGCGGAAACTGAATTCAATGTAAATAGGAAAGAGATAACTCATTGGGGGAAAAAACCTGTTTACGCTTAAGTTGCCGGTCGAAGATCTTGACCCTTGAGCCCTGCATCGCATCACCGTTGTCCGAGCAGAATGATGCGAAGGAGAAGATACCGTATGGCTCATTCCTCCTACTCCATACCAAAGAACTTCTACGAAAAAAGGACGACATTCTCATTTTCAGTTTGGCTTCGTTTCACTTTGTTGGTACTCGTACCTCGGCGTTGCAGATGCTCAATCACGGTTCTTCAAATCGATTCTGCCACCGCTAGGGTAATTACCGCCTAATTTGGATGCACTCAATTTTCTCACCCTCAATTATATATTTTCAGGAAAATTGATCATACAATTTTTATACTTTATTGAATTTGTAGATTAATTTGTACATTTTATTTTTTTAATTATTTTTTATAGTTATAATGAATAAGCAAAAAATACTAAATGTATAAAATGACACAAAAATAATGAAAAGAATTCATATGAATTGGAAAAAAAAAACAAAATACAAAAATAAAGAAGGACTAAATGCATCTTCCCAATAAAAATTCAAATTACAAAAAAATAAAAAGACAAAATAATAAAGAAATGCCAAACAAAAAAGAAAAGGGCATCAAAAAACAAAAAGGTGGCTTCCGCACTCCATTTTACTACTATTTGGATCAAGTCTTGTAGAGTGGTTTTATACGAACCAATCCTGTAAAAAATCGAAGTCGTCCACATGATCCTATGCACGCCAAGAAGCCACGCCACCCACACCCTCGAAATGCACCGTTTTGGCATTAGTGAAACGTTGTGTTTTAAGGCAAAGTTTTTTATCCTGCAATGCACCAAAACAGCATCATTTTACTCGGGCAAATAAGTTTCGATGGAGAAAAACTAATGCCATAAAACTTGTCATCTACAGCGTTGTGAGGGTTTTCTTACCTTCATCTTTGATAGAGCTATAGCATGGTGTTGGAGCTTGAGGTCGCCAACGAAGAAAGGGTTTTGGCAGTGGTTAAACTTCAGGTAACACGACGGCACTCTCTCCCTCCATTGACGTCCCTCTCTAATCGGTTGGAGCTCTGTAAGTCACTCCTATCCTCCTATGCGTTATTCTATTCTTATGTTCATTTGGATTAAAGATTGAACAATCTATTGCAACAAGTAATATGAGACCATTCTTTTTTGGGTTAGTCTCTCCCTCCATCAACCTCTCTCTCAAATGGCTTCACACTCTGTAAGCCACTCCCCTTCAGTTAGATGTTATATTTTTCTATTGATTTACTCTACAGATTCGACCATCTGTTCCAACCTGGAATATGAGATCAATTTTTTTGGGTTAGTCACTTAGCATCTACTTCTTGTTTTACCATATCATTTTATGAACGTCATAATGCTTGAGTTAAGCATGTTGTAAAAAAAATGTTATTGACATTGCCTAAGTTCTAAATTAGTATGATGTTGGGGAGAAGAAGTTGATGATTCCTGATGAATTGTTACTATTTGGATACCCTATGAAGCCATAATGCTTGAGTTCTCTATGTCATACAAAAAATTTAATTGAGATTGCCTAGGTTTTGAATGAGTATTATGTTCGGGAGAAGAAATTGATGATTCCTTATGAATTGGTACAGTCTGGATACCTTGTAGATGCCATAATGCCTGATAACTATACTCTTGAAATGTTGAATGCTTGCTTCTGTAAATTGTTGGTGTTTGAGTTTTTTAGTTGAAAATACCAACTAAATTTGCCACATGCTTCTGTAACTTTTAAATTGAAAATGCTATTGGGTGACCTCTTGAGTCCACTTTAGATAGCAGTAAGTCTAAAATGGATAAGAAATTAAGGGGATTCTAATATGTATTAAACACAAGTACTAATTTGCATGAATTTTTAAAGGACTCCCTGAGTGTATGTCTATGTGTCTATATATATATATATATATATATGTTGTTTTTATGGCACATCTTATTAGTACTTTTATACTTTCAGGATAATAATTGGAGGCCACAATGTGTACTACAAAATTTGCCTGAATTGAAGAAGTGTATAGAAGTTAATGATTAAAGATGGCATGGATCAAAAGCTGCCACCTCCACCTTTAGATCTTCCCAAGTGTTAAGTAGATTGTCAACATCATATTAGTTTGCTCTATCTATTTTGTTTGATTAGATATGGGAGTATTTGCGGCTTTTAAAAATCATTTGTTCACATTCTTCTTCTTCTTCTTTTTTTCTATAATTGGGGTTTGGAATAAGCTTATGAATTGTAGTCTAAGTTTAAGTTTTGACATGCTTACTCTGATTAAAAATGCCATGGAATGGAAGCTTTATGTTGGTTCTATGTATTCATTTATATCCATATTGAGTGTAATAGAGCTTTTCTTGGCAATTATGAAAAGGACTCTATTTAGGCAAAATTTGCCTAAATAGAGCAATGTAATGTTGCAGTAAGTACCAAAGTGATTGTGGATATAAATGCCAAGCTTGCTTTACTATTTTATTGAAGTTGAATAGTTGCAACCTTGGTTTTCATATATTTTGTTTTATAGTTGTTGGTTAATATGTATCAAAACCAAGTTCCAATTTCTATGAATTTTTGAAAAAGTCTATGAGTTTTAGGGTCTATATATGTGTATTATCTTTATGACATGTCTTTATCACTACATTTTAAACTTCCAGTATCATAATTAGTGGTCACTTTATGTACTACAAAATTTGGTTGAATTGAGCAATGTAATGTTGCAATAAGTACCAAAGTGACTATGGATATAAATGACAAACTTGTGTTATTGGTTTATTGGAGCTCGATAAACTGTAGCCTTGGTTTTCATATATATTAGTTGATATTTACTGGTTGGTTAGAGATGAATAGTTGCTAGCCTTGTTTTGTAGATTTATTGTGTATTGAACCTTAATTTGACAGATTGAGGAAGTAAAAAGGAAGTAATATGGATAAAGCAAGCAGAGTGTAACAAGATAAAGTTGTCTCCTACAAAATTGAGGCAAGATGTAGTAAGATGGGCAAAGATGGAGGAAGATAAAGTATGATGAAGCATGATGCAACCACACAAAGCAATGTGAAGATGAATGAAGATTAGGGTAGTGAAATGATGTAGTATTGTATTTCACAGTAGATATAACATGAATATAAAAATATCATGTACTTGCCAATGTGTAGTTGTACTTGTTGATATTCGGTACACAACTTTCCCAAAGTACTAAACTTGCACTTGGCTACTCTAAAATGATATAGTGTGTGACATATTCAAACTACTCATTGCTTTAATTACTTACATATTCATACAAGTATCAAGGAATCCAAAAAATGACTAAATAACTAAAAAATGATGTGTTGAATATTCTTACAGAGACTTGTACTTTGTCATAACACTAATTGTCGAGGTCATCAAGTGATTGTGTTGGGACGCCTAATTGCTTTTATATAATTGAACAATTGAATCAGTAACATGGTTGACATGCAATAATATAATTGAAGGCATGTTCTAAGCTTTGTATGTGCCGTTAATAGTTTTGTAAAACTAAATTGGCTCTCCTACATTTGATAGTCACCATGGCATTTCGGAGGAGCTGAGCAAGACACACCGACCTACATGTTACTTAACAATTCCTTTTCCTACACAAAATGAGTTAATGCTAGTAAGTACATATAAGAATACTTCCAATGAGCAAACGCACTAAGTATTTACCATATTGTGTCAGATTTATGATCAAACGACAGGTGGAGCCTTTCTTTTATTACGATGTTGAAGTTCAACCCAATTTTTAGGTCGTTGTCTCTTTGTCCCACTCCGTTGTTTAAACCCCTTCACTTGACCCACTCCATCACCTATAGGTATTGTGGCTTTATCACTTGTATTGTCTAAGGCACATTCTCCTGATTGAACATTTTTAACTCTCTTCAACAAGTCGTCCACCTTTTTTTCTACCATGGTATACAAGTCCTGGCATGTGGCAACCTCTGATGCCAACCTAACCGTCTTTGAACAAAGTATCTTATATCATTGTGTGCTAACCAATTTAGGGACTCCTTCTACTTTGTTCCCCTTTGAATCATGCATAATACTATTGCGTGCATTTCTTGTCCATCTCTTCAAGATATACTGATTAGGTACCTAGTGTCATCATAATAAATACTTTCAATGCTTGGGTACATAATATTCTGCACGACTTGAACTTCATACAACTGCAAGAGATAGTCTTAAAGATAGGATTAAATAAGACTTTATATTCTCTATCTTCATTTAATATGGACAAAGTATACTTAAACACAAGATGAGTTTCATTTCTGTTCTGGATGAATGTTGCAAAGAACATGTCAAACTCCTTTTGGCATGAATTAAATATCGGTAACATGTTTACCTTTGCAGCTTGACATAGAATCGTTGAGTGTGGATGATTCAACCTGGCCAACTTATGTTAAGCATCAAACTCACTTTTTAGCTCGTTATACCGTTTTCTTCGCTACTACTCATTCATATACCTTAAAGAACTATATATGGTTTAAGTTTGGTTTCATGCATACTTTGAAGTTAGAGTTTAAGCTCTTGCTCAATTAGGTGCTCTTAATTCCCAATATAAATGCACATTTCATACAACACACTGCCCATTTTTCTCGAATCGCATACACTACTTTTATACAACTATTATCGTGAACATTGTAATCGGACAACATATTTGTCCAAGATGACTCAAACTGGCCCTCTTCAACGTAGCTATACATGCACCTTTTGAAATCAGTTAAAAAGTTAGATCCATCTTTCATCAGATGGCTTAGGTGCTTGATCCTATTTTAGTTTAGGTGCCACATACAAAGGCCATAGCGCTTATTGGGCATCATTTCACTTACAAAGGCCAAGCAACCCAAATGAAAATTAAAATTATTTGAAATAAGAGTATGTATTAACTACTATGTGTAAACTTTAATCACATATAGCTTTCACCATTGCAGCATCTTGGTCCGTGAATATAGTCAATGGTCATTTTGGACAGTGAGCTTCCAAAAATGTCTCAAATAGCCATCTAAATGACTCAGATGTCTCATCATACAACAATACAGCACCAAAAATAAATGTTTGCCTATGTTGATTGAATCCAGAGAACAACACAAGTGGCCTATGTGCTCGATTTGTATAGTAAGTTGTGTCTAGTGACACAACATCGCCAAAATATCCATAATTGATAATCATACGTGCATCACCCCAAAAAACATTTATGATCATCTTATCTGCATCAACCTGATAGGCATGGAAAAAAGATAGGTTTTCTAATAACTCTCGTTGGAAATATTACAGCAGACAACCAATATCCCAGTACACCATATGACGCTACCTTTTTTGTCATAAATAATTCTTCGCATCCAACCAGGTGAAACCAAGATTGGCTCTACCTCTTGCGTGTGTGCTCATCAACTAAAATGATGTTTTTTTTTGCAACTCAGAGTCTTTAGTCATTTCAATTTCATGTCCTTGAACTTTATATATCTTCTGTTGTGAGGCTAACATATGAGTTGTCTCTGGAAGTTGAAAATGGTGGTTGTAAAGCTCTAAGAACTCGTTGATCGTCAATTTTCCATTAATTGTGACAAGGTTAATTCAGGCTTTGTAATTAGTTCTAGTTTTAAGCCTGGGTTCGCAATAACTTTGTCTCTTCTGTCTACTTTTCGTACTCCCTCCTTGCAACATACAAACCTTCAAGAAGTCATTGGTCCATCTTTCTTATTCTTGTTCAGGAATTACTTCCTCACCCCAAAACCAATCTTCCTACCGTAGTTAATCCAAAATTGCAATGCATCCTAGCACTATTAAATAGCATACCAATAATAGGCTTTGAGTCCATCACTAACAATAGTTGACTTACAAAATGGTGTCAAAAAACGAGAAAATCGCCACAATTTGATATCAATATGTTAAATATTGACAATTCAAACTAAACAAATAAGAAAGACAAACTACAACAATTTGTGTAAGGACAACAGGCAAAAAGAAAAGTCAGCTGCTGGGAATACAAAACAACTATATGAATCCATTTTAAAGATTATAAACACAGTAAAGCATAAGTTAAATGGCACACAAATAATTATCTAAACTTTTAAAATATGTCTTCATTTCCTTTTGAAAATATCTACTTCTATGTTCATCTCCTTTGCTTAAAATCCAAATTCAAGTCTTTAACACTAACCTATGAAGTTATAAATATGCATGTTAAGTTATGCGTGTAATGTACATAGAGTTCAAGTGAAATTTAGCACCACCCAAACTAAAGATTGCATCCAAATAATGTTCTTGAAATTGCACTGGCCTACACACACAAAAGATAGCCAAACAATAACGCCTAGTCAATAGAAATCTAGTTTTTTAAAACAAATTCCTTTGTTCTTCAATCATAAATAATTAAATATATTTCTAATACGAAGAGAGAAAACCTTTTCTAAAAAATCACATAGAAATTCATGTAAACAATAGGAATTTTACATTTTAAGTATGATATATTAATAATATATCAACCAGTCCATTAATTTATCTCAGTAGAATCAATTACACAAAACAAGATGGTAGGAAAAATTCATTGCATTAATCACCACAATTTCATTGTTCAATGTATATTCTTTTGTACCTTTAACACTTTTATTGCATTTTAATGTGATCATAGATATTTAATTCCATGTTTTTAAAACTAAACCCATTGGATGCTCTTAATGTATTTTTTGGGTTTTCAAAACTACAACATGTGATTACAGTATCATTCTAATCTGGTTTAAAGAAATTTCAGATTATAAACAAGTTGTACATTATAAATGGCAAAGGCTTCATATTATGGTTCAGCTGATTCCATTCAAAGCTAAATAACTCTAACATACATTCAGATGGTTCCTTCCCTCTGTCTTTTTTTTTTTTCAGTGTATTTTTCCCCTATTCCCATAAACACACATGGCTTCTCTATTTTTTTTTTTTTTTCTATCACTTCCCCTCCTTCCTTTCATTGGGTTATTATTGAATACTTGTTTAGACCATTCAAATGAGTTACATGACCTTCATCAGAATGCATAATTTAACGCATAACACTCAGAAAGAAAGCTTCCACAGCTACCTACACTTTCTTTCCTCGCTGCACTGAGATGATGCACTTTTAGACTGCAATGGTGAAGACGCGTTACTTTGAGGCAATCAGACTCTTCTTCCTCGTTCGTCAGCTGGAGAATGCAACAGTGAATTGGCGAGAAAAAGTATCACCATATAACACAAACAAAGCATCTAGGAGAAGGAGGAAGATGATGCATGCAAGCCTCTAAAAATGATGTCATCCCTGTGTCTGGCGACAACCAAAATTTCTCTGTTGAAATGCATCATTTTGTCCAAGTAAAACAGTGCATTTCAATGGCACAGGTGGTATGGCTTCTTGGCATCTGTAGGATCGCGAGTATGGCTCTAATTTTTTACAAGATCTGCTCTTGTAAAACCGCTCTACAAGAGCGAATCTGCATGCATGATAACCTAATATATGGGAGAATATGTAGTAATTGGATATTGGCCATTAATTGCATTTAAAATTAACTATTTTGCCACATCGTCCAAGCTTTACAACTTTTTTAACAAAAAAATAAAGGACATAAGGATGTCATTTTAGCATCAACAATTCAAAACGCTCAGCAATCTTCCTCTTTATTTGAGGGCTATGCCTTCTTGGGCTTGGATGAGTATTTCAGAAGGAAAGAAATTATTATAGGGTGATCTGTGCTGAAGGGTTGGTAATGAGGAAAGGATTAACTTATGGAATTATCCTTGGATTCCAAGCTTAAGTAAGTTTAGGATTAGGGCTGATGTTCTTATTGAGGCTCTGGAGGATTACGAGGTAGCTACGCTTGTCATAACCAACCTTTCGATAAGAAGAAATAAAAAGTGTCTAAATTGATTCCCAAAATGAATCTTGGAAATCAATTTATTTGGAGTTGCTACCAAAATTTTTAACAGAAAACTTTGGAAAACTCATTTAAAATAAAAAGAACAAGGTAAAATGGTATGTGAAAACAGAGATGGGTTCGGGAGTCTATTTGAGTGTGGGAAAAGTGTTAAGCATCCCCCAACACTCGTCCATAAGGACAGTTACCTTAAACTAGTCATCTGAAATAGAATATGACCTTAAACTTATCTCAATTACCCTTTATTGGAATGCATGCCCGTTAAACAAAGAAGACAAAAATGACAATAATGGAAGCAAACAAATAGATATTTACAAAAGACAGACTTGACCTAGAATGAAGCCTAGGGCCTATGTACCCTATGATAGGGATCAAAATTCACATAGTTAGACCAAAAAGGCGGGTCTGTTGGTTAATGAATTTTAATTTTTGTGATGAGAACAAGAAAGTTCAAATTAAACAGATTTTCATAAATAAAACAGGATTGGAATTTGATTTGTGTATTTTAATTTAAAATAACCTGGTTAATCTAGCTCTCTTGACCTCATCATTTTTCCTCTTTTTAATTTTTGTTTATTTTTGAAATTTTAATATTTATTTTAAAATTTGAATGAAATGATTATGGGATAAGATTTTTAGGATTTTTCAGAGTTTATATTTTAGAATTGGAACATAATTATAATGAAAGGAATATATATTAATTTTTGAATTTATTTATTTTTGAATTTTTAATATTAGAATTTATTGTTGAAATTGGAATGAAGTTATAATGGAACACCATTTTTCGGGATTTTTGAATTTATGTTTTTTTGGGTTTTTGAATTTATGATTTTTTTGGATCTTTGGATTTTAGTTTTAATTTCAAAAATGGGATTATAATGCAAAAATCATTTTTTAGGATTTTTAATTATAAATAATAGGTAAAATAAACTCTTTTTTATTTTAGAATTATTCACACTTTGCATTTTGAAAACATATATTAACTTTCAAAACCTAAGGAGACTCAGAGTCTCACACGACCTCTACTAGTTAACGTTTGAGTGCTTGAGGAGACGAGCAATCTCACGTGAGAACTCAAAATATGGAAGGAAATATTTAGGATTTTTCAAGATTTTTATTTATATATATTCTTAAGGGTTATGAAATTAGAATTCTTTTAGTTTTATTTGTAACGAAATCGATTTTTTAAAGTCCACGTAGACTCAAGTCCCACGTGGCATTTCCTGATTAATTAAATTTTATAAAGAACAAACTTAATAATTTTGTAAATAATAAAAAAATAATTTAATTAAGATATTTATTTTTGCATTTTTAAAAATTATGTACTAACTTTCACGGCCTAAGGAGATATACAAGAATCTTACATGACCTCTACTTAAGTGACTAAGGAAATTAATATTCTCACGCGACACTATTGAAAATTAGGATGGGATAATAATAGCAATAGTGATAATAATACTAATGATGATAAGAATAAGACAAAAATAAATAAATAAATGAATGAATAAAAACCTCAAGAAATGAAAGAACCACCCACATGCCTTCATGTAGCCAATATGCACGTACGAGACAACCCCATTTTCAGTAATTTAGCTTCGTTAAACCAAACCCTAGGGTTGTCATGAGTTTGACATGAGCAATTAAGAGAACAAGTTACATCTCCTCCTTAATGCTTGCATGTATTTCCTATTGAGAAGCTTGTGTTTACAACAAAAGAATAATTATTCCTTAGTACTATGGCTCGACAGTTCTGAGCCGAGGATGCTTATCATCTTATAACAAGATCAATGGTTACCTCTACCATAACTGACATAGTTCCACAGACTACTTAAATGTGTTCAACATCTAAGATCAACTTGAAATTGTATAGAACCAAAAGGAAGATATTAGAAATAGGTAAGCAAAATAAGAGTAGAAGAAGATAGACGACTAAGGAAAATATTAATAAGACACACATACTAAGAGCATAATAACCCAAAAAATGACATACTCAAATAATCCTAAAAGTAATAATGTGAGAATAGCTAACTCTAAAAAAAGAACAAAATTAAATAACTAATATAAACCCAATTTAGAGGTCAAGAAAAACCATCATTGTGTTCTGACTAAACACTAGTTACAAACTCATGATAATCAACTTGAAAATATAGCCATTTAACCTTAAGCTGATAGAGTTACAAAATTCCCACTAATAATTCTCAATAAGAGAAGGATGAAAGAAAAAAATTGAAGCCAAAGGAATGAGTTGGAACAGATGCATTATGTACATTGCTTGAATTACAAAAACAATAAAGAAATAAGGAATAAGATCATGGTAAAAGTCATGTATGGGATCAAATTTCGAAATTAGCTTTAATGCTTTGACACAGAAATAAATAACTAGCAGCTTGATCATATTTTCTTTCAAAGCTTGTTACTATCAATGATCACAGGCACAGGAATAGAGACCAACCCTAAATTATCGGTGCATCAATACAGAATTATAAACAATGGAACATAACGTCAAACAAGGCATTGAAGTCATTATTATGTCATAGAGAACCATACTAACTATAGTCCATTGTTATGTCAACTATAGTCTATAAATTAAAGGATTTACTAGCAAACTAGCATAAAGCGTATAATATATTTCAATTACATCATTGTAAATGAGACTAGCAAAGTGATTGACAACATCAATTTCTATTTTGTGATTACCTCCATCTTCAGGGATGTTAGAAGTCCATAAGGTAATGTTATCCCTAAGAAGCTGCATAATCAGTGTGTTGTCTTTGTAAGACTCCTCACTCAGAGTATCCAACTCTGAGATTGCTTCATCAAAGGCTTGCTTGGCAAGGTGACAGGCTCTTTCAGGAGAGTTCAAAATTTCATAATAAAAGATGGAGAAATTCAAAGCCAAACCCAGTTTGATGGGATGTGTGGGAGGTAACTCAGCCTCTGCATTAGTTGAAGCTATCTGATATGCTTTCATCGACTAATCAGCAACCTCTTTCTTCTCGTTACCAAACTTAAATTTTGCTAGATATCGATAATATTCACCTTTCATTTTGTAGAAAAACACACTAGATTCACCACCCGAGCATGAAGGAATAAGATGCTTGTCCATAACACACATGATATCATTGCAAATATTTGACAACTTTGATTCCACCTTCTGCCTATACTCCTTTATGCGCTTCACATTTAAATCATTCCTTTTTGCTTCCTCCTTCTGCTTAATCGAGGATAGAATGCTACACAAAGTTCTCCTTGCACCCATTACATTCTTGTACCCAACAAAGAGAAGGTTTTGCTCTTTAACCATCAATTCAATATTGAGCTTAGCAACCTTCTTCATCGCATCCACCATTTCTTCGTAGTGCTCAGCTTGCTCAACAAGCTTGGCAACATAGATGAAGCTTTCACATTCCTTGGTGGATGCCATGGCCAATCTGCTACCTTATCTTTTCTTCTTCGTAGTCTCCTTATAACTTTCTCACTCTTGGAATGACTTCAAATGCTTTCTCCTTCTTCAGCTTGCCCTTTCTTTCCCCGATGTCTTCTTCCTCTTCCCTCAACTCACACTCTCTCTCTATGTCTCTCCCAACTCTCTCGGCTTCTCCACCCTATAGCTGTTTCTCTTCCTTCTCAATGTCTTTCCCTAGTATACATCCCGCACGCAATTTTCGCATAAGATGATATACAAACGACAAGACCCAGGTACACAACATACAGAGCATACTTTAATACTTCTTTTGTCATTTTCTTCAAATCCATCTAGTTCTTGCCAAACCTATCAACCATTTCACCAAAAAAAAGGAAGAAAACAGGCATGGAAGGTGATGGCTCCTTAGCTTCTGAAGATCATGAGCAACCAGTCATCCTTGTCTACAAAAGAGAAAAGCTGGTAAAAGAGTCAACTCTCATTCTTCTTCTCTGCTTCAGCCAATGCTTTGGGCTCTGCAGCTTCCGCCATTACAACATCATAACAACACAGTCTTCCCAAGTGAGAAAAGATTCGTCAGTGATTCAGACCTTAAAAGACTTTAAACCAGGTCATGGTTCAATGCCATAAAGAAGAAGATATGGGCAAAGTAGAAATGAGATCTAAAGTAGTCCCTCTTCTCTTGTGTCTCTATCGCTCCAGTCTAATATAGCAACAAGAGTTAGCCATGTAGCTTTCCTAAGTGGTGTAATCTGCAACTCTAAAGAAGGCCATACATAGAGTTTGCAACGTCCTTTGCATTTGCCTTAATGTTTGTTTTGTTCAGACCCATATTTTTTGCCTTTTTCCTATAACATATCCTGAGGTAGACTTTCGCTTATCTAAGTCCCCTCTATGATTAGCATCAGTGTATCCTACCAATCGTAGATCTCTACCACCTTGATAGCAGAGCGCATAATCAGCAATCCCATTCTGATATCTTAAGATCTTTTTTACAGCTTCCCAATGTTTGAGACCTGGGTCGGTTTGATATTTACTCACCAAGCCAACTGTTTGACATATATCAAGTCTAGTACACATCATAGCGTACATTAGACAATCGATTGCATTCATGTATGAAGTTCAACTCATACACTTTCTTTCCATAGCGGTCTTAGGACACATTTTAGCACTTAAGGTTTAACTTATGTTGACATTAGAGTCAGCAGGGTTACAACTTCCCATACTAAAACGTTCTAAAACCATTTTGATGTAATTCTCTTGTGAGAGATACAAGAGTTTCTTCTAATGATTTCTTCAAATCTTAACTCCAAGAGTGTATGTAGTTTCACCTATATCTTTCATCTCAAAGTGAGATGACAACCAGGTCTTTACCTCGTTAATCAACTCCATATCATTTCCAACTATGAGTATGTGATCAACATATAATGTCATACTCACATACTTGTCCTTGGATATTTCAGTCTTCATTCATCATAGTGAAACCACTAGAGATGATTGTATTGTGAAAATAGATATATCATTCTCTTGAAGATTGTTTAAGGCCATAAATACACTTCAAAAATCTACAAACTTTTTCTTCTTAGCCCTTTTTAATGAAACCCTCAGGTTGTTCCATATAAATTTCTTCATTTAATTCTCCATTGAGAATGACAATCTTTACATCCATTTGATGTAATTCAATATCTAAACAAACCACTATAGCTAGAAGTAAGTGAAAATAAGTAAATCGTACAGCAGGAGAAAAAGTCTCTTCATAGTCAATGCTTTCCTACTGTGTATACCCCTTTGCTACTAGTTAAGCCTTAAATTTTTCAATTGTACAATCGGCTTTTTTCTTAATTTTGAGAACCCACTTGTTCCCAATAGCCTTGCGTCCCCCTGGAAGATCAACAAGTTCCCAAACATTGTTGACTTTCATTGACTCCATTTCCTCTTCCATAGCTTTAGTCTATTTATTCTTAAAAAGGGATATGAAAGCCTCTTTCAAATTTCTCGGCTCATCTTCATTTTGCAGGAGCATTGTAAAAAGTTCACCACATTCAATCTCATATTGTCAATGAAGAGTTTTTTTATGTGAACCACATCAGAGTTGTGATTCATTGAATTTTACTTCATTATTCCTATTTAGATAATATTGCTCCCACTCGGATCAAGAATGTTGGTCCCACTCCTACTTGGAATGAGATCAATTTTGTCACTCCCACTTGGAGCAACTGGCTTAGGAACACTTTCATATGCATCAAATGTTGAAAAAGGTTGCTAACGAGAAGTTAATTCATCATCTATTATAATCCTCCCACTTGAATAAAGTGGTCTTAGTGCGTTCAGATCCTCTATCTCAAATAAGGATAGGTTTTAACCTACCTCACCCTTATTAGGATATTCATTCTCTAAGAATGTGATATCTCTATATTCGAATTCAGCCACATTCTCACTGTCTTGCTGACCTATAAACACATAACCTTTGAAAGTTTCTAAGTATCTAATAAAAATACTTTTCTTTGCTCTTGGGGCCCAATTTGTCATACTTGTGAAAGAAATCATGTGTATAGGTAGCACATCCCTAAGGTTTCAAAACACTTAGGTCAAACTTTCGCCCAGTCTATAACTCATATGGAGTGGTTGCAATAGATTTTGTAGGCACATGGTTAAGTACGTAGGCTGCAGACATCAATGCATCACCCCCATAAGTAATTGGCAAATTAGCCTATGCCATCATGGACCTAACTATCTCAAGGAGCATTCTATTCCTTCTTTTCGCAATACCATTTTGTTGTGGAGTACTTGGAATAGTTAATTGATGAACTATCCCTTTCTTATCACATAATTCATTAAATAGAACTGACAAATATTATCGACCTTGATCGGTTCAAAGAGCCTTAATCTTATTATCTAATTAATTCTCAACTAAGTTCATTTAGTTTTTGAAGCAGCTCAATGCTTCTAACTTATGAGAAATCAAATAGACATAACCAAAACGAGTATAATCATCAATGAAAGTGATGAAATAATTCGCTCCGTGTCGGGCCCTGACATTCATAGGCCCATAGATGTTAGAATGAACTAACTGCAATGGAAAATTGGCTTTGGTTGCTTTACCAAAGGGTTTTCTTGCAAATTTTCCTACTAGACAAGATTCACAAGTAGACAAATCCACTCGTTCAATGTTGGGAAGCAAACCCTATTTTGCTAATTGTTGCATTCTCTATTGGCCAATATAACTAAGTCTAGCATGCCATATATTTACATCGTGATCATAATTATGTATAGAGGTAAACATGGAAAAACTAACATTATTATTAATGTAAGATTCGTCATCCAAATCCATAGAAATAAAACCTCTGGTTACATAACCAAAACCATAAAAAAAATTGAGTCATAACTTAATTTAACACAATTGTCATGGAAATACAAATCATATCCTAACCTAAGTAAAACCAAAACTGAAATAACATTCTGAAAAATTTGAGGCGTATAAAGCACATCATGTAAGATCAGGTCTCGACCATTATGTAAGACTAACTTGCATGTTCTGATCCCTTTGACAACAACCTTAGTGTTGTTGCCCACATATATCCAGAATGCTCCATAGGGAACTCGTCAAAAGTCAACAAAGGCATCACGGTCCTGCGTTATGTGGTCCGTGGCTTTTAAGTCTACAACCCACACAAAATAAGATTCAGTAAGTATAATTGAGCTAAAAACACAATGTTCACTAGCATAAGCAGTGTAGGTTACCTTTTTTAAAGGCTTAGGGTAATCACTCGCATAGTGTCCTTTCTTTTGGCAATTAAAGCAATTAACTTTTGTTGTATTCACCTTTCACTACTTTTTTCCTTGTTGATTAGTCTTTGGCTTTTGCTTAGGTTGAGCTAGTTCTTTGTTCTTTCACCTGAAGTTGCCATGTGCAACTTAGGTATCGGCTTAGCTAATTCAAACCTTTCCTCCTCGAGTTTGAAGTATCTTTGGACATTTTCCAAAGTCGTGATTCTGTCATTATGAGGGAGATGCATCTTTATATACTCCCATAAACTAGGCAAAGAGTGAATGACAATTTGGATCTATTGCTCATTTGTTAAGACATTTCTAACATCTTTTAGCTCAGCAATCATATTTAACATCAGCCTCGGATGTTTCCTCATTGAATGTTCTCAACATTTATTATATGAGTCAAATTTGATCGTCAAAGAATGCAATATGGATACAGATGTAGTTCCAAACCTCGTTCTCAGAGCATTTCAAAGCCCCGTAGCGCTTTAGTGGTTCTTGAACTCCCTTAGGATGTCATCATCCATAGTGCTCAACAATGTAATGCAAGCAATGGAGTTCTTTTTCTTCTAAGTGTCATAAGTTTCACAGTCCTGCCTATGCTAGGTCGTGTTTCTAGCTTCTGGCTCTTCCATGACATTATTGAGAGCCTCAAGAGCCTCTTGCTCTTCTAGGAGATACTGAACTTTCGTACTCTAGATCTCATAATTGTCGTCATTTAGCTTCAACCGCTTGTTAAGCTTAGCAACAATACTTTTGGAAACTGTAGTCATTTTTTACATAAAAAGAAAGACAGACTTGAATCAGAATTAGATAATTAAAAACATGCAAGATTTAATATTCATCATGCTTACAAATTATGACACTGAGTATTAAATAATTAAGCTAATTAACCCATGCATAACCCAGAGTTGAAAGAGCACGAAGTGCCAATTATCAACTTAAGGTTGTATGCAAGGTGTAAATCAATGAAATCAAAACACAACTAAGTGTCTTAATTATGCTACAAACAAATTGTAAATCATGATTTTTTTCAAATGCTAAACAAATTAACATTGATTAATAAACATGTTAAACTAATCAATATAATTAAATGCATAATGTTAAGCTAATTAACATTATATGTCTAAATTTTCTATGGGTAGAAAATTGACAAAACAATTTGAAAAAATAATACTAAACTAATTAACATAATGACAAGTAATCACATATTACTCGACTGAAATTTATTAGGATATAAAAAATTAATTTTTCATAAAAAAATTAACTACATTTATTTGAGGCTAAAATATAAATATAAATACACAATTTATATTTTTGAACATATCTAGATTTTTATTAATTAGGATTTAACAATTAGGCCTCTAATTATTATTTTGGATTGGCCACATGCCTAATAAAAAAAACAAGGCTCAACTTTTAAAAATATCTGAAAAAAAACTCGTTTAATAAGCAAAAAAAATTCTTTTATTGAAGACCCAAAACAATTTTAGCAATAAGCCTAGATCAAACCTTATAAGCCCATTAAAAAAAACTTAGGATTTTAGATCCAAAAAAAAAATTTAAGGTTTCTAAAAATTTATTTTATTATATATATATATATATATATTAACTTTCAGAATTTTCAAAAAAATTTTAATTTAAAAAAAAAATCAGAACTGCGAAAAAAACTCTCATTCCTCTTCCTTCTTCCCTCTTCTTCCTACCACCATGTCCCTGCCTCAGTTGGTAGCCATCGGCAACTAGTTCCATGTCAGTGGGAGTGTCGCCGAGAAGGGAAGATCTTCAGCAACCATTTTTGCTGATGATAAGGCAAGAAAGTTGCTTTCTCTCTACCTCTCTTTTACGCGTCACAGGCATATCATCTGGGGCATGTCGCCGGCAGCTTCCCGTTGTCTGGTCGTTGCCAGTGATGAAAGTTGAAAGGGAAAACAAAGTAAACGGTAGTAACAAAGAAGGATGCTGCAAAGGGATTTTTTCAAAATTTTTTTACTTTCAACAACTCAGGAGGTACTGGCGACCACGTCATCGGCGACTGCAGGCACCCCTGATGAAGGAGCTCACCGGTGACAATGATGAAGGGGTGAGTGCAAGTCTTCAGTGGTGAAGGAAGAAAGTGGGTTTGAAAAGCTGAGATTGATTTTTTGAAAAACAATACAATTTTTTTTTTTGAAACCCTAATTAAAATAGCCCCAAAGAAAATTTTAGATCCCAATAATATATAAATGATTAGAAAACTAGTCTATGGCTCTGATACCAATGAAGGGAATAAAAAATAAAAAATGAACACATTCATAGATTTAGAGTAGGAAACATACATAGACCTCCTAATTGCAGAAGTTTATCGAACTCTGGCTGGGACCACTGATCGAATGAGATACCCACAATGTATTATGTGTATCTTGGGTTTTCACAACATAAATCCCTTATCGAATGTGACTGCAAAATACTCAAAAGTATTCCACTCAAAACATCTCAAGTCTCTCTTTAATAAGTTATCTATCGTATAATAGTCTAGTCCTATTTATAAAAGACTAGCTAAAGTTAGGTTTTAGTAATAATTCTTATAATTACTATTTTACCCTTATTTAATTAACATCCTTTATGGGTGAACTTAGTATAATATCTTAACAGATTTAAACTCTAAATATTATACGATATTCTAACAATTACAAATTTATATAACAATATTCTTTTATGCTAATGTGTTAAAAATTTTAAATTTAAATAAAGGGGTTATTTAGTAATAAAATATATTATTAGTTGAATATTCAACAAAAGTTATTATTAATTTAATATTTTTAGATGTAAATATTTTATGGTAAGTGTTAACTGTAATAATAATTACATGATTTGCAAAATAAAATATATTTCAGAATAACAATATAAGTGAGATTACATATGTTAACATACAGTTAATTTTAACTCATAAAAATGATATAATTTAAAATATTTTTAATTTAACATAGAGAAAATTTGTATTATTGTTATTATTTCAAAACATATATTTCAAAGTTACATTAATATAATATAGCCAATTCATAAAAAAATTAATTTAAAGAAATAATTTACCCTAAAAATTTTATATAAATTGCAAATAATATTATTTCAATAGGTTCATTAAATAATATTAAATATTCCATAACTCATATTTTAAACATTTCATAAATAATTTATTTTTTATCATCACTATTAAGTAATTACTTTATGATTAACACATATGGTATACGTTACTTTCAACTATCATAGTTTTATAATATTCACCATAAATTTAGTGAGTTAAGGGTAACTATATATTTATTATTTAAAATAATCTCCTTTAACTATTACTATTTAATTACCCTAAAATGTAACAATAATAATAATAATAATTTATTAATTAACTTAGGAATGATTAATAAAAAGTTACTTACATACCAATTGTTAAAACACATAAAACTTTAAAGAAAAAGAACAAATTAAATATAATAAATATATTTTCTGAAGTTACTAATCATATATAATCAACAGAGTTACTCTCCGTCAACATATAAGCACATTAATATACATATGTCATCATAGAAGAAATATAAAAACATATTTAATCTTATTTGTGAAATGGTTTACAACATATATTAATATGTTTACACATCAAACAACTATATGATTATCAGAGGCAAAGCCAAGACTTGGGATCAGTGAGGGCACTATATATTTTCAAAAAAAAATTTATAAATAAATAATAATAACTAATATCAAATTAAACTAAATAAATAAATGTTAAATCATATAAAAGTTCACTAAATTTTGTACTTTATAATTGTTCTTTACACAATTTCATACTTTGAAATTGTTCAACAACCCTTTTATTATCAATACTATTGAAAACATCTCTCTTAATATAAGTCACTAGACAATCATTCATCCATGCATCTTCTATTTGATTGCATAGTTGATTTTTCACAATCTTCATAGCTGAATCATTAGAATAGTAATATGGAATTTTAACCCATTTTCCTAGATTTGACAGCAAATTTTCTAAATTAATATTACTTTATCATTGCTCAACATTTAAATCATAGGATTCAGATGAAAATTGCTCCATTAATGACAATTTTCTCTTAAGAAATCTTTTTATTTTCTATTCAAAATCTAAAGAATTTGCAATTCACCTATCACAAATCATATTTTGTTATAATAAGAAAACAATTAATTAATTAAAACACCTATCCATTTTCTATTAAGCATATGCATATATCAACATTAATCTCTTAAACATATTCAAGTCTTTGTGACTTTTTAAAATGAAATAATTAATAAATTTTGAAGTCTTCAATATAATAATATTATATTTCAATAATTGATATTCAAAATGTCAAAAAAAAAATGATTTGATATTCTAATGTTATTTAATTGATATTACACTCATTCTAAGCATTAATTAATATGATATTTTAAGCAACCTCATTATCTATCATCCTAAACAACCCCACTCCTTCTAAAACATTATTTAATTATCCTAAGCAACATCAAAAAATGCAAGATTTCACTTTTAATTAAATTTTTTTATTTTTACACATGATCTTACTTCCAATGCTAATTTCTTCTTTCTTTGTTTATATGAAGAGGGGAATAAGAGAAAAACAAATTACATTTACAAAAATATGAATATATAAGGAGGATTAAAAATAAAAAAACAATGTGAAAAGAAAAACTTACCTCTTCAATATTGATAATATGGCCAAAATGAAAGTTAAAACTTTGAATCTTCAAAATGGCCAATGCCTACCATTACAAAGAACAAAGAGCAAAGAGACAAAAATTAAGAGAGGAGAAATAAGAAGGAGAACAATTTTATAAAGAAGATGGACATGAGAGTGAGATATTTGATATATAAAAAAAAAAAATGTAGAGGGAGATGGAAGATACATATGTTGCGTTCGAAAGATGAGTGGCTGAAAGAGACAAAAGCAAGCTCTTTTTGAAATAGATGAGTGCTCTGTCGCATGTAGCTTGTGGGAATAAGAGAAAGAGGGAATGATTATTGAGTGGTAAAAGAAGACCTTGTAGCTAACGACAGTAGGCGTTAGCTGTAGTGCACTTCGATCTGTATTTAAATATGACTACATATAGTGCCAACTTTATGATACTCTGTCTGAAGCTTAAGACCGTTACACTAACTATTCCAAGCTTGAAGCTCTTGACTAATATCTTCTCTATTTTGATTATGTTAGCCTCGAGCTAGTTCTATTTTTTCTGGATTTTGATGGTTTTGTTAGATGTTCCTTAGCATTCAGTTTAATTTGGATATTATCATACCGTAAATAACTTGATTCATTTTCATTTAGGATTTGTTCTAGATTAATAACATTATCCACATCCCATATTATTTGTATTAATTATAAGAGGTATTTGGCTTTCAAGATAACAAAGGGTTTACGAAAAACTCTATTGTGCATAGTCTGTCCCCTCCTTTGTGTAAGTATTATTATCTACTTACTAAGCTTTTACTCACCCCTATTTGTTTAACATTTTTCTAATAGTAGGGTCAATCCAAGACCCCTACCTACAGAGTAGAAGCTTAGCAGATGTCTCTTCTTTTCTACTAAGCCTTGCATTGTTTACAAGGGCAAAACTTTTCTTTGTGTTATAAAGTTCGTAATTGTAATCTAGTAGCTTCCATATATATAGGTAAATGGTCCCATTTTATAATTGTTGTGTTGATAGTTGTCTATTGTCATTATTATTAAGAGTGGAGATCTATTTCCTATTGTATATAAGATATTCTCATTGCAGACATTTCAAGAAGTCCATATTTCAAAAGAAACTCTATCGAAATTTCTACGCAGAGAATGAATGAGGCTAATTATTGAATATGTTTTGTTTTAATTATGTATGTTAATAAATATGTTTGTTTATACTATTGATGTGTCTTGTAGGTTTACGAAGGTGAAATTTATCTCATTATACAGGTTGGTAACATTCTCATTCTTGGAGGTCGTAATGTATTTCAATATAATTATAACTTCTATACTAAGAATTAATATTTACAAGAAAACATAATTAATAATGTAATATTGAAACTAACTTTGTAAATGTTTTATATTTTTATATTTATTATATTAATTTTTTTGTGAATATTCCATCCAAATAATTTACTTCTATTATTGTTAATATATAGTTCGTGTATGTATTTTTAATACCCGAAATATTTGTGAAAATATTGACATAGACTAATTAATAGTAATAATATTATTATATTAACAGGCGTTTCTATAAAGTATTACTTAGTTTATAGTATAGAATAACGAGACAATAGTATCATAGATATATTAATACTTATATTTTACTATAAACTAAATAAACATAAATTTTTTGTTAAAAATTAACATAAATTAATATTCTTTAATTGACCTATTATAATTAATATGTCAACAATGTGGATACTTTAATATTATATTATATTAAATTTAATCGTTATGACATCTATTATACTCCATGGTTTATTTTTAATTTACAACTTAAGAATATTTTAAAATAACATTATCATATGATTAAATATAATTGTTTTACACATATTATTTACGCACACTATATCTTAAATTAAGATTTTGTAATGATTAAATGCATAAATTTAGTTTATTCCTAAAAATAAAATAATATTTACTATTATTTTTCAAACTAACTTGTACTATAAAGTAAATAGTTCAATCTATTAACTTTAAAATTAATAGATTGAACTATTTGGTTAACTATAATGATAAATAATATAATTTATTTAATATTTTTATTTAAATAAATCCTTATAAAATAATAATAATTTCATTGCTTTTAAAAAAATAGAAATGTCATTTTAAATCATTTAATACATTTTATAACCCATTTTTTCTAAATTAAAATATTTTTATTTCAGGTTTATGGCAATAAATTTAATTTACACTATTAAAATATCGTTTCAATATAATTGAATAATATTTAAATTTATTTAATTATTTAATTTTAATAAAATATATTTGTGACAAAATATAATTTACATTTTTTCATACAAAAAAAAATTAATCATATTTTAATATGAATATAATTTAGCTATATTGTTATAATATACCTGCATTAATAGTAAATTTAATACTTATTAAGTATTAACAAGATCTATAATATTTATGATATAAAAATCATTTTTTTATAAAGTAATTAGTCTGATTGAGAAAACTAGTTTATTCCTTGTCATAAATCCAATTATTAAAATAAATTAGTGCTAACCAATAATTATAAAAGAATATAATTATAATATGTGTAGTATATACAAAATAATCACTAATACATTTTGAAAATAATCCCTATTCCTTTTTTAAATCCTTATGATTAATTCCTTTAAAAAAAATTTTATGTTAAAATTTTGTATCATGAAATAGAAATTTTACTACGGTAATATACATTATCCTTTTACAAAAGGGTAAAAAGTTAAATACAATATCAGTTTTATTAACATTATTCACAAATATGCATGTCAAATTATATTTTCTATATTATTGACAATCACCTTGTTTTACAATAATATTTGTTAATATAACTCTCTTATTATATGACATAAATTAGTTTTAAATGAAAAAAAAACTATTTTTAATGTTTACAAATACTTTTATATATATTCCAACTTTAGTTCAAAAAGATTTTACAAAATGTTTATATTTATCAATACATTATTAAAGAAAATTATATTTTTCTTTGTGAATATTCCATCCCAGTAACTTATAAACGATATATCCTTATATGTAGGCTATGATTTTTCTTGATGATAAATATTAATGGTAACATTTTTTTCTCTTCACAAAAATATTTGAAACAAATTTTACTTCCTTATCATTTTTGTGCAAATTTTACCAATTTTTCTTTTCAATTATTCTTACTAGCCAATATTAATAACATCTAACCTATGTGTTACTTTCTTTTATTGAATGTTTTAATAATTTTCCTAGAGTCTTTTGAAATAATTTATAAAGTATTGTTTTAGGGAATATAAATAAATAAACCGATGAGATAAGATGAAGATAAATAGATGTCAATTAAATATCCAAATAAAATACTATTTTTGTAATGCACATGTCTTTTACGCGTTACTTCTTCAGCCATTTTTTACCTTTTACCCTTTTATTTCACCAAAATATGCACAGAAATTAACTTTATAATAATTTCCCTATACATCAACCAATAATCTAAATATTTATATTGTTTATACGAGTATTCTTTAAAAGTAACATCTAAAATCCTTATCTATAGTTTAATATTATTGAAATATTTAATGTTAACCATTATTTTTTATTATATTACTACATTATATTAAATTTATTATACGAATTAGTTTTAATACTCACTAATTAGATCATTTGTTTTTATGATATTTTTATACCTATAAATATAAAATGTAATCAATAAAATAAAATATCCATAAAGCGTTTGTATTCTTTCTAAATCATATTTAACCAAATTTAATTTAATTTACTTAAAATATATACTAGGTATTACATGTTATTATAATTTACAATAGTTCCATAATTTTTAAAACCTTATATTTACACTATTCAAAAACTATATATAAAATTTATTTTTATTTTAATTTATTATGTAATCAGAAATAATATAAAACATTTATAAGATTAGGCTTAACCTAAAATTTATGTAATACCAAATATTTTATAAAACATTTTATGTAATTTTAAAGCATTTTAAGATAATAAACTATTCTTTGTGTATGATTTCCCTAAAATTTCATATAATAATAAATTAGTTTATAAAATATTTACAATAGTTCAAACCCTAGATTATTATTATAATAATAATAAAGCCTATAGGATAGAATTTTAATATTTACGTAACGTAATGACAAAGATATTCTACTAAAATAATGCTAAAAAATTATATCTTGTATTACAATAACTATTGAATTAATAAATAAATGTTATGCCATAAAACTAATTACTTTTACCTATATCACATAAATTTTATTTAAAAATATTTTAGTTTTATTAACACAACCCAATTAACTCTATAAATTAAAAAATACTTCAATACAACTATTCTAGCTTATCTATAGGGAAAATATCATGAATTTTTTTTTTAACAAAATAAACGATAGCGAAAGAGATATTAAAATATTCTTATTTTAATAAATGTTTTATTTTTAATATTCATCCTTTGCATAGTAATTATTTGAAATATTTCCTTTACGATATTAATTGTTGTAAGTCTCATATTATCTATTTGTAAATATATTATTTTTATTTTAAAGGAATAAAATATGAAAAAGTTTAATCCCTTGGTTAAGATTTTATTTTAGGAACTATTTACAAAAATATTTTACGTAAATAATTAATAAGGATTGATTTCAACCCCTTTACGAAACACGTTTATTTTCATTAATTTATTTTCTTTGTAAACATGATAATTATTTAAATAATTTCTAGTACATCTAATGTAGTAATTTATATAAAATGTTAGTCACAGAAATAAACTATATCTTGTATTAATATGGGTATTTTATGAATAATTGCATAGATATTTCAAAAGATTTATAGATTGAAATATATTTAAAATAGGAATAATATAATTATATCTTATTTCCTTTAATAGTAATCAGGAAACCAAGATGGAGAGATTAGCGTATTTTTACATATTGAAACACATCAAATTTTACTTCCTTATCATTTTATTAAATTGTTTTAATTTCTCATTTAATCTTTATTTTTTATTTCAATATAATTTTTTTGCACGTGCATTCTTATTCAAAAAATAAAAACTTCAGAAATAATATTTTTAAAGAATAAATAAATTATAGAAAAGAAATCATTTGCTTATAATAATAGTAAACATATATTTTTATAATAAATAAATAAAAATTTCCCAATTTACAATAGTTCCATACAAATTATTCAATGTATATAAATTATTACAATATAGGATTATTATGTATTCATCCCTTTAAAGTTTTCATTGTATAAAAATTGCAAAAATATAATTTTTTAAAATATAATAATTGAAAAGAGTGATAATAAGGAGATGACAGATTGACATGGATTTAAAAATTAAACCATGTAATCCAATTAATTTTATGTGAAATTAATTTTAAAGAACACATAGGTAGGATTATGATATTAATTTAAATAGGTAAATGTTATAATATATCATAAATTATATTTCTTTGTTTATAAATATTAAGAAATAATTGTAATTTTATGTTAATAATTACAATTAATATAATAAATATTGATATATTTACAAGAAAACATTTAGGTAATAAGTGTGCTTATTATTGGGTTAATACATTATCAATACCCTTAACATTAATACTTTTATAATATCCATAACATTAATATTTTTCACACAATACAAAATGTAATGTTAACATTTATTTTAATTACTTTTCAATTAAATTAAAACATTAATTGGTTTATATTACATCGTTTTCTAAAATAATTTACCTACTAAAAATATAGTCATAACACTATTATAGACTAGAAGATTTAATATATCATTTAGGGTTTCAAAGATTTGATCAAAATGACCTTAAATAGTTTAATTTTGTTAAGCAAGACTAGAACCCAAGAGGTGTGTGAATTGAGTTTTATAAAAATTTAAACTGAAAAACTCTTTCGAATAATAGAATAAAAAATATATATGTAGAATGTAAAGGAGTAAGGAAAGAAGTATTGTCACAGAGATTTATCTTGATTCGGCTTCTATCAAAGCCTATATCCAATCTCCAAGCAACCTCTTGGCATTTTTCACTATCTCAAAGTATCAATACAAATTTTAAGAGAACCTCTCCCCAATTCCTAAGCCTCACAGCTTGACACCTTCAAGGAATCTCCTTGAATTCTCACACTTAAGGATATACTCCCCTAAACCTAAGCTCTCTCTTTAGATTGACTCTCTCAAGGAACCTTCTTGAGATTTTCTCTTAGAAGAATGAAAATTTACAATCAAATAACTCTCTGAAACAAAGTAGATAATGAGCTAAAGAGAATATGAAAACAACTAATATAAGCACTCTTGAATGTTTTTCTTGATATTTCAGAGGTCTTAGGTCAAGTTTATATAGCTTGAGGTCTAATAAATCTGTTAAGAGTAAGTAAAAGATTATATAATTAAAATATAGCCATTATAGATCCATTATAGCTTGTTTGTCACTGACCAGTCAACTACTCCTTCATTCCCTCTCACAATTTTGAAATTCTTGACCTCAACAGTTGACTAGTCACTCACAGAGAGCTCCCAATCGATGGTCTCAAGGCTAGCAGTTGACCTATGCTTGATCTAGAAGGTTACTAGTCAACTGCATGCTTTTAGAGAGCTCCCAATTGATCAAGCTTGAGCTAGCAGCTAACTAGTCTTATCCAAGAAGGTGACCAATCAACAGCTAGCTTGTGACCAATTGACTATTCACTCACAGAGAGTGCCCAGTCAATTAGTTTCCAAGCTGGCAGTAGACTAGGGACTTCTTAGTAGGTAACCAATCGATTACTAGCTAGTGGCCAGTTGACTGTTCACAAATAGAAAACTCCCAAATTAGATTTTCTCAACCTTTAATACATGAGATTGATTATACATTCATTTTAATTGATCCCTATCAATACCATTTACAAAAGTTCCTAATACATGATTAAACATTAAAATCATCTAGAACCTAAATGTTACATGGAAAAAATTTTCTTCTTATGTTGTTATCATCAAAATCTTTATTTATCAACAAATGGGCTCAACAAATTTTAAATATCAATGTTCACTAAAATAATAACAATAGTTACATGTAATTATTAATTTGTAAATCCATTAACACATGTTAGAATATTTTATAAAAATTGATTCCTTATATATGGAAATTATGATAAAAAGTTGTGTTAATAACATATGTTTATATTATTTATTAAATATATTAATATATTAATAAAGAGGTTATAGCTTTGCAAGTGTAAATAATATTATGGAAAATAATCTAGTACCTTAATTTACCATTAAATGATTTAAATAATTATTAATAAAAATTTCAGAAATATTATATTGTTTAAAACTAATTTATAATTAAAACCCATGTATTATATAGTAACAATTATTTTTTATTAAATATTTTAAATTATAATAAGTTTATTGACTATTGTAAAAATAAATTAATAATAATAATTTACACTTATAAAAGAAATGTTATTTAAAATAGATAAGAACATCACCTATTTTCCCACTTATTTGCTATACGTAAAATATTTATCTCTTTTATTGTTAATTAATGACAATAATATTATTTAAGATAGATGTTAATCCTATAGGAAGTGAGTAACATTTATTATTTACAAGTACATTAATTTTAAAGGATAACCTAAAATAGAAAGATATATTTATAACATAATAGTAAAATTATACAATAATTTTAAATATTATAAATAAGATTTAAAATAAATTAATGTCAAGTATTATTTTAATAAATATACATAAACAGATAAATATTACATACTAAAAAAAATAAACATATAAATATTATATACAAGATATAGGTTTAAAAATGATTGTCTCTCACTGTGAGTGTGTTTTACGTCTTTTACATCTGAATCCATCATAGTAGCAAAACCCTAAGAGCTCACTCACCGGTAGTGCCTTATTGAACGATGGAAGATAAGCTGGCAAACTTGTTGATAATGAAAGAAGAAGAAAAGGCATGGCAGATCGAAGATATCCTGGGAGCTTAGAATAGTTGCATAGACGACTTCAAACTGTGTTTGGTCAACTGTTTCCTCACCTTGAGTGTGGTCCACTTCCAGTCCATAAGAAATACCCTTACTAACCTTTGGCATCCTATTGGTGGTGTTTCCATTACTGACTTGGGTGAGAATGGGATTCTTTTCTGATTCTTCCTTGAAATTGATCTCAAAAGGGTGTTAGATTGAGCCCTTGGACCTTCAACAGTCATATGTTAATCACCCACAGGCTAAGGGACGATAAAGACCCAAAAACCATATCATTGGTGTTCTTGAAATTCTAGGTTCAGGTCTATAATCTTTCAACAGGCCTTATGTCAGAGGCTTTGGTAATACAATTTAGAAACTTTATAGGGAAATTCATATAATACGATGTGAAGTCTATGACAAGTGGCCAAAACAACTATATGAGAATAAGAGTACTCCTAGATGTGAGATAACCCATTAAAAAAGGAAAATGATCAAGCTGGTGGAATGATAACTAGGTGTATGCAAAATTCCAATACTAGATATTATCTTTATTCTGCTTTTTATATGGTTGTTTAGGCCATAGAGAAAGTTTTTGCCTACTAAAAGCAATCAATGGAGGAGGAAAGAAGTTACAACTACTTTTAAACGTCTTGCTGTGAGCTCCTAGATAGTAAACTTTGTTGGCAATGAGCATATGTGGCTGAGGGATGAGAAAAGAGGTCATTTTAATGATTTGCTTGCCAAACTAGGAAGGTACAAGGATCTTAGGAATTGTTACGTGAATGATGGAAAGCAAATCAGGAAAGATTTGATTATAGGAGATTATGATACAGTAGGCATTTATGCACGTGATGTTTTACAAGCCAAAACGAACCAAATGGGATACAACTATTGGAGAAAAGGTAGGGCAATTTGGGATTTGAATATTGAAAGAGGAAAGTCTAAGAGTGGAGAGGAGAAATGCTAATAGAAAGAAAGAAAAACTTCTATTAGATTTTCCTTTTAGGCTTGATACAACAATGGGAAAATCATCCCCTATTTATAGGACTCAAGGGAAGGTTACAACCAACATTCATTTAATGTAACTCCTGACTTATTTACTACATCTTCCAACCAACACCTACTTCATCAAATAAGATAATTCTAGATAATAGGCTTTAATTAATGGGCCTTTCATGGATTGGATTTCAAGGTATGGATTATGACATACAATACATTTGGGCCAAAATCAAGTTTATTTTTAACATTCCCCCTTAAACTTGATTTTTGTGACTCCAAGCATGCTTTTTAATCTTTTAAAATCTCTTTACATGAGGGGCTTTGTGAGAATATCAGCAACTTGTTCTTGTGACTTTTATACTTCACTTGAATCTCCTTTCGCGTAATGCATTCTCTGATATAGTGGTACCGTGTGTCAATGTGCTTACCTCAATCATGAAATACCTTATTCTTTGCAAGTGCAAGAGTGGACTTGTTATCAATATAGATCTTTGTTACTTCTTCTTGAGGCATATGTAACTCTTTCAATAAATTTTAAAGCCAAATGGCATGAAAAACACATGAATTTGTAGCAATATATTCAACTTCACATGTAGAAAGAATGATAATTGATCGCTTCTTAGAACTCTACATGAATGTTATCTCTCCTATGAAGAATAAGAATTTTGTGGTGCTTTTGTAATCATCTAAGTCACTAGCCCAGTCACTATCACTGTAGCCAACAAACTTGAAGTTATTTGAAGAGGAATAAAGTAGACCAAAGTCAATGGTCCCTTTGATGTATTGTAGATTTCTCTTTACCACCTTTAAGAGTGTCATTTTTTGTTCTTCCATATAACAACTTAAAAGACTAACACCAAAAAGAGTGTTAGGCCTCGTGCGTGCTAAGTACCTTAAGCTTCCAACCAAGCTCTTGAATTGATTGGCATTCACTTGTTCTTCATCTTCAAACTTCGATAATTTTAGTCCACATTCTACTGGAGTATCGATCACATTGCAATTCTCCATTTCAAACTTCTTCAAGACATCTCGAGCATAGCCTTCTTGTGATATAAAAATGTCTTCTTCCATTTACTTAACTTCGATCCCATGGTAGTAAGATATAAGGCTAATGTCAGTCATTTCAAATTTTGGAGTCATTCTTTCTTGAAGTCTTTAAACATTTTTGGTTCATTTCTTGTAAAAATTAGATCATCCACATACAAGTAGACAAATAACATATCTTTATTTTCATTCACCTTTACGTATAGAGCATATTCATGTAGCCATTTAAGAAAGCCTTTTTCTTGAAAATATTTATCAAGTCTACTATTACATGCTCGTGGTGCTTGCTTCAAGCCGTATAAGGTTTTTTTTCAACCTCAAAACTTTATCTTATTGACATTTTACAACATAGCCCATAGGTTGTTCAATATAAACTTCTTCTAATAATCCATTCAAAAAGGCTAATTTGACATCCATTTAATAAATTTTCCATTTTTGTTGTGCAGCCAAGGAAATTATTAATCTTATTATCTCTAGTTGAGCCACTGAAGTAAACACTTTATCATAATCTATTTCTTACCTTTGGTTGTAGCTCTTTGCCACCAATCTTGCTTTATATCTCATCACTTTTCCTTCAGCATTCCTTTTTTCTTTGTAAACCCATTTGACTCTAATCACCTTTTGTTCTTATGGAAGTGAGGCTAGCTCCTAAGTATTGTTCTTCATAATGGCTTTGATTTCTTCATCCATGGCGTCTTTCCACTCCTTGCTTTGAATGACTTCTTCATACCCTATAGGTTCACATCTAGCAAATAAACAAAAGAGAGTGAGTTCATTTAAATTTTCAGTTACCTCATAAATTTCTTGGAGGCTTCTTATATGTGGGGTTCTTTCACTCGAACTTGCAGACAAGTCTTGACTAGTTCGAGATAAAGATGGTGACAAAGTTGGGCTTGTAGACTTTAGAGCTTCTTCACTTGATTGCCCTTCATTAAATTCAAAAGAAGGAATGAAATCATAATCTTCTTTCTCCCTTTCATTCTAGCTCAACATATCTTCTTCATCGAACTCAACATCTCTATTGATAAAAATCTTCTTAGTGATGGGATTGCAAAGCTTGTAGCCATTGGATCTTTTGTCATACCCAATGAATATGTACTTCTCACTTTTGTCATCAAGCTTGGAATACCTTTGATAAGGCACATAAGCATAAGCAATGTGTCCAAAAACTTGTAGATATGAGATATTTGGCTTTATCCCACTCTATGCTTCTTGTAAAGTTTTGTCATCAAGACTTTTAATTGGGCATCAATTGAAAAAATAAATAGCACAATGAACTGCTTCAGCCTAAAATTCTTTAGGCATCTTCTTGCATTTTAGCATGCTTCGAGTCATTTTAAGTATAGTTCTATTTTTCCTTTCAACAACACCATTTTGTTATGGTGATCAAGACATTGTTAAAGGACAGTGAATCCCATTTGTATCGCAAAATTTATTGAATTCTTTTGATGTGAATTCACTTCCTCTATCAGTCCTTAAAGCATTGATTTTATAGGCACTTTCTTTCTTAACAAGAGCCTTAAACCTTTTAAACACTTCAAATGTTTTTTATTTTTCTTTTAGAAAATATACCCTTGTCTTTCTTGAAAAAGCATCAATAAAGAGTAAGAAGTAATTATTCTTACCATATAAGCTTAGAGTTATAGGACCACACAAATCAACATATATAAGTCGTAAACGCTCATTAGCTCTTGATGTAGCCTCTTTTGGAAAAACTTTTCGAGAATGCTTTCCAAGAAGAAATCATTCGCATGATTGATTATGATAATCTATTGGAGGTAATCCTTTGACCATACTCTAGTTAACATTATTTTTAGACTGTCAAAATTTAAATGGTCAAGCCTTAAGTGTCAAAGCCAAGAGTTATCTTTCAAATACGCCTTCAAGCATTTGGCATCATCATTTTGAATTTCAATTAAGAACAATCTATTTCTTGCCATTGGCACTTGGGCTATTAGCATTCCTTCTTGATCTCTTAAATAGAGATGATGATTTTTTATGTATATATCAAAATCTTTTTCAAGTAATTGCCCCCTAGCTTAAGATATTGTTCTTCAAACTTGGCACATAATAAACATAAAAAATGAATTGATGGCTTCCATCTTTAAGAAGAACTAGGATTTTACCTTTTCCTTGAATAGATATCTTGGATTCATCGCCAAAGATGATATGTCCATTAACTTACTTTAGGTTTGTGAATAGACTTTTATCTCCAGTCATATGGTTACTTACCTTAGTGTCAAGATACCATATGCTCTTCTTTAATTCATTATTCTCTTTAGTCATCAACAAAGTGAGCTCAACATCTTCCTTCACTTATACAAGATTAGTTTTCTCTTCCACACAATTATCATTTCTGCACTCGGAAGAATAATGGCCAAATTTATGACAAGTACAACATTTGATTTGAGATTTTTTGTACCTTTGACTTTTGCTTTCTCTCTCATGTTCTCTTAGAGAACCATGACTACTTTCTTCATAATTATTATAATTGCCTCTACCTCCTCTTCCCTGGCCTCGACCATGTGCATGACCACAACTACGACCACATCCTTACCATTTGCATTCTCCATTACGATCTTTCCTCTGGTTGAGAGTGGCTTTTGAGTAAAGAGCTTGTTCTAACGATAAAATCATCTTTGTCTTCCTCATCCTTTCTTTGTAAGTTTGTAATGACCCCATGAGTTGGTCAACAGTTATCGTATCTATATTTTTTTATTCTTCGATTGCAACAACAATATGTTCAAAATTAGGAATTAAAGATTGAAGAATTTTCACCATCATTTAGGTATCGTTCAAAGCTTCTCTATTTCTTTTCATTTCATTAACAATAACCTATACTCGAGTAGAATAATCAGAAATATTTTCAAAATCTTTCATGTGAAGTGCTTCAAACTCACTTCAAAGGGTTTGTAGCTGTACATTCTTTACTTTATCTATGCCTTTGTATGCATTTTGAAGAATCTCCCAAGCCTTTTTGAAAGTAGATGCATTAGGAACCTTCTCGAATATGACATTGTCCAGGCATTGGTGAATAAGAGTAAGCGTTTATTAATCCTTCCTTCTTGCCTTATGCAAAGTCTCCTTTTAGCTAGGACTTAAAGGAACCCTTATTTTGAGGTACCTCATAACCTTTCTCTACTATCTCCCATACGTCATGAGAGCTTAGTAAAGCATTCACAAAAATACTCCAACTTCTATAGTTGTTTTTAGTTAAGTGAGGGAATTGGAAAGGAAATATGTTGTTTGCCATCTTTATCTAAGATAGTTGGACTCTAATACTACTTTGTTAAAGAAAAAGTATGACTATTTAGATTTAGAATATTGGAAGAGGAAATTATAAGAGTGAAGAGGAGAAATGCTAATAAAGAAAAAGGAAAACTTTTATTAGATTTGTCTTTCAGGCTTGATAGATCCATTCCCTATTTATTACAACCAACATTTATGTAATGTAACTTTCAACTACCACTTACTTTTATATTTATTTACTACATCTTCTAACCAATACCTACTTTATTAAATAAGATAATTATAGATAATAGAATTAAACAAATAGGTCTATCATAGATTAGATTTCAAGATGTAAATTATGACATACAATACATTTGGGCCAAAATTAAATTTATTTCTAACAATGGCAGTAAAATGGAGTTGGCTAAAGAGGACCACCTATTAGTTTGCACGGAAGGTAAAAAAAGGGCCCAGATTAGCGAGCAAGCCCACTAATGGATTAGCGGCCATTACAAACGAGAATGAAAATACACTGAAGCTTGATGAGTCCCCTTTACAGATAACAGCAGGTCCTAGACCCCAGGCCTACTAATGAAGATGATCATTATAAGTCGTAATTGCCGGTGCTTGGGGAAGTTCGAGCTCTTAAGTAGCTCATTCGGACTACGAAGCCCAACATGATAGTATTAATTGAGACCCTGGTTAATGCTACACGTATAGAAAAGGTAAGGGTTATGTTAAGTTTTGAGGGAGGTTTTGCAGTGGACAAACTCGGACGTCGGGGTGGAATTATGGTGTTATGGAAAAGAATAGACACAGTAAACATCCTAAATTTCGCCTAAAACTTCATAAATATGACCATTAACACTGCAAGCGGAGTTCAATGACACCTCACTGGTTTCTATAGATTCCTAGAAAGGACGAGATTCATAGGAGCTTATCAAGTCCCTAGCCCGATATGACGACACGCCATGGATTATAATTGGAGACTTCAATGACATACTTGGTTCGAATGACAAAGAGGGTGGACAGACTTAGCCTCCGTCACTTATCCATGGTTTTCGCTCATGCTTAGAGAAATGTGGTCTCCTAGAAATTAACCATGTGGGCTACCACTTCACATGGGAAAAGAAGAGGAGGGATGAAGGTGTTGCAAGAGAAAGACTCGATCGTGATCTGGCAAACACTAGATGGTTCGAGCTCTATCCTAAAAGCGTATTAAAGGTTTTGACCGTGACTTACTTTGACCACTGGCTGGTAATGTTGGACCTCACTCCGACGTCAAAAAAAGGCAGCTTTCGAAGATTCAGGTTGAAAATAGCTGGGTATTTGAACCTGGTTTCTTGGATTTCGTCATGGAGTGCTTGTTCAAACCAATCCGCCGACAAAAAGCTGGAACAATGCAGGAAGAAGCTCACAAGTTGGAAGAAGCAGTTGAGTCATGTAAATATGGAACTAAGACATCGACGTGCAACCAGGTGACCTTCGAAATAAATGAGCTAGCAATACTGTGGAGTTCAGGGAGCTGTGCATGAGGAAGAATTCTCTGTTGGAAAAAGAGGAGATAAAGTATAAAAAAAGAGCCAATACCTTCTGGCTAAAAAACGGAGGCCGAAATACTCGCTTTTTCCGCTTAAACGCAATAGCTAGAAAAAGGAATAACCATATAGGTTTTGAAGAACGAACGTGATGAATGGGTAAGCAGTAAAGAAGAACTCCATCACTTAATTTTGCATTACTTTACGAACTTATTTGAAGCAGAACATAGCGATCTAAATCCTATCCTGAAATACGTGGGAGGAAGAGTGACGTCGGAGATGAATGATGCCCTCTTAAAACCCTTTGAAGATCATGAGTTCAAAAAAGCTATATTCCAAATGCACCCGACAAAGCCCTTGGCCCGAATGGCTTCAACCCATGCTTCTATAAAAAATTCTAGAACAAGATAGGTACTGATGTTAATAGAGACTGTAAAAGGGGGTTAGAAAGTGGGTGCCTCCCTTCTCAGCTCTGGGATACAGGTGGTGCTAATCCCTAAGGTAAGTTCCCCAGACTCCTTGAGAGACCTAAGACCTATATCCCTCTGTAATGTTATCCGTATGAATGATTATCTCAAAGGTCTTAGCAAACAGACTAAAGAAAATCCTCCCTCCAATCATCTCTGAATATCAATCTGCTTTTGTTCATGGGCACCTGATTTCTGATAACATACTTGTTGCTTTTGAGCTTATTCACTTGTTGAAGAGAAGGAAGGAAGGAGAAAGAAGGTTAGGCGGTGATCAAGGCAAATATCAGCAAGGCCTATGACAGAATAAGCTGGGAATATCTTGAAGCTATCATGATCAAAATGGGCTTTGACAATATATGGGGACGCTGGATCATGTGTATGTCAGAAGTGTGAGATATACTTTTCTCCTTAACGGTGACGAAACAACTTCATTGCACACCTGAGAGGGCTCAGACAAGGGGACCTCCTATCCCCATACTTGTTTATTTTATGTGCTGAAGGTCTCTCTGCTTTTGAAGCAGGCTGAAGCTGCTAATTTGTTGCACGGTTGTGAGCTAGCCTGAGGGGGCCAAGGATTTCTCATCTCCTCTTTGCAGATGACTCCCTGTTTTTTTGCAAAGCTGATCTGGCATAGTGCAATCAGATAAAATCCCTTTGAACACATAGAAGTCAAAGTTTTCTTTAGCCTAAATATCAACCTTTCTAAAAGGACAGAGCCCTGTGACATCTTGGACATTCACTTGCCCCTAAACCATGGAAGATATTTGGGACTCTCGTCTCTCATCGGAAGAAGCAAGAAGAGCATTTTCTCCTTCCTTAGAGATAAGATGTGGAATAAAATTCATAACTGAAAAAATAAGTTCCCATCAAGAGCCAGGAAAGAAATCTTAATAAAGTTCATAGCCCAGGCCATCCCTGCTTATTGCATGAGTGTTTCTCATTGCTACCTCGATCAGTGATAAGCTCCAAAGGATGTTGACTCCTTTTGGTAGGGCTTCCGAGGAGACTATAAAAAAGGCATTCACTGATGTATATGGGAAAGTATGTGTTAAAGTAAACGTGATGGAGGCCTAGGTTTCCGTGACTTCCGCTACTTTAATTTGGCCATGCTCGGGAAATAGGGATGGAGATTAGCCACTTCCTAGAATACTCTTTCTTTCAGGGTCCTCGAAGCTAAATACTTTTATAGGGAGGATTTTTTGTGTGCTCGGTTGGATACCAACTCAAGCTTCACTTGGAAGAGCATTCTCGCAGCAAGGTACATTTTACAGCAAGGGAAAAGATGGCGGGTAGGTAATGGCAGCTCAATACGCATCTGGCAGGACCCTCGGAAATTCAGATTGTGAACGTCCCTATTTTCCCAGGAGGAAGCCCATATCATAGCAGGCATCCCTATTAGCCTGAACAGGAATGAAAACAAGCAAATATGGCATTACGAGAGGAAGGGGTATTATTACTCTGTCAGATCGGGCTACTATTTGGCCTTGCACCCGCCTTCTACCGCAACGGAACAGATAGCGTACCCACTCTGGAAGAATTTGTGGCAGATGAAAGTGGCCCCGAAAGTTAAAGACCCACTGCGGCGTGCATGCAAAGGATATTTACTAGTTAGAGCGATTATGCAAGAGAAGGGTATACCCTTCACAGCTAATTGCCCATGGTGTAATAAACCAGAAGACATAAGCCATACATTACTACATTGCCCGAGAGTCAGAGAGTCCTGGGCCTAATGGGAACACGGCGCCTTCCTTCAAACCCCTTACTTTATGAGCTGCGTCACTAGTATGACGCACCAGCTACCAAAAGCCACAACTGAACTGTTCAACTATGTGATATGGAATATATGGACAGCCAGGAACCAGTTAGTGTGGCATAATAGAAGGATGACACCGGCTCGAGTTGTCTTGGAGGCAGAAAAGTTTAGGGAGGATTGGCTTAGAGCACAGTCTAGAATCTCAAACTCCCCCCTCAATACGCACGCCACTGTTGTTACCATGGGATCCTATTCTCCCACAGGAGAATGGCTCTGCTTCACGGACGCTGCTCTCTCCAAGTCCAGGAATTTAGTGTTGTCGTCAAATAAGGGGGTGGCAATTTCCTTAAGGCCTGTACAGTATGCTGTAACATGCTTTTCACCCCAGACATTATGGAAGCCATGGCAGTCTGTTTTGCTATTCAGTGGACTTCTTCAAACTTTCATGGCAGTGGCACAATCTAGCCTGATGCCCTTGGGTTGTGCAGAGCTATTGAAGATGAAGAGAGCAACTTATCTGAGTTCGGCACGGTGATACAAGATTGCAAAGACTCATTATCTAGCTGTTCTAGCATCTCTGTTCTCTGGGTCTGGGTCCAAAGGAATGGAAACATGGAAGCCCATCAGTTTGCTAGAGCTTCCCTGGATTATCCAGGCCTTTGTCTGTGGGACTCACTTTGTAACGATGCTCAGCGTTGATTAATGAAATGATTTTCCTTTAAAAAAAGGTTTAAATATGATTAATTTATCTCATGGAAATAAATAAATTACTAAATTAATTGATATTATTAATATGATATTTTTATAAATATAAAAACATTCGATAGTATATTTACCTTAAATTTTTTCCTTGATGTTAAAATATTCATAATAAAATATTATAATATAAAAAATATTTACTCATTATAACAAGAAAATAATTTCGTTTTTTTTTCTTTTCGTGTAAATACATAATACATAATATAAATCATTAATAAAAAAAAATCCAAAATTCATGTTATAACGTACTAAGGGAATATTTTAATGCATTCTTATTCATCACCTCTACTAGTTTTCATTGTTTTATTTCTATACGTACCCTAAAATTCTGTAATAAAATATTTAAATAATAATCTTAATAAATATAACGAAAAAAGTTCCTTGATAATAATCTTTTATTACAATACATTTTTTAAGAGGTAATACCCTTGTGCAAATAATCATACTAAACTTACAAATGGTTATTCTAAGTAAAAAATTTTCATAAAAACTTAATAATAAAAATTTTATTAATTTTTGGGAAATTACTATAAATATATCATAAATCTATAATAGTTTTATATAATATTAAAATTATAAAATTTTATAAAATATTTCAAATTATTTCAAGAATCGTTTTACATTTTATTAAAAATATTTTTATTAAGAAAATTTATCAGTAAAATGATAATAAGCATATATATTATTAATCATTTCCCTCAAGTCTATTAATTAAAATACATGAAAAAATTTATTATTTAGTAAAAATATTAAATCAAGTTAACTATTGTTTTATAATATTTTATTTCAATCTAAAGTATTATCTATTTTAAAAAAAACATAAATTATTTCTAAATAATTTATTTACGTTATTGTTATTATTTATAATTTAATGCTATAAAATAAAAGATTAAATATTTTATTGGGTTAATGATTCAATAATATTCATTACAAGTGTGTATTATAAATCGTACGCTATTGACGATTTTAAGAAAATCTGGTAAATAGGTGATGTTCCTATCTATTTTTTAATATTATTACAGCATAAATTTTAAAATACATATATTTTAAAATTAAAGGAATAATAGATATTATTATTACTAAATAATATTATATATAATTTATAATATAATATTCTTTAATAATAAAAAAAAATTTTAATTAATCAATTAATTAATAAAGGCCAATCATGATATTTATTAACTTGAAATAGAAATTTTAATATCCAGAGATTAAAAATTCCTATTTCGTAGTTAGCACATTTGTATGTTAAACAACCTAGAAGATATAGTTCATTAACTAGGTATAAAATATAACTTTGATTTTCCTAATAGAATAAATAATTTATCATGCTATAAATTGCCATTGTCATATAATACTTGTAAATATTAGATAAAGCATACACTAACTGCTAATGTAATATTTCAAATATATTAAAGCATACAGGATTATATAAATGATCGCCCATATTATTAAAATATTAATTACCTTATAATCATAAATAATATTATATAATATTTAATATTATTTTTCTATAAATAAATCTATTTATTATTTCTATTTATCTACCACAACATAAACAAAATTATAACGTAAAATACTTACAACTAAATGGGATATTAACAAAATTAGAAAAATGTTAACATTACATTTTTTTTTTCTTTTATTGTGTTAAATTGAAATAACAGTTCAAAAAAAAACATCAAACCAGTGACATATCATAAATAAAATATTTCCATGTATAGTTTAACACTTATAGAATGTTTATATAAGGGAATAAATTTAATAAATATTGTTTAATAGATAAGAACTTGTAAATTTTGTAAATATAGTTTAAATTATATAAGAAAAGGTTTATAAATCAAAATAATTATAATTGGACCAATTTTATTTTAAAATAATTAATGTAATCCTGAATTTAAAATGAAAAGTTATTTATATAAGAAATTAAACATTAATAAATATTAACCTTGAACTATTTTTATTTACAAAATTAAGCTAACGTTAATATTTAAAAAGATTATCATTAACATTCAAAGTATAAAGTGATTAAGTATTTCACACGACTTTTATTGATTAATTTTTAAATGCCTTAAAAAGACTTGAAGATTATTTCAATAATTAAATATTAACTTTTGAAATTTAAGGGTACCAAATATCTAACTTAGCCTTTACCGCTAGTATAAAGTGCTTGAAGAGATAAAGTGTACCACATTTCTTGAGAGCGTAAAGGGTGTTGTTTTCATGGATATTTATTAATGTTAGTATTTTTCTTTTTTAATGAGGATTTGTAAGGATGAGAACAAGAATTGGAAAATAGGAAAGAAAGAAAAAGAAAATAAGGAAAAAAATTACATTCATTTACTTCTTTTTTGTTTTCGAGACAACTACATATGTACACACAGCCCACATATATATATATATATATATTATTTCTTTTCATGTGTTCCATTTTAAAATAAAAAAAAAGAAGAGAAGTATTGAATAAAATCATACCCACCACTCTAATGCACTACAAAAAAGAAAAAATTGCCTTCAATGGTGATAAATGTTGTCATTAAAGGTTGGTTAATCACCGCTAAGTCGTTAAATATTAATAGTGACGATTTTAAGTATTTTATCACTAAATATTTTTTTGTAATGACAGATGTGTTACCATCAAAATTATTCAGTGACAACACACTTAAAGTCGTCACTGAATACATGCTTTTAATGACAACTTTTTCAGTTATCACTAAAAACTACTACTCAAAAGTTAATTTTTTATAATAATAGCATATCCTACTTTTCTTTTCTTTTCTTTTTTTTCTCTGTTTTTAGTTAAACCACAAAAAAAAATAGCATTCAGTGATCATCCCAAGACACTATACCTAACTACTTTGCTTCCGTAGTAATTGCCATGAATTATATTAGAACCGGCAAGGTCCTCAAAACACTCCAAAAAAATGAATGAAGCATCATGGAAAAGTGTGCACCTTGCCTTAAATAACAGAAAGGGAGCCCTATGCAACTTTTCACTTCTGTTTTCTCCACCCTTTAGCTTTGACTTGTGCTGTCAGATAGGAGTAGATCGCTGGATGTTCAAATGGTGGAGAGAAAGTTTGCTTCCTCCTTTCTACTCTATTCTTTCGACCCAAGTTTCTGTTCGTTCTCCTTCCCTCTGCTCTTTTGGTAACCTTTCATAAAAGAAAGCTCTCTCTATTTTCTCTCATAACTATTTGGAGTAGTACAGTTGTAGGGTTCTTCATACTCATCACCATCTGAAAATATAACAGTGAGCCAAAAAAAATATCTCAGCTTATGTATTTGCTCTCTGCACATTACCTTCTCATGTCTCTTTCATTCATTAAAAACCATTCCCTTGTTCGTGAATGCGTCATTTGAAGCCAAGGAAAATGTATGAGCCTACCCCTTCTTCCTCTCGGGTAGTCTCTAGCTTTTTAGTGTGGCGTTCCTGTTAGAATATTTTAATTTTATATAGATTAACATTAATTATATTATTAAGTTAATTTTTTGTGATAATTAATTAAAAAATTAATATTTTAATTGATAAACTAATAATAAATTGAATTTATATTCATTGTGGATAATCAATGATAGGTTGAATTATTTACAAACCTACTGAGCAGGGCCCCAATCTACAGTTTAAGAGTATTAGCAATTATCATATCATATTATTATTTAAGATTTAATTACTAAAAAAGAATTAATGAGATTCTTTTATTTAAATAATAAAAGAAAAAACTATTTTAATGTATATGTGAGAATTTTATTTTATTATTATAATTAATTATTATTATTATTAAAATAAAATCCTATAAGTTATTTTTTATGGAAGACATAATTTCATTTTTTTAATGATGACTCTCTAATAGTTGTCTATTCTAAAAACTCTTTCTAAAATATTATGGATTGACATCTCTTTGTTAAAATTATACTATATTTTCTTCAGCATTAGAACAGATCTTATATTTCTCAATTCTACAATCTATAAACTACACTTCCCTCTCTGTGTTGCTAGCAGACAAAGAGAAGAGGAAACTATTGGTTATTATTATTTTTGGAATATTCTAGAATGATAATTCAACATTCTACATGCAAATCTTATGTAACTGTAGTATAATTATTTTGAAATTTTATAAGGCATAATTGATAAATATTCTATTTTTTTAATACCATTTGGATATAATTTTAAAATATTTTATTTTTTAATATCACTTTAATGGAAAAGTGAGTTTAAGTCGTTCTCTATAAATATGATATCTTTAACTTCATTTCTCACACATCAAATTTCTTTGGTTTACACTATTTATAAATGAGAAAAATTTAAAAGAATTCATATATAGTGTGTATTTTATTTTTATATTATGATATTCCAAATTATGAGAAGCAATAGTTGGAGGTTTGTATATTTTCGCATTATATTTATTTTATATGAATATATTAATTATTTATTATATTCACGTAAATATATATTTAGTTATGACATAAACCAGTGTTGGACATCTCTCATTTGGAGCTTTCTCCCATATTGTTTGACTTGCTTCGTCTCGTCATGTTCTTTTTTGTCTTTTGTTAGTTATTGGGCAGCTTATGTTCTGAGTTTTTCATTCACATCTTTTCATTCACATCCTTCCTCGCTTCGATTTTCTTTTTGGATTTTGTATTTTTGGGTGAGCTGAAGCTTTTTCTTTTAATTTTCATTATTGTCATTCTCATTTCTCTTATTTTATTTTTTTTTTAGTTTTATTAGAAGCCCCTTTGTTTCTTTTTTTGTTTTTTTTTTAATTTCCAATTTTTTTATTTCATTTTTTGATTTTTTTTTTTTTTTGCTTTTGTTTCTTTTCATTTTTATTTTCAATTTTCATCTTCCTTCCTTTTTTAATTTTTAAATTAAAATTTTTGGGATAGGATGTTCACAACATTAAATTATAAGTAAAATTTATATACTGTAAATGCAATAAAATTTAGTATTATTTTAATCGAAATTAGGAATAATTAAAATGTTTTTATATATTTAAATGAACTACTATAAATATGAAAGCATTATGTTAATAATTTTTTATCAGGAATGGCTATTTTTTTTTGTTTTAAAAATTATAGTATAATTTAAGGTAATTTTTAATAATTTAGGACTATTATTTGTATATTATTTCTATTATATATACACCGTCAGAAAGATGCAAGTAATAAATTATTTACACATGTTAATTAATAAATACACTGAAAATAAGTTTTATACAAATGTTAAATAATATTAAGTTTATAAATTTTAGGGTAGCTTAAAATTAACAGAATGAAGTAAACTGATTCACAGTAGTCTAAATTATTGTTTTTATTTACACATTTCCCATTAATATTTGATTTCGTAAATATTTTCTGAATTATAAGCCGAAGAAAATACTAATCACAATATTTACAAAAAATTAATATTTATTAGATATTACACAATATTAAAGTAAAATAGTCAGATTAATATTCACATATCTTGAAATGAGGACTCTATTTTATCATATTTAATAATGTCCTAAATATTAGTTAACAGGTGTATTTGGAACATTTCCATTAGTAAGTCAATATCAAATGACATTTAATACGTCTATTTAGTTATGGTTGTAACATGTTTTAAATATGCTTATATTATATTGAAAGAATATTTACATAGAAAGATTAAAAGTTAAAATATAATGTAAATGTTTACAAAACATGCGATCATATATTTTGATTGCAAATTATTAATAACCCTATAAATGTTTTACAGTTTAAATGGTTTTAATTAAAATATTAATTAATATTACATATATAATTAAATTTTCATATATTAAACATGTGGTTATTATATTAATACTTAACGTTTAACTAGAATATTAATAATAATTTATATTAGTTAATTATACTATGTTCTTATAAACATGTGAATATTTGTTTTAAGGTAATTTTTTTCTTAGTAATAAAAAATTAAAAGTATATTTATAAATATCCTTTTTATGAGTTACTTAATATTATTGTAATAGTATGAAATATTTTATAGATCTTTTACAAATAATATAATACACATAAACCTTCTTTATGAGTTACCCTTTGAATATTACCTTATTTACATTATTTTTTACTTATAGGAATCTATAAGCTTATTTAATTTTTTTTTTTTTATGAAATAACTTATAGGATCAAGTATAACACTGTAAGTATTTCATATTGCTTTTTACATCTTCTATTATTTTTTATATGAATTTGCCAACTCAATCATCTATTTATATTTATGAAAATATTTCCTTTTTCTTGTAAATATTATATTCATTCCCTTATTTAAATTTTTATTTATTTTATTCCCTTTTAATTCCATTTTTTTAAATTACTAGGAGAATAAAAATTTACATAATATTATCTTGAAATTTATTTAAAGGTAAATTTATAAATTTCACTTACTTTAAACGTTGAGATAAAAGAAATTAACTTATATTAATTTTAATAAATTATATTAATTTATTTTATTAAATATTAACATAGCATGCACATAATTTATATAAATTAAATATCCTGGTTATACATCATTATAGAGATTATATAAAATAAAAAGTTAAATACGTCAACAATTTTAATATTTTATTAAGAGATTAATTTCTATTTTATGGTAATATTTATACTATTTATATGTTTTATTATAAATAACATCATTAAAAATAATTCTACAAATTATTTTTAATCATGTTATGACATTATTATTTCAAGTTAATCAATTAAAATAAGAGAAAGAATCAAAGACTATATATCAAAGGAAATTTAATTTATAAATATTAATAAAATATTTATAAATTAACTATGATGGTAAATGATTGACATGTTATTTCTAATAATAACATCAGATATAATATTTTTACAAACTATTTCAAGGGAATTTAATAAATTCAGTAGGTACTTTTGTAAATATGTAAAATATTTTACGCTGAAAGTTCATTTCGATTAAATTAATACTAAAGTTCATTGTATTTACAGGGTATATATAGTTTTTACTTATAATTTAATGCCCTAAACTTAATTTATTGATAATCATTATTATTCTTATATAATAAAATTTCAAAAAAAAAAAGCATTGAATAATAGTATTTAAATATGTATTAAGTATTTGCTCAATATGAGTAAATTAATTGATAACCATTTTAAAATTTACAGAATATTTAGATTAGGATATTTAAAATAAAAATTAAAATCATAATTTCTAGTATTTATCATATAATATTTTTATTTTACTAATGAAATATCTATTTATCCTAATATTATAATATTTAATAAATATTTGGAAATTAATTTGTAAAAATAAAATTTTAATTATATAGAATATTATAAAGGAATAAAATAATTACCTAAAAAATACGTCATTAAAATGGTAGTGCTTAATTTTATATAAATTTATATATTTATTAATTATATAATAAATAGTACATAATAACTAATTACTAAATTAAATATTCCATTTATTAAACACGGTTTTAATTAGAGCCTACCTTTGAATAATTTAATAAATCTCATTTGGTGCTTATATAAAATCTATAAGCTTAAATTTAATTTTGTTAATATTAAGCACTATCTTTTATTATAAATCTAATCAATCTTTTATGCGCCCTTAGGATATTAAAGAGTTAGTCTAAATATCATACCTAAAATAATATTAATATAATAATAAATAATAAATTATTAAGTAATTTTTTATTTATAATTTAATATATACTTTAATATTTATTAATACTAAAAAGATTAAATAATATTCGTATTTATTTCTACTTAGTATTTATAAATATTAATACAGAATATTTACATAAATTATTGTTAACATTAAATATTTAGAATATTTATTTTCTAAATAATTAATCTATTAGTAATTAAGTAAATACAATTAATTGTAACAAATAACTGTCCTAGGTCCTAAGTTATACCTAAAATGGTATTTATCATAATCTCTTTTCAATTTATCTAATTATATGTTAATTATTGCGTTAAAATCTCCATTTTATTTTGTATGGTTTACATTAAGAAGGTCATAACCCATATATTGTGAAATAAGATTATCTTGTTCCAAATCAAAAAAATAACGATATATATAAATATTGACTAAAGCTTATATAATAAAAAATTATAACTTATTGCGCTTATCCTTACCAATGTTTATTTTTTATAAACATTATAAAACTTAATAATTAATAATGTAACAGTTGGAAAGGAAATTAAACTACTTTGAAATTTTTAATATAAATATATTTAATATTTACAGTTATAAGTATTTTTTGAATAATAATTAAAAGAAAGTAAATATAGGAACTAATTAACCAAAGTAATACAGGGTTATATGTTTATCAAACCCCTGTATTATTTACTATAGTTTAAATTGTGAAATTTCACAATTTTTTTACATATAATATTTAAATTTATATTATTAGTTAATAATCTTATTAGTTGGATAATATTCCTACAGATACTTGACCATCGACCTGCATGCAATTTTTGTAAATATTTCCCTCTATTTTTGCAGATTAAATATTATTTTAATAATTCACCCTGTAATGCATGAAAAATAATAATTAAATTATTAATTTGTTATAACAAAAATTTTAACATAATGTGTTCATATTCATTATAGTAAATAATATAGATTTATAGGTTCTAAGTCATTCCTGATCCTTATCACAATATTAAAACACTTTAATATTATGAACCCATCTTAATATTAGGATTTTAAAATCTAGAATATTGCTAAATGGGATATTTAAGAGAGTAAAAATAATATTATTTTAGCTTTAAATAATTTAATATATAAAAATTAGGCTTGACCATATTTAACATAATTATTTAAATATAATTATCATTTTATTATACTATTTATATGTTAATACTATATGCCAACATTATATTTCCTAAATTCATCAAATTCAATACGTAAAATACAAGCCTAACCCTGTATATTAATTATTTCAAAACCATATCAATTATTTAAATATAATATACCAAAAATAATATTCCTGAAATTAAATATTTGGTCAAGCCAAACATTTTTTGTAATATAATTAAAATATATTATAAAATGATAATTTATAAGCGTTATACATTTTACCAGTTAAATATACCCCTTAATTTCAATACATATGTAATAGAAACGTATATTACAAAAGGGAAATATTGATAGAGATTGGTTGTAACATGGGAAAATTAAAATATAATTTCCAATTTACGTACAATATTTTGTAAACCCGACATTGTTTATGAATATGAAATATTGAAAATACACATAAATATTCTTTTTTTGTAATATAAAGTTTAAGAAAAATAGTGTAAACAATAAAAAAGAAATATAAAACATTTAAAAGTTAGGCTTAACTTTGGACAAAAATAATTTAACGAAAAAAGTAATTAGTTGATGTTGATGTGTTTTAATTTGTAAAATCATGTTAATTTCTCCAAGCTTAATGTTTTCTCATTTCAATTTATTTATTTTTTAAAATATCTTTTGAAATTTTTATTATATAAATACGCATATACATGAATAAAAAAGAGTGTAACACAATGAAAGAATACTTACAAAAGGGAAAAAATTAAAATATTTTTGAAATAAAAATAAACTCAATTATTAATGCTATTAACTCTTTAATAAATTTCTAAATTTATTTAAATATTTAATCTAAATAACTTATATAAACCTTATTTTGAGAACAAAAAAATTTTAAATGCACTTGATAGTCAATATGTTTATTAATACTTTTAAACATTTTTATTTTATCCAATAATGTACAAAATAAAATTTAATTTTATATTTGTATTTTACATGAAATTTATATAAGCCTTACAACATTATCATTTTAAAATGATAATGTTTTAATATTTTCCACATATGTAAAATATTTATTAAAATGTTAATTTACATCATTACTTATTGTCAATCAGTGGATAATTAATAAATAATTTCTTTTGTATAAACATGGTATTAATATGAGTTAGTGAATATTTATATAAAGATTTAATAAATAATAAATCTAGTTAGTATTATTCTACTAAGCTTGACTAAAGCTTATATAAATTTCATATTGTCAAATAACGTGCTTATTTCCTTTTATTTGTTACATTGAAAAGATTTTGTGCATTATATATGATTTCCAAGTTTAATATTTGTAAAACATTTTCAAATTATTTTTATTTATTTGTAAATATAAAACAGTTACAGAGTTAAACATGACTTAGGACCTACGTACATGATAAGTCCATATTTTATATAATATTAATATCTTATTTTAGAGTCCTCATCATATTTTATTAGGTTTAAATGCATTAATTATAATAAATTTGATTTAAAAGTTATTACATGAAAGTAATATTTAAAATAGACTAAATTGTTATAAATTTTGTGATTATTCTTTAATTATAAAATTTTAGAATGAATGGTTTTACATTAATTTATTTTAAAGTGTAACCTATCCTAAAATAAATGGAGAAAGAAAAACAAACAAAAAAAATTCAGCCCAAAAATCTATAAACTTACGACCCAAAAACTCGTTAACTCAAGACGCATGTTAAACTCATTCTTCCACAAAATTCACGCCAATCCGAATATTCTCTTTTTTCTTTTTTTTTTTCACCCTTCACTCTTCCACATTCTCTCTCCAATTTTCGTCTCCTTCTCCATCCAATTTCAGCGTCTCTGTCTCACCTTCTCTGATCTTCACGCTTTCTTCCATTCTTCTTTATTCTCCTCGTCTTCTTCCCCAATTCTCTCCCAATTCATCCATCTCTTTAATTCCCTCCACTTTCTCTCTTCCACTTCGTCCATTCCCTTCTTCTTCCTTCTTCATCCAAGCATTTTGCACCATGGTTAAAGTAAAGCAAATTTCAGCTCCTGCCCCCTATATGTGGCTAGAATTTTGGCTTTCTGCATATGAAAATCATGGCTTGATTTCTTATGCTGTAAAATAGGCGTTAATCATCTCAATACTATTTTCATATTGTGTATTTGGTTTTTTTATTTTAGGTTATTTTTATACAATTATGAGAACTAGATTTTGATTACATTATTTTATGTTTTGAGAATTGTGATTCGGAGTAGTTGATGTAACTTGCCGGTTGTATGAAAATATTATCTTGCAATGCTACGAGAGTGTAATTTTTATGGTGTTTATAATTAGATTATATAATTTTATATGTTTGTATATAAGTCGTTTGAGCATTCTTGAAAAGAAAAATAAATTATTTTAAGTTATTTTTTAATTATGTATTAAATGGTTTCTTAATAGTATCTTGTGAAGTAGTTGCTAACTATGTTAGTAGGAATAATCAATAAATAAGAATATTAAACTCAAGTGTTAACTTGATGTTTTCTTTTTAATTTATAATGATAAATTAACTCGTATATTAATTTAAACAAAAATAACTATTATTTCATTTCAAAAAACATTCTTCGTATAAATTCAAACTCTCTTTCGTTTAGATATTTAAGAAAAATACAAAAAGTAGTAGCTTAGGTTCATTTTGATTTTTTAAAAGTTTATTTTGATTACATACTCATTTAGTAGATTGCTTGAAAACACCAACTACCAACCTTTGCCAATTGCATGTTTGATACTTAGTTTAGTAAGAATTTAAATAAATGCTCATTAAGTAAATATGATCCAAATTGCATTGCCATATTACATTTTAATTCAATTTAATTTTAGCCCATTGTGATGTATTATGTTCAGTACCCTAAAAGTAATTTCCCATATGTGTATATTGAAAACTTAGATTATTAAATATAAAGAGAAAACTAATAATGTAAATATTAAAAAGAAATATCTACAAATGGGAAAAAATTAATTAGTTTTTACACGTTGAATAAAAATTATCATAAATATGTATAGGAATATTTATGATAATTTGTAAGGTCAATCAAAATTTATTATTATACAATAAAATACCATAAGCCTAAACGTGTTATTTTTTACACTAAAAGTAAAAATGTGCAAATTGATGACCTACGATTACGAACCTTACCAGAATTATAGATAATTAATGATTACATTTAAATTTACCATGTATAATGGGATGTAATATTAATAAGTATTTTAGGTTTTATACTTATCAATTGTAGATAATGTTATTATTTATAGTGTTAGGTTTAACCATGAATTTACGTACCCTAAAAGTTATTTAAGAAAAAATCAATTAGTTGACGTTTTTCAATTTGTAAAATCATGTTCATTTAACCGAGTCTAATCTTCTCTCAATTTAATTTATTTATTTATAATAATTCTTTTTTCAATTTTATTATTTTTATATAAATACACATACACTGGAATAAAAACTAAAATAATAATGTTATAAAAATATTTCACCCTCAATTTTTTTAAATTTTTTGTTAACAAGCATAAAAACTTAAAAGAAAGTATATAAATATAATAAACATATTTTCCGGATTATTTCTACAAAAGAGTAATTTCTTTTAGTTAATCTATATTAAAACACTTATAGTGTAACAAATATTATTGGTTGATATTGACATAATCATAACAACGGAAATTGATATTGAGTTAATTAATTATATTAACTATATTCTAAATTACACATTTACAGAGTGTAAAATAGTAAATAATATGTTAATAATACAACTAATTGTTATTTTTTATGCATTATTATATCATATTTTATAGTTTCTGTTCTCATTGGACTATTCTTGTTAAGTCGACACAACCAATTGTTTTTAAAAAGGATAATTTAAATTGGAAATATTTATACTATACTTACTAGGTTATACTTCTTATAAATGTGTAGTAAATAATATTACTAAAGGTAATATCTGTTACATTTATTCTTAATATTAAATACCGTAATGCATAGTTCTTGTAATAATATTACGGTATTTTTTATAATTAATGTAAAATAATTATTAAATATAATATATTAAGATAATTTAATGAAGTAAATATTACTTGTTTCTTGTCCCTTTACAAGAATTAAACATTTAATACGCTTAAATATGGTTTTATATTTCTTTTCAAACCATATTTATTTTTATTTTTTTTAATGATTATAAATATAGTTTATATTAATAGAGACGAATATGGTATTTTTAACTGGATATATAAAAGTAATTATTCCTGTACATGTGTATTTATGTAAACATATATAATATTTCATATTTAATTTAGTTCCTTTTCTGGACTTATTTTATTTTGATTTTGGATATGTGTATTCATATGAAGAAAAATAAATATTAAAAATCATAATTTTTAAAGAAATAATAATTTGAAGGGAGTAAAAATTATAAGAGCATATATCAATATGGTTTTACAAATTATAATAAGTAAACTAATTAATTTTTTTTGTGAAATTACTTTTAGTGTACATAGGTCCTAGGTCAAGTCGAAGTCTGTAAATTGTTTATATTTTTTTTATGTTTTACATTATTTATCTCTATGAATATTCCAATTCAATCATTTATTTACAGTTCTATAAATACTTTTTTCTTGTAAATATTATATTCTATCCATTAATCATTTTTATTATTTTTTTTCTCGTTTAATAGTGAAAATATTTTATTTTATTTTTCATTTGTAAATATTCTTTCTTTATGTTACTCTTTCCTATTTTATTTCTGTATATGTGTATTTACATAAAGAAAAATAAAAATTTCTATAGTTAAGTAAATATGTAAATTAATTGTTTGTATTGGTGTCAAAGATACTATTTGATCATTAATATTACAACTATGCAATATCATATTTACTTATTTTAAACATGATAAAAATTAAGCTTACATTAATGACAACTACTAAGTTTTTTCTTATTCCTTAAATTTGAAAAAAAAATTAAAAATAGTTTTTTTGAAATAAAAGGTTCGTTTTGTCCTTATAAATATTAATGGAAGACACCTAAATAATTAACATTAGTTACTTTATTAAATATAGATATTAGATAGTAATTTAATTTACGTGTATATGTAAAAGAAAATAAATTTTATTTGAACAATAACATATAGTCAATTCATGTTCATTTTTAATAGTAATTTAAATAAGCTTATAATATTTTACCGTACCTGAAAAGTTAATATTCTGATGTTATTAAATTACCCTTGCCATTAACCTCTGACTTTAATAAATATTGATACTTACATGTTTCTAAACCAATTTAAAAAATAAAATTACGCTTTGAATAAATTATATTAATCCAGTTGATTATTGACAAATTCCCAATAGAATAAAAAGTAATATTAACTTTTTAAATTATTCCATGAGCTCTGTCCTAAGTCAAGCTTAAATAATAATATAAAATATTTACAAAATTAGTTTCTAATAAAATAGTATATAAATATAAATAAAAATAATTAGGCAAGAATATTAGCAAAATAAGAAAGTAGAAGAAATCTCAAATCATGAAAACTGATCCCACTATACCACCAATAAAGCCCGTTACACTTTGTTCGGAGAGAACATTTTTAAGATTTTGATCATCAAGCGAAACTTACGTATTGATTTGTTCAATCATTTTAACTGTTTATTTAGGCTTGTTAGAACATTGTCGAGCAAACTGTCTTTAATATCTTTTCTTTTTACAAATATAACAAACAAACATCATTTTTTAAAATTATATTTACATATATAATATTAATTATGCATGAGCTAAAAAACTATTTTTGTGTTGATAATTATGACACATATAGGTTTGAACTAGGGCATTATTTAATATACATGAACTACGTACTATTTCTTGTCCCTTTACATAAACAAAACAAAGTAATTAATACTTAATACATATTTATAATATGTAGTTCTCTAAATATTTACACCGTCAGATAAATTATTCATTTTATTAATAATTTGAGTTGATTATAAACTGTTAGAATTATAAGATTAAAGAAATTTTTATATATTCCTAATCTATTAGGAATCAGTTATTGACTATAAGAAATATATTTATTATAATAAATTATTTACTAGACATATTAATATAAATTATTTATTAATAGTGTTTATAAATATTGATACCCGTAAATATCAACCTGAAAAAATTTACCGATCAGTTTTTACTATTTAAGATGTATAAAATTAGAGCCTTTTTTATGAGTTACTTAATTTCTTTAATATATTAATATAAAATAACTTATATTAATATAACTTAATAATATTACATATAATCCCTGTATAAGTTAATCAATAAACATAATATTAATTTTGGACATATATTATTATGAGTTACTCATTGAATAAAATTTACATTATTTTTTTTACTTTCTACCGAAGATTTATTTATACAATAGTGCTTATTGAATAATAATTTACTTTTGATAAATTGATTGATATTTAGTAAAATATTTTAAGTATAATTCAACTTGACTCAAAATAAATATTTTAAATATTATACCTTCAAACAATTACCATAATAATCATAATTCCATGGTCAAGCCTAACAAATCTTAATTTTTAAATTAAAATATTAATTTATAAAAGTGTATGTTAATAACAATTGGTTGTGTTATTAACATATTATTTAACATTTCAAAGGATGTTGATACATAGGGTAATGGTGATTTACTTTCTTTTAAGGGTAATAGTGATTAATAGATTATTACTATTATTTTGGCTTATAAATATTAAAAATAATGATTTGAGTAAATTATTTAATGTTTCCCTTGAACAATACTAAGATGGTTTAATCTGTAAGTATTAAATGTTCAGTTTTAAAAATATTTTACACTTTAAAGGGTTAGGCTTGATCATGGGCCTATACGTACCTTATAATTTAACTAAATAAGTAACATTTAAATATTAATTTTAACTATTAATATGAATACATGGTTTTTATTACATTTTATATTTGTAATTAATATGTAAATAGATTATTTACGAAATAAAATGAATCACATAGTACAATGGAAGGAAGTAAAATACCCCTGTTTCGCGTGCTAAGAATAGGGGTAGACTGAGAAGCAGAGGTGAGAGTAAGAGAGAACTAAGTTTGAGAGAAAGATTGAATAGGGAATAGAAACGAAAAACAGAGGGAGAGAATAGAGAGGAAGAAACTTGGCCGCCTTTGGTATGTAGAGATTTTTTTGGTTGGAATGGAAAAAGGGAATGAAGAATAAAATGAAAAGTAATGGAATGAAATGACGTAAATAAAAAATATGTTTAGTATGTAATGGAGTGTCATGTGTTTTGAAAAAAATGGTTGTATTTGTTTGAAGAAAATTGGAATGAAAAAGGGGAAGAATGTCTAAAATAACCATTTGACAAAATATGATTCAATGGACTATGTCTTGGTAAACATGTGTTGGGATGAAGATAGATTTTTGAATGACTCATGACTTAACTTGATTTTATATTAAATCTTTTTTTAAAGACTAAAACTCTAATTGGGCCTACTTTTGGCCCAATAAGAGATCGGGGGCTGGGTCTAATTACACTAGATTTGGATTGAGTCTATTTATTATTTTTTAATGTTTTATTTTGTACATGCAAATTTTCATTAATAAAAACAATTTTTTAGAAAACAATAAAAAATTAAAATTTGAAATTTAAAAAATGGAATAAAAAAAAGGTTTGGAATGAAAGGTGTTTAAAATTATAAAAGAATCAATATTTTTAAAAGTTATTATATACAAAATAAAAAATTATAAAAAAAATTTAATAACCAATCCAAGCTAGGCTGCATGTAAAACTGTGACCCAATTCTCCCTAATTATGTGACCCCACTTGGCTAAGTAAAGTTTGCAATTTTTTTTTTAACCACATTGCTAGAGTATTGTTCCTTGGAACGACATTGTTTTGTCCCTTTTTTATAATTACTTGATAAGGAACTTCATTCCATAGGTATTTTTTTGAAGAAATGAAGATTATTTGAGGGAATCTAGTCTCATGATGAAAAGGATGGGGATTTCTTTCTAATATACCAAATAAGTCATTTAAAGAAAATTTCTCACTCATTCCCTTTCCATCTAAACCCTTTTCTACATACCAAATGCACCCAGAGAGTTAGACAACCTGAGAGAAAAATAGCACAATGGAGAAATAATATGTGAGATTGAAGTGAGAGATGAGGTAGTGAGGAAAGAAAACTCGTGTGTTGATGGTCAGGGGGTATGGACGCTGCTCAAAGAAAAATAATGGACAGACCGATAGGATAGAGAGGATGCTGCAGAAGTGAGAGATTGGGTAGGTTGTGAGATGCGCAGGAAAGAGATACAGAAATGGGGAAGTGGTCGTGTACGATGGGAGAAAATAACAGAGGACAAGAGGCTGGGAAGAAGAGAAAAACGAACAGAAACGTGAAAGAGGAAGACAAGAAAATATGAACAGAAGAAAGGTATGAAGAAGATGAAGAACGAGTCTTAGATGGAGAGAGACGTCTCGACGGGAAAAACATTGAGTGAAGGAGAGGTGCAGAACAAGGGATGACGCATAAGAACAGAATTGACAGAAGCTGTATAAGGGGATGCAGCAATGTGTGGTGTTTTGCAAGCTGAGTTGACGAAGGAGGAATCAGCAAAGCTGAAGCTGAAAGGTAGTTTTCGAACTCTTCTTGGATTGTTTGAAGAACATGTTAATGCTTTTATGATTGCAACGTGTGCAAATGGCTGGCTCTAATCGTATAGTTTGTCTCCAAATTCAAGTTCCATTTTCTATTTTGGACTTGATGATTTGAGTGAAAGAGTATGAGCTTCTTTACTGCCTGACTCCAGTTGAAACATCTCATGAAGCATAAGAACTGTTTGTGTCAAAAGATATTTCATTATTTTTATTTGTTTTGAGCTTGTGCATAGTAGAGGAAGAAACATTTTGCAAATGATCGAAGAGAAGGAGAAGAATTGATACTGTTCTTTTCTTAACTTCCTCTGTAATGTAAGTAATACAAGGATAAGTGATGATTAGATGAACAAATACATACTCACTCACAAGAATCTTTGTACTTATTTATTTATTTACTTTTTTTTTACTTTATCTTATTTTTTTTATTTTATTTCATTCCTAGAGTTGTTGAGTGATCTCCTGTCTCCCTATGTATTTAGGGAACTAATTGGTAAAAGTCATATAAATCATGAATCTTAACCTCTAGGCCTTTAATTTCTTTAGAAATTGAAAGTTAATATACGATTTTTGAAATTGAAAAAATTAAAATAATTTTTTAACCACAAAATCTCATTTATTTTTGTTTCATATATAAAGTTGTCATGTGAGATTGTTAGTCTCATCAAATTCTTGAGAATTAATCGGTAAAGACTATATAAGATTTTTATCTTTTCAGATTTTGAAGGTTAACATAAGATTTTCAAAAATGCAAAAGACATATAATTGAAATAAATTATAAGTTACAAATATTTATTTTGCCCTTATTTTGTTAAGTCATAAGGTGAGATTGTTAATCTCCTTTAGGCTCTTGAAAATTAATCAATAGAGGTCATATAAGATGTTTAGTCTCCTTAAATCTTGAAAGTTAATACCTGATTTTTTATAATAAATAAACAAACAAACAAACAAATAAATAAAAACAATTTTAATTTACAAAAATGGTTTTTGGCGCCTCTTTATTTATTTTTTAGAGTTGCTGTGTGAAATAGTTAGACTCCTCAAATACTTAAAAATTAACCTTTAGTCTCCTTAGAGTTCAAAAATTAACATATGATTTTCAAAAAGATACAAAAGTAAAATAATTTCTTAATAATTCCCTTTCTTTTGGAAAAATTAAAATAAAGAATTCTAATTTCCTGAAATACATAAATTCCAACAATCCTAAAAGTAATTTTCCTCAATGATTTTGTTTCACATCCAACATTGAAATAAAAGTCTAATTTTAAAAATAATAAAAATTTAAAAAGAGATAAAATAAAAATAGTAAGAAAGTGAGATCATGTTGCTTTCATAATTAAAACACACTAACTAAATCCCAATTTATTTTGTTTACAAAAATCAAATTGATTTTTGCTATCTCACTCATTTCACAAAAATTAAAAAATACCAATCAATAGTCTCACATTTTTATGTTGAACTATATGAAATTTGATCTCTATTGTTGGGTACGTAGACCCTAAACTTTCATCTTAGATCAAATTTGCCCTATGTAAATATCCATTTTTTTCTTTCATTAATTATGTTTTTGTTTTCTCTACTTATTTTGCTTGTGTTTTGATATAGGTAATCGAGATAAAATTAAGGTAACATTATATTGATTTTGCTTGACTAATTTAGTGTAACTATCCTTACAGACAAGTGTTTTAAGGTGCCTAATATCTTTCTCAAATTCAAACTGACTTCCAAAGTCATCTCTGTTTTCATATATCACCTTTCCATTTTCTTTTCTTTTAAAAATTTTAGTTGTGACTCCTAAATAAATCAGTTTTTAAATTACTTTGAAAGTTAATTTGTTTCTCTATTCGTTTCGTACCATCTATGTCGCTCTCCACCCTCCAATAATTTACCATGTGTGATTGATGTAATATTCAATAAAATAATAAAATGATATTTTATTTTTTACCCTTTAGTCGATGTTATAAATTAGCCTAACCCTTTAAATGTTTTATATTATATTATGAGTTTATTTTAGGATTTTAATAAAAAAAAAACACATGAATATTGATTTATTTTTGTGAAATATAAAACATTGAAAAGGATATACTTGACTTAGGACCATGTACTCTAAAAATAAAAATTTATCAATTTATTACCCTTTAGTCAATTGAAAATAGTTTAATTTCAAAAATTAGGAATACTATTGTTTTTTGAAAACAATGTTATGAATATAATATTTATGATAATTTAAAATTACTAAATTAATATGTGTAAATATGTAGTTAATTTTATTAGGCTATTATTTTTATGCGTATATTCTAAAATTTTTTATAATATCCGAATAAAAATAAAGAAAATACTAAACAAAATAAATTTTTGATTTTTCTACCCTTATTCGATATTCTTTTTATGTGTTATTTTTTAAAAAATTTAGTTAAATATTTACAAATGAGTAGGTATTAATATTATTATTTATACACATAATGTGAAGAATAAAATATAGTCCTCTAACGTAATTATTTAAATAGTTTGTAATACTCAATTACAAATATTTTATATACTATATTATCTGGATTAATTATATTTAAACAATAATTTAGACTATTGTGAATATTAATCTATTTAATAGGCTAAAAGTTAATTTCCATTAAAGTAATACTAAACAATTTCATTGTGTGCCTATATATATATATATATATATATATATATACATATATAGCTTTTACCTATAATTTAATGTCCTAAACTTAATTTATTGATAATCATTATTACTCTAAAATAATAAAATTTCAAAAAATTCCTTGAATAATAGTATTTAAATATATATTAAGTATTAACTCAATATGAGTAAATTAAATTATAGGCATTTTAAATATTTACAGAATATTTTATAATCAACTATACTACATCTATAAATTATTTAAAATAAAATATAAACAGACACACACACACACACACACATATGTATAATAACTACAGCTATTAAAAAATTTCTACTGGTAATCATTATCAGGTATTAAGTGTAATAATATGTATAATATTTACTAAATATTATTTACGAAATCAAAATAACCTAAATCTTATTGAAATTCCCTAAAAGTTTAGGTTATAACAATAGAATATTTCAAATTACGCACATGCAATTTTTATAAATTAAAAAACATATATTATCATTTAATGATATATGTTTTTATTATTTTAGATTAACTCATTAGTTACCCTTTTGTAAATACATGTATTTTATAATATGTTAAAATATATTTTCGTCAACCAACTAAATATTTATTACAGAATATTTATGTGTTACTTGTTAATTTAGGGTAAAAAATAATAAGTTTAAATTAATTATTTACATCATTACATATAAATATTAACATAATTAGTTTTCACGCAGATTTCATTCTTAAGTTTAACTTTTATTAATAGTTTATATAGTAATTTAGTTCTCTGTGAATATTCAAATTATTATGTTTTTCTTGTAAAAAATTCTTAGTTTAACTCATATTTTATTATAGTTTAAATAAGTCTATTTTTAAAAGGGAAATATAAAACAACTATGCAAGGGAAATCTTTATATTTCTTTATAAGAACACAGATGACAATAAAATAACATTTAAAAAATATATATATATAAAATGAGAAATATAAACCATTAAATACAAGTATATTACTATCTACATGTTTTAATCTTTATGGTGTAATAATGATTTAATAGAACAAAAATACACTTCGGATTGACATGATTTTACAAAATTGCATTTAAGTAAAGAATATAATTAAGTATTTTTAACACATCAATTAATTAATTTTTTTTGTGAAATACTTTTAGTGTACATAGGTATTGTTAGCAGAAAAGGTTTAGGTTTCTCTTTCTTTGCTCTACGTTGGATCCATCTCCATAAAGCATGAGAAAGCAACTTTTGGATAGGCATTCAAGGTATAACATTCATGGACAATCTCTACGTTATTCTTGTTGGTTTTGATTTAGTTCTTACTATAGGTTGCTTGCAGGTTTTCCATGCTTTAGCACTTGAAGCAGTACCTTAGTTTCTAACATTAACAAGGCCAAGGACTTTACAGCTTTAATATTTGGAATTCGGGACACGAGGATAATCATGGATCAGGCCAAACCAAGTTTAAGTAAGATTTGAGACTCAATTTAACGTTGTAGTAAAAGAAATTATCTTGAGACTTGGCCTAACAAGTGACAAGGTCAAATTAAGTTTGACCAAGTTGGACTGGATCTATTTTTATTTTTTAATAATTTTTGTATTTATAAAAATTATTTTTATTAAAAAATTATGATTTGAATGTAAAAAAAATACAATGAATAAAAATTAAGAGTTTAAATGAAAAGAATTAAGATTTGAAAATATTTAATATATTACAACTTTATTATAAATAGAAAATAAATCAAATTAAATCATAAAAATAAAAATTTAAAAATAAAAAATATAACCAGGTCGGGTCGAGTAGGGTAGATAGCAACCCTGAGACTTAGCCTAGCCTGATGGATTTATAAATTTCTTTATTTAGACCCGACTCAACCTAACCTCATATAATTAGGCCGGACTGAGTTAGTCAGATCATCGAATTGTATGCTCACCCTTACTAGACAATAAAATCTCTAAAAGGTAATGTTGAACTTTAAATGTTAGCTTTAAATACATAAGGCCTGATATTTATGTTTTCATATATTTATATCTAACCATACCCTATGGAAAGGTATCTAGTATGACCCTAAACTTTTTGGTTGAATATAAATCACTTTCTTTGGAATCTTACAATGATGATTACATTGCTTTTGTTTTTCTCTAGACTTTCGCTTTGGTTGGAGGAAGTGGTCATGGAAAATCAGCAGTTACAAGTCTCCTAGTGAGATTTTATGACCTTGACTTTGGATTTGTACTACTTGATGGAATCACAATCAAGAAGTTTAGGTAGAGCTAGTTAAGGTAGTAAATGGTTTTGGTTAGTCAAGAGCCAATTCTTTTAAATGAAACCATCTATGACAATATAGGCCATGTTTGGTATGCATGAATGATATTTGTGGGAATGGAATAAAAAATAATGGAATGGAATCATATAAGCAAAAGTTAAGTTTGATATGTAATAAAATGGAATGGATTTTGAAAAAATTTCTATATTTAGTATGAACGAAATTGAAAAATAAAGTGAGATTAATATTTGAAATTCCCTGAATAGTATGATTAATAAACTAGAAAAATTAAAACCCTTTTACATGAATTATTTTTTGTCCTTAAAACATTCATTACATATCTTATTTTTTAAGACCAATAAATGAATGCTAATTACTATATTTAAGGGAGTCTGATTTCCAAAAGAATTATTTGGACATTTCATTCTACATACCAAACATCTCTTCCAAAAGAATCCTTTCTCCCATTTTCTTTTCATCAATCATTTTCCTGCATACCAAATGCATCCATAAGAGGTGCTAATGGAATGCGCACAAGTTTATAAGGTCTCTTCCAAATGGTTCTGACACCATTGTTGGGGAAATAGGCACTAAATTGTCTAGAGGACAAAAGCAGAGGATAGCCATTGTAAGAGCCATATTGAAAAACTCAAAAATCCTTTTGCATAATGAGGTAGCCATATTCATCTCCACATTAATGTAAACTAAAATTATCTACATAGGAATTGTCCAAAACAAAAATTATCTTCATAGAAAATATTTGGAATCTGATTACATTTACAAATGTAGAAAAAGTCAATATGCAAGTGTCCATTTTTTGCATTTCCCAAAGCCATATTCTTGCATTTGGGAATAAATAATTTTTCTCTTCTTCGTTAAATAGTCCTACTAACTCATAATTATGTTGTAGCTGCCTTGTCCTAAGAGAAAGCTTTGTATCATCTCAAACTCCTCATAGCATGAGTCTTATTTTATTGCAATATATATCAATTACTAATACTTTTGCTTTTCATTTTTTGCAAACATAATTTTTTTTTTGGTAAAATCTCTAGTATACTTATTATTTTAAGTGCACCAGTATGCTTGATTATAATATAGTGATATAATTGTAATCAATCCAGATCCCCTCATGTTGTGGTGGAAACATGAGGTCATGTTTAATCATAGTGGACCAGTGGATGGAGATTCAATGGTCCAGATTTATAGATTAAAAATATAACTACAAGTGGTTATATTAATTTAATATAAATCTATACTAGTGAATCTCCATCTAATGGTCTATTATAATTGAACATGACCATATGCTCCCACCACAACATGAGAGGATCTAAATTGTCAAAATTGTGAGTACGCTAAATATGACACTTTTTTTTTCTTTATATCAACAGAAAAACAGAAAAGCATTCTTCTACGCAAAATGACTTCATCTGTTCTATATTGTATATACAAGTGGTTTCTCATTTTTGTTTCCTCAGAATATAACTCATGGCTGAAACTACGCCTTCAGTCTTTAGATATTTCATTATTGGCTTAAGATTGTTACTACAATGATGATGGCGATTTTTTATTCCGCCTTCCAAATTCAGTCTATCATATGAAATACATTCAACATCATCTCTTTAATAAGCTTTGTGCATTAGTTTTTATAGTATAATTAAAATGGTAATGGACATGTTAATACTTATTTAGACACATTAATACCTTAGGGCTTGCGATTAATTATTAAGTTTTTCACTTAAAATTGTTTTAAAACATAGAAAGTAAATTTCATTAAAATGTTAATGTCTTTAATTTCAACACCAATGTGAAAATTGTATATATTTTTAATTATGATTTATGAAATGGTTTGACATTAATTTAATATTTAACCTAAACATTTTTGAAAAAAAAATTAAAGAATGAAAGAAAAAAATAAGAAGAAAAATATATGAAGTAAGCATGTCCACACCACTTTGCGTGGCACACTATAAGAAGGATGCGCAGAGAACCATAAGCAATAGAAGAGCAGTCACCACCCTCAACAATGGATCCAGATTCTCATTCAATGGTTCAAATTTTAATAAATATAAAATAATTTTAAAAAAATATATACTATTCCTTAAATACTTATATTAAATATTTAAATTTGTAAGGTGAGAGCTAATGGTATTAATAAGAAAGTGAATGAGGTATAAAAATTGTTCAGATGTTATTAACTAATTTGGGAACTTAATATAAGTATATAAAGAACAACATATAAATTTTGTCCTAATTTTTTAACATTTTTTTTAAAATGTGAATTATTAAATTTTCATCTAACCATCTAAATTGATCAAATTCACATGTATTTAAATTTTCAAATTCACAAAATCCAAATATGTTAATAATGATGTTTCTAGTTTTAGAAGCACAAGGAGGAAATGTTATACAAAGCAACAAAGTTTCCTTCAAAGAGTGCCGTAGAACACATATTATTCTCACCACTTTTATTTCTCTCACCTATAAAATTGGGATGATTGAATTTTGGTTTAATCATTCAAAATTTAAAATATTTTTAAATATATAAATTAAGTATTTATTTTAAAATAAAATATATTAATATTTTAAGGTGTTATATTTGATATAACTATAAAATTGAATGCACCAATATAATCATTACATAACACATTAAAAGGAAAAACACGTAACAATGACATGTCATATTATGCTGATTATATTCCAACTTAAAATAACTTGTTATATTTATATTTTGACCCCAATATTTATTAGAGAAAAACTGAACTATTTCAACTATTTTTTATCATAAAATATTATTTTATATAAAAAATCTAAAATAATAGTATATCCTATTTTAAGAAATATTTAAATTTTATTAAAAAAATATTACATTTAGAACCATTAGATCTAAATCTAGCCTCTTCAACATCTTCTCAAGTTTCATGGATTTATGTGTACAATAAAATAAATAAATAAATATTTTTCTTGATTCTAAAATTATTTTAGGCCTACAATGGTGATACAAAACATCTACCAAGGGGTAGAGGTTTAAAGGGTATAGGGGAAGTGTAGATTAGCAAGTAGTAGGGTTCATATCTCCTCCTATGCTTCTCTCCAGTGCTTTTCTCCCATAAAATCTCGTCTGTCCAATGTATCTGTGGCTGAGATGAAACCACACAATTGGTTGGTGATGCCAAAATGCACATTTCCACTTAAGTGAAACAATGTGTTTTGATTTTTTTTTTTTTTTTAAACTTCTCCACCCTTGTCAAAATGTTGTCATTCGACTTCTTTTTTTGAAAAAAAAAAAATCAAACATATACATTCACTAGTTTAGACCAAATTCGTCTTCCCTCAGTTAGGCACACCAGTTGGCACCGGTGTAGGGTTCGTAGGTTGCTGTCATCATATGGCTTTAGTCAACATCGATCGATTATATGGGCTATATCAGGTCGTTGGAACCAAGTTTGCTAATCTTCTCTACTCTCATGAACCCTTTCTACCAATAATGTAACTTCGACCACCCTTGCCAATCTAATAGATCTGGCAGCAATGAGACGCATCCAGCCAGAGAAGTATATCAGTGATGTCAGCTTTATGAAGAAGCAAACATGGTGTTAAGGGAAAATGGAGTATGTGTTTTGATTGTTTACTCTATAATATCAACCATGAAAATTTCTCCTTCACTGAGTGTTGCTGTAATATGATACCTATTTATCCAAATCAGTTTGAGTCTTCGATTTAGTAATATAAATGTATTTTTAGTTTGACATAGTTCCATTCTTATTCATTCGTTATTACTTGGAAGTGTGGGTTTGTTAACTTAAATAAAGGTAGATAGCTATGATATCTCTCACAAGTTAATGATAGTTTAGTGAAATGTCTAAAGCTTTCTACTATTTTTATCCATATGTTTTGTGAATAGTGAGCAGTTATATATTTAGCAATCAATTAGGTAATTGGCAATGAATGATTTTATGGTTCTAGAGCAATAAATGTGGGTCCTACGCACTTGAATGGTTTAACAAATGCTTAACTGTTTTTTCTTCCATATTGTAGTGCATTAATTAAGAGTTTCATTCTAAACTGTGTTGTGGAAGTTTCTTTTCTTCTTTGTTAGAAACTTTTTTAAGAATTTACTATTGTATGTGACACCCTTGCTTTGTTGGATAAAATTGCAAATGCATGTTTAAGTACTCATAAGAAGCAGGATCAGTATAAAAAGCATCAGTATAAGAAGCAGTTGTGACCTCTAATATTTACAACTATTGCACCCCTGGTTTGTGACCTCCAGCACAATATCTAAATCAATTTTTTTGTATGGAAAATTAAAGGGTGTCAGCTTTATGAACTATAATTTCCTTATTTTGACACAATTGAAAAAGAAAAATGAACATGTTCTTCTAACAAATAATTCTAGTCTTAGTCCAAGAATTGTAGGTTCCTTTTTAATCTTTCCTATTGCATGAAAAGTGTTGAAAATTTGTTAATAAGAAATACTGATACGAGCAACATTGGTGTTCTTATCAACCTATTCTTACATGTTTATGTTTGATTATATCTAATTGGGGAGGAATACTTATCTCTACATATAGGAAGCAGTAAACTAATTTTTAACACAAGCCACCTAAGAAGGTATGAATTCTATAGCTAGAACATGCATGTCACTTTCATATATGTTTCTAGTTAAGATGCAAAACTGGAAGCATTCATCTAACTAGATCTCTTAACACTACAATTGCTTAAATTTGATGAAATTAAAACTTGTCATTGGTTGGTAGTTGAAAAATGTCTGATCATGTAGTTAATTTTAAAAGAGTAAGTCGAAAACTCAAAAGTCCATTTTTATTTCCAAAAGAAAGTTGAAATTGAACACTTGATTTATGTTTGTTTTTTTCCTATCCTTTCTTATAATGTTGACACTATCGTGACTGTTGTTGGAACTATCTTCTTAATAGTTTGTTCCATTTGCCTTAATTTGCAAACTTGAATATATCCCATTCATTTTAAATGTATGATTGTATTAATGTACCTTGCAATGGTTGTCACTCATTAAGGGTAGCCATAGATTTTAAGGATGGAAGGACAAGAGGGTAGCTATGCAATGGTTTTCTATTTTGGTTTTTCTTTTGTTTAAACTTGAGAGAAATTTAGGCATCCTTCCCACCCAAACATCTAGGAGATAGAACAAAGTGAGAAGAGCCAAAAATGTTCGAAATCTTTACAATAAGGATATAGATATTCATGTTTAGTAATCTTCTTTGTATATGTCATGTGCTACAAATTGCTTTTATACAATTATGTGTACCCATTTGACAAAGTAGCAAAATTATGAACCCTCTAATGACTTAATGCCATATGAGCTGGTGATAATTACACATCCTTCATCTATTACATTAGTTTTTAAATAGTTTTTTATTTGCATTTTGAGATCATTCTTATGTCTATCAAATACAAAGGCAACAAAGATATTATGTATTGAAGTTGTAATTGGTTACCATAGTATGCCATCCTTGTAATTTAAGTTAACATATATATTGTGCTTTTAACTTGGTAAATTACTTCTCACTTAATTGAAGCCACTAACTGCTTGCTTCTAGATGACACTTTGGTCCAGATGATAAACACTATGTTGCTATTGCATAATGGGGAAAAAGGACATACTTTAAAAACCAAGCACAACACACTATTATAAAGAGTAAGCACCAAGAAAGCACATAATTGAATTATTTTATAGGCAACTGGTTTGACAACCAATGACCAATAAGAACATATGAAGAGGAAAAGTAAGAGTCACGGAGCAAGAACAACACATCAGTTGAGTTAAGAAAATGACATCAGATGGAAGACCAAGTTATATCTTGTCATGTACTGTAATATGTTGTAGAGTCATAGTAGGATTGTAATTGCATTGTAAGCTTACATATACGATGCTAGCATAACAATGTATTTGTATTTGACATTTGAAAAGCAATAAATATGACTTTCTTGCTTACGTTTGTGCACGACGTTTACAAAAGCTTAGTGGATCCAAAAAAATACAAGTGTTAAGTACCTATAACATATACAAGTGCTTAGTGAGCCCAAAGAATAAAATTGTTTAGCATTCCCAATAAATTCAAGGAACAATCTCAACACCAAAAAATGTGTGACTGTACAAGTATGTCAAAAAACTTGTAGAAGTGCAGATAACTCTAAATATTTTCATCTTGAATCGACTGTGTATGAATTTCCAATGGTTCCTTTAAGCACATATGAAGACAAAGGTAATGAAGTGAGAATTAGACAGGTAACCACACATGACGATATAACCTAAACAATTACCATAAAAAATCTTGTAAAACTAAAGTGATTATCGTTTCGATGGCGCTTCGCATAAGATACAGAAGGTGCTAAGCATGACACATTGCACGGCAACGAACCTGACAAGCCATAACCTTACAAGAAAAATTGTCAATACTTTTAAAAGGGATCAAAACAGCAACTTTATGAATGCATAAATACAAAAGTATGCTTACTCAAAAGGGTGGATGTCGTGAACGTTGATGCCTTTCTTTTCTTAGTCCGCTAGAGCTCAACCTAACTCTTTGGTTATGTTCATCTCATAAGTCCAACTCTTGTCTTGAATCCCAACGCTTGACTAACATTGTTAAATTTTGAGGTAACAAGCTGATTCGTTTCCTCATTATAAATTTGCTAGTCCAAATAAACACCCATCACTTGCTTGCATAGGTCATCTAATTTTTTGTCTATAAGATAGCATAATTCCTCACATGAAGCCACCTCAAATGTTAGTCTAATTGCTTTATAGCATACTTACCTATACCACCATGTGTTATCTAGCATATAGTCTCCCTCAACCCGTCCCTCTCACATCATGTACAATGCCATTCCGTGTACTCTTCGTCTATCATTTTAGGATGTATTGGTCAGGCACTTTGTTAACTTCTAGCATAACAAAAACTTTCAAAATATGACTGCACAATATCTTATGTCTCAAACTTCTTCCAGGTACAAATAACAACCTTATTCATAGGATCAAATAAGACTTGTCATTCACCTTCTTACTTTGCCATGGACAATACATATGTGTTTATAGCTTGATCCTCCTTTCTATACAGCATTGAAACAGAAAATAATAAGTCAAACTCTTGTTGGAATAGGGTGAACACTATGTGTGTGTATATCTATGCTACTTGATTTAGGATCGATGAATGCTGGTAACTCAACTGTGGAATCTTATGATGAGCATCATACTATGCCTTTAACTCAATGTAACTCAAAAAGTTTGAAAATTTGTGTAATGTTTTCATTTGGACTCATAAAAGCCTTGAAATCAGAGTTCAAGCTCTCACTCAGTTGCATGCTTCTTATGCCCAATGTAAATGCTTGTTTCATTTAATAAAACCCATTTTTTGCACAGTGCATATATGAACTTCAACCAAGTATTCTCCTACACATCATTATCTAAAAGCATTTTTGCCTAACCAGCTTCAACGTCGGCTTCATTGTCATACTAGTACATGCATTTCTTAAAGTCAGTAAGGAAATGAGATCCATCTTTCATCACATTACCAAGATATTATATCCCATTCTGCATTAAGCGCTATGTACAAAGATCATGTCAAGTATCAAGCATCACCTCACCTGTAAGGAACTTAACTTAAAAGTCTTGACACTAATATTTGGTAGTACTATGTACACATACGGTATTAAAATTAAATTCTCACTTAGTGCTTTGGACATCACTTGGTCCTGATTAGTAAAAATGGTCTATGGTTTTTTTGTCCCCGTGGGCCTCCAAAAATGCCTCAAACAGCCACTTAAATTATTCAATTGTCTCATCATACCTTAATACGGCTCCAAACACATTTGTCTGACTGTAGTGGTTGAACCCAGAGAATAATGCAAGTGGTCTATATGCTTGATCTATACAATAAGTTGTATCAAGCGAGACCACATCACCAAAATATCCATAATCCATGATCATGTGTGTATCTGCCCAAAAAACATTCATTAACTGCTCATTTGCATCCATTTGATAGGCATGAAAAAATGAAGGGTTATATCCAATAGCTATATGAAAATATTGCAATAGATAACCCACCTCTCTGTACCATACTGCATTGTCTTTTTTATCGCAAATAGTTCTTGGCATCTAATCAAGTAAAGTCGAGGTTAGTTCTACTTCCAACATGTGTGCTCATCAACTAAAATGTAGCTTTTTGTGACAATCCTGAGTCCTCAGCTAATTCAATCTCATAGGCTTAAACTTTAGATATATTACAATGGGAAGCCAACATATACGTAGTCTCCGGAAGTTATAGAGGGTGATTATAACTATCTACAAATTCATTAACTATCAACTTTCCCATCCTTGATACAAGGTTAATTTTAACTTTACAATCCGTTCTAGTTTCAAGCCTATGATTTGTAGCTAGAATGTCTCTTTTATCTGGCTTCCAAATACCCTCTTTATAATAGACAAACCTACTAGAAGTCACAATTCTATCTTTCCTATTTTTGTTGAAGTATTGCTTTCGTACCCCAAATCTCACTTGTAAACTATAGATACTCCAAAATTGTTGGGCACTATCTATGTTGTCAAATACCATACTAACTACAGAATTGCCTTCAACTCCAAGGTCGTCCTCGTTGGGTAAATTAATAGCAACAGTGCTTAATTCCCTAAAATTAAATAATTTTACAATATCATGCCAAGTGACTCAATTATTTTATTCATGCTTATACTTACATTGCTTTGTCTGCCATCGCTTTCTAAATCCCTAAGTCCCCTGACCTTATGCAGTGGTCAGAAATATATATGTCTGTATGTATATATATACCAACTCTTTCTTCCTACAATATATCCAAACATGAAGAGAATCCAATTAAAAATTAAATTATACCCTAAAGTATCAACTTTATTTGTACCAATTACAAAATATCTAATAATGTCTTTATTGTTGGGCTATTACAAAGTTAAAGATTGAACAACTATGTATAAAAATGTGTTATGATTAAATTATAGGTAACTAATAGTAATTATACATGATTCAAATTGCAAAATATATAGTCACAGGTGGAAAGCAATCAAAGAGAAAAAATCTAGCACATTAAAGCATCAAATTATAGCATAGTTGGGAGATAGCTAAAATGAAGATACCACATTCATAATAGATATCCAAAGTTAAATAAGGGAGGTTTAAAAATTAATTTCTTTTTATACAAGATTTTACATGAGTGTGGTCTTCTATTATCCCTCTTCTTTATCTTCACACACATATCTCAGGATACCACTTTTTCTTCTATTTCTTGGTTTTCAAACACACAATGTCTCATATGAACACTTTTTTTTGTTTTCCTTCTGTTAGAACACCATATGAATGTTTTCGGCAAAATGAGTTTTGCACACTTACAACACAAAAAATCCTATGTTATATATCCTCTAAAACCATAAACCTCTCCGTACGACAGACAACCTTGATAATGTACTAAACCTCCACTGCTTGTTGCTGTCAAAGCACAATGAAACCAAGAGTGTTCCTTGCAAATTAAGTACTCAAGTGTGTATGGTTTCAACATAAAAAATAGAGCACTTTGAAACCCACCATCAAGTGCCTTGATCATCCTCCCTTTCCTGCAACAAAGTGGTCTAGAGCATACACCTCAATCATCCTCCCTTTCCTACAACCAAAACCTCCACATTTTCATCTGATTTTGGCGCCACCAACATGATGCAGACACCAAAGAAGAAGAAGCCTCAACATCCTTCAAAATGGCATTGTGTTAATCATATATTTCAAAAAAAAAAAAAAAAACCTCGCCACACAACGTCTTCTAACCTTATCGAAGCGCTTGAAAATATAAAGTCAAAATGCATCGTTTCACTTAAGTTAAATGGTGTATTTCAACTACAAAAATTTTTTTCTAAAAAAAAAATAGAAGGCAAACGACATCATTTTGGTGAAACAGAGAAGTTTAAAAAAAAAAAAAAGACTAAAATGGACCATTTTACTTAAGTGAAATAATGTGTTTTGGCATCACCGATTGCATGGCTTTGTCTTAGCCACAGATGCATCAGACAGACGAAATTTTATCAGAGAAAAACACTGGAGAGAAGCATAGGAGGAGATATTTGCTCGTAGGCCGTATGCATTTTATTGATTAAGCAAAGTGGGACATTGAATCAACACGCACAATACAATCCTCTTCTTTAATTTTTGTTTTTTAATTTGAAATGAGAAGACCATTATTTTAGCCATCTACTTTTGAACTAATTTTTATTTTAATTATAAATTAAAAGCCTCAACTTTTAAATATAGTATTGTTTTAATACTTTATATATTAAAAGTCTTAATATAGTTATCTATTTTTTAAGACTTAACTTAAAATAATTCTCCATAATCTTATTTAGACTTTCAATTTATAAATGATTAAAATAGGACTAAATTTAAAAATGAAAAATCACTTTGAAACTTTTAAAGATTAAAATAAAAATAAATTAAAAAATAGAAGACCAAAATAATATTTTTTTAACTTTAAATTAAATTTAATATCATCTCTTAAATTATAATTAAAAAACATATATTGCTACCACATTAATATTAAAATTAATTGTGTTAATATTTAAATGGAATTTATTGAAAAAGATTTTTCATAAAATATTTTAAAAAATTAAGAACTACTATAATCCAGTAAATATAATTAAGAGATTAAGTTACTATTTTAATTTTTTTTTAAAATTAGATATGTTTTAAAAACAAAATAGATAATTTAAGCAAATTTTTTTTTTTTTTTTGAAAAAAAGTAATTTAGTCAAGGTAAAATGAAATATCGCCAACCCCACGTATCCTGCAGCCTTCCTCTTGCCTGGGAAGTTAGTGGTGAAGCAGAGAAGAAGCTCGGCTGCCATCAAAAGCGATGTCGTTTTGCTCTCATTCCCTCTGCCATTCTTCTTGCGTTACTGCAGGCGTCTCCACAAACACCAACAAGTTTTCAGTTCCGAACACTTCACTTCCACCTTCTACTGTGAAATTAACACAAATTTCCACCAGAAGCTTAGGCAAGTGGAATTGGGGTTCTCGGAGACACAACAGATTCCAGGCAAAATCAGCAGACTCAGATGTTGAAACCAATGAGCTATCAACCTCAATTTCTGGGAACAATGGCGATACTTCCAGTTCCAGCCCAGCAACAAGTTTTCTATCTCTTCTTTGTCCCCTGCTCAAGCTTTTCTCTGTGAGCCCCGCTATACTGTTTGTCACTTTGATTTCTGCTTTCCCCTATCTAGTCTTCTATGTTATGATTTTTAATTTTTGCTAAATATACAATTTCCGTGAGCTTCAATCCTTGAATTTATTTCAGAATTCACATTAGTCAGGCAAAATCTGTAACTCGGTAAATGTGTATATTGAGTTTGTACTAAAAGCAGAACTATTGTACAATTTGGCAGAGGCATTACAAATATATAAATATAAGAATTATAACATTGGGAGGTATGTGAAACCGAGTTGTGTCATTCCTCGTCTTTTTTTCCCTTCAACCAGGCACGAAACAGATATAGTTTCCATTGAGTTAAAAGGAAAAAAAATAATCACCTTTTTGAAATGACGCTGAAGAAGAAGCAGGGATTAAAGCAATAGTGATTTTATAAAACAACGTAGATTTTGAATGTGAACGTTAAGTATCTTCAATGGTGGAAGTTGGACCTCTTTTACCTGTTAGAAATATATAACTATGTGGCCACAAGGCACATTCTTAAGCTTCAATATAGGACAATAGAAGTATCTTATTTTATTTTCTGCTTGAACTTTAGATTTGACATCATTTTTATATTGGGCGATGCAATGTTCTTACATGGAGTTTGCGTGCTGGATGAGGGAAAAAAGATTAAGTATTGATTTATTTCAAAAGGACTCAGTATTCCTTCAAATGCTATTCAAATTCGATGTCATTTGAAATTTAGTTTAAAATTGATGAGACATGATTTAAATATCTACATAGAGAAAATTGAATAAAAGATATACAAGTGGTACTAAACTTGAGGTAATACCATGTTGCCGTGATAAATTACTTGATAATTTTTAAATGATAAATTGGCTCCTTGTCGGGAAATGAATATAGTCACTTATTTTGAGGTTGATCTGGATAAGAAAAAGAGCAAACCATTTTGGAAAATTGAATTAAAAAAAAAAAAAAGTACTGTTGCCAAATAATTTCCTGATGAAGCTGTTATTTTAAACTTGGGAAAGAAAAAGTTCAAGTTCTATGTGTCTTTATATTCATACCTTTGTGTCTATCTGGATATATGTACATAAGTTCGTAAATGAAAAGAAAAAAAATTTGAACAGTGGTGAAAATTTCGCTATCAACTGCGGCTATATTAGTTTGTTACTGCTAGTGTTTGATTTTAGTTTTTGTTTCCAACTTACCAAAACTGAATTAGAAAATAAAAAAATTTGGCCAATCAACCATTAGAGCTAGTAACTTTTGGACCAAATTAAATAGTTATACTCTTCAAATGATGAATCAAAATTCTAATTTAAACTAGGAAGTGAGTTGATGTTTTGTTTGAACTCTATGATAATCGAAATTAGAAGTGCTGCATGCTTGATCATTCTGGTTTTCTGCTGTGTTCTGTTCTTTTCTCTGTTCCCATGCACATCTCTTTTCATTAATGGAACTAACTCTTCTTAAAGAAACAAGGAGTAGAATATTTTATTAATTGAATGTGGTTTCATTTTGACTACTTTATCTGTCTGTACATTTCTGTACTCTACCTGCTGGTAGTTCATCTCTGTGAATTTTTATTTGTTAATGTCATTTTAGATTGTGTAAATTGAATACAGTGACATTTTTGTATAATACATGCTGTGTATAGTTTGGTCTCCAGAAAGTTCTTATTATGTCTATGAATGCCATTTACAATTATGGGGGAAGCTTTAGAAGTAATGATTAGGAAATTCTCAAAGGATATTTTTACTGAGCAAGTATAACCAAAAGAGGACGCTGACCAGAGCAATGTTGTAAGGGGCCACTATCAAACAATACTCATATATAGCAATTCCAATATAACCTCTTGATTGCCTGGATAGTGCTTACCATGGAACATAGTAAACATGCCTCCATGCTGTGGCTTTAAGTTGATATTATGTGACAAATACGAGAAACTACAATATAACTGTATTATATTTAGATTTCTGCATGCCTTTCTGCCTAATACATTATGCAATGAAACTGTTGATGTAGAGAACTAGAATTCTTTTTTGACAGATTTACAATTCTACTGGCCTTTCATCAGGTAAAGATATTTCTTTGGGTTTATAATGAAGATCAAAATTCATGATATTGCTTCCTACATGCTATCGTGGCTTTTTTACCACTACAGATATCCAAATTCCATGTTGATCTCCTTTGTATTTTTTTTTTTGGTTCCTGATCTAACCAGTAATTGGCATCATGTCAACTGGTGAAAAAAGTTCTCATGATTTTTAAAACGTTGGTCCAAATATTAGTTTTCAAATGTTAATTGTAATCATTGATATTTCCAATTTTCATATATATTATCTAGTATATTTGTTGGTATTTATTATCTGCTGCTTTTGGTAGGGAGGAGATCCTTCTCGACCGCGCAATTTTACTTTAGAGGTAACCCTTCTAAGAATGTCAGATTATGCGTTCTGAAAGTGGTTTCATAATATGTCATTAGTATCTTTTCCTTTTATTTCCTTTAGCAATTGTAGTCAAGGAGTGCTGGCATTATCCACCATTATGTATCATATCAGATACAATATAACATTCATAATTATCATATCGTCTGCCCTAGAAGAACAACAGCAGTTCTTTTCCATTTATCATCTTAACAAATTCTTATTGGCAATTCAGTTCTCCTATTTCATGGACTTACGTTTTAGCACTTAACATTAGCATTAACATGAATGACAATTTAATAGCTTTTAAGAAAAGGAGGATATTTTTGTTGGGTCCATCAAGTAGTAGTTGATAACTTATAGGAAGCTATATTCTATATGTCTAAATTGTTATTGTCTGTTCCTGTGATTTTATGTGATATGAGCATACAGGCAAAGCTTTGACTGTTTTACATTATTCATGGACCTTTTTAATTGACCCACCTTTTAATTATGCTGATGAAATGATAGGTAGCAACATCTTCCATGGCCAGCTTGGCAAGATTTGCATGGGGCTCAAATTCCGTAGTTGACAGTTCACTGAACAATGAGATCACTTCACATCTGCCTATGCGTTTGCAGCTTTTTGAATTTGGTATCCTACCACTTTATCTGTGTTTTTGAAAACAGTCCTCACTTTTTATTTATGCCAATAATAGGCAGAAGGTTTTTTTTTTTTTTTTTTTTTTCACATAGCTGTTAAAATTTAAGAAATTTTGGAGGATGATTTGTTTCTTATAAATGTATCAGTATCACGAAACACCAGTGTTGGCCCCAACCTTGGTAATCTACTAATGTTATTTCATAACCAAAATCAATTGCTTGATCAAAGTACAACCTTCATGATGAGGTCCAACAACCTTTTTATGATATTCTCCTTCTGTAGGACAGACTGCTGTTGTTTAATTACACAATTTTGTTGTTGCCCCTATCAAGTCTCTCTTTTAAATCTTTCGAATATTATGTGTCAACAGAGGCATGTCCCTTTTGTAGAAGGGTTCGAGAGGCCATGACCGAGCTAGATCTTTCTGTTGAGGTTAGCTGCATATACTTTACATACATTTATCACATGCAGTATTTAATGTTCCCTTGCTTTATCAGCTGTCTATTTCAAAATGACTACTCTTTTCCCATTGCTATGACAGTAATGCTCCTAGATGTTTGTAGGCTTTAATTTATGGCTTTATCTTTACTTCTGAACAATGTTTGGCCCACCCAACCCACTCATCTTTTTCAACCACAGGCACTCAAATAAAACTAGGGTGTCAAATCAATTGTTTCTCTGAAGAATTTAAGGATGGGAAAATAATTTTATTTGTAAGCATTTTTTATCAAAAAAATATTTATCAACACATATATTTTGGAACCCTGAACTACCACAGCCAATATAAGTTTAATGGTACAATATAGTTTACTGCCTTGTACTATGTGCTATGGTCCATTTTCACTCAACTACCATGTGGTTCAAAAGTTTGCATTTAAATACTTGTCCTTTGCTCCTTTAGAGCTTTGGTACCCTCTGATTGATTTCTGTCAAATATTTGACAAATGAGCCACGAGGATGGCACATATTCATTTTTGTTCTTCAATTATCAGTCAAAAGCATAATCTACCAATATTCATTCGAAATCTCAAATCCCTACCATCTCTGAAAATTGAAGTTCCTCCCAAGTTCATCATAGATTATGTAAGTCAGGACACAAGAAATTGGCAAATAGCATCACGGCACACTGCCTATAATCTATTGCCACATATAGATTACACAACACAATAGCTTTATTGAAGGCAAAAAAACCAAGACTCGGTGCTGTCAGTGTTGGGACAGGGTGCTCCAACCTATTCAGTGGTGGAGATTGCTAAGCATTTTACTAAGAAGCTGGTGCATGGAGCATCATCTTTTCTGATGGCCATCATTTTTGAGTCCTTGCCACTGTGATTAGTGGCACAAGCTGGTGGAGACATGCTAGAGCGCTAGAGCCACCACCAAGGTATGATTTGGGTGAAGTGGGGTTTCAGTCTCTGTGAACTTGAGGGAATATTAATGAAAATTTGTAAAATAAAGGATTTTGTCTCATATTTGGAGAAAAAAGAGTCACGTGTAAAGGAGTCTGTGGTTCGATAAATATTTGACAAAAACTAACCACAAGGTACCAAGTTGTTACTGGAGTATGTATTGAGTTGTCAAATTCAAACTTTTGAACTACAGGTATTTAAGTGAAAACTGGACATACCACAAGGTAGTAAACGGTATTTAGCCTAAGTTTAAGTTCAAACACATTACCTTGAAAAATAATTTTGCCAAACTAGTGCTTCTTTTGCTCAATTGAGCCAAATTGTAGAAAACAGTTATTTATGTATGATTATGTTATTAAACTTAAAGTTAATCACTTGATATTATTATGTGCGGCTCCATATGTGAAATTGCTTTCTGGTTGACTTTTGTCAATCAGTTCCCCTGACTTTAACCTATTGTTGCCATCAATAAATAGGTCTATCCTTGTCCTAAGGGTTCTTTAAGACACAGAGAGGTGGTCAAAAGATCCGGTGGCAAAGAGCAGTATGTGGCCTTTATGCCATTTTCCTTTTTCTTCTCCATTGATAATTGCATTGTGATATAATTGAGGATAAAAAGTTACTTTTTATGATTATGTATCTCCAGCTTATTTGGCAGCATGCATTTTTTAATAAAATAATTATAAATTTTTATATGTTCCTGTCACCACTTTACATTTTGCAACAATCTAACGTAACAGCAAAATAGCTTGAGGTTTTTCCTGTCCCTTTGAACATGCTTTCTTTTTAAAATACATTGCTATAACTTCTTTTGCAGGTTTCCTTTCCTCATTGATCCAAACAGTGGTATTTCAATATACGAAAGTGGTAAGTAATGAACCCTTCTTCCGCATACCCTACTGTTTAGTCAAATGGATGCAGTTTATTTTGTTTAGTATTAATGTGATAATGCCATAAAATCCCACCAGTCTTCTGCTTTCAAATTTGTGAACTGGCTAGGCCTTTGTATGGGCTTATAATGCTTCTTGTCCACAATTTTTTAACATGTCCCTAATGGAGAATGGTTTAGGGGAGACTTTATTAATTGTTTGTAATTTCATGATTAAGCATAAACATAGGAATTAGAACTTTAAATTTATATTTTATTCATTTTCTGACTTAGTTTTAATTTATTTTTATTTATTTATTTTTCTTGTAATGGGCTTCCTATAAATAGCCCCCTCTCGTGGAGATTTTGGATTATTTGAATTATCAATTTATCCAATAAGTTTTTCCCTCTTTCCTTTCCTTCATTTTCTCTCTTGATTCTCCCTCTTCTTCATTCTTCCCTGTTGTTTACCATTTTACATCAATTGTTATTAGAGCATGGTTATTTGTTTTCGTGTGTTTTAGCTGCTGTTTCGCCCAAATTTCATTCAGTTCAAACCAAGACACATCTTGCAATTAGTTGTAAGCATTTATAGGGAATTTCTACCGTTTTTGGCTCCTAAATTGCTCTATGTAAGACTTTTAAAGGAAAGAAATCACCTTTGTTCAAGTTACCATGGAACAAAATATCCAAGACTTGCAAAATGTCCTAGAAGATCTAAGAGAGCATATGGATTGCTGTTTTGATGAACTCTTGAGTGCTATTAAATGGAGAAATATCCAACCCTTTCGTGAAAACCTATAGAATTTAGCTAAAGAAGAGGATAACCTTGACCAAAACAATGTTGAATATGAATTTTCCCTTGACAATGACGAAATAGAAGAAGTCGTCGCACAGGATCTTAATGTTATTATAGTGAAACCCCTTGATTACCCATCAGACATTGATAAGGACAATAATGTGGTAGGTTATGGAAAAGACTTGGAAGCAAATTTAGGATGTGAAGTGTAAATACCCCATCCCTAATTGCCTAATTCTTTAATTAATAGATACACCAATGAATTAATAATTAAGCAAATAGGGAAATTAAAAATGACAAAACTTCAAAGGACATTTTCAATTGGAGGAGAATTTGGAATTAAAAATAAATAATGCAGAACAATTAAATAAACTCAAAACCCAAAAAAATAAAATTAGCTAATTAGAATAATTATAATAAATCAAAGCAAAATTATAAAAAATATATACAACAAAAAAATAGAAAATTAAAAACTCAAAAAAAATATTAATTAATAATAATAATAGTAATAAAATTAAAAAAATAAATAAATAAAATAAAAGAATAAGGCTGCAACCCCCTTTCACATGAAGAGCTGCAGCAAAAGGCAAAAAAAGGAAAAAAGCACAGGGTTACTGAGGAGTGATCAGAGAACGGGTCTCCAATAGCAGCTGTAGTGGCAGCACCACGACGTGAGAGAGGAGGAAGAGTACAGTGAAGAGAAGACAGAGTGAAAAAGGGGAAAAGAGAAAAAAAAGGGAGAGAGGAATGAGGCAGAAAGAGACGAAGGGGAGAGGGAGAGAAAGAGGAGCTCTCTGGTTCGACCCTTCTGACCATATACCCTCACGCTCTCACTCTTCAGGGGCTTCTTCTTCGGCAGGAGAGATATGGACTGAGGGAGAGGAGATAGCGAGTTGAGCAGGAGGGGTCGAGAATAGCGAGACCGAGACAAACCAAAGAAGAAGCAGCTTTGTTTTCTGTTTCTTTAAGCAGAGGCATAGCGAAAAGAAAGGTGGTTGGTCTGAGAGGGTGAGACCAAGGATGCCGTGCTGGTGGAGAGAGAGAGAAAAAACAACAGGCAGCAGAGGAAAAAAAAAATAGAGGAAGGAGAGAGGTCTGGAAGGGCAGAGCTTGAAGGCATTTGAATGGAAAATGAAAGAAGAGGTTGGAGAGAGGAGGAAGAATGAATAGTGTCTTCAAGAGGAACAGGAAGACGAGATGGCATGTGAGTGTTGGCCATGGCTGTATCGACAAGTACCGGAAGCACCCAAGAAGTCGAGGTAATGCCAGAGATGTAGAAACCAAGAGGAAGCATGGATCGACTTGGAGGTGAAGAAAAGGAGAAGAAACAGACAGAAAAGAAGTCACAGACAGAAAAAAAGAACAAACTTAGGAGAAATAGTAGGTCGAAGGAGAGAGAAGGAAAAAGTTGATGAAGGAGAAGGATGGTGGAGCAATGCGAAAAGGGAGAGAGAGCCGACGTGAACCGAGGAAAAAGACATAATGACAGACACAGAAGCACAGAGGAGAGAGAAAGCTCCGCCACCTCTATTATCTCAGCTAAAAAACAGAGGTGGAAAGGGGGAGAGAGAGACGCAGATAAGGGAGATGGTAGCTTCACTGGGATTCCTTTCACAAATGCACAATGGATGGAGCTTGAAAGGCAAGCTACGGTTTACAATAGTTTCAATATATGGTTGTCAAGTAGCAGTACTGATCCAGAGCCTGTGGAAGCAGGAGTATTGGCAGAGGAAAATAAGAGAACTCAGCCACAGCAAGATGGTTAGAAGAAGACCACAGCCACATGATAGAGCTGTGGGCGAGGAGCAGAAAAAAAGCCTGAGAAGAGAAAGCCAAGCTCAGGCAGGGAGTTAACGGCACAGTTTTCTGGCACAGCAGACCTATATCTTTTCCTGGAAACTAAATAAGCATTTACCATCGTGAATTCTCACATAAGTTGCGGGTGAAGAGTTAACTTTTAGGAAAACTGTTGAAGAACTTATTGTAAAATGAAAGAGATCATGAAGGTCCAAGGAGGCTACATTGTTCGCTCCACGAGATGCAAAGACCATCATAGCAAGTGTTGTATCTTCAAGGAAAAGAAAGGGATGCTGAGGCCTTTATTCAGGATTCTATAAGAATGTTCGAGGAAGGTGGTGAAGGGGAGTCCTTTGTATGCATTAGAAGACTTAGATATCTCTCTCAGATATATATGAAATCACATCGTCTTGCTGATGCTGAGATGGTCCAAAGAAAGATTCTGCATAAAATAGAACTATCAAAGGGATGGAACTCCTTGGACACTGTTGCTGTGGTTGAAAGTTTGGCTCTGACTCTGCAAGCATCTAATACTTTAAATGATTCACAAGAGTTTCTTGAAAGATGTCTTAATGCCCGGAAAGCCTTACTTCCTGGTGACCACATTCAGATTGGCACAAACTTGCTTCATCTAGCAAGGGGTGTGGTGCTTAACAATAGCCAACTGCAAAAATGGGATGCTTCTGGGAAAGCTGAGTTTGATAAGGCAAAGGATCATTTGAGCAATTTCATAAGGTGCGTTGGAATTCAGTTGCACCACTCACTGCATTTTGCTGCCAAATTTTACTGCCTATTAGATACTTAATACCTTGGTTTTAGCTACTCAAATATGCCTGAAATGGAAGATGATATTTGCTTCATTTTGCTGTCCGATGACACTCCAAATTTGTTGCACAGTGTTTTCATTCCTACAGTCAAATTCGGTTAAAAGCTAATGCATTTTCTCTTCCCTCATCATGGTCATATATATATATACATATAGGTATGTGTATATGGATAGATATACATATAGAAATGTGAATGCCCACATGAGTGCATGCATATGATGTGGGGGGTTCTTTATCCTTCCTGATACTATATATATATTTGTGTGTGTGTGTAAACATAGAGGCATATATGTGTATATATGCATGGAAGTACTTCATTTGCCTCTCGGTGCTTTTCTCCTATCAATAGGAGATTAATTTTTGGCTTTATAAACAAAATTCCAAGAAAACCATTGAGTGAGAATATTGTTCTCCTCGGGTGATTGAGATCATGTGAGATTTTAATCTCCTTAGATCCCTAAAATTAGTATCCATTTGTTTTAAAAATAATAATAATTAAATATTGATCTTAATTAAGTATTTTTCATTATCTGCGAAATTATCATGTAAGAATATTGTTCTTCTCGATTGTATGAGATTATGTGAGATTTTAGTCTCCTTAGATCCCTAAAATTAGTATACATTTGTTTTAAAAATAATAATAATTAAATATTGATCTTAATTAAGTATTTTTCATTATCTGCAAAATTATCATGTGAGAATATTGTTCTCCTTGATTGTATGGGATTATGTGAGATTTTAGTCTCCTTAGATCCCTAAAATTAGTATACATTTGTTTAAAAATATATATATATAATAACAATTAAATATTGACTTTAATTAAATATTTTCTATTATTTATGAAATTATTGTGTGAGAATACTGTTCTCCTAGATTGCATGAGATCATGTGAGATTTTAATCTTCTTAGATTCTAAAATTTAGTATACCGTTGCTTTTAAAATAATAATAATAATAATAATGTTAGGATAAATTCTTTCATTAAATATTTTCTATCACCTACGAAACCATTGTGTGAGAATATTGTTTTCCGCGAATTCTTAGGGTCGTATGAAATTTGAATCTCCTTAGATCCTCAAAATTAGTATATTAAAATAATAATAATAATAATAATAATAATAATAATAATAATAACAATATAGATAATCATGCAAAAATATCTTAATTAAATAATTTTTATTTACAAAATGATTAGATTCATTCTTTATAGTCATTTCATTTAAGTTTCAAAATAAGGATTAAAATTCTAAAAATAAACAAAAAATTTTAAAAGAAAAATGAAGAGATCAAGAGAGCTAGATTAATCAAATTGTTGTAAATTAAGACACACAAACCAAATCCCAATTTCGTTTTGTTTATGGAAATCTGTTTAATTTAAACTCTCCTGTTCTCGTCACAAAATTTACAAATCATCAACTAATAAATATGTCTTTTTGGTCGAACTACGTGAACTTTGATCCTTATCACGGGGTACGTAGGCCCTAGGCTTTCATCCTAGGTCAAGTTCACCCTTTGTAAATATCTATCTATTTGTTTTCATTCTTGCTGTTTTGTTTTCTCTATTTAACGGGCATGTATGTCGATAAAAGGGTAATTGAGACAAATTTAAAAACCATATTCTATTTTAACTGACTGGTTTAAGGTAACCGTCCTTATGGACAGGTGTTGTGGGGTGCCTAACACCTTCCCCATACTCAAATAGACTCCCGAACTTATCTCTGATTTCGTAGACCATATTGTCTTTTTCTTTTTATTTTAAATTGGTTTTCCAAAGTTTTCCGTAAAAAATTTTGGCGGCGACTCTAAACAAATTGATTTTCAATATTTATTTTGGGAATCAATTTAAATACTTTTTATTTTATTCCGCCAAAAGGTCGGTTACAACATGAAGTTCATGAGTCTTCTATACAAAATTCAAAAGTTACATCATAAGTTGTAGAAATCCCCGTTCAAGTTCATTCTACTTCCTGAAATACTAAAGCATCCAAAGTTGTTTCTACTTTCAATTTTACCGTTAATGTTTGTTCAGACCTAAAGTACCAAGATGGAGTTCTTTGTTACTTCCTTACTTCCAAACTCGACAACAAGCTTTTTCCAATTAAGAGAGAATAATGGAGAATGAGATAAGAGATAATTTGTTATTTATTTGTAATTTAGTCATTACAGATAAACTTAGAGATAATATTTATAATTTAGTTATTTAGGATAAATCTAGGAGTTACAATTATTTTGAATTTAAGTATTTTTTGTTATACTTTTAATTTTCCTTTTCTATAGGCTTTAGTTTAAATATTTCACTTGTTTATAATGGGCCTCTTAATAGAGCCGTAGATATTTTGTTCTTAGGTAGACTATTTTAATTGAATAACCTAGTGTTTCTCCTCTTCTCCCTTTTCTGCTCTCAATTTCTCCTATTTCTTCCGTACTTTTTCCCTTTTTTGTCTCTGTTGTTCTACATCAATATTTTATTAATTGTTTGTAATTTAGTAATTAAGGATAAACATAGGAATTTGAACTTTAGGTTTATGTTTTATTTATTTTCTAACATAGTTTTATTTGTTTTTTATTTGTAGTTTTTTCTTAAAGGGCTTGCTATAAATAGCCCCCTCTCACCTGTCATAAGGGAGATTTTGGATGATTTGAAAATTTTTGTCAGTTTATCCTATCAATTTCTGCCTCTCTCTTTCTTTCTTCCCCCAATTTCTCTCTTGAATCTTCCTCTTTTCCCTTCATCCTTCCCCTTTTCTTTACCATCCTACATCAATCCCTGATTCAGTTGTCTTTAGTAAACAACCGTAACTAATTAATACTTTTTACATAACATTATGTAACTTTTTTAATTATTGATCCATTTAATATATTAAATGAAATGTATAACCTTCAGCTTTACCCCTTCTATGTGGTTCCACATGACTTTTTTATTTCAATTCTGTCTATTCTTTATATAGGTGACATTGTGAAATACTTATTTGCGCAATATGGAGATGGCAGAAGTCCATCAGCAGGTCTTTTGGAGAGGTATTGGATATGCTGAATTTTCTTTTGGTTGAGCATGCTTAACTAGTACTAATCATATCGTTGAAGGGTAAAGAAACACTTAGAATCTTCATAACAAAAGAAAAAAAAATTGAGGCAATTATGGGTTAGAACTTAGAAAGGAGCTATAATATATTTGAAATTTCTACAATCTACATGAAAGCATCGTCCATGTAATTAATTTGTATATCTATGCTTCTGGGCAACACAGTAATTTTTAAGGACATAAGTGTCAGGTTTCCTTAAGCGAGATAGCAAATAAAAACTTATTAATAAAAACATGATGAAACTTTCCAGATGTTGTCCCATGCTGGGGTTTCAATTTTTGTGGCTCTTTAATAGAGAGAAATTTTACATTTTAGTTGATTTTAATTATTCTTTCTCCTGCAGCACTTTTTTCACTGGATGGGTACCAACCTTACTTCGAGCAGGTAGAGGAATGACACGGTGGGAACGTTCCAGTCCTGATCCTCCACCTGGAAAGCTGCAGCTGTTCTCTTATGAAAACAATGCAGTAAGATAATCCTTTTCATTCAGATTGAACATCAACATGGTTGGCTCAATTACATCGAGCTAAGCTGGGTTTGGGGTTGACATAAGGCCTAGCTGGCCCAGCCTGAGTATTATTATTTTTTATTTTTTCTATTTTTATTTTATTTATAATAAGTATTTATAATATTAATTCTTTTCAAAATTTCATTCTAAATCTTAATTTTATTTTTCACGTCCTTTTTATTCATTTCAAATCTTCATTTTTTTAATTAAAAAAATTGTTTTTATTAAAAATTTTGTTTTAATAAAATAAAAATATGAAAAAATAATTGATTGACTCAGCCAAGACCCCGTTGTGACCCTGCCCAGCTCGGTCATTTATTGGGCCAAAATCTGACCGAGCTGAGTCTAAAAAGTGAGACCCGGCCTAAACCCAGATTAGATCATAGATCATGCAAAAATCTGACCGGGTTCGGACCTTGTGCACCCCTACTTCTCATTTTCCAGTTTATGCCCACTAAACAAGGGATGGATGGGGAGTGGGGTTGACATTACGGAAGAGATTCTGTGATTTCCTCAACTTCTGGATTTTTGTTTGGCCCAAATTCAGGCCTCCACTCAAGGAAAAGGGGAATTGGTTTATCTGCACATGATTTGCACCCTTCAAGTTTCATCCCGAGTTGAACTGGACATTTAATACCATATATCTTCTGGAAGTTATGCATTTATATGTAATAGCATATATGTATACTGAAGTTATGCATTAAGCTATATATTTCGGGTAAATTTATAAATACACTTTTTTGTTTTCCAGTATGCACGAATTGTGCGTGAGGCTTTATGTGAATTGGAGCTCCCTTACATTCTTCAAAATGTGGGAGAAGGATCTTGCAGAAGAAACTTACTCTTTGCCGCTTCAGGATCTAAAGAGGTTAGATATTAGCAGAACTTTTAAAACTGCATCTGGATATGGATGTGAATCATAATTGAGTAGACCTACCATGCATAGCACTGTAATTCCACTCCCATTTAAAATAACTTTTGAAATATTCAGTTGTTTGGTAGCAGTTAGGGTTGCCAAATCTGATAGTTGAGCTGGAATAATAAACTAAATAGCGTGAATAATTGGGAATGGCTATGAACATTCAGTGTTACAATAGGACTAGACTTTTTAATTACTATTTGGTTGATGGTTATGAAGCAAAACTTAGTACAGTTTTTAAGTCATAAAAAATGTTAAATAAATATATTTTACAACTCGTCATATGATCAGGTGTCTCAAAAATATTTCCTTCGCATGTCATACATATATTTGAAAACTTGATCAAAATACTTGGAAGAACATTGGTTTAGTCTTTCCAAGAATTATGCCTCTCATATAATGAAAGAAAAGATGGGAAGTTGCAAGAATTTTTATATCTTACACGTATCTTACGTATTTGTTTTGTTATAATGATATGTTTATTATCACAATACCTTGCATAATTTTGGAAATTTGTCTTCACAGGTTCCTTTCTTTGTTGATACCAACACTGGTTTTCAATCTGGGGACTACAAGATGATCTTATCTTATTTATTCCAAACCTACGCAGCAGCTTCTGTGTAATTTCCATTTACTGTAGTTGAATCTCCTTTTGTGCTATGAAATAGCCAAGAAGTCTATCTATTGTGGTCTGTGCTATAAACAAAACGATTTAAATTCTCTGTGGTTAATACAATTGTAGTTGTATCATAAATTATGACCACATGCGGTTACTAAATTAGATCTTAGCCGTCTAATCCTTGAGTTCTCTGCAGTTGGCATCTCCAATTGCAGATAATCCCGATACGGGTAGGCCTATTGTTGAATGAATTAGATGGAGGGAGATGGATCTTTAACATTCCAAAAGAAGGAAAGAGGAAAACTATTTTTGCCGTTGACAGATTAATAAATTTTTTTTTTTTAGTTAGTCCGTCGCTGATATTTTTTCAATTTAATCTATCAATTGTGAAACTGGATATAATGTTGCACTCAATCTTATTCTCATTCACAATATATTAACAAACCTACTAGAATGTTAATTTAGACAGTTCTTTTACCTGACTGTAATGCATACCTCAAATTTGGCCAAGAAAAAATCATACCTCAAATGTGGCATGTAAGTTACCAAACTCTTTTGGATTTGACATTTAATTTTGTACGAAGAGGGAATTAACGGTAACAATGCAAGCAATTTAGTGATTAAAGGGCTAAATTAATACATATAATTTGTATTATATTGAAAAGTCATCTATCTGCAAGAGAAGAAATCATATGAAAGAAAATTAACAAGGATCCAAAATTTTACGAGTTGCCTTCCCTGTGCCAAGTTGAGGAAAGAGCTTGCTCTAGTTGTGACATGAATACATAAAAAAATTATTAGTCTGATTTCTTGAATTATTTCAAATAGGTAAGCTACAAAACCTGCAACACATATGGCTTCAATATAGGTTCTAGCAGCTATCTATAACGATCTGAATTAATGTTATTACGGGTTTATTTTTCATTTTCCTAATTTTATTTTACACCTATGTTTACCCTAAAAAGCAAAATGAAAAACTGACCAAAATTATCATTGCCATTACCCTTTCATAGCCATAGGTGGACTAAAAAAAATATTGGGTATAGAAAGTCACTAGAAATTATTGTATTATTATTACATTATCTTAAGAAAATTATAAACTACTTTTTGACTCAACTTTTAATTTTTTTTTATTTTTATACATCAATATCAGTAAATTTACTATTTATATTAATTTATTATGAAGAAATAATAATAGAAGAGGGAATATATATTTTAGTCTCTAAAAATTACATGGATACACTCTTTGGTCGCTAAATTTTAGAAACACACAATTTGATTTTCAATATTCCTTAGAGCATGAATATTTATCTTGTTTTCGTCATGGTTTTGATTAACTAGGGATTAATAAGTAGCAACTTAATAACAGTGAGGAATTATATAGCTTATTTTTAATATTCTGGAATTAAATAATTGGGGCATATATCTTTTAGGAACTAAAAAATACCCTTTTTCTGAATATTTTGTTGTGTATTCAAAATTTAAAGTGTTTCTCGGTTGGATTTGGTCCATTTTTCAACCTGTACTAAACTAAACCAATTAACTATTACAGAATTGAATACATTAGATTCAGGTAGTGAATTTTTGCTAACCAGTTTGCCAAAATTTAGGGTAAGAATGTTACCAGTTTGCCCTCAGCCATCAACAAACGCACTTTTGTCTTACCCCTTCTCCGACATCCGTCTCCGGTGAAGCTTGACCCAATTCCGGCGATCGAGTTCCTCCCAAGTAACCTATCCTTTGTATTATACTATGTCGTAGGATCATAACTTATTTGCTTCCCTACTTGTATCCTTGCATTATAAATCTTATTTCTCCTAAATTTGCTAAATCTCCTTTCATTATGTGATTTGCCCTAATTATGAATAACGTCATATATTTCCCTATGGCTTAATTTTCCCTAATTTTTATCTGAAGTTTTAAATTTGGTTCTCACACTTTACTTGTTCTAAAAATTATGAGGACCTCAAAGATTAACCTTTTATGTGTCCTCTACATGCTAGAGATAATTGGACCAAAAATTATTGAGTTCATTATCTAAAGCAAGCTCATTTTCAAAACAATTCAAATTTTACCTATTTTCTGATACCAATATGTTTGGGCCTAAAATTCTGTTTCCAATATCTAAATTCTTATTTATCACATTAAGTTCTCTAGTGCTGAAAATTTAATTTGTAATATGTCCATATGGAAGATAAAATAATGATGAATGGAATAAGAGATAATTTATTATTTATTTATTATTTAATTATTAGTGATAAAATTGTAGATATTATTTATAATTTAGTTATTTTGGATAAACTTAAGAATTAAATATTAAATTTGAATATCTTGTTAGGCTTTAGTTTAATATTTCATTTGTTTATTTTATTTCTTTGGGCCTCTTAACAATGCCTTAGTTTTATTTCATTATATCAGGTCCATCTATAAATTGCCTTAAATATTTTGTTTTTGGCAAATTATTTTGATATTAAATAAAATTATAATGTTAAATTCTTACTTCTTCGGCTCCCAACAACTGAAGAAAGACAAAACAAAACATATATCAATTGCAAAACTTCTACAGTATATCTAAAGTTTGGGACACTCTTTTTCTTTTTAAAATATGTATGCATTCTATTTCTCCTTTGTTGGTCTTTTCATCCATCTTTTAAGTCTTTATGCCCTGCCTTTTCTTTTACCCTCAATCACCACAGCTAGCAAAATCTTAATTCATAATTAGAACACCTAATTTGAATGGTTTTGCACTTCATCAATTCCACACTTTCATTTTGAGAAAATAACCACTTTGGTCCCTTACTTTTTGTCTTAGTGCTAATTTGGTTATTTACAAATTTGTGGTGCCAAAATAGTCCCTTAAAAATTTAATATTAATCAAAAATAGGCCCTCAAAAGAGTTGTGAATGATTAAATAAGAAACTACTTTTGATTAATGTTAAATTTTTTAGGGGCTAATTTAGTACTCTAAATTTGTAAAGGATTAAATTGACAATAAAATAAAAATAATAGGCCAAAATAGTTTTTTTTTTATCCATGGGCCATTTTCGTACTCTAAATTTTTAGAGACCAAATTGACAATAAAATAAAAAGTGAGATATCAAAATAGTATTTTTGTCAATCCATTTCTTTTCATCACATCTGTCCTTTTGTGTCTACTTTGCCTACCACCTCCCTTTTTACTCTTCTATTATTTCGTATTTCTTCCATCAAAGCTCCCTTGGGTTTAATTTGCTCAAGATTCCATCCTCACCAAGAACAGAGTTTAGGAATTGAAAAAGGTCATCCATTAAACAAAGACTACACATATATCAGTTTATACTAGTTTTCTGAAGTTAGAATGCCCACCTTTTGAATCCAAATTGGTCATCTCCTCCAAAATGATGGTAGTTAGATTGAAATTTATTAGTTTATATTTTTTTTATCAATGACCTTATATGGCCATATTAATTAGTATGTCGCATGAGATCATATTTCTATCCATAAATTTAGACGGTTGCATTTTCATCCAAATGGTTCTTATGTTCTAGAGAATCTCTAGTAGTTGTACGCTATTGGAGGTGATCCGTACACCCTACCTCTTGCTCCATTTTCTCCCTTCATTTCCAACTTCATCTTACCTCAACTCAACTCTCTCTTGCTCAACATCTCAGCACCACAAACAGAATTCAGTTCATGTTATGTTTTTCATTCCATGTTTGTTTCTTACAAGTCTTAAAGGGGTGTACTTCATTTTGCTATTTTTAGCTTAGTTACTATAGCATTGTTATTTTATTTTATGAAATTTTCAGCCTCACAAGCACCTTTTTTTTTTCCCCCTTTTTTGTTGCCTAGGATTCCCTCTTGCCTTAGCCAAAATTTCACACAAAAACAAAAAGGTTTGGAAGATTTACTGGACAATTTTTTTAATTTAATTTTAATAAATTATATTTATTTTGAAAAAAAAAAGCGATGATTCATAAAGTTAAATTAATCCTTAACGTAAAAAATGATATCTTCTTGTAGAAATAAAATAAATAGTTTCTAACCATCTATTCTCTCATCTCGCAATTTTTATTTTTCAACAAAATATTCATAAAATGCGAAATTTTTAATTATTCTAAGCATATATGTATTTCAGGTCCAAAACCATTCATATGAGCGTAAAAAACCTTAATCATTGGGCTACTCCTGATATACTCTTCATAAGTCATTCTTAGTTAGCTACTTTGTCTCACTAGTTGTTGAGGCAGTTAGGCTCATGAGTTCCATAAATTTACTCACAAAATTTTCATTGCCTTACTCTGTGAACTCATTCAACACAACCAGAATTTCATTCTCAACTAACTAGGAAAATTTTTGGGAATGTTCTAGCAAATGATTTCCGACGTATTAAAGGCCTTATATTGTCAAGCATGCTTTCTTTTAATGAGCAAAAACTAACAATAAATAAATAAAATAAAGAAAACTAACCAGATATCATGTTCCAAATCAAGGAGGATCAACGGCAGGATCATGTATATCCGCGTAATTCATTTGTCACACTATCCATATTATTTGGATATATTGGTTTTACAACTATAGTTATTGTTGTTTTATTTTCTTACTTATTATTATTATTATTATTATTATTATTACTATTATTATTATTATTATTATTGTATATTTTCCTTCATCTTAAATTATTTACCTACCTTATTTTTTCACTAAATTATTTATCTACTAATACAGTTGAGGCTAGGGTTCGTTTCTTTTGGAAATCCCATTAATATAGTTGCACCACATTGCTTTGTTAATTAAGGTAATTGCAAAAATATTGAACAGACTATATGGTCAAAATTTTAAATAATCTCAAGCCATGTACTTGAATGCCAATAAGATGTTGAATGAAATGCCCATAAAGGAATTGAGTTTGATTTGACTTGAATGACTCTTCTTGGCTTTTTTTTTTTTAAAGTTAACACTTTCTTTTTCAATTGTTCCTTGAACGTAATGTACTATAGGATTAGTTTTTTTTTTTTTTATTTAACTGTATTCAACTTTTATGAAAAATTAATATTTAAAGTAGTGCAATTCAACCTAAATGACTGACAAGGTTTGGCATTTAGGAAAAATTTTGTTTCATAATTTAGTTTTTGTTCTTAATCCATTCTAAATAAAAAGCTATCTATCTAGATGATTGGGTTCGACTTTGTAGTAGAATTGGAATTAATATTAGAATAATCACTTGGTTTGGGTTTATCTCTTTAGTGAGCTATGTAATCAAGAATAGGAATTAAATCATAATGGTACAAGTTGAATGATAAATTTAATAAATCACTTGATCCTCACTTCGACTTTTGATTAGCTTAATCTAACATAATGTTTTAGTATTTTTGTCTTTAGTTTTTAATTCTTAGTGAATCTTAGTGTAAATTAAGTGTTTTGGTTTATGCTTATTATCCCTCTATGACACTACTATACGTAATATGAATAATTTACATTAAAAAATTCTTTTGTATGAACTTCATGTTTTGAAACAAAGATTCAAATCCTTGAACAATAAAATAGTACCTTATCATTTTGGAACGATACTAAATTTTAAATCTTTTAATTATGATTTGACCTGTATACTTACGAGATCGCATCTATTTATGCAAATAGAATGTAATGCATCAAGATTTTAAGCACCACTAGCAGAGATAACATTGTGTATGTTTGTTATTGGATATGAATAGTTTTTCTTTATTTTTATATTCACTTGATGTGAATAAGTATGATTTAAATGTTTGAGAAATTTCCCAGGTGATGCATATGTGTTTTGGACTTGATTTATAGGCATTGAAATCAAGCAAATGTTACAAATTTGTTGAGATTTCATATGATATAATTTTGCCTTGAAATTTGGTGCCAAACATGGTTCATATGTGTTAAAGCTTGTTAAATTTTCTTTTAAATTTTAGGATATATTTGAGTGTGTAGAAGTGGTAAATTTTCGTACATTCTCTTGTTTGTATTGTTTATGCAAATTAAAATGGAAAACCAAAGTGTTGAATTCTCTGGAAAGTGACCATGTATGATTTCAAGCTATTTTTGGCATCTATAATCTCCAATATGTCCTAGTTGTTATTTAATTTTTACAGAACTTATCATGATATTTAGCCCCATAAATTGTACAACTTTATACACACAACTCTAAGACACGATAGCATGTTGCACAGTCAACTTTCTGGTATTCATCTAAATGATATTTTTAATAACAGTGTATATATTTGTTCCAAGATGTTAATATATTTTTTTTGTGTTTTTTCATGTTTTAAGTTTTTATTGGAATTGAATAAATATGGTTTGAGTATAATTTCTAAGGTGATACATGTATGTCCAGAACTTTGTCTATTTTGAGCTGATTTTTTAACATGTTAATCTTATATATATCTATTTTATAAGATAAATTGGGTTAGAAGTTTTTCCTTTATTATATATGACTTTTTCATTGATTGATAGGCACATTTCACCAACTTGGAAAAATATAGTAGTGATAGTTTAAGAGAATTTGTTCAAGATATTGTGAAGCTTTTTTAAAAAAAGATTCTTTTGCTTTTACACAATCACCTAAAACACCACTTAAGTATCTTATTCATTTATTTTAGTTTTCTTTTCTACAACTCATACTGCATTTTGTGATGCATTTACATTGCCTTTTTATGGTGTACTTCATTTACAAGTACTTAGGCATCACTAGTGTGAGTGAGCCCGTTAAAACCAAGTATGGGAGTGTCAGGTCACGTGCTTAGAAAGTCCTTTAAAAGTGCTTTCAAGCCCCACATTAGATAGGTTTCAGCATGTGTGAGTAGGGTTGATCAAGATCCAGCCCGACCTAGTCGTTTCGGTCCCAAACAGGCCAAGTCAAGATCATACAAGCCACGAGGACCAGGTCCATCATAAAAAGACCTGGTCCCGAGTCACAATATTAGCCCAGCCATATATTTTATATATATATATATATATATATATTTAAATTTTTTTATATGTTTATATATATATATATATTTGGTATTTTAAAAAATAAAAAATATCTACTTTTTTTTGTTTATATCAAATATAGATTATTTTTATTAATATAAAATATCACATTTATTACATACAAATCATAATTTTTATTTTAAAAAAAATTATTTTAAAATTTAATTTTAGAAAAAACCGAGTGACCCGGCCTACCCTTAACCTAGTCATGTCTCAAATCCACCGGGCTTGGTCATAATCCCGGGGCGGGCCACGGGTTGATGTCCAACCCGGCTCGGCCCAAGGTTTGAACACCCCTATGTGTGAATATGTATAAGTAGGATATTTGAGCTGTTTGGATATTACTAGTTGATTTGATCCTTCAACCTTTATTTAATTAAAAAAAAAAAAAGTATCGAGGCATCACGAAATTTCAGGATATTGCGATGGTTTTATGGGTAGGAGTATGAATTGCCAAAATGAAACTTAAATGAGGTTGAATACATTTACAAGGGAAATGTCCATAGAAAAATTTCCAAGCAATATCTAACTCTAATTTCTAGAATTTTCATTTAAAAAAAGTATTATTTTAGTCTTTCATTTTTTGCTTTAAGGCTACCAAATTAACACTAAAGTAAAAAGTAAGGGACTAAGCAAACCCAATCCATCCAATATGATCGGGCTAAGTAAAAATTAAAAAAATTTATACTTTTATTGGCTTAGTCCCTGAGGCACACAAGACTCAACTCGACCTGATCCAATATAATATTTTTATTTTTTTAAAAATTTATTTTATTTTATTTAACCTAAATTTTTAAGGTATTAATTTTTTTCAAATTTTAATCACTTTTTCTTCTAATTCTTAATTTTTCACTTCATTCCATTTTTATGTATTTCAAATCTTAATTTTTTTTATTTTTCTTAAAAACTTATTTTTTATTAATAAAATTTGTTTTATAAAATAAAATTAATAAATAATATATAGACTTGAGTCAACCCTGATCACTTATTAAGTCAAATTGAGTTGAGTCAGGTCCTAAATCTCTAAAATGAAATCAAGTCTAAAATCAAATCAAATTTCAAATCTTATAAAATCATCGCGTATTCGTTATTCACCTTTATTTAGCACATCCAAACAACCTCTTCTGGCAGGAAACCAAGAGGCATTGAGTATCAAAATCTTCCAGGAATCACATCCCAAATTGGCACCCTAGGCTTACCCATGATTAATACAACGACTCTTCCCAACACAAACAAGACTGCATCATGCGTTAGGGTCATCGACAAATCTAAGGGAGGTGCAGGGATGCGGTTGCTCCTCTTGGACTTCTAAATTTTCAACTCTCATATGTAATTTTATTTTATATTTTGAATTTGATTTTTCAATTAATAAGAGCTTGTTCTCCATGGATTGTAAGAACTTGCATTTCTTGGTTTAAAGTTTAATTTTAAAGCTCAATTTCCACCAAAAAAAATCCACTATTTCATTTTTTACAAACTGCCAAAATAATTAATTAATTTCACACAAAATGCTTAATTTTTGTGCAATGCATATGAGGGTTGAGGTAAATAAAACAAAAATCAAATAAAATATTAGGGTGAAACGAACAAGGTAAGAAACAAAATCAATAAAGACAGGTGCATGGACATGGACAATAGACAATAAATTTTAAAAGGAAAGTGGCCATTTGAAATATACCAAAAAATGGATGACAATTTTATAAAATTTGGTGAATATTATCCTTCCCAAACGAGAAGGTATATCACTTGTTTCTATTTTGTAGTATTTTTTATTTTTAAAAATAGTCCTAATAATATCGTTTCTTAAATTTCTTTAAAAAAAAACAAAAAAAAGAGCGGAGTGATAGCTATATAAGCGTGCGTATTTTCGTGAAATCTGTAAGATGCTGTGAATTTTTATTTACTGTAAAATTTAAAATTAGAAAAACGATAAGTAGCAAAAATAAGAAGCCAGGGAAAATAATTAATGGAAGGGAAGGAACGCCAACGTGGTTTCAGCCTAGAGTAAAATATTTTTTTTTATTTTTCACTTGTTATAAAATTATATTTGGGTCTTTTATTTATTATAATGTCTAAAATAATTTATCATTTATTAGAAAAGTAAAAAAAATATTATATTTTGTCCATACTTTTTCAAAAAAGAGAAAAATAAATAAAGTTCTTTGAATTTAAAATTAAGAGTTTGGTTGAGTGATAAAATATAATTTTTTTAAAAAAATAAAAATTAAGTCATCTTTTAATAAGTGAGAGATTATTTTAAATATTACAACAAATAAAAATTAAAATAATAAATTTGTAATAATTGAAGGACTGAAAAAATAATTTACTTTTAATGTGCATGCCCTAAAGAAGATTTGTATCACTTGCCATCAATGTAATTGCATTTTATATGAAAATCATAACTTTATGTAATTATATTTAACTTTTTAACCGCACAGACTCCTTAAAAATTAATCTCAGCGGTACATCTTTATTACGGCTACAGTCGGCGTCTAGACTTAAGACTCCCCAAAAGATTGCATATTGTGTAATAGGTCGGTTGTACTAGCCTAGTTCTCAGGATAAGGATCGACTTTTTTTAATTTTATTCTTTTCTTGGTTCGTTTACTAAATTTTATTTATTTATTTACTTAACCTATTTTGTTATTTGTTCAACCAATATTTTTCCTTCCCCCGACTCACATACTTCTCAGATTAATTCTCTAGGCTCTTAAATAATGATTTTTAAAACTTTAAAAAAATATGGGTGTTACATGAGTCTTTGAATAACACTAATTCCAAATATGATAAAAAGTATGCATCTTTCTTATATAAAAATAAAATATTATAATATATATATATATATATATATTGTTGAAAAGTGAATACGGGTATTTTAGTATTAATTCCACATTGTTTGAAAATATGAAGCGTTGAGTTTATTTGACAAAAATTTTTTGTAGTTTATCCAAAAATTAATAATATATAAATTTTTTTTTCTTACATAGAAAAGTCTAAATTAGTCTATCATATCTTTAAAACCTGTCATTTAGAATATGATCATTGCCAAATTAATACTAAAATTATCATTGATATTGATTACTATTATATTATAATATTTATTGTTGTTCGCTATTAAATGTATCTTTTGGTGTCTTTATTACCGTTGCATTTATGATACCAACAACAAGTTTTTTCATCTTATAAATAAAGTAGTCTCTTACATACACAAATTTTTTGAGCTTCACTTCTTTTCCTTCCTACTAGCTTCGGTCTCTAAGTATTTATTTAGAAGGATCTCTTCAATCTTGAGAAAAAAACTCGTATAGAACAAAATATTTTTTAAGAACGTTTCTTTTTTTAGCGTGACTCAAACTATTGACAATTTAAATTGCTATATATATATATATAACCTGTTTTTTCAAATTGCTATCAGTAATCAAAATCACATATAAATTTATGCCCATCATTGTAATTCATGTCATCTGTATAAGGATATAAGGGTTTCACGATTACCTAATTGGGAGTGCTCACTTTTTCGTGGTAATTTTAACTATTATAACAATTTAGGTTGTTGGCAAAATATTTTTTAAGATTGTTGGATTCGCTGATTCATTGACTGGTGAAGATGATTATTGTACCCTAGTTGCGTCGCGTGCATTCACGCGGTCCGAATATTTCACCTCACCAAGTAATTTGAAATGGCGAGACTCCTCCAAGATCAAATTAACCAACACATTGATTGGGGAAATTCAAGATCATGAACTTATTGTCGTTTTCCATTGCAGTTTTCTTTCTGTGCCCCATCAACCCCGAGGTCAGCCACTCCTAACGTACCATTAGGAATTGACGGTAAAAGTTTTTAAAATTTTTTTCTAGGTTTTATTTTTATATTTTAATTAAAAATTAAATTTTAATTATTAATTAACTTTAAAATTTTACAAAAAACCACTAGCGTTTTAATCATAAAGAATATATACATCATTGGTGACTAATCCTCTTTGAGATTACCGTAATTTTTGCTTTTATTTTTTTGTTAATGAAAATTAGATAAATTCTTTGTTACGACTATAAAATTAGGTACACTGATACACTCTTTACATGTCACTCTAAGATAAAATTATATGACAATGACATGTTATATTATGTTGATTGTATAATAATGTACACTAACGTATTGTATTTACAATTTGACCCCATTATTATTAAATTTTATTTATGAATTAACTTTTCAATTTACTCTCTTTAATTTTTATTTTTCGGTAACCCACACAGAAGTATTAATTTATAATTTTATTAACTCACCCCCTATACTTTTTTTATCATTTTTTCTATAATTTCACAACTCCTTAATTTTATTCGTATTTTTAATTTATGAACTAATATTTTATAGAGTTACTAAAAATAAAAAGTAAAGATGGTCAATTGAAAATTTTTTAAAAGGTTTTGGGTTCATTAATAAAATCTAAAATTATTAGGGTCAAAATATAAATACAACAAATTATTTTACCATGACATACAAGTTTTGACATGTCAATAAATATAATTTATTATATTTATATTTTGACTCCATTATTTTTAAATTTTATTTATAAATCTTGAATTTTTAATTTATTTCCTCCATTTTTTATTTTGAGCTGTGGGGGTAAATTGAAAATTTTTGAAAAATTTTTGGATTCATAAATAAAATTTAAAAATATTAGATTCAAAATATAAATATGACAATTTATTTATGTTAACATATAATCAACATCTGTTAACATATTGTTACGTGTCTCTTTTTTAATATATCACATAATAATTATACTAATACAACTAATTTTATAATTGCATCAAACAAGATATTAATTAGATTTGAATAAACTTAAATTTCACATTTTAACTTATTTTCATATACATTTTTATCCTTCATTATAATCCTATTACTATACTTTAAAAAATTATACCTTTTGTCCTTATAATTTTATTTAATGTCAATTTAACCCATATAGTTTTATAATTTATAATTAAGTCCTTATAATTTATAAATATTTTAATTTAATCCTTACAATTACAATTATGTAGTTATTTTATTAAATTTTTCATATAACTAATCATATATTTTCTTCTCTGAATATGTAATATGTATAATATATGCTAATTAAAAATAAAAAATAAATACTGAAACAAAATAAACTACATATATACCAAAATATTGACAAAAATACAATTATAGATTCTAAATTGCGAATTATTTAAACTATGAGAATCTAATTATAAATTTTTAGAAAATAAAGGCCAAATTAAAAATCAAATAAGACTATAACAAACAAATACAATTTTCCCTATTGTGTGTGTGTGTATATACATTCCTTCCGTAACACGAGCTGCCACTTTTTTTTTTAACAAATACAAGATACAGCATTGACCAAAAAGAGAATAACAAATACAAGGTACAGAAATTCTACGTATGTTTTCAATTCTCATCACAATAGTGTATTCTTTCAGTCTAATTTCTATTTGTTATTCTAGCTGCCAGATTGATGAATCTCTAATTCTTTTAACAAAATCTTTAGATTAGCCTCAAACAAGTTTTTCATATTGCTGGTTTTTTTTTCCCAGCAAAAGAATTTCTGCTATCACTCAAAAGCAATGTATGAGCCAAATACAACAAAAACTAAAAGACATGCTACATTTTTTTTTTCCTCCTAAATGCAGGGCAAACAAGCTTAGTCCTCGCTAGAAGACAATTTCTGCTTTTTCCATTTGTAGGCCGCTTCCAATATCTTGAGATTTGTCGTCTGGGTTTCGTCTGGGAAAATGTAGTCAATGTATTCTTCAAATCTGCCAAATAAAATTTTGTTAAAACAGAATTAACTAGAAAAACAAATAAAGCCTGAAAACTGGATAGAAAAACAAAAAAGAAGTTCAAAATCAACATCATTGCATAGATAACTAGTGGACTTAGCGGCATGCAGAGTGCCACAGCTCATGCTTGTCCCACGTAGTGATACTACTCATTGGAAATATAATTTATGCTTCACATTTGTGAACATACAACCAGATGCTAGGTGCCTCATACATTAAACTCAATCCAGCAAGGCTCCATTTTTATCATCAAATATACAAACAGCTTGCAACAGTAAACAAGGATACTGGCATCTGACACAATATGGCTTAATATCTCCCCCCAGTATGTTACTAGTCTCTTACGAACCAATCAACAGATAAACAAGGAGTTAGTTACATACCCAGCAGGACCATCCTCAGTTACTATTGGCCTTCTCTTCTTGAGCTTCTTGGGCAATTTAGACTGAACCAAACTAACATCACCTAACTCACCAAAAGCAGCCTCCATATTGAGCCACTCCTCCAATAGCATCGCCCTTTCTTCTTTCATTTCTGGGGCTGATGATCTGAAGTAGTTAACAGCTTTCTCAAACACCCCTGGAGCAAATACAAAACAAAAGAAAGAGATTAGATAGAATAAGAAAATATTTAGTCTCATCTCAAACCAAAAGGAATCAATCAGAGTTCAACAATTATAACAGCAGGGAGTGGGAGGGATCACATACTTCTAGCATGCTGAATGCATTGCTTCTTTTGTTCAAGTTGATAAGCCCGGGCATCATCATCTGTCATGTCTGAAATCCTGCCATCCTCATCCATAGCTGATGCCTCAAACTTTGCATAGCTTATCCATACCTTCAAATGCTTTGTTCGATCCAGAAGTCTGTCATAAAGTGCTCTTGTTCTCTCAAATTCACCCTCAGCAATCTCAAAGTCAATGTATGCCTGTTTTGCATGCAGAAATATCTAGTTATATGATAGCCTATATATCTCACACAATTAGCCATTGAAAGGCCAACATATAACTTAATAAGGTAGAGAAAGGAATGAGAAAATATAACCGAAAGAATGATCAAAAACAGCCTGAAAACCACGAAACGTTAAAGTTGACCACGCTTGTCTTGAAAGTGAAGTGTCCAAAACCATGTCAGTAATGAATTGGTGAACTAGTGAATCAGTTAAGGGATAAATATTATTTAGCAGAGAATATTCATGGATAATGCTACAGTTTTGCCAAGTTTTGCTCTGATGTAGAAGTACAAAACTAAGTGGGGAGAAAAAGTATCAGCCCTAAATATTAAGATGATTATATGCATGTATGACCTGACATTAACCGAGAAGAATTATATTAATATGTACCTTCCATAAGAGCTCAGGCATATCCAGTGCTGGTTGGGCAATTGCAAGCTCAAAAATTGCTCTAGCTCTATCAGTCTCACATAAAGATCTCTCCAATTCTGCATACTTGCTCCATGCATAGCAATTTTCCGGTGACCATTCCAGATACTTCTCATACAGTTTTCTACACCGATCTATATTACCAAGCTGCAGTTCTATCTCTATATACTTCTTAAAAATCTGTCATCAAACCAACCAAGCTGTTTGAAAAGATGACATATTGCAATGAAAAAAACACGATCATACTTGCATCTACATAAATATTACCTTATCTTTAGGAGCCTTTCCGATCGCATTTCCCAATATTTGACGAGCAGCCGTGAGATTCAGCTGCCGTATTTCAAACTGTGCTGCTAGAAGCCAGATTTTTGCAAATGAGAATTTATGGTGAGGAATGAGTTTGAGACACTCCCTATAGAAAATGAGCCACAAGAAATATCAGTAGGCCCAACAGGATAAATTGTCAAGCAAAAGCAACTTATCAATTAATTCACAAAGACCCAAAAAAGAACTACTTAAATCACTAATCTACTTTCCATATGGCAAATAGTCTTGTCCAATTGCTCAGCAGTTGCCCACTTTAAGAGACAGATGCATCTAAGAATTAATTGAATCAACCAGCCTTATATCGAAGTTAGCATTTATGAGTCGAAGCATTTCATACAAAATTCCACTTATCAAGATCTACAAGTAGGGATTTAATTTACAGTTAATAGTGCATCCACAGAAAATCTTTCAAGGATTAAAACCAAATAAATCAACAGATTCAATTTTTTTTCAACAACAGCCAAACTCAACAGGTAGATATTGCATCTCAAATGTAAGACATGGTAGGCAAAGGAGTAATTATTTAGGCTTTCCAGCCAGAGAAAGAATGTCTGGCAAAGAACTAGCCCCTAGTCCATCTAGAGAGACAGCAATGAAGAGAGTCCCCTAACCATTTCTAAGTATCAGTACAGAGAAAGGTTTTTCTAAACAAAATAGACAAATTATAATATTCATCTACTGAATCAGCATTCCAATTTGTTTAACTGCAGCTAAGGTAAGGATTTGGCACCTCTAATATGCACTTTAGAGAGAGATTTGCAAGTGGATAACTGCTGATGGGACAATCAAAGAGATGATTTTCACAAATTCATATATTGCTATTAGTTAACTCATACTTTACTAAAATCTAAACTTTTGGTTGTCATCAATGGTGATCCACTCTACACTTTTCTCCATGAAGTGCACCTTGCACCCAAGAGAATTCTTTTACATCAAGTGAATACAATACGTGTTTAGCATATGTCATTTCATGGTCATATTACAATTATTAAAGTAGTAAAATCCAGTAGTAAAAGACGCACCCAAAATAAATATAAAATCCCACACTTAACTTAAATGATACCTGTATACATCTCTTGTTCGCTCCATATCACCAGCATCAAGCTCTTCATACAGTGCATAATTAATCCTAAGTTACAGATACATTAAAAAAAATTATTAGATGGAAAGGTAAAACAATAAAGAATAAAATGGAAAAGGGTATTCACATCTAACATACCACAAATAGATATAGCGCTGCCAGTACCGCTTCTCCTCAGCGGGAGGAATATTGGCTATCGCTCTCTCATACACCTCCCTTATTCTTCCTTTATTCCCCACATTTTCTTCCAATCTTATATAGTCAAACCAGCAGTCATAGTTTAAGGGATTTTTTTTCACTTCATCCTCATACTGAAACCTCCTCTTCCCAACAACAGCATCCTCAATCCCTTCCCTATCCCCGTACTGCTTTTCAAAGGCCACAAACTTCTTGTACAAATCTTCAGCCCTTCCCTTGGGAATATGATCAAGGGCAAATTTATAAATACACCTTGCACGCTCTGTTTCTTTACATCTTTCCTCAAACTCAGCAAATGCAACAAAAAGCTGCTCCGCTTCCTCATCATCAGCCAGCTTCTCCACTGCCCTCTCATAAACATTTCTTGCTTTTGCCAACTCTCCATTCTTCATCTCAAACTTGGCATAGCGTATATAAGCGCTAACCTTTGGGTGGCACAGTACAAATCGTTCAAATATCCCTCTAGCTCGCTCAATTTCATTATACCTGAGCTCGAACTTGATGTAAGAGAGCCATCCCTGCTGGTCAGGCATCCAACTCATCCACCTCTCAAAAATCTGCCTTGCACCAGCCACATTGCCAAGCATCTCCTCCATGTGAATATATTTGTACCACAATTGATCAACTCTTGGCAAAAGAGTAACTGCCCGGTCCCAAACATTCCTGGCATGGTTTATGAACTTGTTCTTCATTTCTACCTCAGCATATTTGAGCCACAGCGTGTGATTCTTGTAATCCACCTCTAGGGCTCTTTCCCAAACAGAACGAGCACGATTGAAGTCCTTTTGTGACTCTTCCCATTGAGCATACTTGATCCAGACGCTTATGTTCCATCTAACACGTCTGATTAAGTCCTCAAACTCTTTTCTTTTTCGTAGACGGTATTCAGCTAATTCAGTGGCATCAGTAATCTTCTGCTTAGGAGGGCGGATCTCTGCCTCCTGTCGCTCTCGAGCCTCACGAAGAATCTGCTCTGCTGTGATTTGTACTGGGGCTGGTGTTTTGTTCTTCACCCTAGTAGGCCGAGGAAGCTTCACCTCAGTGTCTTTCCGAGTCAGGTACCCAAGGGTTGGGTCGGCTTCTTTGGCTGAAGACATGGTCAAGAGAAGTACAAATCCTGTTTGGAGAAGAAAAATTTGAGAAAACCACAAATGGTGAATATATTCTCTGTAAATATTAGTAGGCATTCTTACTATTTTTTACTAGTCCTATAATTCGCAAGTGACTACAATGAATATAGAACTAATGTAACTCAGCAACAAATCAAAAAACAAATGATGACATAAATATGATAAATATGAAAGTTCCAGAATAACAGTAGATTCTTTGAGTTAAATTACTTTAAATAAATAATACCTGCAGGCCCCTCACAGTGACATAGATTGCACCACTAAAAGCATCAATTAATAAATGTAAAATGCATTTGGCACTTGTGAGTCTGTTACAGTAATAACAAATCAGAACCAGATATCCAAATTTCATTCAATCCACAACTTATCAGTAGGGGTGCACAAAGCCTAGGCCAGGCTACATGGACTTGAGGCCCAGCCCGGGTTTTTATATGGGGGTCAATTTCAGCCCCGGGCTGGGTCAATGAGGGATTCCACAAAGGAAGAGTCATGTGGTATTCTCAATTCAAAATACAAAAGAAAAACAAGAGGACTAGATGTTCACAATTCTATAACCAGCCTTCACTTTCTTCACAAACTATTAATTGTTGGAATAAACCTATAGCACTCCCACAGTCTTATTATTATTTTGTTGCTTCTCTAAAGCTATGCCTACACCTGTCACAACCCAAATTCTAAAGTGTGATTGGCACAAAATATGGGAAGATTCCCGCTCGCACAAGCCTGAACTTCCTATAGGACTAGTCTGTTTACACAAAACTACCATGTAAAAATAAGCATCAACCTCAAATTTTCATTAAGAATTTGAATATATAAATGCTATCAGGATCTTCATAGAAACTTCAGTAGAATCACCCCAAAAAATGAAACCCACTAAAATTTCTAAAGTTAGATGTTAACTAGCCATTGGAAAACTAATGTTATCTAAGATCTCACTCTCTCAGGTAGTGTGAGACTTATTTGACATACCCATACTCACATTTTTCAACAATCCCTCACATATTTCAAAATAATCATTTAAAGAAAACTTTGGTTGTAAAGAAATCTCTAGGTTACAATACATGACAATCAGAGCTTCTCCTTCTTTTCTCTTCTTACTAGCTTATGCTCTTGGGTTATCTCTCAAAAAGGTATATTTAATCCTGGAGGAAATTCGTGTGTTTACGAAAGATTCCTAAAAACTAATCATATATTTTTTACAATTTCCACCGCTAAAAACTCCAACGGCAGCTCTCAAGCACAGGCTCTAGCTTTACTTTAGTACTTGAGGGTTCCAAATTTTCGACAAGTAAACTTTGTTAGTACTAATACGCGACTCCCCTTGTATTATGCTAGCTCACTTAATTAACTTGATTTATTTCTATATTCCCACTTTACATTATCAATTGAAGCGTTAAAGCATTACTTGTTTGCCTAAATCTTACTTTATATTCAAGGGTTCCTTTATACTAGCTCGATAAATTGATTATCAAAGGATTTAGTCCTCTTTCAATTACTTATAGGATTCTTTATGGACTCTTTTCTACCCCCACCCCACACACTAGGGTGTTTAACTCCAAATAATTAATCATGTTCTTGTAGGCTAAAGTTTGAAGTTCCCATTTTAGGCACTAGATAAGCTAGTCTTCCTACAGTTGGTCACAATTTGAACCATTATAAACTATTGACGGGCATAGATTTTCTTTCATGATTTAGTATTCCAAGATTCAGGGATGTCCTTCAGACATTACTTCACTTATCAACCAGATCACCATACTTGCTTCCCTTTCATTGTTATAAGAGCTTTATTCATGTATTTAAGCATACTGTTTTAATTGTGTAACCCTACATTGACTCTAGCATCATGTAAATCATTGATTAGCTTAATGTTCCCTCTGGGCAAGGATAGTGTCTCTTGAACCAATCCGTAGAGGTCAAAATTTTTCAAGTCTAGTTAGGTTAGGTTAGCATTTATTAAAGTCCTAGGTTGTCTTAGGCTTGACTCAGCGGCTTCTCACAGTCCACTACATTACATATGGAATTGGAATCACCTAAGGAAGTAAAATAATAGATCTCTCAACAAGGGGTGCTTCCCATATAAATTTCTTTGACCTTGCCCCTTTGCCTTATATTTTTACTTATTTATCTTGCACCTCTTATATTAGATCCTATGTATTCCCCTTCAGCTACACACACTCTCCTTATAGTCTTGAAAATGTCATTCTGAATTTTATGTCAGTGTCCTATTCAGGCAAAATTTCTACTTGCGCCTTCCCCTATGAAATCCAGTTCAACTCTTACAGCAACACACAGTCATTTCATAATGAAAGAGATTGGGAGAGCCTAACATATAGAATCCAAGAAATAAGAAAAAAAAAGAATTCAGCGCTAAAATGGTTACCATCCAGCAATCCAGAAAGAATAAGGTGGCATGAAATTTTAGCCTAATTAATCAAAACCTTCTGCATAAATAGAGTTCCAGCTTGCACACTTAACAGGGGATGAAGTAGAGGGTAACGTTAGGAAAAGGAGAATGCAAGTTGAAGCTTACCACCAAGAAACCAGCAGAAATTGGAACAAATGAAAGACTTCGAAACTAAACCTCCAGCTGAAATATTATTCCCTACTCCCCACGGCCAACTTCAGCCAATTCTTGGAGCTTCCCACACCCGAATTGTACCTACACCAACTGCCACTGCAAAATTTCTCAAAGTTTCAATTGGGCAGCCATGGAAGGAAAACTACAACCTTAATCGACGACCAACACCAGAACCACGTGGATAATTCCAAAATCAATGAACGGTGCGAACAAATGGAAAGGATTAGAAGAAGGAACCTGGTAGCTTGAGTTGCAGAACGTCAAGCAGCACGGACTTCTTCTAGGGCAAACTCCTGCGCACCAGAATCAGAGTGAGCCTCACACGGTGGTTCGCACCTCACAACGACGCTACCTCTATCGCTAACTCGAGCTACAGAGACAGCCTTCAGTTCCGGAGCATCCCGGTTTCGGTTAGCTATAGCGAAGGAAGATTCAAGAGTCTCCGAGGACGGGAAAAATTGCAGGGAAATGGAAAAGAAAACGGAGAACGAGAGAAAAACAAAGAAAAAGAAAGAAATGAATATTTTTTTCCCTAATTTTCTTTATTTATTTCTTATTTTTATTTTCATTTAATGAATTTTTTTCTCTCTTAACTTAGGTATTTACTAAATTAAGCATTTAAAATCCTAAATTTATTCATTTAAATTTTTAAAAATCCTGTTGCACCAAAAATCAATTTTTGATCATTAAAATTTTGTTTTGTTAATTTCACTCTACAAAAATACTTCTTTTTTTTTTAAGAATTCCGTTTTTCATTCAAACTCCCTTTTCTGAAATTACAAAATTAGATATTACTGAAAACCCAAAAACAAATTTTTAATTATTAGAATTTTGTCTTGATAAATTCACTCTTCTTCCAAAAATCAATATAAAAAAATCTTATTTACATGAATTAGAATTTTTATTCAAGTTACATTTTTACGAAATTACAAAATTAAATATTACTTTTAAACACATAATTTTTTAAAAAAAATTTCTTCTTGATAATCTCACTGCCCTCTCCCCCAAAATCAAACTAAAAATAAGAATAATATTTTCAATGATTTCCTGTTTCATTCAAACTTGCTTTAATGAAATCAAAAAAATTAAAGACATTATAAAAATTTCTTCTTGATAATTTCACTATTCTTCTAAAATGGACAGCCCATTTATGGTTAAAAATAAATAAGAAAATAAATTAATTTCCAAGATTAACTTTGAAAACCAATTTTTCAGACTAGTTACCCCAAAAAGGGGAAAAAATTTCGAAGAACCATTTTTAAAGAAAATGTGGTCTATTTAATAAAAACATATTTAAAAGCCTATTTGCATTATGTCAAGAGACACATCTACAGCACCCGTTAATTATTTTAAATTAATAATGTAAAATTAATAGGGTCTTATTATTTATTTTAAATACTTTAATCAAAATATGTGTAAAAGAAAAAAAAAAGTAAAACCGAATAATACATACAAAAATATTTACAGCAGATGAGATAAAAGAAAAGTGAAAGAAAATTTTAATGAAAGCATAAAATAAAATAAAATATTTATAAAATCAAACAAATAATAATAATAATAACAATAATTCTAATAGTAATGTAAAAGGATAAAACTTAATATTTACAAAAGTGTAAATAACAAAAGATGGAATATAAAAAAAAATTAATTATTAAAAGCAAAAGTAAAATATTTACAAGGTGGAATTCACCTATAAAAGTGAGCTATAGTCTATATAGTTTAAAATAGTTAACAAAACCCATACAATAGTGTGCAGGGGCAAAAAGTGGTGTTACTATTTATTTTTTTTTGTTTATAAAACCAAATTGATTTTCCATGTCGCTCTCCTAATATTCTTTTTTCTATTTTTTACATTTTGAAATTAATATTTCTTTAAATTTTGATTTTCTCCTTTTTTTTAGAAAATTTGCACATTAACAACTATTAAAAAAGATAAAATATCAGAATCAAAGAAAATTAATACAAATAAAATGGAATAATTTATAATTAAAGTGCACAAAACATGAGACCATAATTGAGTCACTCATCTCTCTTGCAGGTCTAAAATACACGCCATGAGTATATCCTCCCGTGCAACTAATTGTTGTTATATTTGTGAGATTAGACAAATTTATAATGAAAAAGTAAATTCATAATGCAAATATAAATTATAAAAGTTTAGCTCAGTCAATATATAGATATTAGAATATATAATTATATAAGTAAAATACTATATATAATAAAGTTATTCAACTACAATTCAAATTTTTCAAACGAAAGTCATCATATTTCTTACTCGACAGTAATCAACATAAACATTTTAAGAAAGCCACACATAAATTATCATTTGCTAAATAATATTTGTTTTATCTTTATTTTAATAAGTGCATATATAATATAATTTTATTATTTTTATGTATATTTAAACTAGTAATAAAGTGCACTATGATGGCTTTTAGAAAAGAAACTTATTTATATTCTCTATGGTTTTAAGTTTAAATTCTTGGGCTATGTTTGAGAGTTTGAAAGTTTGAAAGAGAATAAAATAGAGTAGTTATTAATTAAATGACATAATATAAAATGTAATGAAGTGGAATGATTTGAATAAACATATTGTTTCGAAGTTTTAATTAAGAAATGAAAAGACACTCATTAATTGTGTTTGAAAATTACAATAAAATAAATATAATGCAATGATTTATTAAGTTTTTTTTCAATGCTATCTCTCATAACATAAATACATAACTAATATATGTCATTGTCCAACATATAATGTTATGTTATTCTTTTATTCATATTTCTTTATTTTATTTACTAGTTATCCTGTGAATGTTTTCTGTATAATATATTTAATTCAAAATATCTATGTTATTCAAAAAATTTTAAAAAACAAACTTAAAAAGCCAAAATGAAAAATTGTTGACCCAAAAAAATTAAAACAAAAAGATGAAACTAATCTACATTATATATTCTTTTATTCTCTTTTTTTTATTTTAAAATTTTAAGTTAAAAAATAAAAAAGAAAAAGAGAGAGACAGGTCCTAACTATAATAATAGAAATTATATAAAGTTATAACAATTAAAATGATCTTCCATGGATGATGGGTATATTAGTAATAAGATATGGATATTTTAATAATTTAATTTCCTAAACCATGTCATTCCATAATTAACTCTCCCAATTTGGAGGACCATCAAACTAAGGATTTTGGATAGTAAGAAGGGGTCTTAGTGTCCCTCAATTGCCATTTCATTCCACCTTTAAAAAATTTAAATATAAGTTTAACACATTTTGGTTATTTTATTTATTGTCACTCTCTTCTAAGTCATCTATCCCAACATAACTGTAGTTTATAAGCTACAAATAAGTTAACATGTTTTTAATAAATGAAATCATAAACTCCATCAACTCAATGAATAAACTTGTAAATTTGCTTAAATTTATACTAAGTCTAACTTTATATACAAATTGACTCATTTTTTTAAATATAATCATATACTCATAAATTAGAATAATAAATATACGAGTCTAACAACAATCATTTCAATTATTGCATAACCATTGGCATTTACTAACTTAACGTTGACAAATGCAACTACAAAGTATTTATTATGTTGACAAATGTAACCTCAAAGTATTTTTTTTAGAAAGAAAAGAAATAAGAAAAGTACATAAATGCCCGTTTGAAATTAGTCCAGATTTCTTATATTTCTTTATAATTGTGAAATCAAACAATCAATGTTAAAGATTGTGCAAATCTAACTATTCACATTTAAATTTAAATACCAAAATTATTAATATTTTAATTACCGAAAATGATAAAATAAAAAAAGCTATTTTAATAGTCCACGTCAAGTAAATCACGCTATTCAAGAAAAATGTAAGAAATCCATGAACCGAAGGGATGCAGACACCCTGCATTAAAAATCATCTATGCAGTGCGCAGTTATGGTTTTAAACGTACACCGTCTCTTATATTTAATAAACTTAACATTTAATGAAAAAAAAAAAAAAACCAAGCAAACTGCATCAACTGCTCTATGTCAGAAAATGGAGAGAATCAATTTCCGAACTGAAGTTGCCATTTATACTTAATTATTCACATTACCCAAAATATGTAACATGTTTTTTATTTTTTAATTTGCTCGTTCATGAATATGTAACATGTTTTGTCTTTTTTTTGTTTAATCCGATCCTTCATGTTCATGCATCAATGCCCAACATAGCTTCCTTTCTAATGTCCAATTACCAACTTAACCAAACACTCACGACTCATTAATAAAGATAGATATTTATTTAACCACATGAACCATTCATTATGAGGATGCCATGAGCCCTAACCCTCTAGCATTATATATATGTTTAGGTTTTAATGTTTATATATATGTTAGATGTGTAACAAAATGTTATAGAATAATTAATAGAATTAGATTTAGATGCATTTTTTACATTTTTATTATGTTATTTTTTAATTAAAATATGACAACTGTATAGTTAATATATAATGATGTAAATTTTTATTTAAAAATAATATAAATTTTTGTAATAACTATATACATGTTATGATAGAATAAAAAGTGACATATTTGTTATGGTTCAATTAAAGAATAACATAAAAAACATTTATAGGTTTTATTGTAGTTAATGGTTTATGTACTATCATACTGATATAATATATTTTATATTTTTAAATAATAAAATATTATTAATTGTTACTTAATGTTTGGGAATAATCAGTTACTTTAAAGATTTAATATGTATTTGTGAATAATAAAATTAAAAACAACAAAATTTTAAGACAATATCTTACCAAAGTTTAGAAATTTAAGTAAAAATGCTTATGTTTATAGACTAAATTATGAAAGAGTAAATATCTTTATTTTCTCTTAATCTTTTGTATTTATTTTCCTTTTTTTATTCATTCTTTCTAATTTTTATGATATTTTTTTAATTTTTTTTTAATATTGTTCAACTTATTCTTTACATTTGTATTGTCTATTGTTTTTCAAACTCTCCTCAGTCTGTTTTATTTATTTATAGTTGAAATTATTTTATAATTTTTAAAAAAATTAATCAATCAAATATATCATATAAAATAACTCATTTAGTAAATATAACTATTTCACAAAAATATATGTATTATAACATGATGCTAAGCAACATGTTACTGATCAACTTCAGACTATGCATGCCCATATGTCTCACTTATCAACCAAGGCTATGATTATTTATTTTCAAAAATAGAACATTTTTATTTTATACCAATCTAATCAAAATTGAAAAAAATATATTTTTAGTCTTTTATTTATCACAAAATTATCATTTTGGTTTCTCACTTCTTATAATGTATAAAATAGTCTCTTATTTGTTAAAAAATATCACACTTAGTTCTTACTTTTTAAATAAATATTAGATTTTGTCTCTCTATCAAAATTTAAAATTTAAATATAAGGGATAAAATTTGATTTTTTTTATTTTAAATAAAGGATTAAATGTGACATTCTATAATAATTTAAAGACTATTTTAGTTATTATAATGAATGAAAATTAAAATAATAATTATGTAATAAGTGATAAACAAAAATATGTTTTACTTAATCAAAATAAATATGATAAAATTCATACTTACCTGCTATATAATACATAGAAACATAAAGAGGAAATTAACACTAAAGGAATAACATACAATATGCATTGTCTAGTCTTTCACATAAGAGAGAAAACTTAAAATAACCAAAAACATTTATTTTGAGTCCTTAAAATTGGAGAAGTTAACTATGTTCAAAATTATTATTATTTTAAATAAATAAAATATTTAACTTATTTCAAAAGATAACTCTCCACTCCTTAATTTTTTGAATCACAACTAAATAATTATAAATTGTAAATTGACTTAAAATCTCCCTTTTATCTTTTAAACAGTAATTTAATAATAATTATTGACAAGTTTTAAATTATAAGTTGGAATAAGTAATCTAACCTATCACTAGTTATTCACAATTAATTAAAATCTAATTCATTTTTGGTTTATACCAAACTTAATTGTTTAATTGATTAATCTAATAAATTGTACTAATAATAAATTAACGCTAATCTATACTTTTTTCAAAATATTTCAACAATGATCTTCTAATATCTAATTTATAATGTGTTGATGAGCCTAACTAAAAATTGAGACAATATGTGCAGTTATAAAAAAGATTATGATCCCTAAATTATATGGATGAAATTTTTTATTAGTATCTCTTCGTTAAAGAAGGGAGAGTCAATTCTCACAAAATTCATAGATATTGATTCGAAAGATTATAGCCGTAAAATTATAAGTAATATAGAGTTAGGTACGCTTTTCCATTCAAATTATTATTTTAATTATTTAACATGATAAATATTAAATTAATAAGAATTTCGTCGAGATTAAGGTTTATCCCAAAACTGAGTATCAATTACTTATGGTGAGTGAAGAGAAGAATTCTGAATAAATTCTCTCAACCCCTACTCATTATTTTAAATCGGATCAGCACAAGAATGAATCAATTTCAATCTTCAAGCACATTAGTTAATTTTGCAAACTAAGATGGAATAGACCACCACTTTAGATTTCTCAATCGTTTGAAAGGTACTCTTATAGTCTTATGGTGTTCTTCAATTTCTCTCTCCACTAATAAAGGAAGCAATCTGATAATTTCTTTTATGCTTCTTCTTTTATCTATTTTTTTTACATTTATTATTTACCTCACTATTTATTTGTGTCTATTTTTGTTTTCATTTAAAGAGGCATTGGGCCATATGCCAAATTTTTTTCCCGGGCTCATATACATAAATTTGGGTGTTTTCCTTCCTCTTCTTTTTGGGTGCTCTTTTATTTTTTAAAAAAACTATTGACCAAAAATATTAGAACTAAAAAAAAGATTAAATTAAGCTGACTCAAAATTTCCTAAACTACACACCATCTCTGTTCTTCTCGAGTCTATTTATTCTTGATCTCGAAATGCTTCTCTTCTCTTCAATTTGTGATCTGTCAAGTGGGTTTCTGCTTCCTTAAGTGAGTATCATCACTCATGGTTTTTTTTTTTCCTTTCGCTTCTCTAACTGGAAATAGAAGTGTTGGGTGTGTATTAATGTGTTTAGTTTAGTATTTTGAAAAGTTTTAAAATATGTTTGTACACTTAAATGGGCTTGTTTTGCAAATATTATTATTTGGTTTAACGTTTATCTTTTACTAAAATTAATTTTATCTTACAAATTTTAATTTGTACATAAATAAAAAATAATTGTTTTTGTATTGAAATAATTATATAGATAGCAAAAATTAATTTTCAAACATAAATTATAATAATATAAAATTATATTTAACTAAAATTAATTTTAAAAATTAAATTGATCTAAAATCACATTAATTCAAAATCAATCCAAATATGCATTACGTATTATATTTCAAAACAAAAAGACCCACATTGCCCTTGGAATGGTACTCCATATATATTAACATGTAATAATGAGTTTGTAAAGAATTAAAAAAAGAAAAAAAAATCATGCACACACAAACCTAGGCTAATAGACTCAGATGCAGCTCAAATCAGGAATTTCTCCCTTCTATGTAATAAAATTGTATAGACCAAACTTTTGCCAAAATTATTGTTGGAAGCTTATCCAAAAATTAGTAATTTATAAAATTATTTTAAAGCTTTAATAAAAGAGTCATAATTAACCTCTTTGGTTTGAGTAAGTGGGAGGTACCACTTTTAAAGTATTTTAAATCCTTCCATTAATAATTTAATCTCCCACATTACCGTTCAATGTTGCCATTTTTAATATCCCACATTTACTATAACATATGTTATTATAACCTAACGGCCACTTGCGCATTAGTGGAAATTGCTATACCAGCTAGTTTTCGTCCCTTTATAAGTAGTGGTTATCTCTTGGGGTTACAACACACCTTTAAATTTCTCTATCTACTTTCTAGTAATTCTGTTCTTGAGCCTTTTATCTTGGAGAAATTTGGTGTGTGACAAATATTCATTAAAGACAATATAAGTTTACGCAATTTAAATTGCATTATTATCCTAAACCAACAATGTCTACAACAATATTAAGGAATATGGAGCCCTCAAACATTGTTCTCAATGTAAGTTTTCTATAACTTTTGATGAAAATGTAAATAATTACAAAAATATATCAAAGGTTGAATTTTTTTATTTTTACTTCATTGTGCAAATTTTAATTTTAACTAAACCTATTTGTTGGGATTGATTTTGAGAAAATAAGACATAATTATTTAAATTCGTACATATCCATATTCTTGTCTATTACTTATGTATTACGAAATATACAATTGATCAAAAGTCTTAAAAGGAATACAAATCTAAATTCTAAAATATAATCCTAGATTTTCATGCTTATTTGGGACTTCTAAAGGTGCTATTGGATTCTTGGTCAAATGTACATAAAAAAAAATTGCAATATTAGTAATAAGTGGTTCAATGAAAACATTTTATTTCTAGCCCTTTCATACAAACATTTTTCATACAAAATACAAATACAAGTTATTTTGAATGTAATTATCCAAATACAGCTTTGAACCCTTTGACTACAATTTTCAAGGCCAACTCTAGTATTATCTTCGTCGATAAGTACCAAATTATGTTATATTTGTATATGTTATGCTAAAGACTTATCATGTATGTTGGATAAATTCTTATAATTTAGTGACCAAATAATGTTAATTTTATATATTTTATAGTTTAGACTATTTAATTGCTTGCGTGCATTCAATTTATCTAATTTCAAACTGTTTTGATAGAAATTCTAGGAGAATTGTATTAATAAAAGGAAATGAGGAGTTTGAGGAATGGAAAAGAGGATTCAATGACATTAAAAAGAATTTTACAAACAATGTGGAAGTTAAGAAAGTTAAGTTGATATTCAACTTAAGATAATGAACATTCAATTTCCACTTTTTGACCCTTAAATATTAGAATTTGAAGATGGTCATTTCACACAAAGTTATAGATCTTGTCAAGATCTTTCCAACAAATACTCATTCCCTAAAATCTGATATGTGATTGAGAAGTTATGGTTAAAACACTGAAACTATATCAATGAACATTATTCTAGAGCCAATGTGCTAGATATAGTGCAAAATCCTGAGATTTGGGGACAAGGCACTAAAACATGGTGCCAAGGCACTCAATAGAGTGTAAAATCCAGAGATTTGGTGCCAAGGATCCCAAACCTAGTGTCTTGGCCCCATAATGCAACCTTATTGAGGATATTTATGTATTTTGATCAGGGAAGTGCTATTAATTGAAAAAATTAGGGTTTTTATAAGGGAAAAAAAGCTAAAAGGGAGCAGAGGAAGAGCTGGGGTTTCAAATTTCTCTCTAAGAGAGCAAGATGATCCTCCATTTTCTTGAGCTTTTAAGGCATTCTCTTGGAAAGAGAGGCTAGGGGTTGGTCTTCTTGGACTTCCTTTTGCAAAACCTCCATGGATTCTTCCATGGAAGTCTCCTTCCACTTTTTCTTTCTTTGTTTTATCTTTTTCCTTTTTCTTTCCTTAATATAATCTAGATTTGTTAGTTGTTATGATGAATTTTTTATGGATATTGAGTAGAGATTTCTTAATTTTGTATCCCCATATGTTAAGAAACATTATTTCTATTATCTTGTAATAAATTGTTAATTAATGAATGTATGTTACTTCTTATTTAGGGCTTTCACATGTCTTAGTCAATTAATATGATTGCAAGTGGATTGTATTGATGAATTTATTTGTAATCTTTTATCAAACAATGGAATGCCCATAAGGTATTTGATGAAATAACTCATTGAGAATTGAAGGTCTTTGCTTTAAATGTTTAGAGACAACCTCTAAGGCAAATTCATACTCACATTTACAATTATTTTCAAGAGTTTAAGGCACATTAAGATTAGTATTCTTTTAATGTTTGGAAATAACCTTTAAGGGAGGCTAATGGTTTAGGTAGTGCAATTTTACCTAAATGTTTAAAAAGAACCTTTATGTAGGTTGTGTTTGATGATTTAACTCTTGAATTTAATACATTCTAAGGAAGATTGCACTAAAATATTTGGAGACAACCTCTATGTGTAATTAAAACTTGCATTAGGATAGCCTCTAAAAACAGGCTTATCTTTTTAGTGAGTTAAATTCTCTAGAAGTAGAATTAAACTATGTGGAACAAAGTTAAGAATGAACTTGATAACTCAACTTATTCTCATTCCAACTCCTAATTAGTTTAATCTAGTGTAGTGTCTTAAGTCTTTTTCTTTTTGTTTAGAATCTTAGTGGTTTCTAGGTATTAAGTTTTATGTTTAAATCCTTGCATCGATTCTTAGTGACTTGACTTATTTGGGTCACTAGTGTAACTATTTAAATAACCATACTAACCCACACTTTTATACCCATTATGTCATGGCTTGAGTTGAAAGGATGTGACTAGCATAGGGATGAGGTGTCCTTCATCATCGTGAATCTATTGAAACTTTCATAATAACAAAACTTATATAAATTCACATTAAACAAACATAGATATCATAACTCTCCATACATATAGTTTTTTACATACTATAGTAATTCATTCAATATTTAGCCTATATATAAGGGAGCGACTAAACTGAATCATAAAAATAAGGAAAGACATAACTCTAGCGATAAGCTAGGCTCACCAAAGAATGAAGGTGGATTTTCTAGATCGATGCTAAAATCTGAAAAATATTAAATAATGGAGTGAGTAGAAAGTCAGTGAGCTGGTAATTCTAATATTGTAGAAATTAAAGTAGACTTACAATGGTATGCCTTTTAAAATTTTAAACCAGATATTATACAATCATAACTCAGTAATATCAAATGGAAAATAATCATTAACAAAATACATTTAGGAATATTCTACAGAACCAGTCATAATTATATAATACAGAGCTAGCCCAAGGCTAGTGATAACATATCAGAACTTATACTAATTCAGCCATAGGCTCTAAGTAAATATCATAGTGGCCCTCGACCTTAAATAGAATATGATGGTAAGGGTATCATACCCAACCTCATTAGATTACCAATTGCAATGCACTATAGCTAACGTCTACTGCCGTTAGCTATAGGGTTTTGTTTTAGATATATTTCTAATATTTTAAAAATAATAAACATCCATGTACAAATATCAGAAAATTCCAAATTGTACCACTTTAGAGTTTATATTTCAGTATTTTTAATAATTCAAAATTCAGAATCATAATTTAGAATAATATTTTATATAATTAGAATTATTCACTCACAAAAAAGGAGTATACTAACCTCTTTTTATCCTTGATTCTAATTTTTTTGTTGCAATTTTCTAGTCATCTAAAACATTAAATAAAATACTCTTATAATCCAATCTTTACAAATAAATTTAATTATATTAATTCTATCACATACCTAATTAATTGTCCCTTGTTCATTTTTATCCAATTCACCTATTTCTTTTCTAAATTTTAGAAATTAAATTTATGGGTCACTTAAAGAATACTTTAAAATATAATCTATATTTCATTTTATTATCCTTATTATCATTATTATTACTATCATTATTATTATTATTATTATTATTATCATTACTATTATTACTGTTATTATCATTATCATTATTATCCTTACTATTATTATTATTATTATTATTATTATTATTACTATTATTATTTTATTCAATTATTCCATTATCCACTTATTAAATTTCTAACACCTATCATAACACAAATTTCACTTAAGGGTCATCTAATAAATGTCAAATTTTCCATCTAACCTCAAATAATATTTATTGTTATCCAATCAAGTCATACTAATTTTTCCTTCTAATTTCTTTCTTTTTCTTCATGAAAAATCTAGGAAAATTACTCAAAATTTGATATTTGTTCAAAAATTCAAACTAAAGTTTGCAAAAATTCTAAATCACTCCCTAGGTGCATAACAAAATTTAAAAAGTCTTAAGAACACAAATTTCACTAAATTTTCAAATTGCCCCTAAACCCATAAATTGAGATTTTTCAATTCGGAAGCTAAATTTTACAATTGATCAGTGATTTTAAAAGAGAAATGTGTGAAATTCACCTTAGCTAACTCAATTTAAAGCAAACAACCCGAATTAAGCTCAAATTTGACTATTTTTTTTATGAATAGTGCCAAAATTAGGGTTCTTCGATTCTGAGCAAATTGGACCAAATTGATCAATGTAAATAAGGGAAAAAGGTGTGAAATTATTGCAGAAAGTAAAGCCCTATGTTCAATTGAATTAAAAATGCACTAAACTCACGGAATTTGGCTCGAATTTGCGTGTGAATACTACCAAGAATTCTCGCTATTTTTTGGCAATCAACGGTCGATGAGGCTAGTTGAGGGGTTGGTGAACATCGTGGATTGCCGGACGTCCACGGGCAATCCTTCGATGGCGGTGACAGTGGTCGGAGGTCATCAACAGTGTGAAGGAAGGAGAAGTGACTGAACATGCAGCGATGGTTGAAGCATAATATGATTCTAATGTATTATTTGCAAATGATTTGAGGATATTATGTGAAGGTTAATTGCATAATTGGGCAATAATATGAGTTAGGTGGAGTTAGTAGATATAATTGAAAATTTTAAAATATTTTAAATGGAAAATATATATTTTTTATCAGATCAAAATTCCCCTAATAGATACTTGGTTACCGTACTTAGTTGAGTTACAAGTGCTAAAAATGTACACAATGATGCTTAGGTATCAATTTTGGTTATAATCTCAGATAAAATTTTATTTGCTTCTATATTTATTTATGAAAAAATTCCCTTTGTGAGTATAAATTTTATGGGTATTACATATTGTGTATTTTGATAAGCAAAAATTTAATCTTAAGAGCAATAAAGATAACACCTTATCCTTGTGGAAATGATAATGGATCTTTTAGATCATTTTAGTACAATTAAACTCATATACTTACAGTTCATCATTCCTTTATTGTCCTATATTAGCAAAAAACCTATACTACATCACAAACATAGAAAACATGAATACATAACCTTTAGGCATCCATGTTTTCAAAGCACATAGAACTTTGGCAACCAAACTCATATAACATAATCACATGTATAACAATTTTTAAGAAAAATTAAATTCTTCCGTAAATGAGAGATAAGTAACAGAGAGAAGTGCTAACTACCCTTTTTTTTTACCTTTGAATGTATATTTGCTTTCAGGTCACCGAGTAAAAACAAAGTTTGAATTTTGCTTGTTGCATCTCTCTTTTTCTCCTTTGTTTTCTCCATCTTTTCTATTTTTTTCAATAGATTTTTGGATTTTACTTTTGTTTGCTCTTGGTTACCTCCCTTATTTGAGCTAAGGTCCTCCTTTTATAAAAGGCTTTCTTCCTTTGAAGTTGCTTTAAAGTGAAGCAAAAGCCACCACCCAAACATCACATTAATATCTTTGAAAAATGTAATATACATAGGCTATTTTCATGGCTTTGTGTTTTTCACGTGAAAACAGAGCATGTAATTGTAGTTTATTCCTTCAATTTTGTCATATTTTTTCGAGCTTCTTTAATACACACAATACTTTTATGATAGCTTCCCATGTCCTTTTCTTCAATTAAAAACTTCATTGTAATTGTCTATTATATTATTCTTTCCCTTATTTTGTGTTTATATATATATATATATATATATATATTTTGTTTATCTCAATATTATTTAGGTGTTAAGGCTCAAAAGGTGCATTTAGAATGTCTTTTGTCTCTTAAGTTGTACAAATTCAAAGGAAGAACCTTATAATTAATATAGTAGGTTGCTCGATTTTGTCATATTTCTATTCCTTCCTTATGCTTTTTGTTACTTCATGTTGATTTCTTATTTTAATTTGGTTTCAGTCTTATCAATTACATATTGATGTAGCTACCTCATAGCCTAATTCAACTTTCCCATCTTCTTCAATTTCTCACCCACCCTAAAGTTAGCCAAGGTTTCGCATTCCATTATTCACATGTACTACTTCATTCCTTAATAATTGATTTAAGGTTATAACATATTTATTTTATTATGGATTGTTATATTCTTAATTAATTAAATTAAATAATACATGTATTATTATTATTTATTTAACTAAGCCAAATATAATTTTTGCAAATATTCACCATTATTCCTAAAAGTATTAAAAAAAATTTCTTAAATAACCAAATTATCAAATCTTAGGCTAAGGCCATGAAACAAATTCCTAATATATTCAATTAAACAACAAATATAAGTATTTAAGCCATTCTTGTTATTATTATTATTATTATTATTATTAGTTATCTCAACCTACAACAAATGAAATTAAACAATAGAATATGGGAAATTTCTCTATATTTAGCTAAAAAAATAGATAAATAAACAAGTAAATATCAATTGTCATTTTAAATTACCTTAAAATATATAGGGTTTTAGTAAATTTTCTAAAATGATTTTTTTTCTTATTTCCTCAAATTTATTCACTTTGTCTGCTATTTTTTAAGGTAAGCTATTAAGGATGTTAAAACATTATTATTACAATCATTTCTTAAGTTTTCATTATAGCTACTATGAATGAATGGATGGTAGACTTTGCAGCTAGTAGACATATTTGTACAGATGAAGATGCTTATACATCCTACACTTAAGGAAGGGTTGAAGAAGAACATGTGTAGCTTATTGATTTTGGAACTAATAATGTTCTTGGAAAGGTAAGTTTCTTCTTAATGCAAACCCTAAAGGCTATGAAGAACCTGAAACCTCAAAACTCACAATTCGGCAAAGAACACGAGAAGGAGTAGTATTCCTAACCTATTAAACCCTAAATAAAAATTGCAAATGAAAATACAAATGAAAAGTTGTATAGAGACAAGAACGAATTTAGCCCAAAGAAAACCTTGATAAGAATATGTTTTTAAAGCAATAGAAGAAGACAATCAATCATTACCTAAATAAACTTAGCCCAGCTAAGTAACCAAGCACCAAAACTTCTCTTTATTCATAAAAACAAATATGTTCTTACAAAATAGTGTGGAAAATTTATAACCCTAAATGAAATAACAACTCTAACAAATATAACAAACCTAACTAAAATAATAAATAAACTAACAAACCTAATAATAACCTAACAAACCTAACAAAATAAGTAGTAACAAATTTAACAAAATCTAGAAAAACAAATTTGGCTTTAACTTAAGCCTAAATAAGGTTTAAGTTTGTTATATTCATGCATGGCCTAACCTATAAATGCATGAGCTTTCAACAACTTGCTAGATAAAACCTAAAAAAGTCTAATTGGATTTAAAATAATTAACCAAAGTCCCATTGGCCTTCATAGAAGTAATGATTTTTTGTACTCTCTAGAAATCTTCCCACGCAACTTATACTTTTTAAACTTCTTGGCTCTTGCTCTAGTAATAAGACCTAGTGGCAATGTTAGCTTATCCTTTATGTCTTTGTGCCTTTTTTCTTTTGCATTGAGATTAGTCCCTTTTTCCTGAAAAGGATTAGTCCTTGAATCTAAATCAAAGTCAAATAGAAGGATATCAGAAATGTTGAAAGAAGCATTTATATTTTACTCACTTGGCAAAAGTTAAATTATCAAACACAACCTACTTAAAATTTGTTTTCAAACATTTAGGTAAAATTACACTACCTTAACCATTAGCTTTTCTTAGATGTTGTTCCCAAACATTTAGTAAGTACTAATTATGAGTTGCTTTAAGCCCTTGAAAATCATTGTGAATATGAGTATTAATTTGCCATAGCGGTTGTCTTTAAATATTTAAAACAAAAGCACTCAATTTTCGATGAATCATTTCATCAAGCATCAAGCACCTTGTGGACATTCAATTTCATGACAAGAGATTATTAAGAAATTTATCAATACAACTCATTCAATCCACTTGCAATCATCTTAATTAACTAAACAATATGAAATCATCAATTAAGAAGTAACATACATTCATTAATCAACAAATAATTATAAGATAATGTAAATAATCTCTCTTAACATATGTGAATACTAAACCAAGAAATCCCAACTTAATATTTATAAAGAATCCAACACAACAACAAACAACAAGCTTAAATCTAGCTTATATTAAGAAAATAAAAAAGAAAATTGAGAAACTAAAGAAGGAGAAGAGTGGAAAGAGACCTCAATGAAAGAGTCCATGAATGTTTGGCCAAGGGAGGTCCAAGGAAACCAATCATTGGGTTTTCTTTCCAAGAAAGCACCTTGGAAGACTTAAGAAAGTGGAAATCTTCAGAGTAAAACTTTTTAAGCCTCTTCTTTCCCCCTTTAGTTTTCTTTCCTAAAAATCTCAAAAACCCTATTTTGTATCAAGAAAAAAATGTAAAGTATCGTATTTTACGCATGTCTAGGAGCTTAGGCGCTCCAATTTGGGTCCCCTAATATAACTTCAATCTTTGGGTCTTAACTTTATGATCCAATGTTTGAATCAAGCAAATTAATACTTGTTGAAAAACTCTCAAAACTTTATATGTGATGACCATCTTCAAATTCTAATGTTTGTTGAGTGTTCACCATTTTCAATTAAATTGCATCTTAACTTTTTTTCTTGGCTTCTTTCAACTTCCTAGATGTTTGTGAAAATCTTCAAAATGTTGAATTTTCTTCTTTTATGTCTCTAATTCCTTATTTTCTTTTATTAAAACAATTATTCTTGAATTTCTATCAAAATAGTTTGAAATTAGATTAATTTAATGTAATGAAATAATTAAATAGTCTAACCCATAAAATTCATGAAATTAAACATTATGTGGTCACTAAATTAAACGAATTTATCTAAAATATATTATAAGTTCATAGTAAAATATTTACAAATATAATATTATTAAGAACTTATCAGTGGCCGTGTGAGACCACCATCACTTGTGAAACAGAGGAATGATAGATTATATAAGCTAAAGTCTTCTTATTTCTTTTTATTAAAACAATTATCCTTGAATTTCTATCAAAATAGTTCAAAATTATATTAATTTAATGTAAGGAAGTAATTAATTAATTTTACCCATAAAATTTATGAAATTAAATATTATGTGGTCACTAAATTAAATAAATTTATTTAAAATATATTATAAGCTTATAATAAAAAATATATAAATATAATATAATTAACCGTCACTTGTGAAACGGAGGAATGATAGATTATGTAAGCTAAAGTCTCACGACTGATGGCTATTTACGCTATAGGGTTGTGTGCCCTTTGTGAGCTTAAGTCTTAACAATGGATAGTTATTTAGGCTTAATGCCAATGTTAGATTTTATTTAAATATATTATTACTCTTTATCGATTACTTAAAACATTTTTGAACTGACTTTTAATATATTTTCTTGATATTTAACTTTTTATTGATTTAAGAATTTGTTTCTCTTATACATATTATTTCATTTAACTGTTTATTTTTTGAATGTTATTTATTCATTAAAATTTAAAATATCAAATTGTAGAACTGGTGGAGAACCAAATCCAGATGGTTAAAGTTTCATAAAAAATGACGAGCCCGTAATCGAGTCACGAGACATCTCTTTCATGTATTTTAATATTTATGTATGTTTTAAATTATGAATTCTTTTTATATTGTAGCTCCATATAGATCACGGGCAGGATCCCCATGTTACTACTAAAATAGATCACTTCTTAGTAGTGGCTTCACGTCTTAATGAGCACGTCAATTCCCTGTTCTATTTTTACTTATTTTATATTAAAAAATAATTTTGTATAACTCTTAGCTCCGTAATTTTAGAACAGTGGAAGTGGTCAAAATGTTATTAATAACTTTCCTATTTCTTTCGGCATGAGAAAAAAAAAATTTAACTTCCCCATTTCTTTTTATGAACATTTCAACTTTTAATATTAATATTATTATTGTTTAACAATTTTTTATCCATTTATCAATGGAGAACCAAGATATCAGGTGTTAAATGCATTATTTTAGTCTTCTACAAATTAAAAATCTCAAATTAATTAATTATTTTTTAAAATTTAACTGAAGATAGTCATTTTAAATCTCATTTAAAGATATTTTAAAATAGATTTTAAACAATGAAAAATTATTTTAAACTTTCAATTTATAAAAAATTAAAATAAAACTAAATTTAAAAGTAAATAATCATTTTAAAAATTTTTATTTATAAAAAATTAAAATAAAATAATTTGGCCCATTTTGATTAGTGATGGGTCGCTCCGTGTGCACCACTTTGTAATTCTCTGAAATTGGGCGTTAAATCATCATTCATAAAGCCCAGTGAGCTTGAGTTGGCGAATCCTATGGAACCCATTGGGCTACAAGCTCATCGCTAAAAGGGAAGGACAACATCCACACTAACCTGTTGGAGGGTTAATTTGTGCATTTTCCTCCGGTTTTGTGCTGTATATAGAGATCGCGAAGTACATTGAGAAGCTTTGAACAAGCGAGAAGAGAGAGAGAACACAGAGGAAAGAGCAAGATGCCGGAGTACGAAGAGAGATACGAAGGGAACGGGGAGGAAGTCGATGCCTACGAGGGTGGCTCCTCTCCTCAGCCTCGCGAAAGTAGCCATGGAGGTCCTGACGACCACAGCGACTCCAAGTCTTACGTATGTTTTCTTCTTTGTTAGTTTCTGTTAGGACCAGCATCTGATGGCTCTAATTTTCTTGATCTGGTTGCATCAGCTTGCTTTCCAACTTTTTGGTTAGTTAATAGTGGGGTTTTTTTTAGAAGCTCTGATTTGGAAAAGGGTTAGGGTTTGGGACGAATTTCTCGTTTGTTTTGCGCTCGTACATTCTGTCTCATGGGTTTTGTCTGTTTTCTGTGTCTGAAAGACCTTTATTATTATGAGCTAACATTGACTTTGCGGAAATTTAAGCCCCATCTTTCCTTTTGTATAACTAGGGCTTTGTTTTGGTGTATGTTTATGTATCTTTGATGGTTTCAATTTTGTATTTTGTGTCAATTTTTTATAGGTTTAAATTATAACTTTTTTGTTTCCCTCTTTTCTCGTGTTCTTGACTGTGGAATGACGAATTAGTTTATGCTATATTTGTTGTTGAGGGCTTTTTTTTTTTTTTTAACTTTGATTTTAGTACTTCCGCTAGATAATTAGTTTTTCATACATATGCTATGTGTACTGCGCTGTATTCTGTCTACTGATATTGATTGCTTTACCAGTGAACTTAAATCTTGTGTCAATTGCTGTCTTGTTATATTTATTCCTCTATATTCATGTCGAAGTTCTCTGTGCCAGAGTTCTAAATATTATTTCATTACGAAACTTTTGGTTTTCCTTATGGCGTTGTTTTGGTTTCCATCTGTCTGACCGAAGTTTGCTTCACAACCTCCTGCCTTTTTCTTTTCTCTCTTTACCGTTAGAGATACAGCTATGTCCTTTTTAAAATAGTTTCTCCAGTTGTGTTTCAGTCAAAAGAAAAGTAGGTAAGGGTCTATAACATGTGCATGAATTCAGAAATTTTTTCTCGTTGACTTTTTACACTTTATGACGGGTCAGGCTGAGAGTTCTATTGGCAAGAATAATGAAATATTGATTTTTTAAGATGTTTTTGCTCGTCTATTTTCTGCTTTAACTTATATTTTGTTAGGGTGTTTGTGTTGAAACATGAGAGGACAAAATAATTGGATGTATTGGATGAGGCTCCACTGCTGGTAATGGGCCGGTTGCTGGTGTTTTGTGGAGACACTATGCAAAAAATTTTTGATAATAACAGACAGTGCTAGGTATTCTTCACTGGCTTGCTACCTATAGCATTTAGTAATTTAACAGCTGTGTTTGAATGCCCATTGGTTGGTTGTTAATGGTTCAGTAATTTTGCTGAAAGGCATCCAAGTCTCTCTACCAGTCTCTGGTCATATTAGTATTGTTGTATCTATTTGAACTCTTAAACATATTGATCACTGCAGTAATGAATTTTAAATTTCAGATTTTTAAAAAAAATACTGTGTATAAATTGCTAATATGATGTTATTTAGCAGCATGGATCTCGTGATTATGACAGAGAATCTTCCAGAAGCAGAGATAAGGAACGTGAGAAAGGGCGGGATAAGGAGAGAAAAAGAGACAAGGAGAGGGATAGGGATGGAGAGAGAAGCAGGGACAGGGACAGGGATAGAGAGAGAAGCAAAGATAGGGAAAGAGATCGGGATGGGGAGAAGGAAAGGGACCGTGACAGGGACAGGGACAAAGATCGCCAACATAGAGATCGACACAGGGATCGTAGTGAGAGAAAGGAGAGGGGCAAGGATAGAGATGACGATGATTACTACAGAAGCAGGGACTATGACAGGTAAATGTTCATTTACTTTGAGGTATTGATGCCTTGTATGTGATTGTGAAAGCTTGAGATTTTTAATCAGCATCAGTTCCATGGCTGATACCTGATAATCTTAATAGATAATATACAATCCATGTCTTGTTTTATTTTATGTTCATATTTGTCGCATTGCCCTTTTCAGTTTCATTTTTCTAATTTCTTGTTTGATGATACAGACGAAGGGACTATGATCGAGAGGACAGGCATAGACGCAGGTCTCGTTCTCATTCTCCTTCACGTTCAAGGGGTAGATCTGAGCATAGATCAAGGTCACGTTCTCGTTCACGCTCAAAGAGGTATGTCATAGAAAGATTATTAACTTTCATTTTATAAGATTGTGCTTATGCACATAAGCGAGGATGCTGGAGCTGTGATTCAGTGTTGTCAATGGCATCAGCCATGGCTGCCATTTGGCCATGGTGGTGAATTTTTAAGAAAACGCCTTGGGACTTCCATGGTGTGCCACTTTTACATTGTGCTGCCATGGTGAAACTTAGAAATTAAATGTAAGACAGAATATTCTTCTGTAGATTAATTGTTGTGCTTCCCAAGGCTTAGAATATTTGTTGCACATTGGTACTGTTTTTTAGCTAAGTGATGACTATTTTTTTGAAAATTTCCTAGTATGACCATTTCTTATTTCTTTTTTCGAATTTTTATTACTCGTGTTTATAAAATTTTTTCAAGTATTTTTTTAAAAGGTCTGCAGTGCCTGCCCAAGGTGGCAGCATCTTGCTTTCTGGGCTTGCTGCTATTTGCTGCTGCATGGCATTGACAACACTGTTTCACACTATTTACTTTAATTTCACATGGTATTAGAGGTAGCATTTATAATCTGAATACTAACGTAATTTTCTTACAGCAAAAGGATTAGTGGTTTTGATATGGCTCCCCCTGCTTCAGCAATGTTAGCTGGTGGTGCTGCTGTTGCAGGTAGATTTACTCATGTATATTTAAAAACTTTTTGTTATCTTAACTGCCTTCTTTTTTTTTTGTTGGTTTTAGTATGGAAAGTTCATATCAAATTGCATGGTGTTATCTTGGTAAGCTATATTCGTTTTGATTTGAGTGTATTGCTCTTCAAAGGCTGTTTTCCAACTGTGTGTAATTTTGTCTTCTTTTTCTTTTTTAATTGGTGATATAATTCTGGAACTAAAAGATGCTTTGGTTTCTTGTCTTGTGTTTGGTGTTTGTTTGTTTTGTTTCTATGTCTTGTCTTATGTTCTAAGAAGGCAATGTTGGGCTACTAGCCCCACTGTGCTGACAATGGGCGTGAGCCGACATCTGTAGCTTTTATGTCCACGGAGGAATCAATGCACCGGTTTTTGGTGGGTCTTGTTCGTCTTCAACTGGAAACTATTGCCTACTTTGGTAGTCTTATAAATATTATCTCCAGAACTTGTTTACAATGTTCCTTTAATATCCTTAGATATATTACGGAATGAGGTTCATATATGCTTATGCTCTGGGAAATGGAAGCAGTAGAAGTCTTTTAGGCTTATGTAATAGGAATTGAGAAGGTTAAATAATGAATTTGTTCTGAAATAGATTTGTCTCTACTTGCAGGTCAGATCCCAGGGGCAAATCCTGCAATTCCTGGAATGTTTCAAAACATGTTTCCATTAGCTACCAATCAGGTATCTGTCTTACTCCCCGCCTCAGGTGTTGTAGTATGAGGGGTCTATCTAATTTCACTTCTTGGTTTTGTCTTCTTCTAGTTGCAGCCATTCAGTGCCCTCCCTGTCATGCCAGTCCAGGCTATGACCCAACAGGTAACATTGGTTTTTTAGTATTCCCCCCTATAGCAGTAATATTGGTCTTTATTTGATGTATCATTGTACTGAATATGCAGGCTACTCGACATGCTAGGCGGGTTTATGTTGGAGGGCTTCCTCCTACAGCCAATGAGCAGGTATTGTAATTTAACTTATAGATGAATTTCACTTAACTATTGGTCCTGAATCTTTTGCATTTCCTTTCCTGTCATACTTTGATATCTGTAAGCTAGTATATTATATTGAATTTATTTGATTTGTGTCTGGGTATGTTACCTTGAATGGCTCTTGAACATTGCAATTTACTTTTCAGCGCTTAACATGTTAGAAATATTCTGCATATGTCAGAAATTTCAGCTTGTTCTAATCTTTGAATGAGATTGGCTTAGAGAATTTGGTTATCAGCAAAATTGCTTTTTGGAAAAATGTTTCCCATTTTTCATGATCTTATGACTGAGTTTTGTATTGTATTCTTCACTCTATTTGCTTCTGAAGCTTGAAATATTTGTGATCTTCGGAGCCAATGTAATTTGTCTCACTTTGTTTGGCTGTTACGGGCATCATAGTTGCATAGAGCAGGAGTCTTACAAGTTTATGTTTGCTATTTGGTTTATAATATTTTCTTCAATATGTGCTTATGGTGATAATGTCTGTTTGTACTGCAGTCTGTTGCTACTTTCTTCAGCCAGGTCATGGCTAAGATTGGTGGAAATACTGCTGGTCCAGGTACATAAAATATAGAATGATTTATGTCTTACTTGATGGACTACCTATCTATTGTTGGCATTGGTCAATTTTTTATTATACCCACCCCCAACTTTTTTTTGGTTCCGTGCACATGCAGGTGATGCAGTAGTTAATGTTTACATTAACCATGACAAGAAGTTTGCTTTTGTAGAAATGAGGTCCGTTGAGGAAGCTAGCAATGCCATGGCTCTTGATGGCATTATTTTTGAGGTATTCAATTTTTGTTTATCAACTTTCACCCAAAGATGTGGGATCTTTCCTTTATGAGTACGTTAATGAGTAGACCTAATTGTCAGGGGGGGTAACTGGGTAAGGGCGTTATTTATATTGTACTTTGTAAAGCTTCATGCCTTTAAAATTGATGAAGTCATGCTTGTGACTGATTATGCCTGATGCCTGTTAATAAGAGTATCTCATTGGATTTGTTTCATTTCCAATTATTCTACTGCAGGGAGCACCTGTGAAGGTGAGGAGGCCTACTGATTATAACCCATCTTTGGCTGCAACCCTAGGCCCAAGCCAGCCTAACCCAAACCTGAACTTGGCTGCTGTGGGCTTAACACCTGGCTCAGCTGGTGGACTTGATGGTCCTGATCGTATCTTTGTGGGTGGACTTCCTTATTACTTTACAGAAACACAGATCCGTGAGCTTTTAGAGACATTTGGTCCCCTTCGGGGTTTTGATCTGGTTAAAGATAGAGAAACTGGAAACTCAAAGGGTTATGCATTCTGTGTTTATCAAGATCTTGCAGTTACAGATATTGCTTGTGCAGCTCTGAATGGAATAAAAATGGGAGATAAGACTCTCACGGTTAGACGAGCTAATCAAGGTGCAAACCAGCCAAAACCTGAGCAAGAGAGCATATTGATGCATGCACAACAACAGATCGCTTTACAGGTTTGATGATATTGTCTGCTAAATGTATCCATTATTAAACATCTCTTGTTCACGTGTTATCGAAGTTCTATTTGAAAACTGTTTTATTCTTCAGAAACTCATGCTTCAACCAGCACTAGTGGCAACGAAGGTGGTTTGTTTAAGTCAAGCTATATCTGCTGATGAGCTCAAAGATGATGAGGACTATGAAGAGATTGTCGATGATATGAGAACAGAGTGCTCCAAATTTGGTAACAACTCATTTAGTTTGCTTGTCTTTTACTGCAAGCTAAAATGCATTTATATTAATTATTTTTGTTATTTATTTGTTTTACAGCTATTTGTAGTCCCACATTATCAGGCCTAACTTAAAGACAGAAGCCTCAATAACCTTCCGTCTTTGTTCATCTTTACTTGTCTCGCTGCATATATTTTAATATTGTATTTCTGCTTAATTTTCTTCTCTTTTGGGTCATCGGCAGGTACTTTGGTTAATGTCGTGATCCCTCGCCCACAACCAAATGGGGAACCGGCACCTGGAGTTGGGAAGGTATATGATATATCCTGATGGAAATTGTTCTTCATTCAGTGTGCCTACACCCAACTCCTTTTGCTTTCTTTGATTTTTTTCTTTTTATTGCTTTTCTTGTTTCCTGTCAAGTACAGGATTAAGGTGGATGGAGTAGCTAGTGCGAGACTAATTTAGTTGTTGGAAATAATATTATTTTTTGGTGCTGTTTGGTATATGAAAAATTTAATTTCCCTACCATTTAGATTTATAAGATGTTTGGATATGAACATGACAAATTTAACGTTCATGTATTTGTATATGTCCTTATCAATCTGATTTTTGTACTAGTTATTGAAAGCAACGTTTCTGTACCTGCAGGTGTTTTTGGAGTATGCTGATGTCGATGGTGCTACAAAAGCACGAGCCGGATTGAATGGACGAAAATTCGGTGGTAATCAAGTAGTGGCTGTGTTCTATCCCGAGAATAAATTTGCTCAGGGAGATTATGAAGGCTAGTTGTCTCTTAATGTCACTCAGATTGGTTTTTGAATTTAACTTGTTCTATGCAGATTCCTCTTCAAGGGATTTTATTGTATACTTTGTAAGCTGAATTGTGCATACGTTATATAGTAAGTAGAAACATATGTATTCTGTTCAGTTTAGGTGGGACTATAAGCTAAGTGATGTTGGACAACTGGTTCATATATTTATGTACTATCTTTTTGATCCATCAATTTCCGGTTTGAGTGAGGGTGAATTTGAACTTTTTGCATCTGAAACTTAAAATTCACTGTATTGAGGAGAATCAGGGTTATAAAATTTTCATCTGATGATATAAATTTTAATAAGTATTAAATAATTTTCAGTAGTTTTTATATAATTTAGACAATTAAATTTTTACTTACTATTAAATTCATTTACATTTGAATTTTTAATTTCACTAAATCTAATTTCAATCTTTATTATCATTCATGCCATAACCTGGCTGAGGAGCTGACTCAATTTCTGCCATGTAAGCTCAAGTTTCTTAGAACTGGAAAAATGGGGATTAAGAATCGGACCATCTTTAAGACCAAAATGTGGTTTCAAGTAATATCAATAATTGTTTGATACAAGATAGACTTTGAATGAGCATTGCTATGGTTATATATTGAGTAATATCAACTTAAATAATAAAACAATTTGCGACTCTAAATGAATCAATTTACATAGAGTATTGTCAACCTTGCTAGTGAACACTGCAAGTTTGCTGCTTGTGAGGGATTTAGAACATCTCAAGTTTAATTTTGCATTTAAATGATTTAAATGTTTATTTGTACATTTAAATGGAAGTTATTTGGTTTAAGGTTTAATTTCTTTTTTAAGTCAATTCTGTTATCAAAGCCTTTATGTATATAGAAGTAAAAAGAATTACTTTTGCATTGGAAGAATTATATCAAAATTAAACTCAATTTTAAAATGAAAATTTTTAAATAATAGTATATTTTTTTGTGTACTTACAAATTTTGAGTATATTAGTACACTTATTAATTTATATAATTTTATTATCTTAAATATTAATTCAAAAAATAATAATATTAAAAATATATAATTACATTATTAATACATCAGTATACATAGTTATAATGTAAAAACATTTTAGTAATATTATTTTTTTGGGTTAATATTATTACAAATATATCTTTATATTATAACTGCATGCATTGGTGCATTCAAAATTATAAGTGCATAAAAAATGTCACCTAATATTAAATTATAATTAAGCAAAATCAATTTTAAAAACTAAATTAATTCAAAATTAATTTTGGCCCTTGACACATTGTCTTACTGCTACTTTATAGCAATCAGTTGATGGTGCCATCTTCTATGTAATCGCAAAATTGAGTGTTTTAATAAAAGTATACGTGGCCTAATAATATTCTGCCACATTAATGTCACGTAGATATGGTTTATGACGTTGCATGAACCTATCAAACTTATGAAAGTATCCAATTAACAAATATTTTCATTTCACCCCAAATTCCTTTGTAATGCAGTAAAGTCATAGTAAGTGATATTTGCATCTGAACCCCACATCTATACTGTATTAACAAAGATTTTTTGTTTGATCATTATTACAATAATTTCTACAAAGATTGACAAATTTTTTTTACAATTATTATTTAACTACACCCCACAATTATAGTTAGCATATGAATTTTACTACGTTTAAGAGGACCAGCACTATTAAATTTCTTTTCAATAGTTCAAATTTTAATAAATATTAAACTATTTTTAATATCGTTTTAAAATCTAGAGCATTAAATATTCTATTTAATAGTTCAAATTTTCTCAATTATATATATATATTTAAATTTTTAATTTCACCAAATCCATTTCCTTAGCATTTTAAATGCAGGGGATTCAAATCAAGAAATCGCAACATAATGAGAGACCAAGCTCTATCTAGAATTGTAGAATATGATATTAGAACATGACACCATTATTGTCTGATTTGTTCTAATTTTCCTAGTCTAAATTTATAGCTCCACAAACTGTCAATTACTAAATCATAAGAGGACCTTGAAGCTGAAAGAGAGACCAAGATTACTACTACTTATTAGGCTGCACTTATAGTTGAGCAAGCTGCTTTATGTTCATAGGATAGACAACACTTGGATTCCCATTGAAAGCCATCCTTCCCATCAGAATGTTCACTGCTTCTGTGGGGTGGAATGCATCCCAGAACACATACTGATTTCTGTTAGGGCATGGTGTTTGGAAGGGAAGACATGTAATTTGGCCTCTGTTTCTTCCTATGCCACAGCACCCTCTGTTTACCACACTAAATCCTGCACAAAAGAAAGTAATCACTCTCACGAAAGATATGTTTTGCATATGAAGCACAACTACTTTAGAACATGACATGTCAGAAAACTCATTTCAGACACGAAGCAACAATGACAATTTTGTTGTGTCACTGTACCTATATTAGGGTTTAGGGTCGTGTTTTATATATCCATTCTAGTATTTATGTTTTCTTGTTCATTATAACGACCAATTGCAGTATTCTTGGTGAGAATAACACAAATTATAGTTGAAGATTAAAATATAATAATATGAAGCATAGTTATTTTAGAAAAATGACATAATAGAACACTTATACCTTAAACCCTAAATTCTAAATACTCATATCACATGATGCAAAATTTTAAATTTTGTTTGTGTTGTTGTATCCATATTAGGGTTGTTTTGTATATCTATTCCAGTATTCATGCTTTCTTGTCCATTCAAAGACCAATTGCAATGTTTCTTAGAGAGAATAACCTGAATCTTAAATCTAGAAGATCTAAATCTAATTATTTAAATTTTTGCTGCCAGATCATTTTTTACTAGGTAAAACAACTTATTGGTCAAATAAATTATATAATACTGAAGATTTGATCTATGAGAACATTCATTTTAAAGAATCCTTCCACATCATAATTTCATTAAAGAATCATATGACAAATACCTAAATAAATGTGTCTAAGTTCCTCCCATTGTGAATGCATATACAAAGTCGAAGGATAATCAAGAGCAAACAGAGTGAAAAACAGAGTTTGAATGGCAAAGTGTTCATACCATAAGATCTAGCATTGAGAAGAATGTCCTGGAACATGGTGGCAACATCTATGAAGATGAAGTTGGAACCAGGAAGATTGGCATTCAAATTGCTCACCATGGTTTTCACATTTGCATTAAAAGGTTGCACAAGCAAGTTCACTTCTTCTGAGCAGCTTCCACTTGTGCTTTGGGCCAAAATGCTTGGAATACAGCCCAGTAGCCCAAGCCCAGCAACCACAAATTTCCTTGCTCCAAGATTGTAAAGCCTCTGTAGTACACATAATAAACAATTGCTTTACAAGCGAACGGATATGAATTCTAAAATTTAAATTTCTTGCATTAAAGGAGATATAAGCTATTTAATTTTAATCAAATGGTTTAAATTATAATAAATATCTAATAGTATCTAAGATATTTTTTAAATTTGAATCATTGAATTTTTATCAAACAGTTTAAATTCGATCAAATTTACTTGCCTAAATACATAACATTACTAAGTTACTTTAGAACCCGTAGGAGTAGCTGTAATGGGGGAAGTATTTTTTTCAATATTTTGAATTTCTTAGTTGGACAAATTTTTTGTTTGAATTAGTCGAGTGTGTGTGTATTTTTATATCACTGAGGTAGGGTGTGCGTGTGTGTGTATTCAGGAAAAGGTGGACTATGTAATAAATGTATCCAACAAAAAGTTGTTCATTTTGTGGTTTAAGTCCAATTTATCATGATTAAAAGTTATCCAGAAATACATAATATATATAGCCATGGTTTCTGGAAAAGAAACCAAGGGTAGGATTGGGGACATGTTAGAGTAAGGTAGAATATTAGTTACAGTCAATTTTAGAAGTATATAGACAGCCAATTATCAATTTAGTCTCTATAATTAAAATTTTGTGATAAGGTTTTTATAGTTTTTTAATATCTTAACTCAATACCTACAACTAAAATTATAGTATTTTTTATGAAATTTTGTTGATGTAATTAATTATTTTCAATTTTATTATTTTAAATATGCATGATTTGTGCTAATAACAAAAGTAAAAGTTAGAAAATAAATCAAAATAAACCCATATATATAGCAAAATAATGACAAAAATATAGTGATAGAGACTAAATTGTAAAATATTTTAACTATGTGAATTTGATTATAAACCAATAAAAAATTTATATACAATTCCTTATATTTTTGTTATGCTAATTCTTCAATTAAAATATGATAAGTTCTTAGTTTTTCAATTATATCACGACGCATTATACGAATACTACATGTAATAGTATTATTTTTAAATTAAATTATACATTATTATATATTAACCATTAACCTATCATATTTTAACTAGAAAACAACATAGCAAAAATTTAAGCAACTACATTTGGATTCCCCTTATGTATTGACAAGAACATGATATCATATTTAATTATTGTAAATCATTGAATAAAAATTTAATAATTCAAATTTATATTAAAAACCACATGCAGTCATATAATTATAATTTTTATTTGTAAATCTAAATTATTAAATTCTTATTCAATAGTCCACTATAGTCATATACAACCTTATATTTCAGCTAAAATATGAGAGAATCCAAATTGATATAAGTTTGATCCATTATATACAAACCAACTCAAAAGTTAAGTAAAAGTATAAGGCTTATAATCAAAAGTATAAGGTCCATAAAGTGTAGTGTCTCTAAAGTAGAGAGAGAGCGAGTGACACAAGGCGTGAAAGTGTGCATAAGGTTTACTTCCTCTCTTTTCACCCACACTTTCTTCAGTCTCTATCTCTCTCTATTTTAGGCTATGTTTGGATGAAGACTTAAGAGAAAGTGACAAAAAATAAAATGATTAAAATAAATTGGACTTATATTTTGAATATTTTAAAGGTGAAATAATATAACAAGGGATGAACACCAAGACTCCTTGCCATCCAAAATTGCAATTTTAGTGTCCCTCCAAATTGGAAAGTTAATTTTTATCATTATGGTCATGACTTTTTTTTTTTCTTACTTAAAATTTCAAAATAGAAAAGAGAGAATGAAAGAGTCTACAATGTAGATTAGTTTTATCTATCTTTTTTTTATCTTTTAATTTTTTTGTCAACAATTGTTCTTTTTGAATTTTTAAGTTTGTCTTTTAAAATTTTTTGAAGCAACATAAATATTTTTTTTTGTTAGACAAAAAAATAGATAGGATAATTAGTAAATAAAATAAAGAAATATGGATATGAGAATAACGTAACATTATTTAGTTGATAATAACAAATTATTAGTCATATATTTATGTTACAGGGGATAATATTAAAAATAATAATTAATGAATTATTACATTTCATTTATTTATTATAACTTTAAAACAAAATTGATAGGTGTCCATCTTTTTTTCATTAGAACTTTCAAATAAAAAATTTACTCAAGTTATCCTATGTTATTCCATTCTATTCTATATCATTTCATTAATGGCCACTCTATACTATTTTCTCTTAAATTCCCATCAAACATAGGCTTAAATATACCCTACACTTTAGAGGATTCAAATCCTATAAGCAACTACATATAAGTTTGATCCATTACATGCGACCAGTACGGACTAGCTAAAAAATTGAGTAAAACTATAAGAACCGAAAATAAGATTTTCAAGGGATCGATCTTACAGTGAGCTGCTGGTTATAGGTTTGAACTAAGAGATCAGCAAACTGTTGAGCATTGTACTGAGCCCGGGTGGGATAGTTTGGCATAAGGTAATTGTTGAGGTAGTCATTGCTTCCCATTCCGACAAAGAAAACACACTGCCCAATTGCCCGTGGCATGTTAGCAGCCCCAAGATTTGCAGTGATCTGATTCAGTGTGTTCTCGAAGTTTCTTATCTGTTCACCGAATGGTATGCGACCAACCTGTTCAAAAATGGAATTATTTATATCGCGGTCTAGTTGAATTGGATCTTTTACTATCAATATACAGATGGCAGATTGTATTTTTATATAAAAAGATATTAAATAGTCTTAATATACTTGAATAAGAGTTTATGTGATATATAAATTTTAATAATATTATTTTTTTAATGGTCTCTACTCTTCTTTTTGAATGATTTTAATAAAATTAGTACACCAAATCAGTTACAATTTAAATATATCAAAAATTGAATGTTCATTTTTGCTAACAAAATGCTTTCTACTGTATTATTTGTATATTGACAATTGAGGATCTTACACCCTAAACATTAAACCCTTATCCCTTGCTACTACATCTCTACATCAATCATAGGAGAAAATTTGTCATATGGGCGTGGAAATTATGTTAAATGTTTATGGGATTCTTTGTTATAAATTTTTTAGAAAAATATAATTTTGACCAAAAGTGAGGACTAATTCAGTTTATTTTTAATAATTTTTATTTTTAGAGGACTAAATTGATACTTTGATCAAAATTGTAATTTTTTTCAATTTTTGAGAAAAATATATATATATTTTTTACTTTCTTACTTCTCACTAATTATTATTCTCATTTTAGTCTCTCATTTATTAATTAATTATTCATTTAGGCCTTGACTAGTTTTTATTTTTAATTTAATCTGTCACTCTTTAATACATTTTTAATTTAATTCCTCTCATTTAATTAAAAGTAAGAGATTATAATGTGCTAACTTTAAAATTAGTAAGGGATTAAAATGATAATAGACTGATAAGAAAGGAAAAAAATTGAGTGAAAATCAATGAAGAACCAAGTTGAAAAATTGATTAATAAGTGAAGACTAAATTAATAAAAAAAATTAAAAATTATTCAATAAGTGAAGAATCAAAATAGAGGTTTAATTTTTTTTCTCTCACTGTAAAGCACACGGGCACCAAAAAATAAGGAAAATAATAATGATATTATTATTATTATTTGACTTGGAAGTTGTCCTAGACATGGTTTAGAAATAAACACTTTTTATTTATATATCTTTTTTAGAGGAATAATACTAGTTGGCGTTTTTCTTTAAAATTATATTACTAACAAAATGTTCAAAATATTAAAATTTAAATGATATACTGGCTATTAACTTTTATTTTTTATATATATATATATAAGCGTATATATTACTAAATTTTTTTGTATAATCAATAAATAAATTGTATCGGTATAATTAATATGTAATATACTTAGAAAAAGATATGTGAGAATAACGTATTAAAATGTACTTACTGTATCCTAACTTAAAATAATTAATTATATTTTTAAACAAAAATATTTATTATATATTTATATTTTAACCTCCAATACTTTTTAAATTTTATTTATAAACCAAACATACTTTTTAAATTTTCACTTTACCCCATCACTTTTTATTTTTTAAATATCCCTACAAAAATACTAATTTATAAATTTGTTAACTCACTCCTATACTTTTCTTTTTCAATAACTCCCCAAACCTTTAATCTTATCCTTATTTTCAATTTACAAACTAATGTTCGGAAGAGTTACTTAAAAATAAAATATAGAGGAAATAAATTAAAATTTTCAAAAAATAATGTTTTGGATTTGTAAACAAATTTAAAAATATTAGAGTCAAAATATAAATATAATAAATTATTTTAAATTGACATATAGTAATCATATATTGATATATCATTACCATGTAATTTTCCCCCAATATGCCATTTAATAATTAAATCAATACAATCATTTTCACAGCTACAACAAAGATTTCACCATAAAAAATTCAAAGATGATGAATTAATAAAATAATAAATGAAAAATACATACAAAGTTCCTGCCGGTGACGTCAAGGATTCCAGCAGCTGCTGAAGCATAGTTAACTCCATGAAGCATTTGATCTCCTGAGGCTTGTGAGTATGAAGGAAGTAATGGAAGCCCAAGCAGTTCAGCTGCATCAATATGCACAAATCAAAATTTTGTGCAAATTAATTATTATAATTATTTTTTTCTACAAAATTCAAAAAAAGAAATGAAATGAAGAAAAGAGAAAGCAATAATGTTATTAAATACCCACAGTAGAATATAGTGGTTAACATGAACTATCTTTATGACATATTTTAAGACAACTCAACGTAGTGGGTAATATATTTTATAGGACCACTTGGCTTTTATTTATTTCTTGGTAATTTCTAATTTGTCACTGTTTAGGGTTTCAGAGGGAACGGGTCTCAAATGTAAAGATTTTTTTTAAAATAGAAGTAAAATGTTTTTAAAAATAAAATAAATTAATAATTTAGATATTTATTATACAAAATAATATCATAACTGTACTATTCTACACATTTTATAATGTAATTCAGTCTTATTTTCTATAATAAAATATTATTTTATACAATAAAGATTTAAAATATTAGTATATCCTATTTTGAAAAATAATTAAGTTTTATTTTTTTAAAAATCTTCATATTTGAAGTCCTTTAATCTAGATCTAATAGCCCCTGGAGGAGATTTGTTTTCAATTTGGACTGTATACCTATAATGGATTCGAATCTCTTGCATTTTATATAAATGCGCTGATCGAATTGCATTTCCTTTATCGAACTATGTATTATTGAAGGATTTGTGTTTGGTAAATTTAAAATTTTAATTGTCGCTAAATTTTATAGAATTTGAATTGTTTGATAATAATTTAGATTTTAAGAAATTATTAAAAATTATTTTATATGTATTGAAATTTAAATCGTTTGATAAAAATTTAATGGCAAAAAATTTTTTAAATACAATAAATTTAAATTTTTAAATGAACGGGATGTTGATTTTTCAACTTTAAATGTGAATTGTTTCATCCATAAAATTGTTAAATAAAAGATTGTCCTTTTACGCTATATAAAAAATGCAGGAAATATGGATCGCAGTACTACACCATAGCTTCTTTATTGCAGCATTTACTGTGAATTGTGTTATTTATTACTTATGAAAGATGTATCTTCTGGTTTGAGCATGTGAACCAATCACACTTGTAAATAGTATATCACACTTGTAAATAGTATATCACATTATAGCAGAAGAGGAAATTCTCGTAAGCAAGTACTTCAGGTAACTTGCCGCATTAAAAGAGTTAGGCAATTTAGGTATATCAGTTGTCTATAGACTAGTAACTTTCTTATCTGTAAAAGTTGATAAATAAAATAAGATTAAACAGAAGTTGGAGAAAAAAAGGTAAATCACTCAAGGATCTAAATTAGATTAATTTTAAAAAAATTTAATGTTAATTATTAAAGAGGTGAAAAATTCTATTTTATTAGTCCTACACATGTAAATTATTTCTTAATTAAAATATTCATAAATAAGATATATTTTTTTAATCCTTCATTTCTTGATATTTTTTATTTTGATCTCTTACAAATAAAATTAATTATCAATAGTATCTTTAAAAAATGTAACGGGCAACATTAATTAATAATAATGTGGACCAAGTTGAGAGGAAATTTTATAAGGATCAAATTGAAAGATATTATGTTTGTGAGAAATCAAAATAAGAAAAAAAAAATTTACAATTGAATATATTAAAAAATATTTTATGCATGAAAGACTAAATAGAGTTTTGGTCAGAGAAATATGGGGTCAACTATATCTATAAATCTATACATCTTATAAATTGAAAAATTAATGTTAATTATTAAAGAGGTGAAAAAGTCCTATTTTATTAGTCCTTTACATATAGATTATTTCTTAAATGACCCTCATAAATAATAATTTCTTAATTTGACCATTTAAAAAATTTTCTCCTCAATATAATCATTCACTTATTGACATTTTTTAATTTGATCTCTTACAAAAAAAATTATTATCAATAGTATCTTTAAAAAATATAAAAAGCATCATTAATAATAATTTTATTTGTGGACGATCAAATTGAAAGTGAAATTTTATAATGATTGTCAGACATATCTATATATTTATATGTCTTATAAATTGAGAGATCAGACTGTTTTTAGAAAAAAAAAAAAAACTCAGAAAACAAAATAAGCATTAATAATGAGAAATGTTATTTTGGAAGCTGTCAATAACATTCAGTATTTATAGTTTTCAAGTGCAGAAATGGAATTTTGTTAGTAAAGAGCTAGATAACATGCAGGAGAGAAAATTAAGTATAACGTCATACTTGCTTATTTCCTTCATAAGGTCTGCACTACAAACTTTTAAAATATGAGTCCAACAAAAATATAATTTTGGTCCTTCAAAGGAACTTAAATCATTTTACTTTTTCATCTTTAGATGGCCTTTAACTTTAAACCCTAAAACCCTAAATCAAAATTCCTTTTTTTTTTTTTTTATCCTTTCATATATGTTCTATTTGCACTCTTAAGAGAGAGGCTTATTCTACAAAACACATGACAATAGATCGCTCCTGTGTTGCTTTTTTTTTTTTTTTTTTACTTTTAATTATGTTAAAAATGAAATTTTTGTCAAAAAATTATTGTTCGATTTTCTTATAAAATTTGTTAAATGTTTTTAATACTACCATTTTATTTTTAAAACATATTATTATCATTTTAATACAGAAATTATTACATTACCAATGAACGAACAGAATCATAATATATGTTGAAAAAGATAGATTGTAAAATGTTGAATATAAAAATTTTATAAATAATAACATTTTAAATTTGTAAACACATAATAATATTTTAATATATAAACTGGTGCAATGTGTCTGCTATTTCCCATATTAGAAACTGTTCAAATTTTTTCTTTAATATTATCTAAACCCTAAAATAATATCTAGTAACCAAAATCTAATATATTAATATTTTTTATACAATATAATAAGTTTTTTTAAAATTTTAATATATATTAATATTAAAAAAATATAGAAACAGATCCTCTCTCCTGTTCCCGCACAAAACAGGAGAGGATCCTGATCTTACATGCTTGAGCTCCTACCATCTCATCGAATAAGAGAAGAAGAAAAATCAATGAATGAGCACTGGCTAAACGACACTAGAATCATCGTTTTGAAAACTGAAGCATCTGAACTGAACTCGAAGCCAAAGATAACCAAAAGAGAAAAAGAATTCTACAACACACATGCTTTAGCTCCAACCATCCCAGGGAATAAGAGAATAAGAAAATCAATGAATGACCTCTGGCTAAACGACATCGTTTCAAAAACTGAAGCAAAGAATAACGAGAAGGGAAAATGAAAGGAAGAGGAAGGAGAAGAGAAGGACCTATTTCGTCGACCATAGTGTAGCCGTTGGAGAAGCGACCAGTGGGACCTCCATTGAAGTCGATGCCGTAAGGGAAGTAGTTGGCCTTCGCGAAGGAAGGAAGGTTGTTGTTGTTGCCATCGTCGATCAGAGAGTCGCCGAATACGAACATCGCAGGCACCATCTCTCTTCTGTTACTACTCTCACTTTGGCCTGAGACGACGACCACCATCACCACCATGCACAGCGCGAGCAGTAATGGGGGAAAGGACGTCGTTCCGGACTTGGCCATATCAATGGAAATCGATCGAGTGAGAAGGAGAGAGTAAGAGAGAGAGTCGCTTTTGCGTTGTTTTCTTTTGGTTTGAAATTGTGGGGAGGGATTTGGGGTTTATAGAAGATGGTGATGGAAAGTTTGGGAAGTGAAGGGTATAAGGCGGTAGTTGATAGCAATGAATGCGTTCATCTGTTATCTACCGTGCAGCAGTAATGCACTGAAAAACGAGTTAAAAAACTAATTTTGTATTTCAAAATTATTATTTTAATTCTTTATTTATGGTAATATTTAAAATAATTTTTCAGTTAAAATTTTTTTGTGTTAATTCTATATAAATATTTTTTAAAATATATATACTATTTTTTATATTTTTAATTATTTCACTCATTATTTATAGTTATAATAATTAAATGTAAGAAATAATTTAACTTCTATTTATTACATATTAATCTTTCATTATTTTGTAGAAATATAATAAGATTATTTTTAAAATAGTTTAAATTATAAAAAAAATAATATTAATTATTTGTAAAATAATATTAAGGATAAATATATAATTAAAATTATTTGAATGATTTTATTTTAAATTTAATTATGTTTTCCTTAAACTTTTTCTTTTAAGAATTAACTTATATTATTAAGAATTATCTATTATAATTTATATAACATGTTATAAAACTTATTATTTAAATATTTTTTTTAATATTTGTAGTTTTAAAAATTTAATTAGAGTTCTAGATAACATAAATAATAAGCTTAAGTTAAGTTAGAGTTATATATATATATATATATATATATACAATTTATTTCTTCTAATATTTATAAAAAATAATACTCGTAGGGATTTGGATCCTTATAGGAAACAGTAATGGAAAATTAATTTTGCACACTAGAAAATGAAGATGGGAGATATGATTTATGACGATGATAACTTTTTATTTTCATCTCGTAAAATTGCCATCTCTATTCATTTGTTAAAAGCATATCGCATTTAATTTGTTATTTTATTAAAAAATTATTAAATTTAGTCTCTTTATAAAATTTAAAATTTAAAATTTATATATTTTATTTTTTAAAAATTAAAGAATTAAGTGTAATATTTTTTAATATATATATATATATATAATAATTTTATAATAAATAAAAAAATAAAAATATATTTTTCTCGTTAATAAATGCTAAAGCGCCCAACATTCGTGCACGCCTTTACTCACAGAAAAGTAAGAACCTTTTTCCAACGTCTCTCTCGAACAAGTTATCTCCATTAATAAATGGCTTGAAAAATGGAAAAGTTACACTTTTTGGTTCCTATGTTTCAGTCAATTTTAATTAAGTTCTTATAGTTTAAAATTTAAAATTAAGCCATTATAGTTTGCAAATATTTTAATTTAGTCCTAACAGTTAATTTTATGTAAATGCTTTATTAAATATTGTTGATTTTACCAATCATATATCATCTTATAATATTCTAAATATGTATAATTTATGCTAATAATAAAAGTAGAGGTTAAATAAAAAAAAAGTAGCGGTGAATAATGAAACAAAATTAATGATGTATATGATAACATATTGAGAAAAATATATTGATAGGGATTATAAACTGTATATCATTTAAACTACGAGGATGTAATTATTAAATTTTAAAGTATAGGACCAAACTAAACATTGAGTAAAGCAATAAGGACTATTAATGTAATTTTCCTTGAAAAAATTATAGGTTCTTGTTACAGGCTACGAATAGATCTGCTTTCTCACCTTTGAATTTTTTTTTTTAAATATATATTATTTTACTTAATAAGTTAAAAAATTCTAAGGCAAAATATGACAAAACTACCAAACGTGAGAATCAATGCCCAAGCTTTCCTTAACAACAGCTAAAATTTTTTTTATGTGTATGCATCGGTGCCGTTTGCTAGTGACGATTTTTTTTTTTGGAAAAATACCAATGAATCACTTCAATTTTAGATTATTTGTAAATAAATCCCAAAACTTTAAAAATTAAAATTAAACTCATTAGCATTTGAGACTTTTGAGATGTACGGTTGGGATATTTCACTTTCATGCAAGCTTTTTAGATATTTTTTTAATATTTTAAAGTTTGTTTAAGACCGTGACAAACCCAATTTAATACAGTCATATTAAATTGAGTTAAATCGAGTCAAAATATATAAAAAAAATTTTAAATTAGATCAGACTGGATTTAATAGCTGAGCCATGTCTTAGGTTTGCTTAGATTTTGGTCCAATTTTTTTTAAAAATATTACTTTATATAATTAAGTTTTTATTTTATTTATGATAAAATTTTAAAATATGATTTCAAAATCTTAATATTTTTCTTTCCAAATTTTAATTTTTTTCAATTTTATTCTTTTCATTTTAAATATTACTTTTGCTAAAAAATATTTTTCTTTTTAGAAAATAAAAAATAATTTTCATGAAATTAAAATTAGAAGAGACTCAAATTGACTGGTTCGGTCATTAACCATATAGGGTCCCAAATATTAAAAAAACAACTTGATCATAAAACATGACCCATTCATAGCATGTAACAGGATTTCTTGCTATACAGTATTTATAAAAAAAATTAAGTGTTAAAAAAATTTAATTAAACATTAAAAATTTAATAAACAATATATATACTGTCCAACATATGATCCGGACATTTATAACCTGTGCAAGCCCATCACGTATTTACCCCTACTCTTATTTACTTCTAAGCCAATTGAAGGATGTAAAGTGATGTTTTTATTAACTAAAAAAGTGGAAGATGATTTTAAACGCTTAAGGGTGAAAATTTACAGGACTATAACTTCTGACTTTCTAATTTGAGATAAGTGTTAGCAAATCAAATAAGGCAATGGCGAATAAGACAGGGAACAAGAGGACAAAATGGTCATTATAGAGGGCCGTGTATCTTATTAGTATAACTGTATTATATTGAGGCTGTTAATTATTATAGTGTTAAATATAAACTATACTTTATTTTTTTTAAAATATAAAATCAAATTTATAAAAATAAAATTAAAAACAAAGTTTGACTTAGCATGATCTGACACGTCACAATTTTTCAATAACTGAAGGTGTTATTAAGACTTAAATTTATTTAATAACAATTCATTTTGTTAAAAGATAATATTACACAATGATATATTTATATTCTAGATTTTTTTAATAAGATGGTATCCTGTTCAAGAGAAAAAAGAAGAAGAAATAAACAACTTCTAAATAACTTTTAACAAGTTATAGTCTATTTTTTATATCTTACAATTCTTTTTTTTAATAGATCGTAGACTATTAGAACTTCTTTATTTATTTTTCTGTTAGACAAAATACTATCTTATTAAAAAGAGAATCTAAAATATAAATATATATTGCAACAAAACATCAAATACCGACTAAAAAAATAATGGGACAAAAAGGTAATAGCAATAGAAAATCAATTCTTTTCGACTAAAAAAGTTGTTGTTATACTCACTAGGAATTCAACTATTCCTATCTTATACTGATGTGGAGAGGCCTTCTAGATACTTACTTTTGTAGGGAAATAGTTATTTTGCTCATTATATACTGTATCTTGTATACTTGTATCAAATTCTTCTAATTACTTAATAATATGTGAATTGTTAGAATATTATATAATATTTAAAGTTTAAATTTTTTAAGATATTATATAGTGTTAACTCATAAGGGGTGTCTATTAAGTAAGGGTAAAATAATAATTATAGGAATTATTACTAAACTCTAGCTCTAACTAGCGTTTATAAAAATGTTAGACTATTATACAATAGAGCTTGAATATATTAAAAATATACTTAATAGAGACTTATGACATTTTGAAAGAATATTTGCGAGTATTTTGCAATTGTAATTTGAGATAGGGGATTTAGATTATAGAAATATGAGATATACCCATCTTCTTCAATTAAGGAGAAATATATAAGTCTTCTAACTTAAATTAAATTATGAATCTGTTCTTTATTTAATTTCTTCATGGATAATTTTTTTAAAAGTGAAAGTTAATAATGTTAATAAAAAAATGAATAAGGTATAAAAATTATCCAAATATCATTAACTAATTGAAGAACCTGATATAAGTATTTAAAGAATTACATATAAGTTTTGTCCTTTTTGTTAATTATACTATTGAATCGAAATTATGAGTTCATAATCTGTTTACCACAAATAACACCAAAGAGGAAGATGGAGAATTGTTCTATGCATGGGAATAAGAGAAAACTTTTCGCATATTGATATTGAAAAAACCATTGGTCTCATCTTTTACCTCAATTTTCTAACTTTAAACTAACAAATCATTTAAATTCAAATTAATTAATTAAATAAAATATTAATTAATTAATAAATAAAATTATTACTAATTAATTAATATGATATGTTTGGGTTATTGAATTATGGGTCAATCCATCATGGGTGGCTTAATATTCCAACATTTCCTAAATATGTTTGATAAGATGAATAACACTGAATTCTCTATTCTTCTTAAATATTCATAGTAGGTGCTTTGTCATCCTTATATTTATTGATTACAAATATAATTATGTACCTCATATACCTTAAATTCACCCATATATATCCTTACTCTAGGCAAATTTTATTCCTTTGAAGCAATATCTTACGATAGATTGCTTTCAAATATGAATAGTATCCATACTTATGATATTATCACAATAACTACCTAGTGGGCATGCCTCAGGCTCTAGTATAATTGTATGTATTTCAAGTAATGATCCTTTCACCCACATAAGTAGAGAAAGAAGAGAAAATTTTATGCATATTCTCCCAATAAAAAAATGTTTTATCTTTTAGGTCAATTTTTTAACTTTTAACTAATAACTCATTTAAATTCAAGTTAATTAATTAATTAATCAAATTAATTATTAATTAATTAATTTAATAGGTTTAGATTATTAGATTCTAGCGCGATGTAAAATAAAAAGTAGCAAAAAGGCCTTGGCGGTGCTGGCAACTTTTTGTGTAAAATATATCATATTTTATATAAAAAAATAAACAATAACTGTAATGAAATTTTGTTTAATATATTTTAATATAGTATATTTTATTAATATATTATACTGATTTACATATATTTTTCATTGTTATTTTTATTATATTACTTTTTAATATAACAAAGTCTATGTTTTAGTATATTTAATACTATATAATAGTCCAAATTTCCGGCTAATATTAAGTAAGGCACACTATTATTTATATATATTAATTTTTTTAATATTTATCCCATATATATATTAATATTTTTAAAATTAGGTCATTTATTTATTTAATTAATTATATAATTTATCTACATTTGAGCATTACAATCATTATATATTTTACTTTAAAAGTTACTACTAATTATTTATCATAATTATATAGCAGTAATTATTTTTGAAGTCATTTTTCATTATTTTTTTTTCTTATAATCTACTTTCTCTATTCTTTCAGTTCATCTTTGTTTTCGCTATTTTTATATTGGGTTTATGTTTATCTTCTCCTTCTTTGTTTCTAATCTTCGAACATTAAAAATTACTATCTCAACTCAAATAATAAAAAACACGATCAGTACATACATTAAGTTATGAAGATTTTAGTGAAGAACAAACAATAGAAAAATATTGATCAAATTAAAACCTCTTTATATTCAGATAATAATCTGTAAGAAAAAAAAAGATAAATAAAAAATGAAAAAAGAAGACAGAAAAATAAAAAGAAAAAAGAAAAAATTGAATCAAAATTAAAAAAGAATAATACTGTAGAAGATACAGAAAAAGAAAAAAGACATGAGAAAAAAAAAAGTGACCTGAGATGGAGGGAGAGAAAGAGAAGGAGGATATATAAAAAATAAAACCAAAAGTTATTTTGTGCACTTTCCAGGATTTTATATTATAATTATTTATAATATATATAAGTTAATATATCTTAAATTAATACATGTTAAACTTTCTTTTATATGTATATGTATATATCTGTGTGTGTGTGTGTGTAACTATTATTTAATTCATTGGAATGTGCTTTTCATTTCACCAGCTCAAAGAATTAAATTTACGCAAATAATTAAAAGTTGAGCTCATCACTCTAATGGAAATTAATTATTAAATAATAAAATTAATGGTACACATATGTAACTTGATTATATAATTCTAATAGAAGTAAAAAAGTTTAAAAAATTCACTTATCTTCGTACTTATCATTATTATTATCATTATCATTGGTCATAAAATTTTTAAGATTAAATATGTTCAAGCAACATGAATTTTGACAAATGTATATTAGATAAATATTTGGAAAAAGGTTAATTGTCAGAAGTCAAGTGTGAGCATAAATAGACAATAATCTAACTTTTAGTAAGAAACTTTTAGCACGACTAAAATTTTTATGTTATAATGCCAATAGGAAATATCTAATTTACTGCAATGCCTTAGCTTACAGTCGAAGTTGATTGAATTTAGTTTCAGTTTAAATTCGGTCATTTTCATGAATTTTGAAGCCTTTAAAAATTAAAGTTTTCTTTTATTTCTCGGTAATTTTTTTATTTATTTTAGAATTTTAATTAAGTATAGAATCAATTCTTCCAATTTTTATGTGGTAGATGATCATCAATAATATTTTTGAATTATTGATTTGAATTTTCTCTAGAAAGTCTCCTAATTTTTTCATGTTTTGCTACGTCATAAACCAAATACTGAGCAATTATTAATTAGTGGTTATTGGGAACTACAAGAAAAACTCTTTACCGCACTTTTGCAATTGTTATGACCGCTCTATAGTTAAATCTCTAAAAATTAATATTGTTGAGATCATGGAAATTTATTAAATATTATGTAATATATAAATTATCAATTTATAAATTTATACATTAATGATTGATAATTGATAAAATCATGGAAAATGACAAATATAAAGTTGATGATATACTAGAACTTACCAAGTGTGAACATTCTATAATTTTTTTTAGTAAATTAATTTTTAGTTTCTTACTTATTATAAAATTAACACTTTAATTTCTTATTTATTGAAATGTCCATAATGGTCTCCACTTATTAAAAAATATCACATTTAATCTCTTATTTTTTAATAAAATATCAGATTTAGTACCTTGAATCAAGTTTATAGTTTAGTAGAAGGACTAAATTTAATAATTTTTTAAAAGGTGGTAAATTTGGTATAATATTTTTTAAAGAGTTGAATATTTTAATAAATGAGGGACTAAAATAATAATTTTATGATAAGTAAGGACAAAAAAATTATTTTTCTCAATTTTTTCTTACAATAGAAAAGCACTGCACAGGAGCTTCTTAATCCATTAAGAAAAGTGAGAGATAAGGCTCAAGAAGAAACAACTTTAAGGCCATATTTCACAAAGACCTCTTGAATCATATATGTAGGCATTGGTCTTATATGGATCCGGCTAAAATTATTATTAAATCATAGTTATTATTTTATCAAGTAATGAATTAATTGAGGTTATACTATATATAATTATGGTCAACATACATAAAAAGTTTACAATTAAAGTTAGAGTGATGATTATATATTTTTGGGAACACATTGTTCTTTATTTATAATGTAATTAATCATTAAATATTACTAAATATAAAATAATGACTTACCATTTTAAATAATTTTATTATTATAATCAAAATCATTATTTACTATAATGTTTTAATAATATATATATATATATATATATATATATAATTATCAATTATATTATAAATAAGAAATGCCAGAAACATGATGTTTCCAAGAATACGTGATCATTACTCTAAAAGTTATATTGCATACAAAATTACACTTACAAATAAATTAAAATATGTAAGAAAAGTTTCATTTGTTCAAGTATTGTAATATTTTAATTTAATTTATAATTAAATTTTTAATAAATGATTAACTAATATAACATATATTATTTTAAATATTGTATTTGATAAACATTATAAAATTTATTTAAAAATAGAAAGATGCAAAATTTTAATATATGTATATAATATTTTAAGAATATATACTTTCCCACCATTGAGCGGGGGGACTGTATATACTATTATATTTTAGTAAATTATTTTAAAACTTTAATTTAATATATTTAAATATTTATATATACCATTTTCAAAATATTTACTAAAAAATGTATCTTCTTATAACAAAATAATTTTTTTTATATGTCTTCTTTACAATATAAAAGCCTTCGCAATTAAGTTATAATTTTACATATTGTAATTAAAAAATATAGAAAAATACATTTTTACTCCATCACTCATCACAACATTTTATCTTTCACTTATTGAAATGGCCAAAATAGTCCTTCATTTATTGAAAAATGTCACACTTGCTCATTCAATTTATAAAAAAAAATTAAATTTAATCCCTCCACCAAACCTTATATCTTAAATCTAAATAATTAATTTTTTTTTTGTGCAAAGTGAGGGATTAAGTGTAAATTTTTCTAATAAGTGAAAGATTATTTTTGGCATTTCAAGTTTCAATAAGTGAGGGACCTAATTTACAATATTGTGATACGTGCATAAAAAAGTATTTTTACTCTTAAAAATTATGATATGTCTTATTTTATTCTATTAAAATAAAAATATATTATAGTAAAAACTCCAACCGAAGCGTATTGAGTTGAATGTTGTATGGATGTTTATGGGTAGACTTTATTATAATTTAAAATGCTCGTCTGTCCCATTGTGTAAAACTCGCCAAGTTTGAACCTTTCTTAAAGTTTAATATAAGTTCAAAAAGCTTGAATTAATATTTTTAATTGAAAGTTTTTTTAAAAAATAGACACATAATTTGATTATTAAAAAAAACATATTATTTAAGATTTAAGATATTAAAGATAAAACTATCTTAATTTTTAAATATGTAAAATATAAATTTATTAGTGACAATAGTTCATTTTTAGTTTAGTGTGGTTGTACATAAAATCAAAGCTCAATGTAACGTGATTGCTTGTTAAGGAAACACTAACCAGTGTCATCCATTTAAAGAATTTATGTGAGTGAAAAATTTAATTTGTATTTATAACTTCTTAGTATACAAAAGCAATAATAATAATTAATTATATAATTTAACTCCAGTTTTAAGTAATAAATATACTTAATTATGACTTAAAAATGCTAGTTAGACTCGATAGGCATGACTCAGAAAAAAATAAAAACCTAATTAAAAGATAGGTTCAAGCTTTTTTTTTTTTTTATGGATTTATGTTAATTGTCTTCATAGTATTACCAAACTTTTATTAATTCCCTTTTATGGATTTATTTTAATTACAAAATTTGAGTAAATTACACATGCCATATCTTCTTATTGTTATAACCGACCTTTTGGCAAGAAGAATAAAAATGGTTTAAATTGATTTCCTACATGAATCTTAAAAATCAATTTAGTGGAGTCACCACCAAAATTTTTAACGGAAAACTTTGAAAAACTAATTTAAAACAAAAAGAAAAGGCAAACGGTCTGCGAAAACATAGATGAGTTCAAGAGTTTATTTGAGTGCGGGGAAAGTGTTAGGCACTCCATAACACTTGTCTTTAAGGACGGATACCTTAAATTAGTTAAATGAGATAGAATATAACCTTAAATTTATTTCAGTTATCCTTTATTGACATGCATGCCTATTAAACAAAGAAGACAAAAATAATAATAATAAAAGCAAACAAATAGATATTTACAAAGGGCGAACTTGACTTAGGATGAAAGCCTAGGACCTACGTACCCTGTAATAGGGATCAAAGTCCACGTAATTTGACTAAAAAATGTATCTATTAGTTAGTGATTTTTATTTTGTTGTGAGAAGAACAAAATATTTGACATCAAACAGGTTTTTGTAAATAAAACGAAATTGGAATTTGATTGATGTGTTTTAATTTACATAATTGATTGAATATCACTTCCTTGTTCCTTCCCTTTTTCTCTTTTTTAATTTTTTTTACTTCAATATTTTTATCATTTTTTATTTTGAAGTTTAAACGAAATGATAATGAGAAAAAAAATCTCTTGGATTTTTGGGGTTAGAGTTTTATTTTGAAATTGAAGCGAAATTACAATACTATATATATATATATATATATATTGAATCTTTTGAATTTAATATTATTTTTCATTTTTGAAATTAGAATTTATTGTTGAAATCAAAGTGAAGTTTTAATGGACAACTATTTTTTTTTGGGACTTTTGAATTTACTATTATATTTTTTTTGTGGTTTTTTGGATTTGTCTTAATTTTTTTTTAAAAAATGAGCTTATAGTAAAAAAGTATTTTTTATTTTTAATTAAAAATAAAAGGCAAAATAAACCCATTTTTTATTTAGAAATTATTTCATCTTTGTATTTTGAAAATAGATATTGACTTTCAAAACTTGAGGAGACTAATGATCTTACGCGGTTTCTACTAGTTAACTTTTAAGTGCCTGAAGAGATCAACAATCTCATGCGGTAACCTGAAATGTGAAAGAGGTTAATTGGAATTTCTTACGATTTTATTTTTATGATTTTGATTTCAAAATCATATATTTACTTTTAAAGCTTAAAGAGATTAGTGATCTCCCGTGGCTTCTACCAGTTAATTTTTAAGTGCCTAAAGAGACCAATATCCCATACGGCAACTAAAAAACTTATAATTACCTTAACTTAAAATGGAGGTTTTGGTGGGAATCACGTTCAGAAACAACACAATACCCGAACCAACTATATATATATATATATATATATATATATGTATGTATGTATGTATGTATGTATACATAACGAACAAAAACAAAGATAAAAATGAGAGGAGTATTGAAAACTCACGTCACTCACATGTAGTGTTAGCTTTATGTTTGTATCTACGCTTTTTACTCCATTGAATCATCTTCTTCATCCTTTGCTCTGTTCTTTCACCTAGAGAACATGGTGCTCCTTGAAAATCCAAAGCAACATCTTCTCCTTCTTAACAATCTTTCAATACCTTTCTGCTTAATACCTTTCTCTTCTTCATCATCTTCTTCTTATTGCATTTAACCTCACCCATGCACGATACCTTAGGCGATGTAGGTTCTTATACACTGAAACTCAAGCTTTTGAGCTTTCTTCGAGCTTCATTAGGAATTATGGAGACGACTTGAGATGGGCTTCAATTTTTGGCGATGCTTTTGCTAGGAGTTAAAGTTAAGTTCTAAATCAGAAAGGCCATGGAAGTTACAAATTGTCATGGCAGAAACATCAAGAACTTGCTTTTCAGTTGAGTAAGTTTCTCCATCTTTAGGATGGCTAATGGTTGACTATGCCCTCAAACCTTAGTTCTCTTCTTTCTCTTTCTCCAGCTCCTCCATGCTTCAGCTTCTTCTCTACTTCGCCACATCGAAAATAGGTTGGTAAGTGAATGGGTTGCCTATGACCAGGAGGTGGGGGAGTCGGGGAAAAGTGTTGTTGGTTTGATGTGAAATGAGGATTGGGCCACTATGGTAAAGAAAAAATTGGCTAAAGAGCAGGCCCATCTGCATCCGAATTCTGTACATGAAGAACTGTCTCATCGCCAAAAAGGGCAAGAACAAAGATATGACAAGTACCCTTGGAAGAAATAATGGCAACCTACTGACTGTAATTACTAAAACATATGTCTTGTATGACTGCTAATGTCATGCTACGATGTAACTTGTACAGGTGAACATGAGAAAAATTCCACTCACTGCTTTGAGAACCTGATCCATTCTTTAAGCAGGATGGCATAATTCGGAATATATTAATGTTGTTCCTATGAATTGAGGCTGTAACTAAAAGTGTCCCACTGGGGTTAAAAGACAAAGCAGATATTGGACTAGTATGGGCCCTAAATTGCACCAAAACAGCTCTAGAAACAAAGTCCTTGATAACAACCACTCAAGTTGTATTTGTTTCTATAGAATGTGATGTATACTGACTAACTTTCCAACTTGAATTTGATGATATGGGAGAACTAGATCCATAAGGAATTAGGTCTTGATAGTATTTTGACAACGTTTTGTATCCCATGTCTCCAAGGTTTATCAGTCCAGCAGCTAAGTGTTTGCTATACTCCAAGGCATATCGAGTTACGAGGTTTCCATTGCTGGGTGATGTTGATGGGACAACAGGAGGTGTAAGGCTTTAAGGACTTAGACAACCTGTGTTTGATAGCAACGGGTTGTTGGAAGCATAAGCTAACCAATGGGGCCCTACAGCCATGGGACCATAGCCAATATTAACCCCAACCATTCCTTGGCCTCCCAACTGAGGTGTAGGATAAGTGAGGACACTGAATTTGTTCTCAAGAGTAAGAGCATCCAAATAGTATATTTGTGCAACAAGACCCACAGCCACTATTTGGGACTGCATTTAACCATATACACAGTTTAACAAAATCTTAAAGCATGAACATAGTTATGAGACCTAAGTGAGTAAAATCGAATAGCTGTAGCTAAGTTGACAATGTTTTTAGCTTGACGTTCAGAATATCCATCTCTTCCATTTTACATTGTACCTGGGATCTTTGATTTATCACATGCAATAACCAAGAGTAATGGATATGATGTTCTAAATCCTCTACACCCGTCAGACTCTGCAGAGATAGGTTGTATCTGTAAAAATGAAACCAGATCATCTTGCTTTGAGACAAGTTCATAGACATTAGAGGCATCTTCCACATCGAGAACTTATTCCACATCGAGAACTTAAAAGCCATTAGAGTAACCGAGTAAGAGGACATATTTGAAAGAATATGGGCCAAGTTCTAGCTTGTCAAAGTAAGCCCAAAGCACTTAGTCTTTGAGGTCATGTCCATTGGTAGAGATGGAAGCAGCGACAGAGGCACTGACAGAATAGACCCCAGAGGAGGCAGTCTTGATGCAAGAAGATATGGAGTTCAAAGAAAGATGGGATAAATCCATTTTTCTTGCTATTATTTTCCTTGGCGTGATTCTTCATAGTCAATGAAGGGCCTTTTGACCAGCTACCGGTGAGTCACCGGGAATTCTGCCACTTCCGACGAGAGTCGCGGACAAAAAGCGATCGGATATAGCATAAGAGTTTCATACGTTAGGAATCGCTAGGAACAGCGTCGGAGAACTACGACATTTCCATTTTACTTAGTAGTGGTTAAGAAATTTTGACCTTGACACACACGATTCCTTTCTTTTCTATCTTTTGCTTCAACCTCTTTTTCATTCTCCTTCTTTTCCTCTTCTTCGCTTTGTTTCTCAGCCTTTTCTTCTCTCTAAAACCCTATTTTTCCTCCTTTATCCAGACCTCTCTCCTTGTACATGCCCCTTATTCTCCTCCCTCTTGCTCACATTAGAAAACCCCTATCCTCTCTACTTTCTCACAGCTCATTCTTCTTCCATTTGTATCTCCTCTCTTTTGGTTTTTCTCCTTCCTCCCTCTTTTTTTTTTTGGGTCATTTTTGCTCTCTTGGTTTCAGTCTCTCCTGTTTACTCAACACACACAGAACTCTGTTCTCAAGCTCGTGGGGCAGAGCACTTCCAACTTTTTCCTTCTTTCTCTTTCAGGCTCAAGCTTTCAAGTCTTCAGCATCTTTCCCATCCTCTTCACTTGTTATTCTTATTTCTCACATTCATGCTCTCCTTCTTCTTAGTTTCTGCCTATGCGTGTTTCCCTTGCTCTTGGAACATAAGACTAATGGGATCCCTCCTTCTTGTCACTGCCTCATCGACATTTAGCCTTCAAACTTCAACCTTGAACACTCTTTCTTGTTCTCACTCTCTTTTCTTCTTCTTGCCTCGATCTCTTAACTTCTTCTTCTCCCACTACTCATGTTAAGTTCTCCCTCTCTTCCTTAGCCTCTCACTTGTTCTCTTTGATTTGCTCATCCTTCCTCTTCCTTTTTTTTTTTTTTTTCTTTCTGTTGTTTTTCTTTCTCCCTTTTTTTTTTCTGCCTCTCTTACGTTGGCAGTCCCTTTTCTTTCTTCTCATTACGCTATCTTCTTCCCTCTTTGACGTATTAGCTCTTCTGTTCTTTTAACTCTTCTAAGCTCACGTCCTTTTGTCCCTTCCCTTGAGCCTCTTAGTATTAATGACATGAGGGTTGAGCCAACGCTTTTACAACCTAAATTTTCCTCCATTCCTTTTTACTTTTGGCCAAGAAAGAGAGCTCGTTTTGACGTAAGTTATCTTCAAAGGCATCTACAACAATTCCATATTAGGGTGTAGTGATAGGCTTTAGGTAACAACAAAACGTAATGCTTTGGGGCCACTTCTATTGTTTTTTTGGTTATTATTATTATTTTTTGTTTTGTTGTTATTATTATTATTATTATTAGTTTTTCTTTAATTGCTTTATTTAATTAGTGAACTAAAAAAATATTTTTTAATTTTCTATTTTTGTTTTCTTATATATATTATTATTATTATTATTATTTTTACTTTAATTTTTTGTTATTATTATTATTGTTATTTTAATGAGCTAATTTTATTTTTGGGTTTTGAGTTTATTGAATTGTCTCTCATTATTTATTTTTAATTTCAAATTGTTCCCACTTGAAGATGTCATTTGAGGCTTTTTCATTTTTAATTTTTTCTATTTACTTAATTATTAATTAATTGGTGAATCAATTAATCAAATAATTAGATAATTAAGGATGAGGTGTTCACACCTACGAATATTATTCACGTAATCTTATTATATCATAGTTGAGTTTTAATTTAAAAATAACATGAAGTAACTATGTATGTCTTAGATTTTATAAATAACTATTTTCTTATTGATATCATTTCATTATTTATATTAAGCAACATGCATATGTAGCATTATCAACAAGACCAAACTGGTTTAATAAACTATTACTTTTATCTATTATTTTTCTTATTGGCTCAATAAATTATAGAATTAACCTTTATTTGTATAACGATTAATTCACTTATGTTGTTACCATCGATGTCTTTCTTAGTAACCTTCAATTTAATTTGAAGTAAACCACTTTATGAGTAATCCTTTGGCTTTTTCTTGGTCCTTATTATACAATATTCTAATTAAATTTATTTTCATTGAAAAAAAAAACATATTAAAATGATCCTTAAAAAATTAAATTCTTTAAAAAATAATGATCTTCCATAGGGACTAAATTAATTCTTTTTTTTAGTGGACAATTTTAATAATTTCTATCGTTAGAAGACTAAATTGGTACTTTAACTAAAGTGTGGGACTAAAATTGTATTTTTTTTGTTTGTTAATTATAATGTTTATGTATGTAATTTTTTTGTGTATAATATTTGCTTTTCATTGAACTAAGGATAGAGCTCTTTTTATTTTATGACATTTAGTTACTATTTATGGATACTCTGGAATGTCCAAATTACTAGGAACCAAATTTTTTTACTCTAAAAGATTTTATCTTAGGACTAGGATCTAATATAAGGGAAAAAAAAAAAAAAGTCTTATACCAGTATTCTAAGGTTCTAAGACAAGGTCTTTCTTAGCATTAAAAAGTTTTATAGTTTTTTTTAAGTAAGTTTAAAAGTCTTAAATAAAATTTTCTTTGTAAAATAGTACTAGTTATTTTAAATAGTAGCCACTAGGAGGTAATTGACTACGGAAAAGATTGGCCTCATTAAGGGCAATTAACAACAGATTCTATAGTATCGCACTCTCGCTACATCCAAGGCTATTAGATTTAAATATAAAAATAAGAATAAGAATCAAAAGCCTTAACAAATGAAAGATATTTAATAAAATTACTTGTGATTTATTAAACTATCTTATTTGTTAGGATAGTGATAACACAAAAATCATAACTACTATTGTAAATTTGTTGCTAATTAATTTTTGAAAAAAATTAATAGATATGATTTCTTCAAAATTTGGAAACAGAGTTGTTTATATCCAACACTCCTCCTTGACATTTTGGAGACAAACATAACTCTTTTGCCTTTACGGCTCGTTTGGTTATCAGAAATGTCTATGAGGGAAAGAGAATGAGAATAGGAAAGATAAAGTAAATATTGCATGTTTGGTTGGTGTTGGAAAGGAAAGGAAAGAAAATATGTTGTTATGTTTGGTAAGAGGAATCAAAGTAGGAATGGATATGAATGAGACAGAAATTACCATAATACCCCTAAAATAATAATATGGCTTACTTAAAGTGAAACCCTTATTTTTACCATGTCTCTTAGTTTTCTGTCAAGGTCCTCTCTTTTCTGGCATCTCCGGGGCTTAGTGTCATGCAAAGATATCTCTGGTGGACTACCTCTTTCGTTGAGGCTAGTCGCAGTAGGTAGATTGGAAACGTTGAAGGACAGACACCTTTCGTGGTGATTGATTTTCAGCTTATGGTGATAGGTCAGTATATGAATTTGTTGATTTACCTTTGGTGGGTTCTGTATGGAGTAGGGAAGCATTGGTATGTTTAGATAGGCTACAATATTTGTGCAAGTGAAAACGTATTGTTTTTTTGCTTGCATTTGCTGTTTCGACCAAAAAATAAGGATTGTGATGACGTTTTCCAAATAAAGAACCACCATGAATGTTTTGTTGTTTATTTTATTATTTAGTTACCTAGTGGCTAGTTTTGATGTTGATTACCTTATTAGTATCAGAATCAATGGCTGAAACCAATGATATTAATGGAACTTACTTAAGGATTACCTATGCAATAAGGATTAATATTGTTCTCACTGCATATATAGCAAAGTCTATTTCATGGACACACCCATTAGGTACACAAGCTATTTATATCTATTAGAGAAGGCAACAACTATAATGGTAATAATAAAATTAATTTCAACTTGAGGTTTGGAAGTATATCCTATTGTCATGCATACACTAATCATGATTATGTGTTGTGGACATATATTCAAATTTGACCAAGTATTTAGTTGTCCATATGCATGTATATGAGATTAAGAAGTAGGAAGGCTAGTGAGAGGATGGGTAATTTTTTGTTAGAGAGGACATCTTGTCCCTGTCTTGATATATTTCTGTTGGGGAAAAATATTGATATATGTTAGGGAGCTTTGAATGCTTTAATGGAAATAGAGGTAGGCAACATTTTATAGTAGGGTAGGCATTATATGTTGTAATTAATGATGCTTAGTTGGTTCCAAAAGTTATCTTCAATTGTCAATATTAATGTCTTTTTGACTCTTAATTTGTCATGAGCCATCCAAATTGAAATTTCTTTTGGTTTTACTTAAGATAACAAGATTAATGCCTTTTGTATTCCCTTTGTATATATATATGTGTGTGTGTGTGTGTATGCCTTAACCCATATCATGTTTGTTTATTTTGTAGTTTGGTTGCAAGGCATGATGTCTAACTCTAGTGTAGGTGAAAGTCTTGGTGAATGTTATGAAATAGTAACTGTTTTTGTGGACAAAGAGCATCCCTTAAGATTTCAGAATCCGAACAAAATCCAAATCGCCTATATGCAAAATGTGCGGACAATAGGTGCAAATATTTTTAGTGGCTAACTGCACCCAATCATGAGGACCAAATAAGCGAGCCTAAAGAAACTGACAACTCAAAGAATATATGTATCTTGAACACAACTTTTAGCAAACTTAGGGATAGAGTCGCTAGGCTTAAAGGGGGCATGAAGATGGTTTTAATGTTCATTATGGTGGTATTAATGGTTGTGATGTGTCAGAGGTACTAAACATATTAGTGTGTAACAGGGGTGCTTTTGTATAGAAGGTTGCAATATATGAAATGCCAATTGTATGGTAGCTTTATGTATTCCAAGGATTTTGCTTATAATTATGCTCATCTATTGGCTAATGTACCATTGCAACTCTTATTAAAAGAAATATGTACCTTTGTTGTGAATGAAACTAACTGTCCTTTAACTTGTCATATCTAATCTTGTGCCCTCCATCCTATTTTGTTATGTTTGTTTCTTAAATGGTGTATTATTGTCCCATTAAATCTTTGAAAAGGCTTCTTAATTTTTTAGTCTTCACTCAAAGTTCATGATTTAGGATATAGGCCTTTAATTTGTTTAATTTAAATATCTCTTTGGTTGCTTTTTGTACCTGTATATCTTTATTTTTTTCCTTCAAACTACAATCATTGGAATTTACAGTGTATTTATGCTAGAAACATAGACTAAACAAATAAACGTATAGTTATATTCATCTATAATTAACAAACAGACATATGACGTGTATAATCTTACAGTTCATAGACATTTGGTTTAAGGAACCTATATGTGCTTTCTATCAATACCATCTTTTGTGAAGGTATTTTCTCTTCTCCTTTCAGCCCAACTGTACAACACTTATGTTTAGCCACTAATAACTCTATAAGGAAAGTTATCTAAAGAAACATTAATTGAACAAATATCACATTTCAAGATAAAAATCACACAGATTTCATAGAAAATATGAAAATTTTTTTGTTAACAACAATTGAGTAAAGAATTACTTATTCTCTTTAAGGAAAAAAGGGCAGAAATGGAGCAAAATTACCAAAATTTAAGAACAAGCACCTAGGCACTAGACATACCTCGTTCGAGCACTAATTTCAGAGAGATGGCACCCGGGCAATGAAATTACAGTGCTTGGGCTCTAGTTAATAAAGGAAGGCTGGAAATATGGCACCCAAATGCCATAATGATAGAGCATAGGCACCAATTCCAGAGAGAGGTCCCAGGCGCCAGAGTACCAGCACCCGAGCTTCAGTTACTGAGGGAAGGCTAGAATTTGGCATCCAGGAAGCATGAGGATAGCGCCTGGGCACCATGTGTGACCAAAAAGTAATTGATTCATATACAACATCTATGAAAGATCCAAAATGAACAATGAAAGTAATAGGAGGCAGGTGAAGCCATTACAAATCTCTGTAACTTGAACCAAATGTTCTTTACCCACATCATAAATACCAAATACCATTAGCGAAATTATATTATAGGAAATGTAACATTGACAAGAACCATAGTAAACATAAGAAAGACCACTATCATTGCAAATATAAGAAAGAACATCACCATGTTCAGCCATATGTAGCCATAGTGCCATGTCTGCTAATATAGTTAGCTATATACATGTTTCCTAATCTAGTGCTCCTTTTGCATCACCATATTTTACATATTTGGGGCAGTGCTTACATGGGCCAAATAACAAGACCTACATCATATGAACATACTTAACTTGCATACAAAAAATTACAAAATGGACCTATCACAATTCAACCATATCCCACATCAAATGGCTCTGTACACCATAAACAAAAAGCAAAAAGTCCTGGCTAGTATATTTTCATTGCATCAGTCCAGTATCTCTTTAAGCAACTCTACCTTTAACTTATATGGGAGTGATCCAAATGTCACCATTAGCTTGTCACTTTTGGAAAGCTTCACGTAAGCATGCATAAACTCATGATAAGTAAGCCCAGGCATAACTATGAGCTGTTGAAATAGTTCTGCCTTTTTACCAGCCATGTTGGCCTCATATGCCAACTTATCTCTAATAGTGGTCAAGGTATTAAGCCCTACTTCAAAGTTTCCACCTATATCTTGGATTGCAGCCACAATGAGATCATCTCCATTATGTTTACACCTTTTTCTTGATCTAGATGTGGCCTTACTAGCAGGTTGAGGAGGTTATTCAGTGAAGGCTATTAAAGCATTAATTTAATTTGGATTGTAGTTGTCCTTCAGGCCATGCAATCCATCAGCACCCTCCCTCTCAATCTCTTCATTGACATCACATGCAGATTGAGTATCTTTATCGGTGCCGTGATCTTTTCCCCACACATATGCCATTTCTTTAAAATGGGGGAAGGGCATGTTTTGGAATTGGCCAATCTTGATATGTGTTTACATGTAATGAAGATCCAAACAACATTAACTATATGTGGGTACTATAGTGTGAACAATTGTAAAAACTAAATTAATGTACTATATCATACCATACTTTTATATATTCGTCCTACACATGTTTATCAGCAGTGACACATGTCTTCTCATTATCCCATCTAAAGCCACTAGTGTTTGGACCAAAGATTGTATCATAAATAACCATCCAACTCGGCTTCATTGTCTTTAGCCTTGACTGTATGTGGGGATTCCCCTTTATTCCACACCCCAGGGAACGCTGCTCCATCAGGATTTCTAATTCTTGCAAGTACCTAGCCTTAAATTGACAGTCTTGTATAAATTTTTTCTTAGTTTGAAGCACCACAAGGTAGTCAACTAACATCTTATCCTCTTTCACAGTCCACTGGTGGTGCTTCCTAGCTCCTAAACTCGTGTCTAATTGCATCCTCAAGATCACAGTCTAGAACGCAATAATATAGTAATAGATGCATAAAATTTATCTACTGAATAACCAATAAACCATCGAACACAAAAACTAAAAAATGATTATGCACTAATATCAGGGGACATGCAGCAAAAAGAAAATTAGAAATGAATGCACACTAATATTAGGAAATGCAATAAAAAGTCAGAAATGAATGCATATCATGGGGCAGTGGAAGTCCAACTCAGAAATTTAGGCACACCTATATCATAGTAAAGGCAAACAGAAAATAAAAATATATGCACACAAACTATCTTAATAATCCAAGCACTGATCAAATTATAAAATCACAAATAGCATAAGTAATTGCACATTAAAAATTGGAATAAATGCACATCTATGTCACATTAGTGGCAAGTTAGAAACATATAGATATAAGCTGCCCAATATAAGTTATAATGTAGCCACCAGTACCAGCAATAACTAGTTTACACACGTCATATAAAGACATCAGTTACAAATAGTTATAGATATGGCTTAAATAATTCATAACCCATGACGTCCCCTAAACTCTGTAAACATCTATGTAGCTAAGTTATCCCTTCAATTACTCCACTCATCAGTAGGCTCTATGGTTGCAATAGGATTATCTTCTCCATGACCTATATCTGGTTTAGTGATTTCTACTGCACCCTCTAATGGGTATAGTGCATTTCCCCTTTTGATGAGGTTGTGCAATAAGCAACATGCAATAATTATGCGATTGTAGGTTCGAATAGGATAAAAACAAGGGCTTTATAGAATTGCCTAACACATTTTAAGCATGCCAAAGCATTACTTAATTACATTATGTGTGGCTATGTGCTTCATATTGAAGCAGTCACGTTGGCTTGTTGGGTGTCGACCCTATGTCCATTCACTCAAATGGTATCATTGACCTCGGTATGATGCGAGGAAGTCTTCGCAGTTTGCATACTCGACATCTACCAAATAATAATAGCCTGTAATGCCCAAATAGTTAAGTCAACGAATTCAATTTCATATATAAGAGAGTAGAAAACAATTAGGTTATTCACCTTAAGGTACTTTCAAACCATTATGCCTAGTGATAAGATCCTATAAAATTCTACCATCTGTAACCAACCCTTCCCACCTAGATAACATATAAATAAATTGTTCATATGGTGTACAGACTCTTAGTACATTTGTGTTGACATCTCCTTTTCGATTATCATATCTTGGTTTGCATTCAAGTGGCATTTTTATCTTCACATGGGTCCCATCGAGTGCACCAAGACATCCTTAGAGGATAAACACAACCAACTTAGTATAATATTCAACAATAAAGTAACAAAAAAAAAACCCATGTGCTCACCTTGATGCACTTCCATTGCTCTTTAGTGGAGTCTACAGCCACTAGCTCAGGGGTTTTAAATAGTTCCCTTTCCAATTACATCATTGCAGTCAATACCATCTTGCAATACCTACTGATTATTTCCTTAAAGCATCCAAATTGGAATTGAATGACAAATGAGCAAGTATATGCAAGAACATTGCAACTTGTTCATCAACTAACATGTGTCTTGTAGGTTTAAGACCCCTTATTGTGGCCAGCATATCATATAGTCTATCAAATATTGCCCTATACATCCTAAGTTGGTTAAAACATGTGGTATCACTATGATATACCAGGTTCCGAAGGTGAGCTCTCTTAGCATGGAAGCTTAGTGTGTATGACCTATCACTAATATGCTTCCTGTGTTGCAAAACCTTTTCCCTCATCCCTACAATTGCTTTATACATCCTAATCACACCATGCAACCACCATACTATGATGTCTTTTCTCATTCGGTCCATAGTTGTATGAATTAGATAATAGAGAGGTGATGTGAGCACAGATGACAAGAGGCGCAATGACTTGAATGATGATCTAAATTTTCCTCTAGGTCCAATTATAAGATTGAGAGTCAAGAAGTTCAAGAAATCATTGTAAATTTATGTGAGAAAATTCTTAGAGAATGCAGAAGGAAATCACTTGAATAGCTTAGGCTTGGAGAAGGAAACCTAATTCATTCATCTGAGTCATATCTAACCCAAATGAAGGCCCAATTCGTTTGGGTTATATCATCTATCATTTGGGGGTTTGATAGGTTGGGGGTTCATTCCATTTCATGTTCTTGCCATAGTATGTGTTCTATGAGTTTTAGGTTCTTTATAACCTTGGGGTTTTGCATCATTTGGTATCAAAGCTTGGACAAGGGAAAATTCTTATTTATCTTGATTTTTACTTGTTGTTCATAACCTTATTATTTATTCCAGAATTAAAAAAAGAAATAGTCTTTGTTCATTCTATTTGGTCTTAATCTTATCTAGATTGTTTCATCTGTTGCTAATTTTTGTTCATCAGTTTATTTACTTATGATCTTGATTCTATATTCCTATTTTCTTGATCCTATCTTAGAGAGTTTATGGGGAAAAAAAAAGGAGAGAGAATCAGTCATTGCTCATTCTGTCTTCATTCAATCTTGCCCAGATTATTCCTTTTGCTATTAATTTTTGTTTATTTACTATCACTTTTTGTTCATTAGTGAATTTCTCTCAAATCTTGTTTAGTATTCTTATCTTCTTTAGAAAAAAAAAAAAAAGGGAAATAAAAGAGTGTTTGAAAGCATTAAGTGTTTTGTATAGAAGTCAAAAGTAAAAGCATCTTTTGTAGACTTCTAATGAATGAATGTTGGAGTTGGTAGCAATTCAAAAATTTTGAATGCAACTTGGAAGAGTTATCTAACTTTGGAATCCAAGAGAAATTATTGTATTGTTTTTTAAAAATAAAATCAAAAGTTGAAAAAAGAAAAAAAGAGAGGATGCATTATTGAAAAAAAAAAAATGGTTAAGGGTATTGTGCATTTCTAGGCCTTGTAAGTTGCCATAAGTCTACCTTCATTTTTCTTTAGTGTACCTTGTACAACTTGATTTTTTTTGTTATTCTTATATCATTTCACTATCTGCTAGTTGTTAATCCCTTCAATTCCTTTCCATTCATTTAATTTGCCAAAGTGGTCTATCTTATGTGGATATTTTGAAGTGTAATTGAGGACAACAAGCTTGAGTGGTTAAAACGTTCAAGTGTTAGTGAGCTTAAGTAAGGTAAAAGCCAAAATCAGTATGAAATATGGGTGAATTAAACTCCCCTGAGTGCAAACACATGAGGAAGTAAGCTGCTTATTGATTATTCTATTTCTTTTTCTTTAGTTCTTTTTTAGATTGAGAATCATGAGTAGTTTTGGAGAAAATAACAAAGTTGATATGAAGCTATTTATGAAGGCTATACAAGACTAGTTTAAAGCTCTAAACTTAAGGTTAGATAATTTAGAGTCACCAAGCAGTGTATAACCTATCTGAAGGCCTCCATTTGTTAAAGAAAAAGGAGAATCTAATTGTGATGATGCAAACTCCATGAGAAATAAAAGAAGGGACGTACAAACTAGAAATGATCACAATCTCAATGCTATTAAGATAAGCATTCCTCTATTTAAAGGTAAGAATGATTTTGAAACTTATCTTGAATGGGAGAGAAAGGTTGAGATGTTATTTGCATGCCATAATTATTCAAAGGAGAAGAAGGTTAGATTGGCTACAATTGAGTTCTCAAATTATGCTTTTGTTTAGTAAGGGGAACATGTAAAGTCTAGAAGGAGAAATAGTGAAGATCTAATTGAGACTTAGGCTGAGATGAAGAGAGTGATGAGAAAGTGATTTGTGCCTTCTTATTACTATAGAGAAATACATCAGAAGCTACAAAGGCTTATTCAAGGATCAATGATAAAAGCTAATATTAAGGAATATGAAGAAGTGACAATGTTTAGATTTCTTGTTGGATTGAATAAAGAAATTGCTGACGTGGTAGACTTGCACCCTTATATGGACATAGAGGATCTAGTCAGCCTAGCCATGAAAGTGGAGAGACAACAAAAATAGAGGAGTTCTACAAGATCATTTTCAAATTCAAGCGGTAAATGGAACTCAAAATGGAGTAAAGATGACAATAAAAAGAAAGGACTAAGTTTGGATTCGAAAGTGAAGGTTAATGAAGCTGACAAGGGCAAGATAAATAATACTTTGAATAAAAAAAGGTACTTCTAATTTGCCTTTTAAACATAGAGAAATTAAGTGTTTGAAATGTCAAGGGTGTGGTCATTATGCATATGAGTGTCCTAATAGAAATGCTATGCTTATTAGGGGAAATGAAATTGTTTCTGAATTTGAGCATGATAGTGATCCTGATGATAACTTGAGTATGCCATCTTTGGATGATTGTTTAGATGTTGATGAGGATGTTGAATATGTTGTGTAAAGAGAATCCCTAGTGACTAGGCGTGCATTAAATTTGATTGTTAAAGAAGAAAGCTTAGAACAAAGGGAAAATACATTTCATACCAAATGCTTAGTAAGTGGGAAAGTCTGCAGCATGATCATAGGTGATGGTAGTTGTACTAATGTGGTTAGTACATACTTGGTAAAGAAGTGTGAAAGGCACCCTAAATTGGATAGGTTCTAGTGGTTGAATGATAGTGGAGAGTGCAAGGTTACTAAACAAGTTGTTATGCCATTTTCCATTGGCAAATATATTGATGAAGTGAGGTGTGATGTGGTACCTATGCAAGCATGACATGTTTTATTAGGCAAGCCTTGGCAATTTGATCAAAGGGCAATTTATGATGGATTCATAAATAGGTACACATTTGACATGAACGGTCGCAAGATTACACTTGCTCCAATGACACCACCTGAAATTTATCAAGAACAGCTTAAAACACGATCTTTGATAAATGAGGGCAAGGATTGTAAGGGTTCCAAAAGAAAAGAGAGAAAAGAGGCTAAGAGTTTAAAAAGGCCCAATAGTGAATGATTACATGAGTGAGGAAAAGAAAGTGAGATGTGTAAGAGAGAAGAAGTTAGTGATTGAAAAGCAAGAAAAGAATGCAAAATGTGAGGAAAAAGAAACTGAGAGGGGTGAAAAACATTGTTATTTTGCAAAAGAAAGAGAATTAAAAATGCATACTTAGGCAAAAGAGCTTTAATCCTCATACGGTTCAAGGAAACTTTGTTCACTAACTCTGAGCTTGATTTGAATTTATCTAATGTGTTTGTGAGTTTATTACAAGAGTATGATAATGTGTTTTCTAATGAGGAATCTCACGGTTTACTGCCATTCAAAGGGATTGAAGCATTAAATTTATTTCATCCCCAAAGCATAAATTCCTAACAGACTAGCTTACCAAAGCAATCTTGAGGAAATAAAAGAGTTACAAAGGCAAGTAGATGAGTTGTTGGCAAAAGGGTATGTGAGGGAAAGCATGAGCCCGTGTACTGTTCCTGTCCTCTTGGTACCCAAGAAAGATGGAACTTGGAGGATGTGCGTGGATTGTAGGACGGTTAACAAAATAACTATAAAGTATCGTTATCCTATTCCTAGATTAGATGATACGCTGGATGTACTACATGGTGTATGTGTTTTCATAAAAATTGATTTGAAAGTGGTTATCATCATATTAGGATAAAAGAAGGTGATGAATGGAAAATTGCATTTAAGACAAAATATGGATTGTATGAGTGGTTAGTGATGCCTTTTGGGTTATCTAATGCACCCAATACATTCATGCGCCTAATGAATCATGTCTTACAAGAGTTTCTTAGAAAATTTATTGTTGTCTACTTTGATGACATTTTGATCTATAGCAAGAGCTTAGATTTTGTGGATAAAGTTACATTTTTAAGTTTTGTAGTGAGTTCAAAAGGAGTTAAGGTTGACTATGAAAATGTGAAGGCTATCCACGAATGGCCAACACCTAAGTCTGTTAGTGAGGTTAAGAGCTTCCATAGTTTGGCAAGTTTCTATAGGCGATTTATTCAAGATTTTTCTACTATTGTCACACCATTAAATGAAATTGTTAAAAAAAAGTGTTGGAGTTAAATGGAAAAAGGAACAAGAAGATGCATTTAACACTTTGAAGGACAAATTATGTTTTGCACCTATTTTGCGTCTACCTGATTTTTCTAGAACCTTTGAGATTGAATGTGATGCTTCTGAAATTGCTATAGGGGCTATTTTGATGCAAGAAAACTAACCCATCATATATTTCAGTGAAAAGTTAAGTGGACCGACTTTGAATTACTCCATTTATGATAAAGAGTTCTATGCCTTAGTGAAGGCTCTTGGAGTTTAGGAACATTACTTGCTGCATAAAAAGTTCATCACCCATAATGATCACTAATCACTAAAATACTTGAAGAGGCGAGGCAAGTTGAGCAAAAGGCATGCAAAATGGGTGGAACATATGGAAATATTTCCCTACGTGATCAAATACAGGCAAGGAAAGGACAATGTGGTAGCTGATGCACTTTCAAGAAGGTATGCTTTGATTTCTATGCTTAACTCTAAGCTACTTGGATTTGAGCATTTGAAAGAATTGTATTACAATGATTCTGATTTTAGTTATGTGTATCATGCTTGCGTACATGTTGCATTTAACAAGTTCTATAAGCATGAGGGATTTCCCTTTAAAAATAAACAACTATGCATTCCTACATGTTCTATTAGAGAATTACTTGTGAGGGAATCGTATGATGGTGGGCTATTGGGACATTTTGTGTTTAAAAGACTTTAAACATGCTTACTGAACATTTTTATTGGCCAAACATGAGAAAAGATGTCGAAAGAGTTTATGCTGAGTGTATAAAATGCAAACAAGCTAAGTCTAAGTCTAAGCAACATAGCTTGTATACACATTTACCTATTCCTATTGAACCTTGGACTAACATACCAATGGATTTTATTTTAGAACTACCTAGAACCAGAAAGGGTAGAGATAGCATATTTGTTGTAGTTAATATATTCAGTAAAATGGCTTAATTTATTGCTTGCCATAAAATATATGATGCAACAAACATTGTTGACCTTTTCTTCAGGGAAGTGGTTAGACTTCATGGTGTGCCAAAAACCATAGTTTCTGATAGGGATGCTAAGTTCCTTAGTCACTTTTAGAAAGTCTTGTGGGGAAAGCTTAGTACTAAGCTTTTATTCTCCACTGTATGCCACCCACAGACTGATGGCCAAATTGAAGTGGTAAATAGGACATTAGGAACCATGTTGTGTGCTATTATGGGAAAGAATTTAAAAACTTGGGAAGATTGCTTGCCATTTATTGAGTTTGCATATAATTGAGCTGTACATTCTTCCATAGGTTTTTCATCGTTTGAAATTATGTATGGTTTTAACCCATTAACTGTATTGGATTTGATGTCATTGCCTTCAAGTGAAATTGCTAACTTAGATGGAAAGACGAAGGCTGAGATGGTTAAAGCAATACATGAGAAAGCACGTGAGCAGATTGAAAAGAGGAATCACATGTATGCTCAAAGAGCCAATAAGGGTTGAAAGCAAGTTATTTTTTAACTAAGAGATTAGGTCTAAGTGCACTTGCAAAAGGAGAGGTTTCCACAGCAAAGAAAATTAAAACTTAATGCAAGGGGCGATGGACCTTTTCAAGTGTTGGAAAGGCTTAATAACAATGCATACAAAATAGATTTTCTAGGTGAGTACAATGTAAGTGACACTTTCAGTGTTTCTGATCTTTCTCCATTTAATTTTAATTCAGATTTAAGGTTGAATCTTTTTTAGGAATGAGGAAATGATGTGAGCACAAATGACGCGATGGCTTGAATGATGATCTGAATGTTCCTCTGGGTTCAATTACAAGATTAAGAGTAAAGAAGTTCAAGGAATCACTGTAAATTTATGTAGGAAAATTCTTAGAGAATGCAAAAGGAAATCACTTGGATGGCTAGGGCTTGGAGAAAGAAACCCAATTCATTTGGGTTATATCATCCAAAAATGTTGCTACTGAAATAAGTGTTTGGACCACATTGTAATTAATATGGGCTTAGGATGTAAAAGGTTACAAATTGGGCTTCTATTTTAATGTTTGAAGTTATTTTTAGCATCATTTAACCCAACTTATTGGGGGCCCAATGTTGCATTTTAAAATTAGGGTTTCTTAGGGAGTCTAAAGCTTATAAAAAGGCTTGAGGCTCAACCTTGTAAGACATCAAGTTTTATTCTATCAAAGAGATATTTTAGTTTTCTTATTGGCTTGGCCAGAGTTCTCTAGGGGGAGGAAAGTTTGTCTTCTTTTATTGCAACAAGAATTAATTCTTAGCAAGGTGATATATTGAGGTGAATTTATTCTTGTTTCTAATCGACCTACCATTTGTGTTTCCATTTGCATATGTCATTTGGGGGTTCAATAGGTTGGGGTTTATTCCATTTCATGTTCTTGCCATAGTGTATGTTCTAGGAGTTTCAAGTTCTTCATAACCTTGAGGTTTTGCATCAAAAGGTCAATAAACATGATATGATCACCATGTATGAATTGTGTGCTTTAATCCTTCATCAACCAAACATGTTCTTTAACGCATGCTACTACTAACAACAACGACACCTTTCTCAATTTAACATTCTTATAAACTGTACAATCCTACCAAAGAACAATATGTACAAATAACAAATACCACAATTAAAACCAAGTTGTGACATGTTATCACTTTTAGTTTTGCTTAACATGCCTATAAAACACACATGTATACAAATATATGAAATATAAAATATAAAACCAAGCTATGACATGTTATCACTTTCAGTTTTGCTTAACCTGCTTATATTCATTAAAGCTAGAGTATGATGAAAAACTCCTCATAATAATATAACTACATGAATTGAACGGGTACAAATATTGTCAACCCAATTTAAAGAAATAATGGAAGTACAAAACAATCAAGTGCTTTGACTTTTCAAAGAAGAATTATATCAGTGGATGGAAAATCACATATTGATGACCCATAATATCGATATGGACATTAGATCAATTAATATTACTACATCCACATTTAGTTCAATATATATATATATATATATATATATTTGCCATTTTCTATTTACACTAAAATCACAACCATTTGTATCAAATGCATGTCAATTTTGTTGAACATAAGTAGGAGAGTTAGCAAATATATTACAAAGCTAAAATAAATGACAAAATAAATGACTGTATGAGAAGGCAAATAAACAAGCATGACAAAATAAATGAAAGTATCATCTACAAACATTTCCTTTTTGTTTTTTCATTATGTTTTCATTTTTTTTCTATTTTTTTCCTTCAAAAAATAAAAGGAGACCAAATTTCCCTTAAAAAAATGGAAGGAGACCAAACATATCCAAACCTTCTTTAAACCATTCTCCCCATATATAATGTTCATTATGGAAAGATACAGAAGAGGGTCAGTTTAGACTTCCAGACATTGAAAACTTCTCAATCAAATGAGCTCCTTTTCTGTATCATACAAATACTTCTTTTGGAAATCTCATTAATATCTTCATTCCTGGTCTCAAAAGACTTCCCTACTATATAAAATACTATAATAAAATAGATATGTTCTTTGAATTATTAACTTCATAAGACATCTATATGGAACTGACTCTTATAAGATGATTTTCATATTTCACAATGACAACAGCTTCAATGACTCTCATAATAAAAAACAAAAAGCCTCACAGAATGCTTAATCAGTGTGAAAAAAACTTAAAAAACTATCTCCATTTCAAAAAAATAAAGCCCTATAATTAAACAACACAAGGGAGTAGGTTGGGTAAAAGATAAGTTAAACGCATCCTAAACAATAAAACGAAGGGGACTTAGTTGAACAGCAATAGATGGGTGTCAAAAAATGCTCATCAACCTGATGAAGCACATAAATCAACAATGCATAATTCAAGCACACCCACAAGCTACGTATTAATCAACAGGCCTTCTAAACCGAATGTGATCATTGAATGTACTCACATAGCAGAGTTTGTCAGTGGCGAGATCGGTCCAATTGATTTTCGTCACAACACCATGTCAATGGAAGAAGAGTGTCTCTCTAGGAAGGATGAATCTACTAAGCAAAAATGAGGAGTGGTGTGCAAAGCTTTTTCATATTTGACGATAAGGAATGATTTGAAATCAGCATGATTTGAAGGTATTTTTGGTATCAAAATTTCGTTTCCCAGGTGAAAAGCTTCATTTCCATCAATATTAGGCGGGAAACTGGATTACTTTTGTTGCTAGAAAGTGGTTTCCATTGGTAAAATATTTCCAATAGCTTAATGTGAAGTAAACAAAGTAAATGGAATCCTTTTGCAGTTCCAAGCCTACCTTTACTCCATCAAAACGGGGCCTTAGACTTCAAGTCTTTCTTTTTGCAGTGGATTGTAAATATATCAGCACATTGATCTTCAAATGAACATTGAATAAATAATATTTTATTAAATTGTTGAACTTCCCTAATAAAGTTAAACTTAATCTTGATATGTTTAGTTTGACTATAAAACATTGGTGTCTTTAAAATTAAAATTGTTGAAATGTGATGTCCTATGGCCTTGGTTGCTTAAGCTTGATTTTATAGCAGATGTGGCATTAATGTAATTTGCTTATACAATGGGTTGAACTACAGTTTTTTATTTCTTATGAACTCCATTTGCTAAATGATTCAATTTTTATAAGGCTATTAACCAACAAAAAAAATTTTAGGCATATCTTCAAGTAACTCATTTTTCTTTATTTTTGTCAAACCTCTGATTAAAGTATCCATAACTTTTATGGCACATGTTTGAAACATTTTGAGCGATTTCAACAAATTGCTCCCAATCAACTACAAAACTTTTGTTTTTCATCTCCACAAAATTGATTTTTCTCTGAATAATAGATAAAAAATTGTGCATTGCCCATCTTTATATTGTAGAGAGAATTCATTCTCAAGCATTTGAGCTACACTCAAAAAGGTTTGGTTGATGTCTGGTACAAATAACACATTATGAATAAATTTGATACCTAAGTTTGTTTTGATAGCTACAGTGAACACCCTATTTAAAAAATATATAAATAATATAAATAATGAGTGAATAAAAATGAAAATAAAAATAAAAATAATAGTAATAGTAATAAGAAAATAAAAAAATGATAAAATACAAAATGATAAGATAAAATTTGAAAAAAAAAAAGATTAAAAATTCTAAAAAAAAAAAAAGAAAGCAAAGGGCCACGAAGTGTAAGTGAAATGGAAATAAGTAGATTGAACGATAAGAATAAAATGATAAATAGAGTTAAAATCAGGAAATCAGAAAAAGGAAGCTTTTAGAAAATCCTCTGTCATAGCCTCGTTAGGTCTGCATACATAATATGGAAATGTTGTAGGACACCTATGTGCTTCCTTCCTACTACACTGGAATGACAGAATGCAAAAAGGATAAGCATGAGCAGTGCTTAAAAGCAAAAGAACTTACTCCCACAACCAAAATGAAAGGCAAGAAGGGAAACCTCTAAGCGTTGACTCTTCGAGTGGTAAGACCAGGAAGTTTAGAGGAGAGGTGGAAAAGGACGTGTGAGAGGCTCGGGCAGAGAGGAAAGACAGTGAGAGAACAGAACCCGAGCACCCTTTTGAAGGCATGATAAAAATGAGAGTCGAGGTTGAGAAAGAAAAAAGAGGGTGGAGTTAGAAGAAAGAAAGCTGAAGAGCGAGAGGGAGAGCTTTGAAAAACCATGGGAGCTGGAGAGAAGGCAATAGCAGCTGATATAAAACAGAGAGTGTAGATGAAAGCCTAATAGTGAAGCTAACTTGAAAAAATGCAGAAAGTTACAAGAAGAGATGGCCAACGAGGAGGAGGGACAGCTAAAGGTAAAAAATGAAGAACCAGCACGAAGGGAAGGAGCCACTCTTCATCCCTGTTTTGGCTAACATAAAACAGAGGGGAACGGTTGGCTGAAAAGAAAGAGGATGTGAACATGATCAAAGGACCAAAACCAAGAGAGAATAGGAGAAGCCAACGTTGAAACTGAGAAAGAAAGAAGAAAGAGTGAACCTGACCAAGAGACTAAAAACCAGAGCTGAGAAAAAAGAGAATGGAGAACTGGAGTGAAGAACTAAAAAAAGTAATAGAAGGCCTGAGGAAGTGGCTGCAATCTTGCTCTGTGTTTGGATAGCGAAACAGAATAAAAAGATGCTTTGGATGATCAAGATGAAAGCTGGCATGAGCACGAGTATGGTTCCAAGTTGAGGCATGCAGAACTTAACTAGAACCTGAGGAGATTACAGACGTGGAGAGAGCTAAGGAGAAGAAGGGAAAAAAAAAAAAAAAAGAGCTTGGAGATGGTACTGGTAAACTGATTTGAAAGGCAAACATAAGCGTGAAACACCCTTGTTTTGTGACCTAAGAATAAAGAAAGAGAGAGATTGTGGAAGAGACAGAGAAGACTAACATCCAAAGGAAGAGGTCCAGGCTCGAAGAGTAAAGCAACAATTGCAGGGAAATCCCTTTATTCATCCTATTTTTATTAAGGTTAGGTGATCAGATTCTCATGTCTAAAGTTGTAGCCTACATCCTGACATCTGTATTTAGGTGAGGAAACATGGATGAGCTAATGTGAGGTTAATGAATGGGAATGACATAAATAATAATGTTTACTTAGGTGTTTGTCTCCTCTGACCGTATCTTTTTATTATTATTATTTTTTATTTTATGACTATAAGATGTGTGAGAATGCTCTTACTTAATCTTATGACCATATATTATTCCCAAACCTTTTATCACTTCCTCCTTTTTCACTTTGTTGAGAGTAATACTTGATTCCGAGCTTATGTTATGGTGTGTTCTTATCCTTTCACTTTTCTTTTCTTTTCCACTAGCTGCGTTAAACTGTAAGTGGGTTTTATGGGTTGGTTTAGGAATCCGTAGTTGCATAAAAGTGGTTCCTTGTTAGCAACCATTAACAGCATGGATCTTCTAGCTCTATTAAGTTGCTTCTATTTTGCTGACATGTAAAGCAAGCATTTTAATATAGGAAAACATGTTTTGTGGGATCTTTGAATAAGGCATGATGCTTACTGCCAATATTGAGAATAACAAGGCATTGGTTTTTTAATTTTTTTTTTATTTTATCTTATTTTAATTTTTATTTATTTATTTATTTTTTGGATCACCACATTTTATTCTTCACCACTTGATACGTGAATGTGTCTTGGCATGATTTGACTATACTTATAAGAATTTCCATGTGTCTAAGTGAAGATGATGGTAGTTAATAATACAAGTGAGCCCATGCCCAAGTGACCTGCAAGGAGAGGAAACAAAGTTTTTTTTTTACTCAAAAAGGGGACAGAAAATAAAAGGAGAAGTATCAGCTGATCCTTCAAATAATTGTAACTTTAAGATGAGCCAATAGTGATATATCTCCTCTTTCCATGATTTTGATTTTTCTGTACTCATGAACTTAAAAAAATAAAAATGCAATGACTCATTTTTCGTTCCCATGGCATGGACTATCTTATTTACAATAAATTGGGATTGAACCATTGAGAAACGTATTATGAAATTTGCAAGGAACAATATGATTTGCTATCTATGCTTTTATAAATGTGTTTGAGTAAGTACAGTCATGCTTGGCTAAACAAAGATGCAATTATGATGTATTAATTTTAGTTTCATTTTTTGGTTTTTTTTTCTCTCTATTATTTTATTTTATTTGTTATTCCTAGAGTATCTATGTGAGACCTTTCGCCTCTTTGGATATTTTGGTAGTCAAGTTGAGGCTGTGTGAGATTTTTAGTCTCTTTAAGTCTTGAAAGTTAATATCAGCTTAAAAAATGTAAAGATGAAATAATTCCATATTTAAAAAAATATTTTATTTTGCCCATTATTTGTAATTAAAAAAAAAACTGAAAGTACTTCCCTTATATTATCTAGTCTCTTTTAAATTGAAATAAAGAAACAGTCATTTAAAAATCCAAAAGAACATAAACTCAAAAATCTAAAAAATATTTTTCTATTATAATTTCATTTCATTTCAAAATAAATTCTAACTTTAAAAAAAATCCAAAAAACATAAATACAAAAATCCTAAAAATATTTTTCTATTATAATTTCACTTTAATTTCAAAATAAAATTCTAACTTCAAAAATCTTAAAAATATTTTCCATTATCATTTCATTTAAATTTCAAATCTAAAGTTAAAATCCAAAAAAAAATAAAAAAATAAAAAACCAAAGAGAGAAAAATCAAAAAGAACAAGAAGGTGATATTAAACAGATTTCGTAAATTAAAACATACTAATTAAATTTCAATCGTATTTTGTTTACAAAGATCTATATGATTTCAACTCTCCTATTCTTTTCCACAAAAATTAAAAGATACCAACTATCACACATTTCTATGTCGAACTACGTGGATTTTGATCCCCATCACAAGATATGTGGGGTCATAGGCTTTGATTTTAGGTCAAGTCTGTCTTTGTAAATATTTTATTTTTCTTCTTTTATTTTATGTCCTTAATCTCTTCATTGTTTTCCTTTTTGTGTGTGATTGATGAAAGTAATTGAAATTGGAATTAAGGCCATATAATTTTTGTATAATCAACTTTAGATAATTGTTCTTAAGAACAAGTGCTGTGGGGTGCCTAGCACTTTTTTCACGCATAACTGTCTCCCAAACTTGATTTTTGGTTCGTAGACCACCTTATCAATTTAATTGATTTTCCAAAATTTTCCTTTAAAAATTTTGTTGGCGACTCTTAAATTTTGATACTCATTTTTTTAGCAAAAATTAAAATTATTCTTTTTTCGCGTCTTACGGTTACATTTCGGGTGTGACAACCACTATAGCTCTTCTTTTGACTCTAACAAATTTTTTATTGCAACTTTCACTTTAGACCTATAGGTTTCATCAAGTTTTTTGAACATTGCAACATTGTTGTACATGTAAAGTGTACATCCATTGTCAATGAGCCACGTGTTATTGGCTTAAGTATTGAGAGAGCATGTGGCAACAAAGAGCTCCTCTAGAATTTTTGATTCAATATTTGTGCATGTTGAGTTTGTGAGATGTGTTCACAAATTCCCACACCTTTATAGTCTGGCCAATCTACTTACAATTTTCACATATAGCATCATGTCTCCATTAACAATATTTTTCTACAAGTTAAATCCTTTTACAACATTTGTGAGGTGAAAATTTTCCTTGCCGCCATTGTCTTCATTTTTGTCTTTGCTCTTCTTGTTAAACTGCCTTTTGCTTTTGTCATCTTGTCGGTCTTGCACTTGAAATGCTCATCCTATGACACCTTCTTGCCTCAAAGCCCTTCTTTGTTCTTGAGCTTGGAGAGCATTCATTTAATTCTGCAAGAGAAATACTGGAGAGATCCTTAGGTTCTTATAGAGAAGAGATTTTATACTCAAATCTCTCTGAAAGTGTCACTAGTACCATTTTAACAATTCCAGAATTAGAAAAATCTTCACCAACTAATCTAATTTTGTTAACAATAAAAGTAATTCTACCATAATAATTAGATATTGTTTCATTTTCCTTCATTTTTAGAAACTCAAAGTCCCCTTTCTGATTCAAAATTTGCATCTGTCAAGTTTTGTCACTTCCATGATATTCCAATTTGAGTTTATCCCATACTTCTTTGGCAGTTTTACACACCATGATCTTGGGAAATATGACATCTCCAATTGAATTTTGAATGATAATCTTAGCTTTTGACCTCTTCATCTTTTCTTCAGTGAGGGCTTTGATTTATGTCATGGTAGGATCTCCAGATAGTGGGGCCTATGGCCTCTCTTCATATGCAACTTCCTTGATATCAAAAACTTCTAAATATGATTGCATTTTCACTAACTAGATTTGGTGGTTTTCACCAGTAGAAATTTGTGGAGTTAAAAAGGAAAGGTTACTAGATGTTGTAACATAGATCCAATAAGATCAACAATGGCTTTGATATGACTGTTGATAATTTTGGATTAGATAATGCCTTAAAACAAAATTAAATTTGAAAAGGAAGAATAAGAATCAAGAGGCTTAACAAAATGAAAGATACTTAATAAAATTGCTTATGCTTTATTCTGTCAATAAGAATATTTAAATAACAAGAGCTCAACGAACTATCTTATTTATTAGGATAGTTATAACAAAAAGATAATAACAACTATTGCTAATTTGTTGCTAACTAATATTTCCAAAAACTAATAAAAGATTTATTCAATATTTGGAAACAGAAATGCCAATACCCACCACTATTTTTTTCTCCTGTCAAATACAATATATGAAGGAAGAAGCTATGGATTATCAAAGTTGAGAACTGGGTATTAATTTAAAAAGGAATTAATTAATTAATTATGTAAATAATCAAATTATATTCCGTACATTGTGATTTGGAAATAAATTAATCACAAAGAGAAAGATAAAAATTATTAGGAGGTTTAAAAATTGAAGAGGGAGGAGGAGGGAATGTACTTAAAGATTAAAGAGGTAGAGAGAAAATGAATTAAAGATAATAAGAAAGAAATGAAGAAGGAGAAGAGGACAGCCGAGGGAAAGTACTATCATTTTGTAGGTCATATTTCTGAGATGAAGTGAGGAAGATGATAGAAAGGGAAAGTTGCATTCAGGAAGATAGGAGTGTCGTGGCAGCATCATGACCCTTAGATGTAGCGGCCAAGATGTATTATTGTAGAATCTGCTATAAATTACCCCTAGTATAGCTGATCTTTTTCCATGGATTGCCTGGATTTAGGCCGATAAATTAGACGGGATCTACATGAAAATTTAATAATTTAAATTTACATATATTATTATAAACTGTTTCATTTTTTTCAATATTTGTTAAATTTGAATCAAATTTTATTCAATGATTTGAATCCTATCAAATTTATCTGTACTTGAATTTCTCCAGACACATCCTAAAATTTCTATCCCTTACAATTAAGGATTTTTTTTTCCAAATATTATAATATGAAAAATTAATTTTTAAAATTTTAGTTTAATAAAACTATTACATTCAAATACTTAATTCATCCTGTGTTTAATGACAAGTCTTTTTTGACCATTTTCTTTTTTAATTGTTCCCTTGCACTTGTATTGGGGCATGCCCTCAAGGGTGTACCCACTTTATGTGTGTGTGTGTGTATATATATATATATATTTATATAATGTTTTTATTTATTAAAATGATACAAATTTATAAATATCATATTTATATATATAAGTATATATTTATGTACGTTATATTTTTCAAAAATTAATTTATTACAATAGTAAAAATTTTAATTTAGAAGTTTTTTTATTTAATTGATTTGTTGTTAAAATTCAAAATTTTATATTAGTCAAAAATTTATTTTCATTTATATCCATTGGTTTGATTGTTATTGTATATATGAAGACATTATTTAAGTGTTTTAAGTTTAGATTTAGTTATTTGATATACTTGTTTGTAGTTTTTAATTATTTCAATTATTAATTTTATTTATAACCATCTAAAATAAAAAAAATTAATTTCAGTCCATATTTTAGTTTTTTTAATTGGGGAGACTTAGATTGTACAATAACATTGTTTTCAAAATACCTTAGAGTTATAGTTTCTCTTTTTATCTCCTCTCAAGATTGGATTATAATAATTCTTGCTTTAAAATTTAGTTTTTTTAAATTCTTTTTGCATTTATAATTATCCATTTAGTGTCCAATTGTCTTGTACAAATTTATATGAGTTAGGTTGCAATTTTAAAGTTTGAAAAATTGCTGGCATATTTGTAGTTGATAATATTTATACATGAATATATATGACTCTTACTTTTGTGCTTTAAACAATAATATTATTAAATTATACTTTTTATTTTTGTTTATATTATTATTCATTTGAATAGAAATTCCAATTAAATTAGGTTAATTGATTTTATTTTTTTAATTTTACTGTTTAAATCATAACTTTTAAGTTAAAAATTTGTAACCGTTTAATTGTTTACTCTAAATTGAAACTATGGGATATAAGATATGTAAACTCTATTTAAATAGTAAATCTCGCTTAAACGACGGTTACTAATATTTAAATCTCACTATTTTGTTTATTATTTTATGGTTTAATAAACATAAATTAATTTTGCAACAAAAGTGTTGAAAATGGTTGTTTTTTCATTTCATTTTTTATCATCTATCTCTTAACCTATTAACTTGACCATTTATGCCATGTGTTTTCGAAGTACTATAAGTTAATAACTGTATTAATGTATCTTTTATTTTTTTATAGAAAACTAAAACATTAATATATATACATATTATAATATTATGTATGTATTGTATGATCTATTATGTAATATATATTATAGAACGTTTGTGCCTTGCTCCTTCGGCACACGTTAAAGCTATAAAAGAAAAAAAAAAGAAAAAAATATATTTTTAGTCCCTCATTTATTATAAAATTATTATTTTGGTTCTTTACTCGTTTAAATACCCAAAACAATTTTTCACTCATTAAAAAATATTACACTTGGTTCCATACTTTTCAAAACATGACCAAATTTAGTCCATCTGTCAAACACTAAATCATAAATTTAAGAGACTAAATCTAGTATTTTTTTTTTTTGAAAAGTAAGAAACTAAGGATCCGTTTGTTTGCTATAATCAATGTGAGGGAATGAGAGACACTCCTATTCCTATGTTTGGTTGGCATATTAGGTTCTCATTCATATTCCTTAGGAAACCTACTCTCCTTCATACAAAGGAAAGTTTTCTCCCTAGCTGAAGCTATGGAATGAGATTGGTCTCTTGGGAATGAAAATACACTTGACGAAAATGTCTCCACTTATAAGGGATAATATCGTAAAATATGCACACTACGTAATTGATTCCCATGTGTAATCTACTAACCAAACGAAGTAAAGAGAGACATCTCATTCTCATTCCTTCCCAAACAAACAACATTTTAATATTCCTTTTCCCACTCCCACTCCCATTATCATTCTTATTTCCATTCCCTTTGTATTAATTCTAATAACCAAATGGACCCTAAATGTGACATTTTTCAACGAGTGAGAAACCAACATAGCAATTTTGTGATAAGTGATAGATTAAAAGTGTGTTTTATTCTTATAAAAAGTCAAAGCTCCCTTTATTGTATAGCATAGATCAGATTCCATTGAGGGTGAGTCCCTTGCAACTTTGCAAACAAAAATTTAAAATATTCATATTAAATATATTGATATATATATATACATGTGTTAGATAAGGATGAAAAAATAAGATTTTTTATCATCATATGATACAAGCTTTTGAATGCCTTACAAAGGGGAGGGCTCCTTATATAGGCAGAGCGATAAGCAAAGCGACAAACCAAAGAGATAAGGCCTACTGACAGCAAAGCAAAAGCAGAGGTGACGGGTCACCTTTACATCACACACACAGAAAACAACAAACAAACTTTAATAAAGCCAGGGACGTGGGACATGCTTTAGTCTTTGTTGCATGATAGAATGGGCTCATGATCAGGAGAAAGATTTTGGTCACTGAAAGAAGGATTGTCATGGCTTAGAAAGAGTGGGCTGTCAATGTCAACATCTGGGTCCTGGGAATCTTGGAATTCAGGCCAAGTGTAAATGTTTTCATAGTACTTGGCTTCTTTTGCAGCTTTGATGGCTTTTTCTTCTTCAAAGAGTTAGAGGGAAGACAGGCATGTTGAAGATGATGGAAAATCTGGTCCAGGAGGAGTGATCCATAACTGCTTGTTTAGAAACACATTAGGATCATATGATGGAATGACTAGAGCCGAAAAGTGCTTAGGGACTTGATCTTGATTTGGGATGTCTATCTCAGGGAACATAGGTTCACCAGGGATAAATTCTCTAAGATATAGACCCATAGTAGTACATTTAATTGGGGGTGGTCCATGGTAATTATTTAAATCACAAAGGAACATCTTTGATGATTTTAGGATTATTTTATTATCCTTGTTAAAATTAAGGAATGTGTTTCATTCATACGCATGGTCATGAGAATAAAGCAATCCAGCTTGGTTCTTTCAGTATGGCTTGTGCATTATGTAAATAGATGAAACTGTTAAGCAAAGATCAAGTCTGTTCCAAAGGTTCAATAGTTTCAAAGAATCATCAATCTACTTACACCACCATAGTAGTGGAGAATGCCATTCTAGGAAGGTCCAGACAAGTGGCTTATGGTTGTTCTCATTATTAAAGTGTTGAAATATGTATATGGGATTGAACTCAATCGCTACAATGTAAAGAACTATGAGAGACCAAAGAAACCATAATGCATCTTCATTAAAGATACATACATTAAGACGAAACAAAATTAGAAAAGGGGTGTTTGGGTGGAACATACAGCAGTAGTGGGAGAATGGAATGTCACGAAGATATTTATGAAGGTAGAAGAATAAAGAAGACTTGGCTAGTTCCATTACTTTGGTTAGTCTGGTAGGAATTTGGATGGCTGGAGGAAAGGATTTTCTAGTTATGGTAGGTCTGTCTAAAGGAAGGATGTATAGATTAATCATGATAAGTAAAGGGATAGAGGCAATGGGTGTAATGAGTGAGACAATATTTAGCTTAGGTCTGGAGAGAAGATCTACAAGATGATTTATGACACCTTTAATGTGTTTCACCTTGAATTTATAGCATGATAGCCACACTTTCCATCGTGCCAGCTAAGGGTCAAGAATAATCTTATTATTTAACTTAAGAAACTTTCAGAAGACAGTGTTGTCCATTTCCACGATGAAGTGGTGATGTGCCAAGTGAAATTCAAAATTTTTTATCCCATTTTTCCTAGCAAAGATTTCTTTGTACATAGTATAGTAATGGGCTTCTGAAGGTTTGAATGAACCATTAGCATGTCCATAATAGTATTGCTTTCTACCTTTTTGTTCAATAAGAACAGCACCCTAATGGTAATTATTGGCATCTGTTTGTAAAATCAAAGTGGAATATGTATCAGGAATTTTCAAAAGTGATGTCTCTTTGGAGACTTTTTTGAAGTGTTTGACAGCTGAGATTTGCTCTAGGCCCCATGAGTAAGGAGTTCCTTTTCTGAGAAGCTTTAATAGCTGGCTGGTGTAGTTTGAACACTTAGGGATAAAAATCTCTGAAAAGATTAACAATTCTGAGGAACTGTTGAATTCATATTTTATTAACAGATCTTTGTTTGGAAATTGGGCCAGTTGTTCTATGAGGTGTGGGCTGGGCTTGTACCATCCATTTTCAAAGAGCATTCCCAAGAAATCTATTCAGGCTTGAACCAATTGGCTTTTTTGAGCTGAAAGCATGAGGCCTTTTTTTTTTTTTTTGACAAGGCCTGTAAACTGATCCAATAACTCAAGTTGTTCAGATTCAATTTTAGAAAATAGCAGGATGTCATCAATATAGATCAAAGAATTGTTTTGAATGGGCTTGAAGATTTTAGCCATAGCCTTTTGGAATAGTAATAAGGCTATTTTAAGTCTAAATGACATGATTGTCCATTGATACTGAGCATCAAGGATGCAGAATGTTGTTTTGTAATGTTTATTAAGATGAATGCCAAGTTGCCAGAATCCATTTTTCATATCAAACTTTGAGAATAACTGAGCTCCTTGTAATTAGGCTCTTTGTGTGGCAAGATTAGGAATTGAGAATTTATCATCTTCAAGGAAGACATTGAGAAGCTTATAGTCTATGACAAGTCTTTTTTTCTTATGATTTTGTTCTGAGCACTTATTGACATAGAATGCTTGACATACCCATTTTGATCGAGTTAGCTCAATTAATCTTTGTTGAAGTAGTGATTCACACTCTTTTATGTCAAGCTTTAGGTCATCAGGATTCATGCCTGGATGTGTAGCCTTTATAGGGTTAATATGTTCATTCTTCTTAAAAAGAAGCTAAATAAAGAAAGCTTCATTTGTTCATAGTGGAAGAGGGTGATTAAACTCTAAATGGGAATCTGGGCAGTGTTCCTAGAGTTGTTGTTTTACACCTTCATAAAGAAGTGGAGCAGTATGTAACAGGTAGAGCTTAGGCATGTTTGTGTATGGGCAAAATTTGTGTTTGAAGAAATTCTCATTGAACTCATGAAAGAGGCAGCTATTACTGGGAGCCACAGGAGATGCTTATTGATGTGTCTCCATATTTTGTTGAACCACCATCGTCCTTTTGTAGGCTTGAACCTATGAGATCCTTTTTAGCCAATCTCATTCCTTGTATGACGGTGTTTCCACAAGAATCTTTTTCCTATGATGACCTTTTTCCCCTTCTAGAAAGACACACAGATGAAAACAAAGCTGTCACCCGACCTTATGTTACCTCTACCAAAGTCTCAGTCTCAGGAAATCCTGAGCCAATACATCCTTCTAAAGAAATTATATACTGGCATACCAAAAATGCCTCTACTCTAAATCAGGTTCTCAAAACCATTAATTCCTAGCTAACTCACATGTCTTAGACAAACCAACAGACGCACCAGAGAGTAAACCACCTCTCTTAACAAGTCAAGCAACTCTGTTTAGAAACTCAACAAAAAATCCAGACCTTAGACCACGAACTTCGTAGTTTTACCACTTATAATTATTTTGGTCCAGAATTTGCCAAGAAAGAAGCCAAGATCTAATATCCCAAAGACCAACTCACCCAGATTGAACCAGATATGAGATCTAAGCCACTACCCCCATCAATACCACTTACCATACCACCTGCTCCCATGGTTACTCCTTCAGTCTATGATTTTTTTGCTTCCCTACCTGTTTACCAAACCCATTACATCCCTTCTCCTTCATACACATCATACCCTTATGAAGCTGACTATGCAAACCATTTCAAAATGGCCCATCTGATCTTCCAAAAAGCAATTCCAAAACCACAACCTAGATCTCTTCGTCCACCCCAAAGACCTCCTTATTTCCCTAGGAAATACACTGTTTCCCTATCATATACCAAACATGTCACCTCGCAAATGCTTTCCTTTAAAGAGCCTCCAAAATCACCTGAGCCACCTTTTCCTTCTAATGACCATGACCAAAGACTTAAAGATCCTCTATTCCCTCCTGACCCTTTTCCTATGGCTATGGTTGAACATTATAATTATATCCAGTTTGATTATTCATGTTCAAACTCATTTCAAAAAATGATTTAAACACCCATGTCTTTGTCATGAACTCAGAAGACTTTAAGCACTTCACTGATATTTCTACCTTGTACATGGTCGAACCAGCCGGCCACTATAGTGATCATGATGAAGAAGTTGAACAGTCTTACGTCGTTAATGACAACGATGATGATGAAATTCCAATAACACAACTTGTACCAAATAATCTGACTCCTCATAAGCCTTCTAATGGACCTTGGTTCACTTTTGATGATGTCTAACCTTACCAGCAGAGAGATAAACTCCATGAGGTTGAAGCTTGGATTGATTTACAAATGTCTAAAGCTGGTGTAACGTTGGCTGATGTTATTCATGAATTCATCTCAAGATTCATAGGAACCCTTTGTGAATGGTTCCAATCCCTTGGTGAATATCATCAGTTATAAATTTTATAGTTAGATAGTCCAACCTATTTATTGGGTGCAATTCATAAAGAGTTCATTGGTGATTTCTAACTTATTGATAAACAGAAGTGCCAAGAATATTTTGAGATGAAATGCTATTCACTGAAGAGACATGACCTTGATAGGCATATGAAGCGAATGATAGAGAGATATTATCTCCTCAATGGCTTTAACGACATCACCCTTAGGCATGTCTTTATAGCCTCTTTACTAAAAGAGTTGCAACTAGAACTAAATAGAGCACTCTAAGCCCTTCACAGGCCAATGGCTGACATTTCTCTTGGAGAAATTTATCAACTAGCCCTGGCTACTCTTGATAAGCTTTGCAAACAACAAAAGGTGTTACACTTAGTTCTCTTAGGAGAACCCAAATTCCAAAAGATCTACCAGAAGCCATATCTCAAGATCAAATGTTGGGATAAGCAATTTTGTGACTACAAGCCTAAGAAGAAGTTGCACTTTTCTCACACTTCCTTTTGGCCTAGCACTTTCAGAAGGAAGCATCGCCCTTTGCGATACTTTAGAAAAAGCCATTAGAAGAAGTCTTGGAAATGAAAGTCTGATGCTTGATATATCTGCAAAAAGAAAAGGCATTTCACCAGACAATGTCCAAACAAACCTATGCAGGTTATGAGAATGATTGAATAGATTGAGATGCAACTCCCTCTCGAGGATAAAGATCTTGAAGAAATCCTTTCAGAGCAAAGTGAGCCCGATGGTGATACTATTTTTACTCTCCCAATTTCCAATCTTAGTCCCGATTCTAGATCTAACTTTGACGACTTATTTACTAATCACTATGACCATATTTATAAGATTGATCACTATCAATCTTCCTAAAGCCAAAATTCCAATTCTTTCCCATATCTCCACCTTTCTATCCTCTTTGACAATTATGTCAAACCTCTACCAGCCATTGCCCTTATAGACACAAGTTCTCAAGTCACTGTGATGAATCCCTTATTACTCCCTACTGAAGCATGGAGAAAGCATGTCTCTTATTTTAAGACAGCAAATGATTCAGTGTTCAAAGTTTCTTTGATTACCAGGCGTAATATTAGAATTAAGTTTTTCTCCGAATGCATTATTTGGACTCATGTCCTTGGCAATCACATTGTTGGCAAAGGCATTCTCATAGGAATAGATGTTTTCCAAAAATTATAGGGTTTACAAATTAAAGCTAGATGAGTTCGTTTCAAATACAAATTCAGCCCATACACTGACCTTCCTAAGCTCTACTTGTTACATACTGCTCCACCCTTATGAAGGTGTAAAACAACAACTCTTGGAATACTGTCCAGATTCCCATTCAGAGTTTAATCATCCTCATCCACTGTAGACAAATGAAGCTTTCTTCATTCAACTTCCTCTCAAGAAGAATGAGGATATTAACCCTACAACGGCTACATATCCAAGCATGAATCCTAATGACCTAAAGCTTGCCAGGGAAGAGTGTGAATCACTACTTTAACAAGGATTAATTAAGCCAACCCGATCAAAATTGGCATGTCAAGCATTTTATGTGAATAAGCACTCAAAACAAAATCGTGGGAAAAAGAGACTTGTCATAGACTAAAAGCCTCTCAATGTCTTTCTTGAAGAAGATAAATTTAAAAAGAGCCCAATTACAAAGAGCCCAGTTATTCTTTGATCTAAAAGCTAAATTATGGCAACTTGGCATTCATCTAAATGAACGTTACAAAATAGCATTTTGCATCCCTAATGCTCAGTATCAATGGACTGTCATTCCATTTGGACTCAAAATAACCCCATTACTATTATAGAAGGCTATGGCCGAAATCTTCAAGCATATTCGGAACAATGCCCTGATCTATATTGATGACATCCTGTTATTTTCTAAAACTGAAGCTGAACACCTTGAGTTACTGGATCAATATACAAGCCTTGTAAAAAAAATGGCCTCATGCTTTCTGCTCAAAAAAGCCAACTGGCCCAAGCCTGAATTGATTTCTTAGGAATGCTCTTTGAAAATGGATGGTACAAGCCCAGCCCACACCTTACAGAACAACAAGCCTAATTTTCAGACAAAGATTTGTCACTTAAACAAATTCAACAGTTCCTCGGAATTGTTAATTTTGTCATAGATTTCATCCATAAGTGTTTGAACTATACTAGCCAGCTATCAGAGCTTCTCCGAAAAGGAACTCCTTACTCATGGGACCCAGAGCAAACATCTGCTATCAAACACCTCAAAGAAGTCTCCAAAGAGCCACCACCTTTGAAAATTCCTGATATAGATTCCACTTTGATTTTACAATCAGATGCCAGTAATTACTATTGGGGTGTTGTTCTTATTGAACAAAAAGGTAGAAAGCAGTACTACGGTGGACACATTAATGGTTCATTCAAACCTTCAAAAGCCCATTACCACATTATGTACAAAGAAATCTTTGCCGCAAAAATGGGATCAAAAAGTTTAAATTCCACTTGGCACATCACCACTTCATCATGGAAATGGACAATACTACCTTCCCAAAGATTCTTAAGTTAAAAAATAAGATCATTCCTGACACTCAATTGGCACGGTGGCAAGTGTGGCTATCACGCTATAAATTTAAGGTGAAACACATCAAAGGCATCATAAATCATCTTGCAGATCTTCTCTCCATACCTAAGCCAAATATCGTCTCACTTATCACACCCATTGCCTCTACCCCTTTGCTCCACATGATTAATCTGTACACCCTTCCTTTAGACAGACTTGCCACAACCAGAAAATCCTTTCCTCCAGCCATCCAAATTCTTACCAAACCAACCGAAGTCATAGAACTAGCCAAGTCTTCCTTATTCTTCTACCTTCACAAATATCTCCTTGACATTCCACTCTCACACTACTGTCGCATGTTCCACCCAAACACCCATTTTTTAACTTTGTTTCATCTTAATATAGGTACCTTTAATGAAAATGCATTATGGTTTTTCTGGTCTCTCACAGTTCCTTACACTGCAGCGATTGAGTTCAATCCCATAGACATGTTTCAACACCTCAATAATGAGAACAACCACAAGTCCCTTATTTGGACCTTCCTAGAATGGTATTATCCACTACCATAGTGGTGCAAACAGATTGATGATTCTATTAAATTGTTGAACCATTGGAATAGACCTGATCTTTGCTCAACAATTTCATCTATTTACATAATGCGTAAGCCATACTAGAAGAACCAAGCTGGATTGCTTTATTCTCGGGACCATGCATATGAATGGAACACATACCCTAATTTTAACAAGGATCATAAAACAATCCTAAAATCATTAAAGATGTTCCTCTATGATATAAATAATTACCATGGACCACCCCCAATTGAATGCATTACTATGGGTCCATATCCTGGAGAATTTATCCCTTGTTAAGCTATGTTCCCTTAGATAGACATCCCAGATCAAGATTAAGTCCCTATATACTCTCCAGTTCCAGTCATTCAAGCAGTTATGGATCACTCCTCCTAGACTAGACTTTCCATCATCTTCAGTAGGCTCGTCTTCCCTCCAGCTCCTTGAAGAAGAAAAAGCCATCAAAGTCGTAAAAGAAGCCAAGTACTATGAAAACATTTACACCCGGCCTGAATTCCAAGATTCTTAGGACCCCAGATGTTGACATTAACAGCCCATTCTTTCTAAGCCATGAAAGTCCTTCTCTCAGTGACCAGAATCTCTCTCCAGATCATGAGCCCGTTCTGTCATGCAACAAAGACTAAAGCATGTCACGCGTTCCTAGCTTTATTAAAGTTTGTTCGTCGTTTATGTGCTGTAAAGGTGACCCGTCACCTCTACTTTTCCTTTTTCAAGTTGTATTATTAGGTTTGCTTTTGCTTTGCTGTCGATAAGCCTTATCTCTTTGGTTTGTTGCTTTGCTTCTCGCTCTACCTATATAAGGAGCCCTCCCTATCTTTGTAATGTATTTGAAAGCTTGTATTATCTTCCCCAATTTGAATACTAAGAGTGTTTCTATGAATTCCTTCTAAGTTCTCTCATTTCTCTGAAATCTTCTCTATAATTTCATAAGCATCTTCTCATCCAAGAGATCCTAGTATGCTCTGCGCTTGCCTCTTATAAGGATCCTGCATATCAGAAATGATTATTCTACCATGATCCATGTTGAGGTAAATCTATCTATGATGTATTTAGATTAGCCATTATCTCTTAAGTGAAGATCATATAATCATAATAGTGGCATTGAGGTATTATTGCCCAGAAGAGGCAATTGTGTTCCTCAACCTTACCTTGGTCTTATGATTATTAATTCTTGAGATCTTCATTTAAGATATAATCATTTGTGCATTTATTTTATAGCTCATGGATTAGTATATTTGTTGGAAACCCAGAACTACTAGACTACTGGTCCTAAGATATTTGAATCTCAAGTCTGTGTTCTTGGTCTAATAACACCACATATGAGATCCTACCCCTCACAAAAGTCTTATTGTGAGATATGGTTGAGGTGATGAGTGACTGTGCCTTTGACCGGCATTATAGATTTTGATTAAATTTTCGGAGTCAATATAGCGATAATGGACTAGTAAAAACATACCCCATTGCTTTTTATAATTAAATTACACAAATAAAAAAATCTAATAGAATGACTACTCTTCTCAATATTATCATTATTATTATTATTGCAATGTTGTAAGATTATTGTGATTTATTACAATAAATAAAAGGATTAACCGTTTAACTTTTTTAAAAATAAACTCAATCTACATATAAATCAAGTTAATAAATATTTTTATTCCGTAACACTAATTTATAATATGTTTATATCTCTTTTTAACTTTATCTAAAATTTTGAACTCTAATTCTTTTTTCCTTAAGGTAAAAAAGACTTCCATGTAAATGCTTACAAGCATTTAATTATTATTGACTAGGTATAAATATGCCAGCGTTCTGGAAAGTTCTCTTGTTTTTTCCTCTTTTTGGTATAATTTTTCTTTTCTAAGAAGTTGGAGTCTCAGACGTTGACGGACTATCATAAATTGTATAATAAAGTGAGACTGATGAGCCGTACAGAGATAAGTTACATAATTAATTTATCCTTATTTTAATATATTATTTAATCGAGATAATATTTATTGTATTATCATGACCTCTTACATCATTTCCTTCAAAATTATTGAATAAGTTATTTACTTAATGTAAAAATATTTTTCGACTTCTTTTAATTTTAGAAAAAAATAAATATAAAGTAAACGAATTTCATCACTGAAGTGGTTGTACATATTTAAGTGGTATCACTTATGATATTCATTTATTCTGTATATCTATTAAATTGAAGCAAATTAGACAAGCATTAAAGGAAGAAAATTTGAACTCATTTCCTTCAAGTTATTGATTAATTTATTCAATAAAAAATGAGTATTTTTTTAATTATTAACTGATTTCAGAATATTTAATTGAAGGTTAAAATAGTGAGTTGGTTCTTTAACTTTATTTATTGTTCTAAAATGGTCCCTTAAATTTTAATCTTGTCTTGTTAAAAAAATTTTAAGTAAAAATTTTTAGTGATTTAATAGCATTAATTTCTCTACTTACGTGTAAGCCACATGTATATCTTTCTGCATTTTTTAAATAATTATGTAGATTTAAAAAAAAAAATCACATAGCATATTCTGCTCTGGACTGCTGGGTAGTGGATAGAATTCAATTAAGAGAGAAAGATCCATACTAAAAACAGGAATTAGAAGATGGTCGAAGTGCTACAATAGGGTTGATTCTTTTTCTCTTTTTTTTTTCATTTTAGGGCTTCATGAAAAGGGGGATGAAAGATGAAGACAATTTAATGGTAGTATGAATGGAATCTAAAGTTAAGCCCTGTTTGGTTGATAAAATTAGGGCAAGGGAATGGATATAGAAATGGGAATGGGAGACACTCTCATTTTTATGTTTGATTGATAGATTGAGTCCACATTCTCATTCCCTAAGGAGTCTGCTCTCCTTCATATAAGAAAGAGTTATCTTATCTCCCTAAGTAAAGTTATGGAATGAGATAGGTTTCCTAAAAATGAAAATTTGTTTGATAAAAGTGTTCCCATTTATAATAATTTTTAGACAAAGATATTCATATGATACATCAAAACTTTAAATTTTTATTATTATTATTATTATTATTAAATATATATTATTATATTATTAATGAAATATATATATATATATTTATTATTAATTAATAATTTGAAGATATGTTTGCTTTTTTTTTTTATGATAAAGGATAATATGGTAAAATATGCACACTACCTAATTGATTTTCATGTGTAATCTACTAACCAAACGAAATAAAGGGAGACATATTCATTCTCATTCCTTTCTAACCAAACAACATTTTAATCCATTCATACTTTCACTCACATTCTCATTTCTATTATATCTATTCTAGCAACTAAACAGACTCTTAGGGAGATAGAAACAAGGGATGCACAATCAAAAGTGAGTAGGGGAGTGTGATTCATCAAAAGCGGCCTTTCTTTTTCTTTAGATTATACTCAAGAAAAATATTTGTTTGGTCCTTCACTTATTAAAAAATTATTATTTTAGTCATTCACTTTGTTGAAATGTCCAAAATAGTCTCTCACACTCATTGAAAAATATTACACCTAATCTTTCACTTTTCAAAAAAATACCAAATTTAGTCTCTTAAACTTAATATAAAATTTTCTAAGGAATTATTTTGGACATGAGGAACCAAAATAATAATTTTATAATAAATGAAGGACTAAAAGTATATTTTACTTGATTATATTTAATTTGAAAGAGGAAACTGCACCTACTGGGATTCACTCAACTTGGCTGCTTTGCTTTGGATTTATCTTAGAAACAACCATCCACCTTTAATGTTATCCATTGATAACAAAAATCTTTTCTTTCTTAAACTGAAGCATAGTAAGGATCCCTCCTACCACAATCTACACCATGGCCGCATTCGGAATGATCATCTCTGTTGTGGTTTATGTCAAAATCCTCGTGCCCCTTTTGAGGAAACTCATCGGAAACAAACGAGAAATCACCATCCTTCATAGAATTGCTTCAGAATGGTGTTTTTTTATGTCCAATGTAGCGATAACAACGTTGGTCAATATTGTAAATCCACCCAAGTGGAGAGAGAAAATACAATAAGTTGTGTTTTGCAATCCGAATCCCTTTGTGTTGCAATCTAGATCCCTTTATATTTTTTGATAGGAATATAAAATTATATTCAATCATAGTAAATTGTTGGATAGAGATTTGATAGTCTAGATATATATTAAATTAATATAACTACTTGCAATTTTATTTTTTATTTATAAATCTATACCATTAAATCTTCATCCCATAGTATAGTATAATTAAACATGACCTTATATACATCCCAGCATAATATTAGTAATCCAAATCTCTTCATATTTTGCTGAGAACATAAAACCATGTTTTATTATAGTAAACCATTGGATAAAGATTTACATATGTGTGTTTTTGTTTGTTATTTTAAATGATGATTGGATAACACATTATTATTTAAAATGTAAAAATTTATTTGTGACTTCCATGTAAGCAGAGTCTAACGGTGTTAAATCACTAACGATTTTTTACTTAAAAGAGTTTTCTATGAAACAAGATTAAAACTTACGAGACTTCTTGAAACACTTTAAAGGACCAACTCACTATTTTAGCCTTATTTGAATAATGGTATTGACTTTAGTGAAAAAATTGACCGTTTCATGAATATTGAAATTAATGTATTGAAAAGACGATAGGTTGGGTGCTCTTAAAGATTTATTTTGTGAAACAAATTTGATTCCTCTTTTTTAGTCAAAGTATTCATTTAGTATTCCAAAGGTGAAAAGTATCAAATGAATCCTCCAAAATGTTAAAAAATAATAATAATAAGTTGATTCCCAAGGAGAACTAAATTAATATTTGGAGGTCTTTTATTTTGCGAATGGTTGGTTTTATCTTTAGAGAACTATTTTAATAATTTTTTAATTTTAGATGACCAAATTAATTTCATAACTAAAAGTGAGTGATTAAATTTTTTTCTTTGGAGAAGAAATAACGTGGACATGGGTTTCACTTTCTCTAAAGGATTTAGATTTGGTAAATTTAAAATTTCAAATACAAGTGAATTTGATAAAATTTGAACTGTTAGATGAAAATTTAATAGTCTAAATTTTCTTAAATGCAATAAATTTGAATTTCCAAATGTAGAGAATTTGGATCCTTCTCTAAAGTTGGAAGCCTAGCTTTGTTGCTAGAGAGTAATATCAAAGGAACAAAGAGAACAGTGCATTGTATTTTAGGAGTTAACTATTAAATGTGACATGACATGAAATTGACAAGAAAATTATTTTTTATCCTTCACATATTATAAAATTATTATTTTGATCTCTTACTCAGTATAATGTTCAAAATGGTCCCTTACATTAGAAATATCACACTTAGTCATTCACTTTTTAAAAAAATACTAAATTTAATCTCTTAATCTTGGATTTAAGGTTTAGGTAAATGGACTAATTTAGGTATTTTTTTAGAAGTAGAGGATTAAGTGTGATGATTTTCCATAAGCGAAGATCGTTCTAGACATTACAATAAATAAAGGACCAACATAATAATTTTTCCATAAATTATAGACTAAAAGGATAATTTACTCTGAAATTGGCCATTGATGTCAACATTGATGAGCTTATAATTGTGCTATTTTTCAATTAAATGAATTCATGCTATTAGTAGAAAATTGTACACTTATAAAGGTGTCGTGCACAACAAGACAGCTGGATCAGAAAGTCAAAGTGTTGACTTCCACGTTGACCATTGGATCAAGACTCATATGTCTTCGAAGTTTCCTTTCTTACATGCCTAATGTGGTTTGACCACTTTTATACACATTTGATGGAGATAAAGTTGATCTAGAAAAAGCAAAAGAAAGCTTTAGGTGAGCATAATACCCATTTTATGCAACAAGTGTGATATTAGAGAAAAAATAAATCAATTAAGGTAAAGGTGGGATTTTAGTGTAATATTCATCACCAATTTTGCCAAAAAAAGAAAATCCATACCAAAATTTTTTTATTATGCATGTTTTAAAATATTATTGTCACCTTTTACAAATTATTACAACTCCTCCTAATTGAGAAAAAGACATTTAGCTTTTATAAGTTGAATAATTCCTATAAGGAAAAATCACCTTTTATTACCAAAAATGTTTAACATAAAAGGATAATCATACTTCAAATCAAGATTGAAGCAAACAGAAAAGAAATTAAATCTATAGAATGAAGCAAACTTACAAATTTCTCTTTAGTAGCAGAAGCCAAATCTGATATAGACTAGGGTCATTGATAGTATGAGATACTCACATTATACTGAAGGTGTCTCAAGATTTCCACAATCTAAATCTCCTCACTCAATTGCATAAGCATTGTAAAATGTTTGCGACCTTCGATCTCATATCAACGACGAAGAATCTTTTTACGTGAACCACGTCTCAATAGTGATTCATTGAATCTTACTTCATTGTTCACATTTGGATCAACGTTGCTCTTACTCGAATCAGAAACAATGGTCTCACTCCCACTTGGATCAAAATCCATTTCATCACTCATACTCAAAGTAATTGGCTCAGGAATAATTTTATTCATATCTAATGATGAAGAATGTTACTGATAAGAAACTAATTCATCATCTACTATAATTATGCCACTTGAATGAAGTGGTTTTAGTTCGTTCGGATCCTCTACACAAATAAGGATAATTCTTAACCTACCTCACCCTTTTTAGGATATTCATTTTCTAAAAATGTGACATCTCTTGACTCAAATTCAGTCATGCTCCTATTGTCTTGATAACCTATAATCACATAACCTTCGGAGGTTTCTGAGTATCTAATAATGATACTTTTCTTTCCTCTCGAGCCCAACTTGCTATATTTGTGAAAGGAAACATGTGTATAGGTTGCATATCCCCAAGATTTGAAAACACTCATGTTGGGCTTTAGCCTAGTACATAACTCATATGGAGTGGTTGTAATTGATGTTGTAAGCACGTTGTTAAGTACATAGGCTACAGATAGCAAAGTATCACCTCAATAGGTGATTGGCAAATTAGCCTACGTCATCATAGATCTAACTATCTCAAGAAGCATTATATTCCTTATTTCCTTAACACCATTTTGTTGTGGAGAATTTGGAATAGTCAACTGATGAAGTTTGATTTATCACATAATTCATTGAATTAAGCTAACAAATATTCATAGATCGAGCCTCAATCAATTCGAAGAGTCCTAATCTTCTTATCTAATTGATTCTCAATTAAGATCATAATTTTTTAATCAACTCAAATGAGTGTAATCATAAATAAATGTGAAGAAATAGTTCACTATGTGCCTAGCCCTAACATTCATAGGCCAAATGTCAGAATGAACTAATTGTAATAGAAATTCGACTCTAGTTGCTTTATCGAAACGTTTTTTGGCATATTTTCCTACTAGACAAGATTCATAAGTAGACAAATCTACTCATGCAATGCCGGGAAGTAAACCCTCTTTTGCTAATCATTGAATTCTTTGTTGGCAAATATGACCACGTTTAGCATGCCAAATGTTTCATCGTGATCAAAATCATGTGTAAATGCAAATATGGAAAAACTAACATTATTATTATTATTGTAAAATTCATCCAAAACCATAAAAAAATTAAACCATTATTTAATTTAATACAATTGTTATGGAAAAACAAATCATAGCCTAGCTTAAGTAAAACCACAACTGAAATAACATTCCAACAAATTTGAAGCGCATAGAAGACATCATGTAAGACAAGATCTCAACCACCATATAGGACTAACTTGTATGCTTCGATCCCCGTGATAACAACTTAAGTGTCATTGTCCACATATATCCAGAATGCTTTATATGGAACTTGCTAGAAATTAATGAAGGCTTCACGATCCCTCGTTAAATGGTCCATGACTCCTGATTTTACAATCCACATAGGACAAAATTCAATTAGCATAATAGAGCTAGAAACACAAAGTTCACTAACAGTACATGTTACCTTTCAAGAAGGCTCAGGGCAATCACTCTCATAGTGTCTTTTGTTCCAACAATTATAGCACTTAATCTTTGCCATATTCACTTTTTGTTGTATCTTTTTGCCTGGTCCTTTGTTCTTTCCCTAGTTCTTTATCTTTGAATCACATCTTCAACTTATGGTTGTCATATGCAACTTTGGTATCAGCTTGGTTGATTCAAGCCTATCTTCCTTAAGTTCGAGGTGCCTCCTGACATCTTCTAAAACCATGGTTCTATTATTATGGTTGAGACACATCTTCATATGCTCTTATGAACTAGGCAAAAAGTGAATGACAACTTGGATTTGTTGCTTATCTATTAAGAAATTTCCAACATCCCTTAGCTCTCCGATTATGTTTATCAATAGGCTCTAACGTTTGTTTATAGAACGTTCTAGGTGTTTTTTGTATGAATCAAACTTGATCGTTAGACAACGCAACTTAGATGCAGACATGGTTCCAAACCTTAATCTTATATAATTCTAAAGCCCCAAAGCGCTTTGATGACCCTTGAACTCCCTTAGAATATCATTATCTAGAACACTAAGCAACATAATAAGAGCAATGAAATTTTTTTCTTCCAAGTGTCATAAGCCTAACAGTCCCGCCTATGTTGGGCCATGTTACTAGCTTTTGGCTCTTCCATGACATGAATTAAAGCCTCAAGAGCATTTTGCTCTTTTACAAGATACTAGACTTTCATACTTTAAATCTCATAGTTGTCGCCATTGAGCTTCATCCCCTTGTTGAGTTCAATAACAATATTTTTGGAAGCAGTAGTCAATCTTTATACAAATGAAAGACAAACACAAAATAAAAAGCAAATAATTAAAATAAATACATATAAGATTTAATGTTCACTATGCTACATATTATGATATTAAGTATCATCTAATTAAGCTAATTAACCCATACATAACTTAGAGTCAGAAGAACACAAAGTGCCAATCATCATCATAAGATTGTATACAAGGTGAAAATTAACAAAATCAAAATACAACTAAGTGTCTCAATCATACTACAAACAACTTATAAAGCATGATTTTACAAATGTCAAACAAATTAACATTTTAAATTTAAGGATTTCATTTTAAAAAAACATTAATAATATTGAACTAACATGCAACACATGTTTAACAAACAAATTTATCACATGTTAAACTAATTAGCATACAAATAAATCTATTATACAACATTAGATTAATTATTTATCAAGTATGTTAAACTAATTAACATTTATCAATAAGCATGTTAAACTAATTAACATATTTAATAAAATAAATGTATATTAACAAATAAATAAATTAACATATAATGTTAAACTAATTAACATTTTATTTTTAAATTTTCTATGACACGAAAATTTAATAAAACATTGTTAAACTAATAACAAGTAATCACATAATACTTGATCTAAATTCTTCGAGACATATAAATTAATTTTTTTCACCAAAACAATTAATTAATTGCATTTATTTGGGGCTAAAATATAAATACAAAATTTATATTTTTAGTATATCTCTAAAAGTTCATTAATTAGGAAAAAAAATTAGGCCAAGTAGAATTATTTGAAATGGGTCGAGAGGATTTTTTTTCAAAAAATGTAAGATCTAAAACTTTCGAAAAAAGTGTAAGGCCTAATATTTCTTCAAAAAAAAAATAAAAGGCCCAAAAAATCTCTTCAAAAATGTAAAAGGCATTGATTCCCTTCCAAATGAAAAGCTTGAAGTCTCTTCAAGAATGAAAGGTCCAAAAAAAATCTATGGTTTTTGATAAAATAATTAAGGTTTCAAATTCAATTATCTAAATTTTTTAATTATTTTTGAAAAACAAAAAATTGGAAAAACCCTAGATTCCTTCCCTTCTTCCTCCTCCCTTCTTGCCACCACCATTGACTAGGTTTACTGCAGATCAACGATTATCCACTCATGGGATTTAGATTTATTCAATATGAGACTTGAAATATATCACAACCACATACTCTTGAACTTAATTTTTCAAACTAACTATATCTAACACTAAATGCCAAATACAACCATAAGAGCAAATGATAGAACCAACAAATGACAACGACTCCTTAATAGATGAGTGTTTAAAACATAAAAATTCTTTATTCATTGATCTTTTACATTTTTTTTTTACATGGTGTAGTACCCAAGGAACTTGATGGTCAAGCAAAATAAAGGATGAATTAACCTTGAAGAGACCAGAATACTACAAGAAGTATGCTTACCTAAATGCAATGAGAAAATGATCATTTTGGTTCCACATTTTTGTTTCAGTGTCAATTTAATTCTTTACAAATTTATAGTATTGAAACCGTCCTTCATAAATTTGATATTAATCAAAAGTAATCCCTCAAATTATGATTGGCTTAATGAGGGATTATTTTTTATTAACTATAAAAATATTATTTTAGTCATTCACTTTTAAACTTAGTCTCATTTTGGTCCTTTACAAAATGAAATTCTCAAATGGTCCCTCACTTTTTGAACATAATCTCATTTTAGTCCTTCACAAATTGAAAGTTTTGAAATGGTCCTTCACTTTTCAAGATTTGACTCAAAATAATCCTCCTTAGCCTCATTTAGAAAGGGAGAGTACCTTAGGTTAAAACTTGAAAAGTGGAGGACCATTTTAAAACTTTTAATTTGTGGAGGATTAAATGAGATTAAATTCAAAAATGGAGGACCAAAATGATATTTTCTCTTTGATTAGCATTGAACTTTTTAAGGACCATTTTGGTACTATAAATTTATGGGAGGACCATGTTGACACTAAAGCAAAAAGTGAGTTACCAAAATAGTAATTTTCTTCATCATTGTTTATAACACTTTTTCTCAGCCTCTTCACCTTGTAGGATCATAATCATGGCTATGTATTGCAAGGTGAAAGGGAAAATGTTCATTTAAGGGCCAAAAACTAATAATGAATAGCTATCCTTAATGCTGCTACTATAACTGAAATGCTCATTTGAAGGAAAACATTTCTTCATACAACAATGAAGAAAACTTGTTAGGATTTGATTCAAAGGAGCGAAAATTTTCAGATCAAATATTTAAATCAAATTATTACCATCTAATTTGGCGAGTCCTTATAAATTAAATAATTAATATAAAATAAAATTATATATAAATATTAAAATTTTAAAAATTCAAAAAGGACTCCTTGAATCCATCCCAGTTTGTTGCCCTCCACATAAAAACCTTCCTGTTGACATGATATTGGAAGGATGAATGCTATAATCCTCTGAGACTAGCCAAGAGCATCCTCAGCCATGGTGCTTCTTAAATTTCCCAAAAATATATCCCACCATAGATGGACAATCAAAATATTGATTCGGTCAAATTAGGCAAATTGTGGGATCATGAAATGCTTCTCGCCTTAAAGACCATAATTATAAGACGACAGTTTCTTAAAGAAAACATTACAACTATCTATTAAAGGTACAAATACGATCGAGACAACACTTCTAAATCCACTTAGTTCAATATTTGACCAGTGGACCTAGGACCATGTGTTACAGGCAGCCATACATGCCTAAGAGTTTTATAGGCTTCAAAGGTCTAACCTACTTTTAGAAGACTCAAATAACTCAACAACCGCACTTACTGAGCCTTGTACGAAGAACTGACACAAACGACTCATTTTGATTTAAGTATAGTAACTCTTGCATTACAAACCACCTTGGTCGAACGACTTCTATAATTCTCATTAAGCCACTTGATTAGATCGCCATCATTAACAACTCTTTAAAGAGTTTTGAATAGACTCCAACAAGCTCTTAAGAGGACAAATCCAACTCAATCCAAGACAACCAAACCTCTAAAGGTATAGTATAAACCATCCCTTCCTCCCATGGATTACTATATTTTATCATGAGTTTCCTATGGGGAAGCTTCCAAAAAAAAAAAAATAAGTCTAAAGAGTTCTTCCACATAATAAAGTAATCTTTTGAAATATACTCTTCCTTTAAGTTTATATTTGTAATATTGGTACTTTTATTAACCATGCTAAATTTAAAAGTTGAATAGAGGCCGCATGAAGGAAAGAGATACCAACCAATCAATGCAGATAGAGTGGACTGTCACAGACGTAGACCCACAAAGATGAATGCATTGTCATAAGTCCCTCATCAAGCAGTTTCACCAAGGAAAAAAGTTTATAAGTCAAAAGTATTCTCTCACCCAATAAACTAAATTTTTTATATGAACTTTCCCCCCAGACTCATGATCATAACATATTTTTCCTAAGATCTTCATTCTAGCAACACTTTCTCTCTTTCACCCATGATCCCTGTTTGTTTATATTAGTGATCTTTCGAACCTCAACATCATTCAAGCTCCTTCAGGTGGCTATTGCGATTATTGTAATTCCTCAGAGGCACACTCGGACGACATTGCCATACTTCTGTGCTATGATAAATGTTCATAGCAAAGCTGAGGCGAAAGTTTGATGACATCTGTACTCTACAATGGATATTTAATAGCAAGGTGAATTATTTTCACGTTTCGTCATAGGCTTAATTGTAATTATTTTTATTATACAGATATAACAAAATTATACGAAAATTAACCCTACATTTTATAGAAAAAAGATTAATCTTATCCAGAAATGTATTTTGATTAAATGAATTTAACTGTTACTGATCTCGACTCCGTGGGAGGCCTACGAATATTTTGAGCACTAAAATTCCTAATTAATCTTGACTATTTGGCTAAATTTGGAGATCATAAAAGTAAGTAGTGAATAAATGTTGCATAGACCTAGGTCCATCCCTCCTTCTTGCTACCTTTATCTTGGCCTAGGGTTCACAAGTCCGGTCGGTCTGTTGTAACGTACAAACAGGTGATAGCTCAATGGTGCATGCAATACCATGTAGTAGCTACTGTTCTCCCTTCCCCTCTCCACAAAAACGAAAGTAGAGCCGTAATTAGTCACCTACAATTTCCCTAGTATACATTTTCAAAATAGAAAACACAAGAAAACATATACATATAAATCAAAACTACAAAGATGCTGTTCCTTCAAGTAATAGACCAGAAATATGTCCAAGGCGGACAAGATTCAAGGCTTCCACAACTTCATTGTGCTATCTTCACTGTAAGTTGCTATAAGATTCCTATGGGGATGATGAGTAACACCTATAACTTCTTTCTCATGGACCTGCCATTAGCCATGCAAAAAGGGGAAAATTATTAAGATGAAATACACGCACACGTACACACAACTTCCTTAGTATCTTTCATATGGCTGCATGACTATAAGAAACATATGCACTTATAGCCTGCATGTAACCAGAACACAATGAAAAAGCAAAAAAAAAAAAGCCAAACCCAAGTTCATAGAATCGCATGATGACAAGTGTAACCAAATTGTATCCACAAGTTGATTCACATGGAATGCATAACAAATCATCTAAGGCCACCCCAACTGTGATTCAATATGTAAAGTAACACCAAGAAAGGCTTGCTGATTCCGATTCTAGTTCTATAATATTTACACATTTCATATTAAATGCCCACTTTAACACTAACCCTCAACTCAGAGTAGAGTGGCAAATACAAAGAAGCATATCTACTTTGCTCCACTTTGAGATATTTTCAATGACAATTAGCCTTCTATCCCAGAGTTAAGAAAGTTAAGCTGATTGAAATGAAAATCACTACTAAAAAGTAAACATACCTTCATTAGATGCTCCAATTTGCCAGATTGATAGCTGAAGCAGTACATATTCCTGAATTTAATTTGCAGATCACACGAGAAGAGAATATAACAATGTTAAGCAAAATAATTGAGAATTAGAATGATATGTGCATCAATGATAAGTAGTAATCTGAAGGAGGTCCCTTTCCACCCCCCTCCTTTTCTTTCGGCTGACCAGTTGGGTCAATAGAAATTTACTACCACCATAACAGTCATAAATCATCATTTTGAGAAAGAAAAATGAGGACTAAGCTCTTTCATGTAAGAAATCCAGAGAATTATGAATCATAAAGTGCACTTAACAAGGTTTATTAAACATTTTTGTGTAACAAATTCCATCAAGGAGCAAGATTATATAATATATATCTAAAATACCTGTCTTCACCAACACAGTATATCCATTCCCCTTTAGGTGAAACGCAAGCTGCAACAAAGTCTCCACCTTCTCTTTTACCAGATGAGAAGCTCTTCACAACCTACACCAATGACAGGGGAAAAGGAAAAAGCATGCAGTGAAGAATAGCATGTATCTTATAAGGGCTGAGGTGGCTATAAGATACCACAATCAAACATTCGTCAGCAGTGAATATTTTTATCCATTTTAATTAAAGAAGAAATTTCTTGCTGAACTAGAAAGTAGTAAAGTAGATTTCACTGTTGGGTTGAAGTAGAGTTTGACAGCTACAATAATAGGGAAACAAGAAACAAGTTTTGTTTTGAACTTGAATGATTACCCCATCTATTTATGCGTTAAAAATAATATTAGTGCCTGATATAGGAAAAGCAGAATAAATTATTGCTTTCTGTCATCATATGAAAACTAGCGGGAGAGAAAAAACGCAATAAAAGAAATGGGAGAACAAAAAAAAAAAAGGCATTCCTTCAACCTCAAGTGTTTGCCACTAGATATCTACCAACATGAATATCCAGGATTATACATTTAGTCTTCTCAGAACACACAAAACATTGAGAAAAACATTGTCAACAGTCATAACTCTAGTACTGGAACACAGTCGAAGGAAAGGTAAAGTGATGTTAAACGTATACCTGCCCTTGAAGTGTCATGATGTATATAGATGATGTTTTATTACATACAACAATGTGATCGGTATTCTTTGGGAAAATATGAACAGAGTTGACTGAAGCATCACCACCCTAACAGTCCAAAAGGAACCAGAGATTAAGTAGAAGAAAATATTTGCAGGAAAAATAAAGCACAAAATTAAATAGTAAAAACACATAATGACGTATTTATTAGAGGACTTGCCCTTAAAGGAGGAGGTGGCTTAAATGTTTGTATGCAATCAGTAGTCTTCACATCCCAAACCTACAACAAGGAGAAAAACATTATTTCTTACAAACTTAGGAGAACAAATAGCACTTGCCTCCTGTATGTTGTCAAGTAACCGACCTTGATTGTACAATCACTGGATGCGGTAATAATACGACTTCCATCACTTGTGAAAATTGCATCATTCACATAAGATGTATGGCCACGAAACTCTTTTAACAGCTTGCCAGATTTTAGGCCATGGATTCTAGATGTCAAGAACAAAGCACTCAGCAGTTGCTAACATCTTATTGAACTATCTATGAAAGCAAAATATTATTTATACTGAACAGTTAATAGATTTTAATAGAGTAGGACTGTTTATGAGAACTGAGAAACACATCAGATCTAAGATCAAATAAAATAAATAATAAGAATCCTGTTTATGTGCCATGGATTCTATATGTCAAGAACAATAATTTCACTAGTAGCAGCTAACATTTTATTACCTATCTATAAAGGCAAATATTATTTATACTGAACAATTAAGAGATTATAATAGAGTAGGACTGTTGATGAGAACTGAGAAATGAATCAGATCTAAGATCACAAAAATAATTAATAATAATCCTGAAAATGTTGCTGCTTGCGTTTTATAATTTTGTCAAGATTGTACTGAATTCTAATAATCATATTTAGTTCAGGCTAAATGAAGCCAGTCATTAAATATTTTTCTGTTTCTATACAAACTTAAATGTATATGTAACATTAGAAATGATGATCAAAGAAGAATTGACCATACTTTGAAAAAATTCAAGTTTCATCTCCGTCCTTCAAGTTCTTTGGGAAAGGATTATTTTTATGGCCTCCTTATGATTTTCAACTATTGGTTTTCTTAGAGGGTGCCACTTGTGTATATTTAAAGGGATTGGAAAAGTCCCCCTTTTTTTTGTGGTTGTATTATTCAGTTGTGGAGGATCTTTGGTCCTCTGTTTTTTATCTTTTTTGTACTGTTCTCTCTCCTCATCCATAAATTCTCTTTTATCATTCACAAAAAAAAAGATAAAAAGACACCAAAGGACCCATATACATAAGACAATATACAGAAAGGTCAACCATATAATAACTGGAAATGAGAAAAAGAAATCAGCAATACAAAAACATAAGATCCCGAGCACCAGAAGAAACACCTGATGGCAGCTGGTAAGAATATAGGAGGATTTGATTGTGTTCCTTGTCTGAGTCTTCACATATTATTTGCCATTTTTGTAGAATTCTTGATTTTTCTCATGATTTACCTTGGTATATTAGGGGAAATTCTTTCTTACTAGTCTAGTCAATTATTCATTTATTTCACATTCATTGGAATTTATTTGTAATTATTGTATAAAGTTAGTCAAAGGAGAGAGGCGCCCGTGCTATAGACCTCTAAAACACCTAAGGCGATAAGCGCTAAGAAGGCACACACTTTAGTGAAGCAAGGCACCAAAATGAGGAAAATGCTACAAGTATGCTACAAACACAATGGAAGCCAAACTTTGAGTTGGTCTACAAGGCAAGATCCCCCAACCATGGCAGAATAGAGGGCTCTATCCACCTCATCATTGAGCACAAACTCAATGGCCACAATAATCCCCACTGGGCCAAGTCAGTGATAATGTTTGTCTCCAACAAAGGAAGGATGATTATCTCACTGGAGAAGCGAGCAGTCCAGATAAGAATGAAAAATGGTATGTAAGGCTGAAAGTAATATGATCATGCCCTAGTTGATAAACACCATGGATAATGACATCAGGAAAGACTTCATGTTTTACAACACTGCTCATGAGATTTAGATTGCTCCCAGAGACATATTCTGACTAAGAAACTACTGCTGAATTGTTTGAGATCAAAGGGATCCTACATGATCACAAACAAGGTGACAGGAGTTAGGGAAGTGGTGATTTCTAAAATTTTCATCCTTGAATTAGTACTTCTAGTACCAAATTTATCCTGTCATTTGTTATCAATCAGCAAGCACACTCGAGATTTGAAGTGCAATGCTAAGTTCTCTTCCTCTCAAAGTATATTTCAGGATTTGGATTCAGGGAAGATGACTGGCAATGCTAAAGAAAGTGGAGGATTGTACCTGATCCAACAAAAAGCCACTTATCACATTACCTCAGCTTCACACAAGTCCAAAGTGTTTGATCAAGATAGCATTGTTATGTTATGGCAACAACACCTTGGCCATCCAAATTTTACGTATTTGGCATAAATGTTTCCCCCTTCATTCATCAATAGAAGTCCCAACCTTCTCCATTGCGAAGTGCATCACTTATCTAAACATTGCCATAGTTCTTATCCTTCTCATAAATACAAATCAACTTACCCAATTTCAGTTATTTATAGTGATATCAGGGGTCATTCCATGTGCAAACCATCACTGGTTCTTGCTTGATGATCATACCCATGTCACTTGGGTATTTCTATTGAAAGACATATCTGAAATTGTTTTGATTTTCAAACAATTTCGCTCCATGATTTAAAATTAGTTTTAGGCTAAAACCCAAGTTGTTAGAAAAGATAATGCTCGGTATTACATTAATTCAGTTCTTGGGAATTTTTTGCTTGGAAAAGCATCATTCACCAAAGTTCTCTCATGTTTACTAGTAATGTTCCTAACCATTTTCAGGTGAGGCAGCTCTAACTGCTACCTATCTTATCAACCGTATGCCTACTCGAACTCTTAAATTTGATACACCATGCCAAGTTTTATCCACTGCTTTTCCCCCAAGACAGAATCATTTCACATCTTCCTGTAAAAGTGTTTGGGTGCTTATGTTCATACTTGTCAGAACTCAGGAGTTTTATTTTGTCCTAGATTTAATTCTTTGTATTTATCCTAGTATTTCATGTTCTGCCTTATCTGTATTTTCCGTTTTATTTTTGAAAGTTAGTTGTTAGGATCCCTATCTTTTCAAGGATTTACCGATAAGGTTTCTCTTTAGGGCTTCCTAGGGTTTTGTAGATCTATATGAGGGTGTATATTCTGAACATTGTATGCAGCTTCGGTAAATAATACAAACATATATTTCCACAATATTTGCTCGCAATAAATAAGTGAACTTTATCCTAAATCTGTCAAATCTCTATTTCTTGGGTATTCACCAAACCAAAAGGGATATAAGTGTTACTCAGTACTCACCCATCACTAGGAAATTTTACACTACTGTGTATGTCACTTTCCTTGAATAGGTGCCCTACTATCCCAAAACTTCTATTCAATGGGAGAATCCAGCAAAGAATAATGTGCAAAATTAGTTTTAGGCCCATACACTTGCTACAACTGAGCCTATGCCTACTAGCCTACTTGAAGCCGAGGCTGAGATCCATAATTTGAAGGAAGTTGAGACTGTTCAAGGGGAAAATAAATAACTCAGGGTGTATTCAAGACATCCCAAACCAGTGGAGCAACAAAAGCATTGCCTAACTGACCTGAATCCAACTTCCAATGAGAGCATTCAAGATAACTCTGATTCCAGATCCTCAACCAAAGATTTGAGCTTCACTTCAGGCCATCATCTCCCTATTGCCTATAGCTCACTTTGCCTCCTATGACAAGCTATCTCCTAATTACAGGGCATTTACTGCAAATTTGGACATTGAACTTACAAACAACATTGAGGAAGCCCTCCAACATCCCAAAGTGGAGAGATACTGCAAATGAAGAAATAAGTGCCTTACAAAAGAAGGTACATGGGAGCTTACCCAGACCTCAAGGAAAGCAACCCATGGGATGTAAATGGGCGTGTAATGTGAAGTACAAAGCTGATGGAAGTATTGATAGATACAAGTCAAGGCTTCTCGTTAAAGGCTTCATTCAAAAGTCAAACCTATAGGATAACACTACCAAGAAACATTTTCCCCTGCTAATAAGCTTAATAGCATTCATGTACTTCTATCCATGGCTGCCAATCTTGGTTGGAAGCTTCACCAACTAGATGTCAAGAATGCATTCCTTAACAGAGACCTTGAAGAAAGACTATGGAGGTACCTCCCAGTTTAAGGCATTCCAATAATGCCAATCAGGTATGCAAACTTTATACATCCCTCAATAGGCAGAACAATCACCAAGAGCCTAGTTTGAAAAATTTACCACACAATTAAGAGACTTGGATGCACACAAGTCCAAACCGATCAGACTCTGTTCATTAAGAAATTCCCCAGTAAAAGATAATTCTTCTAATATTGTATGCTGACGACAAAATTGTCACTAATAAATCATGAAGATGAGGTGATTCATCTAAAGGAGGTCTTGGGCAAGGAATTTCAAATTAAAGACTGGTGCCTTAAAAGTATTTTCTGAGCACGTAAGTGGTTTGTCCAGCGAAGGGATTACTGCATCCCAGAGGAAACACACCTTTCATTTGTTAAAGGAGATGGATATGCAAACCTATGAATTTTCCAATTCAATCCGCTTAGCAAAGTGGGATCAAAAGAAAGCTTAAATCCAGTGGATAAAGGGATGCATCAAAGATTGGTGGGCAGACTAATATCTCTCACTCACACCAGAGAAGATATCAGCTTCACAATCAATATGGCAAGTCAATTTATGAATAATCGCACTGAAGAATACCTTAAAGTTGTAAACCAGGTGCTAAGGTACTTGAAGACAACCCCAGGAAGAAGGCTACGTTTCAAAGAGGGAACCAGCAGGAGTATAGAAGTCTCTTTTGATGCCGACAGGGCTGGGTATCTTATTAGAAGGTCAACCTTAGGGTACTGCACCTATGTTTTGGGTAAACTCATCACTTGGAGAACAAAAAGCAATCAGTCGTAGCCTGAAGTAGTCTGGAAGCTGAATTTCAAGCTATGTCTCATAGAACGTGTGAAGGGACTTGGTTGGAAAGGCATCTTGAAGAACTCTAATCTCCAGCTGAAGCTTGAAGTTATTATGTGACAATCAATTTGCAATTAGCATTATAAAGAACCACGTTCATCATGATAGAATCAAGCATATCGAAATTGATTGTCATATCTAGGAGAATATTGAACAAGAGATCATTGAAGTGATTTATACACATTCACACCAACAGACAGCTAATGTTCTGACTAAAGCTATCCAAGAGCTTAATCAAATGTTCAATTATCCAAGCTGGGCATGATTGACATATACTCCCTACCTTGAGGGGGAGAATAAAAATCCTAATTTTTCTCATAATGAATCTCAATTAGGGGACATTCATTCGTCACTAGTTTAGTCAACTATTCTTTTATTTCTCATTTATAGGTTTTCATTAGTAATTATTGTATAGGACCATTAATTTCCTTTTCCCCACTCCTCTGCTTTGGCCAAGAATTGGGGACACTATTTCCCTTCGTCTCTGGTCTTACACCTTTCAATACTAGTACATATTGCTTGAAAATCATTCAAGAAAATATAGTGAACATTTTCACCCCTTCTCGCAGTTCTCAGAAACTCAAACTCAGTAGCGCTAGTACAGTTAATCCTTTATCAAACCATAAAGAGAGTTTTATTAAACATCTTCCAACTCCCAACTTCATTTAAAACCCATCATATTTGTACTTAGCAAACAACTCTTAAAATTCATCTTGTCTTTACATCTTGTAGACAAACACCATTACGGAAGACTTATAACTTCCCAATCGTTACTCAGGTTGTCAAATTCCTCTCTAAATGGCACCATATTATCTCAAAAACTATTTAACAAAATGGACTAAAGCTATTGAAACTTTGATATAAACCATGTGAAACTAAACTGGATATACTGGAAAATTCTTCCAATACATATGCACCAGGAATTATTTCAAGCTTATGAGAAAGAAGGAGCCAAAATGTCCAAGCACAATATCAATAGGACATCTAGCTCAATCATCTTTAGCAAAGGCTTAAATTTCCATATGGAGAATTAAAACAACATACCTTCTATACATCACAATATCCAGAAAGTTATGCTTAGAGAAGGCATAAATTGGCACACATCACTCATTAGAAAGGCAACGTAAACACATGTAGTAGTAATAACTAATTCAATTTACCGCCAATTTCCAAGTACCTATGCTACCCATCATCTTTTGGAAGTTTCAGCAAGGCCACACATGAATCACAAAGGTTCAGACCCCACCAATTCAGTCTTATCAAACAAATAAAGGACACTTGGTTTGGAAAGCATAACTTCTGTTCTCAGAGAAAACCTAAACAGACTAGCTAGAATGTATTTTGAATAAATGCCGAGAGCAGAAAAACCACATTCATCACTACATGTAATTTTGAAATCATCCATATGCACATCTAACATGACACAAAGGGATGACAATTTTGCAAGGCAGGTCAGGGAGTGTGCTCCCTGATCTCCATCCCCCACAATCAACTGTTTCCCCCATCCCCATTCCCTGTTGTGGGGAAAATTTTCCCCCTTTCCCCATTCTCCACAAGGATATGGATCCCTGCACGAGAACCTAGAATTTTATTAAAAGAAATAAATAAATAAAATAAAATAAAATAAAATAAAACTCATGATATCATCAACTACAATTCAAATATATCACACTTTTTCACACTTCAAAATTGTAACGCAACCCATCAATTAATGTAATCCATCAAAATTGTATTCTAACACATCAAAATTTGCACAAAAGCAATTGGATACTAGATGAATTGTCAAAAATGCAGAGAAAACTACAAAATAATCCTTCTTAAAGCATCTAAAAACTCAAACCCAACCCAATCATAAAAAGAGAAGAAAAGGAGAGGCACAGGTGCTATGATTACAACTCTAAGGTATTTTGAAAAATATGCTACTATATCGTCCAAGTTTCTAAAAAAAGACTAAAAAATAATGAGTGAAATTGATTTTAAATTAACTTGTTTTCCATTTAAATTATTATAAATATAAATGATGAGTGAAATGATCAATAAAATATAAAAATTAGTAATACATGTTTATAAAACTTTCATATCTTATTAAGATTGTCAGGAACAAGGATCCCACGTCCCCATCCCCAAATAACATTTGGGAAATTTTTCTCCCCATCCCCATCCACAAGGGAAAAAATTCCCAAATGCAAGTCCCCAAATGGGATAATCCCTACAAGAATCTCCAAAAATTTGGGAACTTTTTGTCATCCCTAATGACGCAACCAACATTAGAGTGCTCAAAGAATACAATAAGGTCACATCCACTCCTCTTAAACCCAAAGTCCATGACCACTGACCTGAGCAGACAAAGACGAGTACTCCCCAGGCAACTATTATAGACACACACAAACTTAAATACACTACTTAACAATTTACACTCAAGTAGTTAAATCTCTCTATATCACCAATCTAAATTCCTTTCTCCCCTCTCCCTCCTAAAGCAACTCTTAGTAGCAAATTTAAATTGTTTGCAAAGATCACATGAAATGTGATCAGATATGATTTGACTTCAAAGGCCTTTCTGACATGCAAACCAATTCTTAGACGCCAGGAAACCATAATTACTTACCACTTTCTAGCTTTTCTCACAAAGTCTCAAAAATATAATCAAAATTCACTATTAGCTACAGTGAGGCTATTCTATACTAAATGCCTCATCAAATCTGTTCTCTGCTCTTCAACCCTTTTTCGTGCACCATCATCATAAATCCTATATCCCACAGGAGTGGGTACTAAATTCATCTAGTAATTCTTATTTAGGATGAGCTAAGTAGTCTAATGTGTTGGGCTTGGATAAGTTGTCTTGCACTGCAAGTAATTGGTATACTGAACATGTTTCTTATATAAATAGATCATTAGAGGACAGACTGAAGTCAGCAACCCTACAAAATTCTTCTCTCTCTCTCTCTCTCTCTCTCTCTCTCTCTCTCTCTCTCTCTCTACAGTATTTAATAGTGCAATTTTAGATGTATTATAAAAGGATACTATAAATAAACCATCAACCTAAAAACAAAAGATATTATCTATAAGCCAACAAATGTTACTGTTGTTGCCTTTTTTGTTTCCTTCCAGCACAAGCAAATGCCTGTAAGGCTTGAAGAGTGGACAAAGCATAGACCCATTACTACCTAATACTGAAAGTTAATTTGACTGTAAAAACAGGGCAGTAAGGATTGAACTTCTAACTACTCAGCTATTATTGATCTGATAACATGGTAGCAGATATTTCATCCACAAAGATCAAATATTAGGCCAAGGCCCATTAATGGTTCATAGCAGACATAAGAGGAGTAAAATTAAGTGAATAAAACCTTGCTGTGCTGTCAAACGAAGTACTTAATAACTGGCTTCCATCACGAGAGAAGACTAGACTTGTGACACCCTGGGAATGAGCACGTTCAAGACGTCGCAAACATTGACCAGTCCGTATACGCCAGACCTACAATGAGACATAATTACATGATTTAGAAGTTTCACATATTAATATTGAAAGGCCAACAATATTAAGGACTTTGAATTAGAGCAACTGAACACTAAAATGAACTGGAGCAACCAACGGGCAAGGAACCACATAATGTAGATACATCCAGAATGAGAAAGTGGGACTACTTATTACAATCAATGTAAATCTTTTTTTTTTTTTTTCCCTTAAATGAAGTATAAAGTTAACATAAATAATGCGAGGAAATTTTGGTATAAATGCTACTTATGTTACAAAGTTATATTGCCCTAGCAATTATAGTCACTGTTATAATTGTCGTTAATTCTTTTTTTATGAATTTTATAACGGAGTATCAACAACTGTATTTTCAGAATTTATCAACTTCAGAAAGAAGGAAAATTCCAGCATCACAGTATGTTATAAGAATGTGAAGTGCATTAAGATGACTATCTTCCAAACATTGTTGTCAATAGTGCACTATAGCTTGTAGCTCGACACTTCAGCACCTAGTACTGATATGAGTGCAGCATTACGATTTTCATATAGCTCCAATATAGCTGCACTACAGGAGCTAAATTTGTGTAGCGGTTGTTTGTGCCACAGGTCTGACATATAAATAGGGCAAAAATACCCCCCATTAAAGTGATTATGCAGAGGCCTACCACTCAAGATTCACTTGACCTACCATTGACAATCAACATTTAATGATATAGTATTCATTAACCAAATCAAGAGCAAGAGAAGAGGGCAATGACATCCTCCTCTTCTTGTGCTCTTGATATTTTTGGTGGACAAACAGAAAAGTCAGAGGATAAGAGGAAATCAAGGCAATGCTTAATAATCATCATTATAATGACATTGCATTTGATGAAGAGGATTTAGATATCTTGGATAAAGCAAAGACTCAAATTTTGTTAAACATTAATGTACTTCATGATTCAAGTACTCAATGCGATTTATGAATGATTATTATGTTGTTATAAATCTTTTTTTTTTAATGTGAATCTGGTTTTCTCTATATTAGTCATTGTCAATTATATTTTGAATTTTTTTTGAATTGTGAGCTCAATTTTCATGTAGTGCACGAAATGCTATACAGTACGCACAAGAGCAATTTGAAGTACTTGGTGCTACAAGTGCACTACGTGCTATTGATAACTATGCTTCCAATCAAATCATCAAGTAGAGAGAAATGAAACAGATGTTACCAAAAAGCAGCACCATGAGTGAATATCAGCAAAATGATGAGTTAGCAGCAAGTTTACAGAAACCAATTCTTTCAAATTTTGAAGCTTGAATCCATGTCAATTTTCATGCGATACTAAAGACAAATGAACAAACACATCTGTAGATTGACGCCGTAGAGAAAAAAGTTAGCACAAAAGCATTGAAAACTTTATTTATTTGTTTAATTTTAAATAAGAGCAATGCATACAGAAGAGAGGAGATAGAAACCCGATTTGTTTGCCAGCCATTCCTTCTTTCACCCTAACTTTCTCACTCTTTCTAGAAACATTTCCAAAATTGTTACAGGAAGATTATTGAATCTAGTAGAAAGCTAGTTAAGCTGGATAATAATACATACTCTTTGCATTGAAAATGACAGATAATGAATATATATTTATACACACACACACACACACACAAACTCAAGAAATTTCAAACTCTATCAACAAATGATATAATTATGGAAAGTACTACTTCAAGTAGCTTTCAATGAATCATTATCTAAAAATATCAAGTTTCAATTGCATTAGATTAGACATAAGAGTTGTGCACTTGTGCTTAAATATTAATAAATCTAATTCTCTGAAAAAACTGAAAGAATGAAAAGAATCAGAATTAACAAGGAACTCCTAAACTAAATGGTTAGAAAAATTTAGCAAGAAATACACTAAGTCACAAACGTCGCATGGTCTAGAATCATTCTTATGCCCCATGGGAGATATTTTGGCACACTTACACATCCTGATCTCCTTGAAATTGGACAAAACCTAGATGTATTTACAGAAAATTTACATGATTGTTGCATGGTAGTCTCAATCATACCTTTTTACCATCATTTTTAAGTTACAACAGTATTTTCTGCCATCCAATGCAACAGGAGAAGAGAACTCGAGCATTGATTATCACAGATATAATTTTTGTTCAATTTCTTATGCCACATGGGATGTAAAGTATAGAGGGGATGCAATCAGATTTATGCAAAACTTAAAAATTACTAATTCACATTAACTTTTCTACTATGACAGAGTCAATATCAACAACAACAATAATCAGCATAGTGGAAAAGGCACAAACAAGTTGAAAACTGGGGAAGAAGTGAGGAACAAAGGGTGAAAGGCCATTTATTTGTAAACCAACCAGGTTACAACCAATGAAGCCCAAACAGGAAAGTATAAAAGAAGAGCCAATTCGTAACATGTGCATTTAGTCTGAGTTGGTATGTAAGCACTATATAAATTTAACACGAGAATGTGCTCTTTGCAAGTGTATGTGATTCCATCTTACAAGCTATATTTATCAAACCAAATATTTCCTTATTGATACCATCGACAAAAACACTAACAGCTCTACCCTTTCTCCCTCATTGATCCTTTCATTGTAGGCCTTCTCTCTCTCAGGCACAAAATTGAATTGATATTTTCCTCTTCTACTTTCTACATGTATAGAAGCCATGTCACTCAATTCCAATAGCCAGTGAGCAATCTTGAATTCACTGCATGAGCAATATTCTGTTGCTCAAATTCTATTTCACATTAATACAATCCATTACTCTTTTGAGTAAGTCAAAAAAATCTGTTATACATGCAAAGCATCATACGATTCATGATTAAGAACACAAGTGAAACAACCATAAATGAAAACATTTTGTTGAAAGGATGCTGGCTTTTAATGCAATCAGAAAGTAATACTTACTTTAATCTTTCCATCTTGTGATCCAGAAGCAAGCATCTCAGAGTCTCTGCTAAAATCAACACAAAGTATTGCATCATCATGCATCATGAAGATTTCCTGCAATCTCTTAGCACATCAGAAATGCTCAAGGCTGAGGATTAGACTCAATGTTACTCTAGAAGAAACTTCATTTTATAAAGGTCAAGGAATAACATTAACTTAGCATGCAACTTCCCTGCTCACAATCGTAAATTTTAGTCTTAAAATACTTAGACAGCGTATACCAAGAAGATATTTCCATACACTAACCACTCTATGTGTGTGTGTGTGTGTGTGTGTGTGTGTGAGAGAGAGAGAGAGAGGGAGGGAGCATCAAAATATAACTTCCAACAAAGAATGAGATATCTTCCAAGTCAAGTATCTGACGTGTATAGATTTATAAATATTAGACATACCAAAAACATTCATACTTTAGCCTGAAAATATATGTTCCACAGATTCCCAAAAAAAAGTGTATGCATAATCATTTTACCACAGTTTTCAATGCATCCGTCAGTGCACAAAAGCCACAGTACACAGACCTTGAGGCTAATGAGTTAAAATTACTAATATGCTCAAGATATTGTAGAAGGTAATAGATAAGTTTTTTAATGTTTAAAAATATAACTCACATCAGCCTGGTACTGGAGATCTTTCTTCAACTTCCCACTAATGTAATCCCAGACCTACATATAACCCAGATTCAAGAAATCAGAAAGAAAGCAGATGATTAATATAAGTTTTGATTAAAAAAACTTTTACCATGTATACCTCAATAAATCCATCAACCGAGCAAGAGACAAGATACTGCCCATCAGGTGAAAAGCGGGCACATTCTGCATGACTTTTTGAACCAAACTAGACAAGAACCCAAGCAGATAGAAAACAAAAAATATTAGATTATAGGGTCTTCAACTTGACTTTAGAAAGTGAGACTAATCATGAATAATGATGGTTGAAAATTAGTGTTAAAGCAGCTGTACTGTTGGCAGAAATTAAGGGGTGAAGAAAAACACTCCTCCCTGTCCTTGTTCTATAATACTCTTAATTTAGAGTTTAACTACAAGATACATTCATAAAGACAAAGATAATTTATGAAGCAATCTGAAGATATATCACTATCCTATGTTCCTATCTTAAAAAAATGTTGCATTCCTGGGAATTCAATATTCCCATGAATATTTTTCTAAAATAAGTACTAAATGGGGGGGACAATAGTCTACATGAGAAAGGAAAAGTTCTACAACAGCTGAATTTAAAGAATTAAACAATGATATATATTCCTACAAGAGTAGGAAGGAAAATTTCAAACAAAAGCAATAAGTGACAGCAATTAATTCATTCTTGAAATAACAAAAAGCACCCGAAGGATGCCTCAATGATAAATTATACCTTTATTGTGTGAGAAAGATTTGTCGGATACATGTCATCCACATCTTGTTTCATAGCAGCTGTCCCACGAAACAAGTCAAACTGCGTTCCAGGAGGAAGTAACCCTGAAAGATCCCAAAGGAAAGCATAGCACCATCAAGATATATATTCAACTGTAAGTTAAGCAGCAAGACAAGACACAAGCATTTAACATCTCCACTTTCCCCACTTTCTAGCCATTAAAAATTCAGGCATCCGAAGCATCAGAGTTTCTTCTCTGCTTATTTAACAGATGCGTCATGATAACTGTAAAGTTTACGACTGAATTCATTCTCTGCACCTTTAAGTAGCCAAATTGAAGAAATGTTCATATTGTCCTTGTGTCGAAAAGAGAAAGAAATTACATATAGTGAATTGCAAATGCAAGCACCATAAAGTACAAGGAACTCATGCAGAAAATCACAAGGATGAAGCCTTTTCTTGATTACATACAAAAGTTGGCATAGAATTAAGTTAATGGGGAATTAATCTGTCAGCAGAAAAACACCTTGATGCTGCTGCCACTTTAAAGCCTGACCAATTAGAGCCATTAATCGGGAAGGTGGCACTACTGTAACTTCTGCAGCAAGAGCTGTAAAATGCAAAGGAGAAGAAAATTCAACTATTTGAACTAGAAGATGACCTCAGCAATAATTATTTGTACAATAACAAAAGAGCAAAAATCCATAAGCTTTGATTTGTCCTAAAAAATATATATTCTTCCAGATTTAGTATGATGACCTTCACTTATACACCTCAAGAAAAAAAAAAACTACAATGTCAACCCTTATAATATGAAACAATGAAAAGGAAGGAGTCGCACAACACAACCTATTCCGACATCCCTCATGCCTTACAAACTTAGATGAAATTGACTAGCTCAACGCACTGCTCCAACACTGATTAAATAAGGTAAAGTGAAGTCTGTGGCTTATTGAGTTCAAGGGACCCATGATACTAAGGTGAGAACTTAGGCTGAGTGTCCAGGCTCACAAGGCACTGAGCATCATTAAATCCTTCGCAAGGTTATAGCTTCCATAGATCTTTTCAGTAAATAATGCTGTTCTATCTTGCCGGTTTAAAGAATTTATTGCAACAAACTGAAAACAAGATTTAGCGTCCTCATGGCCTTCAAAAAAAAAAAAGGAGGACACTCAATCTAGGATCTAGGCTAATTAAACATACAGGAAGCAAATAGCAAAAGCTGAAAGTTAGCCACCACATACCTCATTTATCAACTGTTAGAAGGTAACTGTCTTTCTAAATCATTTAAAATATTCTAAAATCCCACCCACATTCTCCTTTTTTCTTGGGATCTATGCACATTTTGTTCACAGTTTTATTGATTATCTTTTTACCCCTTCCTACCTCATTCCACACATTAGCCCTTCTTTTTGGATAGGGGAAAAACCAAAAAAAAAAAAAAAAAGAACCTCATGTTATTGCCAAAATTTTTATCTGAATATCAGAGTCACCCAATAGATTAACACCAAACCTAGCAGAAAGAAAACCCAGCTCAATGCATAATTTCTCATTAAACATTTGGGCCAAATTATCATATTGAGATAATTTGTAGAAGGGCCTGACAACCATTTCTGTGACTTTTGAATCAATAATTGTCCTTGGAATCTGTCTCAAAATGCCCTAGAAGATTGTCTGAATTAATTTAGCAATATTCTTCAACAATTGGCTCCTTAAATTTATAAATAAGTAATTATCATAACTTTTTATGTCACTAAAAGCTTCTACTTTACTTCATCCCTGTGTCACAAAGCCACAAGCCAAAGCCATATCATATTTTCATATCTCCTCTCTTGCATAGTTATCAATGATGCCACACCCAAAGGTGCACCAACACAGTAAGCTGGGCTACACCATAGATATGGCATTGCAAATTTCATATGGCACATGCACTTTGTGTGCCATATGATTTTTGGTGGCTTTTTTAGCCTTTTAACTCTCAGTCCCAACCCTTTCATACCTCACTGTGTCTCTAACAGCCTCAATAACTCTCACGTCTCTTCTTTCTTCTTTGACACACTGGAGGCGGCACCAACAACTTAGGAGCTGCCTTCTGTTTATGTTTAATTTACTGTTGCATTAAATCCGTGTACTATCTCTCTCCTCTATTTCTCTTAAATCTCTCTTTATTCATGGTAAGAATGAGGAATGCCATCTAAGGAATGAATGTTATGATTATGCATTTTTGAGTAGATAGATAGATTTCAGTTTTAGTACATTTGACATCCAAGGAATGACATTCTAAATTTATGATTAATACAATGGGGTTTTGTATGACTGTTTGAGTTATTACAGGTTGTGTTTTAAGTACGAGTTTAGCTTATGATGGATCTGTGCTGCCATGGCCTATTAGAGTGAATATCAGAAAGAACAAAGAGTATGGGGAATGTAAGCAGGGTAATGATGAGATGACCAATGGTGAGGTGTCCCATAGCCAAAAAACTATCCAGCATGCATTTCACAGGGTCAGGGGGTCGAAGAGAGAGGGAGAGAGTCAGCATTACCATGTTATATATATATATATATATATATAAGCTAGAGGGGGTAGAGTGAAAGGTAGGCAAGAATTGTATTGGTTTCAGGAGAGACTCTAGCCTCTCAACAGCTAGAGGAGTTCTTAGTTTCTATCCCGTTTTGCTATTTGTATCTCTGTATAGCTGATAATTCCATCTCAATAACTTGTTTGAGGTGAATTTAAGCCTCAAATCACATAAATAATACTACAGATTCTCTGGGTTCCATCAGTTTACCATATATATTAATACAGATCTTATTTCACTTGTCTTTTATATTTGTTTTGAGTTATATAATTAAGACCTCCACACTTCAATGTTTCCACACACCATGGCTCCAGGAGCCCCAATAGCAACAGTGGGCAATGTGCCATCAACAACTATGCTCTCTTGCACAAACCTGAATCCTTTGTCTTTGTTCCTTGTCATATGCTACCTCACTAACACTCACAAATCTGCTCTTCAGCCCCCTAGCCCTACTACCCATGGCTGTTGCAGATTCCTTTTTTTTGTTGATAAATGATGAAATTTTATTAGAAAGAGAATAATCGACAAGAAGCTAGAGGTCAGAAAATCCTCAATTTAGAAAATACTAGAAAAGCTCCGGAGAGTATGCAGTAACAAAATCCCAAAAGAGCCTATCAGCATAAAAGAGCTGTCCAATTTGCTAATTAGATAATGAGTTCTCATTAAAAAGACCATGCGCGAAGACAGATTCACAGTTGTATTCCATAAAACAATTAAAGGAAAAGATAAGCCTTGGTGTTGCACTTGTTCCTCTCCAACCAACCAAACCACAAAATCCCATAAACTGCACATTATATTGTTCTCTCTTCTCATCAATTAAAAGAAAAAAAAAAGTTCTTCATTTTAATCAGAAAATGATAAAATAAAACCCAACAGGTATGAACTATTAATAACAAACAGTAGCCTCACCAATCAAAGGAAAGCTCATTTCCTTTTCAATCAAGAACCATATATTTATCTTATTACAAACATAAACTGATATCACAATTAGACATAGTAATTAATGAGAATGTAAAAGGAGAAAACCTTGGGCAATTTGCGCACGTCGTTTCTCTTTTGTTGAGTCTTGATAAGCCTATCACATAGACAAAATTCATAAACTTTTATACAAAGTAACAAACAACATAGATTCAAAAGATGGCAACCTATAGTCCACAGCTAAAAAAGCTGCCCGATTCTTTTTCTAGAGTAATTATTTATCCATAAGGAGACTGAACTATAAGCTACTTGGATTACACACATTAAAAAACAAACTCTTAGGATCTAGAAATCACGTACTTCTATGATACATCAGATTGCTTTGTATTTAATATACTTTAAGGCATGATGAACATCAGAACATATTTCAAAATATGATGCTTATACAGTTAAAACAAAAAAAACTATGAAACTGATGCACACAAGTCTGCCAATGGGCCTCTGGTAACAAAGACTTATAATGAAAACGAGGAAAGAAGCAAGAAAAAAGGGGTGCCATAGGGGATGGCTTTAACAGATTAACGCCCTGATGCCATAAGTGTGAGTTAGTAAGGAAGAGAGAGAAGGGTGGGGTAACACTATATAAAGAGAGGGAAACTTTGGGTAGAGGTAGGCAAGAATTTTATTGGTTTGGGAGAGACTCTAGCCTCTCAAAAGCTAGAGAAGTTGCTGGTTTATTTTCTACACTTTCATTACTTGTATATTTGCATGTGCTGTTAATTCTACCTCAGTAGGATTAGCCACCTATATGCATAAATAATATCCAAGTTGTTTCAGGTTCCATCAATTGAGACTCTAGCCTCTCAAA